>JAREIS010000115.1:937500-2436744 GCA_030060385.1 Muscicapa striata striata
ATGCAATTGTGGTCACAATACCATGGAAGCTACATGCCGCAGCAGGATGCCTGTCGGATAGACAATTAAAGTGGCCCAGGAATGACATATCCCCTCTTGCCAACATAATTAAGGTGTATTATTTGTCAGGGAGGTCAACGGTGAACAAATGTCCTAGCAAAGTGAGACTGAAAGACAGGGAAGGAGCAGATAATGAAATTCAGGGATGACAAATGGCTTTGAGCCTGACACTGTGGCATCTGACAGAAAGAGACATCCAGCAAGTCTGAAACTTCTGCTTGTACTCTGTGTTGTTTCATTCCAGCTTTTCCATAAAGAAGCCCTGAGCATTTATAAGCTTTCCCTTAGACATGGTGAAAATGCAGATAACAGGTGAGAAAAAGGGGTATCACAAAGGCAGAGTTTAACCTGTTCTGCAGATTTTTATTTCCTAACCAAGGAGCCCTGAACCCACCTTCATTAACACTGTATTTTTTGGGTGTCTCTTCCCAAGCCCACCACCCAGGGAGGGTACTGGGAGGACCAGGAGGTGCCTGGAAAAGCAGGAGCAGCAAAGGAGCCTTTGTTCCAGCCTCAGCTCTCATCCTCACCTCACACCCTCACTATCACCCTGCCTGCCTTGAAGTCGGTTTGTTGAGCCCTGAACCCTTTCTCCTGATATTTTTTTTTCTTGTTTCTTTTTCCTCCTTTCTCTATACAAAAGTAAAAAATGACAGCTATTTTTTCACCTGAAAAGCCACACTTAGGGACAAAGGCAAATGCCTTTTCTTGCCTACAGTGGCTGAAGTTTTTGGCAGCTTCATCCCCCTTAACACTGATTTCCAAGCTAAGATGCACCCACACACTTGCTGGTAGTTATCTCTGTAATAAAATGCTTATAAGAGCTGGCAGGCTGTCACAATAAAATTCTTTGTTCTTACTTAAAAAATTATCTTAAAATCTTTCACACCCATGTATTAGAAATTGATGAGTAGAGCAAAAAATCCCAAATGTTGCTTTTGCCATTCAGTCAGTGGTTAACAAATATTGCTGGTTGTTTTTAACAGATTTCCAGCCCTGGCATGCTCCCTACATGAATAATAAAGTTGACCATTTACAAAAACTACATTAAATGCAGATTTGAAAAACAGACAGATGTTACATCTGAACATTCACTTCAGTGAAATTAGGGCATTTTAAGGTCACTGATTTTAGTTTGGTCAAGGAAATATTCACAGATGTATTTTACAGGTTGGCTGTGTATTAACTCAGTGCTGTACATAGGTTACACTTTTCATGTGTCATTCTGAACTGACACACAAGGGTTAGGGGCAGAATAATGCCAGAAGGAAAAAAGGATCTTATAAAGTCCCACCCCAGCCATCCTGACACCTTTTAAACAGAGATGCACAATAATATAGTTAGTAAAATTAATATAACCTGATTATTCCTTTTATGGCATTTTAGGAATAGTGAAATTACCTCGGTTCATTTTACCACACCACAGAAAATCACAAGCAGCCTTACAGGAGGCTGAAAATCTCCATATTTATGAATGAGGCATGGATGATTAAGATAAAAGCATCCCTGCTATTATTCATGGGCCTCTCTCATCTATTAAAATAATAAAACTACATAATGCTGCAGCACTTAAAACCCAGGGCTGGAAGAAGGTGACCGAATGCAAACGCTGGTGGTCATGGCTCAAACACCCCTGGTGGGTTTGTGCAGAGCTCTCAGCACCACCAACACCTACCAGTGACCAGAAACTGGTCTAGTAAAGCATCATTCCCAAAACTATCAAAATACAGCCCTGTATAAAATATTTTTATTACATTTTTTATTCTGGTTCTCTTAAGGGAAAAAAAAGGTATTTTTTTCCAAGTGAAAATCATGGGGATTTTAGAGTAAAAAATGTGTCCTTTTGCTTGGCAAAGGGTGGAATATCTCAGTCACGCTGGAAAACCACGGTGAGCTGGCCTGATATTAGCCTGGATCCAATTAGAAACACTTTTCTGTTTTAACCCAGGTGGAATTGCACAATTATAACAGCAAAAGCCTGTGCTTGAGAGGAAATGGAGAAAGTTGTTCTTGCTGAAGAAAGGAATAAAGGTCTGTTCAGTGCTCCACAAAAAACTTACACAAAGAGGAGGGCTGAGCACAGCTCTGGAACCCAAGATCAAAACCAAGGCTGTGCTCCATGGCAGGACCAGGCACTGAGCATGCATTTGTCTCTCCAGGAGGGCAGGAAGCACCCTGGTTTTCCACCAGGGAGAAAAGCAGCTTCTCCAGAACATGAAGGACACAATCCATATAAAAACTGCTCCACCCATGCACTACACCTTGTCTGTACCCAAACCAATGGTGCAAGAGAAACCCATGAGTTCAACAAGGCTCCTTCAGCCAGTTTGAAAAAGGGAAATAAAGCAGCTGTTCAAAGGCAGCCTCCATCACACTGAGAGGATGTGGCCATGGACACTGCAAGAAACTCTAGAGTAGTGCACACAGACATTGCGCTGTGCTTGTTTGTGTTTGTACAGATCCTCTTTGGGTCTGCAGGCTCTGACAGTGTCACCAAGTCCCTGGTAACAACCTGCTGCAAACAGGTGCCTAAATCCTGCCTAAAGATGCAAATGACCCACAGAGATCCTTTCACAAACTGCAGTAAAAAGCTGGAACTTCATACTGGGTGTCGTTTCTTCTGAGTAAAACAAAATACACCCACACAAGTCTAATTGCACTGACATTTCCCTTTGAATTACTTTGAAAACCATGAGACAAATAAATTTCTTGTGTCTCCATGTGTACACTAAATACCTTAAAAAAAAAAAAAAAAAAAAAAAAGCATGTTGTGAAGCTACTGGATTCAGTTTACAGAAATGAATGAAAAGGGAGCTGTAGCAGGACATTTCCTGATCTATTTTTCTGTCATTTAATATGGCAGCATCACAGGAAAAGCATTTATTATATCTTTGTCAAAATGACCTGTTCATATTTTCCTATTCATACTTTCAATGAAAATATTTATATAATTATTTACCTCTGAAAGTCCTTGATGTGTCTGCAGCTCAAAGTACAGACAAATTTGGACTTGGATTTGATGATCCTTGTGGGTCCCTTTTGATTCTAAATACTCTATGATGTTATGATTTTTTATAGCACAAACCTGGTTTTTAAGGGTTAACAGCTGAGGGATGCAGATAACTTCTTTTTAATTATTTGCTGCAAACTATTTGAGCCCTTTTCCTCTTTCTGACTGCCTTTCCCAGGCCACATTCAGAAGCAGATATACCAAAATACATTACCATGTGTCTGACCCAAACACAACCAGGACAGGAACCTTCACAAGAGAAACGAAAAAGAAAAGGAAAAGATAAAGAGAAAAATAAAAGTCTATCCTCTGAAGATATGCAGACCCATATTAGAAATGCAGGAGTTGAGATAGTTTGGACAAATGCCCAAACTTCTGAGAGTTTAATCAAAACTAAACCAACCAATCCTCTTCTGCTTTTGAGATTTGCCCAGCAGCAATTACGATCAGTTTTAAAAACCACAAGTACTTAATAAAAACTAGAGTATTATAAATCTTCTGCCACATGAAGCTAATAAAAATAAATAATAATAATAAATTTTAATGTTTAAGGTACCCAGGCCCAAAGGCATTAACCTGTATTTGTGCCTCAAGTCAATAGTTCTAGAAATATTTGAATAAATGTAGTTTCTGCAAAAGGGTATTTTTCTATCCACTTGCCAGGTATTAGACTGATTATATTGACTGCACTAGGACTTGTAATGAGATTTTTTAAAACATTATTCTATTTACATGTCCAACGTGTTCATCTGACATTATTAAACCTCTATTTGTTTCTACAACAGAGAATTTAGAAATATGTTCCAGAGAGAAAATTGTTGGCCATAAGGGCCATCATCAACCCCATTCCCTCCAGTTTGATATTAAATTTAACAGCATCAACGCTGGCTTGCACCAACTGCTCAGCTGCCTACAGCCAAGCAGCCCCACACATCTCTTTGGGAACACAAGGAATCATTTCCTTTGCCAGCCCTTCAAGTGATACTTTTTGTTTCTCACTGCCTCATCCATCTCCTTCACACATCCATGGAAATGCAGAGGATCCCATAACACTGTGCTTGATACCACCCCAAACCCAGTGGGTGTATAACATTTCGACATCACCTACGCACCACAGAAAATATTCATTTTTAATGGAACTATTTTGGTCCAGCTGACTTGGTTCTAGCGGGAAGAGCAGAGGTAAAACATTAATCATCCCTTTAAAAAGTCTGGAGCTGGCGGCAAACTGCCGTGTGATTTCAGTGCCACGATCCCACAGGCAGTGAACTGCCCCTAAGCCTCAAATCTGGGCTCTTTCCCCACTTCTATGCAGGAAAAATTCCCATATAAATCTTCCAGTGGCTTTTGCCAGCAGTGAGGATGAGTAGAAGCTAAGCAAAGGCATTTTAATTGCTCCAGTTAATAAAAATAATGCACTTTCATGTAAGTGGTGCATATTAATGTCTAGGAAATTCTCTACAGTGCTCTCCATGCTGGGTCACAGCACCCCAGTGAAAGTGGCAGACACTGTGTTTTCACTCAGCATCATTCATTGGTAAAAACAGCCAAAGCACTAAAGCAAACGCAAACACACATGCAAAAAACCCTATTTTGGGAATATGTTGGAGCACTTCTAGAAATCACCAAAACTGTTTTCATAATCCTTCCACTTGTAAGGCCAAATGCCTTAATTACCATGAGACCAACTAGCTACAGAAGGCTCAGAAAGAGCCATAAAAATATTCTAGTGTAGCTTAAAATAGCTTTTCCTCCTCCCAAAAATAGAGCAATGCACAGAGAAAACACTTGGAGCCCTGTTTGAGGCGACGGAGAAGTGTGAGGCCAGCCCCAGGGAGAAGCAGGGATCCCCCAGCCCCAGCACTGAGCAATTCTCCACTGCTGCTCTCCCAGGCCAGGACACTCTGCCAAAAGCATGATGCTGTCCTGTATCAAAACCCATTTCTAGCCTGTGCTGAGTCTGACCAGCCTTGGGGCTTGAGCCAGAACGATTTTTTTTTGGGAGGAAATTCCACATTTGGGAGGGAATAGATGAAGCATTTAAAAAGGTCAGCTTGCCAGCAAAGAAAGGCAGTTATAGGAATAAAGGGGAGGAAAACATTTCCTGGGTCACTGAGTTTTGTCCAGCGCTACCAGAAGGAACTAATTCATATATCACCTTTCACAAACTGACCCAGCTCTTGCAACAGGCAGAAACGTTGGGATCCACCTCAAAAACTGAGCAGGAGCCCCTGGGACAGCCAGCAGTGCCTCTGCAGCTGCTGTTCCCCACTGCTGCAACCTCTGCAAAGGGGCAAGAGCAACACAACTGTGCCAAAAAGTTTAACCCAATAGCCATCCTCTTTCTTGAGTTTTTTTTTTCCTATCTTATTTCAAAGCATCTGCTGCTGAAGAGGCCCCTCGGTAGCAACATTTCATCAGTTCAAAAAGCAGAGGGAGAAAACCCAAACTGTCCTGTTCCATGGGGATGTGCCTCCAACCCTGGCACTGAGGACCCAAAGACTCCCACCAAGAAAGGAGATTTGGATCCTCTCCTGCAAAAATCTGGCCTCAACACTAACAGCTTATTGAGACTTGGGAAGTCCCTCCACTTCCCTGCCTCAGTTTCCCAGCTGCAGTATGGACATTATTATTTACCCATCTTTGTAAAGGGCTTTGTCATCTTTAGATGTCCACACCCCCACTGGGGCAGTTCTGACACTAATTTCTGCTTCATATCAGATTATGTGATTGTTATTAACCTTCCAGCTTTCACTACTGGAGGGTCAAATCCATCTCAGCTCGGCAGATGAAGCTCTACTGACTTCCCTTACCCCAGCACTGGATTTAGTCCTGGGCATTTTTCAATTTAAAACACACTGGCAAGGCAAAGTCACCACTGCTCCTTCCAAGGGTGGTCTGATTTCATTTACAAGTATTTGTGCTGGCAAGTCCTACATAATGTTCAGATGCAATTGTGTCTGAGTATTAAATATAATGGGTTAGATGTTATGAATAGGAAAATGAGATAACTTGGTAAAGGAGGTTTGACAGCAAGAGTGAAAGAATGAAGATTCAACTTAAGCTGCTGAAAGCCTAACAAGATAAAGACAGGCAGGGGAGAGTTCTCTTAAATGTGATGAAAATAAGGCCTGAAGGGGTGGAATGATAGAGAGGCTGAGGAGTACATGTTTCAAGACAGAAGATGAATGTGCCCAACATGACAGTAACATGTAGCTAAATTAATCAAAGTACCCACAGCACTAAATAGAACCAAAACATATAGATTTATGCAGAAATCCCAGAACAGCAGATGTGAGACAGACAGAAGGATGCTTCTTTTCAATCTAAATTAATTTTCCATATTTTTTAGTCATTGACTTTTATCATTCTGTGTCACTGGAAACATTATAAATCTGCCTTTTACATTTTAAACACGTGCTGTCTGCTTCGGTGTTGAACCCACAGGTCCCTCAGCACACACTATTATGTCTCCCCATTAAAGACATCACGGCACATGACAAATATCCTGAAGCTAAATTACCAGGAAAAGATTCCTAAAAATCACAGCAGCGCACACCTGTGTGATAAAAACAAACAGTTGCAACCACTAATATTTCACCTTGAAAGGATAATTTTTAGTTAATTCCATTTCCATGATTCACGCTGGATTTACAGCCTTTGTTTTGCCTGGGCAGATGCAGCCCAGCTCTCACTGCTCTGCTCTGCCTCCTCTGCCTCCCCACACTGCTCTGGTGCTTCTCCAGAGCATCCTGCACTCCCACAGCCTTTTCAGAGGTTGGGGGGTTGAATTCTAAACCCCCTGTCCTGCCGAAGGGCAGGCAGTAAATTGGGGGTCATTGCCCCCTTGGCTTGGGTTTTAATCAGTGGCTGCCTGTCTTGCTCAGAAGGTAAACTCCCAATCAGGGCAGCTGCTAGAGATTAAGTTCAGGTAGGATCAGATCCTGATCTTGCTGGCAGGAGTGCAGATTCCAGGGACATCTGAGTCTGGAGCAGAATTTGGCCCCACGGACTCAAGCGAGCACCCAAACCTGCACGGCTGGAGCAGTGGAGGGAAAGCAAAAGAATGTTCTTGGCATGGGACCCTACCACAACCAGGAGCTATATGAATTCAGTGCATTCATCAGCACATCCCAAATACCTGCTGGATGCCACCTTGTTACCTCTGAGCATCCCTTTCCTTTTCAATTCCCCGGGGCAGGGGGCTGATTTATCTTAGGGATGCTGGGGAGGGGATGTCCCAGTGCATCCCACCTCCCCAGGGAGTGCTGAGCAGTGCAGGGATCCCACAGAGGGACTCAGAGCAGAGGGCTCTCGGGGCTCACAGCCCAGCTGCTGCTCCCAGACAGGCATCCCCTTCCCAGGCTTTGTCTGCTGTGCAAAGGGCTTAGATCAGTTTTGTTCTGAGAGCTGGGGCTGCTTGACTCCTCCCCATCCCAAACCACCCCCAGCCTTCTGAGGGGAAGGTGACAGGGATTAGAGGTTTGAATTCCTTTCTTTTTTTTTTTTTTTTTTTTTTTTTTTTTTTTTTTTTTTTTCTTTTTTTTTTTTTTTTTTTTCTTTAAAGAACTTCTGGATGCCAACATGACTTTTTTGTCTGCAAGAGATTAGGCAAACGAATGCAAAGGGTGACAGAGACGAGGACTGAGCCCTACCATCCAGAGGCAGGTTTCTGGAAGGACCTACTTTCCCTTCACTTTGCTCTTATGAATAGATTGATCTTTTTTGTGTGAGTGTCACAGCTCAGAGAAGTCAGTTGGCTGGGGCAGAGTGGGGAGCAAACTCAGCCCAGACAGTACCAAGCCACAAGACACTCTTTATTTGCTTATAGGTAGGTTTACAAGATGCAAAGAAAGTGAGAAAGAAGGGCATTGCCTGGCACTAACACTCCCTCTATTGGAAAAATAGTATTTTCCCAGGAATGTGCATTATATTCCTAGAACAATGTAAATTAAAGTGGCCAGCATGCAAACAAAACGTCCTTAATTTACTGGAAAAGGGGCTGGCCAAACAGAACATTATCTTCCATTCTGCAGAGAGCAAGGAAAAGTAGTAACAGTAAAATAGTTAACACGTTTTTAAAGTCACAACACTAGATGAAACTTAGACATGTAAAAAACAGTGCCCATCACACAAAATTTTAATTAATTTACAGTCCACTGTATGTTTCCATTCTCCTGACATGGCGTCCATCAGGTCCCTGGACAAATGTCTCCCACTGCTACCAAATCCAGGGCTTTCTAAACAGAGGGGGTCCTTTGGCATCTGCTGCCCTTAAGAGCAAAGAAGTCTATGGTGGTACAGCACAAACATGTTCTGCTGACATGGTTTCTGTACTCCCCAAGGGGTTGGCACCACTTCTGTTCACCAGCAGCTCCACAGACAGGTTTTGAGTGAGGAAACAGCCCCTGACTCCACTATAAAGCAAGGCTCCCAAAGCTGGGAATTTATTTATCACAGTGTTTATCTCACAGGTGGGTAAGAGCAACTTTCCAAGCAGCCTGGGTCCACGGTCCCCTTCAGCTTCCTGGCCTGCATCAGAAGCAGGACATGCAGGTCAAGGGAGGGGATTCTCCCCTCTACTCTGCTCCCGTGAGATCCCACCTGGAGGGCTGCATCCAGCTCTGGGTTCCCTGACATGTGAAGGACAAAGATCTGCTGGAGTTGAGGCTTGAAGGTAATCACATGGAGTTTGGAGCACCTCTGCTATGGAAGAAGGCTGAGACCTGGGGGTGCTCACCTGGAGGTGAAGGCTCCAGGGAGAGCCCAGAGCCCCTTCCTGTGTCTAAAGGGGCTCCAGGAGAACTGGAGAGGGACAGAGGACAAGGGATGGAGTGACAGGACACTGGGAATGGTTTCACACTGACAGAGGGTCAGATTAGACTGGATATTGGGAATAAATTGTCCCCTGTGAGGGTAAGGAGATACTGGCACAGGGCACCCAGAGAAGCTGTGACTGCCCCATCCCTGGAAGTGTCCAAGGCTGGAACGGGCTTGGAGCAACCTGAGACAATGGAAAGTGTCACTACCCATGGCAGGGAGTTGAAATGAGAGGAGCTTTAGGGTCCCTTCCAGCCCAAACCACTGGATGATTCTATGACTGTTTAAAGCAACCTGGCAGGAGTGCAGGTATCAGCAGGTAACTCCAAAAGCCAGAGCTCCAGCCTTAGAATGTGCAGCTGAATGCAAAATGTTTCATGCCTGGTCACACTGTGCATCACTGGCAGTGCTGGGAAGGCTTTGGGATGCCCTCCCACCTTTGGATGTGGACAGCTGGAAAAGCCAACTCTGAGCATTTAACATGAGTTTAACAGGTTTAAGCCTGTTTCCCCACATTAGGCATGGATGCATAGACTGGAAGAACAGGAGATTAGCACATGGTGCTCACTGGAGGAGAGACATTTGCAAAGCAGGAGGGATTTAATAACTATTAGCTCCAGCCAAAAAAATAACCCATCACAGGTTTTCTAGTGTGAGCCACGAAGATCTCAGTATCTCTTTGCTCATAATGAAGAAAAGGAGGGAGGAATCTGATTGTGGGCAGAATATTCAAACCTGAAGGAAATTTAAGCAAAAATGTAATTTTAAAAAAATATGATAATTTGGTAATGTGGGATTGGATTTGTGAAGAAAGGATACAAAAAAAGAATGATGTCAAAGCCAGGGCTCCAAACATTTTGGAAGATCTTTGCAAATGTTTTTCAAATTCAATTCAATTTTAAATCACTATTAAAAATCAAGGTGTATCACAAAATGAGTGATGAATATTACATTTTTTTTAAGATATCTTTTTTGATTTTTTTGGAAGATTGAACATTTCAAACCTGTCTGAAGAGACTTCCTTTTTCTCTGCTGAGAAAAAATAATATTCTAAAGGCAATGTTTCCTCCACATTGGCATTTTTCAGATATATCTGCAGACAATTTTTAAATACCTCTGCAGTGAGTTTAATCCAAGTATTGCCATATCCAAGCAGAACATGGACATAGAAGAGCTGCCTGGAAATGGCAAACAGAAGCAGACAAAATCCTAGAGAACAGGCCAGCTGAACTTGAGTAGAACTCTTCTCACTAAAATCTACAGATTACAATTTATAACCTAAAACTGTATTATCTTCTTCTTTAGCAATATAGTGATTTATCCTTCAGTTCCCTCATGGAGCCTTGCTCTGCTCTGCCTAGGAGAAGTGACAGCAACACAGGACAAGGCAGAAAGGATGAAAGTTACATTGATCACACTTTTTTTTTGGTCAATACATATATATTCTTTCAATCCAAGCCTCACATAAAGAAGCCCTGCTTCTATTGGGTTTTTCTGAGACTCCAAAATAAATACACATCCAGAAGACTTATTCTCATATTTCCAGCTACAGCAGAGGCATCCAGGGTTTTGCTTCTTCTGCCTTGGATGTACTTGCCTGTGTTGATTCAGAAGCAGACTAACATACAGGACCTTAAATTCTGTATGACTCTGGGTAACGTAATGAACACCAACAGACTTTAAATCTCCTGTATCTCAGGGGTGCATTTTATTGCATTATATGGCAACAATCCAAGAAAAAAAAATCAGAGATAAAAAAAAATATCAAAAATGAAAAATACTTTGCTACTGAATTTTCCAGCAATATCAGAGGAATGTGATCTCCCCTCAATATACATACTGATGATCTATTTGGAATTTTTATCCGCAGTTATGAAGAAAAAGAAAATGTTATTCCCTCAGAGGCCAATTTTCATCTGCTCTGGAATTCTCATTTAAGCATCTCAGAGAACACTTTTCCTTCTCTAGATATTACCCACTATTTGTCTGGCTCAAGGCTCATGTCTGTTACCCTGTGAGCTACATGGAAACAAATTCCTATTCATATTTCTGACAAGAGTCCTCACAATCTAGTTGGCTGCCATAATCCCATTTCCAGTATTTCACCAGTAAAAATGTAGGAAAGGTTTAGTCTCCTTTTACCCAGCATGTGCAACTCCCATTACTCAGAGTCACCACATGTGAGCAGATCGAGGGAATGGATTTGTTTAAGGAGCTGAACCTCAGGCACTGCTGCCAGAGCTCCCTTTTGGGCTCCAAGATGTAGATAGATGGTGAAGAGCTTGCAAGAGGGGAAGCAAATGCTTGGATCCTCCTCTCCTGCTGATATCCATCAGGATAAGCTGGGCTGAAGTACCTGAGGATCCAGGGGCATTCCCTGGTTTCACAAAATGTGTGCTTTTGACATTAATAACCATAACTCAGAAATTCTCAGAGCCTTTCACTGCAGTGAAGAGCAGCACTGCCACTGATGGAACCATCATTTCTTTTCTTCCTTAACACCTAACCACACCAGGGTTTCAGGTTTGGTTCACATTTCATTGCACCCTGAACATGTAAATATATCTGTGCACATTGGGTGTCATCCTGACCTGTCAGCATTTAACATCTGGGCCTTTTCCCTGTGGGCTAAGTCCAAATGACCACAGTCAACTTCATATTTATATTTAATTAAATGTTATAAATGCCCAAGCTCAGGTCACAGCAGTGATGTCAATGATTTTGCTGATTCCTTTAATCATCTTCCTGAATCCCCTCAGGATATTACTAAATACAGAACTGTACCAGACCAGGGCCAGGCTGCAGGGACAGGTAATAGGCAAAGCAGCCATGATTTGGTCTTGGGTGCAGAAATCACTACCAGCAATAATCATCAGAAATCACTAACTACCAGAGTTTGTGGATATGGATAGGAAATTAGAGAGGGAACCCTCCCCATGGAAGCAGTTCCTTGTTAGGGGTGTTCCTGGGAACACACACCTCACCTCTCCTAGGCCTGGACCCAAGGAATATGTTGGCTTGCTGATGTAAAAGCAAAATTGAGAAGATTTTTGCTATCTGTCCCCAGTAAGTTCAGCTCAAGTACATCCTGCTCTCTAAAATTCTTCTGACATTACCTTCCTAAATGTTCAAATTGAGTCTTTACTCCTTTCTATCCATTTTCCCCAGCATGACCCCAGTTAATTCCAGAGGCTCAGAGATCCTGAGTCATCTCAGCCTCCCCCTCACATCTCCAGATGAAAAAAAACCCAGATGAGAAACCCCAGAATGCTGTGAATTAAGAAAGCAATGTAGAGCTGCTGTGACCCATTCAAATGACTGCATGAATGAGAGAGGATGGAGAATGCAGCCCTGACACTTCCTGCACATCCCTGCAGTACAAACATCACACTGGTGACATCTGAGCCCATGGCAAGTGTTGCAGTGAGGGGCTGCATAAGCTCAAAGAGCACACATTCATCTTCAAACCTGGAATCACTTGGGAGCACTGCTCTACACAGTGAACCAAAACAGTCCATGATCCTTAACAAACCTGTAATTGAAAAGTCAACATTTGTCCCATTCAGCAAAAAAAGTTTCCCCTAAAGAGATTTAAACTTTAAAACACCTGAATTTTTTTCAAAATTGTCTGCAATGTGTTTTATCCTCATTCCTGCTTGAAATATTTTTATTCAATCTCTTTATTTTCCCACTCTCCAGCTTTCACCTCCCATGCCCTGTGTGTAGATTCAGTCCTGAACTCTTCACAGGCCAAACTTTTTCAGTGGAAGCTTTGTTTGACAAGGCATGGGAAGAGACTCTCAGTGTACATTTTCAAGAGCTCAGTTTGCAGTTATCCAGCAGACCATAAGAGTGTAACCAGCTTGGCACACTGGTTGCAGAGCCTTTTTTAAAATCCTAATTATATTATCATACTCCAGCTCAGGTTTGAGGTTGACACTTGAAAAACAATGCAAAAAAATTTTAAATACTTTTAAAAACATGATTTTTACACCATTTTTCAGCTGAGTAACTTAAACTTGATTCTGCCTCCAAGAAAACCAACAGTTCCTACAGGAACAACTGCAAGACTAAAGCTTTTACAGCCCAAAAGAAAAGGTTTGTCTCTGTTCTGTCACACCTACTGTTACTTCTGTAATTAATGACTGTGTTTAATCAAGAAAAAACTAAATCAATGGATGTGAAGAACTTTAAACACTGTTCTTGTATCAGCAGTCCATAGAAAGAGATTTATGCTTTATTCATCACATTGAAGATACCTTTTTTTTCCACATCATCTGTAATTTGTCTATTTAGTGGGCTCTGTGGTTTTGTTAAGCTGTGCATATATGCACAATCCAGGCGTGCACAGCAAAACTAAAGTGCCAAATTCTTAATCCATTCAGGAGGCAGCAGAATACTACAGCTGTTGACTTCTTGCAAAAAAATCAGGGTAGCTGAGACCAGCACAAACCTTATTTGTATTTGTACATGAAAAAGTAATACCAGTAATAAAAACAATTTTAAAAAATCAGATGCCAAGACCATGACTGGTATAAGTCAGCATAGCAGCACTCAGCTGATTGCAGCAGTTCTGATCAAAAGAGCAGAGATCTGCCCTAATAACAGCATTATTGATCTTTTCTTTAAAATACACACTCCTATACACACAGCATATTCCCCATGTCCATCCTCCAGGATTATTATAGAGCCATAAGCAAGAGCAACAATTATAGTTTTTATTTAAGAGATGCAAATCAATATTAATTAAAATTAGACAACTTGTTTGTGATGTAAGGGCTCCTTGTACTCAAAGGGCACAGTGGCCATTAAATATATTAAGACTTATTACTTAAAAGATTTTAGACAAAGTCAATGCCTCCTGTGTCCTAGGGGACAGTTCAATGCCTCAGTAATGTTGTACAACATTTAACTATAGGTGCCACAATCAAAGGCAAACACAATTAAGTATCAAACAGTTAAATGTTATGTGTCACTCTCTAAAGAATCTATATTGAAATGCTTAATTAAACTTTTTTTTTAATAATTAAAAAAAAAAGAAAAAATAATTCCATAGCATGGGCTGGACCAAAACGGAGGCTTATTTGGTTTGTATTAAACAACCTGCATATTAAGTTGCCTGTGTTTCTCCTGTTCATTATCATGAAGGCAGCATTTGCATTTCTTGATAGACTATTCCTGTTTCCTTCCCCTTTTTTTCTTGTCTTACATCAGTCAGTGGAAAGAGTGCCACCACAGGCCATCATTAACCTTCCAAATCTGCCTCAAAACAAATAGTACAAGAGCTCACTAATTTGAAGATCAAAAAGCCACTTGTCCATTATATAATTGGAATGAAAGGCAAAATGTTGCAGTTCTGAAGAGCACAGTAATTACTAGCTGTTAATTGCTCTCTCGTGGTGGCTCACTTTTAATTAAAAAGAACAGCTCGTCGCAGGCCGATAAGCAATGGTGGAGACCACTGGTTTAATCAACAAAGCAGAAAAATTTGTTTCTGCCGCAGCCAACAACAGCTTGAGAAATCTTCAGATGTCCAATTGAGATTAAAAACTGTCTATTTAGTGCAGTCAGATTTTATTTTAACCAAGGAAATGACTATTTGAAGTCTTCCAATGTGAGTGTCCCCACCACATCCCCGCTGGTGCTGCAGGGACTAATCACTGGCTTGTGGTTGTGATCATTCAAGTAAAGAAATTTAGCTACTTTCCTCTTGACTCCATCATTCTTGGGTAATTGGCCTGTCTGAGGTGAGCAGTTGTGTTGGGTTTTTTTTTTTAAGAAAGAGCTTTAAAGTATGGAAGGCCCACAGACTGTGCATTTAATTACTGTTCATATTTCATGCAGTCAAACAGAATTTCATTTAAAAAGAAAATGATTTACCTACCAAAAAAAAAAAAAAAAAAAAAACAGAAAAAAAAAACAAACAAAATAAACCACAGCCCTAACTTAACCCACCCTTCCCAAACAAAAAATAAAACACCTTATGTTCACTGCATCAGGCATTTTGTTCCTTTTTCTTTGAGGGCTGTATTTACATGCCAAAAACATATTTAAACATCAAAGTTAATTCTTTCAGAATGTTCTGTCTTTAACTCTTTCATCTAATGACTGTGGCCTTTGAGGGGAACCCCGCTGCATGTCACAGGAAGGGTTTATTTAGTTAAGCAGGTTAGGTAGGTTAAGTGGAACCGTTTTGCCCTGGTTTGCCTCATCTCTCTTTAGCCATGAGCCCATTTGCATCTCTCAGCAGCTTCTGTCCATCCTCCTCTCCTGCCCTGCTCTGCTCCCCAAGGTGTTGTACTCAGCCCTTTGCCTCCCTGTATTTATTTGCTGCTGCTGAGTGAAGGGCTCTGCTTCACGTTGCACTCTGCAGATGAGGCACACATATACACAAAACCAGACCTGGCAAACCTTCACCACAATCCCTGCCTCTCTTCCCAGTGCTGGGAATGTCTGACAACTCTGCACGATCTAATACAGCAAAACAGGCACTTTCATTGGTGGGCTCCAGGCATTATTGTGCTTTTACACCTCACTCCCACTAACAACTGGATACAAATGTCTCTATCTGCAGCTATAAGCAGCTTTGGAGGACTGGTCAACTTTGGTTTGAACTTTGAGGCATATTTCTGAGCTGAGTAAACTGAAAGCTGCCAAGGAATATTTTTCTTTTCCTTCTCATATTGAGAAAAAAAATATTCATTCGTCTTCTTACAGAGAAATATATGTGTGTGTGTGTATATATAAATATATATATATAACTTTTTCTAGTCTATTTTTGGGCTACTGGGAATCACTTCTCTCCCCTGGGAACAGGTGGATTTTTTTAGTGTTTCTTTCTTTTTAAGGCTTCCTTCTTGAGCAGACCTAAAAAAGCAGGGAAAAGTTACCAGAGCCTTTTTCTTAGTTCCCCTACAAGTCACCATCATTTGGATGTACAGCCACTCCCAACACAGCAGCCACCTTTTCCTTCTGCCACAGCAGAGCTCTTGGGTTGGGATATGGGGAATGCCCGTCCTAATGCTCACCTGTCCTTAGAGCAAAGTAGAACAAGAATTTGACTATTGATTTCAAAGGAGTGTGATCTGACTCCTCCAGCCCTAAATTACAGGGTTTAAAATATTCAGTGAATACTCTCTGTTTGGACGCTGTGTAGGATGCCACCCTAGGAAATGCCATGATATTATATGACTTTTCAAAGCACCTACTCTGTGTATTTAAACCAGATCTTGTCATACACCTTCTCATTTATTCACTGATTCGTGGACACCTTTTTTATTTTTCATATTAAAATGGTGATTTGGAAATTCCTAATGAATATGGAATCCAGTGTGTTGCATTAAATACTAATTGAATAAACCTGAAAGGATTACTGCAATCAGTACAATCAGCTGATGATGTAATCTAAAACTCACAAGGAAAAAAATACCATAATATTTTTTGACACATGTATGCCAAAAAAAAAAAGTGAAAATGTTGTACATTTTCCTAAATCAATGTACACCCATGAATATTTATCTGCCTTTAGGTTACCATGGACAGACATCTGTCAGTCTGTAAATATGAAAAATTAAAGGAATATATTTAAAAACATGCTTGCTTCTGTTAGGTGATGAAAAACAAATTTTCAAGCTAAGCTTCTTCCTCATCCCTGGACAAGAAGTGGACAAACAAAATGAGATACTTGGGATCAGCCTTACTTTCAGTCACTTCTACCCTCACTTATGAACAAGTTCAGGGCTATAAAATAAGTTATAAAACCTGATCGAGATATTAAGAAAAGGGAATAACCAAACACCCAGAAAACAATTTTTCCTTCAATTATGAGTTTTCGGTTTTGTATGTATGTGCATAGAAGTACAGGCATATATACACTTTATACATAGACATATATATATAACATATATGTACATATATAATACATATATAGTGTGATATATAATGCAATACATAATTAATATATAATGCACTGTATATAATGTAATATATAATGTAAGGTAGATAATGTAATATATAATGTAATGTATATAATGTAATATATAATGCAATATATAATGTAATGTATATAATGTAATGTATATAATGTAATATATAATACAATGTCTATAATGTAATATATAATGTAATGTATATAATGTAATATATAATGTAATGTATATAATATCATTTATAATATATATATTGTATTTTTTTAATTTTTTTTACTTTCTCCTGGACAAATCATGATGCTAAAGCTGTGGCTCCAGCCCTGCCAGGGGCGCTCCTGCAGCCCCATCCATCCATCCATCCATCCATCCGTCCATCCATCCGTCCATCCATCCATCCATCCAGCCGTGCCCGCGTTATCCGCATCCCTTCCTCCGGCGCATCCTGTGATAAGCCCCCAACCTGCCCCCGATAAACCTCGCCCGGCGAGCAGCGAAGTCGCCGTGTCTCTGCCAATTTTGTGGCCCCACACCTTTCCTGTTCCCAGATTTTGGGGGCACCTGTCAGCGCGGTGCCCGCGCCCCGCTCGCGTTTATCGGAGGAAACACTCGCGCTCGCAGGGATGGCCCCGCACCGCGCAGATTAATCCGAGTTGAGTGCACTTCCTTCGGCCAGGGGACACCAATTACCAGCGCGGCACCGGCAGCACAATGCGGGCGGACATCTGACAGCCCGGGGCCCGCCAGCTCCGCATTGTCCTCCCATCAGGCGCTGTCAGTTCCCAGCCTTAATTACATCCTGTTTACAAACACTCGGCCGGACTTCAGATGGAGCCTTAACAAAGGTTGACAAAGGTCAGGGCCACGTCACGAGGATGTTATCTGTGTGCTCTGGCTGATAAACGAGGAGGAGGAGGAGGAGCGGGGCTGATTTTGGAGATAGCGCAGAGAAACCTCGCTGGGGCCATGCGAAATACTGAGCTCCGACCCCTCGGTCCAAGCTCGATGGTGCAGAGGGATGTGCTCGTACCTGGCATCACACAGGAGTTGTGTGAGAGGACAGAAAACAGCCATCATCAACCTGAAATGGCAGCAGCTGGAGCTGACCGATAAAATGACTGAAAAATAACTTTTTAAAAACCTTCTAAGTCTGCATTTCAAACTCTGTTTTGTAGGAGCAGAAACTGCAGCACGGCAAATAAATCCTGTCATTTTTCCCACTCTAAGACATCACTAAGACACTCCATCCTGCTTCCTGGAGCACGTGGCAGGGATGGGGACATCCTTCACAGCCCCTTCAGCCTCAGGGAAACCAAGGTTTGCCCCAAAGAGAGAAGTTTGCCCGAAATCCATATGTCCCCCTGCTCTACCCTCTCACATTTTCCTTGCACTATGGATATGGACTTTTATGATCTCTTTGGTGCCTGGAGGGATTTTTTTTTTTTTTTTTTTTTTTTTTTTGTGGTTAGCTTTACAGCTTTCTAGAGACACCATTAAATTAATCAGGGCTAAGATCCTACCTCACATTTCCATGGTTTGCACAAACACTTTTTTCACAGCAACTTCTCAGATCAGTGTGGATAAAATACAAAAGGTGAAACACTGGGAAAGTTTGACATCCACAGCTGGGTTTGTCCATATGGGAACAAGGAAACCAGGCATCTCTGTACACCAAGGTTGCCCATTTGATACCGTGTCCCTCTTCCAGTATCTTTTTTCTTTATCTTGAGAAAGATGAGCACAGACATGAATTTAATCTCATCTACAACTCAAGATAGAGGAGTATATACAAGAGTCAGGCAGCTGGATCAATATAAATACTTGATATGATAAAGTTAATAACAAAAGAGCTTGTTAGCCTAACCCACCCCTTTATCTGTTTTCAGCTATTCTCACATCCTAATTAATGCACCCCAATTCGCACAGGATCACACATTAGTAGCCATTAAAATTAAAACCACAATCTGTTATCTTGTCACCCCTCTCAGAGGAAATACTGGATTAACCACATGGTATTACTCAGTAGTGTCACAGCTTCATATTTCTCTGCTATTATGCCCATGAACTCTGTAAAACAACCCACAGAAGTCGCTGTGTCAATGGCTGAGTTAAGGCACCTCAATGAGCATCAAGGAACCAGCTCAGCATCTTCAGGCTAAACAGAGAGGAGAGGGTGCTTTCACTGTTTGAAACGGAAAAAAAACCCCTCTGTTTAAAAAAAGATAATTTGAAATCAAATTCTGCAATTCTAAACACGAGGAGTGGAAGTGATGACTTGGTGGATAGGCTTAAAATGTTTGACAATCTAAGTGTAGAAAAGTTGAAGGTTTAAATAAAGTCTGCGAGCTCTGCACTGATTACATACACTCAGAAATATTCCTGGCTGGTCCTGAATGTTTCTGCTTTGCATGGACAGAGCTTTTCCTGCAGAGCAGCAGAGCATTACCACTTCTTGGGTGCAGAATTAAACCTCAGTCACCCCGTGCAGGGACAGAGCTTATATGTCCCCAGTGACAAACCAGCAGATAATAGAATTAAAAGTAGCACTGTATGGGATTAATTTTTTTACCTATTTACTAAATAGGCAAATTAGAAAGGAAAAAGATCTCAAAAGTTTGGGCTGGCATTTCTGAACCCTTTCTGAATGGGTGACTAGAGCCCTTTTCCTGCCCTTATCTCGGCGCCAGGAGAAGCGCTGGCTCCCAGCAGTGCAGAACAGGACAGGAGTCTCTTGACTTGACGCTCTGTAGTTTCCAGACTAAGCACTTGCTCAAGCCTAGCCGTAGGTACTTAGGAGGGCAACCACCACTGCTCCTTTCTGACAACATAGAGCTCTTTATCAAAAATCAGGGGGAAGAAATGAAAGCCCGGGCTGACCTTGGGAGCACAGTGTTCCCCTGCGGGCACCCACTCTGCCTTCCCTGGAAAATTAGGCTTGGTTGCTGTGGGAGAGCCTTGCTAATGCAATCAAAGATGATTTTGCAGTTAATAAAACAACAGGCTCTTCCTTTCTCAGCTTCGTGACAGTCAGGCTCAGTAAGCCTCCTGTTCCAGACAGCGTGCCAGTCAGCTGCTGTTACTGCAGAGCTGTGTTTAACATCTTCTTAATTAGCCCAATTCCCCACATCACAGCCAAGTTTTCTAGTGAGAAACAGCCTCAGGAGTTGTACAGCTCTGTATCTCTGGGAAAGCCGGTCATTAATGCACATACCCAGTCCAGCACGTCCTGTTTTCTCCAAGGCTGGCCAGGGTGGTATAAGAATTGTATTTGGGCTAGAAGCACATCGTGCTCCAAATCACCTGCAAACCTGCTGGCAGCCACAGAGCCAGAGCAGCAATCCTGGACTTCCTATGGATTAATGCTCCCAGGTCACCATCAGCTCCGGCCGGAAGGACAACTCCACTCCTCAAATCCACTCCTCTAACTGGAGCCTCTTTGCCTCATGCACCAGACATGACTCAGAAAACAAATAAAACCGATTACATAGCTTGTATTTATTTGCTCAAACTCCTGAGTTTCGGACATACACAAACCTCTTGCTGCTGAGCTGGTATAAATACAGTACATCACTGGTTCCACTTGAATTTATCCCAACTTAAACCAGAAAGAGATCTGTTCCTCTTTTTTATTATTATTATATCATTATGCCCTCTCTTTTTCTGTTTTCTGTTCTCCTTTTTGTTTTTCTTTAAAGTCAGCCTAACATTTTATAGACATCTCTCTCACAGCTTCCGGAAGGGTGCTCCATCTTAAACTCAACAGCAGCACTGACAGACGGGGTTGATATTTTCTTTTCTTTCACAAGTAATAAAAAAGGAACATTTCACTACACATGAAACCAGAGTACAGCCTTAAAAGAACAGTGTTTGTGTGGCTATAAAAAGTTACCCTTTTGCCAGACCCAGAATCAAAGCACTTGTATTTATATGTTTCCTTTTTTAATAAGTAAATCCAATATTTTTAAAGTTCATCAGTTTTAGATTATTATTGCTGCAAATCCTATGAATGGGGCAGCTGTGTCTGCTGAGCACACTCGACAGCACTGCAAGGTAGGTCCATGGCTTATGTTATCTTTTGTGATTCTGTGGGGAACACTGATGAGACTGCCAAGGGTAAAACCTGGAACTTGCTACAGCATTCCTGACCAAGTGCTTTCCTTTAGCCTGGCATTTCAGTCCTGCCAGGGCATCCCCCACAAGTGAGTCAGTTTTAACAAGTGACCAAGACATCTGTAAAAAAAAAAGAGGACAAACCCAATGAAAATCCATCACTGGGGATCTCTCCTCTTTTTGTGCACATTGCAATTGCCCCTCACGCTGAGGAAAATACCAATGCAAAGGGTGGATGAACACATTTGCTTTTCACCATCATTAAAATCCTACTACAATGAAAAATAATAAAATTAATAATAATTATGATCATAATAATAGTAATGATAAACAACTAAAAAAGAAGCTCTGTTTGTTCCCAACTACTGGCATCTTTGGAGGAAAAAAAAATAAGTGGGAAAAACACTTTTTCCTTCTCCAGTGGGGCTGCCGTGCTGAAGAACCTTTCAGCTCTTTTCCATGCATATCTTGCCTGTGTCCAAGCCCAGATACCTGCCCCTATTCTGGCAGTAATATTCCCTTTCTTCATTTCCAGCTGAGAGATCACAGGGGTGCTCCAAGGAGGGGGAAGCTGCACTGGCAGCTCCCCATCCAGTGGGAGGGGAGGCTCCAAAGCCAGGTTTGAAATACTGAAGTGGCAGGAGGCTCAGAGGAACACTGTGTTGCAGAGGACATGATAACACAGCACCACTCAAGCCCCAGACTATCACTGGAGGATGACATGGGAGATAAGGAAGTGCAGAATTACAAGGCTGCGTTAGCATAGGAGGAAATCGATTCAGGCAGACAAGCTAAATTTATTTACTTTATTGATTTTAAATTTTACATGAACTGCAATATAAGTAAATCTTTCATGGTAATTCTAAATCTTGAAACCTATTGTAAATAACTAAAAAAAAAAAAAAAAAGTCCAATGTTCAGAATAACCATTTCTTTGTACTGAAAGCGCATTATTCTTAAAGCCCAGGACAAAATATTTTGTAATGAACACCTTAAATCTACCTTGGCAGTCAGTGCTGATATTTTTTGCTAAAATAAGAGCCTGCTTTTGGTATACCTGGTGATTCAATAAAGCACAGATTATTTAAATTTTTTTGAAGGGGTGGAAGGGAAGAAGAAAAATTGTTCCTGTAGTAGTAAGTGGATACAGCAACAGGTTTTTGACCCAGTGGTTCACTGATAAAGCAGTTGAGTTTTAAGCAGCACAGGTAGAGCTTTGTGCAGAAAGAGTTGGCTGCAAATGTTGGAAAGGCACGTGATGGAGGGCCAGGCACATGGATTGATGCACCCAACACTACAGCCCAGACCTAAAGAGAGAACAGGTGAGCAGACAGAACACAGGATCAAAATATCCTTGCCTTATTTATACAAGAAGTCCAAGCTCAGACACCAGGATGACAGAGGCTGGAGGGAAAAGTTTCATTTTGGAGTTCTCTCCTGCTCAAAGCAGCAGCTCCCACCTGTGCCTAACTCCACCAGGGAAAGAAATCATAGAGCCACAGAGTGGTTTGAGTTGGAACAGACCTTAGAGATAATTTAGTTTCAATTCCCTGCCATGGTGAGGGGTGCCACTCATTAGATCAAATTGCTTGGGTCCCCTTTCAATCTTGCATTGGACACATCCAGAAATTCACAAGTGTCATAGTACATGAGAAAAAAAAAAAAAAAAAAGAAATATTAAGAAATATTGCCATCACCCTCCAATGCTCAAACTATTTGATGAAAAAGGAAAAAAATCTGAAAGTCCTGACCTGGGGAGCAAATCTCTTAATGCAGGGAGGCAGCACAGATCCTGGCAGGAATAGGGAATGCCAGGCAGTGATGGGTCTGTGTGGGCACAAGATTCACCAAAACCCTCCCAGGCAGAGGGGACAGAGCAATGCCATGGCAATGGGAGCTGGGAAAAGCAGCTCCTACATTCTCAGAATAACCCTCCTTACACCAGCAATGCCACACTTCAGACAGATTTACTAGATAAAACCCCAAAATCTCTTTTTAGCTTTTCCAGCCAGCTGAGTTGGGAGAGACAACTTTTTTGGCAGCAATTTTTACCAGAGGTGTTGAGATTGTGCAGCCATGGGCAATCTGCCAGAGACTTGAGATAGACAAGGCTCCCTCACCCCAAAAATTGTAGAGCATCCTATGTATGACACACTACTAGAAACAATACAGATGTACCTCAGATGTAAATGACACAATATCCCAGACAGACAAGGATACCTATGAACAGAGACTACCCCTTTATCTTTTAACAACAGGAAAAAATACAGTGATGTTGACAAAAGCACTCATCCAGTGAAGCTTTTTTCCCCCCTTGGGGCTTTTTTTTCCCCTCGTTGTCGTTGTTTTCTAAACTAATCCATATTACCTGTGCCTTTTGATTTCATTATGTTAGATGCTATTAATCTGGATATATGATTTCAACAGTGAAGAGATGGAATTTGTCATCAACAAAAGGAAAACATTATTTTTAAAGGAGTGAAAGATTAATGATCCACCACGGACTACTTAAACCCTCTACAGCAACAGCACTATAATATTAATCCAACTTTGATGGGTTTTGCATAAGGCTCATAATTAAACATTTTCTTTTCAATACTTTATAGAATCCCCATCTGTTTTTAATGGCATCATTTTGATGTTTTTCTTAATAATTCTGGCAGCCTGCTCTTGAAGCTTCAAGCTTTATTTTTTGTTCCTAATGTCTTCTTCCACAGTGGCTGTATTGTGCCAAGGCTGAATGCAGGTTTTGGAAGCCCCCATTTCTGCCATGTCCCTCCCTCGTTCCCAGGCAGCACAAGGCACAGCAGAGCTCTTTGAGCTCTTACTGCAGGGATACCTGGGAACATAATGGAAATATTTCCACCTTCCAGACCTAAAAGTCTCCTTCTGCCACCCCTTGCCTTCCTGCACCAAGGTATCCCCTCCAAGCAGTGCCAGCTCTGACTCCACACACCATGGTAGCAGTAAATTAATTAATTAATCAATAGCCAGGCTTACCCCAAGAAGTCCAAACAATATTGGATAAATCACAGGGATGCAGCTTAGCCACAGTCCTGGGATTTCCTTTCCACACTGACACCCAGTGAAGGAAGAAAGGTACCCCCATCCCTTCTTACTTTAGGTATTGAAATTGGGGGGTTTATCAGCCCAAGGCACAAAACCCAGTGGTGTGAGGGGTTTAAAACATCCATCAAAATTACCTGATGGAAACCTGGAATGTGAACCTGGCAATGGGTTCTGCAAGAAGCATCTGTTTTCCATGAGAAATATTGGGATTTTATCAAAATAAACAAAATAGAGAATGCGCCTATCCAGCAGTATCATAAAAAAACTCGAAAGTAAAACAAATTTCCATCCTTTGGTATTTTTTTAACTAATTCTAAATGCATTTTGAATTTCTGCCCAAAACCTAATGATTTTCCAAGAGAACATCATAAAAATAATATTTTAAATTTTAGCAAAATTTCTGTTTGAGATT
The DNA here is from genome assembly GCA_030060385.1 of Muscicapa striata striata. Taxonomy (NCBI): domain Eukaryota; kingdom Metazoa; phylum Chordata; class Aves; order Passeriformes; family Muscicapidae; genus Muscicapa; species Muscicapa striata. The sequence continues at coordinate 961,907 of JAREIS010000115.1, forward strand.
TTTTTTTTTTTTGCTTTTACATTACACCACTTTTCCCTCCAATATTGTTCTTTTATATTAAATGCATATTTGGTGACCTCCTGTGGTTCCCATGGATTAGAACAGAGGAACAGGATGATTAATGGTTTCAGTTTAAATATTTTATACTCTCTGTAAAAACAGTACAAACTGATGGATGTGTACATTGCTATTTTCACTTCAGTGTCAGGGTCTCCTTGATTACATTTTCCCCTTATTTTTTCCCCCACTACCCAACTTTATTAACGTCTTTTCCCATAGAAAAGGGACCCAAAGGCTCCTTGCTCCCAGGTTTGGCACAGGCAGGACTCCCACACGTGAACAGATACTTCCCTAATCAGGGCTTTCAACCTTGAGGAGCTTTTAAATGCTCTAAGTGTATTATAATGGTCTCCTGGTCTCAGGACAGACAGATGTGAACCACAAAACTGAAATGTTTCATCTTTTGGCGCCTTTCAGTATGTTCCATGCTGTGCTTCAAGTTTGCTGAAGGATCAGAATTACTTCAGTTCTAGGTAATATAAACAGAGTGATCAAAAACATTTAATTATTCAGGGTCAGCAAATCTGGAGAATCTAATAGTAACAGACAGAAATAAACCTTCCAACCACTCTCATTTTCACTAACTATTATAAAATAGAGAACTGTTTAATTACCAGAAAATATCATAGCAGAAAGACTCAGCATCTTCCCAAGAGTCTTTCCCAGTCCACTCAAATACTTTTGGCACTAAAGCATAATTTAATTTTCCATAGATGCAGGCGTCCCCTTGTACCCACAGACACACAAACAGCTCAAATCCTCATCTCACGCCTCTGCTCAAATGCAGGTGCAGCCTTTCAGAATGCACCATGGAAGGAGACTTTCACACATTATTTCTGTACCTGTCACCCTGAAATGTGATGATGAGGATGATCCAAATGGAAATGACAACAGAACTGGGCTCCCCCATTATTTCCCCTCTTTAACTTCACGTTATGTACAGGTGTCTGGACAGCACGCTTCACAGAACAGGGGCACACACTTCCCCACACTGCTTTTCCTCCCTCCAAGGAAAATGAGGATGGTGCAGAGACATCTCCCAACACCTTGTTCTTTCTCCAGTGGTGTTTTTGTGGCTACAGAACTGCTACAAATATATGCTCTTACCCTGAATGACTACATGGCCTCAGCAACAAAAACGTGCCACCAGAGAATTCCCATATTTAATTAGAAAGGAGTACAGGGGTTTGGGAAAATGTAATTTCAGCTGGGATTCACACACTGCAGTGACCTGGATTACAGCAGTCTGCTGATGACACCCAGTCCTCGTGAAATCACATTAATTACGCTCATTATGTGTAATAAGAATAAAAGTCCCACCAGTTAACACACTTACTGCTCTAAGGGATGGTTTTACTAAGCTGAAAGCAATTATCAGAGCATTCAGTGGAAAAGGGCAAATTAAATTGAAGTATAGGAATGATACTCGGGATCAGTTAACATTTTACAAGATGTTTACAAGGCTTTATTCTGTAGTTGAGAAAGTAAGTTGCCACAAAAGTAAAAAATAAAAAAACCCAAACAAAGAGAAAAACCTATAAAACAGTGTCACTTAGAGGGGAAGTGGGAGCTGATATAAATATAACAGAAAAGAGGGAAGCTAAGAGCCATAAATGTTAATTTCAAGCTATAAATTACAGACATTTGCCAGAGGAAAATAATGACACAAGAAAAACTCAAGCTCAGTAGGAACAAAAATAATCTGAATTATGATACTATGGCTAATTGTCAAAAATAAGGTACAAAAGCAAGAAGTGCTCAAACAGGTTCTTCTGCAAAATATTTGGGGGAAAATATCATAGCACAGACACACTCAATAGTGACCTAGTGTCAAAATAACACAGAAGGGAATTGAATATCAGTTAGGAAAGTCAATATTAACTTATCCAAAAAATTGCCATGCCAGAGTTTTACAGCAGCTGAAGGAGACATCCCTTGACCTGTGACTGTGTATTTGTAAGAAGTGCCAGTTTCAGAGGGCTGAAGGAACCCAGCCTTGTTTTGGAATCTGAGATGAGGCAGAAGGAGCAGCCAGGTAGAGTCAAATTGAATCACTACCAGAGCAGGCAAATTATATTGGTGTTATTTTCTTAACTAGGTTTTTCTTTGAAATTAATGCATTTAGAGTTATTGCTAATTAATATGCACCTACAGATAATAGGTCCCTATCAAATGAAATAGGTGTTTTTAGTTTTAATTTATCTGGCAAAGGTAGTTCTGGTCACATGATATTCTTAAACTATTCCAAATATTTGGCTGGATAATATTAATTTATTAATATTAATTATTATAAATTAATATATTAATTTATATTAAAGTTTAAATCCTTGGATGATATTTTAGAGACTGAAATATGGCAACGACTGCTATTAAAAAATATATTATTTCTGATGATGGAATGAAACAGAATGAGACTAACACACAACTAAAAGACAAATGAGGGAAGTGAGGGAAGAGCCTCCTTAGCTTGTTGGGAGGCTAAAGGGAAAGAAGGTGCCAGCGGTCTGACCATGGAAATCTCTTTAGCTGAAGTAAATGGAGGCACAGTGAGAGCAGTGGCTGGGAGCTGGAGATGTAGCACTGAGGAATAAAAGCAAAAAAATTTGTTAGGAAAGCTCCCCCCATGCTGTGCTCACTCAGCACCCAGATTCACTGTCCCTGAGAGGTGCTCTAGTTCAAGCAGGTCCTAATGCAAGAAAACACTACTGCATGACACAATGCCAGGCTGGAGAAGCACTGGTCCTTCCAACACCAGGATGGATGTGACCTCAGGATTGTTATCTGGGGTCTTGCTGAAAGAAACCGGAGGAAGAAGACAGCATTATTAGTAAGTGATTATATAAATCTGTCTGATAATGGAACCAGCTTGCTTTGTCTGATTAAGATCTGGAACTCTGGCTGTGATTTATCATTTTTATACTATTCTCTTCCCCCAGGCTCCAGGTCACAGTGGTGGCATTGCCAAAATTTATAGCTCAGGCTGCTCAGCAGAGATGTAGAGCCTTCCTGACATTTTCTTATTTGGAGCACCTGGCTCTCCTTGTTTTTGCTCTGCTGCCTGCAATGGTGAGGATTGCTTGCCATTCTCCCATATGAACGTTTTGTAAATAAGCTGAATAAGGAAAAAAAATGAGAATTTTCAAGGTTTTTATTTTCCTATTCATCTGTGATACACTGTGGACAGGAATTGGCAGTGAAACACTCTGCTCTGATCACCAGATTCCTGAGTGAGGATAAAACTCCTGTGCAGCTTCTGTATGTACATCCTCTCCAGAAACCCTTACAGCCACAGCCCTGTATAACTCCCTATGAACCACTTAAACTGCATTTAATTTGATCACTTTTATGGTGAAGGGGTTAAATCTCAACAAGGCTCACGGGCAGGGCAACTTGCTCTGGGCATTCCTCACCCCCGTGAGCAAGACAGGGCTGCTGACTACCACAAACTCACTCGAGAAGGAATACAGCTGAATTTTTGGGTTTGGGGTGTTTTGCTGCTGTTACAAATGCATGCTAGATTTCAATTATTTGCCTTCTTATTTGGGAATGGTGTTGGCTCTCTCCTTCCAGCTTATCTCTGCCACCACAAAGGCTGGAAACTTCTTTCTTCTATGTTTTCTTTTTTTTTTTTTTTTTTTAAACAGAAGACATCATTGTCACTTACTCACAATACTGAAGGAAATGGGGCTTTGAAAAAACCACCAAATATGGCCAGACTCATGGTCAAGGCACTGCTGGAGGATCTGCTGAGTCCCCAAGGCACTGGGGTTTTCAGATTTGTCCTGGCATGGTGCATCACTGAGAATTACTCATCACCTTCCAGCAATACAGTCCCTGATGCGATGGAATTCATAACATGAACCAAGAGAAGGAAAGAACAGAAGCTTTGTCTACTCCTCCCAGACAAGGAGTGGAGATGAAGAAACATCCAGTGCAGCTCAAGAAAAGACATTGTAATCCCACCATCACCCAAAAGCTATTTGGGAAACACATCTGGCACTGTTTTTTCTAAACCATCAATCCCTGCCTACATCAAAACAGTCCTTCCCCAGAGAAAAAAAAATATTTTCCCTCTCCCATCTTACCCAAGGGCAGTTGATCCTACTTCACTTGGGGGACCACTGGCTGGGAACAACCCTTGTGTTAATGAAAAAGCAAGCTTTATTCAGGGTATAATTAGAGTTACCCAATAAAATTATCTGAACCTATAGCTGTAAATTATTTTGGAAGAGGTTTTGGTATAGTACATTTAGTCTGGTTATAAATTCATTTTATAATTCAGGTGTCAGCAGCTGACAGACATCACTAGGTGCTGTGGAAAAAAAATATTCTTTTAGATAATTCTCATGTCTTCATTTTATCACTTAAACAACTTGTTTCTCTGCAGCAGAGGGAAAGGCCATCCCCAGACTTCAGGAAGGATTAGACTCAGTTCTAAGGCCTCAGCTTCCCAAAGCACTTAAGCACCTGCTTAACTTTAAGCACATGCCTAAGTCTATCCATCTTTTTTTTTTTCCTTCGAGAAAACTCCTAAAAGTACACAATTAACCATGAACAGGTGCTTAAGTCCTATTAAAGTCAACAGTGCTTTCAAATGTCAATGGAATTTAAAAACATGCTTAAGTGTATCGTTGAATAGGAGTCCTAATGCGGGAAGAAAGGAGGGGTTTTGTCATCGTCTTGGCAAAAGCCATAAGAACACACTTGCAATTCAGAGGATTTTCTTTGTCTGTGGCACTCTGCCTACTCTGTTACTAAAGAATTTGTAAAGAATGTTCCTGCATTACTCAACCCCTCTCACATTTATTGACCGTATTTCCCATATTAATAATCCTCAGTGCAATTATACCCCCCCCACTCTCTCTCCCTGCCACTCCAAAAATCTCAAACATTTGTTTAATATCACAATGTCCCAAGCTGGAAGGAGGGGACAGGGAAGAACTGGGATTAAAAGGAGCCAAGCAAGGTATGTTCAGGTCTTAGGTTTGCACCCAAAGACAAGTCTCAGGGAGATTTGGGAAGTTCTGGACAGATGGTGCATCTTCCCCTAAACCATAGACTTGTCCTTTCCCTTGTTACAGCACATGCTGAACTTAGAGAAATGGGTAAACTTTGATTACTGTTGTTTGTATTTGCATCCTCCCCACCACCTCTTTGTTCAGATTAACACACCTTCTTTATGGAGCTGTCCCCAAATGTGCACACATAGCCTGAGCCACAGCTCCCTGCTGCTGCAGCAGATGAGGCTGAGCTCCAGCACCATGCCCTGGTTTAAATCAGCCGCTCTGGCTTGCAGTCAAGCAGAGTGTTACTTTTAGAAACTGCACTGCTCCTTTTTAACATGGTTTCACTTTGGCTGCAGCTCCACAATTAACCAGAGAGAGGATGCTGCAGTACTTTGTCTCACAATAGCCTGATACCAACTCCAGGCATTACAGAAGCATTCCCAAAAGACATTTCCTTGGAGAAGACACTGATCTTCTCTCCAGTCACAAGTATTGCCTCCTCAGAAGCTACTGTGTGGTTAAGAAGAATACCTACCTTCAGTTCCCTTCAGTGCTTGCATATGGAGATATGTAAAATACTTGAGAAAACAGTGCTTTTTATATTACTGCCAGTAACATGCCATATAAAAAGATATTAAAACAAATTCTGACCAACTGGTGGTAGATACAGTAACAGATTATAATGTACCCATTGTAAAGAATTCCCAGTGGAGACTCTGGAAATCTTACAATGATTGAGTTGCACTGGGCTGGAGATGCATTGAAAATCTTCCAAATGGTAAAATATTAGAAATACTATTTTGAAATATTTACCAGTTAAACACTAAAGTACTGTTACTGGCTGACCTTTTCACAGCAGTTGTTTCTGTTGTACTTTTGTAAAAGCAGCCAAAAGTTTAAGGAAAAAAAAAGGGGGGGGGAAGCTTATTTTCAGTCTAGCTACCACCCCTGACCTGTGCAATAACATCATAATGGAAGAATAATCATTGTAAACAATGCCCATGGGAGCTTGCTGGCTACAGCAAGGGATGAGAGCAGCCAACTTCACTGCTTTTCTTTACTACATCATTGCATTTTTGTCTGCATGTGGATAAGAAGAAGGTTCCACTCAATGCCAGTTGATGGAAAGTGCTAATTGTTGACACATTAGCTAATTGTTATGATTGCTTCTTAACAGTTTGTGTCTAGGAGTCCAGATTTCATCCACCAAAGTGTGAAGATTCTTTATAGCAACAAGTGCTGTGAAAACATTCACACAATGAGGTCCTAATCTTGTGGATCTCTCAAGCAAGTGACAGCCTGGCAAACGCGCTGTCAAAGTGCAGACACTCAGGAAAAAAAAAAAAGGAAGAAAAACTAACTCCCCTCGTCCACCCCATATTTCAGACACATGTCATCTGTTGTTATCATTAATGATCTGTTTTTACAAATAGAGTACCACTATGGAAAACTGAGAGCAGGCCAATCAAAATAAACCCAGCAAAACCCATAATTGTCTACTGACAATCTGGGCTGCTCGGGATGTAAGATAATGTGGGTGTATTTAATGCAGAAACACATTATGTGCCATGCTTTGAGACTGCCCTGTTAACTCCAGACCTTGATACAACACAGGAAGGCTGGGAGCAACCTTCCAATGGCAGATGTGTTCTCCTGAGCCCTACCTGAGCTCAGGTGCTAAAAAAAATACAGTGGGGAATCCTGGCACCAAAAAGTCCATGACAAAACTCCTGTGATTTAAATAGAAACAAGACTTTCACCAATTACATTGTTTGGGGAAGAAAAAAATATTTCAAAAAACAGAGAAACAAATGTCTACTTCTAGTTCAAATGTCTAGTTCTGAGCAAACACAGCTTTTCTGGCTCAAGCAGGGTTTTCTCCCATTCCTACACCAGCAAAGGTGAGAGAAGATGTTCCTCCTGCTTTTACCAGGGTCTCACTCCATGGCTTTTGTGGGGATAAAGACCCTGTTGCACCAATGTCTGCAGGTAAATAGTGAAAAGGCAGCCTTTGTCTATGTTTGGAGGACTTGTGGTCCTTTGCACAGCTCCTGCTCTGCATTTTGCTGCTGGTTTCCAGCATGTTTCACCCAGACCCCAGCACACTCCCTGTGCTCACCCTCTGGCTTTATCCATCAGTATTTCTTATTCAGAAGCTCCTACCATACTTACTTAAATTACATGCAACAGGAGCAGAAAAATCCCTTCCACCTCACACTTCATCAAAATTTTGTAGACATAAGAGGAATTCTTGATGCAAAATTCTTGAAGAGGCAAAGAAATAAATCAAGCAGTGGGCCCAGGCACACTCAAACTGCAGATGGAGCAGGAGTACAAACTGAAACCTGAAGATGACACCTCATCTAACTGGAAGACTCTTCAGATGGCACCTTAATATCAGACTGTACAGAGTGAGTGGCCAAAATTCACCCAGCAGGTGTCTGAAGTGCTTGAAGCCATAACGCTCATCTGGGTTTTGTCTCATCTTCACAGCTTTTCACTACATTCCAGCATAATATCCCTGAAAAACAGAGTGAGAAACTCTCTTCTGTCTCCCTGAGCCTCTTGAACTTTTGGGCCTGGCAAGGAGAGAGCACGCAGGGCCACTTGTCTGCTTCCTCCATCCCTGGGGCACGGCAGCAGGAAGCAAGCTGGGAGCAGATTACGCCTTGGCCCGACTTTTCCCACTGGTTGGTGAGAGCTGCTGAGTGAGAATGGGGGCAGATGTATACAGCTGATAAAAGCCTTCAGCAAATTCCCATCCTCTCCCCACAAGGAGGGAGGAGGAAGTTGCAGGGTGATTGTAACTCCCAGCCACCCTGAGAGAAGCAGCGAGCCCGGAGGGGAGACGGGAATACTCGAGTTGGGATTGCTGCTCCAAAATCCCATCCTGTGCTTAAATGGCATTCTTTTTTGCATCAAATAGCCCAGCCATTCCCCACCAAAATTGGGTGAGCCTGCTCAGTAACAGCTGTAAGCACTGAATATTGCAGCACTGAAATTTATTCTATAAAATTAAAATGGCACGTTTATATTGATAATGGGAGAAGCAAGAAGTTTTTTAAGAATTAAATTATGGAACAGATACAGAAATTTTTTTAATTATTAAAATTAACCTGATCTGAATAATTTTAGCATAATTCGAATAATTTATAATTTTTTTTTCCTAATAAGAAACATAGATGAGGCTTTCTAGTTATTCATTAAAAACCCCATAGTTTAGCATAAGAATCTGTGAGTTCTTATTTTTCATAACCTTTGTATTGCAGGCAAGCTGGAAGATTTTGGATTCCCATAGTGCATTTCCTAAAGATGGCTCTCATTTTTAAACACATAAGGAGGGAAAAAAGTTAATTTAAAAAAATATCAAAGCTGAGAAGTGATGTTGGCTACAGAAGAGGACAACTGGGAAATGGCACATTCAAAATGGGAAGGGGTTTCTGTGTGTTGCTGTGCAAAAAGACCCATGAGCCACAGCCAGCCATGGACATACCCTGCAGAGGTGGAGGAACCAACTTGAAGTTCACATGCAAAAACCAGACTTCCACTTCAATGCGAGGAAGCCACGTATCTTTGCACAATAACTTTTTCACAAAATAAAAAAAAAAAAAAAAAAAAAGTTAACTGCTTAAAAAGAAGAGAAATGAACCCATAATGGGTCTAACAGTTTGTAGTTTCTCCTCCACCCTCAGCACACTGTACAGTGAAGCACCTCCCTGTCTGCAGTGCCCCATCCCAGGTGTGCTGCCATCCCAAACCCACAAGCAGCAGGGCAGTCCAAGGACAACCTGTCAATCTGCAGTTTGGATTTCCTGACTTTTGTTGGCTTAGTCATAGCTTTAACATGACTAAAATATAGACTTTTCTATGCTCATCTGGACCGTCCTGCAGATGCCAGCCACAGCTCTGGTTCAAATGCTAAGGAAAACATCAGAGTGAGACCTCTCCTCCATGGTACAATTGACTCATGCAAGAGCCACGGCACTCTCTGGGTCAGGAACAGCAAACAAGGTGAATGAGGTAAGGGAGGTCATTCCTCATAGCAATGGTCTCAGGAGAATGGGAGAATCCAAAAATAAGACATTTATTGACCGGGCGCCCTTGAGCTGGCAACCAAGCTGGAGTGGTAACAGAGCCAGCAATGGACACTGGGCTGGGATTGCTGCTGCCAAGCAATCCCAGTAACCAGCAAGAGCTAGCAGGAGAGAGACTGTGTGATTTAATAGATTAATAAATAGGCCAGGAGCCAGTCACTCCCAAGTTTTAATCCTGGCTATGACATCAGTTGGAGTTGGAACCCGTAGTGTGAAATTTGCACTTTTAAGCAGGGAGGGATGTAAGGATGCATTAACCTGAAGGTGAAGCAGCCACTGCCCTACACCTGCTTCCATTCCCTGCCACAAGCACCAACACCAACCACAGTACACATGACACAATCCTCAAGCTCCTCACCAACAGCTGGACCTGAGGAGCAAGTCTGAATTTCAGACTTATTCTGCAACCTACCAGTGAATCCATGTTCTGATGGGGAAAACTTGGCTCTGAGAATTTTAAGTGGCTTAAGCTCTATTGAGCTTAAGGGAGTTATTCAGTCTTACAGCCTGGCAAGCCTGGTTTGCTACCCATGCTTCTTTTAAATCCTGCTTTTAAAAGGCTTCCTACTGACATTTACAGGGGAACCCTTCCTACAGCCCTGGCCCATGGGACTGGCAGGCCTGGGTGAAACTCTTTAGTGTACAGATCTGGATGTTGCTGTAAGGTGCCAGCTGACAGCACTGTTATTCTATAAAAGTCTATATTGGAAACTTGCTGGAGTTTGATGATGTCTGCAAGTTGCAGATTTCTGACAGAATAAAACTTTCTGGACTCTGAAAATAAAGGACTCTGTCTCTGAAATAAAGGACTGTAGAGGCTTTTGTTTTCAATTTCCTGGGGGAAAAAAAGGTTATAAAAATATTTAAGAGAGGAAAACCTTCATTTAAAAAGTCACTAAAAATTTAAATCTGTTGATTTGTATCATGATAATCTCAGGTTTCACTTACTGGTTTGATAGGTACAGAAGTTCTGGCAGAGGTGTGATTTGAAGGTGACAGCATCCATTTAATTCAAGTTCGGTACCTCCTCTCTTGCTGTACCTGCCTGGCTTCTGTGTGTTCAGCAATCAGGGTAAGAGCCAATTGATTTTAGTTTATAATGACCCCACAAAACCTTGGAGGTGCATTGAAAGGGAAAAAACTCCAGCACCCTCTGCTGTCTGCACACATCCTACGCCAGGATCCACCACCACTGAGCCTGGACGTTTACAACACCCACACCAGCTCCACACAGGCTGCAGAAACACCCTGGGAGAGACTCCTAGAGGACTCAGTTCAGATGCCCAGTTTGAGGTGAAATGCCATCCTTCGAGCTGCCTGTCAAGCACAAAGGAAATCTGAACCATCTGCTCAGAGGTGGGCATGTCATAGACACCTACAGCAGGCAAATCCCACCTCGACAGACCGTGAACTGGAAGGAATGGAAAGCTTTGGCACGAGGACACATCACAGCAGATGGTCTTGTCAGATGTTTTGCCCATTTACACACAGGTTAAATTTGGTAGAACAAAGTGAGAAAATTCTTTTTGGGTTGCAGGGAACAAGTTCTGCTCCCCAGCAGACAGAGAAAGGTATGAAATTCCAAGGAATAGCACAACCAGGAAGAGCCAGAAGGGCAGGAACTGCCACACTGGAGAAGCACCTATTTGCTGTTAAATTTGGGCTCCAAAAGGCTTTCTCCCACTAAGCTCACTCAAAATAGCTTAATTTCAGCAGCTCTATTTTTGTTGTAATAAAACATCTATCTCCTGTCTCCAGCACCTGGGAAGGAACAAGACCTGACAAAAAATACATTCTAGAGAAGTAGCATCAGTACCACCTTTAATATCTCTAGAAGTTACAGGTACCTGGCTGACTCTGAAAGCCCATGCACAAGAGATTCTCACAGAAAACATGGATGAATTTTTTTTAATGGCTTTACTCAGAAAGCAGAAGGAGCAGATTTCTTTTCAAAATCTACGTTTGTATCACAAGCATCAGTCTTGGTTGTTGATGAGACACAACACATAGCTCTTCCTGTGATTTTGTCTCTTGGAGATAGGAGTGAGTACACTTCTCCACCATCTCTGATGGGCTTTTTTCTTTAAAACTACACAGCTCCCCAAAGGAAACACACAAATGCTCTTAAATGTCAGGTCAGAAAATCAGACCATCCATTGGCACTACAAAAGCACACGTGAAATCAAAGCTAAAGAAAACTTGCTCTTCTAAATGAACTGAACTAACATCTTTGTTTAGTCTCTGCATGCCAGCAGCAATTTAACTCCAGAAAGCAATAATTTCAGGCAGCTCAAGCTGCCATGATTCACCACTGTGAATGATTTTGCCTTTCATGGCAAACAGGGAAGTGCTGTGAATGGCTTATTTTCCTGCTCCAATAAGCTCCAGCTCATCGTTCTGCATATTTGTCTTTGTTTCTTATTTGCCTCTGACATAAAAATAATCTGAAGAATCAAAGGAAAAGACCTGAACAGGAATGATGATCTCAAAACTTATTTAGTGGTCTGCATCTGTGTGGGAGCAGCAGCTCTCACTTCCTGCCAGTCACCTGTCTGCTTTATTTTTCCATGTCCAAGGACGTTCCTGCAAGACAGAGCTTTATCTTTCTGACTATTACTCAAAAATAGCAGAACTGAAATGCCAAATAAAATTGGAAAGCTCTGTTTTGGACTGACTCCCACCTTGCTTTTTGGTTCAAAACAGAAGTGTGAAGTAAAAGAGACATCACTTTTTCCAGGAAAGTGAACATCGGTGCATCTCAACACTCAGTCAGCACATCTGGGCTTTGACCCATCTCATTTTTTATGTGACCCGAGCAGGCTGCCAGTGGGGCTGTCTGTGAGCACCCAGAACCTAGAGAAGATCTTCATCTTCAGCTGACACTGAACACCACTCCACATGGGCAACATTTCTGCAGAGCTCCCAGGCCATTCCTCAAAAGTTTTATTTTCCACAGTCCACAAAGCTCACACATGGTGACAACCATGCACCACTATGAACAAACTCCAAGTGCTCTCCATCTTCTACACACATCCAGAGGTTTTCAGCTCTACCTGAAAGAAACAATGATTTTCCTGCACGTACTTACACAGCTCCTGAGCTGCTTTCTGGAATGGTTTCCCTTTTGTACCAGCTGCAGAAGGATTTCCTGGAGTAAGCCACTACCCAGGGCTGTGTGAGACTACTCAGCTGGCTTTTTCCAGGAGGTCCATTGGGACAGAGGCATTGCTTTATTGCTACAGTTTATTACCAAAGCCAACAGCAAGGGTCAGCGAGCCCAAGGCTTGCACTGCTTGGGAAAAGGCCTGCAACACACCCTCAAAGTGTGCTGCTGCCCAGTCCTGGGAGATGCAGGGTGTCCTCTCTACACCTCTCACTCTTCTAAACTCCTCTGCGCACCAGCTGTTCACTTAGGCAATGTTAATCCCTTCTTTTGTCCCCCTTTTGTGAGCATTTCCCACCCATACCTGGCCAAAAGAGAGGTGTTTGTAAGATGCAAACATCCCCCTGGGCACACCACTGCCAAGATCAGCTGGACACTGCAAGGTGAGGATGAAGAACATGTTTGGGGACCTCAATGGCTGCTGCAGACAAATTTTGTACCCTCATTGTGCTGTGTCCCAGGACCAAGCGTCCTCCTGCTTAACCTGAGCCCGGCTGCTGCAGCTTTCAAAGAGGAAAATTACTACAGCTCAGCCTTTTCCAACTGGAAATGATTATGCTTTTGTTGCTACCGAGGGTGCTCCTTGGCAGGCAGCCCAGGCACCACAGGTAATGGCCACAACAGGAGGTGCCGCAGAGACGTTGGCATTTCGTGGCAGGGGAGGAAAGGGGGAGCACACACTATCTGAGAGCCCCACACAAACAGCTCAGGGTAAACCCATTTGTCAGAGTGGCAAGTGACCTTTTCCGTTCACCTGTGATTAAGGAAGCAGATTTCTTCATTAAGGCAAATAAACCAAATTAAGATGGCTGGATTCAAGCAGCTTTTGCCATCCCAATCCTTGAACCCATCTTATTAGAGCAGCCTGGGAAGTGGAAGGAGTAACTCAGGGCAGGTCAGGGCAAAGCAGTGCTAAATCTGTGTCCCTCGACCCGTTGTTAATCATCTATTCTCTTTCTATAAATGAATTTGGAATGTGGAGCAAATCATACTAAAAGATTTCTCCTCCTTGCTGAATACTTCAGGAGCTTTAAGGAATTCAGCTCAGGAGCAATGCTTCATTCAGGGCTGTTGATTAGTTCCACCGTGGAGTGCACTAGACAAGACAATAAGTAGACGACAGACACAGTGATTCATAGATTACTCTGCTGAGAGTTGCAGGTGTTTTGGGATTGAATGAAAGGAAAGGAGGTTGGGTCAGTTCTCAAACCCCCTTCCTGTTAAAGGATTAGCATGGGTAACCCAAAGTTATTAAAATCACTCTCATAAATGTAGAAGTTGGAGTTTTTGCTCAAATTTTCCTTCCCTCCCCCCCTACCCTGCTCTTCCTAGCAGAAATAGCAAATTGAGTTTAGAGATAATAGCAGTGCCAAAGTGAAAGCAAAAAAAGGAGCCAGATCCTCACCTGGTATAAACAGGAAGAGTTTACAGAAAACTTTGTGTAGGAGTCCAAATAATGGATTTAGCCAAAGCTCTGAAACTTTTTTCACTTCCCAACAATACCATGAAATGTGTGCAGTTACTTAAGATACAGGTATAATACCTCATCCTTTATCTATATGAAGTATAAATACCACAGGGTAAAACGATTGTAGAAGAGTTGGAGAAAAGCAGAAAAAATTGTGCACCTCGCTGAAGCCAAGAGAGGAAACTTCCTGCCTTAGCCTGGGGAGAACAGGGACACAGGGGAGGTACCAGCCTCAGAACAGGGACACAGGAACAGTGCCAAAGCCACGTCCCCTCAGTGGCACATCAGCAGGGAGACAAGGCAAAGGCTTTGCTCTCCAGGAGTGCAAAAGGGAAGGAGCCAGGAGGGAAGAACTAATTTAACCATGTGCCCTGCTTAGCTAAAGCAAAGAGCTGGTGCTGCTGCAAGCACTCAGCCACTTACATCCAGTGAAACCAATTGCCACCTTCTCCAAAGATAAACTAAAACCCACTGTTTCTCCACTTTCCACACGATCAACATTGCCACTACCCCCCACAGCACTCTGCCAAGCCTTGCAGAACCCTGCACTGACGTACACAGGCCCTCGAGGAACCAGTCACCAACGTACTTTTGTATCTGAGGCTTCAAATGGGAATGCAAATCCCACATTTCATGCATCATGGGGTGTTTTACGCTTTGGCAAGGAATGAAAGTCACCTAAGAAGCAATTGCCATAACAGGGTGATGAGCACAATGGAAAGGCGTTTACAGGGCTAAACATATTATTGATGTGTCAGGTTTGACAGAGTTTCAGGACAGCAAGACACACAGTTCACATGTCAAGAGCATGTTTTCAACCAGAAGCGCATTGCTCTACTCTGCAATGCTACAAACACTGCCTAAAATAGCAATTAGGAAGTGCTATGAATTAAAAAGCAATTTGTATTTGGTGTATATTAAGAGCAAGGCATTGTGTTCCTCTGAGATTTTGACTTGAGGAGATTCCAAGTACATAAAACAAAAAGGAAAAAAAAATCTCCCATTTTTTTGTCAAAAAAAGATACACTAAACTGAGGAGATGATAAGCCATATCATGTGGTTCAAGGATCCTATCTGTGCTTTTCACTTTTAGAACCACATACAAATCAAACTCCTTTTTATCTTTGATAAAAAAGGGGGGATTATTCATTTTTAAAATCCACCTTCAGTCTTAATGCATTCATGTTGACTGCCAAAAGTTATCTTTTACTTCAAGTAAAGCTGTCTTTCTCCCTCTTTCTTTTCTTCTGCCCTTCAACCATGAAAGCAGATTTGGGCTGATAAGAGCAGGTCCCAGTGACCATCCCTGCAAGGGATGGCAGCAGCTCCCCACTGCTGTCCATGCTCCTCTTCCCACTCCCAGTTAACCCAGGGCTGAGCTTTGGTGAGCAGTTCCCCACCTGCATTTCTTGCAGCCTGGTTGGCAAAATCAGCCAGGTAATGGAGGGCGAGCAAACCCCAGGAGATTCTGGAAGGAGACCAAACTCTGAAGGAGATGCTCTATCTCCAGCCAAGGCCAAGCTTGGCTCAGAGCCCACTGCTGCTCCCCAGCCAGGGCCACTGGGCAGCTCTTCCATGCTGGATGGGAAGAACAACATCCATTTAGCAACTGGCCTCAGCTTTTTCAGTCAGCCTGGAGGGAAAATTCAGGCCTGCAAACAGCAGCTGGGAAGAGCCAGGTGGGAAGGTCTGAGCTGCACCATCCATATCAAGGACACGCTCCAGGCTGGGAAAGGCAGCGCTCCTGGAGCGGGCAGAGACAGGGTGAGAACTGGTCCACATGTGTTTTACCCCAAAGCCCAGCATAACAGCATTTCAGTGGAGGCTTAAACAAAGTTGGAAAATAATGCATAAAGCACACTTTGATGTCTTTTGGGACAGAGGGCTCTGTACTGTGCACAGCAGGGTGAGTTACTATTGCTGAAAAGAAAAGCTTCAAAATACTGAAATGTGCAGGATCACTCAGTACTGAAGCTACTTTGTGATGACCCAGGATACAAATTATTTGGTAAACAGAGGGTCTGTACACAACCCAAATATGCCAGGCAGGAGGCTGACACCTGATCCTGGGTAGGCACAGTGTGGAAAACCAGCCCCTGGCAGCACCCCTTCAGACCCCAGCGTCCTCACCTGCCAAAGCCTAAAACACACTTGTTTGTAGTTTGTCATGTCACATTAAACTGAAATCTTTCATTGCCTGGCTGGGAAAGATAATAGAAAGCAACATTTCAAGGTGATCTACCCTTCCAAATATAATCTTTAGCAAATTAATAATTAACCAACTATTTATTGGTCAGCTGATGCTGCCCCAGGTACAAAGTTTCAGGCAATGCACCAGTGAGATCTCACACGGCCTTACTTCTCTTAATTATGCACAACTGAATTGATATTTCAGTTAACCCAATTAATTTGGAGAACTTTGGGGTAGGAGCAGCAGGAGTGCAATGATGCAGCTCTTTATCCCAACTCACCCCTGCAGGCTTTTCCTCCTGCTTTCCACCATCCCCAGGTGACCTTGTCAGGGAACCAGTGGTCACACCTTCAGAAAATCCGTGTGCAGGCTCTGCCCTAACTCAGGGACCATCTCCTTTTGCATTTGGCCCATGCTTGGACACCTCCTCATCCTTTCTCCCAGGTACTCCCCAGCCTGCCAGCTGCTCAATTTCCAGCGTGCCTGCAGCCCCCTTGTGGAATGAGGCCGAAAAGAGGCATTGTTTTAATTTGAGAGCATGGAGTTATTTTTAGCTGCTGTGGGGCTGATCCTGCAGGTGCCACAGGCTGCTGGGGCAGGAGCAACTCCTGGCACATCTCAGGATGCACTACAGCATGATTAAAGACAACTCCACACCGTATTTAAACATCAGCAAAATGTTTGTATGGTTTCTCTACAATCCCTCAGCATGGGCTTCTGGTTGGGTTTTTCGCTTTGGTTCAGCCCAAAACTGGGGATTTTGCTTCAAGCCTCGTTTCCAGCCCTCCAGCCCAATTCTCTGCTCATTGCAGCACCAGCAGCACTTCCAAGCCTGTGCTGCTGTCCAAGCACCTTTCCCAGTTCCACTGTTTCCCTGATAGAACAAATTGCAGGAGATACCAAGTCCCTTTTAATTTCTCTTCCACTGAAAACATCTCGATGCTTCTCGAGGTGTCACACCCTAAAAATCCCGAGTGGGATGCAGGAGGCAGCCAGTGGTCCAGGAGCAGAGCCACAGGCTCAGAGGTACCCAGAGAGAGAAGCACAATTAACATGCAGTGCTTCCCCAGGAGAGCATATCAGGGAGAAAGGAGGTGAAAAACAAAAAAAACCCCCACACTACGGTTTTTCTAATAAACTAAGAAACTTTTTTGACTTTCATGATGTACATATGGCCGTTAATTTCTATGTCATGTTATGATTTTTGGCTGAGCAAACAGTATGTATGTGTGGATGGGAGCAAGCAAAACAAATGCATTTTGTATTCAAATTTATACAACTCCATACATTTTTATGCTGTTTATTTGAAAATTAATTTTGGCTTAGGCCTTAGAGACAGCAAATGTTGTCAAGATTTGAGGGCTACCTGAAAAGCCTTGGGGACAGCATTACCCTTATGCATAAGAAACAGCAAAATAAAATAAAAATAAATGAATTTCCAAATACGTCATGGCTAATCCCTTGAGCTGACCTACAAATGAATTATAGAGGGTTTGCTACAGGACTGAGTAGATCTTGTGATTTCACTGAGAGATTTATCTTATTTTCCAACTTATTTTCATATCTTATTTCCTTTTCTTTTAGAATTAGACTGTAAATAAAAGAGCTAAGACCGAATGAAGCTCCCTTCCACCACACTCATATTGGATTGATAAATTAAAACGGTGAGATGAGTTTTGTATGACCCATCCTCGAGGATTTGGGAAATTTAGCCGATGCAAAACAAGGCATTAATTTGGAGAGGCCTAGCTACTTACAATGCTTAGTATTCTGACAATGATGAATGGCATCATTCCAAGCAAATGGTAATTTCACTTTTTGTGACAGTACTTTAGAGCAAAACCGACTTTCTTCACACAAAGAATTTGCAATCCTATTGAACAGAGGCTGTACCTGAATATCAGAAATCCTTCATTGTTTAAGTATCATCTGATATTCTTGATTGGCTCCAGACTGAAGGTTGCAGTTGAATTAGGGAGAACGGAGGTTAAGTCCTAACCTTGAAAGATTTAGCAGCCATTGAAACACTGCCTTTGGGCACTTATTGGCCTGTATTTATCAAAAAACTTTTCAATTCAATGAGGGGAGGGAGAAAACACAAAACTTGTCACATTCATCAAGTGAAGCCACTGGAAAGACATCTACAGAAGAACACCCAAAAAGCATAATCTTTCAGAAGAGCTGATAGAAATGGTAATTGGATGGGATGAAGAATAATACTTCTAAAGCAAGGCTATGGAGAATATAGCTAAAAAATCAAGGTCAGGAGAAGAGAATGTATCCTTTTCAACTTAATAAAACTTACATTTGCCTTTTGTATTGTGGAAAATATTCCAGGTACCATTTCTAATTTATTTCTGCACAAATGCTTCTGAGTGAAAACAGGATTACAGACAAACTGGCAGCATGTTTTCTTTTAGCTTACGTGCAGCACACATAAAAGCATTGTTAGTAGATACAATTAAAAAAAAAAAAAAAAAAGACACAACACAAAACAAACTCCAGGACTTCCCTATTATTTAGAAATGTGGCTCAGCCTTCAGAAACACAGAGAGCATCTTTAAAAAAAGCATCTCCCTAAGGACACTCGAAAGCCACCTTCTATGATTGGCAAAGAGCACTGACATTGTCTCCCAAACAGGGAACAGAAATGATGAATCATAAAAACTTGATTGCACTTCTTCCTGCCTCCTCACTAACAAGCTAATCAGAGACCACAACGAGTGTCATGTGTAAACGGATGAGTTGTCCAGGGATGCTATATTGTCCCATTTTTATCTTGCACAAACACCTCTGGCCTGAACTTTGAAGGCTTTTGGCACATTTCTCAGGTTTTGTATCGGGGTCCTATCCAGCTGGTGAAGGAGGGGAAATACTGAAGTGCTGTGTTGCTCTGCTTGCACGGATGCAGGTGTCTCCTTACTGACGAAGACATCAGCTAAGGCAAAAAAAATCTGCAAAAGGTCAGTATCTGCACAAAGCCTCCAGCCAGCTCCCTAAACAGTTAACAAACAGCACCTACTACCAAAACATCCCCATAAATAATCCCTGTAATGAAAGTAGAGATGAAAGCATCTGTTAATTTTCCATAGTCCAGGGAATTTGGCTATTGATGCCTATTAATCCAAGAAATATAGCATTATTTTTGTCAAGAGCATCTCTGGATGTAGAGCTGGAGGAGTAACCTGTGATTTGAGATGTCAATAATTTCTCCACCAGACCAGGTACCATATTTTAGTGTTATAGCACATTTAGCAACAGTGTTGACTGATCTACTCAGGGCAATATCAGCAAGGTTTTCCCACTCCTATAAAGTACCTGAAAAATAACATTTGCCAATCAGAACTGCAGGTCATGCCCATTTCACAAACATTCACCTCAGCACATGGTGGGAACAGGTCAGACATGATGGAAAAGGCAACCAAGGACAAAAACACAAAGCAGCAGCTTGAGAATCTGTAATTTGGGGTGAAACCTGCCATCTGGCCTTCGACACCTTGACATCAAGAAAGCAGTTACAGGGGTGCCCTGGTGTGCCTAGGCATTTGTGGACATATGGTATGTTTTACCATTAACTGCAAATTTCCTTACTTTTATTGTTTTCTGTCACAAGCATAATGTTTGCTTTAACACAGATTTGTTGCATGAGCACATTTATTGTATGTTTCATGTTTTTCCCAGCCACTCCCCACTTTTCCTTGACTTTTTTGGTCTCCACACTGGTCTGGGCCATGCCATGACATGCAGGGACCCATCCTGGGGACACCAACTGCCCTGTGGGACTTGAGCACCCATTTCAGCATTAGAAATGCTCCATCCCATGACAGGGGTCTGCACTCCAAGCTTTGAGTTTTCCTCCACACTGCACAAAAACCCCTTTAAATCACCACCCAGCTGCTTTACACTTCTGCTGAGCACAAGGGTCTGCAAAATCCCCCCATGCTGACCACCATCCTACAGATGGCCAGTGTCCTCAAGTACTTCTTAAAGCTTTTTATTTTCCAAGCCAGACTGGACATTCAGGCACATTTATCTCTGGCACAAGCAAAGCCTGTATTGCTCTCCCTGTGTGCACCATCCTGGGTCTCGTCTCTTGTCCCATCCAACAACCCCAGGAGGAAAACCTGCAACTCACAGGAAAAATTAGATATAATCCTGGGTAACTCAGTGTCACATCATTCCTACATGGCCACAGCTGAAATAAAACCACATCCACCTCAGTGTCTGTAAAGGCCAAGGAAGGGTTTTTCAGGACACAGCCTGTAACTGCAGAGGCACAAACTGGATGCCCACAGTCCACGTGGTGATGGTGAGACTGGAAAAGTCATGCTACTGGTGATGAAAGAAAGAGGTATTCACAAGATCAGTGCTTTTAGGTAAAATCTGAATTCAAACATGTGAAAATTAAACATATGTTGACCATAAAAAGAAGAACTAACCTCTCACATCTACAATAAATTCCTGTATCACCTGTAGCTATTCAGAGACAGATATTATATCTCATCTCAGCAACCCTCAGAGCTGCTCTTTGATATCAGAGTAAGTTTTGACCAAGCAGAAGTTGAGTAAACAACTCAGGATTTGGCCCTCTGATATTGAGCAACCAATCTTAATTTAGAGAGTACATTTCCCAAAATACATTAAAAGTGTAAGCCTTTAGTACAGCAGGCTCCAGGAAGGCAAACAGGACATTATTTGTGGCAATGGTGGTGTGGGTGATTTTCCAAAAACAGGCTGGTTTGTGGGAAATCACTGAATTAATCGCTGCCCCACATAAAAGGAGTGGATTCTACAATGATTTCAGCACGCTTCTACGAATTTATTTTTCCGCCTGATGCCACCTGTTTCACTGCCAGCTCCTCCAGCCACATACCGAGGCGTAGCTGGGGGGGTCAAAGCAGCAAAATTCCTGGGGACCATCTGCTTATCCATAACCCCCAAACCCATACTTCCATCTCAGCATCATATCCGCCCTTATTGGGGGGCATTGTGCGCTAATGACCATTATTTAATTAACAGATGAAGAAGCCCTGAAAGCCGTGCCGGCAGATTTTGAACTTGATCTTCTCTCATTTGCTGTCAGGCAAGACCAGATAAATGACAAGTATTTCGAGAGTCTGCAAAGGCCCTTTAGAACAGCTGCACAGGCTTCACCCCTTCTTTGCAGCAGGTTTCTCACTTAAGAAAAAAACACGCTTCATTACATCGCCTCTTACTTGAGCTGCAAGGGTCTATTCAAGGAAGATAAGCCTCTTAGAAATGAAGTAGCGTTGAATTTAGGTTTTGAGTGACAGGAGGAAGGTTTATCCATTCAGCAGACAATACTGCTTTCTCTGCATTAATCTAGGAGGCGGACAATGATCTGTTTTTTAGGCAGCATCTCATCTCTTTTCCCACAGCAGAAGGTGATTAGAGTTCGGAAGCAGGGGCTGTGAAAGAAAGGCGAGCGCTATCTCCACAGCCCTCCTGTTTCCTGAGCGGGCAGGAGGGAAGTTCTCGGCCAAGTGCATCAATCACAGGGCTGGCACTCAGGATGTGCCTCTGGTCAGGGGCTGACCAGGGACTGGCAGGTGAGGGCACGGACACCCCAGCAAAGCCCAGCCCTGATCTCTGCAGACAAACACGCTTGCTCAGCAGGAGGAGGTTCATAACCTCATGTGTCTTGCGCTTGGGAAAGCGGGGGAAACTCCATGGTGTGAGCTCAGGGTAGGTGATATGTGTCACAAATCTCTTTTTATTAAGTGAGTCTAGCCAAAGGGCTGCTTATCAGTGATAAGCATTGGGATTTCTCAGCTCACCCCTGACAGCCACTTTGCTCACCAGCAGCTCCACCCAGGAGAGTTCTCAACACTCACAAAGAGGGTCAAACTCATCTGGCTTTGCAGAGAGGGGAACCAAGCAACTGGGAATCAGATTTGCCTGAGACTACAGCAGTAGAATGATTGAACCCAGAAATTTTGGCCTTCCTCCTCCTCCACATGACTTCCCAGTGAACTACACACAACCAAATGAGGAACCAGCTCAGGGAGTCCACTCACTCCATGCACACTCCAACAATGATGGTCAAAGACAATTATAACCAATTTTTGCATCACATCCCCTCTATTTTCCATGTTCAAGAAACAACCTGCAGTTTCAGCCACCACTCCACTGAGAGAAATGAGCTACCAGGAGGCCACATGAGAGCAGGGCAGCCACAACCAGCCCTAAAGCAATGGCTTTTTCCCTGTTTTTTCTAAGATCTGTGCCCCCACAGGCTGGAGGGGGTTTAAGCACTTCAGCATTTCAAGCACACATGCATAGGAAGCAGGAGAGGTAAATATAGTCAAGTGTGAATGAGTACACTGCACAAATGCTGGTCCATGGCACAAGACACTGAGATTTATAAATAATTATTAAGCTATCCATACATGCATCTTCCTATATACAAAATAACCTGCAACTTCAACTATTTCCTTCAAGTAACAATTTAAGTCTTCACAGATTAATGTTGCAAATACTGACCAACCGACAGAAATCATGTTTCTTGTCCCTATTTGACAGGGAACCCAGCAAAGGTTATACCTGTAACCAGAGGCAGTTGCAATCCACTGGGGAAGACTGAAAAAGCCAAGATTAAGGCATTTTGGAGACCCCATCCCTGGCTGCCCAAGGACATGTTCAGAGCACAACAAGCAAATCCAAGTCTACATGAGCCGAGCAGTTAAAAAACAAAAAACTTCCTAAAAGTATTCCTGCCATCTTACATAAAGCCCCACAGATGCTATTTTTAAATAAGCAAAGCCTCTGTAAGACAAACATCTTCTACATCAGAAAGACTCCGTTGTGTCCCAGAATGAGGCAGCTAAAGAGAGTCCTCTTTCACTGCCAGGACACTGAATAACTTTTAAGGGGCAGGACAGCACCCCTTGCTGCTTTAGCAACAGCCCCCAGACCCGACTGCAGCGTGCTGCAGAAACACGGCCAACCTTCCACAAATAAGGAGTGTATTGACACATTTTCTCTTCACCCCTTTGTGCTAAGCCTGTGTAACTGTGCTCCAGTGAATGGCTTTTTGTTATTCTTATCTCCGCGCCTCAAAATTCCTCAAAACACATCTGTCACAGCACAGCTTGAGAGCCAGCCCCGAACAACTCCGGTGTCACAGCTCTCCTGTCTCCCCTCCAACCTCCCAGGTGGGAAGAAGTTTGCACAGACATTTCTTTTGCTCATCAGAGCATGGCTGGCATGCCGAGTCAGCACCACGTCCTCCCCTTTTCTCCTTTTTTCCCCCACCCCATCTTTTTTTTTTTTTTTTTTTTTTTTTTTTTCCTTTAAGGAAACTTAATTGCTTCATTTCAGATGTTATGTTTAACCTCAGGAAATGGTACTATAGACATGGCAAACAACTTTCTGGTTGTTTCCAATCAGTACCATATTATAAAGTACAGCCAGTTAAGAATCCTATTCATTTTCTTGCCCTGTCATCTTGATCTTATTTGAATGTCTGGGGAGCAGGAGGTGCTCGCTCAGCCCCACGTTTCAGAAGTGGGGGCAGGAACGTCTGTGCAATGTGTTAGAGACACTGAAAGTTTTCATTTTTGACTCCTTAATGAGAGTGACCTTTGCCACGGGCTGATGAGTTCCATACCTGTCCTGGTGTGTTTTCTGAAAACATTTGACACTGCTCACAGGTTTGACGGGGATATGACTAATGAAGTCTTGGTATAAAAATAATGGGCTGCAATTGCAAGTCATTTGTGTGAAACCAAACTCCTTAAAAACTTGTCTCTGCTCACTTTCTGTTTTCTAAATGAGTCAATAATACGAATCAGATGGCTTGAAGGAATAGACCCCCAAATATTTCCTCTCTCCCTTCTATAAATTAGCTGCCATTTTGTGCAATTTTTGTTGCCTCCAGGCACGGTTTAAATTGGACTGTAGTTACTAGATTGCTGGAGCTATTGCAAAATGTGTAGGCTAATACATAATACCTTGTTTTTGTTAAATGTATAGTAACAGCTCTTCTTGTGAGGTCAAGAGGCCCAGGCTGCTACTACTTAGAATGCATAACAATTTTATGTAAAGTAATGGGGAGGCAAGCAGGAGCATGAGTTTTTGCTGCAACTTTTAAATAATCAAAACAACTTATCTATTGTTTTCACCTTTTTTTTTTTTTTATTAGCTACAAAGGAGAGTGATGCTTGTTGCAAGGCTGTGCCTTGCCTTTAGTCCCTGCTGTGGGACTCTCTTGTGGGCTGGGGAAATGCAGCACCAGGAACCTCCCAGATTCATCACAGAAGGGCATTTTGGAGCTGCATCACCACGGGTCATCCTCCACCATCAAGGTTTGAATTCTCTTTTCAATTGAATAGGTACCATGTGAATTTGACCACCTGGGCAGTCAACTTAGAATATATAACATGCTGCAGTGACAACAAAAGAAATACCCTGGAAATTCATGAACCATAGCACAACTGGATGTACAGCTGGCTCTTCCAATTTTAGCATCAGTACTGAAAATCTGATGTTTTCTTTAAGCCTCAACTCTTAGAGTTGTGCAAATATATGAGGATTTTAACTATCAGAAGCAGCAGCTTACACCATGACAGAAGATGGCTTGAAATTCTCACCCAAGCTACCTTAGGAAACTCAAAACATTGGGGGGGTGGGGAACCAAAAAAAAACCTAAAGAAATCCACGTGCTTTAACTTCCATGCTTCCAAGGCACCTAATTCATGAGTTTTGATTGACAAGAACTGGAAAACCTGTTACAATTACTGTGAAAACTCCTGTCATAAACTACTCTGATTTTGATTCATCCTGACCACTGTTTGTTGACAACAGGTCCATACAGATCCCAGCTTTCTCTAACATATATATATGTGTTAGAGAATTACTTTGATTCGCCCTGCCAAAAACACCCTGCAAACTGTGGGCTACAATAAAGGGAAAAATAGAGGTATGATGAGGCTGTATTCACATGCTCTGGTGGAAAAGGGTTCATATTGTTTTATTTTAGGGCCCACATGGCCCAGAAGGAGCCACCACTGCAGGGACCTGCGACCACCACTGGGAGTTTTGATGTCAAAACACGCAGTCACGTTATTTTATTTAAGATGCTATTTTAGTCACATTTAGGTAGGCAATTGAAAGGCAAAGGCCAGCATATTTTCCCTTCAGTTCAAGGATGTCTACGTACCCCACACAAGTACAAACACACATTGTATTCCTGTACATGTGTGAGCATTATGGATGTGTGGAAGGAATAATCCACGCGTGTCACAGACATTTCCCGTTAGATCCCACGAGTGGGCTCGTTAGTCCAAAGCTCATTTGTACTCAAAACATGCAAAGTTAGGAACATGCATAAGCCTTTGCAGGACCAGGGCTTAAGTACACACTCAACTTCAAGCTCCAGGTTTGGACATGCTGTTCTTCAGCCCCAGAACAAACGCAAAGCTCCGTACGACTAAATATAGCTGGCATACAAGAGATTTTGTTTTGTTTTCTTTAGCAGCTCCCCTGTGACCCAACAGAAGTTACGAAACCAAATGAATGTAATAGAGCGTTCATTCCCTGCTTATTGATGTTGCCTCACCCTTGGGCATATTTGCAAAATTTCCTTCTACATAATAAAAAATGGCACGTCGCTCGCTGTGGCCAGTCGGGCTGCGGGCCGGCACTAGTCAGACACAGAGGCTGCTCGCTGCTAAATGCCTGCTGCTCCTTCAGGACAAAGGCTTTGCTGGACTCAGGTAAAGGGGATATTCAGCAAGGATGGTACAATGGTTTGCTGGTGGTGTTGCCCAGAGATAGAGCAGTCCCTTGGTGGGGAGTTTGCTCACAACACAGTTCCACTCTGTTCAGTGGACACACAGCTTCCCTTGGAAGAGCCACACATCCCATTTCATCATCTTTTTGCCTGCATAAGCAAACACATCTACTGTCACTGACATTTCCTTGCCTCCAGCCCCAAGCAGCTGCCATCAATGGTTCACACATTAGACACAGCTTGGCAGAAATAGCAAGAGACCAGAAATCACAGAGCCCACATTTTTCTGTCTTCATTCATGAATTCACTGATAATTCCCCCTTTGGCCAGACTGAGTTGCTTTGCTCCTACCCTCACACAACCTGTGGGGATGCAGCCCAGCCTTGGAACAAGAGCATGCCAGCACACAAGTACTCAGGATCCTGCCTCACTCCCAGGTAGGAAGGGGACTTGGCTGATGGTGAGGGTTCCTCTGTGTGCCAGCTTCATAAAAAATAAATTATAACCACAAACTCTAGCATTTTAGTGTCTACAGCTGTCAAACTCTACAATCAGAAAGGACTTCACCTAGCTTTAGGGAAGGCAATTCTGAGCAAGTGGGCACCCAGGCTCTTTCTGCAGTCAATGGAAGAAGGCTGGATGCCATCCCCAGGGGGATGGACTCGCTATGGTCTTCCCATTCTCACCCACTGAGAGGGCTTTGAGTGCCACATCACGGTGGAGCCAAACATTCAGACATCTCAGCTGAATCTCCCCCTCTGTGGCAACCTACAGAGAAGTCCTCTCATCCTTTCTATTTCAAAAGCTCTCATGTTTTCCATTAAAGTACATGGTATCAGCTATGGCAGAGCGAGGGTCCTTGGCCAAACTGTACAGCTTGCTGTGGGATTTTCTACTTTCTGAAGTCTGTCTTTGTTTTTGCTGGCTCAAGCTCCCTTATAGGTAACTCTGCACATATTTTCACCCTCCCTGTGAACCACAGTGCACACTGAAGCTAAACCTAATTTGCAGTTTGGGTATAAACGAGTAATTAGGCGTCCACTCCTGCCAACATTCGTGCCAGCAGTTTAAAGCAGGTATGGAATTACTAGGTTAAAATTGCACCTTACACCTTGACACCAGCTCTGAAGAGGTTGGTCCTGGGGTATTGGACATTACATAAATATATGCACAGCCAGGAGGAAAATGGGGCAAGCCAGCCAGGATTCTTTTTAATATATCTCCTTAATTCAAGGGGCCCATTATATATAGTGCTCAGGACGGGAAAAGGAAGACTTGTACCCACTTGGGGGGGTGGGTTATGGTTTAGCCACCAACTTTCCTTTTTGCTCACACAAGGGCTAATTCATAGGTTAAGTGGAGGATTATACATGATAGAAATGCAGCAGCCCTTTTCCTTTCCTCCCCATGCTTTTCATGTAAAGAGAAAGAAGGCTTCTCTCATCCCTTCTGCAAAAGTGTCGACACATTTCCATAGCTCTGTGAGAGGACCTGCCATTTCTGTCACTCTGCTACCCCTTGGCCTTTTGTCCCCACAGCATCTTATTTCAGCTTGGAGAAGAATAATTCATGGCTTCAGAAGATAAAACCAGATTTCCTAGGAAAAAGATCCATAAGAAAAGCCTGGACTGTAACAGTGCCTGGGATAACATGAGCCCAGCTCTCTTTTTCACCAGTTTGTGAGTTTTGCCACAAGTTTGAGAGAAGCAAAACCAGTCCTTTACAATATGTCTATTTCAAAGCACTATCTCAGTGCACCAGCACCTGCAAAGTCACTTTGGGGCATGTTTTCTCAGTGGGAGCAAGGTGACAGCATGGAAATTCAAGGGCTGGCCAAGTACCAGCCTGTCTTCCAGTACCCAGCTGTAGTGCCCCATCAGAGCAACTGTTTGTCTTTGCCTGGCAAAACTTTAACTGAGTACCACCTTAAAGAAATCAGAAAGATTGTCACAACTGCCTAAGCATGCAAAGAGTCACACGGAAAACAAACATGTGGGAACAGAGAGACCCACGGGGCTGCTGAGGATCCAGAGTTACAGACTGGAGCTAAACTGTGACCATGGATTTCCTTACAAAACACCCTGCTTGTCCTGAAAACTTAGGAAAATCTACAGGCAGATCTCTTTTGCATTTTTGCATGTATTGCAACTCAAAGACAAGGTACAGGTTCTGTAGGTTGCTGCATTTTTCATAGTAAATGATCATATGCAATTAAGCACAACAGTAATTAAAGCTCAGATATAAAACCCATGTAACCTTTTTGCTGGCATGAAAATTAAGGCTTCCCTTGCCTTCCAGTAGTTTAAATGCTTTCCTTCATAGTTTTCCCCTTTCTTTCTCTCAATTTTTTTTTTTTTTTACTTTAATGGAATACTAAGAATTTTAGCATGAGATCTGCAAGTTGCCTTTTTTCTTGGCCTGTCCCTGTTAAAACCTTGACTCTGTTTGGAGCACACAACAGAGATATTTGCTGGATTCCCAGAGGAAAAAGAGAAATGGAGAAAAAAAGTGAATTTGAAAAATGTATTTTACGGGAGGATAAATGCACATTCCACCCTTGTTATTTTATATAGGACTCTCATCTGTCTTACCCAGAAATGCTTTGGGTTTTGAAGAGTAAAGTCGGTAAAGTGGAGAACCAAAAAATGTCTTTTCATGAAGAAAAAAAAAAAAAAAAAAATGTTTAGGCTCATCTGTACATGTTTTTTCATGTATTTTCTATGGAAACATGGCCAGAGCTCAGTTTCCACCTTAGGTACATTTTCCCTACTTAATTAAACCCTCTTTCCCCACATGACAAATGGGCCCTTCTCAGGAAAGGGCATGATTGCAGGCATGGGTGAAGTCAAAGAGGGCATTCTTAGTGATTAGACATGAAATACAGACTTGGAAAACAGACGTTTTGAATGTAAAGAAGGAATAACTTACTGCATCCTAAGGGTAAAGATAATTTATGCATCCTTTGCCTAAGTGAGTTTTCTCTATCTGTTTATTTTGGGTTTAAAAAGTCTATTTATCTGGTTGGGCGTACTTTTAAAAATGTGCTTCCCACGGCCCTACTCTTCTGTTTAGTGCTCATATTTTTCCCAAGCCAGATTCATTAGAAATATGGCTTGGATGATATGTGAGCTTTCAAACGTGGCATGCAGAGCAAGCACGGGCACCCATGGGCTGAGTTTGGGGCAAGTATCTCTGACCCACCCCAAAACTGCAGACTGCCAACATGCAGGATACAAAAGTCATGAATCAAGAGAAGGGGGACCTGAAAATCCTGAGATGGTTTTTGTTTAATGTTTTCAAGTGTTGCTGGAAACTCACTGTATTTTAAATGAAAATTGGGGTTGCCCCACTTGCTTTTCCTATAAAGGTTTGAATTGGGATGTTTCACCAGCTGGCACTTGCAGCCTACATGAAAATTTGGGAGGTTTCTTCCTTTCATCAGAAAGGCACAATAAGCACGGAGGAAACAACAAGAATGGAGCTGAGGAACTGGGGCAAGATACAGGGTAGCAACACACAGGAACTGAATATATTCGAGGGATATCAAATGTATTCAATTCCTACCACATCCTAGTGCTCAAGGACCACTTATTTCCTTAGCAGTTCTGCTTCTACTTAGTTCAGATAGGGCAAGTTCCTCCAGTTTAAATGGGGAACTAGTCTGAGCACAGGGAAAACAAAACAAACTAAACCCAACGATAAAATAAATTTATTCTTGGTAGACAAAGTAACTTCCAAGTAACATGGCTAACATTGGATTCAAGGAGTACTTGCATAAGAAAAACCGAAAAAGTTCACAGTCCAGCAGAAAAAGTAGCCAACCAATGGTCTTAGTCAAGTTTCTCGATTTTGCAATTATAAAGAAGACTTCTAAAGAAATCTGTGGAGTGGAACTTTTAATTTCTACCAGGCATTAAACTGCATTAAAGTGTCTGGCCCACTTTTAAAGAATAAATCAATCCCTCACTAATTCAGATGTTCCTCATACTTAGTTCACACAATCTCTCTCAATCAGGTGTTTGTACTTCAGAAAAGCAGTGGTTTCTGCTCAGGTGTGCTTGGGTTGAAATTAACCATTTAGAGAAAATCGGTTGTGTACAGGTGTAGTTTAAAATTGGGATCATTTTTTGAAATAAAGGACTATGCATGGCCAGCATTCTTCTTCCAGTTTTACAGATATGCAAGGGGATGCAGCAGAGATTGGCCATGATCAGACCTGAGAACATTCAGCTGTGATTTGATGAGTGGAAAAAATGAAATTCATGATACAGCACATGAAGGAAACAGGGGGAAAAAAAAAAATTTTAAAAAAAAGCCAGAATAGAAATCTGCACCATGAAAATTCAAAAAATTCTGGTCCAGTCCCATTTTCTGCACATATCTGTGGGGTTTTCAGCACATGACAACCCACATGCTGCCCTACCACACATCACAACCATTCCAACAGCCCCTTGCACCTCTCTTCTGATGGATAGTTTTCCAGATGGAGACAATTCCCTGCTTGCTCCTCACTCCAGGTTATCCCCAGACAGCCTTGGGGCACTGTCCTCCAGTGATGAACCCTTCTTGGAGCCACCAGGGGCAATGCCAGCTGCTTCCCTCTGGTGATTGCTACACTCCAAGTACTTGGAGAAGGAAAAACTGCTCAAAGCCAGGCCTAAAACCAGGAATAAACCCATATATCCCCAGCTCTCTTCTGCCATACCTTAGGGACTGTAAAACACAGGATCCAGCCCCATTCCCACAGCTCTCCCTCACATGGCAGCAGGATTCCTTGCATGAGCTTACATAGCAAAGGAGCTGCAGGATCGGGCCTTTAATTGCTTAAAAATACACTACCCACCAATAGTTACCTAATTTAGCAGAATATATTACCTCTCTGCTTCATAAATCTTAATTAAAGCTGTTAGTTTTCCTATTATATGATCAAGAAACGCCCCATTAAAGTTAAGCAGTTTCTCCAAGTAATTATATACGTTATGTGGTGTGAGTGTAAAGATGCATATAGTGTTCCACTACCAATTATTTTGCATACCCTGAAAAGAATTATCTATTAAATAAAAAACTTGTGAAATTTCATTAATGCACGATTTTTTAATCTCCCAAAAGTCCAAGATGTCCCACAGGAGCTTGTATACTCAGTGTTGGCTCCTTATAATACAATTTAATGCTCACAAACACAACTAAAGTATTTAAGCATTTACAGAGGTTGTCATAAGTGTTTTACTTATTTTCGATCAAATTCAAGTCTACATTTAATACAGTTAACTGTGGTTATTTAATTTCAAAACTCAAGAATACAACCTCAAAAATTTATAACAATATAAATTTAGTTACATTGATATAGGATATGCATGCTACTGGGAAACCATTTTTCAGTAAGAAGTGTAGAATTGTAAGACCTAAAAGGAGTTATTTTTTAAAGTAAGCATTATTTCAAATAAACCTTGTCAGATTTCAAAGAATATTTTCCTATTCGTCTGCAAAATGATTTCATAATTTTTAGTAGTATGTTTCAAGCCAGTGCTAAATGCTACCAAAAACTAAATGTATTTTAATTATGCTTTCTCTTTTGGTCACGTAAATGCAGTACAAATATTAAACTGAGATCTTGCAAATATCTTAAATGCATTATTAACCAAAGCACTTCATTTCTTAGCAACTAGCTAGAGAGAATGAAATTTGGAAAATTATTCTTAGTTCCCCATAGACAGTGAATTTATTGCCTGACCACATTAACAATTAAAAGGTATATGCAAGATGTTAGATGTTAAAATATAATGGAAGGAGCTTAGCATCTGCTCATATACAGCAAGGAACCAGCTCCTGCCCCTAAAAGTAACCTAATCAGGCTTGCAAGAATGTAATATTTTACTTTTAAGCAAAATATTATTCTTCAAAACTGCAGAGAATCAGACACACACCAAAAAAAAAAAAAAAAAAAAGAAGAAGAAAAGCAGAGAGAGCAGCAACCCTGTCTGATACTGTAATCTTTGATCCAATAAAGTTGCATATTATCCCTCAGAGCTAACAGTGCATTATTAATTGAAACATTGGGGCTGTACTTAGCTCTCTTCTGTTGGAATTGTAATATAATTATATCCC
This sequence comes from Muscicapa striata striata, assembly GCA_030060385.1. NCBI lineage: Eukaryota > Metazoa > Chordata > Aves > Passeriformes > Muscicapidae > Muscicapa > Muscicapa striata. The sequence goes on from JAREIS010000115.1 coordinate 993,748, forward strand.
ATAGGCAGAAATACTATTTCCACCTCTGCCTCTGAAAAAGTAATCTACAAACTGACCTATAAAAGTATAAAACAAAGTAGTACCCACCACTCTACTCACAGTATCAGTACTTGGGTGCATAATTCATGATAAAATCATGAGGAAAAAGATACATGAAAAGAGCAAACGATTTTTATACGATATGTAATGAAAGCATCTTGGATAGATTGATTTCCAACAATTTGGCTGGGTTTTCTTATATAATCCTCTTTTTTTTCCCTGTTTTTAATTTTTGCACAGATGCAGCTTTATAAATAGCAGTATTTCCTGGAATCCCCAAAATGTCAAACCAAACATATTTTCCCATATTAAATTATTGAATTCCATTATATCATTACCACTTAGAATAGGCTATAAATTCATTGATTGAAGAGTTTAATAGCAATGCCTGATCTTTTATATACCATACTTTCACTAATAGAAAATCAGCTTCTTCTGAAACATTAGCATGTTACCCTTTCTAGTAAAGCATATCAAATCACATTAGTGAAAAAGTTGCCAAGTCAAATGGAAGTTTGGTGCCAGTTTTCCTCTTTTTTTTTTTTTTTTTTCCTCAAGAGGCAGAGAAAGAGAGAGAGTGTGAGCAAGAGAGGGGGGATTAAATTTCTTACTAAACTTGTGGCAGTGAACATAAAATATAATAATACTCCTTTAACATTCCTATCATGATTTTGGTCCTAGCACTTAAACCAATCAAGGACTGAAGGAGTTAATACTTTACAATGTGCAATAATTCAGAGAGCTGGCTTGCACGATTTGCAATACACTTTTTTTCTTTGCAAGATAGACTCCAGCACAGACAGATCAACAAAAAAAATAGGGGGGGGAAAAAGGACAACTCTACAACCAATCAAACCAAATGCCAGAGCAGAGGGCAAAGGGATATGGAAACTGAGAAGATAGACTTCCAAGTCCTTTCCTGAAAGTGCTTGGATTTTGAGGAGAGTCCAACACTGCCTGACAAAAGTGTCTTTGTGCAGCAACACTGGGGAGAAGGGAGGAGAGCTCAGGAAACCTAATGAAAACAGGCCAGGCCTTGTACATTAGACCCCATGGAGAACTTTGAATCATACGAGCTGCAGACAAGCCCCGAGTATGTAATGCCAAATTAAAGACCACCAAATACGGGGAGCATCGCTGCAGCGCCGGGGCGGATGCGCTCCTGGGGTGGGCCAGAGCATCTCCCAGTGCTTCCCTCCATCCCATCCCTGCAGAGAGCCCAGCATCCCAGGGCAGTGCACTGTGCCTCCCCCACGGGGACTTGTGGCTCATTTACCCACAAAAGAAAATAAAATGCGTTTTTTTAACTTTTTTCTGCAGTCTGGTTGAATGTTAGCAGTGCTAACATGCTGGCGAAGAGGGTGATGATCTGCTCCCATTGCAACATCCTGAGTGGGGCTGAGCTGTCACCTCCTCACCTGCCCCATGCCCAATCCTGCCTGGCTTTCCAGTATCATTCCCTCTTTGTAATTTGGGGTAGACAGTGTATTTATTCTTGTTTTTGGAGGACTCACAGGACTTTAGCAAGGTGCAATGTTTGCAGCTCCCTCTCACACAAAGACTGTGACTCATGATCTGACCAGCAAGGCAAGAACAAACTCCTTATGCCCAACCACCATTGTGTTCCAGAATCAAAGTGTAGGTGTTTGTCATTCTTCTCCCACTGGTAACATCACAGTACATCCTCTCCATCTTTCAAATCAGGTAGGGTTTGCTTTGCATGACACCTAGTCCCAGATTTCCATGCCTGCCCCCCAGAGCATCCTGTCTGTTCTATCCACTCATATGAAAAGCATCCTGATCCTGTTTATCATTCTCACACTGCCACCCTATCCCTATAGGGCTCTGCATGGAGGAGATGGCACCAGATGATGTTCCTGAGTTGTGCTGAAGTCATTATAGCAGTGTTTAATAAAGTCACAACTCTGCTTTCATGCAAATCAGCAAAAAAAAAGCTGCAAATAATCCAAATAAGAGCAGAGGAAAGCCTTACATGTGTCTTGATTTGTGTCCCAACTCTCCCTTTGACAGCCCATGCTCCTCAACTTCCCCAGCCTCTGTTCCAGGACCCAGCAAGAGGGATGAGCCCTGAGCAGGGGCAGACACTCCCACCATCCCTGCTGCAACACAGCAAGAGCCACTCATCCCCAAATACTTAGTCCTATGCAAAGATTAATACATTTTGCCCTAAAAACACTGGGAAAATCTTCTTTTAAATAAACCAAGCACTGTGCCCAGTGCTCCTTCAGCAAGGGAAGTTCATTTCAAAACCTTTCCTTAAAAAAATTAGTGGTTGAAAAATTTTTAATCTCTTCCTCTCAAGAGCAGTGTGACACAGGGATACATCTTACCCAGCAGTGAGACAGAGTGAGAGCCAGCAGAAAAGAAATCAAAAGAGAAGAAGCCACCAGGCAGGTGGGGGGATGAAGGGGCCCATTTGTCCCTCCTTGTTGTGCCTATGCATTATATGAAATTTGAATGCACTGGACACATTTCTCAACTGGTGACAATGGGCACTGCTGCTTAATGGGCAACAAAGCTTAACCTGCTTGCAGAAGAGCACAGAATTTATTCCTGCTAAATCCAAAAATCTTTTAGGAAATGTAGAAGTAGATGGTTTGTGGTAAAGGAGATAGAAAAAAAAAATTTAAAAATTTTAAGATATTAAAATTAAAAAAAAAAGCAACATTTTGACTTAGCTAGAAAAGACTAGCCCCTTTTTAGCTCTGAATAACAAATGTGAAAAGAAAATCCCCTGTATTTAAAGTAACACTTAAAAACACGAACACTGTGTTTCCTCAGCAGCAGCTGAGCCAACTTCTTCACTCAATCACCTCAAGTGTAGAGCAGCACCAACTGCAGTGAGGTCACACTTGTGTAAGTGACCTCTGTTGGCCAAACCCAAGCGTCTGTCCCCGGCAGAAAGCCAGAGCAATCTCCAGCCTTGGTGGGATTGCCCTGGATTTGCACCAGTGTCGCCAGGGGAAACACGTGGCCCAACCATTCCTTAAAAACTCAGGGTGGTTGTTTCCCTGACTCCACTGACTCTGAAACTTCAGTGAAGGCAATGGCATTGCACAGCCTGGAGATCACCACAGGTTCTCTGGTGATTTCTTTTCTGCTAGATATTTTCTGATATCGGATGTTTCTAGCAAAGTTTGCGTTGCCTTTACACAACAGCAATCTTGCTGGATACTCCCTTGATATCTATCTGATGCAAGCTGGACTCACAAGTCAGAAAAGTCTTGGTTTTCCAAAGTCTTGTGAGAAAAGACTTTTGTGCTATCACAACTATTTGAATTCAGTTGGTTCCCCTTTCTTTGCTTCTTCCCTCTCTGCTGGAGTGTGTGCTCCTCTCCACTACTGCTCCTGAGTTTATTTTCTTTAACTTAGCATCATAGTGACCCAAATTACAGCTCCTCACAGCCCAGAATTTCCTCCATCTGTTGATGTATTTTTTCCTTCATTGCCCATCACAACTCTTCCAGGCCTTTGTATCCCATCAGATCCTTGAAATATTATCCTCTAAGCAGGGACAGAAAAGGCTGCTCATTTCTCCCACCTCCTTTCTCCTCCCAGTTCCCCTTGTTCTCCTGCCATTGCCCACATTTCTGTCTCACTCTTACATCTGTGGTGCCATTTAAATGGTTCAACACACCCACAAATGGCTTGTTCCTCTCTTCCTCTAACACATGACTGGTTAGATAATATAGATCTATACACAGCAAGAGAGTTCACAGATCCATTGATTTCAAGACAATTTAGAGTGTGTTTGGCAAGTTACCATATGAAGACAGCCCTGTGGGCAATTCTTCATCCCACTTCAGCTGATGGGATTGCTCAAGTCAACAGGACCCAACACAGCATTTTTGCTTCATAAGCCAGAGACTTGTTTTCATGTTACCTTGGATATTCCTTTTCAAGTAATCAAATTTACAGTCAGTCTAGTCCCAAAAAGGCATCTGATTATTAATCATTACTATACCTACCAGGCCACCAAAAATGTACTATATTTATCCATCAGATGTGATATTTTATCATGGATGGCCCTATTCCAAATTTTACAGATTTTCACTAAAAAAGAAAATTAATGTGGCAAGTAAATTTCTAGTGTTACTTGTGAACAGTAATAGAAAAAAATAATTTAAATAATCTTAATTGCCTATTTGAACACTGACAGACTAATTTGGAGCTGAAATCAGGATCACCATTCTGATGGCTGTGACAGGATATACCACTGGTATTTTATAAAGTTCATTTCATCACTAGATGTATTAACAACATATCTCCAAAACTTCTCTCTCTACCATCTAGAGTAAAATTTAAAAAAATATTGCAGGACACAGAAGAAGAAAAAATAAATAAATAAATAAATAAATAAATTTAAAAAAATAAAAAGACCACAATACCATCAGACTCTGCAGAAATCTAGATTTGGTTTGAAAGTTAATTAATATTTATGGGGAATCTGAATCCCAGTTTTGAGTTTTGGGTCGTTTGTCATGATTTATACAGAAGTTTTCTCCATCCTTAACATGAGGTTGATTCATTTCCACTGCCATTTACTAAACTGGACATACCTTGGGGCTAAAAAACAGCAAAGACAATGTTCTCTTGGCTTTGCAAGGGAGAGGTGGGAGAGGGACCTCTTTGCCTGCACACTGAGCACCACGAGGGCTTCCCAGCACTGTTACTTTATCAATACAAAGCACCAACACGGAGCACACATCTCATTTTTTAGAGCAGTGTGTTTTCCAAGCTGCTTATTCCATCATTTTAACAATTTCTAAAACCGCAACTCGCGCCGCACGCGTCCTTTTGGTGAGAACTGTAGATGAAATGATCAAAGTTAGCCTGCACCTAATCAGCACGTGAGACATAATCAAGAATCTTTTTTTAAGACGTGTTCAATTCAGCAGAGGGCAAAGACTATTAGTCTTTTACTTATTTACTACAGTTTAGGTGAAACTCCCATTATTTCTATTAATACCGTTCCCACCATATCAATTATTATAAGGTGCACTCAATAAAGCAGCTATGTTATACCTTGAGCAAAGTGTCTTTCAGTGCAGTTTCTCAAGCAAACAAGATTTACATCTTCGTGCAAGATCCACGGCTCTACCAAACTACTGCCATATGTCTCTTTCTTTCCGTCATCGCCCCAGTGACAAAATCCGCCGGGTAGATTCGACATGGAAAAGAATGTCGGAAACTCCGCAAAGGAAAACAAGCGGCAAAAGAGAAAGTTGGATGGGATTGATTAAAGAAACACTTTTAAGTGTGTTGAAACAAATTTTTCCCTACTGTGGCAGAAGAAATTCGTCACAACAGATTTAGTCATAAATCGTCCTGTCAATACACAGAGAGGAGGAATCTCGTGGGGAAAGGTTTGGTTAATAAATTGAGCATCTCAAATCTGCACCCATTGGGCAACCTAAACCAGCAGCACCATATGTGTGTACATCTTTGAAAGCAGCACCTCCACTTCCCTTTAATGCAAAATTCCTGAACACCTGGATGCTTCCATGTCATGAAATAAATGCTCGTAGAATAAAAATTTACAGTCCCTCACATGCATTAAATTTGTTTAAACAGTTTTTCAAAGCAGGAGCCTTTTTTTTATTCTTTCTTTTTTCACCTCCTCTCCTCTTTTAAATGGCGAGCTGTATTTTATAATGGAGCTCCAGCTCTCCGGCGAGCCTCCATTCTTCCAGCCCTGACAGACTGTTTGTCAGCTAAACTCCCCTTGTCATGTATCCCCACCACTGCCAACTCATGCACGGAGACCTTCACTTTTACTGCTACCACTTGCACCCTGCGCAACCTTTGTCATTGATCACTGATCCAACCCAGTGCCCACATGTTCTTCAAGTGCCTACACAAGTAATGAGGTACTTGTGGTGTAAAATTAAACTGTCAACTGTCAGCGATTGATAACCACAGCGAGAGCTGACCTAGAACACCTGCACCCGTGGCCAAGACAGGTGTGACACGTTTGATCGCTGAGCCCTACTAGTCAGCGTGACCCGGCGATGTCCCTCCATGGATTCTGCCCCTGACAGAGATGCCGTATTTCAGCCCTGGGTTTCCACTGCTGGTGCAGGAGCAGCTCCTCCCCCAGCCACCACAGAATCTCTCCTCCACCACAGTGGCTGCAACGTGAGCAGCACCACATTTTGGTGATGACAGGTATTTATGGCCACGGAGCGTCTTTCTACCTCCCCATCTCGTTGTTCCTGCTTCTGATTCCTCTTCACTGCAGCTTGGCAGCACATCCACATTTATCAGCACTGTTCATCCCCTTTATCAAAGCTTTTGTAAGGATCCCAGGGCTCAATCAGGGTCTTCATTCCCATAGGTGCATTGATTTAGGAACAATGTGGAGCAGCATTTATGGTTGTTTTTATAGTATAAAGTCTCTGGTTCTGCTTCTGCATCACTACATGGCAGGAGCACAGAGCCGAGTGTTGCTTTGGCATCATTTAAGTAAACTCAGTCTGATGCTGTTGGGAACACGGAATAGGAAATCTCCATTCCCCTTCTCATCCATTCCATCACTGCCATGGAGAAACACATCTCTCTTCACCCAGCTCTAATTAGTTTTAGCTGTGTTACTACACAATGTTTAGCCTTTAGTTCATATTTAAATATTTTTACTCATAATTTCAAACAACTGATTTTCATTTTAAGCAAAAACGGGCTTTTAAGGCACACCCTGTATTTTAAAACCCCCTGAAACACATCAGAAAATAACGGCAGGAAGGTTTCTCCCCTCCCCTCCAACAGTTGCACTATATTAAGTTCATGTGATGAGAAGATAAAAATCTATTAACTTGCTGCTGACCTTATCGACACAAGGATCTCTGCAGACATTACAGGAACCATATCTCTTCTGACTTTTACATCCAGAACCTCATGCACCAGCATCCCAAACCAAATATAAAATCTTCATGATGAGTGAAACAGTGACACATATTCTGACTCCAGTCCTGCTGGCTGGCAGGAGACACGGGGTCCTCTGGGGCCTGGGACCAGCCTCTACTTTCAATTTGACTTCAGGGGCAGATTTTTCACCATATGCTACTGGGGGCTCTGAATCAAAACAGTTTCCATAGGACCATATGCTATGAGGCAAATGTGCTGGATGCAGAAATGCTTTCTGCTCCCCCATATCACCATGATGTATTGCAAACATAATTAAAGGTGAGTAACACGGGTGCTCCTGTTTGGGTTAATCATCCCTTTTTACAACTGAAGCCAGTATAAAACAAACCAATTTTCAAATTAGACCAAAAGTCCATCTAAATATACATTGCTCACACACTCTCACACCTCCCACATTTCCATGTATGCAGCAGACTCCTCCACTGCTCAGACAGTAGCTCTGAAAGAGCAAAGGATTTCAGGTTTTTTATTTTTATTACTGTTTTTATTAAATAAAAGCAGAGCAAGGACTCATACCTGTCTGTGATGCTTCTCCCATTTTAGCAATCAGTGAAATGGGACCATCACAAGCACCATCATGCTCCAGCTGCCAGAAGGCAAGGATCAGGAGCTCTCCAAAAGGCAGCAAAAGTGTAGGTGCCACCAGGGTGTCCCTGAGCTCTGCCTGCTGGGAGGCAAAGAATTTCCAGGCCATTAGAAATAAGCCTGCACAGGCTGCCAACAGGACTACACCCCAAACAGTTTTACATCAAAACATTGTGATACTATCAACTTGTGTTCACAGGGTTTGCCAGTGTCACCAACAACTAAAATTCAGTGAAATTATTTCAACAGCATATTTAAGGGGATTTTGCTTGATCTGGGCCAACTCCAGGGGTAATTCAGATACAGGTCATCACGAAAGGTGTCTCATATGCCCATCACACACCAGAGGCAGGGCTCTGTGTCAGCAAAGCTCACCATCTCCCAGCCCACAAACACAGCCAGCACTCCACCCAGCTCCTCCACACTTCAACTAAAGCCTAGACCCCAACGCCAGCAAATCACAAAGCAGGCAAGTGTTTTCAGAAGGTATCTGGAACTCAACCGAGCCACTCCTGAAGCTGCATAAACATCCAAAGCTGCAGAGCAGTTTCCTGGTGACGAGTCAGTGTGTGCAGTTATCACCTCCTCACCAGGGAGGTGTCAGTGCCAAAGGCAGGAGAGTTTTCTGGGACATCCCATGACTCACGTCTCCTGACCTTCTGCCCTGCTCCGGCCACCCACTGCAGGAGACGAGCTGCTGGGCCGGAGGGACCTGTGGTCTGACCCGGCACATCTGGTTTTATGTTTGGGAGTGTGCTCACGTAATTTTCTAGCAGTACCTGGAAAATCCTCAAGTGTGCTATTAATTTGAAAGGCAAGTGTCCTTCCAAAACTCCTGGCATGCCAATGCAAACCACTTGAGGAGCTCCAAGCTGGAGCAGTGCCCGTGCCCCATCCCTCCCCAAGGCTCCAACCCCTCCACATGTTTCACTCCAGAGAGCTCAGAGGAGCTTGTGGTTAAGACAAGGACTGGCCAAACCACACTCTGTATCCCCATTTCAGCCCCCTATGTTCCTCCATGATCTCTAGGAAAACAGTTTCACTTACGCGCTACCCAATTTACTCTTATTTTACAAGAGCTAGTAGCAACACCCATCCCACAGAGGTGTTGGGAAGTGAATGAGGTGGTTAAACACGCCTAAGCCACATTCATATCACAAGTAATAAAAATACATTACAAATGCCTAACAATAAAGAAATAACATGACTCAAGCCACGGCTGGTTGTGGTTGTGGTTTTGTGAAACAAAAAAATCTTACTGATGGGGAAAATTGCTGATGATTTGCTTCACAGAAAGAAAAAATAAACAAGTACAGTATAACACGGAACAAAGTTACAGTTTGATCAATGATATTCTTTATATTAATAACCGACGCAAGCTGAAAAATTTGGATGTCAGTTCAAATGTTTTCAGGGCTCATACAGGGAGCATAGAGCTCTGCATGCTGAATGCAGCTGTCCTGACAGGAGGATTGCAACAGCTCATGTTCATCCACACCAGGTGCCAGCATCTGATGATGGAACTGTGACTCGCTGTATTTGCAAGCAAACCCTCACATTTTTATTGCACATTCACCTTTCTGTTGCTTTATTGCAAACAGGATTTGAAATTTGTGCACTAAAAGGAGAGTAGATCTGTCTCTTCTCACCGATGCTCCCTGCAAGACAGGCTGAGATCAGACTGCAGAGCAGCCCAAGGAGAGATCAGTATGTAAAGTATGTCTGGAGCACCACATTCAGCTCACTCCAGCATTCACCATCAAGGAGAAATTAATGATACGTGGAAAACTCATTCCAGATTATCACAGTGACCAAAACTCTTGGACCTACAGACTCTTATTTCTTTTTTTCCCCCACACCAAGAGAGAATCCCTCTTGTTTTTATTCTAATCACAGAGCTGACTGGAAACCAGAACTTTCCTCAACCACCCAAGTGGAAGCAAAAGTGCTGATTTCAGAGCAATAAGGGCAAAACAGAACCCAGATCATGCACCTCCCATCCTGGGGTTTTGGAATCAAGAACAGTGCACACCTTCTGGCATCACAAACAGATACATAAAAGTAAAATTAAACAGCTAAACTCTTGGGTATTCCTTGGGACAAGAAAAAAGTCAGTAAGAAGTGACATCAAAGATAGGTTGTTTACATATTGGAAGACCTGTCTGCCAGTCTCTTCACATTGATTTTTACGGTACAAAAATATTATTTCAGTGACAAGGATGTAAACCTTATTCAAAACAGGATTTAAACCATATCCTGCGAGTGAGGCATCTCTTCAGATAGCCTGCCTGCACTTACAGCATACCGAAGGCATGCTGATTTTCGTCTGCAGTGTTTGTTAAGAGGGTCACAATATCAGGAAGCAGGAGAAGGCTCATCAAAGCCTCGTTGCTCGCCTTCACCGCTCATCAGCTAGACAGTACCTTGTTTTTTAAAGCTGGGCGGAAATGCATCTCCAGTGACCCATTGTTAGAAACTTCCTTTTGTCTTTAAGTTTGCTGGAAGGAGTACGGGGCCCCTTTTAACTCTTTTCCAATAGGTAATTTCCCTTAATTAGGGCTCTCATTACAAGTGAGAATTTATCAGACATGATTAAAGAAGCATCTTGTCTCTTTCCTATCGTCTCAAAAGGGGGCATATTTTGATCTCCCAGCGTGTCTTGCAAACACAGATAAGCACAGGCACTGAGCTGGGAGATCACAGCAGAAATTTGGCCTGCTCAGAAAGTTCATGTTTGGAACTCGGCATCCTCAGAGCTTCCCCCTGAGTTGCAGGGTGTCAGAGCTGCTGTGGTGGGGGAGCGGCAGGAAACCAGGCAGATGGGACTGCAGAGCTGAGCTTTGGGGCTTCAGCAGCCACAGTTCCTCAAAAACCCCATGAGCACTGCACAAATCATCCTCCTGCACACCCCTGGGCTTCACTCCTTCTGAGCATCCATTCCAGGCAGCCATTCCTTCTTTATAAAAGGGCAACTCCTAGCTATGCCCATGGGGTTGTAATGAAAAAAACCTGAATATGGCCCTTTTGGAGCTCCTCTCAATGCATTTCTCCCAGTTGAATCTGTGAGAGAGCCAACACAGAGCTTGCTGAACCAAAATCCTGCACTCACATAATGAGGTTGCTTTACAGGTGCAGCCTCTGCCATCAATGCCCCAAACCTGCTCCTGATGCCTTCTCCTCAGCATCTGCTGCCCCAACAGGAGAAAAATCTCCCACTGACTTCCAGGGCAGCCAGACTGAGCTGGTATGTTAAAAATGTACTTGGGCTCTCAGTAATATTATTTACTCTTAATAAGCATGAGTGATAAACTCATGGCCAAGTGTGCCATTTTATGGAGTAACTATGGAGATGCAAGTTTTTGTTTGCTTCTGTTAACCAACCAAAAAGCACCAAAACTCGTAACAACAGGAATATTAACTTGCAGCAAAAGAAAACATGCTTACCAATTTCCAGATTATGGTATGTGCTTACCCTCATTAATGATCTAGTATTTACACTCACATTTAGCGCAGGGTAAGCATTAGCCCAACAATAAAGAAGCAATAAGGAATTTTCCAAACATTAAAAACATTCCTGATCCGTGAATCACCTAAAATCTGAGGTGTCACAAGCATTCATCTCCGTATGTGTCACCCACAAACATCTGTCCCCTCTTCCCCTCGCACGAACACACATTCCATTCAGCCACAGATACAATCAGGCTTTAATTTTATTTTTCTCACATAATGTTAATCAAGAGCTAAAAAGATAATTTCCTTCTACCACAAAGCAATTCCACTGTGGTGGAACAAACTGTTATCTTAAGTTTCACAGAGCAATTGTTCAATAATTCCTGTTTGTGGCTCTTTTCCAAATCCTTGAGAATAGCTCAGGCTGCCAACCCTCCTTAAAAAAAAAAAAAAAAAAAAAAACAAAAAATTCACAACAGAAGCCGAAAAGCACTTGCTGTCACTCAGGGGTTCAGTGGTGGCAGACTCGGCCATTTCTCAGAAGAAACTCCAGCTCTGAGACTCCAACACGCAGAAATGCGCTGTCTGTTTGAAGACAATTGTCTGGAAAGATATAAGCTCCCAGACTGTAAATTTGTCACAGCACCAGCCCTCCGAGATGGTGTTATCTTGGCTTGGTGAATTCAGTGAATTGGAAGCTCCATGAGGAAAAATAATAAGAAGGATACTTGGCATTTCTGCAGTGTTTTCTACATGCAAAGCACAAAGCTTAAGCGTTTAATGTTTATTAAAGACTGGGAGGGCATTTTGTTGCGTGAAAGGAAACTGATAACGTGGATTTCTTCAGCAAAAAGTAATAAAATGTTCTGTTTCTATGGAAAAAAAATTTAAAAATAATAACAACAGCCATTAGTCAGAAAGTATGCTGCATGTCAAAATGACAATTAATTTTAGCCCATGATCTCACGGAGGAAGGGACAGTCATTTACTACAGCTCGTACAATGAGCAGCTCAACAGGGCACTGCCCTGCCTGGCAGCAGGAGCTACATCAGACAAATATTAGAGCAATATTAATCACCAGGAGTGAAAGTGCAGCACCCAGCTGCTGTTTCAAAGTCTCTGGGCCTGAGCCGAGTGAGGAATAGGGCAGGGAGGGAGGTGAAGGAGCTCAGCCCAGCAGGCACAGGGCACATGGAGCTGAGATCCCACCTGACCTCCAAAACATCCCAAAATAACCCAATGACAGCCTGGCCAGGATTTTCCCAAGGGTTTGACCACATCTTGCTCAGAGCAGATCCCACTGCTGGGCAAGTCTGCTGTTATCAACCCCACACTTGCATCATGTTCAGTCCCAATGCTAAAAGGAAGGGCAAACAAGATGTTTTTTGCTCCAGAACATCAATATCCACAAAGATAATCTGTGTAAGTGGATCAACCACAAATTTTGGCTTCATTTAAATGTTTCTTTAAAATACTTCCACTTTGGTACAAATGTATGTCCTAATGAAGTTATTCTCACTCTAGAGTGGAGTAAAATTTAAAAATCAAGCCAGACCTTCTTCTCTAACCAAGAAAAAAAAATTTAAAAAAAGCTCTCACCCTCTTTTTAGAGTAATACAGCAGGCTTTTCAGGGCTGGAACAAACTATTTTATCCAGTCTCTAAAATTTCTGGACTAAAAATGAGAGAACAACCCAGCCATTCTGGAAAGATGCTTTTGAGGCAGAAGAGGGAAAACAAACAGACATAAATAATCAGCAGCTGCAGAAGAGCTTGGCTGCATCCATACCTGCACTCTGCACAAAGACAGTGAGATTTATACAAGGTACAGTTGAGATGAAAACCCTGCTGAGGAGTTAGGCAGGACTGGTCCCCCACCAGCCCAGAGCACTGGAGTTATCTTACTCCTCCTCCCCCAAAAAAAAAAGCCAAAACAAAACCTCACAAACACATTGCCTTAAAAGATAAGCTCCATATTAGCCTTTTGACATATTGGAGCTCACAAATCAAATTAAATGTATAGAACCACACCAACAACAAGGATCAGCAAGAGCCTCTTGCCATGGTGTTAAAGCCCCATGGAAGAGAAACCAGCTGGGCTTTTCTGTTGCAGGTGGACCATTCTCCAACCCACATAGCTCAATGTCTCTGCTATGGGACAAGGGGCTTCTCCTGTTCTCTGTCTACTCTGCATGAAGCTCAACAAAAGCAAAATCAATAAGGACAGGCAGAGGGGAGATGCCAGATCACATACTGCATTTTTGACATTTCTGTCCTCGGTCGCAGAGGTAAAACATTGAAATAATTGCCAGGAGTGAAGATATTTGTTAACTCCTGCTCTCTCCTGTGGCTTGCCAGGCAAAGCAGTGTTTATAAGGCCAGGTTCTTTTCACAAGTCCTCACACAAATCCCACTGAGATCAGCTGGCATGCTACACAAGCCTTCCAGATCATCACATGCCCTGGAGACCACACCTCTCATTCCAAATCCGCATTCCCACATTCAGTAATTTACCTATTCCACCCCAATCTCTCCTAACTTTACATCCCTGATCTTACAGGATCTGTTCCCTTTAAGTTCCTCCTGGCTCAGAGATGCAGATACGGGAGAAGGACCACCCTGGGCTAAAACACACATACATGCACATGACTTAACACCCTGATCCTCCAGGATAAGCTATGAGCCTGTAAATCACCACACTTCCAGAAAACAATAGCCACCTCTTGTTTAAATAAAACTGCACCTGCTACATTAACATACCATCGAACAATCGCTTTGTTTTTCGCCAGGAATCCAGGCTGAAGCCACGCTGCTTCCTGACCCAAATACTGAGAGGGTATTCTTAGAAGGGGAGAGGGGTTTCACAGAGTGCACCAGTTTAGCAGTGATCACCTTCCTTCCTTCTTTTGTATTGGGAATATGTGGTTCTGTTTAGCTTTCAACAGGTTTATTTCCATCGCGGCTCTCCAAGACCTTGCAGCCCTTCTTTGGCAAACATTGCCTCTTTTTGTTTCCTATCTTGGGCAATCATGAGCTCTGAAGTGCTATTTGGGCCATCTCGAGTAATTTTTTAGGAGATTTTTCTCCCATCCAAAGAATTCGGGCCAAGCAAATGCTGGCTGAAAACCTCTTTGCCAAATGTTGGTAAATTGTTTTGCTCTCGTCTCCAACAGGTTAATTATGATGCCTGTTTCAAGTTTATTTATCTCTACTCGAAGATTTTTTTATTGATTGTGCTGGAATCCTCTTCTTGTGGAGTTATTTTGCTCAAATAATGTGCTCAGTCATGACTGAAAAATGAACTGTTGGAGAAGCTGGGTCACAGATGCAGGGAGCAATAAGAGTTTTGTAGAAGTAGGTAGTGGATACAAGAGCAAAATTCTCCATTTCACAGTGTCTCCAGTGAGGAGCATGGCTGGCGTATTGCTAAACCAAAAACCAATTTAATTCCTGAATCTGAGCCCAAAGCAAACCCAAATCCAGCCAGGCTTAGATGTGCATCTCACAACCAGCACCATGCCTCCACGCCCATGTCCACCCACGGCCAGGAGCTCTTCCTCACGGCCAGCTTTCCAGGAACGAGGTGCCCACTCCTCCTCTCATCCTCTTCCTGGATGCCTGCCCCACGCCACGCTTCCTGCTCGTCCCACACTGCTCTGGGCTGGATCCAGCACCTCCCAGTTCACGCAATCATTTCCACTCTCAGCTGCATGAAGCCAGCAAACTTTGTGGGAGCTGTGCTCCACGGTCACCATCAACAGTAACAGCAAAGTTACAGCCTTTTAAAATTACAGCTAAACTTATAAAACACCATCTGGGTTCAGACCATCCTACACGATCATAAGAATATTTGTCCTGCTCCTGCAGGCACTGCTAGTATGTTACTCCTCTTCCTTTTATTCAAATTACAGCACTGCAGCCTGAGCATCCAGTGGCTTCTAGTGGAGCAGCTCTGAATTAAAGAGAATCTTATCAAGCTGTGTTTCAAGGCACTACTTGGAGTTTCAGGTGAATCCTGGAAGCCAGGTTGCATAGATAGTCTTCAGTGAACTGACTGACCACCATGGGAACTGGGATTTCCTCCCACACAAACCAGCAAACACACAAGCCCACATCAGCACCCCCAACAACTCTTTCATAACAACAAATCTCTGCATGCCTCATCTACAAAGAGCCCAACCAGTCCACTCTCATTATTGTTCCTTTCCAATCAATATATTAAATTACTTTTAAAAAGCTTCCACATGCAAGACATGAAATTTCTCAAAGTCCCATATAGTGGAAGAAATTACACTGGAAGCCAGGTTAACCTCCTGGTCCTTCTCTCAGCAAGATGTGTAACCCTGTACCAGCAAAACAGACCCCAGCTCTCCTCAAGACCTGCCCTGACCAGCACCTGCTCTGTTGCACCCTTTCCCTGTGGTGGATCTCAAATGACATCTCTGGTCAATGCCTTGGCAAACCCCCATGTGATTTCACTGCCTCCACACCAGAGAGCCCAAACTTGGATGCAAAGCCCTACCAGGACCAGCACCAAGATGGGCAGTGGGAACCACCAGTGCCTGCAGAGTTTCACCTCTGTGAGTCTCAGCAGTGACCGCAGCCACCCGTGCAGGGGTTGTCACTGTGCCACAAGAAAGGGACAGCCAGGTGCTGGGAAGTCTTTGCTGCTCAGCAGCAGCTTGGGGTCAGGAGGAACAAGTACATCTTACAATGAAGGGAAACTGAGCCAAGCTCTGGACCAGTCCCTTCCTGACACAGGGGCATTTGAAATATGGGTCAAGAACAAAGCATCCTGTTAATAACAGTTTGTCTCGCACAGTGAAAAACGTGAATATTGGGTTCACAAGCTGAATTCCAAACTGCCTGGCCATTTTCCCTTCAACTTTACAAATTTATTGTAGTATGAGAGCTTGGCTTTCTTTGTAGTGCTTAAGTGACTGACACATCACTCAGTCATGGAGACTCACATCCCCATCTCTGCCACGTCTGAGGGCAGAGCCAATTCCTGTATGAGCACACACTGCCCAAGTTCAACACCTACCTGTGCATCCACAGGACAGTTAATTATTGCTGAGCCCTCAATTATCAGTTTTCTTTAATGTTGCTGTGCTGCAGGCTTCTCTACTACCTTGCTCCTTCCAAAAGCCAGTCAGCTCTATCACCAACCCTCCCAAACATAGTGATTAACCCTGCAGGCATCTCTGGAACATGGATGGCAGAGAAGCCACCACTGTCAACATCTCCCAAACTCACAAGGGTCAAAGGCAGATTCTCATAATTGTTGGAGGTGAGAGAGATACCTTCATCCTCTCTGTGATGGCTGCCTGCTGTAGATACACCCAACACCTGCCAAGCAGAGGGACCAGCTTCTGTCCCAAGAGGGTAAAGAAAAAAATAACTGGGCAAGGAGGACAGGGAGTGTCATTTGGCCTTGGAGCAAAGCCTAGAAGAAGCACCACTTGCATCTTTGGCCCCCACACCCTTCCCCTACTCTCGTCACTAGAGAGTACTTCTTCCCTTCCCTTTTATCAGTCAGGCTCACAGATTGAATGTTATCAATTGACAGCTTTAAAGCTAAGGAATTGTATAAATTAAATACAGTCTGAAGCAAATATACTGAGGAGCTAGAATTTATATACACACTAGATATGGGAGCTCTTAGTTATTACCCACTTAAGGCTATGGCACTGATGAATGGTAAGGCCACCCCATCCCTGAAGGCACTTTTCATTACCCACAGTATAGGAATATTGAGAGAGAGTGTGTATGTATCCAGCATGACTGCTCATTTCCATAGTTCTCCATCAGGTTTGCATTCAGTTTATAAAATAAAAAATTACTCCAGGGACACATTTCACTCATTCCAGAACCCTTTCTCTCTCCCTCTCTCCCCCAGCCCATATCCTGGCTGCCTCTCTCCTTCTCACAGCCCTAATACTGTAACAATGCCTTTAAATCTGATGGTGCTTATTAAATGAAACAACTTAATTACTATCAATATATAATGTTGTGTACTTCAGCCTCAACCGAGGCGTCTGATCCCATTCTGCTCCTGACCTTTAATGGCCATCAAAGCAAAGTAATTTTGGTCAGCTCAGTACAGCTCTGACACATGCCCAGGTCAGGAAGATGAAGGGACACTAATCTACCATGTTACCCTGCCCATTGTTTAATACCTTTTTCAATAGAATCTAATAACTGGAGAAATGCCAGTTTTCTGTCTAGTTTGGGTTAAAACCTCTTTCGCTGAAAATAAATAATTATGGAACATTCTGAATAGCCCAGGGTTTACATAATTGGTGCCTCTTAGACAGACCAATATACTTGCCTTTGAAGTTTGCAGGGAGAGGAATTTAGGAATTCAAATCAGCAGCAGCGCTCCTGAGTGTGCTGCACTCTCCATCTTGGAGGGGCCAGCACCCAAGCAGGCTTAATTAAGGGAAGTGAAAACCACTTTCGATTCACCAAGGTAACACAACAAGTGCATTGCTTCCTCTGAATTGAGGGGAAAATAGCAGGAATGCTTCCACTCAACGGCAGCTATTCTGCAGGCTGGGACTCAAGTCCTTCAGAGGGGAGGGGGGGGAAAGAAATCTGTCATAAAATAACCAGTAACACAGCACCCCATGCATAAAGACAACAGGAGTGTTTAGGTTCAAGCATTACTATTTATACATATTGTTTCCTTAGTGCTAAACAAAACAGGTTTTCCCATGCCAAAGCAAGGGATGCTGCCAGGAGAACTAGACACCCTGTCTGGATGGGACAAATAGCTTGACCTATTGACAGGGCAGCTGGATGCAGCAATATTTTACAGCAGGCTCACTTTGCTAATGCACTTGCACCAGGCCACTCTCAAAGCAACCCATGCTCCAGGAAAAAAAACAAAAAAAACAAAAAAAAACAAACCAACAACTTAACCAGAGCACAAAAACATCACATCAAGGCGGATACCAGCGACTCTCTGGCAAACCAGCCCTGGCTGCATCAAATGCAAGGGCAGGAAACTGAGGAAGCATTCAGGGATTGCCAGCTTTCAAACCAGCCCTGCCTCTGTGCTGGTGAAAGGGGGAGGCTACAAATCATATCTGCTCAGCTTTTGAAAACACCAGTCACGGAAGCTGAGCAGAAAACACAGAAGGATGTTTTTGTTAATTACCTGTTTCTCCACTGCCCATTCTTTACCTGAAGCCATTAGTCATGTAACAGAGCGGGCAGGTAACAAAACCCGGCGACAGAGATTTATAGGGCATCTCTCAACCCCAGGGTCCCACAGCAGCTTACAGGGTTGGGATTACATCATGCCAGAGCTCTTCAAAGGCTGAGAGGCCAAAACCGCCCTTGGTGCAGCCTCCACCACCCCGCAGGTGCCGCTCCAGGTCACGAGGAGTTTTGCAGATCCACAGGGACAGGCTCCATCCCTCCCAGCCCCCCAAGGGCAGCAGGAGCAGGATGTGTTGGGCTCTGTGCAGCTCAGCCTCTGCACTGTCCATGCAAGGGAAACAGGGAGGAACACCATCAGCTCTGGGGGAGTTGTACGGGTGTAACTTAGAGCAGGATTTGTAATCAATCCTCACCCAGACACTTACTTGAGAAGGAATTCAGGGTTTGGCTGTACGTACACCAGAATCACTTCACAACCACTGAATACATTTGTGATGTAATTGAATCCCTCTGTGATTTTTCTTAAAGACAAACCTTATCCATTTAGGGTTGATTCTGCATCATTAAAGTTAATGGGAGTTTTGCCACTTACTTCAGTGACAGTGGGGCTGAGAAGGGATCAGGGCAGAGCAGATCACTCCATGCAATCCATCAGCTGCATCTCTGGCTGTCAGCTTCTCCAAGAGTCAGGAAAGGAGTATTTTGCCATTATTTTGGAGAAAAGTTTACTCTTACAGGGCACAAACACTGAGACTTGATCAGAAGTCTATGACCACACTTTGTCCTCATCCAGGCTGAAGTAAATCCCCAGGCTAGCTGCTGGAATCAGCAGAGAACCAGTCCCAGCCTGGGACACTGAGCTGGACACAAAGGTGTTTCAGCACTGCCATTATGTGCTTCCCCCACACTAGATTTGCAAGAAAATTGCATCCTCATTCCAGACACAAAGCTGAAGTGCAAAAACATCTTTTTGATTCAAAAGCAAGCACACAAAAGCATTTTTCCTCATAAACTACCATGCAAACCTTTTCCCTTTTCCCCGCCAGCCCTTCTCTGTGTCTGATCCCACATTTGTTTGCCCTGAGTGGAAAACACTGGCGAGTTTAAATGGCATGAGTCAACTCCCACAACCAAGGGCACAGCCTAGACCACCAAATCACAGCTTATGAGTCTTTCCTAGCATATTCTGAGATAAAAGATCTCAGTTTTATTCAAACAGAGCCAAACCCTGCTGATACCTAATTTTGCTTCTATTACCTCATTAATAACCTACAGACATTTGCAGCTTACACTTCTTTATGTCTGCATTGTGGTTGTCATACCGAGGCACAAGGGCTATATCTTCTTGTATTTGTTTTGGGTTTAATTCCCAGTTCTAGTCTATGCCTCTGCCACCTTTGTAGGGCTGAGCTCAATTAACCCTTTTGTGTTCCCTCTGCAGCAGCTGACAAGCAATATGTGATCTTTTAACAGTATTAATGTATTCATGTGAAAATATTCATTGACAGCTTTATGTAGCGCTGCAATCACTAAAAGTGAGATTTAAAGTACAAAAGTGGCAGGTAGTATTTGAGTGCAAAGACATTTTCACTGTGTCAGTTAATTGCAAACATGTTTAAAATGTGTATTTTCAACTAAAAACAAACCTATATGTTTAACAAATACTTTTCATATTGGTCAGACTGGAAAAACCAAAAACAGAGTAATTTGATCACATCAGGTAAACTCTTAAAAAAAAAAAAAAAAAAAAGGTTTTAAATGAGGGATAAAACTGTTTACAAATTTTTAACTGTATAATATTTCTTTTCTTCTTGTATCTTGCCAATATCAATAAAGAAACAACATGTATAAATATATATAAACAGACACTTGGCATAAAAACACATTTCATGAAATATGAGTAATAGAGCAGGAAAATTCAAAGTATATTTCTTTTTTTACTGTACTGAATGGACAGGTTACTGTAAAGAATACATTATGTGCAGATGGATGAAAATACAAAGTATATGCAGGATACGTAGGATGTGAACAGGGTGTTCATTTCCAGGTAGAAACACAAACATTTTGGTTCATTTCAGATCTCACTTACACTGCACTATTTGGTGTCATTTCATTGACTCCCATGTATTTGGACTTGAGTCCAGCAAAGCACTTAAACACATGCTTAGCTTTAAGCGCACAATAGTCCCCTTGAAGTCAAATTAAGCACATATTTACGTGCTTTGCTGGATCAGGGCCATACTACAGATTTACACAGATGTAAGTGAGCTCAGATGAGCTCAAGCCACAATGTTTGTGTCCAGATTCAAATCCAATTGGCAAATGCTTTCAAAAGCCGGAGGTATTTGGATTAGGGGTTTTGGTCCAAGCCAATCTGTAACTTTAGTACCTGAACCCGCATTTCTTGTGCGCCCAAGACTCCCATCGGCATTAGTGGGAGCTTTGGAGGCACAAGAAGTACAAGAGCAAGACCTCTGGGACTAAAGAGCCAATTTACTTAAACCCAAATTATAACATTTTTTAACCTTTAGATTAAACCAAACTCCCACCAGAGTTCAGCCCTCGCTCCATTACATTTCTCACCCAGCATTTGGATTTTTTTGTTTATCATATTACTATTGCTTTTGGCCAGCATTCACTTTATTATATAACATTAACCTAGGAAAAACTAATGGGCACCATCAAATAGCTGTTAACATAAAGCACTTACAAACAAGTGCCATTAGTGGACCAGCAGACAGCACAGGAACTCATTTATGTTACATCTGTTAACGTTGGATAAACACAGATTTACAATTTTTAAACAGCAAATGATGCCTCAGTCTGGTCAGAAATTAATTTACACGTTTTTCACAAACTTCACAGCTCCAGCAATGGGGTGCCACACGCTGAACCCCAGCCATGGATAAGCCAGGTAAGAGGTGCTAGAGCACACACCGACACACATTTTCACCCATGTACACACACCAGCCTCTAACATGGCTGTATTTTTCACCTGGGGCATCAGACACACAAGTTCATTTTTACATGGGAAAAAAAAAAATCTTCAAAGCATCAGGAGCAGAAGTTATCACCTCCCACCCTGCAGCTCTAGCACGCTCTGCATGGATCAGCAGGTTCCTGCTTCTGGTATTGCTCAGAGCAGAGGTGGCTGCTGGCTTTGGGAAGCCTGTGGTTCCCATGAATGTGGGAAACCAGCACCAATATGGGAAATCCCCCTAACCCAGCATTGAGGGCAGCATCAGAAGCTGGGGAGCCCTTTGAGCAATTCCTGCCCTCTCCAGAGGATGCCCCTTGTCAGCAACAGCCTCCAACACACCCCTTACCCTTGCTGTGGTCAGAAAAGCCTCTGTGGGACAGCTTCTGGTTTTATCAGACACCCTTATAGGATTAGCACACCTTTTCTTGCTTATTAACCAAAGCCAGAGTGAGGTGGTGCTATTCAATCACCTCCACCACTGCAAATGCAACAGGCAAAACTCTCAGAGCACACTGGGAGTGCTCAAGAGAAAGGCAGGCTCTGAGCACCTCTAAAATCATCTCCCTCCTCACACACAGCTGAGCAGGGCAGCAGCAAACTAAGAAACACATTGGATTCTGCTGCTGCCTGATGGTCACCCAAACCTGCAGTCAGAAATGAATTAATTTTCCCTTTTTTAAAGATGTTTCTATACATCAAGGAAAGTACAGACAACATGGCAGAACCATAGGGCTGGAAGGAGAAACAGCAGAAGTGCTGGCATTAAAGGCTGCAACACAAAGTGAAACTAGATGTGGCATCCAGCACCAATTCCCACAACATTTTAACTATGGATAGGGAGACTATGCTGGGAACAGAGTGGTTTGTCATTCCCCAAGCTAATCTCCAACATGATCTGAAAAGCATACAGGGGAGGGGAAAAAAAACCTCTTCCTCCCATTGCTTTGGGATTTTGTAACCAACACTGAAAAAAAAAAAAAAAAAAAAAGTCTAGGCCAATAGACACAATACGAAACAAGCAAAAACTTTGCAGAAAAAAAAAAAAAAAGTAGTCATTTCTCAAGAAGCAATCAAACCATTTCTTGTAGCCTCTACCCAAATTAAAGGAGAAATAACATTTTGATACGAGGTCTGGAATGACACCTTGAGACCCCTGTTCTAGCATGTATTTGCACCCAGGAGATGGAAACACCCCTAATTTTGACTGCAGGCAGCAAAAAGCAGCAGCACACTTTGCCAAAACCCAAAATCACCTCCCAGCCCAAACCCACCACTACCTGCAGTACCTGAGATCACAACTCCACACACAGCTTCACCTGGAGCAGGGTGAAAAAAACACAGTCCATGGTGTCCTACAGGACAAACAGCAAAATACTCCAAAGACAGAACCCTGTCTTCTGCCCAGCACAGAACTGATCTTTCTGTTCCCTGATTACCTTGCAAACAAGTGTGAAATAGAGGAACCAATCTCACAGTGATGTGGCACAGCTGAGCAGGTCCCTGTGAGGTCCCAGCTGTGAGGAGGTGAAGCTCAGGAGATGCACAATCACCCTTAAAATCTTTCTTTTCTCTTTGTACTGAGTGACCTTCACCCCTGTATCTACCACCAGCCCTGTGTCCCGTCTCCTCTCAGGCCATCTGACACGTCAGGTGCACAAGAACACCTGTGTCAGCTTCTGAAAATCTGAGAAACTCTGTTGCAATCACAGAAAGAAATCAGCTGGACAGCCTGGGTACTTGAAAGTCTGTAGAGGACAACATCAGGTGGGGCACAGTCCCAGTTCATTAGTACATAATTACAAAAGCAGATGTCCTGCCCTTCTATATTACTTTTTGCTATATTTTTTTCCCTTGAAAAAACTTGTACTTTAGTTAACTGTCTTTCTTCATTCAGGAAATCAGTAATGATATAATTCCAGTCTAAAATTTACTTTTCCTCAGAATGTGTTGCACATCTCAACAGAGTTTTTAAAGATATTATATAATTTTTAATAACCTCCAAGATCAGTGTAGCTATAATACTGGAAAAATATCCTAAAAACTGATAAAGCACCGAGGGCTAGAAAACAGAAGAGTGACTGATGGGTAGTCCTGATAATTCTGTATATCAGGAAGTGGAATGAGAGATGGATAGATAACATAATGTTGTTATATAGCCACAAAAACAAGCCTATAAACATATTCCCAGAAATTAAAGCCTGGGTTGTCTCACCACAATTCTTTGCTGTGAAATAAATGATACCTATGGAAGAATGCAAACCCCAAGGACATACTGAAATACAAAAAGGAGAGAAAAATCCTTTTTTTAAAGAGCTGAAACTATTTTCCACCTCTAATTGTTAGACAAGAAAGACCTTGACAGAGTGAAGATTGCCCTGTATCTGCTTTCTCCACCTCTGGATGGATCCCAGGAGGAACAGCCAGCACTGAGTCCATCCCCAGCCAAAGCAGGCTCTGTTCTCACACCAGTTTTACACCAGTTTAGCTCCTGGGCTCTGGGGCTGTTCCTTTAGCATTCTAAGAGAAAAAAACCCTTTGAGCCAGTGGTATCTGTGAGGCTCCTGCAGCTGACAGAAGGAACAGGCTGGGGAAAAGCTCTGTCTGCTCCTGCTCCTCTGATGGTCGAGGAAAAGGTATCTTGGAGAAGAAAGGCATAAGAAGCCCCAAGAATGAGAGAGTTTGGCTGAAAACCCCACCAGTAAAACATATTTTCTCTTGCTAGCCTCCTGCAGAATATGTCTTCAAGCTATTGGCAGATTTGGACACACATAAAATATCTTTTGCTAATACATTTTCACGTTAAGTCGATCCAGATACTTTCTGAAATTAACTACCTTCTTCCATGTACTTCTATTAACTCAGCCCAGTGTCAAAATACAGCAGTAGAGGTTAATATTTGGACATAGCTGTTTTTCTAGCCATTCATATCACTTTTATTTCCTTTCCTTTTTTGTTCTTTCCTTAACCTCTTTTTTACTGCTGTTAAATTCCTTGCTCTCATTTTTGCAGGAGTTCAGCCTTCCAGCCCGCTCTCTGATGCTGTTAGACATCAGCTCAGGCTCAGACTTATTGCTTCTGATATGTCACTCCTCAGGCAGGGAGCCTAAAGCAACACTGCTGCCTCCAGCCCTCGCAGGCTTCAGCTGGATCCTCACCGACCCACGGAGCACAGCAATTTCTGCAGCAGGAGCACAGAGGGAATGTGTGGGGCTGAAGAGCAAACCCAGCACCTTCATTTACACTGAGCCTCTGAAATGGGAGACTAAACAGGAGGTCAAGATGCACAGAGGTGATTTAGCCATGTTAGCTAGCTGAGATCTTGTATAAATATATTTATATATATTTATATAAAACTGGTATAGCGCTGGGGAAGGGGAGGAAAGGAGGGGAACAGCATATTCAGGGCCTATTTCATACGTGAAATTCACTAATCATCTCTTAAAACAGATGTCCCAAATTATTCCTGTGCAGAAATGTGCCAGCAGAGCAGATTTATTTTCCTCCTTCTGCTCAGGGGTCTGACAGCAGCCCATCAGACATGTCCCATTTCCCAGTCCACTTCCCCCCACCATCCCTGCCTTTTCTCTGGTCACCTCCACCTCATTTCCAGTGCTGCCTTTGCTGCTGACAGTGAGACACAGCCCTTCTTTCTAAGAACATTGGCAGGATGAGTTTGATAGCTACTCTCTCTCATGCACACAAGGTGCATAAGCAAAGTGGGTAAAAAGACATCAAATATTTTTTCATTCTCTGTACTCTGTGCCACCAGGAAGTGCAACATGTAGAAAGGAAATACAGTCATTGGAATTAATATTCCCTTTTTTTTTCTAGTTTCTTCTCCCCTTTTTCTTCCCTGTTTCTTCCTCTTTTTTCCTTTCCCACAGTGGTCTCTGCATTTTCTTGTCTCACTCAAGCTATATAAATAGTACTGAGCACTGATGAGGTCTAAATTCTGTTTAAAACCCCAGAAATGGATTTTAAGGTTATATATGAGTCCTCAGACCAGTTAGAACTGGGAGAATAAATGTCTGTGATTTAGTGTCTAATAAACAATCTGTCAAGGTCAAGATGGCATCCTCTCCCATATCCATAACCACTTCCCTCAACATTTCAAGCTGTTGCATGTATCAGCAGTGCTCCATCCAGTGCCCAGCCATGTTTAATTTCCCTTCTATAAATGACTTCCCAAAGAGAAGTGGGTGTGAATTACTACATAGTAAAATAGATTTTTAAAAGATGAGCCATGCCAAGTGTAAAATAGTTATTGTGTGAGGAGCAAACATAGTGGAGGTTTATCTTGTGAATTCTGGACCTGGGTTTACACACAGCCAAAAGGCTGAGGGACAAGTGATTTTAACAGCCTGGTTTAGAAAATGAGCCTGGAGATTGTGATGATCACCTCACCCATGAAAACCAGGGCTATTAAATGTATTTCAGATTAGGAATGCTTCTCCCTCCAAAAATAAATATATGTTGCTCATCCCTGGACCTGGGTCAAACTCTTCTGTTTCTTTGAAGGACTATCCCTTCCAAGGCTATCCAGCCACGCTGGGCTCAACCTGCAGCCTTTCACAGCAAAGCTCCTGCCCAGTGATCTGATCCAGAAGTCAATCCAGGTCTGATCCATTTTGGGAACCTGGAGTGTGTGGCACTGCTTCCCACAGCAGATCCAAGCACTGTGGGACCTTGCCTTCTGACATTTCTCCCTATTTACAAAACATTATATCAAAAACCGTTACGCTGGCAACAAAATTGCAATCAGAAGTCCGGAAATTGCTAAATAAAGCCCATTTTACTGCTTAACTTCAAGGAAAACCATAAAATTATCAGCCCTCTCTTTCCTCGATATATTTTCTTCGCAGTTTGCGATGCTCCGTGGGGTATTTCGCTATGTGAGCTCCGTGACCGTTTGGCTCCAAATTATCCAAACATAAAACTGAGCTTATGGAGCCTCACTCAGAGGTTGTGTGGACCCTTTTTATTGGCAGGGACTTTAAAAGAGCCTTAATAAACCTTATAGGCTTGAGGGACTTTTTGGTTGCTGGCTCTTGCCAGCCACACTGCTCAGGTCCCTCTCGCATGGAAAGCGGGCTGGAACCACAATCCAGGGATTTTATAGGGCTGGATTACCTGCCGGCGTTGTCTTCTTCCTTCCCTGCGAATCTCAGAGCTATTTTCTTTGAAAGCAAGCAGGTGATGCTGCAAGGATACTCATAGCTTAATGCAGCTTGATCACCCAAGATTATGGACACGGCCAAAACTAATAGGGTCAGGTAAAACAGAGCCAGTGGGGCCATTTGCTGGTAGGGGGAAAGGGCTGATGTGATTAAACTTGAAGCACGTCCACCCATGTGCAAGCCATGGAGTCCTGACTTTTCTTAAAGCATCCATTTCTCCTCAGGATTTTATTGCTGCCTCCAGTGATGCTGTAATTGCACATGTAGGGCAGCAGGCCCCAAGTTTAATCTGCATTTCTCAGGGCCTAAGCTCTGTACGAGCTGCCCGTGTTTGCACAGAGCTCAGCACAACAGGCATCCAGTCCTGGCTGCGTTCTGTGGTCACTGATTTAATTCAGGTCATAATAAATAATAATGTCAGGTTGGAAATAAATCTTCTGTGTTTGGTCCATGACTGATCCTTCAGCTTGGTGCATGGTAGAAGCCCCAGCTGGGAAGGTTTGCTGCATCCCATCCTCGGTCTGACTCTGCACCACCCTTTCTGGCTCTGGCTCAGCTCAGTTCACTCAGGGAATTGGTACAGTACAGATAATTTCACCTTTTCTCTCATTCCAAGGCTGGTCACTGATACAAAAGACACTACATGGGTTTATTCACTCAGATCTCTCTCATCTGCATCATCTGGAGTGACCTCGTGAATCATTTCTTCATTTCTCATTGGCTCTATTAGGAAGCACAAACTCATGGACAGTAATTATTCAGGCAGAGCATAGCTGCTTAATAGCATTTTCACAGGCAGCCAGTGGCTACTGAAATATTGCTTTTTATATGAACTGAAAGAATCAGGACAAACATCTCTTGCTGTTTAAATTTTACAATTATTATGGCACAGTAATAATGAAACAGCAAAACTGTAAAGTAGTGCAGTTAGCCCAGATACAGCTGATATCACTTTGCTTTTCAGTGCTGTATATTCTTAGACCAATACTCCATGCCAGTCTCTGTAGCCAAAAATACATCAAGAGCCTAAAAAAAGTAAAATAGAAACATCACTTCAAAATTATTTCAAACAACATATTTCCTTTTTTTTCCTTTATACAGAGCCACAAAGAGAATGAGAAAGATTAAAACTCACCAAAAGCATAGCTTAATTCCTCACCAAGGTGCAAGTAAAGAAAACATGCCATGGTAAGTTCAAATCGCAAAGAGTTTTCAAGAGGGGAAGGTTAATCATTTCTGTCAAACGTTGGAGATGTTAAATGGTTTTTAAATCAAAAATATAGGCACCACCAGTGACTCAAGCTGTGCTTTAGACATGTTTGAGGTGATTTTTTTCCAGCAGTCAGTGCTTGTCTCTGGCATACCTTCTGTTTGTCTGAGATGAAATCGGGAGGCAATAAATGGAGCACTTACTGGAGGAACCAGGTACTTTGAGCAGCAGAGCTATTTGTTCAGAAGGTAAAAATTCAGGCTATTTGGAGAAGTACAGTCCTTGGAGTGCAGAGCCCTGCAGTGCAAGCCAGGGGTGCTGGACCCCTCCAACACCCCCCAAGTGCCCAGCACAGCCCCCAGAGGTGCTCAACCCATGGGAGAGATGGGGCACGGTGGGAAACAAGGATTCAGAGTCACCACAGTCCCCCCATCAGCAGTGTTCATATTTCATCCTAATGGCTAGAATGACTCTTAAATGAGGCCAGATTATAGGGCCAACCTAATTCACTTAGACTGCTGTAAATCCAGGTATCTGTTACAGCATCACATGTTGGGGCTCACCGCAGAGCAAAAGCTGCTGATAACCCCCCCAGCCCCAAGGATGGAGGGAAGCAGATTCCTCCAGCCAGACCCAGTCCAAGGCCCATTGAAGCCAGTACAAGCTCCTTCAGCTCCAGTGGGTTTGGGATAAGGCCCACAGTGAGCTCTGAGCCAGCCCTGCTGCCAAAACACAAAATCCTTTTCCATTGGCTTTGCCAGTTTGGTGGTAATACATGTGTGAAGGAGCTTGGGGCAGGGGGGGAAGTTTTTGAGGGTTTGTTTTTTTTTAAGCTGAGGAATGATTTCACCCTTGCCAGTGTGTGGACTTGGTGCAAAAGAGCAGGAGAGGAGGTGGGAGATCATTTTCCTGAAGCTATCAGCTCCCTGCTACAGCACCCCAGCAGAGGGTGGATGTGTCCATCACAGGGACCCCTGGGTCCCTAAGGCCAGCTTAATCCCCTCTCTGTGCTGCAGAAGGGCAAATCTGGAGTCATGAGTGGGCATCAGCACAGAGCTCTGCTCACCACACCCAGCTGGAACAAAAGGTGGCCTGATAAAACATGGGATGTGGGAGAAAAGTATCCCTTGGACACTGGTGAGCCTCCCACCCCAGTGTAACGGGACCTGCTGCAAGTGGTATCATTTTTATCCCATTTTCCCTATAAAACAACCCTGCCCTGAGCAATCCCTCAGCTTTCTCTGCCACTCAGCTCTTTCCCCACTGCCTAGTTTTATGTTGCACATGTCCCACACAAGAGGCTGTTGCCCCTTTGGCTTTCCAGGGGGAGAGCTCTGCCTTCCTGTGGCTTTCAGAGCATGTAGCCCGGCAGGTCTCAGAATTAAACTGGGGCTTTTCCAGGCTGCCTCAGTATAAACACTTTCAGTAGGGTGCATGTTATACGGTAAGATCATCCCAAACCAAACATTTTCCCACTGCATACAATAAACATCCATAATAAATTACATTATACAAAATATATTTATGGCTAATTTTTTAATTTAAACCACCTGGGAAATTTTTGTTAGGCTGGTTGATACGAAGGTCTCAGTATTCTGGTAATCTAATGATATCTAATAGACAAAATAGTATGATGTTACAGCAGTCTCAAAGCTTTCATTTTCTGTATCCCTCTCACAGATCAAACTGGCAGAACCCATATTTTTTGAAATTTTATACATAATTGGTGATGCAATTGCCAAAAATAACCTATTCATAGAAGTCTTGCTCTTCTGGTTTCTAACTTACTGTAATCATGGAACAGAGCAGTGCACTGCTTTGCAATGGAATATGGGTTTGGGTCAGGGAGCAAGGGCTACAATTGTGTGGCAGTTTCCATTCTGTGGATTATTTTACAGGCAATTTAAATTTAGTTTGGAGTTTAAACAGGGCTAAAAATGTAGTGCACCCATTCAGACATATAAGCAATTCTTCAGGAGAGAAATAAAGCTGTAACTTGCATATATTTCTTTTCTGAACCAAATTTTTACTCCGATATAAGATTTTCTAAACAAAAGCTATCAGTGTCAAAGGAGACAAGAGTGCTTCTGTTGCATAAATTAAGCCCAGAACTGTAATCCTTCCACCATAAAACTCTCATGCTCATCACAGATCAGCCAAGATTTCCGAAAAAGTCTCAAGATCATCACAGATCTCTCTCTAGTCAATACAAATCCCAGCTCAAGCAGTGCTGTGGATCTGCAACGAGCGCTGGTGGTTTGGTAGTTGCTGGACTCATTTTAAAGTGCAGCCCATAGCTTTAGCTACTTCCTTGCCTCCTGTTGTTCCTGGGACTTGGAGGCCATGTGGTACATTTCAGCCTTAACTCTGAATTTCCTTTATTCGGAGATCAAACTCTGACATTCCCTCAAGGTAGTGGGGGTTATGTCGTTGCGTATATCCCAGTTTAAAAGATAATGCTTCACTGAAACAGACCACAGCATTAAACCCTGAAATAAAACTAATTGTATTTCACTTCCCAACTCTTATTGCTGGATTAACTCACATTTCTTTCTCTTTGTTACATATTTAGCACCAAATACAATATTCATTGCAGGCTAGCTTCCCTCCTCCCACACGTATCCGTGGCTGCCTTTTCTTCCAGCAGCACTAGAGAAGGCAATGCCTCGGCATAGCCTGGAAATGCAAACAAAAGGGAGGGAACATAAAGTCAATGAGTGATCAGACAGGGTTTCTTTATACCCTGAGAATTGTGATTTTTTTATTTAAAATGGCAGTACAGAGAGACAAAGCCCTGAAGACAACAACATCCACTTCTCCTTAGCTTCTCCATCCCCTTCCCCACCTTGCTGTTTCTCTGCCAGCAAACACCTCCCTCCAGCAGCTCCTGCAGCAAAGGGGTCCTGGAGGTGCTTCCTGATGTTACTGGCCTATATCATGATCTCTGCTGGCCTTGTCTGGGTGTTAAGGCTGCAGCAGTAACCTGTTGCACAGGAGCACAGCAGGAACCCACTGGAAATCCATCACAGAGCAGTGAGCAAACCACTGACCCCAGACCCTGCTCCCTGTATCCAAACCTCAGCTCCTACACCCTGTTCCTCCTTCCCATCCTTGAAAAGTCCATCCTTGCCCTCAGACCTGGGCATGGGGCACCTCTGAGGGTGCCTGTGATCCAGGTAGGCAGTGCTGAGGGTGGGAAACACTTTGAGCCAGATGTTGGTTCTGCCTTGTCGGAGCTGAACCTGGGTTTTTTAATGACCATTTAGTTTTTAAGTGCATTCCTGTGATCCCAGCCTTGAGCTTATGTCTCCATATGAAACTGCACAGCTTTAACTGGGTGCATAGATTATAAAATCAGGAAGAGTGGTCTGGTCTGCTACCCCTGTATAACACAGGCTACAGGAATTCCCTAAATTAATTCCTGTTTGGATTAGCTCATATCTTTTTAGAAAAACAGCCAACCTTAATTAAGACAAAGGAATTCCACTGATGTTGAAACCCACCCAGCTCTCAGTAAATGGTTTTACTGGTTAAATACCTTCACTACTTAAAATATAAACTGCTTTTCTAATCTACATTTGTCCAGTTCTAGCTCTGTCTACTGAATAACATGACACTTACATCTGCTAGTTTGAAAACCATGTGGGATTAAACCTCTTTCTGCTCTTCATAAGCCACTTCTTGCCTAACTAAACTGAAATGATGTAAAACTGATTGTATTAAATTACAGCAAAAGAACACCAACTTGCTCCAAAAATGACAGCAAACCTAGTTAAATTTTAAATAAACAAATATTATGAATTCTTGGTTGGAAACCTAAGTGTCTGAACAAGCCCTTCCAAAGCTAATGTACATTTGTTTAAAAAGTGGTTTACTGCAAAGCAAGGCAATTCTGTGGACAAGGTTTCATTAGCTGAGATTTATAAAACTCCATCTGCTTCCCCACTGCCCTTTCCTCGTCCACGCTGGGCTGGAGCAACCACCAACACTTTCTTTCTTCCACCACCTACCTGTCCTGGCAGAAAATTCATCCCACTTTCTTCTTCAGCAACTCAGGCAGCTTTATCAGGGAGCTGTGCTCCCCAGGACAAGCAGAAATACCTTCTCTGTCCAGCCACCTTTACTTCCATGGGAAGGCAATAAATATTTTACAATGGATATTCCCACCACAGAAACACACAAAGTATTTGGGAAGCATCCCAGGGAACAACACCCAGGCTGCTGCATATCAGTACTGTGTTCCCTACATGCATCCAGAAGTTTTCAGAGCCTTTGTGGGTGCACAGATATTGGTGTCAGGACTACAAGCACCCCAGGAGCCTGTGCATGCCACAATACCCCTCTAAACTACACACTGTACATATATTAATTACAATTACAAATATCAAGTTTATTTCCCTGCTTTTCTCTCTGTATGTGCACACACAGACATAGGTATTATGCACATAAATAAATATATCTCCATGGCATAAGCAGAAAAGTATGTTCTGAACACACATGAATGCACACATCTCCACAAGCACAGCCACATCCACACTTAAATAAGTAGGTGAATAGGTGAATATGAACACTAATAGCCATTTATGGCAAACAACAATGAAAGCTGTCCCTGGAGCCCGCCTAGGGTACAGCAGCCAAAATGATTGAGTATGTACAGGGCACTGCTGCAGCAATGGCACTCACTTGGGCCTCCTTTTAGAAATGATTAATATTTAACCGACTTGGTGAACCTGGCTTTGGTTTTAGTTATGATTAGATAACAGGGTGCACAGAGCTGTCCCACTGAGGATGTGGTGGGATGTCCAAGCAGCTGCCACTCGTGCTTTGTGAGAAGACAGACAGAAAGTGAGAAGGGGAGAAAGATAGAGATAGGAGGCAGTGAAAAACAAAACAAAAAAAACCCAAAAGTGCTCAGCTCCGTTTGTGTTTGTTTGGAAAGAAAAGGGGGAAAAGCAGCCCGAGAGGCCGGTGTAATAAGATGCTGTAGCTTTCATGAAAGAGGTGAAATAATTTTAAACACAGACACACAATGAGTTTATTTATTTAAAAAGTTGTTAAATAGAGTCTGGGAATTCAAATATTCAATGTTGACATTGTACAGAGCTGGCAGGGAGCCAGCCCCAGCTCTCCAGAGGGACCCAATGGCCACGGCGCCCAGGCCCTCGCCCCTCCCAGCCCACTAACTAGGTAAAAGCCATTAGTTATACCCACAAGCAATATCTGAATCCCAGTCAAATAATGTTGCCTCAGCCAGCCAACTTCAAAGGCGTGTAAGTGTGTTTGGCTTTTTAGTGCTGGAACTGCAGCAATATGTCACACTTTTGAAAGAGTTTTGTAAACAGTTCCTTCCCCTTTGTAGAAACATTTCTTAAGTTTCTTGTACCCCATGTAAACAGCGTTAATTAACAAGGGTTACATTTTTCATTTACAAGCAGGGCTGTATTAATAACGAGCTCGCCTTTTAGACTGTCCTTTTCCTTTGTGTCCTTTCTCTGGCCGGCACCTCGGGGTGGCCGGGGAGCAGCCAGGAGGCACCGCAGAGCTCAGCCCTGGGCTCAGCCCCGGGCAGCAAAGCTGGTCCCAAATTCAGGGCTGGCTGTTGGCCCTGAGTAAGAGAGAAGGATAGAAAGTGGGGAGAGGGAAGAAAGGGAAGGAGGAAAAAAAAGAAAGGAAAAAAAAAAAAGAAAAAAAAAAAAAAAAAAACAAAAACAAAAGAAGAGAAAAGAGAGAAGAGAAGAGAAGAGAAGAGAAGAGAAGAGAAGAGAAGAGAAGAGAAGAGAAGAGAAGAGAAGAGAAGAGAAGAGAAGAGAAGAGAAGAGAAGAGAAGAGAAGAGAAGAGAAGAGAAGAGAAGAGAAAGAAAAAAAAGAAAAGAAAAGAAAAGAAAAGAAAAGAAAAGAAAAGAAAAGAAAAGAAAAGAAAAGAAAAGAAAAGAAAAGAAAAGAAAAGAAAAGAAAAGAAAAGAAAAGAAAAGAAAAGAAAAGAAAAGAAAAGAAAAGAAAAGAAAAGAAAAGAAAAGAAAAGAAAAGAAAAGAAAAGAAAAGAAAAGAAAAGAAAAGAAAAGAAAAGAAAAGAAAAGAAAAGAAAAGAAAAGAAAAGAGAGAGCGGAGGAGGAAAGAGGCAACGAAGGAAGGGCAGAACGAGGGAGCGAAAAGCCGCAGGCGCGCTCTCCGCCCTGAAAAGGGTTAATGAAGCGCCTGGTGAAAATATGCCCGGCATATAATGGGATTGTCTGGCCCGTCCCCGCAGCCCCCGTGCCCGCGCCCGCCGCGCGGGAGCCGCCCGGGGACAGCGCCGGGGAGCCGCCGGGCCGGGCCGGGCCGGGCCGAACCCGGTACCGGGGCGGTGCCGGGCCGGGCGGGGCGGGGTGCGAGGGCCAGACGGACAGAAGGACAGAGGGACCGCCGGCCGCCCGCGCTGCCGCGCCCGGGCCATCGGCACCCGGTGCCCGCGGCGGGGCCGGCGCCCGGAGGCAAAGGCGGTGGTGAAGCGATGGCAAAGGAACAGCCCCGCCGAGAGGGCCGGCAGCCGGGCCACGGCAAACATCTCCCTGCTCGAAAACAAATTCCCGGACAGTCTTAAACAGGCAAATAAACTTGCCGGCTCTGTTTTTCAATCAAGCCTTTTAAGTACTAGACTGAGGCAAATTACAGGCGCAGGAAAACCTGCTGAAACTTAGGAAAGTGCTATTTTACTATCTCAGATGGTTAGAGGGATCTGGATCTACCTTGACTGCACTAAATTGCCTGTAAAAAAGTGGTGATAAAGTGTAAAAGTAACAAGTGCCTCCTTATTCACGTGTGTTCCCCTAATCTGATCACCTTCTGTCTCTTTATGAGGCTACTGGGTGGCTGGGGCTACACCGGGCCGGCTGCGGGGCCGTGCTGGGGCGGGGGTTATTCGGGGATACGGTTTCAGCAGGCGGGCACGAACCCACCCGAGTGGAAAAGCAGCAGCTCCGGGGGCCAGGGCCTGTCCCGGAGCGGGGATGCCCGGGCAGGTGCAGCACCCCCGGCCCGCTCCCCGCACCGCTCCCCGCACCGCTCCCCGCTGCTCAGCGCCGGCCTCCCGAGAGCGCGCCGGGCACACCGATTTCAGCAGCGTGTGCTTTCTCTTATTTTTACAGCTGGACATTTGAAAAATTCGCTGGCTATTCCCCGTGTGGCTCTTTTTGTTTCTTCCGAATTATTTTTCTATTTATTTTTTTAAAGAGGGGGGCGAAGCCTTAAAATTATTTTTTAGCGATTTTACACTAAGGTCAAGAAAATACTCATCAGGTATTCTGCCTTAATTGGGAGGGGAAAGCTTCCCTGGGTATTGGCGACACTCAGGCAATCGGGGCAATTTTTTTTGTTTCACGCATAAAGCAGTAAAAGTAAAATAATACGAGAAGTGGGCTTTATCCCGATCTGTCTCTTTTTCCATGTAAAAGGGTGAAGGCTGCAAAATATTTTCCTATTCCTAACTCAGACAGAAAGAACTGAAAAACTAAAACCTTTTTCTCTCGAACGACTAAATTAAAGGGGTCGCCTCCAACCCTCCTTCCACTTGCCATGAAACTGAGACGCTCTTCGTGGGGGAAAGAAGCAGCTTTTCGGAACACAAAAAAGAAATAAATCCCGGCTTTTTAAATATGATTTCCTTTATGAGTCGATTGTAACCGAAGGATTATTTAATGCAACACATCTGTCTAGGAGGGGAGAGTGCTGCTGCAAGACGCGCAAAGTTTGCAGTCTATCGGATCCCGCCCGCAGAGCTGGAGCAGGAGCAGGAGCAGCAGCAGGAGCCCTGCATCGCTGCGCAGCCAGCAAAGCAAGGGAGAGGCGAGGAAACCTGACGGATTTTGTCGGGGATGTGAGATTTTTTTCCCCATAATTAGCTCCAAAGCAGGGATGGCAACCTTAAGATTCAAAAATATATTTGTTTTCAAGTTGAGGGCGCTGGATTATCCACTTTAAGATCACCTAATCAAACTCAGGTTGCTGCTGTTGTTCAGGTTCACAGAAAAGCTGATGATGATCCAGAGACATCTTTCACTTCCCCTTTTCCACGCTTCTCTATTTTTCCCCCTTCATAAATAAAGAGTAAATAAGCATCTGCTTTTTACGTCATGCAACTTATGCAACATTTCATCTATTTTTTTTCTCCAGCCCATTTTTTTTCACTCGAGAATGAGTTGCCTTCGCCATGGATATCAAATGAAACTTGCCCAGATGTGTCAGAGAAAATAAAGACATCAGTTGCTTTTAAAATAGGACGCGAAAGCTGTCGAAGTTTTGTTGTTGAATCCCTCATTTAAAAAAAATAGTAATAAAAAAATTAAAAGGAGTCCCAACACTGCAGCAGTTAAAAGCAGAGATCCCTATCATAAAGGAGAAACAGATGGGGTGAGCGTAAGACAAATAATTAAGTAAGTCGGGCTTTGCGTGTGGACGGCCGAGCCCTCGCCTCGCGGATCACAGACCTTCGGGCGGCCAAACTGTATAAAAAACTGCTGGAAAAGCGCCTGAAATTACAACATTTACATCAACTTTTAGCGGGTGACTCCAGCGGGCTGGGGAGCGCTCGGCACTGCCCGGCGGCCCCGCCGAAACGCGCGGGGCATCCCGGCCCCTGGAGCGGCCCCGCCCGCCCGGCGCGCTCGGTCCGCTCCGGTTCGCGGCTCCGTTTCGCGGCTCCGTTTCGCGGCTCCGGCGGCGCCGGCCGGGCCAGCGGCAGGGCCCGGGGGTTCCCGGTAGCCCCGCACCGGCTACCTGCGCCCGGGGCTCGCCGCCTGCCCCGCGGAGCCGCCGCTGCCGCCCGGCGCTCCCCCGCGCCCCCGGCCCTGCGGCAGCGCACAGCGCCCACTATAGGGCCCGGAGCCGCCCGCACCCCCTTCCCCGACCCCCCACTCCAGCCCCGGCGGCAGCAGCAACTTCCAGCGCTCGCCACTGAACTTTTCCTCAACTCCTTCCCCACCTCCCGCCGGCCGCCCGCAGCCCCGGCCCGGCTCCGGCCGCCGCGCCCCCGCCCCGCTCCGCTCCGCGCCGCCGAGCCGGGCCGGGCCGGGCCGGGCCGAGCCGGGCCGGGAGGCTGCGAGGGGATGCTGCAGGTTGTCTGCGAGCTCCGCGCTGCACCAGACATGTCTATGCAACATGGCAGAGAGGGAGGGTGAAAAGCCAAGAGAAAGGGGTATTGCACCTACTTGCGGCCAGCTTCCTCGCCCTGCCCTTGGATCGCATGCTGCCAGTCCCGCGGCCGATGCTGGCGTGGGCTTGGGGTAGGGGGCTTTTTTTTTTTTTCCTCCCGGAGCTTTTCCTCCTTTTTCGCTCCCCCTCTCCCTCTCTCCTCTCCCTCTCCCGCACACACACTCTCCCTTTCTCTCAATCCCGGCTCGCTATCTCTCCAGCATTGTCAGTTTGGACACCTTCGCACATGCGCACGGGCGGCTCCCCGCTCTTCAACATTTCAGCGCCGCCAAAAAAAGTTTGCAGCGATCCATCACCGCCGGTGGGGACCCTGACAGCCGGCACCGGGGCCGGGACGGGCCGGGACGAGGCGCGCAGCCGCCGGCGGGCTGCGCCACCGCGGCCGCGGGGCACCGGCTCCGCCGCCTGCGCACCGGGAGGGGTTCCAGCGGGGAGACCCCCTCTCCAGCCAGGGGAACAAGCGACACTTTTTTTTTTTTTTTTTTTTTTTTTTTTTTTAATAGGATATTGATACTGTTCTGGAGTCTTTGCAACGTTTAAATAGTTTATTCTCACCCGGCAGTAATTACCGTAGATCTTTCCGCATATATAGGCACAGAGATATAATTTGATTACATGTTTTATTATGTATGCGTCCCATGAAATCGTACACTTTCCCGGCGCGCACACTTTTTCGCCACCTTGAACTCGGCTCAGCCACCACCAGTTGGGCAGAAAAAAAGCGTTTTAAAACAGTAACACCGACCGCTCTAATCTGTTTTAATTACAGGGTTTGCCAATCAAAGAGGGAGCGCGCAGAAATTGGGAACTCCTTTAGGGGATGGCTGTGTCCGAGGTATGAATCAATCCAAACTACGTATAGATTTTCCCCTGGTACAACCTCCTTGCATTAAACAGTTTTGTTCAATACCTTCCATGCGCTATTTATGTTCCCATTAATATCTGTTGCAAATCCTGCCAGACACCATAAAAGAAAATTACAATCTTTCAGACTCGGGGCTGCGCCAGTACATACACCCTGCTCAACTTTTTGTTTTAATAAAATCCTCAGCATCGCCCCTTCCCCCTTCAATCCCACCTCCCACCCCCCTGCTGCCGGTGCTGGGGACCGGGGCCGCCCGTGGAGCCCCCCGCCCCCTCCGCACCCCACCGGTGACAGCTCCGCGCGTGGGGCGGGGGCACCGCGGATCCCCAAACGCCCGGCAGGCAGCCGCAAGCACTTGAACCCGCACTGCGGAGCCGTCCTTGATGCCAATCGTTCTTTTTAATTTGTAACTCGGATTTTTTTTTTTTTTTTTAAGGGCATGCAGCTGCTCTCTGCCCGCTCCGCATCCCCCCGCAGCCGGGCAGGGGCGCACCTAATGCCCCCGGAGAAGGAGGGGCAGGAGGGCCTCCGCCAGCCCCCTGCACCCATCGGGGTGCCCTGTCCGGGCTGTCCCGGCAGAGCTGGGTCACTCTGCCCCGGAGGAGGCAGGGCCGGGACAGCCGGGGAGGGGCACGGGCCGCGCGGGGGATGAGCGGGGCCGAGGCTGCTCTCGAGGTCCTGGCACTGCCCGACCCCCGACCTCGCTCGCAAACAGCGCCTTTCCCTGCGGGGCTGCACCGAGCTGTCCCCAGATCACCCCACACACACCCCCCAACCTGCGGAGCCGGGTCACTTGGGAAAAAATGAGAACGCCCCTGAACTTTGCAAAACTCCCCGCGCCTCCCGTGCCCCGGTTGAAGCGGAGACCCCGGCAAAGCCGCCGCCCGGGCAGAGATGCAGAGATGCGCGTCCTTCCCGGGGAGCCGCTCGCAGCCCGCCGGCCGAGCTCCGTGCGGGGCCGGGGGCACAGATGCGGGTTTCCCGGGCAGGCACCTGACCCCGGCCGTGCCTGCCTGTCACCGCCACCTGCCCGCAGTCCCAGCGGCCCCGGGAGCCCGGCAGGTGCCGCGCCGCCCGCCCGGGGCTCCGGCCGCCGTCCCGGGCCGCCCCCGCCGCCCCGCCGCCCGCCCCGCGGCCCCGGCATCGCCCGCTCGGCCCCGCCGGGTTCGCCCCCTCCCCGAAAAGTCCCGGCAGCACCCCGGGAATCCCGTTTCGTTCGTGCGGGGAAGCCTCCGCTCCCTCCCGGGTGGGAAGCGACTGGCGGCGGGGATGCGGGGTCGCTTTCCACGGGCAGAAACAGAGATTAAAATTTGGGGATGTATTTTTCCGTATAGAGGGGTGGAATTAAATCTATTTCTAATACAGGCTGGGAGACCAAAGGCACCCCCTCATACACAGGTTTCAGTGCTTTCCCGGTAACAGGAAATTTTCTCTTCCTTACATTATAATTGAACAAGCCCCGCAGTCTACTTGGAGAAAAGTTGGAATTCTTTATCGAGGTATTTGTTGTGCTATTGTCTTTGTGCAGTGAACTTTACATCGTGTTATTCAATCTCAATCTATATTCTCCTAGCTACCAGTAAGATTAATTTAATCATTGTAATGCAATTATTAATACTGTTTACCCAACGCTTGATTTCAGGTTTGCTGGTAAGAAATTAAGCTTCTTGCTGGGTGACCGAAAAGCTATGCAGGGATTTCCAGCCCACGTCGAAATAAAACAGTCCTCTTTATTTAGTCTCAGAACTCCAGCTTTCAGCCACGGGCTCAATTAGCCAAAATGGAAACAATTTTCATTCATTGCAATAACTCACTGTTCTGCTGATCACTTTCAAAATATACACTTTATTATTATATGCTGACCTCGGTGCCGCGAAGTGGCAAGGCTAGAAAGAGGCAGAGGGATCTCTCCAGCCCCCTTGGGCTGTAATTATTAGAAATTAATTGGGTTCAGGACCCTGGGTAGCATGGGTAAATTAATAGCTTGTCTGGTTGTTTAAATCCGAATTCTCAGTCCACAGGAGAGCAGGGGAGGGAGGCTCTCCCTCCCCAAACCCGCCCCGGGAGAGCGCGGCAGGGCTGGGGCAGCGCGGAGCCGCCGGCTGATTTCCCTCCTTCTTTTCACCAACGCATTGTTTTCGGGGAGCTATTTAGGGGTTAAAAATCAAAAATAAAGATCCTGTATTCTTGGAGCTGTCGTGCGGGAGTAAAAGTGAAAAGGGAGCCTTAGGCAAAAGGAAATTACTGCAAGCCCGCGTGACCTTTCCGAGAGGTAATCAATCAAGTGATCAACAGGGATATTTATCATTGCTAGATGGGGCTACTTTACAAATGCACAGGAGGGGGGGCGGGGGGATATACACACACACAAAAGTTTGGATAAACCCGGTAAGTCTGAAGACAAATACGGAGACTTTAATCACTGGGAAGATTGCACATTTTCTTTTCTGAGCTCTCAGAAGGAAAGGAAAGGAGAAAACCTCTGCAAAGTTTCCCAGCAGAAAATGACTCCTGTACTAGGTGGTCACATGGAAGCTGTCCGCTCTGCTTTGCAGTCCTGGGAAAGGCTGGGAACGACAGATGTGATTTAAAAAAAAAAAAAAAAAAAAGGCACAAAATACAAGGGAAAATAATAGCTAGAGATTGAGGCTTTGATAACTGGGCTCGGTGTTTGTTTTTATGTAATGTGTTTTTATTTGCTGGCTTGAAACTCGGAGCTGTACATCTCAGCCCTGCCTGCCTCTAGTCCCCGAAACGGTTAACTCCGAAAACAAAACAAAAAAAAAAAAAAAAAAAAAAAAAGCCCACCCCATGCCCCCTACTATATGAAATCAGCGATCTGGTTCAATTAAACTTGCTCTCCGTAGCATAAAGCATCCACCACAATACAGGCAATGAAACTCAACAATAAAAGCCCATGCATTTTCTGCACAGTTTCCTTCTCCCTTGTAAAACATGCAGTCGTGTAAGCACCAGACATTTAATTTTGCTTCCTATAACTTACCGGATTGCTTAACAAACCTACTCCGACCACCTTTTTTTTTTTTTTTTTTTTTTTTCCCCTTTTCTCTCCCCCTTTATTTCTCCCCGCTTTGCGCTGTGCACCACGCACACTCCTGCACAAAGCCTCGCTGCCTGCGCCCTGCGCTGCTGCCTCTAAACGCGTCCAGAGCCGCGGGAGCACCCGCGGAGCCCCTCGGGAGCGCTGCCCGAGCCGCGGGAGCGCAGAGATCCGCGGCGATCCGCGGGCCGGCGGCTGAACGCGGAGCGGCCACCGCAGCTGCGGGGGCTCTGCGCGCTCCCGCAGCTCCCTGCGCGCTCCCGCAGCGCTCTGCGCGCCCCTGCGCGCGCTCTCCCGGCCCATGCGCGCTCCCGCTGCGCCCTGCGCGCCCTGCGCGCCGCACCGCGGTCTGCGGCGCCCCTCGCGGCCGCGGCGCCGCACTGCAGGGCGCGGGCAGGCGGGTGCGCACCCCGCGCTGGAGAGAAGGGAGGAAAACCTCCCAGAAAACCTCCCAAAAAACGGGTTTAGGGTCCGGCACCGGCGCCTGCCGGGAAGCGGAGCGGGCTCGGGGGTTGCGGCAGGCCTGGCCCGAGGCTGTCCCTGGTGGAAGTGCCGCTGAAAACGCGCGGGCGCGAAGAATGAAATGCAATTCACGGGCGGGGAGACGCGCGCAGCGCAGCGGCGAGCCCGGCACAGCACTCCCCCAGAAAATGTTTCCCTGTGAAAATGGTGCAGGGTGCCAGCTATGAAGCAGATCTCGTTTCTGCCCGTAGGAAGGACCTGGATTTCCACAGCATTGAGACAGAAAGAAAACCAGAGGAAAATGAACAGACCAGAGGCAAGACTGAGAGAGCGGCATGGAGGCCGCTGTGGTAAATGGGGACATCGGAGAACTGAACCTGATTTTCTGCTTCCTGGTGGATTTCCTGTGTTACTTTGGTATTTGGTTGCATTCCCCCACTCCTCACCTGAAATGGACAGAGGTTTCCCCAAACCCAAAAGCTGGAGGTCTCTGTTTTAAAGCACAGCAGGGTTGTTTGCCTCTGTCCTCAGTCCCCTGAAGAAGATGATGCAGGATCATCCCTGAAAATGAAACATATTATCCCATATTATCTAACTGCAACCAAAAAAGTCATTTACCCCTGTACCATAGAGAGGTGCAATCAATATCCCCAACTCAAGCTCTTTTCCAAGATTAAAAGCACTTTCTGGCCAAAAATGTCATATCCTCATATCCTCAGGAGTTTACCCCCATTATTTCTTAAAGGAGCATCAGTGGAGAACGTAATTGGAAAAATCAAAGAGTAGGAGGAGAAAAGTAATTACAGGCCACTAGAGAAAAACAAACATGTTCTGAATGTAGACAAAACATTGAACAGAGGGGAATTAATAGTACTACAAATCAAAAGGGAAAAATGTCAGCAAAGATCAGCAGAAAGTGAACATCCTATTTAAAGCAAAAATAGAAACAATCAAAATCGCAGTGAAATGCAGAAGGGGGAAGGAATTTGAGAAGCAACCTAAAATCAAAATAGAGGAATGGAATAAATTTTACTCAGTACATAGTCATAGTTAAAGCTGATGCATGAATATTTTCAAAAACTGAAGCCCACCATGAAGGTGGGATGGGAGAGAAAACTCCAGCTGATCAGACACAAGAGTTTTGTGATTTATGCCACTGGGCCAGGCTGGCTCCCATTCTGCAAAGTGAACTGGGCAAGGCTGGAAAATCCCTGCAGAGGATGAAAGGGAATTTTCCAGTATGTCCCATAACCTTCCCCTTCTTCCCTGGCCTCCCCAGTGATTTTCCAGAAGGGACGAGCTGGGGACTGGTGAGATCTGGGCTTTGGGGAGCTGTTGTGGCCAAAGCAAAGAAGAGCAACAGGACCTGCTCAGCTCCAGCAAGTCACTAAAGCACTTTGGCAAAGCTCAGTTCCTTTGGCTGAAGCCACATTCTGAAACAGGCCATGAAGGCTTGGGAAGATTTGGATATTAAGCTGTTTAAAGATAATGTGACAAAATGTAAGGAGTAAAATTGTAATGGGATGATGGCAGGCAGGATTCCAGAGCTGGTAGTGATGAAATAAATGGAATTTTGAAATGAAAAAATGAAATCCTCTCTTTGTGTGGTGAAAGCTGTGTCATGACCAAGGACTGTCATCACAAATGTGGGGCTCCCCTTTTTTAGGGCTTTATCTGCTTTCACTCATGGTGTAACTTCCAGGAAGGAGTGGGCTTCTTGCTGCATGTCTTTAAAGGAACCACAAAGGCAGGTTAACACATCAGCCTTTATAAAATCCACAGCCCCATTTTTCCCCTCAAAGCATAAGGAATGCATTCATATTTCACTCTCATTTCTCTCCAGTACAAAAGCACAGGGTCAGAATTAATGAGCAAAGTATTTGTGTGACGTTTTATATTGTATTGGCATTTATATAGTGCTTTTCACAGGCTCCATGTCAAAACCCTTTACAGGGCAATAAATCATATACCTTTCCTGATGAAATTGTATGTAGGCAATTGGGCACCTATCCTGCCCTCAGCAATGTCCCACGTGCGAGACACGGAGAGTGTGATGAAACCTGCACAAGTGGGTCTGAAAAAAAATGGATGTAGGTCAAACCTTCCCCCCTTAATATCCTGCAACACGTTAAAAAGTCTTTAGAGCCCACTTGAACAGCCACAGGAAAGACCTAACCTTAACATGACAAAGCTTCTATTACAGTCTGGATTACTCAACATGCAAATCGAATTGTGGGTCTTACACTTAACCCCAGGTTTTTTTGTTTCTGAATTTAAACAAGTTGTCCATTTACATGGAAAATAAGGATTTTTCAATTGAATTAATTTCTAAAAATAGTGTCCATTCACAAGGCTGAACCCAATTTCGGTTGTTGGCTTTCTGTTGGCATTCACAACTATCCCTCCTAACACGAAGTCTGCAATGTGACAATGCATCTCTGCCCTGCTGGCGTTTCCCTTCTTATTTGCAGTTTTTCAGATAACGAAGAGTAATGAAGTTCT
This sequence comes from Muscicapa striata striata, assembly GCA_030060385.1. Taxonomy (NCBI): domain Eukaryota; kingdom Metazoa; phylum Chordata; class Aves; order Passeriformes; family Muscicapidae; genus Muscicapa; species Muscicapa striata. Next base: position 1,037,377 of record JAREIS010000115.1, read on the forward strand.
GAGAACAGTATGCCCGATTAGACTGACTCTCGTACACGTTTATTTGCATTCCTGCCGTGTTTCCAAAGCCACTTCGGGGTAAGAAAAAAAGAACACCAAACTGGAAAGTCGTTTAAAATCTTTTGGGGGTTGGGGAGCAGGAGCCGGAGTTCTGCTCCGCTGCCTGGGGGAATCACAGCGCTCTGCCCAGTTCAGGGATTTTTAGAGTGCATTGATACCAAAGGAAGCTTTGTGGAGAGTCCCTCCTGGCAGATCGTAGCCCCTCCCTTTCAACCCAACCCCGAGAGAGCACAAAGGCTCAGAAGCAAATGGAAAATCTTTGCAGTAGCTCAACACAATTCGAAAACCACTTTTCTACCTCCGCTATCTGTAACACATGAAAACTGATAACATTCTGCACATACTGGCTGATAGTTCAAATGCATTAGAACCAACATAGTTTTGATTTATGAGCCGGAAGAGCTGTTCGAATAATTTATAAATGTGAAAGAATAAAAAAAAAAAAAAATTAAAAAAAAAAAAAAAAAAAGTGCCGTTCTCCACCAAACAGACATTTAGATTACTTAATCTAAAATCAAAGTAATCCAGAAGTAGAACAAAAGGTAAAAGCACATTGCCAGCTCCATTAAGTGCCGTGGGCTGTGTCAGAAGTGGAGGGCTTTTGCATCTCTGCAGAGGTGATTAATGTCCTGTGAGACCTGAGCACTCGCTGTGCAGATGCACAGCCAAGGAATGAACTAAGCTCGCTCTGCTTTCTTTTGAGGTTTGTGTCAGGAGCTCTGCAAGGAGCTCAAATTCACACACTGCTGTTGTGCTCTGATGGCAACAGAGCCTAATTTTGTCTCTTGTTCCCATCTGGGTACACAACTTATTTAGCAGTTTAAAGAATGATCTGTAAATAACACACATGCACTGAGACGGATGACAAAGATAATTAAAATGGTCTTTTCAGTGGGAGACACTACCAGCACCAGTAGTTAAAGCTGAAGTTCAAGAGCAACCAACACATTAAAGTCTGAAATTTCTATTCTTTCTGGCAGTAATACATTTGAGGATTAAATTAGACAAAATGTTTGTTACAATGAACGGACTTCTGTTAGCATTCAGGATTATGCTCCTAGTCAATGTTTATTATGCTTTTGGTCCTATATATTCTAAAGGTCTCAATTTCCTACGTCCATAATTTTTTGATCAGTTTTGTTTAAACTGGGAGCCTTTTACTTTTCTCTTTCAAAATTACTGCTTCTTCTTCAAACTTCTAGCAGGTTATGGTATCTGGAATGAGTACTAAGGAAAAGGAAACAAGCTAAAATAAATTACTATCTAATCTAACCCATCTGACAACTTCTAAGGTACTTATTATTGTGGTATCAAAGTACTGGATCTCTGATAGCATGTGATCTTTGATCTTAAATTGGACCTCCAATAACATTTTTAATTAAACATCTTATTTGATGCCTGCTGGAGCTAAAATGCAAATAGTGTCACATAAAGAATGAAAGTTAAGAGAGCAAGGAACAGAAAATGATCGCTGGTTATAGTGTGGTTACTGTACCAATACAAAGAACCCCATCATCCAGACCCTGTGGAACTAAAAAGTCAGCCTCAAGGTTCAAAGACTGAGAAGAAACTACCTAGAAATTAAAAATGCTTTCCAGTTATTAAAATTACTAGTGAATAAAACAGTTTGTCAGAAGCAAATTTGAGGTACTCACAAGAATCACCTAGAAAAATTGTGATTTATTCTTACTTCCTTTGCCCTCCAGCACCCAGCAAATATTCCATTCTGTTGCAATTCTTCTCTAGGAATTTTGTGGGACTTTCACACTGGCTGAGACAAACCATGTTTGTCCTCTTTGAAAAGCATTTCCAAATCACTTTGTGCATAGGAATCATTGCTACTAAAGCACGAATTCACTGCTCTATTTTATTCAGCTACATTCAGAGTTGATTTGGAAGCGATTTCTGGGAGACATGAAGAAGGAAAACATCCTCAGAGCACTGCTGTTTCAATTTGTGGAGGGTTTTATGAGAGCACACATTGACCCACACCTTCTATCAATACAGGGCACACACAGCTGACAGCAGCCCAGGGTGTTCAGTTCCTCTCTCATCAGATCAGAATTACTCTGTTATATGTCATGTGCTGCTGCTTCCGCTTAGGACATAAGTACAGACAGCACTGCTCAGAACTTTCTGCTAGATATGGAATTCCCAAAGAAATCCATGGCACTTAAAACCACTGTTTATTAAAAACCCATCAAGTGCAGTGTCACAATACTTTGACTACAGAGTAATTCCTTTTAAAAATGTCTTTGTGAGTTTTTAGAAAATATTCCCATTTGTTTCTTTCATTCTGCACTCATCACCATAATAAGAGCACACTAAACAGCTCTTAGACAATTTTTTCCCCAGAGGAGGATGAGTATATATGAAGTTATTTATAAGATTTAAACTTTTTACTTTCTTACAATTCTGTATAAAGATATGACCACTCTGACAGCTCTGGAGCCTCTTGGTATCTGCTGCCTGGATGAAGGCAGAATATAAGCACTGGTCATCCACACTTATCTGAGGTCAAAATTCAGTTCTTTTCCTTCAACTGTCACACAGATAATGACAAAAAAAAAAATATAGCCACAACCACAGCAAGCAGTAAATAGGTATCAGATAGGTATCAGATCCCAGAAAGAACAATGATGGAATTGACTTTTATTTCACACTGCAGCTGGCATTCCTAACTGCAGGAACTGAAAAAGGTGAAGAGCCAATTTGTGATTTCCTTCAGATGAACCATCAGGGCTGGTGTTGATGAGGGCTCAGTTCCAGCAGAGCCATCCCATCATTTGCCAGCTCCTTGAGATCCCTCCCTGATCACACAGCAATGCTCCATCCACATCCCATATTTGAGCAGGAGCAGCCAGTTCTGCACAGGAGAATCTGTGAAGAAGGAGTGACAAAACCCTACGGAAGAGGCAGGAGAGCAAAGATTTAATTTTTCTCCTTTTTCACATTTTCTAAGGTAACTGTGGTTTGGCCTTTTGGTTTTCATATTTCAGGGAAGTCCTTAAGACTAGTTCACAGCAGTCTTTATGGCTGAGAGCTCATTCATCAAGAGCAAAATCTCACATGCAAAGTTCATGACAGAGTGGTGAGGTGCAAAGTTGAAAGAGAAGGAAAATAATTTTTTCCCGTCCCAGAAATCCTTTCAGAATTTCAGAAGCACTCTCAATCACAACAAGATGACCTTAGAAGTGGGATTCACTTGTTGTTTGGGAGTTTTGTTTGTTTTTACAGAAGCTCAGGGCAAAAAAAGGACTCTGACATCATCATAAACGAGAATTAGGACTCTCTTGGAATGTGAAGACTTTGGGGGTTAAATCCTTCTTCTCAGAGAAGCAGATCAGGGTTAGAGCCCACCCCGCTCTAAACCCTAGCCTGAAAAGAAACATTTTATTACAGAAGTCTCACTGAAACTGGCGTGTTCCCACAAAATGTTTCAGTGGTGAGAAATAAAGAGTTCCCAAGTGTAAACCTCTGCCAAAAATTCCCAACCATTTCTAGGGAAATGTGTTCTTTTGCTGTCAGTGGAGAAGAAGCCCCTGTCCCAGCAGTGCTGCTTCATCTTGTCCCCAGCAATTTGTGTGTGCACCCACAATTCCAGGTACCTGGAATAACGCAGGGCCATTTTCCAATGCATTTCAGCAGTTTCTATTGCAAATGCCTGTATAAAAACAATAAACATGGCTAAAAAACACAGGCAGAAAGCTACAGTGACCTCTTCTCTATCCTTTTACAGCAATCTCTCTTTCCTGCATATACTCATACACACCCCTTCATGATGTGTGGAGAGACTTTGGAAATAAATCTTCCCAAAATATTTGTTCTTCAAGCCTATATGCTTTTAAAAGAGAGGTGGGATCCAGGTTTCACCTCTGGCACTTAGCACTTGCCTCTTGCTCTCATGTTGGGAAAGGCTGGAAAGAGAAGCTCTTGCTTTGCCTGAAATTGAGTGCAAGGTGACAGCTCCCTGATTTGTCAGAACTCAAATTCTTTTTGGAGGACAAACTAATCAACCCACACTAACTCCATCTTTTCCCCAAACTTCCTTTGCTATCCCCAAACAGGCAACACAACACCTGCTGTTATCCCAACAAAGCAAGTGCTACCAGGGAGGAAAAGCACTTTATGTTACAGAGCAAAGAACTTCTCCACTGGCTGCTCTCAAACAAAATCCAGCTGAGTCAAATAAATCCAGTTTCCTCACTGAAGAAGTCCTCATGTGCTCAAAACAGCCCTGAAAGAACTCAAATGCTTCATACAGTTTTTAATTAATTCTATCTAGCCACACAGCAGTCTGAGAAGCTGTGGTGTTATGTATATATATAACCTCCTTACATTTCACTATTTACATTGTATTATTCTCTGGCTATTTCCCAACTTTATTCACTGACCCAAGAGATCAATTTAGGCACCAAAATAAAATATGATCTTATCTTTGCATTGCACAGAAAAGCGAAACAGAATTTCTCACGGGAGACAGGGGTTAAGGCACTGGACTGGGTGTCAGAGAAGTGGTGTTCTATTCTTGGCTCTACCACTCACTTGCTGTGGGAGCTTGTAGAGCAAGATACAGAGCAGGAATGGAGACTCCAGCCAAGAAATTTCTTCTCTGTAACTTTTCCTCTTTCATTATGCATGAGAGTGAGTTTTTCCAGCGTTCAAGCACACATCTGAAAGCTGGGGAAACACGATTCTACCAAAATACAGAACCAGCAGAGAAAGAAAATGAGTGGAAAACATCAATTACAAAGTTTTCTGGGGCACCTCTGAAGAACCGAAACAGAATCTCTGTTCACATGGTGAAGATAGAGAAGAAATTCAGCCCCAGGTTCAGGCACTGCTCCAAGGGCTGCACTGGACCTGCTCATGGGCTGACTTTGGTCTGCTGTGCTGCTGCTCCTTGATCTATTTGCTGCTTCAGACAAGTTTTCTGAGACAGTGAACAACAAAGAATCAGGCCAGGGGCGAGAGGGTTTGCTTTGGTGTTTTTTACAAAAATAGGAACCTATGCTTTGGTTTTGAAATAAGCAATCTGACTTTAAAAAGTAAAAATATACTTTCTTGGGGCATTTTTTGGTCAAAAGCCATAACTAAGACTATATCCAGACATGGAGTAACAAACTGCCTAAATTAAGAATGACAAACTCACAGTTAACTCCTGCTGGAAGCAGTATTTCCTTCCCCAGGAAAAGACTAGGCAGTACTTTTTGCTTTAGGTAACAGCAGTGGTTCTAATGCACAAAATCGAAACATTTCTAATCATTTTGGGAGACCTGAAGAAACAGCAAACATCTAGGTCCTCACTTGGCATGGCTGGGTCTTGTTCTACCATGCCAGCTAATGACTGAAGGGAGAGATTTTTCCAGCTACAGGGTTCTATGTGCAAAATATATCATGAAACTGGCTTATCCTGGCCACATTTATTTTTAATCACAGAAAATCTGCCCACATTCTGCTTTGAGCTGTGTTCTAGATGTTCAGTGCACACTCAGCTCATTTGCTGACAGTTTTACAGCAGGGTCTCAGACCCTTTAGTCTCACAGAAACAGAAAATTAACCCAGTCACAGAATACTCTTCAATATTCACCTTTTTCTCAACCTTTGTATAAGATACAAGGGAATAGTATATACCTTGTTTGAACATTTTAAGAGTCATATGAAATCAAAATCTGACCAATAACCACACAAAAGCAGCTGCTGTGTAGTGTCAATTCTCAAAAACAGGTGACCCTGGTTCTATTATATAATAAAATATACTGTCTTGGCCAACAAGAAGAAAAATTCTTATTCAGTCAATCCCTCAAAATGCCAAGTTTTCAGGAACTTTTGGTCTGAGAGTCAAGCACACCTGGACTCCTTTAAGGAGTCCATAGAATATATCCACTCATAAGTGATTTATTAAAAATGTTAGCAGGAAATATTGGTCTCCTTACCTACAAAGTGTTTCTTCCTTCTTCCTTTTTTGATGTCAAACCTCTAATATTTCTGATTTTTCAGGGCCTGTAACAAATTGTCCCAGGCAGTTGCTCAGAAAGGCGAATTAACTTATTAATACATGAGAAAAATCCTTCCAATTTCATACTTCTAAAATTTTTCTATATTCTAATTGCTGAAATACTATGTAACCACAGCCTTTAATCTTTAATCTATGTGCAAGGCACAGTTGATATATAACAATTATTTCTTAATAAAATGTAATTATAAAAAATTCAAGGCAATCTTGGGGAATGTGCAACTGAAACTGTTAATATACCTGAGGGATTATTTCCACTCTAACACATATTAGGCACTGTATAAAACATAGGATTTCTTAGGACATTATCAACAAAGGAGAATTTTTTTTTTAACCTGCTTTTTACAGATTGCATTATCAAGTTCAATTTTATTAGCTTGAATCTTCTGGGAAGGATATGATTTTAATAATGTATAAAAGGTTTGCCTGGTAGTTGGCTGTTGGCTTTTACTGGCTACTTGATGTAATCTGTAATTACTGGAGCAGCTCCTATGTTGGCCAGTGCTTTAAGGTCACTGGAAAACTCTGCTGGGTTGTACTTGCTGTACAAGAACATCCTTCTGCTGATTGATGGCTGCACCCTGTGGAAATGTTTTCATTTTGTCCTTGAAGAATTCCTTTAAGGAACACTGTCAGTACTTATCCCTCCTTGTCAAGCAGCAGCCTGGGGGCAGCCCATGATCTGCCTTTATACCCATGAGCTCTCAATAATATCTCCTTTTACTTCCCAAATCTTCAACCAATAGTGTATAGATCTCTTAACTGTTAGAAAAGGCTCATTTAAAATGCACAATTTAACTTGCACAAACTTTAAGATGGAAAATGCTCAAAGCCCTCACTACACTTTTTTTAAAAAAAGGAAAATAAAATGTTCCAGGGCTTGGCTTTGATAGACTTTCAACTTTTTAAAAATTGCTTCTTCTTTTGTATTTTTTTTCTTTAAGCTGAAAAATCCTGAACTATCTGAAACAGTTGGTCAGAACCTGCAGTTGAGAAACACATTTAGAACATGATGTGAACAGGCTTTATTACAAGACTAAGCTGAATTTTAAAATGTAACCAAGTGTTGCCAAGCCAGCAAGTCACCTGCAGCTTCCTGTGTCACTGCTTTGATGGTACTACAAAGATAAACCTGGAAATAGAAGCAAAATGCTTGAAATATTCCAGAACTGCTGTATCCCTGAGCCTTTTAATTTTCTGCTTTCTACTCACAAGATTTCCATGAAACAGATTGACAACTAAACCAATGTATTAATCACAGTGTCAGCAATTTGTGTTTGTGATCCTCACTGGACATAGACCAGCTTCTTGTCCTTGTGGTGTAAGTTTCCTACATTAAAAATGGCATTTCTGAGGAAAAAAAATCTTTATGGAAAGTCCTTGTGATTGGAGAATGAAAAATCAACTTGGTAGGAAAATGAATGATATCAAAAGCTTATTCATGGGTTTTTTTTCTGTATTGTAAAACAATTTTTGTGCTGCCTAACACCACTTATAGATTCTATACACTTATTTCTGGGAAATTTTTCCACTGAAAGGTTCCTGTGATTTCACAAGGCAAATCAGGAGAGTCTACCATCATTTTTCAGAACTTGCCATCTATTTAGTTTCAAATTCACAGTGGCTGCTCTCTCTGAAAGCAATTAGAACATGGACTTATAGGTAATTTGGATACAAAGCTATAAAATACTTTAAAATATTATTTTGGTATTAAAAACACCAATAAAGAATCATTATCTTCACTTCCAATAAAACAAAACAAAACAAAGAAGGTTCCCTTAGAGGGGTTTTAAAGAAATTTTCAGTATAGAACATCATGGTTTAGTGAGTTGTTTACCTGTTTTCTCAGGGAAATTTATTCACTTAATGTTCACTAAACAACCTGCTGCTCTGTGAAGTGGGGCATCCTCATCTCCAGTTCTAGCCAACAGGGACTGTGGTTTTTCTGCATCTCACAGCTCACAGGACAAGAGTTTCTTCTCAGAACAAGATCAATTTAAACTGTAGAGAAGAGACAAAAGGATTTATTTTCCTAATATCAAATCAACTTAGCTCTTACTGCAAGTTTAAACCTGCTGCAACACCAACACAGGTGGACATGAAACATATAGTTCTTCATGTCTAATGAAAGAACAGGGAGCTTTAAATATCATTCTCTAATGCTAAACATAATTCTCTAGTGCTAAATCATTCACATATATACACCAAGAAATCTCTGCCTTTAGACAAGTCTTGTGATTGTCCACTGAAAGTTAATTTTGTTTTTCTCATCAGCTAAGTTGTATTCTTATTTACTATCAGAGAAAAACCACAACAAACTGAGTAACAAATCACTTAATGCTTCCATATCCTGCCTAGCTAAGAGTGTGGGTTTATCTTTTTGCTGTAAATAAAAACAATTTAAAATCAACTTTAATAGAGAAGAAAGCCACTATTCAAGACATCAGTGAGAACCCCAGCTACCTGTAAGGCCACTGCTGTAATCCCTGATAATTTCTTGGGAGCAGAATCAAAGCACTACAGCATGCAACTTCAATTAAAAAATCCAGCCAGAATAAATAGAGAAAACATGAAAACAGTGATTTTTTTTTTTCTGGCACTCCGTTTGAAAGGAAGAGTTAAATTAATACATGAAAAGATCCTATCAGCTCTGACTTGTCTGAGTTATTAATTGAACACCTTCTTGGAAACACGTAGATAAAGACGTGTACCTTAGAGAATACGAGATAAGAGTGAAAGGAAAGGGGGAGAAATTAGCAGTTTTGCCAGTTCACTCCCTTAATTGTCAAGCTAAGGCTGTTCAAAGCTGCCTGGAGCAGCACAATATAGAATGGCAACGAAAGTGCGGGCTGGCGATGCAGCAGATAAAAACTTCAGGATTATCCTTAAACGTACTTATCTTTAGGCACAGAAGAGGCTGGGAAGCCAGCTGAACGATATAAAGCTGTTCTAAAACAAGACAAATATCCACCCCATGTGTTATAAGCAGTTCAAGCTGCTTCCTGTGATGAAAAACATGGGCTGTACGGTAGACACTCTACAGTTAAGCACAATAGATCCCATGATACAGTTGTTTAAAGGAATATTAGAGTGATGAAAGAAGTGATGGAATTCTGCTCTTTAGGAGCCTCAGAACCTGCGAGAAAAAAATGTTTAAGCACGGTAAATGTTGCTGATGGTGGGAGTTTGCGAGCTAGAGGACAGTTTTATGCCCGGAAACAATAGGGCTCGATGGGTTTTTTGCCCCGGGCAGGGGGAGAGCAGGAGAGCGCTGCTCAGCATTTCCCATCCTCCGGGATCCTTCCCAGCGGGCTGCACAGGAGGGTCCGAGCAGCTCAGAGGGCACATCTGGAGTCAGCAGCAGTCCTGGGACCAAACCCCCCTCACCACTTCGTTTCAATCAGTTTTCATCCTTTCTGCTTTGTTTTGTCCCCCACGGAGCGCAGTGAAGAGCCCAACTGTACAATTCAGATAATACCAAATACAGTAATAATAAAAAAAAACTTATTAAAATACTAATTGCCACACTGAAATGTTTCCTATGAAATTATCGGAGCTGCCAATATCCCATCATTAATGTACAAAAGTCTGATTATCTTTTCAATAAAAACAGAGGAATTCCAGCCTTTAAACTCGTTATCGTGGCAAACCAGAACGCTATGATAATGCACGAGAACTTCGGTTTGCAGCTGTAAAATTCCCAAAAGTCCTGTGACTTGGCTATAACTTTGTTATAGATTATTACCTTCCTCACTCCCACAACTCCCACGTTCGCTTTTGGGAAACAAAGTGTATATTCCACAAAAGCAAACAGTAAATTTATTTAAATAAATGAGAAATATAGAAAGCAATTTATCCTGCAACACATGGCTGTGCACTGGAAAGCCTGACGTTTGCACATCTAGTTCCAAATCATACAATGCACTTTTAGAGGCAAAAGTAAAATTTAATATTTGAAAATGCTGATCTCTGACACTGTTTTCAATGGGGTCAAATTCTCAAAGTACTATCACCTAAACAGGATAGACAGGAATAAAATTCTTTAATTTGTGTGAGCATATTTGAAATGGAATAAAAATCTACTGTTAACCAACATTTCTTAATCACTTCAGTTTATCTAGGATATACATTGAAAAATACGTTTTAAAATATTTTTACTACAGATGACAATTCATTTTAGTGCCTTCCTGTGAGGCTTAAATAACATTTTTAAAATATTTGCTTTAAATTAGATTCCATAACAAGAATTTCTTTAAATTGCAAACGCTTTCATTTAATAGTAGTTTGTCTGTACTTAAAAAAAAAAAAAATTTAAAAATTTAAAAAAAAAAAACCAAGAAAAAAAAAAGTATTTGCAGCACATAGTTTCACTCAAATTCCCCTCTTTGCACATTAAACTGAGTAATGCACCGACTTCAGTATTTTACAAATGAATGGCTGTTGCCATCTACCGTTGGAAGTATGGGATCAACAGCAGGAAATAACAGCACAGATAAGACATGCGGAGCAAAGGCTTCAGCAGCCACAGAGCATCAGCTCATCCTACTGGGGTCTTTGACATACGAAACTCAAGTGACCGAAGAGAGGTAGAAAAAAGTCCCTTCTACTCCTAAGCCACTGTCATATTTAGGTCTGATCCAGCTGGGAAGCAAACACGAACCCAAACTTTAACAACTTCATTTTGTACCGATCTGAGGGTTTGGAAGGCTTCACTCAGAACTGCAGCTAGAGTTGAGTGCACACAAATTTTAAAAAATTAGCTAATACATCTTAATTTTAAAGTACTATTAGGCCCAAGTTATGATCATGCTTCTGCAGCCTGGAAACTGCAAATGTAGGAGGTAAAAGGTGCCTGAGCACAGCCACGCAATGCAGAGCTCTGGCTGGAAAATAGACCTGGCCCGACCCACGGCAGGGCAGAGTCACCCAGCACAGGACCAGGAGCCAGAGTGGTGCTCCCAGGCTCTCGTGCCAAAGGTTTAGCACTCCCTGGGACTTTTTTTCCAAACTTCTTTTGGATAAAACAACTTCCCAGCTTGGGTGTGTTGAGCTGAATGCAGAGAACTGGGCAAAGAAAGGCACAGAAAGTTATTATATTCTTGTACAATCTTTAGTCCACGGTTTTTAGTATTTACAAAGATTTGATTGCATGTCTTCACTTTACCATTAAATTACTTATGTATAAATAATTGAGACATATGTTACTTCCGTTCCTTTTCCTGATAAATATCCTGAGATACCACATGTTGAAGGTACCCCTTGTTGAGGCAATCTACAAACAGAATTAGGGTAGGGTTCTATTAATGTTTGCCAGACCTGTCGGAGGTTAAACAGCCTTTGAATTAAACCATTCTTTACTCTTTGATGATTATTATTTTTCCTTAAGACACTTTTTGTTGCCTCTAAGCAAGGTCAACTTGAACTGTTTTTGTTAGACTCAATATCTCAGTACAATGTTAACTCTGCTCGTGCTGTTCTTACAAACTGTGTGTGTGCTGCCACCTCTGCCAACAGCTTTGGGAAGTGTTAAGCAGAACTCTCAGCAAGTGAAAAAACCAACTTCTCTGTTGGTCATTTCAAATACATGGCAAAGTGTACTTTAAATTTGCACACAAATTCCCACCAACATGTGAATCTATACTTGTCCATCTCGCACAGATTTAAACCTTCCTTGATTTGTTGTGCACTGACACATCTCATCCAACCCAAACAACCAGGATTGTTTTGAAACTAATGCAAGAAAGCTAAAACTTACATTGGGAACAGATTAGTGAAAGCAGTGTAAGAAAAAATCCTGCTGCTTTCATGTACAGGGAGTGAAAAAGGGCGACGACATTGAGAGGTGACTGAAAGCAGAAGTCAAGGTAGAGCCAGGAGTGGAGCACAGCTCAGGACCAGCTCAGGACTGCTCGAATCCACCCGGCTGAGACCTCATCTGGGAAATGAGCACTTGGAAATGTGGTAATGGGGGAGGTGTGTCTGACCCCTCGGGGCCCCAGGTCTGTCAGCTCCCAAAGCACCCTCAGATCTGCTTGCACAACAGCTGTAATGCTACCCCTCCTGCTGTCCCACCAGCTCTATGGGATCCCCTAAAGCATTTCATCAATGGGCTGCTGATTTTTTTCTAGGTTCTCCACAGGAGAGGATCAGTTTTCCACAGGGACAGAAAGCTCTGGGATGTTCAGAAACAGCACATAAGAAGATGACCATGCAAAAGGAAGGCACATAGGAGTGCAGCGTGATCACTTCATCCTGCAGAGAGGACACGCAGGGCTGGGCCACCTTTGGCCAGCACTGTCCCTGTACCCAGCCTGATACAGCAAATGTCGTGTGAGCAGCAATAATGCCCACCTTAAACAGACCTGAGCCAGCTGTCCTCCAAAGCTCAGCCTAAACATCTGCCACAGAACCTCCTGACCACTCGGTGCGAATTCCTGAGCATCTGGCACTCCACGAGTCACCCAGGACGTGCAACCCTAAACCCCAAACTAACAGAATGGCAGCCCGGGTGTGAACCTCAATAATGCCCTTTCATAACTCTACTGAACATGATCTCAAAACAGGATTTTAAAAAGATTTTGAAATTAAACAAATCTGGAGATATTAAGACGAGCACTTACATCCTGGAGGAAGAAAATTGACTTAGTGCCAGATGATACAAGATGAAGCTTCTGCTGGAGCAGTAATTGCTGCTGGCTGCAAGGTGACTTTTTTTTCCTATGTGCTCCGACAAGAAACATTGAATACAATTCCTTTGACACACTTGCAAATGGTTTTAAACACTTCAGGAGCGAAAGACCTGAGAGCTTCTGTTCGCATTCCTAAAAAGCCACATTAGCACGTTTTTTGGCCTGTTTCACTGGGGCAGGTGGGGCAGCTCTGCAGGCTGTTCACAAGCAGTAGCAAGCTGTACCTACGGCTCCTTTTGTTGTCCTCTCCGCAACAATGTTACGTTGCAGTTTTCCTTGCTTCCGTAAATCTAAACAAAAGTAGACCACATTCTGAGTTCCTCAGCGTTTTCTCTCTGATATGTGGATCTGCGGAGTACATGCTTTTTTTATGATTACAGAAACCTGGCAGTTTCAGCTTATCACCCCTTTGAGAAGGGACAGCTAAAAAATAATTTAAAATGCCACCAAATCAGATATATTTAGAAGACAATACTTTTTTTTTTTTTTTTTTTTTTTTCAGAGAGACAATTGTAAGTCGAGTTTCATTTGAAAAGCAATGTCCTAAGCACATGAAATATGTTGGCTCTGCATGTTTAGTTGAGAGTCTGTAATGAAGTATTTGATGCTAAGTGAAAGTTGTTGCTTGGAAACGAGATAAAACAGTGAAAACAATTGTTTGAACTAAGAAAGAACATTACCATCAGCAGGGCCAGCGCTCGTTTTAGCTGGATCAGATTTATTAAATAAATTCAGATTCCAGTATCAGAAAGGCCCTACATATCTTCAAGTGTGTGGGGTCGGCCTCTCCTGTTTCTGTTTGTTCTGGCTGCAGAAGGTTTCTTTCAAACAGAATCCAAAAATTAAGTACCCAAGCTCACTTCCACCCTCTGTGCAAAGAAAAAAACAGAAGCCCACAAGATGGCACTGGTCAAACGCTCAGGATATTAACGGAGCACTGGTAAATGAGCACTGATGATGCCTAAATCCAGTTTTGTAGGGCCGTGTCTGAATCTGGAGTGGCTGATGCCAGGTACAGAAATACCAAAAAGGTTTAGCTATGGTCAGAACTATCAGCAGAGGTTACTGAGCAGCCAATTCCTGCGATGGTGATGGCATAGGATGGGCCCTGGGCATTCCTCCCTCAGGCAGACAATGCTGGGGTTCAGCACTCCGCAGGCACGTTTGGGGATGTGTCTGGCGCAAAGCAGGCAAGTTTGGTGTTGTACTCTGGCACAAAGCAGCCAGATTTGATGCTGTGTCCCTGGCACAAAGCAATCAGTTTTGGTGTTATACTCTGGCACAAAGCTGGCAGGTTTGGTGTTGTACCCTGGCACAAAGCAGGCAGGTTTAATGCTGTGTCTTTGGCATAAAGCAGTCAGGTTTTGTGCTGTGGACCTGGCACAAAGCAATCAGTTTTGGTGTTATACTCTGGCATAAAGCTGGCAGGTTTGGTGCTGTATCTTTGGCACAAAGCAGGCAGGTTTGAGGCCATTTGGCACATATTGGAGAGTTTTTCTCTCTGAGCGCAGGGAGAGGAATTGCTAAGGGAGAACAAGCCACAACACCTTCCCATCACAACCCTGCTCCACATTGCAGCGAAGTATTTTCCCCAGCTCCCCGCGCTCTGTCTTTCACGTTTTCTTGAACTCGATGAATAAAATCCAGCATTTCTGAGCTTCCATCACCGCAGGGCTCTCCTAGACCTCTCTCCATCCCCGCTCTCTCGGCTGCGGGCACATCGCATCCCTCCCACCGCCCGCACTCCGAGGGGAGCACAGACAAATCCCGGCGGGCACCGACACTTCGTGGCCCCGTTCTGGTCCCCGTTCAGCCCAGCGGAGCTTGGGCCGCCCGCACACCGCGAGCGGGGGCCGGGCCCTCCGTTTGGGGATGGTGTTTGGGGGTGTCGGGGCGGCGCCGGCCGCGCACTCCACGTCTCAGGGAGCTGCGGCTGCTCAGCGCCCGGCAGCGCCGCCCCTGTTTGCTCTGCTGGGGTCCCCCGGCTGCCCAGGGTGGGCGGGCCGGCCCTCTGCTCCCGGCCTCCGCCAAGGCTGACAGAGACGAACTCTTCGCGGCGGTAGTGGCGCTGGGCCTGCCGACCGCGGCCTCCACGAGGGGCGAAGGCGGGAGCATCCCCGTTGCGGAGAAGGGACAGGGACCCCAGGGTGGGCCGGGGTGTGGATCCCCATCGCTGGCTTTTTTTGAGGTCAGAACTCCTTTTTTTCCCCCCCCGACCACCCCCTTCCCCCGGGCCGCTCCCTTTGCCCGCTGAAAGTCAGCGAGTAAAACAGCGGGCGAGCGTGAGGGGCGCGGCCGCCATTAGGGTTAATCGGCCGCAGGGCCTGCCCACCCCGGCACGGGATGCGAGCGTGCCGCGCTCAGTGATTTATACTCCGCGGCCACGCCCTCCGCCTTCCCATTGGTTAGAGCGGCGCCTCCTCCGCTGCCATTGGCTGCGACGGGGCTATGGGGCGGGGCGCAGCGCGTGGCGGGAGTTTGGAGCGCGCCGCGGGTGCTCGGGAGCGCGGGAGCGCGCCTGGGTGGAAGCGCGCCTTCCCGGCCCCGCGGCCACTGGTCCAGGACAGGACCGGCGACCCGGAGCCGGGCCTGGGCCTTGCAGCGGGATTTGGTGCCTGGTGCCTGGGGTTTGGAAATCAGTGCTTGCGGTTTGGGGGCTAGTGCCTGGAATTTGGGGGCTGGTATCAAGATTTGGGGGCTTGTGCCTGGAGTTTGGTGGCTGGGGCCTGGAATTTGGGGGCTGGTACCAGGATTTGGGGCTGGCATCAGGATTTGGGGGCTGGTGCCAGGATTTGGGGGCTGGTGTGTGCCTGGCATTTGGGGGCTGGTATCAGGATTTGGAGACTGGTGCTGGTATTTGGGGGCTGGTATCAGGATTTGGGAGCTGGTGCCAGGATTTGGGGGCTGGTATCAGGACTTGGAGACTGATGCCTGCTGCTTGTGAGCCTGAGCCTGCGTTCAGGTCCATCCCGTCCCACTCGAGCATCCCTGACTGAGGAACCAGGCCAT
Source organism: Muscicapa striata striata (assembly GCA_030060385.1). NCBI lineage: Eukaryota > Metazoa > Chordata > Aves > Passeriformes > Muscicapidae > Muscicapa > Muscicapa striata. Next base: position 1,053,151 of record JAREIS010000115.1, read on the forward strand.
TCCTCTCCCACCATTCCCCCAAAGCAGGGCTGTGCCAGCCCCACCCTGCCCCTCCTCCCCCTCCCATGCTGTGTCGGATGATGTTTTTATTCATCTCTGCCGTGACCTCTCTTTGTGCCAGGCGGATGCTCCCTGCGGTGCTCCCTGGAGCATTCACCTCGGACCCCTCTGCTGCCTCCTGTTCCTCAGAGAGGCTTTTGTGTGTTTGCTTTTCCACCCTGAGATTTCCATGGAAAAGCAAGGCGTTTTGCAAAGCGCAAAGGAGTGTGAAACAATAGCGTAGAGCTCTTGGTCTTCCCAACTTTAGTTGCAGGATTGCTCTGGTAAAGAACCTCTTAAAAAAGTATTTTATATCTATTCAGAAAGATGTATTCACAGACTAAGAAGGAATAACTTTTGCTAGATGTTACGATTTTTAGTGGTGTGCTATGGACACAGGCTTCTCCCTGCTTGCTCCCAGGTAGCTGCAATCTTGGGTTCTTTTCCAGGAAGTGTTAAGGAAAATCTGTTATAAAAATACATCTATTTTAGAAACATTTCTGTGCACTGTGTTAGGCTTAGCCTCTGTGTATTCTGTCACAGTAATCTGCACGGGGTGGAAGTCACTGAGGGAAGCAAGGAGCCTTCTGTCCAAACTGAAATCTTCTTAGGAGAAACTCTGACTTTCACCTCAACACCTGGGACCACATATTCAGCTTAATTCCAGGGGAGATGCCACCAGAAAGTACAAGAAAGGACTTGGGTGGAAGTCCTTATGCCAACATGATGATGATTCATTCATGATAGATTAGGAACAGAATTTACCAATCCCTGCCAATTCTGTGCCAAAATCAGGAGGGTGAAAGAGGCTTTCAGGACAATTAAAGCCTTAATTCTGAACCATAGTATCATGAAAGGTGGAAAGTTTTTTCCACATTGCTGGAATTCTTAGTCATCCCTTCCTTAAGCCTGAGGCACTCCTAACATCATTTTTCTTTAATGCCTTGTACAAGCAGCTCCTCAGCTCCCGTGACTTGTGACGTGCCACTTTCTGAATCCATGATACATGATCAGTGAGCTAACAGCTGTCCAGGTCAAACTGGAAAATGTCAGGAGGAAAGCAGCAGCCTTCAGGGGTCGGTGTCACTGATTGTCACTGTGGGTGACACTGTGGCAGCAGCCTGTGCTGAGATCTGGAGCCAGAGTGGGAGCACAGCTGGGATTGACACACAGAGCTGGCACGGCAGCCTGCTCTGGGGAGAGCTCTGCCATTTCTTAACCACAGCCTCCCATTTTCCCAGGACATGACAATCCCACACTTTTCTGTAAGTACAGAATCAAATAAGTACAGGAATCAAACAAAATACAGTGGTATTGGACAAGCACTTTTCCACCCCAGTCACTATGGCAACACCAGCATCTCTGGCATCTCACCAATATCTTTGGTCAAGGCATATTGGGGATGTCCCAGGTAAAGAACATTGGGAATGTGTACACTGCAATTATTTGTTTTGTTTTGAAAAAAAATAATGGGAATGCATTTGACCTGCTCACAATCCAGGCAACTTCAGCTCCTTGGAGAAGGTTATAGGATGTATCTTTCCACCAGCTGGAGTTTGGCTCATGTTTCCCTCTGAAAAAAGTGGCAAAACCACATTCCCTTCTGTAGTTCCTCCCAAGATCTGTTATTTCAGTTTCTGGTGCACCAGAAAATCCAGGAGGATTAGTCACTTCCCCATTCTGCAGATCCAGCCCTGGAGCGGCCTGCGGAGCCGAGGCTGCCGGGTGTCACAGCTCCGTGCCCAGCTCCCAGCTCCCAGCTCCCCCCTCCGCTGCTACAGCACGGCCCTGCCCTGCCAGCAGTGCCAAACATTCCCCTCCTCCCTGAAGTTTCTGGTTTCCACTGACGCTGTCACTCCTGGTGTGCCTGACACACGGGGAGAGACCCGCGCTGGGGGTGACCTGCTGGTGCTGCGGGGGGACAGGAGGCACAGGGAGGCTGCGGGTGCCGGGGACGTTTGGTGGAGACCGTGGGGTGCAGGTCCAGGCTGAGCGCCGTCTCCGGGTGCCGTGCGGGGCAGGAGGGGACGGGGAGGGGACAGCGGGGATAGACAGTTGGGATAGCGGGGGGAACAGGCCGGGCAGAGTTATATTAGAGGTGTAACTGAAAAACACCGTAACAGCGGCGTTTCCGTAGTGTAGTGGTCATCACGTTCGCCTAACACGCGAAAGGTCCCCGGTTCGAAACCGGGCGGAAACACAAGCAAGGGTGGCTTTTTTTTTTTTTTTTTTTCCTTCCGCGGACCGCAGCTCTGCTCTTGGCTTCTCAACTCCCATGCCAGAATTATTTTGTTTAAAACCGAGGCTCGGTCCGGCAGGAAAACTATACCCGTTTTAGTCCCCGATTTGGCGAGCCGCCCCCGGCGCGGAGGCCGGAACTCGCGTCCCGGAAGCGGCGGCGGCGTCACCGGGACATGGCGGCCTGAGCGCAGCGCGCAGCCCTGTCTCTCCTCCGCAGGTGCGCGGCGGCCGCGGCGCTCGGGCCGGGCCGGGCCGAGCGGGGCCGGGGGCGCGGGGGGACTCGGGGAGGCGGAGCCGGGTCGGGCCGGGCCGGGCGAGGCGCGGAGGGCGCTGCGGGCTCCGTCCCGTGCGGCGGCGGGCCGGGCCGGGAGCGCCGCGGGGTTGCGGGTCCTGTGCTCCGTTCGCTGCCGAGGCGGCCCAAACCCGGGCAAGGGGACCGCGCCGGCACCGGATGGCGAGCACTCCGGACCGGCGGTGCCGGGAGCAGCCGCCCCGCGGGCTGAGCGCTGGCCGGTCCGAGCCGCGCGGTCCGAGCCTCGGGCCGCTCCCGGGCCCGGGTGTGACACGGTGTGACAAGTGCCGGGCTTAGCCGGGCTAATCCCGGGGGGGCCGGGAGCGCACGGCCTCTGCCCGCGCCCCCGCGCTCCGCCGCTGGAACCGCAGATCGGGCAGCAGCCACCATCTCGCTGTCCCTCGTTGCTGCCGGACTGTCCTGAGTGAACACGGGCAGGTCCGGACACTCACTGCTCTGTGATCCTTAACTCTGCTAAGGGGTAAAAAAGGTAAAATCTTGCATATAAATTGATGTTTTTTTTTCTTTCGCAGATCGGAAAGTGTCTGCAGCACGTTCTCAAAATGCAGTATTCCCATCACTGTGAGCACCTGCTGGAGAGGCTGAACAAGCAGCGAGAGGCCGGATTCCTCTGCGACTGCACCGTGGTCATCGGGGAATTCCAGTTCAAAGCACACAGGAATGTGCTTGCCTCCTTCAGCGAGTATTTCGGGGCCTTTTACAGAGATGCGTCTGACAACAACGTTGTCTTGGATCAGACTCAAGTGAAAGCTGATGGATTCCAAAAGCTCCTGGAATTTATTTATACAGGAAACTTAAACCTCGACAGGTAACATGCTATTAAAGGGGAATAGGGAAATAAAGTTTGTGGTAAGGCAGAACTGGATTTTTTGTAATAAGATTTGGAGAAACAAATAGCAGTGGATGTGATGAATATTAACAACTTGGAGTTAATCTGTTTGTATGCTTTAAAATACCCCAATGATATGTGAGTGCCAAAATAGAGGTATGTTGTCTGATATTTCACTGATTGATAGTTTCAGTCTTCTGCTGTTTCTGTGCTTTGGGAGAGATTAAACATCCTGCATAGTTATCAGGATAGGGAAGGACAAGTGTGTGTCTGGGAGCGAATTACAGTAGTCTTTTTTTTTCAAAAATACACAGGAACTGTGAATGTGGTAGAGACTTAAGTCTGAGGGATGGATGAGGATAGGCACGGTTTCAAAAGTCACATTTGGTAGAATTTGCATGATATGTTACTTAAAATTTTATATTACGTTGCCCAAAAGGAGTCACAGAAAAGGTCTTTCCCCTCATTACTCCATTGATTTTGTGCCTGTCGTGCTGCTTCACATACAGTGAGGATGCTTTTTTCTTTGCAGTGCCTTTCTGTCAGTGAAAGAGATTTATCTTTCATGAGGGAGGTGTGGCTACTTACAAGTACCAAGTCCAGGATTTTTACTTCTTTCCCAATGTCTGATGTCGAATGCAGGCTTAAAAACGGTTTGGGTTTTTTTTTTTTTTTTTTTTTCTACTGAAGTATGAAATGTCATACTTAATAATTTAAGTACACAGATGCAGGGTGGGTTTTTTTTAATTAGCTGCAGGCATTAATAGCAGCAGAGCTGAAGTTAGTGATTGGTGCTTTGCCAGCTACTTATGAGCAGAGTTCTTGATATCCATCTGGGCCTGCAGCAGGAGAGTCTCTGGATTTTCTGAGCAGGTGGATCTCTGAAGGAGCAGGAAGGTGAAAGTACCATTCTTGCCCAGAGAGAGCTATTTGGCTGTCGGTGACAGCTGTCATATTGTCCTGTGACCCTTCAGGGAATGATGCAACTGCCTGCAAAGTCTGTTGTCATCAGAGGTGGTGGATGCATGAGTGACACCAGGAGGGTATTTTGAACCCAGCACTCACGTAGTACACGATACTGAAACAGCTGTACTCATATGGAGAGTAATTGTGGCAAGTTGTTTATTGTTAAAAAAAGGTTGTTTACCATGAATCTCTCTTTAAAGTGCTGTAAATCTATAAATGCACTCGTGGTACATGTTGTCACCTTTCCCAGATCATTTTTTCCTAGACCATCAAGGCATGTGTGGCAGAAACTGAAAAATAGATAGATTTAAATGAGGACTCCCTTGGTGTTACTGGCTTGTGTGTGCAACTGATACAGAATTAAGACTGTTTGCAAATCATTTTATAAAACAAGATTAATACCTGCCACAGAAGTGCTGAGGTGAATGCACTGCTAGTGAATTACTTGAGAATTTGGCCAGAAGGTTTACGAAATGGTATTTTATGTATTTTATTTTCCAGTGTTTTATCCCTTTGTGCTGTTATTTCTGAGCTGTTTGGACCACCAAGCCCATGTCTGGCCTCACCACCTTACAAGTTGACTTTTAACTTGAAATTCTACAAGAGACATGTGACTAAAATAAAATCCCCAATTTGAGGGTCTACAGACCCCACACGGACCTGCAGTTCAGGAATAATTGACATTTTAGAGCCAAAATGTTGCTGTGTGTTCTCAAAGTTACATTTTCTGACAGTATAACTCTTCTGCAGCTCTGTGTCCATTTGTGATACAATTGGTTCAGAACAAATGTTTGCTTTGTCCAGAATGTTTCACCCAAGTCTTGTTTCCTTGCAGCTGGAATGTTAAAGAGATTCACCAGGCTGCTGACTATCTCAAAGTAGAAGAAGTGGTCACTAAATGCAAGATCAAGATGGAGGACTTTGCTTTTATTGCTAATCCCTCTTCCACAGAGACTTCCAGTATCACTGGGAATGTTGAAATGAACCAGCAGGCTTGCCTCCTGACTCTCCGAGATTACAATAACCGGGAGGAGAAGGAAGATGCTGCTGCTGCAGAGCTGGTTCAACCACAGGCAAAGAAAGCAGCTCTAGAAAAGAAATCTCCTCAACCCAAAAAGCGAAAGAAGAATTTCAGCCCTCCCAAAAGCACAGAGAATAAATCCCTGCAATATCAGAACGAGGTGGCTGAGAACACATCCTTTGAGATGTTTTTAGATGCAAATAAGCTGGCCACCCACATAACAGAACAGGCTGCCCAGGGCAGTGATAACTCAGAGCTGCAGCTGGCAGCCGTGGTGGAGAGCGAAACGCTGGCGGCACAGGATATCCTGGCCCAGACCATGGCAGCCAAACAGAAACGGGGAAAGCCTCAGCAGAGCTGTGCCCTGAAGGAGCACTGCATGTCCAACATAGCCAGTGACAAGGGCACTTACCAGCTGGAGAGCTCTGGGGAGGAGCTGGACCAGAAGTTCTCCAAAGCCAAGCCGGTATGCAACACCTGTGGGAAGGTGTTCTCCGAAGCCAGCAGCCTCCGCCGGCACATGAGGATACACAAAGGGGTGAAGCCCTACGTGTGCCAGCTCTGTGGGAAGGCCTTCACCCAGTGCAATCAGTTGAAAACACATGTAAGAACTCACACAGGTAAGCCACTGGCCATGTCTCATGGGCTGTGAAGGCCTGGGATCACACACAGCCTGGGAGTGCAGGACTAGAAAGGTTCTGACTTCTTCCTCTTGGCATTTTGTCTGCTCTTGCTGTGCATGCAGGGGTTGATGCAGTATCCTGATAACATGAAATGTTTCAGCATTTTTCAGTACAAAATCATAGTTTTAGTAGCTAGAGAGGACTTTATTAGCCTGAACATCTTGATTTCTGGAAAGACTTAGGACAGCTGGCTGTCCTTTAGCTCTGTAGAGTGGTGGAGTGGCCAAAAACTTCTGTCAGTAGAGCATGAAAAGTGAGCTGTACTTGATACAAGAATTTCTGTTGCTTTTTTTTGAACTTCAAAACATAATATATGTTTGAGAACAAGAGTGGAGAAAAAATTCAGCATTATAACTTGTCCCATACGGTTTTCAACAAAGGTAGGAGGTTGGCCATTTAGGATTTTATTTCATAGGTGTGCAATTGAAATGGGTGATGATGTTATGATTTCTGCATTCAGTAACATTACCAGGAGCTTGTGTCATATCAAGCATCCAAGAGAAATCACTTAAACATTTTAATCCAGGACATCTGACTTAAAAGGTGATGAACAATGAATTGCTGGAGCCTGGGAAGATGCAGGGCAGAAGTCCTGTGCTTGTCTTTCCATATGTTCTGTATGTTGGAAAGGTCTGAGCAGAGGTGACAGTTTTTCCAGGAAGCTGTGAAAATGTAGGAGATGTTGAGGAACAGCTGCAGGAGAACACCTGGCTCTTCCTGTGACCTAGGGAGAGAGTTTCAAATTCTGTCAGCCAGGATCTAAACAAAGATTCACACACGAGGTGGAGCTTGATTGCAGAATTCAGGGACAGTGCTGGTAGGAATGCCAGCTGTACTTTGTACCTCTGATGATATTGTCCTGGGAATTTTTGCAGGAGTGGAAAGAGAATTCCATGGTGTTGGTTGCTGAATGGCATGCTAGATGTCTAATACTTTTACTTTAGAAGTTTTTATGTACACTGTTTACTCATGAAGTTTGATTGTGCACTGTCACAGAGTGGCAGACAAAGGCATTTTTATACTTTCTAGGACTGCAGAGTTGCACAAGCCCTTACAGGAGACAGTTCACCACTAAGAGGACATGAATAGTCAGAGAAATACCTGTAACATTCTGTAGCAGACACTAATGAGGAATTAGGGAGCACTAGACTGTATGTGGAAGACCTGTTGCTGTTGGGACAAGCAAGAAAAAGCTGATGATTTGTTCATTTTAAATATTCAGAATGATGAACAGACATAACCATCAAAGAGTCTGAAACTGAAGTGGCAGCATTCTTAAAATCACGTGGAGAAGGTGGCACTATTAAAAACATTATTACTTTTTTTTTTAACCCAAACATAATGTGTTAAAAAATAGTCCTGTTATCCTCTGTGTTCTAGCAAATTCCACTTCAGTGGACTGATTACAGGATTTTCCAAGATGTTGTTTGTAAGAAGCATTAGAATAGGCACCTGAGGTTTGGTCAGGTCATGGATTGCAAAGCTTTCTTATGTAAATACAGAGAGCACAAGGGTGTTGTTTTTCACCAGGGGAGAAGCCATACAAGTGTGAACTGTGTGACAAAGGCTTTGCCCAGAAGTGCCAGCTAGTGTTCCACAGCCGGATGCACCATGGAGAGGAGAAGCCTTACAAATGTGATGTCTGCAACCTGCAGTTTGCAACCTCGAGCAACCTGAAGATCCATGCCAGGTAGGCACAAGTGAGATCCTGCAAATGCTTATCGTTGGGTTTATTTAAACAGAAACATTCACTCCAGTGTGAGTAAGAGTTACATGTGAATTCTAGTGATTTATACTCTTTTTCTTGTGGGACTTCACTCCCAATGCCTAACAGAATAATTGCATGGATGTACTTGCTCATTAAGGAGGAGATTTGTGCTGGATTAATGTACAGCCTTAATCTGGTATCCTTGTTTTAAACTTCTTGTAGCACCAGAGAGGAGAGAGTTCTGTGGTGGGAAGTGAGAGAAGTTCTCACTGTGGTCTGCGTGGGACTTTTGGCAATTTTGGCAGGAGAAGGAATGATAATCCCGTGTTAGGAATCATCATCCTGTATTTCAGTACCCTAAAGTACAAAGCATGCTGAGTTCCCATGGTGGATGTCACATGGGCAGGGCCTGTTGTTCACTTCAGCTGCTGTGGAAATCACAGATGTGCCGATCCCAGGGTGACCAGACTGTGAGTTTTGCTCCACAGGGCCTCACACCAAACCCAGTTGTTGCCTGTTTGCTGCACCCCGGAGCTGTAGCAGGAGGAGCAGGGCACAGAGCCCTCCCTGGCTCAGCCGTGGGTGCTGCTCACGGGTCGGGGGTGTTGTTGCAGGAAGCACAGCGGGGAGAAGCCGTACGTGTGTGACCGCTGCGGGCAGCGCTTTGCGCAGGCCAGCACGCTGACGTACCACGTGCGGCGGCACACCGGCGAGAAGCCCTACGTCTGTGACAGCTGCGGCAAAGCCTTCGCCGTGTCCAGCTCGCTCATCACCCACTCCCGCAAACACACAGGTGAGGGGCTCCTGGAGAGGGGCAGCAGCCTGGAAATCCACGCTGGGAGTCGTCATCCAGCTCCTTTCTCCTTTCTCTCTTTCGGGAGCACTTTCTCCCATTGGACGTTATCTCTGTTTTGTATTGATTTGTTCTTAATGTGTATTCTGGTTTATATATTGAAATAACAACGCGCTTGTGTTTCCTTTAGGAGAGAAGCCATATATCTGTGGCATTTGTGAAAAGAGTTTTATTTCCTCTGGAGAGCTCAATAAACATTTTCGGTCCCATACAGGTCAGTTTTCAGACAAGCTGCTTCCTGCACCATAAATTATAATCTACTTTTACTCTTTTGCCTTTAAAATACACTGTATTGCTTTGTACTTGAAAGCAGAACAGTTCCTTAGTTTATGTATCTATTGGTTAACATAATGTAAAGAAAATACTCATTAATTTTTTTCATTGCCTTCAGAGTAGTATCTGTGCCACAGTGTAGATGTTGATGTATGAGCGAGGCTTTACTTAAAATGTTTGGGTCCTCTTGCTTTGTTTTAAACTATTATTCTGGAAATAATTTTATTCTAATAGAGACACAGACAAAATAAGAGTTACAAAGTTGTATTTCAAAATAGAACATTGAAATCTGTTATCCTATGTCTCTAACTGTATTTTTTTTCCAACATCAAGATTGTTCTCACTGCCAAATCAATTTTTTCAGGTGAAAGACCATTTATCTGTGAAATGTGTGGAAATTCCTACACAGATATAAAAAATCTTAAGAAGCACAAAACGAAAGTTCACACAGGTGAGTTCCTTGTGCAAAGAAAAGTTAAGAAACCACATCAGCTCTTTTGCCTTCCATGCTGAATAAATGTTTTTGCTTATGCAAGTCTAAAATTAAAAAACAAAGGAATTTTGCATGCTAGTTGTTTTTAGGGCCAAAAGCATCTTGTATCCAGCCTTGTTCAACACTGGCTCTGTACTCCTTGTCCTCTGTCCATCGTTGTGTATTGACCATAAATCCCTTGCCTTTGTCATATGGAAGAGGGGATAAATGGTGTACATCTGGATTGGGATGGAGAGGGTGAGAAAAAGAGCCATACACAGAGGCAGCGTGGAATTTCAGAGGGCCCCAGTGCAGCAGGCAGCCAGTGGTGAGGGCAGGGCAGTACTGAGTGTGGAGAGGACCTGGCAGAGCTGGAGGGGTGATCTGGGAGAGCTGCCAAGGCTGGCCAGCTCTCATGGAGAGACAGCAGGCAGCCAGGAGTGCCTCAGCACTGAAATAACAGACTTTGGAGCATGCTTTGGCAGAGGAAGGGTCAGATATCCCATGTGGCTTAGTCAGAGAGCCATCCAAGAGCAATGGCTGGCTGCATTCCAGCAGGAAGGCATCAAGAAACCCATTAACAGGGTTTCAATTAAGAATAGAAAATAATTTTTCAAGTGACTGGTTAAAATCTGTAATGTGTCAGGCTGGAATGGAGTTAAGAAATGGAGTTAAGGAGTTAAGAAACTTCCTAAGAAATTTACAGACAAATGATACTTTGTACACTGCTGTTTCAGTTAAACCAGCATGCTTGGATGTTGCTCTGCTTCTGAGACGTTCTGTGGTGGAAAACCTCAAGGAAACTTTCATGATTATATTTTTTCTGAAGATCCTTTGTTCACTGTGATGTTAAGGGTTTGTTATCTTCTGTAGCATGCCAAGTAGACATCAGGTTGGAATGCATCATTCTTGTCACACTACAAGCAGCTGCAGATGTGATTCCCTGTGCTTTCACTGTACTTACAGCTGGCCTGGCTTTGCAGCACATGGAAGCACCAATATCCCAGCTGCCCAGGCAGCCTGTGACACACCAGCTGTTGGCTCTGACAGTCATTGGAAAGGGAATTTACAGAATCTGTGCATGAGCTTTTGAACATTTCCTTCTTTCTTGTTTTGTTTTGTTTCCACAGGACCTGAAACTTCCCCTGATTCTACTGCACTTGATAATTCTTTCAATGAACAAGAATCCCTTCAGAGTCAGAAAAGTCCTTTATCAGAGTCCATAGATGTGAAACCCTCTGAGATGTCTTTAGCACTTCCTCTCCCCATTGGGACTGAAGACCATCAGATGCTGCTCCCTGTGACAGGGAACCAGTCCCCTTCATCAGAAACATTACTGAGATCTGCTGTGACTGGATATTCAGAACCTCAGTTTATTTTCCTGCAGCAGTTGTACTGACAGAGCAGTGCAGAGCCATCCAGGTAGTTTGGTAGTGAACTTGGAAGTGTTTGGTAAGATGAACACAATCAACCAACCAGTCATGCTGTCTTAATTGGATGTGTTCTTTGTTTTCCTGTGTGTAAAGACACCTGTAAGGCATTTCCATTGTGCAGTGCTGAATTGTGCTAATCTACAATCAGATTTCTATTTGTGATTAACACCAATTTCCAGGAGGTGATTCTGGCAACATCTGCCTTAAGAATTCTTTGTTACATATGTTAATGTACTTTGGAGTTCTCTTCCCATGTTCCTGCTGGTTTATGTATCACAGTGTCATTTGAGAACTGATATTTTAAGCCATATTTGATAGTTTAGGAAGATTGACCCAGAGGTGTAGGGAAAAACCGTAATTTGGATGTTTTAGTAAGCCTGCACTCCAAGATGCTAGAATGGTCCATGATGAAGGCAGATCAGTGCTCTGCTGAGGTGCTTGCACAGATTTGCTGCTGGCTGCCAGAAGTGTCATCTTCAGGTGGAGCCTGACCAGAGGGAAAGGTTTGGGTGTATTTTCCTGACAAGGAAATTATTAAAGGAGGGTTAATTTTTGTCTGAAGTGTGGCAAGTGGGAGGATGGATACTCCTGGATCTTCTTTCCAACAAATTGTCTTTGTTTGTTTGTTTGTTTGTTTGAAGTGAATCCAGCATTGTTGTATCTTGTCCCAGATTTATTTTTTACATCCCTAAAACACCCTGGGTTTGGCACAAATAGCAACGAAAGGAGAGCTGGGACATGCATGTTGTAGATGAGGCGAAAAGATGCAGTGAGTTAATTAGTGAGGAATGAATCAGAGCTTCATAATCCTTTTTTTTTGCTGTAGTGCTGTTTCTTGTGCTAGGTAGGAGGTACAAAAGAGGAAATAAATCCCACCCTTCACTGTGAAAATAATGAGTGAACACTACCTGAGGAGGCATTAAAGAATAATACAACGGAGCAGATTGATATTCTTCCAGGCAAGATTTTTTTAGAGTTTAACTGATTTGTTTTAATTAAAGTTTTTTGTATTGCTTTACCTCGCATGTCACTTGTCCACAGTAACTGCACAAAACTGGTACCTAGCAAGGCCCAGGTAAAGAGAGGCTTTATTACTAGCAACAGACATATTTAAAAAGCAACATTTTAATGTCTTGGTAAGGTCATAAAAGACTAGGTGACAATTTAAGAACTTTTCTACTCCATTTGGCCAGTTTGTGCCATTAACAATTGTAAGCATTATTTATGTAATCATCAAACAGTAATGAAACAGTCATGATACTGTACCAACAATTCATTTAAAGCTGTCCTTTGTTGGTTCTTTACTTGGTGCTAGCATTTATTTCCACCGATGCCTTGTGTCCAGACGCTGATAAATAGAAGAGCATAGAAGATACCTCTTAACTGATTCCATTCTACATGGAGTAATAATTAATCTGCACCTTAATTTAACAGACTTATGAAAAATTTCTTGAAGGATTTAATTTAAAGAGTCTGAAAATTGTCCCTTGACTCCTGAGTGTGACTATATTTTTTTTTCTCTTCCTACATGTTTGTAAAGTAATAGACCTTTTGCTGCTTTGTGTTATTTTAGTATGGGGAATGTTTATAACCTGCTGCTTGGTCACATTTTGTGCTTTAATATATGGTAGGTTTGCTGATGAAGCCTACCATGGCCAGCAGTAGTACAGCCATGTTCAACAGGAACATCCCTAATGCAGGAATCTCTCACACTGTCCTCACTGGACTGGAGCTAATTATTGCAGGGCCTTTAATTTCTCTGCTTGTCTGTCCCACAATGCTTATGAACAGCTGAAGTTCGTAATGCTGGCAAAAGACAAAGGATAAAGTCCTCTGGTATTTTATTTTTGGCATTTCCCTTTGTCTCCCCTCTTGTCTCTTTCAGCTTCTGTTGTTGGTGTAGCCCCTGAGGGATTCCTCAGCCTTGCCATTTTTAAGACTGAAGAACCACAAAATTGGTATCTTGACTCTGTGTAGCTTGTACTAAGCTTCCTCTTTGCTGTCTCTCTTTGAAAGTAGAGCAGAAATCGTGGGATAAACATTGGTTTAGTCATGAATACTGAGAAAGAAAACACCGTACAGCTGATAACTTGCATATTTGAACAGCTTTGGAGGACAAACTAATGATATGCTGCTGATACCTGAGGAGAAGCAGCTCAGGATAAACATATCCAGGATAAGTGAACAGGAGAGAGAATAGCTCTGGAAAGAAACCTAAACAATAACTACATTCCTACATAGAAAATGCATTCCATAACAGTGTTTGTTTGGACTGGTTTTATATTTCTAAAATTATAGCTTATTACTGTATTCTTAGATTTCAGACTTTTTTAAAAAATACAGTGCTTAGATTTATACAGGATTTGTTTAGATACTTAGTAACAGTTGCTTTATTAGTCATTTAGTTTTCTTTATAGACAAGAAGATATACATTATTTTTTACAAGACAACAATTTTAACCTTTCTTAAGAGAATACACAGCTTATAGTTTTGTCTTGGAGCAATAATTTAGTACCTGCACTCTTGAGTCCCCATCTGAGAATCTTGATTTTTATTCTCATCTTTCGTGAAGATATCTCAGCTGCTGAGGTATGATCTCTACCAACTGTATTCATTTACTAGAATATAGATTTTAAATAAATAAAAATATATAAATATATATATATATTTGTAGGTGTGTTCAGGCTGTAGATCTGGACTGTACCTTTTGCCAATAGATGCATGGAAATCTGCTGCACATGTAAGTCCTAGGCTTAAGGGTTCTGGGTTAATTTTGAAGTACAAGGCTTATAGCAGTATTGGTAATTTCTGTAAGGGATTAATATGGGAAAGCATGGAATCTTTTTAGGCATGTGTCCTTGCAAAAGAAAAGAAGGAATTTCAATAATTTTATTAAGAGTAATACAAGGAATATGACATGTTTTGTCATGCTGCTGTTTCAGTCAATTTTGCACTGAAGTTGGTGCAAGTTTTGCCTGAACAGCTTATCTGCATCTCTGAATTGACAGTTTGGAAGTACTTATGTGAGAATAGCTCATTGTATCACATTTACTTCGAAATTAGTGCCTCTAAGTGGGCACAAAGTACATGACAACCTTTCTGAAATCATGCTACAAAACAATTTTCAAGAACAGGCAAGTCCCACATGAAGGATTTCAGGGCTGTGATCCCAGAGAGGCTCAATAAGCCTTGCAGAACTAAGTTCAGATAAAGACTAATAACTGATTTTTTTGGTTAAATTATTTTTAAAGTATCCACCATGTAAATACAATTTTTCCTCTGTTACTTGTATATACCTCAACTCTCAATTTTATAATCCCCTGGGAAGGGAGGGGAGTTGTACATATTTAGCCTGAAGTGTTTTATGTTAGACTTTAATAAACTTGTTTTATAATTTTCCCTCACCTTGTGTCTCCTGTTTATAAATGCAAGGGGTGGCAACAAAAGCAGGAGGGAACCAGTCAGACCCACCTCTGTCCCCACATGGGGGTCCCTGGAGCACACAGTAGAATTTGGGGACCTCTGCTGCACCCCTGCCCTGCTGGATCAGCCACTTGCCTTCATTTGCCTCCCCTCTAAAACTGGGGGGAAAATGCTGCCTTTCAGTAAGGTGCATTGAGGTCTAAAGGCTGAAGAAATGTTTTTCAGAGCAGGATTATGCTTGCTTTAGCTTCTGAATAATTCAGAAGAACATGGCTAAAAAAAAAATCTAACCAATGTTAATTCTCTCATTCCAAAGAACACAAGATATATCTTCTAAGAATTTCAAGGTCAGAGGAAGGAAGAAATAAAAAAGTCTCTGGCACAGGCCTCTTTAAGCAATACAGGGTTTTGCACAAATAATTGTTTTAGTTTGCAGGAAGCTGTTTATAGAGAATTTGTAGGAATTACTCTGCAGCCCTTTCTTACAAAGGAATATCAAAGAAAACAGTAACACATGAGCTGTTTTTATGGATGTTGTCAGTAATGAAGAGGGCTTTATGGGCTGAACAAGTTGCTGTTAAACAAGGGTTCAGATAGAGTGCAAATACTTCAAACACATACATCAGCACTTTTAAAAGCTATTTTACCTGATATATTTTGACTGTGATATTGTTGCCATCTTATCACATCACTAAAAAAATACTGCTGTCGATAGAGTTGGGTACCTCTTACACCTCAGATTAAGAAATGTTACTTGTACAAGTAAATTAAGATTTAATTTGAACAGTAAAATTAGACTGAACTTCATACACCTGATAAGGGAAAGAAAGATACATGGAAAAAACCTGTCTGAGTCTTGCAGTGGTGTTCAGTACTGACACTGTCAGTGTCACTGGCAAGGATCCAGAGCAGCAACACTCAGAAAAGTACCAACACATGCTTATCTAATGATTTCAAAATTCAGGAATACTCATAGTGTGCAGATTCTTCTCAAACCACCGTGTTTGATGTATCCCAAACTTTAGTTCTCGTTGCTGCATCCTTCCTGTTGAACAAGAGTTAAAATACAAGCTCCTCTCCAGAGCTGGGTGTTCACAGGGTATGGACTTTGTGCTCAGCAGGGTGGCTGCACAGGGAGGGCCCTGTGCAGGTGTGCAGAACAAACATACCTGCTCTGGCCTTAGCTCTAAGTCCTCTGAGGACACCAGGGGCTCTTGGAGCAAGAGCCTGAGTAATTTGTGTTTGGGGGTGGGGGCAATGAAAAAAAAACCAAATAAACCAACCAAACAACAAACCTCCATCTACACCAGGTCTCACAACTGCCCTGGTCATTTCAGCTGGGGAAGAGGTGTCCAAATATATTCCTGTTCCTACACTACCACAGTGACAATAGAGAGTCAGAACAGCAGCAGTTACACTGCTGCTTCCCAGCTATTTTTACTGAAATTACTTTCTTACCTTTCTCCCCTCATGCTTTGGTCTTGTACATACGGTCACAGATCATTCTGGTAGATGCTAACATTTAACAGGCACATTTAGAGGGGCAGAGGATTGCATTAATGAAAGGCTTGGAGCAAACCTGTGCTGTGCTGTTTGCGACTTTTTCTGTTTAGGAGCATAAATTAACTTCTGCAGGGATGAGCAGACTGAATGGAAAAGAAACCAGCAGAGTGACTCCCACACTTACACAAAGTCTGTCCAAACCATTAAACAATGTTAAAGTACCATTACATGCATATGTTGTCTTACTCATGTGTTGGAATTGCCACAGGGCTATAATGATACAAATGTTTTTAGGCAGTTTTCATGAGATGAGAAGAAATGATGGCACTACCTTTGGTGGTGGTTTCTATTTGTAGTATAAGAAACAAGTATGTGCTACAATGTATTCCATGTATATCCCAGCAAACTGCCTTAAATTCTGGCATGGCAGTGGCTAAATGTTTAAGTTCACTTACCTTGGTTTAAAAAAAAGTCACTATTGGAAGGTGAAAAGGATGCAATTGCTAAGGAAAAGGAAAGAATAATGGAGAACAATGCAAACAAATGGATTTACCCAAAGCTCTCATCTTCAGCAGGAATGTGACTGCAGAATACCTGATCTGCTGTCCAGCAGCAGTCCTGGGTGTTGCTTTTGTTATTGTGCTCTTCCTAGGTACAAACCTTTTCATAGTTACAGACTTAATAGACAGAGCATTATTTAGCAACAAATTTTGAGGTCATTTGTTTGATATTTTCTCTCTGTTACCATTTGAAGATTCCTCCTAGACTCAAACCCCAAAGAAACAACACGGAGCAAAGTCTGGTACTGATATATCTATTTTATTAGGAAGCAGGTAGGGAAAGCTCAGGCACAGGGAGTGCTGCCTCACTCACAAATACTCCGAGACAGTGACGATCTCCAGGCTGGCGTTGGCGGCGCCGGGAGCCACGGCGGCGCAGCGCGGGGCCCAGTAACGGTGCTTGCCCAGCCCGTGGGACAGCTCTGCCAGGAAAACCTGCCCATCCACCTCGTAGGGAACCACATCTGTGCAGCCCAGCTGCAGGCGGCCCGTCTCGATCAGCTCCGAGAATGCCTGCAAGGAAGAAAAGCTGGAGTGACAGGTGGTACTTCCTTTGGACTGTGGGGAGGGTTCTGTGAGACAACTCGTGGCACTCAATTCCTTCAGTGTTTTGATCTCCATATTGTAACCACATAAAAACCCCCAAATAAATCAGGTGTCTTGTTCAATAATTGCTGTGATCTTCCCAACAATGGAAAGACAAATTAGAACAAACAAACGCCAACCTTCTCAGGCGAGTTCAGAACCAAACACTTACCCAACAGGTGCTTTTATCAAGTTTGTTCCCCCAGATGTAAATATGGGAAAGTTTCATGTTGGATTGCACTGCTTGTGCAAGAGATAAAAGTCCTTTGCCAGTTATATTGTTGCTTACAATGGACAACCTAGGAAACAGAAAAATGGGTGCCAAACCATAGAATTCCCATCTTTTAGTTAAAAACAAGAATTTAACTATGATTTAATCTTATTATTGCATGTATAATACATATATAGAACTTCTTTATTTATAATACAATTATTTATTTGTATCAAAGCCAGTCCTCCTCTAATACCTTTTTCAGGTTGCCAAAGGCAGTTGGCCTCAAGACTTACTCTATTTCTCAAAGCACTTTCCTGACTCTTGCAGCCAGGTTGTTCACTACTGAGTTCTTCAGTGTCCATGACTTTGCTGCATGGTGGCCAGGTCTCATCTCTAGTCTGCTTTGAAGCCCAAGCCTTGGCATTTATCCAGGCTAAGCTTTGATCTTTGTGGAGTGGCAGTTATTTTTATGTTAGTGAACCTGCAAGGATTTCAGAGGCACCTCACAGCCACCACCTCCTCAGTCTGCTACTTAAAACTAATGGCTTCAGGTAACACCTTTGATCAGCTTTTACATCCTGCCGGTGGGGGTTTAACACGGCTGCAAAGACACCCTGATGGAGAGATTACAGCTCTTCTGGGTTCACCCGGAAGCGAATTTAAACAGAGGATTTTCTTAAGTGTTGAAGATCAGAACCAACAAATATAGTGCCTTATCTCAGCGTGGAATCTGATTATCTCAAAATTCTGAAGACCTGCAGCTCTTGTTTTCATTTGTGCACCACAGGGACCTGTGCTTCAAAGGCGCAGAAAGAATGAACAGATCAATTGCCTCACCCTCTTAGAGTGACTGTGAAAGCTGTGAGAGCTCTGAGCAGACCTGGGGCTCACCTCCAGCACCCCAGGATGTCTCTCAGGTCTTGGAGCATCTCACATGGCAGCAGACACTGATGCTGAGTAAAGAAATCTCACCCAATCTCTCACGGGTTTTTTTTTCCCCAAGAAGGAAAAGTTGTCTAGAACATTTGGAACTTTCTAATTTTCCTGTTTTGATCAACATGAAGACAGAGAGCTGTGATGCCATTTCAGCCACTGCAAAGTCCAGGTTTCTTACCTGCAGTCTCTGGGGAAGCTGTGCAAATACTTACGCCAGCAAACTCCTGTTCCACGTTGTCAAGGCCTCACTCAGGTACATGGCTCCAACATCTTCTATTCGGTTTGCATTAAGATCCAGGATTTCCAGGGTTTGGTTCCTTTTTAGTAGCTCTCCCAGAAATTTCGCACCATCACAGATTATGTTATTACTGAAAAACAGATGCACATTTTTTTTTTTTTTAAAGTTGCTAAGAGAATGAGTTTCTAATGTGCCACATTTAATCACTCTCACCAGCTAAGGTCAAGGTATCTCAGGGTGGAGTTTTTATACAGGGCCTCACACAGTCGCTCTACACCAAAGGTTTTCATTTCATGCTTGCCCAAGTGTAGTTCCACAAGAGAAGAATTAGTCCTCAACATCTGAGCTATATGAACTGTCGTCTCTTCCTAGAAGCATACATTCAGTTTTATTAAGCTGGACTTTAGGAGAAGATACAGTTGTGCCTCAGTAAAAGGTAGATATGCAACTAACAGCAAGACCTTGTCATCAGTAGTGTTCTATTTTGTATATTGTACAAAAATAACCACAAAACAACATCTTATGGTAAAGCTAAAAGTGGGGGGAAAAAAAGAAAAATACGATAGAAATATTTAGATATTTGCAATTTTACAGTACTGTCTACCTCCCTGCAAATATCAGTGAAGCATCAACATTTAATTATGTCTAATCCGTTTCCCTCCCTGCTAAAACCCTCCCTGCTAAAAAACAGAATGTTTGAGTCAGTGTTTGCTAACATTTGAACGTATTTTGTAATGATGTTAATTATTTAATACAATAATGAATTGGTCAAAGTTTTTACTTTATCGTGGAGGTCTTTTCCAACCTTAAAGGTTCTTTAAATTGTATGTAAAAGAAACAAGACTTTTATGGGAAAAATATGTCCTGCCACTCTAAGGCAAAGGAAGTTTGTTCAAAGATGTCCTGTTTAGTTAAGAAAATAACCGGGTGAATACTGTGAGTCAAAAATAATGGAAAAACTCAGAAACCTCAGAAAATGATGGAGCTGAAGGTGGAAACAATGACAGAGTCTCTGATAGGTCCAGACCAGGTCCTTACTGTTACCAATAGCAATAGTTTAAATTGACTTCCAAAGCTGGGGTTAGGCAGATCAAGCCTAGCCTTAAAAAAGAAACTAAAATCTGTTCAAACTGTTAAATTTACCTTTGGGAATCAAGGAGGATCTGGCTTTCATGACAGTTTAATTTTGTTATTTTGCCATCAGGAAAACACTGATCCTGTCCTGACACCTGAGAACTGCTGCCAGGCAGGTGACTCCACCTCCACCCATCTCTGCAGCCAAACTTGAGCAGCACCAGCCACACACGGAGTGAGACAGCAAAAGCACTCAGCCCAGAGAATATGGGAATTGCTGCAGTTTCTTTCTTCTTTAGGCTCAAATAAACAGCATAATTTGTGCTCCCCCTTGTTTCCTGCTACACAGCATGGCTCCCTCTGTTTGCTGAACAGTGCAGGAAACTCCATGTTCTAACAGCAGAAGGAATACTTGCTTCTCCAATACCAACCTCTCTCCATTAGCCCATTATTTAACAAATGTACCAACAAAGATTTTTTTTTTTAAATTTAACCTTCTAGTTAAACAGGGGCAGTCAGTGACTGCACAAAACTTGGCACAGAAAGAGAAAAGTAATATTCCTGCAACCACTTTCTCCAGTTTGTAAAGAATTCCAGAGACCTGTGCAGTTCAGATGTCCATAAATACATCAGTACTGCCTTGGCTTATGCCCCTCTCTCTGAGCTGACTCCAGAGTCACTCACACACCTGTTGGTTGGATAGCAGAGGACGATTTAGGTTTATGGCTTTGAGTGATTTGTTCTGAGTCAGGGCTATGGCTGTTGCTACCAGACACTGCAGGCCCTGGAAATGAAAAGAAATAAACTCTTTAGAGAAACCTGTTCAATGTATAGATCAAACTCCCAAATTATCATTACTATTATTTCTGCCTTCATCTACTCTGGAGGGATGGGACTACAGCAGACTACTGCTTACAGACACTTATCAGATTTTCTGGTAATACCAATGCCAACTGCCTATGGAATAGCAGAGTGAAATTAGACTAAGTAGTACGAATTACTTGGCAACTCATAAAATAGAAAGCAAGAATGATGGATCTCAAAAATACTTGTCCATTCAATCGATCCTGTGTTTTGATTTCCCTGATTTATGAGGCAAAAACAGCTTATGTGTGTTCCCCTAACATTTATCCACCAGGTAAATTCATATTTAGTATGAATCAGGCAAATTTAGATTTTTTTTTTTTAATATATCCTTCTGATTTGTCCTCTATTTTATATTTATGCTACTTTTCAAGTAGGCTGGTCTGTACCCAAAGCCATCTCATTTTAAACCAACTCTATCAACTCCCTACCAAGCACACACATACCAAGCTTTTGAATAAATCCTACACTGCCTACACTTTCCTTGTTCATGTATTCATAACACCTTCACACTTTCTGAGGGATATTCCCCCTTCTGGCTCAGAAGAAAATCCTGAATTTCCAGGAGACAAATGCAGGCTTTTAAAAGCAATCCACAACTTCCTGAGTCTCTCTGTGCAAGAAGTCTCAGTGCCCAGCTCTAGAAGGAACCACATTGTTCAAGAGTAAATTGAGTGCTTTTCTACTCCATTCAGCACTGCTGTGTTTATGTCCTTTATGGGTCAAGCTCTGAGAGGAGCAGCAGAGCTATGGGATGAGTGACTTTCAGGGGTTACAGCACTGCACACTTTAGAAGGAAAAGATTCTCCAGGGAATGAGAGGTCCATTCTTCAACATGAATTGTACAGGACATAGCTTAACAGAAAGGAATAGCAGAAATAAACCTCAGAAAATGTGCAAGCCAAGCACTTGAATTCCTAGAGAAACACGGTGGCTCCAAAATATACCCAGTTCTGACTTCACAGGTGCTTTATACAATATGTCTTTCCAAGCACATATTGCAAGATTATATATTGTGTTACCTCTGGCTGTCACAAAATCAATGATAACAGATGGCATTTCCCCCTAATTAAGCACTGCAGGACCCTTGTAATACCCTTGAAAGACTTATGTCTTATTGCTGATAATTTTACTGGGTTACTCACCACATCACAGTCTCCAAGATCCAACTTCTCTAAGGTTGAGTTGATTATTAGCATCGAAGCAAAGAACATCCCCCCTTGGTTTCCTATTTTGTTTCCAGTCATTCTCAGGTGCACAAGACTTTGGTTGCTCTAGACAAAATAATAAAAAAATCTATTCCTCTAAGAAGACCTGGGAAACAACACTCCTGTTTTTTTCATGTGAATTCTGCTGGTTGTCACACAGAGACAAAGCAACCTTTCAGAAGAATTGTGTCTAAGTGATAACACTGGCTCAGTTCTTGGCTCAGGCTCCCCTCAGTGGCACCAAACATGAGAATCCGCAAGAAAAACTCCTGTATTTGAAAATTTTGTTTCTCCCAAGTTCATGAATTTCATCACACTCATGAAAATAATCCAGGCAAATATTTCTGCCTAAATTGGCATCTGAGATGCAAATTGCATTAATACTGACTTAAATCTGGTAAGCCTTGTATGAGCCCAGAATTATGTATCTACTGCACTTAGCCTTAGTGTTTTGGTGGCCTGTCAAATTTAGTTAAAATCAGTTCAGGGTTCAAAGACTGTGAAGGAGGAAGAAAGAGCTCGTGTGACTCTCCTTTCACAAACACAACAAATCTTACACACAAGCCTCATTTCCTTGGGAAACCACATTAAAAATAACAAACTCGGGCTTGTGGTGCTGCTGTAAGGCAAAGTTTTGAAAACATGTCTCAGACATCTTGAATCAAGACAAATATTGATGTCAAAGTACAGGCAAATTTAATTTAATATTTTTGGGGGGAAAAAAAGGAAAAAAATGACAGCATTATATATCCTGTAGCATAGCACTTTTCACTCAGAAAACCCCAGCTGCAAAAGTAGTGCTTTTTATAGAAAATTACATCTTTTAATAGATAATTAAGTGTTAATGACAGCACAGTGCAACTTTCTCTTGCATGACATCTGATTTCTGAAGCATGCCTTGGGAAACCAGGCAGTCCCTGTGACACAGCAACATGCTGAATGGAGCAAAGACAGAGGCCCCTTTCAGCCAGCTCTGATGTTGGCAGCACAGCAAGTACTGGTCATCAAAAGCAAAATAATCAAAGGAGATGCCATTGCCTAAATCTCCCAGGCAAATACTCACATGGAGTGCTCCTGCTATCAGCTCTGCCCCACTTGTGCCAATGTCATTGAACATCAGGTTCAGGTACCGCAGAGTGGAGTTTTTCTTGGGAACAAACAACGCAGGAAGAAATGAGAGATTTTTTCCAAACACAGCT
Source organism: Muscicapa striata striata (assembly GCA_030060385.1). Lineage (NCBI taxonomy): Eukaryota > Metazoa > Chordata > Aves > Passeriformes > Muscicapidae > Muscicapa > Muscicapa striata. The sequence continues at coordinate 1,075,786 of JAREIS010000115.1, forward strand.
GTATTTTCCAAAAAGGAGATACACATATAAAACTCTGCCCTTTGCAGCATTTCAGGCAGTTCATGAGTTGGAGAAGTAGTTAAAGAATGCTAAATTATGTCAGGTGATGAGGGCAAGGTATAAAATGTGTCCCAGGGAGGGCTCTCAGGAATGACCAATTCTCTATGTTTAGACCTACAAAAACAGAGTTTATAAAATAGCTGAAACAAAGGCTCTGGCACAGTTGACACAACCATTACCCCCTTTGTTGAACTGAACTGTGAGCCTAAAACCCTCATAGTTTATTCCATCATTCTTTTCTCAGGACACCACAGCCAAATATCCAAAGGCCTTCTACCAGAAATTAAAAATCTCCACAGAGAATACAATCTGAGGTTCTAGTAGGGTGGATTGGGATGTAACAGTCAAAGTTTTTGGAATTTTGCCAAACCAGCTCATTCTTGTCCTCAATACATCACATATAAATATTACTATAGACAAATAAATTACAAGTTGCTGAAAGATAAATATCTCTTGGCACCTGGAGGAACGTTGCCATGGTCTTTGCTCCAGCATCAGTCAATAAATTATAGGCAAGATCCAAACCTGAAAAAGATGAATAAGGAATGGGACAGATGCATATCTACATTGAACTGATCTCTGAACAAAAAGAAACAAAGATGAACTAAGGCTGAAATCAACACTGATCATGTTTTCTGATATTAGTACAGTAATGTCAAACACACAGGGAAAAATCTTACCTGTGACAAAGGCAGCTTGGCCCAAGACAGAGACAAGAACTCCAAGATCATCATCTGTAACTCTTGGCACAGGCACCAGATGATTATTTCCAGCTAATTTTAATGTGAATCCTTTTGTACTTCTGCAGTAACATAAAAATGTAAGCACATAGAGAGAAGTAAAATGATAGAAATTAATTCTCTCTCCACACCAGAGATGTGCCCATGCCTGCCCTCACTGGAGCTCTTGCACAAAGTTATCTGCTGCATTCCTTTGGTAACACCATGATGTGATGCAGGCTGTACCTCAGCACTGCCCTTTCTGAAGGCACTGCTCAGCTGCAAGGCCACACTTGCACTGAAAGCAGGAACAAGCAAAATGAAGAGAAGGCAAATGGAAATAAATATTATCTCAGAGGTTACCTCATCATCTTCTTTTTACTTGCTTTCCTCTATTTATCCTGCCCTCAGGATCAAAACCTAACACAAACCATTTCATTTTCTCAGTTTTTTTCCCCCCAAAGGACAATTAACTTTGATCCCAGCACTGTTCATGAGAAGAAGCAGTACCCAGACCCTTAATGAAAGAGAATTTGAGTGGTTAAGAGCTTGGCAGGACTCAGAGCAGCTCAGGAAAGGTAGAAGAGCAGCTCAGCTGGAAAGTAACTGGATGTAGCTGAGGCTTTTTAAACAGGAGTGAGACACAAAAAAGAGAGTTAGGATGACTAAACACTGGGTTTGGCTTCTTTAGAGGACAGAAAGGCACCATCCTGTACATTTTTCACTTTTTTTTGATTGTCTGCTTGTAAAGCTGCCCAGAAAGGATATATAGCTACAACCTTCTGCCAAGATGATGTCAAGATGAGTCAAACCAGAACTTCGGCAATAAATGTTAAATCTGATTTGTGTTTAAGCCTGAAACTGCATGAACTTTCTCATTTTTCAATTCCTCATCCTGCTACCCTGTTTAAGGCTTTCAGAAGCATCTGAAACACCCCATTTGTTATTTCCTTACATTTCCTCATTTTTATCAGCTTCTTGAAGCACACGAGCAATGAAGGGGTTTTCAGGCTGGCTCAGATTTTGACAGGCCTGCACATAATGCAGGTGAAGATCTGGAAGAACAGACATGACCTGCTGGAAAACAAAACCAAGTGTCATTGTATCATTTTGGCATCCTAGCAAACAGGAGGGATCTGCATAGCAATACAAATGGGCTCGGTCTGAAAGGGTTACACCTCGTGGTTTGGAGTAACAGACACAATAAAAGCGTGAGGAAAATGGTGCGTGTGTTTTTGATGTGCTGTAGTTGGTTAGAGCACGGTGCTGATAATACCAAGGCGGGCCATTCACTTCAGAATTGAACTTGATTATTCTTGTGGATCTTGTGGTAGTTTCTGAGCCAACAGAGACGTGATCCGTGCGGCAGCCGAGCCCTGCAGGCCTTACCTGAGCGATGATCACCTGTCCCCTGTCCCCAGCTCAGCCTGCGGTGAGCGGCCCGCGGTGAGTTCGGTAACGGGGCTGCTCCGAGCTGAGCTCGGTAACGGAGCCCGTTCCCGAGGAGGGTGTCCCGGGCTGGCAGCAGCAGGCAGCGGACAGGGCAGGTTGCCAGGAGCCCCCGGTGTCCCCGGTGCGGGGCTGAGCCCCCGGTGCTGCCCACACCCTGCTGACGGCGCAGGGCAGGTTCCTCACCACACCCCAAAGCACGGAGTTGGTCTCCGAGGAGCCTTTGCAAAACTGTCCGTGGTTACACGGATCAGCTGATCTTTCAAAGATTCCTGTGCTGGTCCTTTCCAGCAAATAAATCCCTGTCTGGAGATTTCACCTCTGCCCTCCGAGGCAGCAGGGGGTGGGCTCCATTCCACCGCACTGCAGCACTGCCAGGAGCTGCCTGTGCTGGGTCTGTCTCGTCATCTCCTGCACAAACGTCCCCCAGGTTTGAAGAATCTCCCTGACACCCAGACTGCTCAGACTGCCTGGGCAGCCTGCAGGAGATCCCACACCAACTCTGCTGCAGGCCTTCCCTTTCCCATGTTTATGTGAGGAACACCGCGTTGTACACTGCATCTGCATCTTCCAGGTTAAACAGTGTCAGGACTCTAGATCTGAGTGAAAAATGCTTTGATGTTATTCCTGAAGGAATGGACACTATGAAAAAATGTATTTGCTGCTTTGCTTTAATTTTTATTGTATTGATACTCCCTTTTGCCCAATCCAAGTTCTCCATTATAACCAAGTGTCACTTTTCCTTAGCACAGTGAGGAGGGACATTCCACTGGTACACAACCGAGTCTGAATTCCTTGTTATTGCTGGCATCTCAGTATTCAGGTAGGGAGAAAAAACCAAGAACATGGAAACACTGACCTTTGTGTTGAATCATAAAGATGGGATCCTGACTGGAGAGACTACTGCAGTTTTTAAAATCTTTTTTTTCCCTGTGTACACTGGAAAATAAGAACTGCATTTGCACAGAATCAGTATGTCACAAAGTGAGCAAAGGATAATTAAAAAATGGATGTGATACGGTTAATATCTTTAACTCCACAAACATTTGCGGTTTGTTTGATAATGAACAATTATGTACCCTTGGGCTATGGTAAGTGTAAGAGCATTCATAGACATCCTCATTTTAGGGCTCAGAATACATTTTCCTTTTTATATAATGCAACGCTTTTTTCCAGTGATTTTTTTTTCACTGGTGAAATTTTCTTCTTGAAGGTTACATTTACAGAAGTAGTAATTTATGCAAAAGACTCACTTTTAGATTTCATTAATTTAAATTGCTTTCCCCCCCATTGTGCATACAAAGAAAATGAAGAAGGAGACTAATGTTTCTGCTAAGAAATAAAATTAAACCCATAAGAAACCTTTCCAGCACAGGAAACAACATAGAAGTCTTTGCCAAAATTTCGACCGTACTGTGAGGCATAATGTGACATTAATGAGCAGAATATTCTGTGTTCATCTATCAAGAGTAATGTAGCTCCACTGAATTTTCTTCCCTAAAAACAAAATCCCAAAGATTACTATTTAATTGATATATCTTTTTAATGACTGTGTCTAGATACCTGTGGAGGTGAAGGAACTGAAAATTTTAAATCCCTTAGCCTTTCTGAAAATAAATTCAGTATCTTTCCAAAGGAGATCTTTCTCCTGGAGTCATTAGAAAGATTATAGGTGGAACAAGATAAAGAAATTAAATGTCTGCCAGAAGACATAAGCAAATTGCAGGCAGGAGCAATAGAATGGGTAAGATCTTGTTCTGCTGCACCATGGAAATTCCATGGACTTCAGCTGCTCCCAAATGCAGGACTGAAGGGACTCGTAATCTCTTCAGGTACATGGTGCAGAATCAGGCCAGAACTGTCAGAACAGGAATAATATCAGAGTTTAAAAGTCATGTTATCTCTCAGAGAGAGGCAGAACACGCACTTCTGCCAGGATCTGCATTACCATCCTGTCTTACAGAGGTGTAAAAAGTTGTTAGAAACTATCTCCACACTTTTGCAGAACTGTTCACTGGTGTTTTGACAATCTACACTTACAGCACTTTGAATGACTGCAAGCTGTCACTTCCTTAGTGGTACTGCTCATCTCTGAGATGGCTTGGTGACAGTTTGGTATGTGCCTGTGTATGACAGGCTTATTTGAAAGCAGTGGGACTGCAGGATGCAATTTCTGCCGTGGTTCTGGTTCTTACACATCATAACACCTTTGTTATTTAAAAGAACATGACAAACATAATATTGCTATAATTCTTGCATGCCAAATTTATGTGCAACCATGTCTTTCCACAGCACTTGACAGGCAGAGAGCTGTTTGTCCCAGACACACGATGTCCTTGTCTAGTTTTCATTCTGTGTTGCTCAGCTACCCCTTAAGCCCCTGAGATTTATTTGGAGTGTACATAGAGCATCGAGCTGGCCTGGAGCCAGCCACTGTGCAGGTTCAAACTGTAGAGTGGGTGGGAGCAGAACCCTTTGTTTAGTTTAACTGGCTGGTCAGAACAGCACTCCTGCTCTCCCTCCCCTTACCTCAGGGAAGGTGGTGCATCCTGAGGGTCTCTGAGACCAGCTCTTCCCACAGTTCCATCTCCAGGTGGTTCTCTCTGAATCTGCATCAGGGTATGGAACTCATTTCTGTTTGGCTCTTGATTGATACTGAAATCTCATTAATATGCTCACTGGCAGGAGAGAGCTGGGACTGCAGCAAAGTAGGACGCCTCTGTTCTGATTTTCCATTTCACTGGGTAACTGAGGCTGTTTGGATTGTTTGGAAATGTCTAATGAAATTTTTTTCACCCTAAGTGAAGGCAAAGAGGAACAGAGAGGAGAATGAATCAGAACCTGCCAAGGAAGAAATCATTGGAAGAGAGATTTCTGGGCAGATTGGCAGATTGACAGGGCATTTAGTAGAGGTGATGAAAGGAACAAAAGCTTTTTTAGTGGCGCAGTTGGGATGACAGAATAATAAGAGGGCAAAGGACTGAGCAGGGGGCTCAGGAGCAGAGGAGAGTTTGCCAGCAGTGGGTCTGTCCTGTGCTCTGGAGCTGAAATTGAGGAATCCAGCTACTAAAGAACAAGAAACTCCCAACGCTAAAGTTGAGTTCAGTTAGGAAGATTTCAACAGAAAGTGGACATTAAAAGTAAACTGGAGAGAGAGGTTTAAATGGGAAAGGATTAATTCAGAGAAATTCTCACAGATAAAAGATCAATTTCCCAGTTGGATCAAAGGTGAATTTGAGGAGGAAAGTCACATGAAGACAAGTGATAAAGAGGAACAGGTTGCTGTGATGCTGTTAAACAGACACGATGGTGTTTCCTCATTAGAACAACTGTCCTGGCTTAAGTCACAGCTTGAAAATCTGTCTAGTTAGCCTGAAATGAAACAGGGGCTCTTTGCTTTATTTCAGAGGTTTAGGATCCCACACAGCAATTCCTGGCTGCCCCTGACTGAGAGCCTCCAGTTCAACTCACATTTCTGAGAGCTGGGGGAGCCAAGTGCACTTTTCAAGTGGAACTGAAAATGGAACCAGGAAGTCCAGGGTGACTCTTACATGAAATAATTGATTAAATGATCAATAAGTATCAGCACAGCACGGTCAGCTGCTGGTTATAAGCCCTGAAGTTGGAAGGGTCGCATGGACTGACAGCTGAATATTGATCAGCATCTGCAGGGGACATCTTGCTGAGGGGGGCCTTAGCAAGTCAGGAAGATGCCACTGAATGATCCTGTTGTGCCTCTCCTCCAGGAGATTGCTGCAGCATGTAGAGATCCTCAGAGCTAATTGAGCAGTACTTTATCCCTCAAGCTGCCTCAGGATTTCTCTAAGACTCCTCACTCAGTGAGCAGATCTAATATCTTTACTTCCTAAAATACCTTACCAATGAATAATCCCACTGCAGTCCTGGAGATCACGTGTGGGTTAACATGCTCCATGACACAAGTGACTGTGCCAGAATTTGGCACTTACTGATTGCTCTGTATCCAAAATTCTTGTTAAAGTATCAGGACATATCTCTGACTCAATGTACCATAGATTTTTTTTCCTTGCCCTCGAGATTTGCAAAGACACCAATTAAGTGTTTCTTACCTTGATTTTATGCTGATTCTCTACACAGGACTCATCTACACTGTGAGATGGCATCAAGGGCCAGAGCAGAGGCAGACCAGCTCCTTCTGCATTCTCCTTCCTGGACTAATCTATAATGTTGAGTTGTTGGGAGGGATGCCAAATCTCAGAGTTATGATTTAATTAATTCACATGGAGACAAAGTTTGGAGGGAGAAGAAACTAAAATTTAAAACATGGAAGTTCCAAGTATTTTCACATTAGAGGTATTTTCTGAGGCCACATTCACACTGCCCCCCACCTACAATAACACAAACCCCAGCTCCTCCCTGCATGGTCAAACCTGCAGTATGTCCCTCTGATTCCAGCACTGCTCTGTGGGCAGTGATCTTGGCAGTATTCACAGCATGAAGATTAAGTAGCATAAGCATGGCCCAGATAATCTGAAAGAATGTTATTAAATGGAATGATCTATGGTGCAGAATGTCAAATAACAGTTTTCTATAACTGTGAAACTATTTCAGAGATTATTAAAAACCGCAGTCTTCTAAGTCAAGAGACACATAATGCTTGGTTCATATGCTGCTCCTAAAAGGCCTTCCCAACACCTCCAACATTCATCAACAGTCAAAACGAATGTTTCTTTTATTGTCTTGATTAAAGCCTTCCATTTGCTTCCTCTGGGACTCTGAAAGGGCCCATCTTTGCATGCCCAGCTCTGCCAAGGCTGGCAGCTGTGTCAGTGCTGCCAACAGCTCCCTGAACCATGGCCCACAGTCCCGGCAGGACGACGGCCGGAGGCTCACATCCAGCTCTGAGAGTTCCTTGAATGCTCTTAAACCTTGGCAGAAAACAGTCCAGCCTTCATCAGAGATGTTGTTATTGTAACTCAAATCCAGCTTCTGCAACCTGGCTAAATGGCCATCTTGCCTCAGGGATGCTGCAAGAGATGACAGACACAAACACAACTAATAAATCCTGATAACTGCTTTAAAACTTCTCAGAGATGAGAACGGTATTTTAATACCTCATTTCAGCACTCAAACAGCAAGATTTAACTCCTCAGCAACATAAAACCACTTGGTGCTGATCTCAGAAAGACAGTTTTATAACAGCTGAAGGAGTTTACAACACTTAAAGCACAGGCAGTTCAAAAGGAACAAAGTATTGAGTTAAAAGGTTGAAAGTGTGTGGCAACCTTGGAGTCAGTTGGAAGGAGGTTACATCAAGTGCCAATTGTAAGAGGCAGACAGGCTTTACAGGGAGATTTAGAAAGAGGAAAGCAAAACTAGGTGAGGCTGCATGACTGACTACAACAGCCACATCTCACTGTGGGAGGGCCAAATATATCCTAAAGGAGTCCTTAACATATGATTGGCAAAGCAGACCCCATCAAGGGTGATGGTTTTTAAAGTCAAAAGTATTTGGACTTCACCTCACCAGATTTCACATTCCAGGGCCTTACAGCTGTCATACAGCTATTGCCAATGTCAGACACTCAAACCCCTGAGTTAGGCCACAGAATCACAAGGATGAGTATAAAATTAGCAAGTTTTTAAAAGGATCCTAGAATGTGTTCATTTTATCAGGTTCCCATTTTCCAGTATTTCTTAGCAGCTGCTAAAAGGTGTGTGAAAACATTTCTGTTTTAAGTCTCCCCTAGAAGTCTGACTCCAGAAACTCACCCAATGGTTTGGGAGCTGGTAGTGCCTGTATTCCTGGCTGTCAGCACAAACATTTTCTCTAAAGTACTGAGCTGTAAAACAGCATCCAAGCAAAATAAAACTCCTCAGAAGCAGCTTTAAATATTTGATATAAAAAACAGATGCAAACCCTACATTTTCTAAATTTTTTAAATTATTATTAATATATAAAGGTGCTTAAAGATTCTTTGCATTTTAGCCTTTTCAGCTTTTCCACTGGGCATGTCCAGGACACAGAGAAAAATGAAAGCCCTGTGTGGGGAAAATACTCTTCTATTTACCATATTGTCATTTGATTTATGCAAAAATGTGCTCATGAATTTATGCAAAAACTTGCTCCCATGGAACAAGCCCCTTCTGAACTGTGGTCTGAATGCCCTGGCTCCTTGAATGCTAGTAAATACCATGTTATACTTACTTAGAAGTGCCAAATCTTCAGCCACCAGGTTACAGCTGCTCAGTCTAAACACTTGAATCTCCGTTGCAAGCTTTAGTGCTCCCAAAAGCAGCTTTAGGTTGCCACCAACGCACTTATTCCAAGAAAGGTCTAATATCTCCAGTTCAGGAAGGTGAAGGGCAGCCTCAGCTGAAAAGATTAAGACCAGCAACTTCTGCTTACTAAGAGAAAACAACATGGCCTCAACAGACACCTCACCTGCAATTCACCCGTAAGGAGGATCCCAACAGCCTGATTGCTTGTGCTTAGAATGAATTCTTTTATCCCAATAAAAGTCAAGCAAAAGAAAATAAGAAGGCTCTGCCTAGAGAATCTATCAGGACTCTATGGAGAGGGGTTTTTGTCTTTCTATTCACATTATTGCCTTGGCCTGTCACACTGAATTAATTTAATTTAACAGCTTGCAATTAAACCATTTTATATCAATTTAAAGACCATTTTTTGTTGTTGTTGTTGTTGTGACCTCACTATTCGAGATGCTCTGTATCTTTTGGCAGCTCTGATTTCCACGGTGTCACTCTTATATAACTGTAGTGATATTAACATAATACTCTTTGTGAAAGGGCCTCTGACCAGCTTAGCTTGCTACTGCTTCTGCTGGAGGCAGTCAAGTCTTACTCCAGATTGAATGTCACAAGCAAACAGTACAAAATATAAGTGCACAAGACACAGTAACTGAGAGATCCCTCTGTATTAAGATTTCATGTGCCATATGGAACATGTATCAAAGGCCACAAATCCACAGAGATTTGCAATAAGTAGGCAAAAGAGGCTGAATTTACATATCCTGTGTTAGACTGGAGTTTTCTTCAGGGCTGTGCAATATCTTTTCCACTACTGTAGTCATTTCCTCCATTGCTCCATGCTGAACTCTACCCCAGAAAGTTTCTACTGAAATTTTCACCTGCAGTGAGCTGAAAAACCCTTAGTCAAAATTTTGACCCACTGAGTGAAGTGTAACATCCAGACTATGATTACAGCATAACATAAAATCATGTCTTTCTTTTTCGCCCAAAATTTAGGAGTACATAAAGCTCACAATCAGACAAAGGACTAAGAGAACTTCATCCTCTCAGGTATAGTAGACAAGTCATAGAATTCTCTTCCCTTACAGCCTGGTCCCACAAAGCACTAGTTTAATCACAGGTTTTTTCACTCTGGACCTGAGGTATAAAGTAACCATGATCCTTGGAGTTCAGCCAAAGGAGAAGGGAATGCTTTGTCCATCAGGGATACACAGAGAATGGGCACACTTTAAAGAAACATTCCTACCTAGTGATGAAAGGGATTCTTCACCTAAGCCACAATTGCTGATGGTCACAGATCTCAGCTTTGGCAAAAACCTGAGCCTGCCCAGAAGAGGATCTGATGAGAGTCCTACATTTTTATTCGAGGATAAATTCAGCTCTTGAAGACTGGAGAGTAAAGGTATCACCTGAGCTACAAAAACATGAAATATTTATTAGACAGTCACTGATCCATAACAAATGTGTAGTTGTATATTTGCCTGACATAATTTCTTGTCTTTATAAATCAATCTGAAAGTCAAGGCCAAGTTTTTACACACAAGTTCATGGAGAGTAATGTTTTAGGCTATAAATAGCCCTGTCATTTTCAGTAAAATTGTTTCAGAAGCTAAGTATTCCATACTATGTGGAAGGTTGTGAGAACATAGCTTCCTGGAAATTTTCTCGGTGAAGTAGAGAATTTCCAAATGCTTCATTGCTAACTGAAACTTCTTTGTCTTAATGCTATTATTCTCTATTATAAAATAAATTTAAAATAAATCATGATTGATATTGCTAATACTGAATATTTCCTAAAGCTTCATCATCATCTTCAAGTCATCTCCTTTGCCATGGAAAATAGGATGTGGGCAATATAGGCTTTGAGTAATGGGATTTTTTTTTGTTGTTAAGAGTAAAAACAAAGTTACGATAACAGAGAGAGAAAAATAAACTTTGTCACAAATTGATTGGGAAATGCCTTTTTCTTCACAGTAGTGTTTGTAGCTGCATCAATTCAACCTGGAGAAAGCAGCAGCAGCAGCAATGCAAGATCTCCTAAAATCACCCTCTACTCAGTGTGCAGATCACCAAGGAGTTTTAGGCAGTTATATTTCCATGCACATACCTACCATGGATCCATCCAACTTATACCACTGGGGGAACTGTCCCTGAATATTTCCTAAATTATTGATTATCAAAAAAAAGCAATGCTTGGTGACAGTTCCCACATTCCTATTGTGGGTCTGAATCCCAGCAGATTCAGGTCCTTAGTTCCACATGGGATCAGACATTCTGAGATTCCCTTTGGTTCAGCAAAAAAAAAACATTCCATATTGATCAAGAAAGCTCTCCTTCACACTGCATTTTCAGAGCTGCCTAATGAAAAAAGTACTGAAATCAGCTCTTCTGCCAGGCAGAATCTTCTATGTCTTTGAGATATTTTCAGAAGGCAAAACTGAGATCCTTAATGAATTTCCTCAATGTGCCCTTACACAAAACAGTCATGTCCTCTTCTGTGACACAGCACTGATGAAGATCAAGGACTTCCAGACTTTTCAAGCTGGCCAAATGAGCTGTTGAGGCTTTAAAGCCACCACCAATCTCTCTGTTACACGAGATGTCTAATTTCCTTAGCTCTGCAAGGTGCTTCAAAGCAGCATCTGAAATGGAAAAGGGAATAAGCTGGTCACTGGCTGCCACAACAGCCCAGGTCAGGGCTTTGGCATCTATTTACTCCAACGTCAAAGTTTGCACAAGGTATTGCAGGCAAAGCTCCTGGCTAAGCTTTAGTGTATAATCACAGCAGACACATGTAATGCAGCAAAGCCTCCCTGTCCATGCAGCTCCATTCTTCTCTGGGAGAGCAGGTGAAGGTGAGGCCAGCTCATCCCCCACATCCAATCCTCAGCCTTTTGCAGGAATTACTATGCTCATTAATGCCAGTTGTTTTGCCACCTCCACTAGGGAGAGACACAGATAACAAGCCCGTTTCATGTGGCTTCACTGGACACTCTTTAACTGATAATGGTGAATTTGGGTTTCCTTTGGAAAGTAGGACTAACTTGTTAAAAGTTAGCTGGTCTCTGTGTCCTTGTCTAGGTTCTGTCTGGGGAAAGAGGAAGCACTTCCAGGGAGCCACAGCCCTGAGATGTGTCTCAGATAAATGGTGTGGAGGGTGACTCACCCCACTGACTTTCACAAGCTTGAGCTCAGGGTAGATAAATTCAGCTCCTGCTGAAAGGCCCTGAAGTCTTTTACCAATCCTCAAACAGCAAATAATGATTGCCCATTAATACTGCCAAACCATCAGCAAAATCCCACCTCATTGCCTGTCCTAAATGGTTTTCAGATGTACAATTTTTTTCGGAATGAAAGTTTTCTGAACATAAAGTCTAACCTAAGCCCTGGAGGCTGTCTTGCTTTAATCCACACATGTGCAAGTTTAACTCTTTCAAGCCTGGCACATTTTTCAGATTCTGAGCAATAACCTTCATACTGCAGCCAATGTTTTTGTTGATAGAGAGGTCTAATACTTCGAGGTTTGGGATCACATTTAGAAGTTCAGCTGGGAAAAAAAGAAAAGAAAAGAAAACCAGAATTGGTAATTGTCTAGAATACATACAGATGAACCCTAGAAAAATACAGCACTATTATAAACAGGAAGATGTGGCCAGGGTTTGCCTGTCAGTGTGGTTTATACTTGCTAAGTTCCTGTTCTACCTAAACAACACAGTAAAATAAATATTGGATAGGAATCATTAAAATCTGTGAAAAACATTTATAAAAGTGAAAAAATACAAGGACTATTAGAAAAATACAGAGAAATAAAAATCAGAAATACAAAGGGAAAGAAAATTTTCCAATGAAAATATATAGGAATGTTTGTTACATATGGGGCTCATCTTGCAGTGGAGATGAGAGCCATGGGGCTTGTCTTTTCTGAGCAAACACCTTTCAAAACAGACAATGAGATAAAAAGACCACACAGGATTAGGCTGCTGTGGTGAGAGGACAGAAGAGAAGGTTGGTCAGTGATTGCCAACTCAGCCTAAATTTCCAATTCTCAGACCTTCTTTTCAATCCCATGGCTAATTACATATTCAGCTGCTTAATTTTAAGCAATTAACATAGGAAATTCTGGCACACATTTTTTGCTGAAGGTCTCAAAGTATCCAGAAACCCTGGACCACTGAGTCAGTCAGACTGAGGTCTTCTCAACCCTCCCTCATGATAAGAGAGAAAAACTAACTTCTTTGGAAGAAAGTGTATTAAATTCCCACATCATAAATACTGTTATAATGTAGAGCTGGGAAATAAATTAACTTTTCACTGATATTGAGCCATTATCTAAGCCAAATAAGTTCAATTTTTGTGAAACCAGTTTCGGTCCAGCTCGATGGACATACATACCAACGGATTCTCCATCCTTTGCTGTCAGGTTACAGTCTGTAATTTTCAGACATTTTAATTTGCATCCTTCCTGAAGTTTTTTTGTCAGCAGTGATAGTTTTCCCCCTATGTTACTGTTCCATGATAAATCCAATTCTTCAAGCTGAGAAACAATTTCAAATGCCTCTCCTGCAACAGAAGTCAAGAATGATTCATTCTGTGTGTCAATTTCAGTGCAAACAAAAATGCAGGCTTAGAATATATTAAAGAGGAAGGTTAGCTACTTAATACTCAAATTACTTTATGATGAATGTCTTGCCAGGAAAATTGTTAAATAAATGAATTATTGCTTTTGCAGCAATGTTGTATAAAATCCCACATTCTCTAAGGAGCAACACAGATCCAAAGTCACTGTCACAGTGCACACAAACCTGAAATTTATTCAGGTTCCCAAACCCTCATCAGGCAGTTTGGCCCATGCTGGGACCAGGAAGTCCAGTCTAGAGGGAAATCAATACAAGTGACAAGTCTGAATTTACTGTCCTGTAGAGTTCTACTCTGTTTTATTTGGCAAATTTCCAACATCTTCTGTACTGTGTCCACAGGTCATTTTAGAGGGAATGAAAGAATTCTTCTCACAACTATTTCTGAAACATGAAAGTTTAATTTCTGACAGGAATTTCTGACTCACTTCATAAGAAACCAAGATGAGCATTGTTCTGACTCAAATTAACTTTCCCATGATTTCAAGACAGACAGAACTGTCTTCTACTACATTCAGAAAAATCAGCCTTTTCAAGACTTGACACACCTGGCAATGTGAACTGTGTTAGTGTTTATTTGAAATACTAACATCCCACTGTAAAATCCAGCTTCCTAACTTCCTTTGTAGAGGAGGGAGGCAGAGCATATTTGCATAAACTCGTTTCCAAGAAAGATCAATTAATTAAACCATATGCAAAAACAATTTCAAAGTGTCACACACAATTTTTTGATATAAGTCTAATAATTGAGAATTGTATTTTAATAGTAACATGTCTGTGTGGTTTTCGTAATTATTTTTTCACAAAAGATTTATAATAGAAAAATAAATATTTCCATAAGTGAATATTCAGGTTTGAGAGGAAAGGGCACATCTTAATTTTTACTTTTGCATTTATTTTAAATTATTGCCTCAATGTTGAATATTGGTCAATGCTCTACAGTTGAGAAGTGCAGCACAGCCTGTTTCTGTTTGACATGTGAACTGTAGATTTCCAGACACACTTTACTCCCAGAAGATAAATAAAGGAATGTAACTCCAGAAATAGTTTCCTATCACCTCTCACAGTCAAGCTCTGAGCAACCACAGAGAATAGCTTGATATTATGGTTATATTTCAGACATTGATTTTTAAGCAGGATGTGCTGAGTCCTCAAAAGGCCACATTACTGCAGAGAGATGTGGACAAGGTCACACAGCCAGGATTGGCCTAAATACACAAGTTGTTTTTAAAATCACAGGCAAAATCAATGCAAACTGACTGTTGCCATTCCACGTGTCAAGGGCATCACATTTTGACTGGAAATTCAAGTTCTCTGATCAATTTTGTGTCTGTCCCAGTAAAGCTAAACTAAACTGGGAAGGAAACAGCACTGAAGAACCTGGCAGAATAAATCAATTGGAAAAATAATCAATAAAACTCAGAGGAGAAAAAAACAAATCTATGAGAAGGGTTTGAAAAAGAATGAAATACATTTGAAAAAATATTAGAAAATTAAATACAGATTTCACACTCATCAGAAACAGAGCAGTTATTTTCACCAGCTTTTGTAGAGATGCTTATTTCCTCCCCAAGAGATTGCATGACTCACTTTTGATCTACCACCATATATGTAATTTTATTTCTGAACCTTTCCTGGAAAAGGCTTGGATTTGAATGACATAAACAAACCCCAGCTTTATAAACCTGACTCATTTTAGAACTTACAAAATAAGCAGTAACTTTTATAATCCCTAATTGATGGTGTTTGCTCTCCTTTTAAATACAAACCATAGATCCACTCCAGAGTAAACTTGAGGCCCAGAGGTGACTCTGCCAGAACCTCAGTGTGCAACAGCACCTTAAAAATCTTTACATCTTATGCTTTACAGAAAGCAGGGTGCAGGCACTCCAAGCAAAGAAGCAAGCAGAGGAATAAACTTGAAAAAACACCAAGTCATAAAGCTCTGAGGCAGCACTTCTGGTCTTAAGTCTTCTTCCAAAAGACCATTGGGGTTTTCATGATGAGCCTTCAGCTGTCCTGCAGCTCCAAGACCTAAGCTGACCCTATTGTGATTGACGCTGCTTCTAGGCAAAAAATCATAATCCAAATTAAAAATATTATTTCCTCCAAATATGACTGGATTCTCTTGCCTTCTGAGGGTGAAAGCTTCACACCTGGAGGAATGAACTTTGCAGAGCTACCTAAAGGCGTAAGGTCACCCATAAGCCCAGGTTTCTACTGCTTCACAGCAGGAGTTTTCTTCACCCAGTGTGGAAGCAGCAGGAGTAGGATGTAGGAAGAGATGAGATGGATTACATCAGCCCCAAGCTGTCTGGAAGTAAATGCAAATGAAATCCTGTACCTAAGGAGATGACATCCTCAGCTGTCAGCCTGCAGTTGTTAAGTCGGAGGACTTTCAACAAGTTCACATGATGAAGATGGACAGTGAGAGATTTCAAAGTCCCTCCAACACAACCATTCCAGGACAGGCTGATCTCTTCCAGCTCTGGGAGAAATGGCAGTAAAGAAGCTGTAAGGAAAGAAAAGAAAAAGTTTTGCTGTTTGCATGTTTCTGCATCCCCTGGATATCAATACATCTTAATATTGAGATGTTTTCTACAACCAGTACAGAATTATAAAGCCATGAAAATTTGTACCTCACTTTTTTTACCTGTACCTTGAGTGTAAGGACATTCATCTGCTTCACAGACCTGGATGATTTCTATATTTATATATATTACATAATTTATATAATTTAGTAATTAATATTTCTCAGGGACCTAAGACCATTAGATAAAATGCTAATATGGACTGCATAAAAGAAAGGGAAGGGAAAAGAGGAGAGGGAATAATAGATCAGGTAAATAAAAATTAAAGAAATATATGAAGTGATTAGTTGAATAAAATGTGCATTTACCCAGCTCTGTTATATCTGCTGCACTTAGTGCACAATTATTCAGATCCAGATTCTTGCTGTTTGGTTTCTTTCCCAATTTCTCCATGAACTGGTTAAATCTCTGCTCACCAGATGGTGTCTCTGCTTCAGAAGTGAGATGTGAAAGTCCATCTGAACAACAAAGAAATAGGGCCCTGGTTACCTCTGCGAATAAACACAAGGTGTAAAACCTGCCTGAGGCTGCCAGGTGAAGACTTTGGGAAATTAATTAAATCTGTCAATAAAGCAGGCTCTATTTTTCATCAATGTGGACCAAGAATCTGACTGATAAGATCATTATAGATCAAATCAGTACAAAGCTCCCGCTGCATTTTCATACAACATTTATGTAAGGTAGTTCCTGCTTTTCTGGGCTTCGCAAAGCAAAAAAATTACAGAAAATAGCAATCCACTCTCAGTAGCTGCCCTCTTATCATTTCATCAAACTGACCCAAACCCCTTAGGACAAAGGATGGGGTTCTAAGCTTCACCTTTCATCTCCTATTGAGAAATAGTTCCATTTTCTCTGGAGTGGATGTGAAATGCATTCTAGTGTGTGCAAAATAACATCCATGAGAGATTCCCATTCCCTTCCCCTCCCCCTGCCCAGTGTCAAGTGAGAGGAAACATCTGCTCCTGCTGTGTCCAGACTGCTTTAGCAGGACAGCAGGACAAAGATCCATCTTAAACACAAGGCAAGCTACAGCTCAAAGCTTGGCTCTGAAACCAAGTAGGCTCTGGAACTAATGAGCTGAGTTCAGCACTGACTCTCACATTGCAGACCAAGAGAGAAGTCACCCAAAAGCTTTACCCTTCCTCAGCAACACTGATCTAAACTCCTTGCTTAGCACCTACCAAATCAGAGGGTACATCCTCGATAATGTTCCAATCAGAAGTAAATCCTGGCTAGAGGATAAACTGAAGGAGTAAATAGACGATTTTCGCTAGCAAGAAAACAGCTGACTTTCTATGAAATTAAAATATATACATGCACATTACATTATTGTACCAGCATTACCTTCTACAGAGAGATCTTGCTGCTCACTCTGATCATCAGCTCCAGCATGGTTTATTTCTGTTTCTTCAATTTCTCTTCTGTCCTTGCCTTCAGAGTTCCCAATGTCAAAGCTTTTGAAGAATTGTTTAATGGCTGAAGGCTGCTCTTTGCTTTTTTCAGGAGCACACTTCTTTCCTTGGAACTGTTTTATAACAAAGCCAAATGGGGAACTCTTTGGGTTGTCCTCTTCATGTCTATCCTGGCAGTTCTGATCATCTTTCAGGGGATCAGCAGACAGAATTAGATTTAGTAATGTTTACTCTTGCTTACCTTTTTTCATGATGGCAGATGCACTGAGAATTGGCCACCGTTGCCCCCATCCAACCATATATCATAATACAAGTGGTCATGAGCAGAGCACTTACAGAAAACTGAGGCACTATTTAAAATCTGGCATTAATGTGTTGTCATAGCTGTATTCCTTAGAAATACAAAAACCATACAAACCAATTTACCTCGATGTACATGCACAGTTACTGAGCTGTAAAGCAATCCTGCTTTCCCTGGCTGTGATTTCCTGCAGTAGAGAGGCATTATTTTAAACGAAGAACATACCTGTCTTTTCCATGGGTACACCTGAGGATCTCTTTTGCACTTTTCAGTTTTTACAGCACTTTCAGGGCTTGTGGGATAGGTGAGCCATGACATGCAAATAAAACTTCACTCCTTTCCTTAATAGGAACTTCCTGTGCAGTTTTCTCTCACAAATGTCTGTCTTTATCAGTTTGACAGCAGCAGCTCTGCACAAGTTTGTGGGTTCTTTCCTGATGCCTCTATTCCTCTGTACTCTATCCCAAACTCTGCCGTTCCTGGGGCTGAGAAGTCCATTTAAATGCTCTGATCATGTCCCAGCTTAGATCCAATCTCAAGGCAGAAATCAGGAAGTAGCAGCAAAATCTTCGCTACTACTCCCAAAACACTGCATGCCCCTGAGACAGCTGTTGTTAGAAGAGGCTGAGTCACCGCAGAGATCAGATTACAAGAGTACCTGAAGAAAAGCTCTTTGTTTTCCCACCCCTTTTGTCCATACTGGCCAGCAATAGTGCTGGAGGCTGAGCAGAGCCCTGCTGTCAGCTGGATGTTGCACAGCTCAAAAGAAAAAGGGAGGACAGACACTCCTGATCATTTTAAGGTAACAGGAGACATAAGAGGAAAAGTCACAATCATCTTCTGGGCAACACCATGATACAACATTACAATGCAATCATTGGACACACCTTATAAATACCTCAAACTTCAGTACACCTTTTTTTTTGTCTGTCTGTCCTAAAGTCTGATTTCCTCAATGGTGAACATCACAATTTCTGTCTTAACCATACTCATGGCCATTTATACTGAATCTCTTTAGCCTTGATAATCTTTTTCAGTCTATGAGGTCTTCCCTTTTGCAGGCTAAACCAGCCAAACCCTTCTTCCCTCATGTGGCAAACTCTCCATTTCCCTTATCATTTCCTGCTCACCGTTGTCTGCACCTGGTGCAATATAATTTATACTTCCTTAAGAACAAGGGACCATCCACAGGTCTGTATACACTAAAGACATATGCAAACTGGAGTGATGTTGGTGGGGAATGATAAAGCTGGTAAACAAAACCAACAATTCCTTTGCAAGTAGCTCAGCAGACATCTGAGGACAGGCTTGACTCAGTGTGAAACAAGACGAAGGATTCAGATGGGGTGGAATGAGGTACAGGGTGCTGCAAGGAGTCAACAGGGCAAGATGAGAAGAAGAAAAACAAAGTGAACGTCAGAAAAATCCTCTTGCCCATGAGAGGTACCATGCTGGGAAACATGTACAGCAGCTAGAAGTGCACAAAACCATTGTGATCAACCATCTTTTTCACAAGGAAAGGAGGGCACACTTCTATTCCCAAACAGAAAGGATCTCCAAGTTGGCTTTAGGGTTTTCCAACACCAGGCGTGGCTGTCCTGTCTCAGTTTCTGAAATCAGCTCTCACTACAGACCTATATCCACATCAGGAATTTGTGCTAATTCATGTGTCCAGGCACCTCAGCTATGCAGACAATAGAAAATCCCAGCATTTATGTTGGTAAAGAACAGAATTTGACAGTTCTTTGTTTGTGCTTAACAACAGAGAGACTGGGAATGAAGCATAGACCAAGCAACCCATGTCTGTGAACATGTCCCAGGCTCTCCTGGCCCAAGGCTTCTCAATGCCCACTCCAGTTCAATGAGAACATGGAATGGGAATATTTGATAATCTCTGTCCTGTGAAAATGGGGAAATCCTTAAGCATGTTAAGCACCAATTACAGTGGTTAGGCTGGGCTAGCTCATGCTCTGACATCAGTATTTCAGTTGATGTGCTGCCAATTCAATTGTTCTTTCATCACTTGAGGCTTTTGAATGACAGTGACAATACCCCAGGGCACTCCGAGAGCATCCCTGTAATCTGGTGAGAGGGGAAACAGTGACCTGGTCTCCTCTTCCTAAAAAGCAAATCTTTACCTTTTTTAACATCAGCCATGAGGGAAGAGGTAACAACAGGATTATCCCCCCAAAAAAACTGGACTGGAGTGAGGTGGTTGCATTAAGCTCTAAACATGAGCAGCACTTTGCAATAGGCTCAGGCTGTGCTCTGAATATGTGATATATCAGACAGCCAGGCCCAGCCGTGCCCTGTTAGCTGTTCTGTCCCTCTCCTCCTTGCCACACTGCTGAACAGGTGTCCTGCTCCTGCCTGTCAGAGCCCTGTGTCTGCTTCCTGCAGCATGTCATGGACAGCACAGGGCAGGCTTAGCTTTTGGAGTTTAAAAATAATAGACGCCTTCCCCTTTCTATCCAGTTAAATGGCTGTGACCATCTGCCGAGTGCTCAGTGTCACACTTGTTTATATCTACTCTTCCCTCTGTCTAGACCTGGGGCAAGGTTAGGAACAGAACCAATTTTGGAACAAAATAGTTTAAGTTGCATCCCACACAGCATCCACTGGGGAGAGATTAATGTGGATTTTTGTACTTTGCCTCATTGTGACTCCTTAATCCGGCATATATTCCAAAGAAATAATGCCATTAGAGGATTAGTGCCACAAGTTCATTTGAAAAAAAGGATTTGCAAACACTGAAATCCTATATTCTATGTGCTTAATCACTGAGTATCATTTTGGGGATTTCCTCTCCCTTTAGTAGTGTCTCTTTCAATGAAACCAAAGCAAATCAGCAACTTTGTTTTGGATGGCCCTTATTATCCACTAAAGGAAAACAAACCCCCAAGCATCTGGTTAAAATAATACAGAGTCTAAACACACTGGACTAAACCCATCCTTGCTGCCATACAATCACAGTTACATCAGGGAGGTACTCTGCCCAATATTTATATAGAATGTAATGATTTGGGATATTTATCTGTTAAAGATTTTTGATAATCTGAGTCCTGCAGCACTTAATAACACCATGACCCATGTTTGCTCCCACAGCAGTTCTTTTCCCCAGGTTTTCCTCCACAGAATTCTCTTGCTTGGCCCAATTTGTTGGGGGCACTTGCATGGAGCGAGCAATTGGTGAGGCAGGAAAAATGTTCATTGCCCCATGATTGACTGTGGCAGTTCCAGGTGTCACACTCTTGGGCTCAGAACACACACCAGGAGCTGATGCCAAGGGAGGGTAAGGGAAGAATGGCCTGGTCCAGCACCAGGTTTTCTGCCCTTATCTTTCCCAGCCACATTCATCAAACCATGCTCTCCACAGCTCTCGCCATCCTCTCTCTCCTGCTCTGTCCCTTCCATTCATCCTTGGACTCTGACCCCTCATAATTGTGGTAGGGAAATTCAGCCTTGCCCACACAGCTGGGAATCCCTCAGCTGGCACTGATGCTGTGTTGCTTGTGTCAAACATCTGTGTCACCCACGAATTTGATGCTGACTTACTTTATAGCCAGGTGATCCACAGAGCCACAGGGATTGGCTTTAGGGCCAGACAAAATCCTCCAGAAGAGACTGGAAGTCACAATGGGCTGGAAGGACCATTCTCCAGGGAATGCCTGCCTGACCTGTAGGGACTGCACAGTGTGCAGTGGCAAGACAAGGCCAGGTCGGATGGGGATTGGAGAAACCAGGGAGTGTGTCCCTGCCCATGGGAGGGGTTGGAACTGGATGAGCTTTAAAGTCCCTTTGAACCCAAACCATTCTGGGATTCTGTGACAGTCCTGCATGAACTGGTTGTGTGCAGAGCTGTGTGACGGCCCCTGTTGTCACTGATTTATTATAGCTGTAAGAATTCCAAACTTTGCATATTCCAGCATGAGCAGCTAAACACAAACTGTAGAATTCTAAACCATATTCTTTTCTTTCAAAGCCAGAATTTACTTTACATTACTTCTTATTAAATACTAGTGACAATAAGTAGATTTTTCCAATTACTGAGTCATATTGAACATGCATTTTGAATTCCATAAAAAGTAAGACTTATAGATCTATTGCAGCAAATGTACATTTACACACACAGTGAAGATACTTTTAACACTCAGATATCAAGTTATTCCTTTTAAAATGCAGCTACACAAATGCAAACTTTCAGTCTCTATTACAATAAACTAGACTGATAGAGAAGATTTTCAGTCTGGAAAATTCTTTTTGGTTGAACTTCTGCCAGGATTAATCCCCTTTCAGTTAATCATTTACATGAATGGGCAATCTGCAGAGTTCATGCAAGGCCTGCAGCAAACTATATTAATTACTAAAAACCTAATTCCAAATCAACAGAGTCATAGGATCAGTGTTACCTCCATACGGTACCATCTGGTACAATGGAGCTGGATAGTTCAGCAAAACTCCCCATTGCCTGAATGTGGGCTGCCAGAGAGAGCAAGTTTATGCAGATATAGGAGCTGGTTATAAAGCATTTTTAGGGTCATCCTTAATGACAGCCTCCAATCCCTGTATTCTAGCTGCTGTTTCAAAAGTTACTTCAAAAAAGAGTATTTATTCAGCACTTTTCTTTCTGAATGTGATACCAATGCTGTCATAGCTTGCCTCTCCACATCCAAAAATACCCTAAATTCATACAAAAGGTAATGAAAAAAATCACTAAAGAAGCATATGTGAAAACCTGTCTACATAAAATGCTTTCATTAAAGGTATTATGTGTATTGTGATTTGCTTCACTAATTATTACTCCAGTTTAAAAGCTATGTCCAGAAATTCCATAAATGACAGGAGCATGGCACTGTCCAGCTTCCATTAAAATTTAATCTTACCAATACATTTGCTCTTTCAGCAAATGGCCAGTTTGAAAGTTTTGACCAAAACCTATCAGTCTCATTTTACACCATGTTAGCCAAATAAAAATTCAGGTCTTCGAAACCTCAACTTGCATGGTTTTAAATCCAAACCTTCTGAACGATTTGGACCCAAGGTCACAAAAAAAACCCCAGTATTCTTTCTGCAAACAATGTTTGGTCAATTGACTTTTCAAAGGAATTCAAAGGAATTTTTAAGGGTTAGCCGTATTTCATCTCTGAGGTTCACTCATTGGCTTTTGAAATTTAGATCAGCCACACTGAGCAAAATTGAGTAGCTTCAGTTTTGCCCAAAGTTTGGCTCCAGTTTTCCCTGATTAATTCCCAGATTTCCCTTGGGAAATCCTTTCTGGGAAAAATGTGGAAGTGAGGTTTAGCTAAAGAATCTGATATGTCTGAACACAGATTTCATGCTGGAAAAAGACAGGCTGACCTGTGATAAATAAGTCATTTATCAAGTTCTGTATCAGTTCATTTCATGATATATCTCCATTGAAGCAGAGATAAGTAGATTTTTATCTTGTTCCAGTAAACATGACAAGAAGAAACAGGGGTTATCACTCTTTCACAGATTCCTCACTGAGGACAGAAAGTATTCAGAAAAAATGGATTAAAACATGATTAGGCTCTAGTTTAGCAGGTTGTCTACTTCTACAAATCCATTCCAGCACAGCATTTTGGTAACCAACATAATTCTTGAACTGTCTATTAATTATTAGACAATAAAATCATCTTATAACAATTTTTATCTTCCATTTTGGAGGACCATAAATCCCATCAGCTGAGTTATGTCTGCCATTGATCTTGTCAAAAGGGAACAAAAGGGTACATCCAGGTACTTCAGGAATTGAGAAAGATGGGTAGCAGTTGACATTTCTTTGGAAATTAATTGAGAGGATCTCCTTGTTCTTAATTCAGATTTAGAATAGTACCCAAGCTGCCCAAAACTCACTAATTTCTTCTGTTCATAACTAATTTCCTACATGTGTCTCTCTCTCTCCTTTGGTGCTTTGCCATTTTTCCTAAGGTGAAGACACCCAGCAGGAACAGGAATGCTGAGGGACACACAGAGCACTGTGTGATACAGAAATGCACTCCTGCCTGATGCCTGCAATATGCAGTCAAGAACAACTTGCTCTTCTCTGGAGAGGGACCACTGAAGCATCTTTATGAACTGTGCTTGTCACAGTTCTCTGCAGCACACAGCAATCCTGCCTCTGTGCCAGAATCCAAGGGCTACATGCCAGAGATCTTGTAAAGCAGTTCTCTCTCTCCAAACTTCCCACATTAGGTAAAACAGGAAAAAATAAATATATAACCTTACTATATTGCTGCGTTTGTTTCTACCTCAGGAAGTAATTTTTTAAAATAATGAACTTTTTGTGATTTTCCTGAAACGTGATTCACACAAACTAAAATGTCTGATGAAAAATGGATGTGGATGCAAGTTTTTACTTTTATTTATTTGGGTAACCCCACACCTTATACAGCATTTACTTCAGCTTCACCCAGGCAACCTTGAAAAAATCCCAGTAAAAGAACTTTTTTCGAGACTATCTAGTCATTATATTTCAAATCACAGGCAGCTACAGATTGAGTGGACTGAACACAAGGTGAAAATTATCTTTAAGCCTAGAATGCTCCTTTGCTTCCTTGTTAACCTGCACATGCAAAGATTTGGACAACCACATGAAAACTATTCTCAGTTTATTTTAAATGCTCTCTAATAATTCATTTTTTTGAAGGAAGACCTAAAATTCTTTTTAAAAACCCAGTAGTGGATTTTTAAAGCTATATTTCTGGATGTGATTTTCTTCTGTAAAAAAAAGGTCCAGGCAACAGCAAAATAGCAACCATGGGATTTACAACAAAAATATTTAGAGTCATAATCACTTGAAAGAAATAAATAATTCCACATTAAAAATAATATTTTTTGTGTTATATAAAAAGAATTTGTTTTCTGTGGGGTTGTGAAAAAGTAGAAAAGAATTACACCCCTTTGCTAATGATACTTCCCTGAGAGTTATTTCCAATAGGAATGAGCCTGTTTGCCCCAGATTTAGGCACTGTGTTAGTATTTTAGAGAGAAAAAGGAGCAATATTTTGTTGTTGCAGTGAGCACCCAATGAATTTTAGGCAGGTGATGAAGGATTAACAAACAACCCATCAGTTGGCACAGATATTGGAAGAAACTAAGCATTTCCTGACATTTCTGAACTTGCCATTTCTAGGCATTGGTTCTGAGAGCCAATTCATGGCCAGTGAGAATTAAAGAGTAAACTGCCGGCTTGAGCAGTATAACCAACTGATCCCTGTGTTAGCCTCACAATATGCTTAACAGGATTTCCACCTTGCAGTTCCCCCCAATCCCATCGGATACACAGCTCTGGGATATCACACTTCTGGGATAACTCCTTGCCAAGTCAGAAGTGCATCCTTTCTAAAAATCAGTATAAATAGGTAACACAACAGGGGAGAGCCAAGCAATTCCAAACCTTGACTTGTATTTCTTGTTGGAACAGGAAGATTTTAAGTGAATGCATCAAGCATCTTAAAAGCTAACAACGGCTTAGCAGGTTAAATGTGAAATAGGTTTATCAGCTCAGTGTAGTGCTCTTCATGTAATTATGTTTTTACAGCCTAGTTAGGGGATGGCATTGGAGAAGAGCTTGTGATGTCAGAGTGGGAGGGTTTAGGAGCAGGGATGAGAGCTAATCAAGACAAGTTCAGTTCGTATTTAAAGTAAAGTCAGCGTTAGTTAAAGCAGTTTTTGACATGTTAATCTTGATGTGTTTTAAAAGCTGCCAAACACGTTACTGAGGCAGGCTGAAAGGAAGACTCACAGAGAAGGGACACACTCTTGGATGTTCATGGTGGCTTCATTGTATCCAAAACTAAGGTCTGCACAATAGATGTAAGTATACATGAAATAAAAAGTGATGGTTTGTTTGTAAATGGTGATGAAACACCTGTTAAGTAATACCAAAAGGTGTGTGATTTTTCAGTTTAAATAGGAAAGGCTTGTCTCAGCAGAAATGGGGCAGATCAGAGCAAACTTCTTTGTGGCAACTTTATTTAAGGGCAGCTCTTGAGTGCACAGAGTAAAGTTAGGAATAGGCAGGGTGAGATAGAAAAAGATGTGATTAACTCTATTCTGATTTCTCAGCAATCTGCTATAGGTATTCTCATGGGTAAATAATTCTGCATATTCAGCTGCAAATACCGTATTTCTTTATGACATAACTTGGTCATTTTAGAAATATTTAAATATCTGTTTCGCAAATGGAGGATTTTGCTTTGGGAAGGCTTGTCCTTGCATACTCAGTATTTTCCTAGAAGACTTTGGACTCAGATTGCATTGCTTGTTATATATGTACAAATGTTTCCCTGTCTTGTCTGTCCATAACAAAATATTTTTAAAAGCTAAGTGGTTGTTAATATATTTATCTTAATCATTGTGCTAATTTATCTTCTAAAGTAAAACAGAAAAATCTCAATATTTTATAGTTTTTTCCTAGTGCAGTGGATTTTCCAAATCAGCGTGCATTCAGAATTATTCAAGGCCATCATCACAAGATATATTTGGCTGCTTTTGTCTGATGTACCTGCATTAGATTTACCCAGTGAAAATTTTGGCTATATGGGTGTAGCCATCATAACAAACCCCAGTGCTGGCAGCTTTGTGGAACACCAACGTACACAATGGGATAATTTTTTTTTAAATAACAAGGTAATGAGGGTTCCTTAAATTTCATTAGTATCTGACAATGTGGGCAGAATTAGCAGTAGACTGAGAAAGGCTTGGGCACATTACACTGTCTTTGGAGTGAAAAATTCAAGTTCCTTCGTTAGAGAACATGTGAACATGTGAATTTCCAGACCTCCACAGAGCAGCAGAATATGGAAAGAGTAAGAGAGGGAGGCAATACTAACTCAAGTAATTCTCTCATGGTCTGATCCTTCAAACTGGAGCTGAAGATATTCAGTCTGTTTGAGATGCTGATTTCTGAGCCTGTTCACAGGGTCAGGTGTGCAATTTCACACGCTAATCTCACAAGGGGAAGAAGTTTGTATTAAAATTTGTGACTTCCTACATTAATTTGGATAATAATAGTGGGTTTAGTATGTGGCATCTCTGATATATATATATATATATATATATATATTTTTTTTTTTTTTTTTTCTAACATACCTGAAAATATTTTTTAAGATGTGTATGTGCTGTATTTTGCTTTGCAACAAAGAAACATGACCTGAAATGATTAATGATGGAAACCCACCTCATCTTGGTTTACTGTAGTGGTGAAAGACTCATCAAATGTAGGATTTTGGAAAATCCCAGGGATACTGCTGAAGTATTTAATATCCTAACTGAAAAGGATGAGTACCAATGTTTCAGCACAAATTTTCTAGATCCAAACTCCTAGTTAGCCAGTTAAGTTAAATAATTGCTAAATTAAAATAGTTTTTAATAGTCTATATCTAAAACTCATTGGAAATACCAGCCTGGCCCTCCAATTATCAGAAAGCTTTCTGTCCCATTGTTTCCATTTCCAGTATTCAAAAATAAAATTAAAGTGCAACACATCTGTTTTTAATGCTTAGGAAGTAATAATTATCAAAAAGTAAAAAATACAGAGTCTCATTTCCTTTTAACTGACCCTGCTTTTGCCATATTTTGCAATCTCTAGGTTTCTGATAGTCAAAGAAAGAGGATAATGTTTCAAGTGTCATCCCTAATCATGAAATAAATCCACAAAGAAAACAAATGACATCATGCTTTTATCTCTGTGTATATAACTGATGTAATAGGAAGACCCATCCCTTGTAAACATCTCCCTGTGCCAGTTTGCCAGGATCCAGTGTGGGTGCACAGTGTTCTGTGACTGCATGCACACACTTTCTCCACTATTTTCATCAGTTCTCACTTAGTTATTGCACTTAGTTTTAACAGGAGTTGCTAAAGCCCTCAGAGTGATCCCAGAGGAACCTTTGGGTGCTGCCACAAACATAAATAAATCTCAGCCGTTTGGCTGTGCAGAGACCTGTCCTGTCAGACAGTGCTGAGCTGAGAGGGAGCAGTGCCCAGCACAGTTCCCACCTCGGCTGCTGACTGTCCTGGATCTCTGTGCCTCCAGTGCCACATCAAACAGCAGGAATCCAGCTCCTCTTTCCTCCACCGTCCCTGTCTCTGTCCCCTCATAGGCTCTCCAGGCCCTTTCTGTGTGTTTGTGCTCAGCACAAAGCATCTCCACCTCTGGGTTTAGCCCACACCTCCAGCTGATGCTTGCCTTAGTGGCACATTGGAATAAGTCTCCCCTTGCCCGCAGCCATTCCAAGGGGAAGAAGATGAGCTTTTGTTATGAGCCCAGCTTAGTTTCTTGAAGGATTGAGTTTGCCAGCACTAAGCTGAGAACAGTATGTTTGAAAAAGAGTGACTTGCTGCTCACAGTTGTACCAATCAGCTGGCTCAAGAACGGGCAGATGTGTGTGTCCCAGTCAGTGTGAAGGCATGCAACACAAACTCTGCTGGCTGACACACAGTATAAATATAGTTATTTTCCTTTCTTTAGGGAATGTATCGTTCTCAATCCAGTTTTAGGATTACACTCTAATCTCAGTCTCTGAGCAGTCTGTGCCCACATATCTAGGATTAGAATTTAGACCCACCCACAGCCTCCCAATGGCACCTTATTCCAATTAAGAACACATATTTTGCGCTCCTGTATGACATAATGCTAGTATAATTTCTTTTTTTCCTTTCCAAAAGTTATTTATTTTGCTAACTGCAGATTCTGGAAAAATTACAATCTCTTTTTCATAGTTTTACAACCCTCAGCATAGATTCAGAGCAACAACCTTTGATCCTATAATTAATAACATTAAGACTATTAATAATATTGGCATATTTATCTATTTTTTTTATATTTCTCAAGCAATCAGGTCAGCTTTTTCTAAAAGGGAAGCCAATGGAAATGCAAATTAGGTTATGTATGTCTTCATTCATATATTTCACTCATAAGCATGAATACATGTTCATATTGCATGTTTGACTGATTTAGCTGACACAAATTTACATGAGCATCTTAAACAATACTCAGCTTCTTCCAGTCTGTGGAGACACTGCTGTAGTTCACTAAACACTGACTTTAAAGAATGCTAATTCCATGTGTTAGATGTAAATAAAAGCAGTATTTGTAAATGAAATCTCAACACATTTAACTAAAAATACAAGTCTTCCAACAAGTCTATATGATATATGAGTAAACTGTATTTTGCCAATGCAATTGATAACATCAACACCTAGCTGCTATAGACATTTTGAAACTGTTGCATGATTAGATTTGCAAATGCTTCTGGTTCATGAAGTTCGTGTCTTGCCACTTCTTATCTAATAAATTGAGACAGAATTAGTCCTGGGTGAGTGGTTCTGCCTGCTGCCAAGAAGGGTTTGCTAAGGGTAAGACTCTAAAAGGTGCGGATTAACTTGTCTTCATCCCTGTAATGTGCTGTACAGCCAGGATTTGTGCAATAGGATCAGAGCAGAGCCATATATGAATCTAACGCTGGACAGCTGGTGTGTATGAATTTATATGAACCCTGATGCCAGATTTTGAGCTACTCTCAAATCCCAGCTAATAAATGTATCAGAAGTGTACTTTCCCTGCTCCCTCACAGATCCTCCTCCACTGGTGTGGTTTCTAATAACCAAGTTGCTATGGAAAATAGTATGAACCGAAACCACCCGAAATTTGACCTGCAGGTCAGAACTACACATAAGTAACTGAAAAAGGTGTTTTTCCAAATGGAATAACATGGATAAATCAGATTCAGCACCTCCTCCTGAAACAGAGCTACATACAAATCTTTACATTAAGTTATTCAGCTATTTATCCCACCTGATCATTTCAATACTTCACTAACAGGAAATTCAGGGAAATAAAGAAGTCATTTAATACAGATAACACACACATACAAAACATGTCCTTTAAATTAAGTTTGAACCATACAGAGATTTTGCCATTCAACTGGTAGAAAGAGATAAGAATTCTGGTGGAAATGACATCCCAACTTTATATCACAAATACCAGTGTTATTTTTATGTATCTGAGAAGAAATTCAGGAGTAAGTTAGATAGGATTGATTATAACACCAATGAAAAAACCAAAATTATACCATGAAGCAACTTCACTGAAAGCCTCGTTAAGGAATCAAACCTTTCTTTTGGCTTATGATGATTCAAAAACTGGGTCAGTGGAAGCAGTAAGCTACAGCTTTAGTGGAAAAAGATACCAAAGAACTTTAAAATCATATTATTCCATGAGTTTTTCAATACTGTATCCTTTCCCTGTGAAACCAAAAGACTGCATTGCCTACTTTTGCAAGGATAAGTTGTTTATCTGATGCCCAGTGTCTGAAATGGTGGTCTGTGAATCTTGGTCATCTGGTGGATAATAATTATCAGTAAATATGGATCACTTTGCTGTGGATGATGCTGTAATCAGTATCCTACATCCTGGGAAAATGCCAACATTTAAAAGAAAACCTCAGAATTAAATAGAAGTTTTAAAGAAAGTTCTTACGTAGTTTCTGCTTCATCTCTGAAAGGAGGCAGTGTGAGACTGCCTGTCAACAGCCACTGTATCAGCCTTCACATCCAACACAAAACCCAGACTTATTTTGAGAACTGCACAGACTACACAGAGAACACCACAGTGACACTGGTGCTACTGGTTTCTAACCACTTACAGCTGCTTGCTTTTGGATAGATGTCTGTCAGAACAGGCAGGATATATGGGATCCCACAGGAGGGATTTGGGCCAGAACAGATGGCTCTTTTCCCATCAGGTTTTCCACAGTTCTACAATTTAAAGTTGCATCACATAATTTTAGTCACCAGTGTGATTTTACAGGGAAGCACAGAAGTTCTAGAAAGATCTGATGAAGAAAGTGTCTTTTACTTGTGTGTCCTTTTCCCACATAGAGACATTTCTCCCGACAAAAAGCACATTTACAGCTTAGATTTAAACAGGTGACTGACACATTCTAGCAGTTGCTAAAATGCAAAAGTGGTACAACTTGTCAGTCATCTGAGAGACAAAAATGTGTCACTATTAAAATCACTATTAATTTTATCTTTTCCCTGATTTACTAGAATAAAAAGGTTAAAACCTCCAGGGTATTTTTTTCCATTATGGCTATCTGAACATTTGATGGTTTCTTTGCACCTTCATATCAGAGAATCACAGAACAGGAATGGAAGGGACCTTTAAGGCCATCTAGTCCAATGCCCCTGCAAGAAGAACTGACATCTTCAGGTAGACCAGGTTTCTCAAGTCAGGTGCACCAGACCAAGGCCAAAGGCCAGGCTGTAAGAAGGGCAGCATGAAGTTTAACATTCCAGTTTATTTTGCAGAGTATTCAATACAGAGTTTCTATCCAAGAAAGAAAAATACCTAAATGGCCCACTGAACAATATGGTATGGCAAATACCATCATCCCAGTTACCACCTATTTTTTGAGCTGCTGAAAAGTTTAGTCCAGCACTAAATCGCTTTAGTACTGAGCTTTAAAATGCTTTAGCAGCTCAGAAGCACTTTGGCAGCTCAAATGCTCTTCATGAGGCACCCAGCATCCTAAATCGCTTTAAGTCTAAAGTATCCTAAAAAAAAGGCTAATGGAAACATGTCCAGCACATGTTCAGATATGAATGTCAAGAACAAAGGCCATGGTGCTGGTCTTGGATTTGACAGACTTGTCTGCTGCCAGGGAGACCTGTGCCTTGGGCAACACAGAATCCAACATCTACACTTACAAGTGTAAAGCACTTTTTTTTGAGGGAGCACCAGTGGTATGGTCTAAGTTCAGCCTCTACTTTCAGCATAAAAGGCTGAAATTACTCACTTGTTTGCCTTTTGGCAAACTCATTTTGAGACCAAGTATCTTCCTCATACCAAAGAAATGGTAAATTCCTTAGGCACATGAATTAGATTGATATATATCACTTAAATTATTTTAAACTCATCAACAGGTCAAAGGTAATAAAAGAAGTTATAATGATAAATCTATTTTATAAATGCTTGGGTTACAAAACACAGGACTTTGCTTTTATTTCATTTTTGGATAAGGACTAATACTCCTATCTTTGCATTTCCCTCACTGTTACCTCTACCAAATGGATGAACTCCTGGAGCTGTAACTCTCTATCTGCTGGATGAGAACACTTCACCATTACATTTTCCTTCTTTCAGAGAACAAAAAGAATCCATTTCATCAGAGCTAAATGGGGATGGAAATTCAAGACCTTACTTAAAAAAAAAAAAAAAATTAAAATCTAATAATTTGCTGTGCAAGTCTAGTGTGAGATGAATGTACAGATGCTCCTGCTGCTGCCTTCGAAGCCATCATGCTCCCTCTGCCAACACCTCAACACAAAGCATTACAAGACTTGCTTCCCTTTCAATTATTAATTATGTATGTATTAATTACATATATTAATTTATAATTAATCTGTGTCTTACTAGTTTTATCACTGTTTTCATCACTACAAACCATGTTAGTTTACCTTTTTTACCTCAATTTGGAAGCCTTAAGGGGCTGATGTCATTTGGAACAGATAATTTCTACCATTTCTCTCCATCTGCTTCACTTAGTTTACAGCAGAGAGGGCTCCAAACTCTTACAATTCTGAAATTAAACCAAAGACACCTGCTTTCATAAGTATGAGCACATCACTGCTCTCAGACACACCAGGGGCAGAAGGCAAAGGCTTGGACTTAATTACCTCTTTTTAAGCAGGTGTTATTTTCCAGCATCCTGATTTTCCTTGCCCTGTAGGAACCAAGGACACTGAAATACTCAGTGTAAGCAAGGGCAATATTTGCATCGTCCTGATAACTGGAAGTTGCTACACAGAAAACATTACAACCCATGAGCATTAAAGGGTCCAGCTGTGACTGGCAGGACCACCTGGGAAACAACCTGCACAACCTTCTCTGTTTCTCATTTCTGAATGTCTTATTTCTCTCTCTGGTGCTGCTGCTTCAGTTCTGTACATCAGCAGTTGTTGCTGTGCCCCTGCAGCATGACTCCCCGGGAGCACATGAGGAAGATGTCCCTCCTGGGGGAACAGGGCACGCTGGAGGAAAAGCACCTGTACCGGCTGGCAGGCGGCATGGCAGCAGGAGGTGAGCAGCAAGGAACCCCACTGCACTCGTGCTTATAGCACTGCTGGCTCTACAACAAACAGCCAGCAGCAGGTCTGAGGTCTTTAAAAGGTATTTCCAGTTTAACTTAGGAGTAACTGCAGAACCATTTTGCTTAAGATAATTAAAAATTAACAAAGAGGGCTTTTGAAATTCAGTATTTGATTAAGAGATGCCGAGCATCTGAAGACAAGTAAATGTCACACAGGAACTCAAACAAAAGCCACAGCTGGACACTATGATATTCTGGCTCACCATTGTGGGCTTTTTTTTCTAGAGCTGCTTTTTTTTTTCTTGTGACAATGCAGGTTCCACCTAGCATGATTTTTCTCAAAATGAACCTGCATTAGAAATGAAAACCCTCTCAAGCAGAGGACTTAACATCCACAGCTATCTTCTGTTTCACAATGTTATGTAAATTATTATTCAATGTAATTTGTCCTTTGACACACTTGACTGAGCACATCCTATTTATTTTTCCTGCAGTTTGACTGAATAAATCTACATTATTTAAACGAAGTAGTTCAGGTGGCAGTGAAAACATATTTTCAGTTGCTGCTATTAAAAAAAAAAAAAAAAAAAAAAAAAAGGTGTGATTTGCATTAAAGGAAACAAAACAAAACATTTTTTTTTCTGGTAAGGTCATACTGCAGCCAGAATCATTTCCTTACTGACTCCACTGACAGCAGAACTGTGTGTGCTTTGTGTCAGAACTGCGGCAGCGGCAGGAGATGCTAATGAGGAACCAGCTGATGGCAGTAAACCCGCAGCTGATGGGGCCGGGCCAGCAGAGGATGCAGGCGATCCCTGCCCAGTTTGAGCCGCGACTGGTGGACAGGTACCGGGCACCTTTATTCTGTTCCTGCACTGCAGTTAATCACTCTGTGTGTGCTGTCCCTGAGGCTGTAAAGGCCTTTTTTTTTTTCTTAATTAAACAATATCCTCTGCATATCTGAATGGTTTTTTTCCCCTTTCAGAGATCTGCTACCTTCAACTGAAATTATGGCCTCAGCTGACCCCAGACAAATCCACATAGCATCACACCTGGGACCCACAGTCCCACAGCACCCCAACATGCCAAACCTGTTGTCCAACCGTGTCTACCCAGGCCCAGGTAACAAAGCACCCTCTGCATCCTGAAAACTGAGACTATGTAGATCAGAGAGCCAACTGCACCTCCTAGTTTTCCATTGGTTTACTGGTAGTGTCAATAACAGTTTTTTATTATATTATATTATATTATATTATATTATATTATATTATATTATATTATATTATATTATATTATATTATATTATATTATATTATATTATATTATATTATATTATATTACATTATATTACATTATATTACATTATATTTTGAAAATGTCTCACTAAAAGGAGGCAGCCTGCTTACCAGAGATTCTAAACTGTGCTGGTTTAGGTCTAAGCATGTCCATTCTAGCTTTTGTTAAGTACACTTCTCAGAGTCTTTCGCATGTTTTTGTTCCCTCATTTTCTTTTTGTACTTTCCAAGCATTTTCACACCCAAACAAAAGGCTGTAGCTAAAAAAATAGCTCCTCAACAACACTTTTACACTACATTTTACTCTTTCTCCTATATGAGCACTGGCTGCTTTATGCTGATCATATTCTCTAATGATAATACCACATGCCACTCAATTCATGTAGGGCAAATACAAGCCCTTTTTAATAAAGGCTCAAAATTACAGGGCACAGCTCCAAGGGGAAGGCTGGACAACACAACTATGGCATTCATGTCATGCTGCACAAAAATTTGCATATTGTTCTATACAAAGTGAGCTTAAGAATCTTTCTTTGAGATGAGTGAATGTATTTTCAATGTCACATCAATACAACAAGGAAAAAATCTGATTTCAGTCTCTTTCCCTGCATTAAAATGGATCTCAAATAAGAGAGTCCCTCAAAAGGAAATGTAATTTAAAACTACATGGCCTCCAGGCTGAAAGCAGTCTTGAAGGAGCAGGTTTGCTTTGCTCAGCTGATGGCTATTATTTTCTGAGCAGTTATATGTACTTCAAAGGCATAAGTCACCAAAAAACACCCCACGCTGCTGTCTCCTTCCTTTGTGGTTAATGGCAGGTATTCCTAACTACAGATCTGATCCTGAAAATGCCTGATGATGGGCTTCATGTTCTTTCCACATATTTCCACAAAAAAAAAAAAGACAACAAATAGGATTTAACTTGAAATCCTATTACCTTCCTGGTGAAACCCACAGTTGAAGACTTACAGTTTTTTAAAAGTTTCTCTGCATTGTTTTGGGGGTTGTGCATTCGCATAGGAAATAAATGAATTTTAAAGTCTTTTTTTTCCCCCTTCCCTTTAAGGATACAGCTTTCTGCAACCAGAATCCATGGAAGCTGTGGCCAGAAGACAAGAACTGGTTCAAAAGCAAAATATTGCCAGGTAATCAATAGCAAGCTTTGCTCTGAGGTCTGTGCCAGGATTAAAGCAGCAAAGTGATTGAGATTGTTTTTCAAGTCAACCAGAGAAGCAGAGAGCCCTTGAGTATCAATTAAGGCCTTAAGCTACTGACTTTCTGCTTGCCCTATTTTGCTTTTATTCTTAAAAGGATGCAAAAAACCCACAAACCCCTTAGCTTGGTTAAGGAAAAAACCAAGTTACAGCCACAACCCTTGAACTGTGGATCCAAACACCCTGAAGTTACAAAAGTTCAGGAACAAATTCAAACTTTACAGCTGTGTGATATCACACACAACACTTTAAGCCTGTAGCTGGGCCCTTGGGACAAGCAGCTGTGTCTCCACCCTACCAGGGTGGGCAGCTTTCCTAGTTTAACCAAAGACTTGGAATATCAGAGTGACTGTAGAAAGTCCAGTTATCATACCAGCTTCAGTGTACTCAGTAGCTGGTTAAGAAACCACCAGTGCCCTCCCTCATGGCCACACCATTTTCACTGAGAAACTCTAACCTCAGCCACTTCTGGACTGGGCTGCACTACCCAGTGGTATAGTGCCCCTCACACAGTGAGACTAAGAGCAAAGAACAGCTAAGTTCTGTATGTTCATCTGAAAATAATTATGACCAAAGTGTTTTGACCTCTTAAGTCAGCAAAGCTTGATCACCCAGCACAAGATTTGCACCAGCAATGTGTTTCCTGTAGCTCTTGCAACATAGCAAAAACCCTGAGAAAAACAAGTGAAATAAGGAGCAGCAAACATGGCCATCTCATACACCCACAGCCACATCAGAGCTGGTTCTACCTGTTCAGGCTCTTCCCTCAACTGACCAAACAGCAAAACTCCAGCATGAAACAGCTCACCTACACCTTAAAAACCTTTTACCCCAGTTTTTTGCCACCCTGGCAATTTCCAGAGTGTTCACACAGCTTCCTGCAATACAGGTCACCTTTAAGGCTGCACTTGCTCCTTTCAGCTGTTCCAGAAATCAAGTGTTGACAATCTCCTGCACTTGGTGCAGCTTGTGCTGCTGAGCACCTGGGCTCAAATCCTTGTCCTCCAAGGGACTCTGCCTCATCTCAAAGCTCTGTTTGCTGGTGCTGACAGGAACAGACTATCTCAGCTGGAGGAGGAGGCAGGAATGTTGTGCTTTCTGCTGTTTATTGCCACCTCAAGAACTGGGTGGGAGTAACAACAATCAGGCAAAATGTCCAAGGACACAGTACATAGACAAAACACTTCCTTTGTATCTCTGAAAGCAGAAAATCAATGTTGGAGGTTGTTTCAAAGACGAAAAGAAGGCAGAGAAAGAGCCCTGAATGGTGTGATCAAATAATTCCTCCTCATACCAAAAATCTGTATAGATAGCTTTTGCCCAAACTGTTTTCCTGACAATTTTACACTCTCCTGAAGATCAGACTCTCTGTGACCTGTTAAACTCATTGCAGTGTTAAGAAAGCTAACTTGATGCACTTTAAAGTGCTTTACTTCACATTCAAATATGCAGAAATCCCATTGAAAGCTCCTCAAAGCTCCTCTAGGAGCTCTACCTTTCTGTTTGATCATTGGCCTGGCTCCAGAGAAAGCTGATGCCAGCAAAGGTTGGTGCAGCAGAGACAAACACTTCTACTTGTATTCTCTGTATCCCACTGGTAAGCCCTCCCATCCACTAAGACAGGAGCAGGAAGCTGGCATAGACTCTGGAGCATTCATCCAGAAGGAAGGAGATCAGTTGAGCACTTCCCACCAGGATCTCACCCTTTCACACTCAGAACCATGCTCAGGTGCCAGGCACTGTGCAGGGTTACTCAAGAGACTCAGCATTAGATTACTCTGAATAGATGCACAGGTTCCATAGATCTCATCTTGTTCTTTATAATTTACAATATCACTGGAATTTTGCAATTTTCAGTACAAATCTCTGAGTGATAATATAAATCAGTTCTTTTCTTTAGTCTTCAACCCTTATGACTCTGGAGACTGTTTTCCAAATGTGAATATAAACTCCATGTTTGGATTGCCAATATGCAAATAACACTTTTTTTTTGTCTGAAGTGTTTTCCAGAGCCATCACATGGAAGATAGGTTTTCCCTTTCTTTTAGCTTACTATCTGTATCTGACAGCACATTAAATACAGCCAGGTTTGTCATTCCATCTGCAGTCTGTACCCTCTCACACACAACAATGTAGAGGAGAGACAAAACAAGCAGTACTATTGCCTATTCATTTATCTGAGTTTTATTCTGCTGCTGAAAAAAAAGAAAAAAAGGTGATGAAGGGACCAAACTGCCCTAACTGCTCATGCTCTGTGTGTCTTTTAGAATGGAAATGGAGATGAGTGCTATTTTTCAGCAAAAGGAAATGGAGAAAGCCCATCGGAAAGGACTCCTGGGCCTGGAAGCTCCTTTCCTTTACCATGGGATGCCAGCGAGTCCCATCGCTTTCCGTGGCAGGCACAGACTCCCCGAAGGGCACCTTGCCAACGACCTGTATGTCCATCGTACCAGCCTGGATGAAATCCATGGCAACACCATGCTCATGGCAAGCAGCCCATATCCACCGGTCACCACACTGCAAAGGGAGAGGGGACGCCGCCCTGGGAGGAGAGCTGGAAATCACAAAACTGCTGAGGGCAGTGCCAATGGCATGAAGAACCAGGCAGATGATAAATCCACGGACTCTGCCTCAGCTGCAGTGGATGATGAGAAAGAAGACAAGAAAGAAGTAGAGGTGGAGACATCAAACAAACATGAGCAGAGCAAAAACCAGGCTGAGCCATCTGCAGTTGCCAAGAACTGCAAAGAGTTTGAACAAAGCTTGAGAAAAAACTGCACTACTCATGAAATTCCTACTGAAACCACCAGCTGCAGCAACACAAATGAGAAGGAAGCAAACAGCTCCTGTGCTGCTTTTGATGACAAGTACCTTTACCCTTCTGCAATCCCATTCTCAGCATTACCATATGGGTTTCCAGTTCCCAACAACCCATTGCTACCTTCAGGTTTGTCAGATATCCAGATTACAGTTGGAGTGGCATGATGATATAATCTGGTTTTATTGATTTGGTCTCTCAATTCTTCCCTCTGTTTTAAGTGAATTTTTGGTACGGTAAAGTCATTGCAATTAAAAATAGAATTTTAATTCTGCAAACTGTAATATCTTTATTCAGTTCTTGTTTTAAAAAGGAATTTCAATTAAAAGAAACAAAACTGCTGAATGAAGTTGTGAGTTAGCTTTCTCTTCAGCCCACAACTTTTCTGTATGTCCTAACTCACAGTAGGCACTATGGACTAGCAAAGGCTTGGATCTGTTCTACTGAAATAGTAGTCAAACTAAAGTAACAGTAAAGTCTAAAGAAAAAAAGCACTGGATAATGCACTCATTAGAGAAAGTCTTGCAGCATGATTTGTATGTGTAGTGACTGGTATGAACAGTGCTAGCAGTAAACAAAAAGAAGCCACCAAAAAAACCCCTTCAGAACCAGGTTCTGCTCATTACCTGGTGATTTTGTGTCTAGGACTCCTGTATCTGCAAATGACTACACCCTGCTGTTAATATATTAAGTTCTGAAAACGTGTAAAATTCTCATAACAATAATTTCCTCCTGATTTGCCAGCAAAATTCTACCAAGATAACGTCTGTGTTTCCTCCTCAAAGGAGCTCATGGCCTGATCCTGAATGGAGAAGACATTTCTTCCATCGAAGACATTCGCAAATGGACAGTTGATGATGTGCACAACTTCATTGTCAGCCTCCCAGGCTGCTCAGATTATGCCCAGGTGATTATAAACATACACCACATTTTCATTACTTTAGGACCATCTAGATTTAAATGTCAGCAAGCAAATGTAAATGTGAAATGTAGTTGATTGCCCCAAAAGTACAAGTATAATAGTCATTTTCTTTGTGCAGCTAGGAGATAAATACAAAGATAAAACAGTAAAATTATTATTTCTTCTCTTTTTAATTGTTTATGCCTCAGGGATAAGCATGAAAAATAACAATCAAAATCTATTTCAGCACACTGTGATGTGTTTTATCATTTCATCAGATATTTAAAGACCATGCTATTGATGGAGAAACCCTTCCACTGCTAACAGAGGAACATCTCCTGGATACAATGGGATTAAAACTCGGACCAGCATTAAAAATCCGCTCTCAGGTATGATCATTAAATGTATGCCAAGATGGTGAGTCACAGAGACATGAAAGTTCCAGGAGCTGACAGGAGGGAATTTTTCCAAACTAAAGCACACTTTTTCACTGATAAGGTAACTGCCACAATATTGGGAGAAAATAAATTACTCCAGCAAAGTTTTCTTTTGCTTCCCTGTACATTACCACAGCACACAGGGAGACAGTAAGGAATACAACTGTACATATTTCAGGAACAGACTGTCCCTCTCTGTTTGCAGTTTTTTGTCCTTAAATTAATTCACTAATATCAACTCTGTGTGTTTCTGTTGTTGCTGGTTCTTTTCCTTTTCTTTAACCCCTTGTACTCTCTCACTCTTCTCTCATTCTAACCACTTGCCCCACTTCTGGCTGGCAGTTTGCCTCCCCTCTGTCCCTGGGTGCTGCAGCACCATGGGAGCAGGAGGATCCTGCTATCAGGCCCAACAGTCCTAAGCTGGGTATTGCCAAGCTCCTTCCACAACCTGGGCATAGAAAACTGTAAGAGAGTGAAAACGGAGAAGATCTTTTTTCACAAGAATGTGACAACCCTTTGAGATGCCTGGGATGTCCCTGGTGTTGCTGCACCAGTCAGGCTTGATGTTTAATGGCTTTAACGGCAAGAAGCAATTGCTGCAATTGTGCCTTTGTCTTTAAAGGTGTCCCGACGTCTGGGCAACGTGTTCTACATGATGAATGTCCCTCTGTCCGTGCCCCTGCCTCCTGCCCCAGGGAAAGCCTCAGAGCAGCCCTCTGACATGGCCTCCCCTCTGCACTGCAACAGCAGTGGCGACACCCTGGACAGTCCCTGCTCCCAGGACCCAGAAACCTCCCAA
Source organism: Muscicapa striata striata (assembly GCA_030060385.1). Lineage (NCBI taxonomy): Eukaryota > Metazoa > Chordata > Aves > Passeriformes > Muscicapidae > Muscicapa > Muscicapa striata. The sequence continues at coordinate 1,115,790 of JAREIS010000115.1, forward strand.
GCAGTGGAACAGATCGTTTCAGAAAGCAGGGAAAATACTTGTGACACTGCTGGATCCCAGGCTGACTTCCAGATGATTGCTTTCCAGAAGAGTTGAGCTAAATCCAGAACATAACATGTTTTTAATAATCCAGGAACTTCTAGCTACAAAGTGTTTGAGAAGAAGCTACAGCCTGAAATCTCTGTAAGGTTGAGGCTGAAGGAAATAAGCTGCTAGTGCAGCATGAAGAAGTGTTGTACCTGAAAGGCATTCAGAAATGCAGCTACAGGTTAGTGCAATTACTTTCAAGTGCAATTTATTGAAAAGAATACCAGCAGAGTTAAGAGGTAAATTGAATCTTTCATTGAAGTCCAGGGTTATCACTGAAAGCTGTCAGAGACTCAGAGTGCACTGTGTGTCTTAGAGTGTGTTCCAGTGGGCAGCTAAGAAACTACATGGAAAAATCACAGCTTCCAAACATAATTGACTTCTGCTTCTGTTAAACAAAATTTATACAGAACATTCATATGGAATTCACTAGGACAGTATGGAACTGCCTATAGAATATAGAGAAATATACCCCAGACTCAGCAATTTGAGTTAATCCACTGCTACTCCAGAACAAAGCCTTTCTAAGTGCCTGGCAAGGGTATACAGCTTATAAAGACAGACATATTGAACATGAAAATACCATGTGTGACAGCAATTTTAATTATTCCAGGGCATTCTTATCACCAGGGCTGGAATTTGCTTTCCATGACTGCAAGCTGAGATGAGTCACCAGCCTCTGCCATGAAGGCCAATCACTGGGACAGTGACATTTCCTGCAGGCAGCAGGTTCAAAGCCACCTGGTTCCTGCCAGTCTCTGCCAGAACACCCCTCCTATCAGCTCACCTGGGCAAGCCATGGAAAGCTCTTCCCTCAGCAGGACATCCAGTGTTCTTCACTTTGGAAGAGGCCATCAGTCTAGCCTGAGAGCTCCCTTTTCTCTGAAAATATGGTTTCCCCTCACTCCTGCTACTGATGAGTCATTATCTCACAGCAAACAAGGACATGAGATAGAGCTTTTAGCTAAGGACAAATCCCCAGCATTTATTGTGATTTCTGTGTGACTTATCCTTGTTCCCTTTTCAGGGGTTTGGTCCTACACTGGTTTTCCATGCAGGCTTTGAAAGTCACTACACTTCCACTCTCCTCCCTCAAGAACTCTTCTTTACTCCAAAGGACACACAAATATCTTTGACAAAATCAAGTTCTGTAAATCAAGGGTTGATAGATTGTGGACTTGCTCGATGTTGTTACTTTAGATTCTCTCCCCTTAGTTTAGTTTGTGTGGCCTAAAGTACTGAAACCCCAAGAGGTATGAAGCTGTTTAGATGGTAAGTGGCTAAACACGAGGAGGGGAAGTATTTCCATATTCTATTATTTTACTTTAGCCAAAAATAAATTGTTTTATGTCTTTATTATATTTTTGCACTAGATAATGTGTGATTAGATGTTTGCAACAGCAACCTCAGATGTCCATCTCACCATACTTTGCAGCCTTTGGAAATAGGGCAAACATCTATATTCTTTGTAGTATATGAACCAATTTCTAACTTATCTTTTGTACAAGTGACAACTATGTTGACAGTGTCACCTATCTGACAAAACAGAGTTAATGACTTGGTTTTCTAATGGCATCCTACCTTCTCTCTGTGTGAAATATTCGACTCAATCCACATGAGACTTTCGTCCTGGAAGAGGAATCTCGGACACTGTTCAGGGCAGTCAGGCCACGAGATGTCGCTGCAAAGCCACTCGGTCACCTGCTGTCCCTGCGAAGGGAAACGCAGCACACCTGAAGTACCGAGGGCATATTAAGGGCAACCATATGAAGAAACTTCACTTGTTTTTCTAAAGTAACAGCAGAAAAGCTTGACTTCAAGTCCCATATGCCATGGAGGAAGGATTGAAATGTGGTTCTGAAGAGTGAGATTATTTTTGTAAATGGGTCAAACATGAACAATGCCAAAAGCTGAGAAAGTTGGGATGCAACATTTGCAGTCTTGTACTACTTCTGCAAATAAAAAAAAAAACCACCAAGCATACGATCCTTTGCACATACTGGGCTCTTCTTCCCAAAATGACAAAAGGAATTACTTCATACTTCCTGTACTGGGGGAGATGTGCTGCAGCAGCCAAAATGCAATAAACCCTGAACAGTAAACAGCTGTGAAGTGAAATAGGAAGGAAAGGGATTTACCTAAACAGACATAATAGATTCTATTTCTAATGGAGGAAATACCACTGGTTATGAAAGCTTCCTCTCCTACAAACACTTCAGAGAAAATGAAAATAAAAGGTAAAATTAATTAAAAACTACACAGAATCAGTAGACACAGCAATATTTCCAGAGGCTGATGGGTTTTCAGGAATTGTTTATATGTAAACATTGAAGCCTTGCTGATTCTTATGTTCTTTTTGGACATTTATTGTTTTTTTCCAGATGCAAGGGGGTTCAGGTAGCAATCACAAGTACCTAAGAAGACTGGCAGAACTCTGCTTCCTAACAACTTTCTGGTGCCTGTGCCAGCACAGCATTTATCTTTTCTGCAATGCAACTAAAATCACAATGGGATGCAGATGATGTGTTTTAATACATGTTGCATCATTAGAAATGTTTTATTTAACATCTATTGCTGTATTAATCCATAGCAGTGATGCAGTTTATGAAGAAGAGATTTTTTTAATATGAGGTGTTGTAGAAGTTGATTTTGTCTTTATCTACACTAAATGTGTGGGCTCCTAGGGACAGAGACTTTAATTTTTAATTTTTTTTAATAGGGCCAATGTTAAAGACAAGATTAATAAAAAGGTATAACAAACATATGGCAAAATAATAGATTTAGGAAAGTCCTGAAGAGGAAGAAATGGCTTGTCCTTCCTACAACAACCTGAGTTTATGGGCTCGTGTAGACTGCAGAAGATGATGTATGGAGTACAAACTCACATGGACCTAAACAGATAATTCTCTGATCAATTTCCTAGCTGAAGAACCTGTAAAAAATGCTATAAACATGCAAAAGTAATGCAGAATTCCCACCAGGTCCAAGTCAGGCTGTCCCTTTAATCCATCACACAAACAAAAGGACAGCCACATAGGTTGACAAGGTGATGATATTTCAAACTGACCCATACCCATGGCACCAGCTACTTCATAAAACTCTATATTCTAAGACTTTATACAATTGTGAATCTGCCACAGAACAGTTTTCAGAATGATAATTTGTCCTTTGAGTGTGAAACAGAAAAAATAACCCGCTCTGGTTTTTAAAATCACTGCTAGTATTTAAACTCTCTAGAAATTACTCATATTTTCAAATTTCCAGTTACTCCCATACAACGTTGATTGGTTGTGCAGTGTTTTGAGTCACCATTAACATCAGAAACTTTACAGAAAATCATCCAAAACTAGATACAGCTCTTGTTTTGGTACCTTGCCATGGTAATGTTCCACCTAAGCCCTTTATTATTCACTGGAAAATAACAAGTCTACTTTATGAGGCTGAGTGTTCATAGAATTACAGAATGGTTTGAGTTGAAAGGGACCTTAAAGATCATCCATTTCCAAACCCCTGCGTTCATCAGGGTTCAGCTGCCTCTGAAAGTTGGTTTTGATTAGCTCTTCATGTTATCATAAATAGCTGTAGCTTTATTGCTATGGCAATTTCAGTACAATAATACATGCTATATTGAGAGAAAAGCTCACCTCTCCTTTCTCATTTGTTTAGGCTTTGGGGGGTTATTGGAGTTGCCAGGCTCCTTTCTTTGGGAAGGCTTTGCTCCTCCTATCACCTGTACTGAGGCCACAAGAACTACTCTGTTGATTTGGCTCTTATGTTGTCCTTTCCTTTGTCCCATTCCCAAGTTTACCCAAGTCTGGTTTTTCCAGACAGACATTAGTTCTGCAACTATCCCCACGCTCTTTTTAAACCACCAATTTTCCTGTGGGTAAGGATGCAAATCTTTAATTCAGCCCAAAGTAAAGAAGAACCTGTTGATTATGTTGTATGGAGAATAATGCAGTATTTTCCCTATAGCATAGCAAAGACATGAATAGACATTTTGATTTATCAAAATTTAAAAGCATATATAGCATCTCTGTGTGTGAATTACTGGCATAAAGATCAACCAACCAAAATGGCAAAACAGAAAAAGCACCGCTGACCATGGAAAAGAAGAAAGCATCAAACCAACTGGGTCCTTTGCTGCAGCCTTGGCTCATCAGCCAATCTTTGCTGATTACCTTTCAGTTCCAAGGTTCCAACAGCTTTGCTAGAGGAGCACTGTGCAGCTGGGATTCATGGGACTCCAGCAGTCCCTGAACACTCTGCACTGGAAGATGGTCCATAAAGCACTCGCTGGCTTCTCATCCAACCTGTTAAATGGAGGGATGTAAACTCAAGACTTGCATCCTTACATAAAAAATATTTTAAACTCAAACACTTGTAATCATAACAAATTTATGATTTTATAAAACAATACCAGGTACTTCTTTAAGACTATACCTTAAATATTGTAACTCTTACCGTCCCCTCCTGAAACTGGCAAAAACAGAGATATAAGAAAACCTTTTTTATCCAAACTTTTCCCCAACACCTTGGCTGGTTCTTCCAGAAAATGTATTGATGTATTTTTCATTTGTGTGATGTATTTTTCATTTATGTGAAATGAAAATGTTACATCCTCACTGACTCCAGCATGGTCTGACTGACAGTGGTTTTTAGAAAGAGCTGATGTGCGAGCCCATATCAGGAGAGACGTATACAGTTACCCCCCAGTTACTGCTTAAATGAAATTATATTCTTACAATGAACAAAGCTGGTATTAGAAATAGGTGCAAATAATTACTGAAGAACAAGAGAAATTAATTTTTAGTTCAGTTAGGATTTTTGTCAGTTATATGTACCTAATAATACTGGGTTGTATAGAAATGAAAAGGAACTTGCAAGAGTGGAAGTATTTAAGAACTTTCTTAGTGAAAAATAATTATGGAGATTTGTCTAATAAACCTTTGTTGTTCTGCTAAATTAAAAGCTAAGTGGCTAACTAAATATTTATAAGTTTTTGAGATGGAAGTGACTCAGGATATGTCTACATTGGAATATGTTTCTGAGTTGTGACTCACGTATTTGTGGGTGGATTTTATCTGAACCTGTCTTGACAGTATGTGATGCTGAGTAATACAAGGCCCATATTCTTTATATTCTGAGCCCATTCAGTGTTGAAGCTGATTGGATGAAAAGGAAGGTCACTCCAGAGCCTGCAGCATGCTACCATCTGTACATAATCAAGGAAATGGCTCCTAATAGACTGCTGGAGAAATGCCCTTCCTTTCCTTCCTTCCTTCCTTCCTTCCTTCCCTTCCTTCCTTCCTTCCTTCCTTCCTTCCTTCCTTCCTTCCTTCCTTCCTTCCTTCCTTCCTTCCTTCCTTCCTTCCTTCCTTCCTTCCTTCCTTCCTTCCTTCCTTCCTTCCTTCCTTCCTTCCTTCCTTCCTTCCTTCCTTCCTTCCCTTCCTTCCTTCCTTCCTTCCTTCCTTCCTTCCTTCCATCCATCCCATCCTGTGAGGTGATGTGTCTTTTCCCCTCCCTCCTCCCAAATCCAGAAGGATTATGTGTGTGTCCAGAGGAAAAGCTTCTTGCAAGTTTCTTTGTTCAGAACTGACACTTGCTTTGACTTGGAGTGTCTCTCCAGTCTGTTTTGCAGAAGGTCCTGTGACTCCCCAGGTAATTAGTGACATGCTTGCCAGTAATTCCATTCCAGCATGTGGCTTTGTCTTTCTAACGTAGCTGTAGCTGTGGTAACCCCACATCATTTTCTGGATCCAGGATGACTGAACACAAAGAAATGAGACATAGCATAAAGGCCAATAAATTGACAGGAATAAGTGAATATAAGGGTATAAGAATATATGTACCACAAAAAGTAAAACACCACCTAACTCAGTGTCCTGAGAGAAGATACCTAAATCAGAAACAGGAACAAAGAAATAATACATTCAGGATAATTCCTTTATTTCCAGGGTCCTATCTCACAGACAAACTGAGGTGATGTCTATATTTAATGGTAGCTCGTGATGTGTTTTTGTTCCATCAATGTATCCAGCTGGTTTTTGAACCAAGCTTCCAGCATCCATACTGCTCTACTAGATCACACAGCTGGGGTAAAGAAGAGGGAAAAGAAGTTAATGAAATGCTGTTGGTTTGGCTTCAGTTGAAAGAGGAAACCACTCCACTTGTGTGCAACATCCTTCTCAACAGTAACTCTGGATGTACAATAATCACAATGGCAGTTTGCCCTTCATGGGCTGTGTCTTCACTGCCTGGTGCTGCAATGCTTCTTCTTGCAGCCTGCCCCACAACTGACAGACACTAACCTTAAACACAAGCTGTTTGAACCTTCTCTTCCACTCCATGGCTTTCTTGGAATTCAGCAACTTGCTTCTCTCCTGCTCTGCCATTCTGATGACTGAGAATAAACTTGTTCCATGTGTGATTCAGCCATGATCTGCTCTGCACTCCAGAATGGTAGGAATTCACCATCCAGCACCTTACACATTCCCTTGCACATTTTCCATCCCTCAGTCCTTTCTTAGAGATCTGCTTGAAGTGATGGGTTTGCTCCCTGTGCTGCTCCATGCCCAGCTGTCCTGGGAAGAGTTTGTGCAAATTAGTGTTTCACAAAGATGAATTAAAATTTCTGCAGGAAGAAAGAAAAAAAAAATTTTTAAAAATATTAAAAAAATACATTAACCAAATATCCAAGGTGCTTTTCTGCCAGCAAATATCTTGATGTACTGCAGATAACATACCATGCCAAAAAAACCCCTGCAAAATGAAGAGCTGAGCATTAAAGGAGAGTTTGTGAATCAGCAATAGATTCAAAGAGACAGAGGGCATAGAGGAGTAAGACCTAACACCTTAAAAGAGCCTGAAAGTAGAAGTATGAGGGATGATGACCTATCAGGAGGTGATTGCACCCTTCAGGAGGAGGCCAGAGAGGAGCAGCTTGTGCCTGTGCAGGCAGAGCAGAGGGGTCAGAGCTGCACCGTGCCAAAGCCTTTACTGCAGCCATCGTGTATTATTAGCAATCTGTAAGTTACAGATGGCTGAAACTTCTTCTGCAAGAAAGCCTCCATGTCAGATGTGCTTTTATGTTACTCTAAGTCAAACTGTTAAAATTATTGCCAACTTAAAGCATGTATTTTTTAATAAATGCAGGCTGCCTGCTTTTTATGAGACATTGTTTTATTGTAACCATAAAAACTTCAATTCCCTCTACCTAGAAGTTCATCTTTTGAATTACACTTTTCTAGTTCACTCACTCTGCAGTCAGTCAGCTTAATTTATAACTTGTATGGATTTTCTGCCCAGCAACAGCAAAAGGAAAACATTCAACAGAAAAAGATGTCGTACCAGAAAGAGCACAAAACCTGGCAATGAAACTGAGGGGCAAATATGCTGCTGGAAGCGTTTTTAGGTTCTTAATTGCTCAATTTTCAATCTGAGAGTTCCAAATTGTAGGAACAGAAAGAGCAACAAGATTTGAGGGGACTGGACAAGACAATGCAGCACTGCACATACTTTTCCATCTCAAAGTGCCAGGGTGTGGTTTGGAAACACAGAGCCAGAATAAATGATTATAGCTTCACTAACTCCAGTGATCTCATAGCACAAGTATGTGGGACAACCTCTGGCAAAAGGCCCTTCTGCTTTATATAGGTTGCTTTCTGAATCTAATTCTGTAAGTGTATGAGGTCTGAGCAATGAGTCTGCTTAAATAAACACCAGTTAACAAAGATGCTGTATTGAGCATCTTTAAGGCCTTACATCCTATTTCAGTGTGTCAAAACTTAAAACACAGACTTTTACAGCCAGAGCTGGAGCAAGGTCAAGGGCTGGTCAAGGGCTGAGGGGGGAGAGCAGCTGAGGGGCTCCTTTCAGTGGTGTCCTGTGACAGAACAAGGAGCAATGGCCATAAAGTAAAACACAAGAAGTTCCACCTCAACATGAGGATTAATTTCTTCGCATTGAGGGTGGCAGAGCACTCAAACAGGCTGTCCAGGTAGTTTGTGGAGCCTCCCTCTGTAGAGACATTCCAAACTCATCTGGACACGTTCCTGTGTCACCTGCTCTGGGTGACCGTGCCTTGGCAGGGGAGCGGGACTGGATGATCTCCAGAGGTCCCTTCCGGCTCTAACAATCCTGAGATTCTGTGAAGGGAGCGCGGTGAGGAGGGGTTGGTGATGGGCTGAGGAACCAGCTGAGGGCTGGGGTGGGCTGAGCGGGGTGGTGGAGGGCTGAGGAGGGATTAGGGCTGGGGAAGGCGGGATGAAGAGAAAGACCGAGACAGGATGAGGGGGACTGGGGGGACGAGTCAGGGCGCTGCGTGCCAGGCAGTGATGGACAGAGGCGCTGAGGGACCGAAGCGGGCCGCTGAGGTGCTGAGGGAGGGAGAGGGAACCGTGAGGGACCGGGGCGAGTTACTGAAGCGCTGAGGGACGATGAGGGACCGAGGAGGCCCGCTGAGGGGCGGACACTGAGGGAGAGGGATGGTGAGGGATCGAGGCGGGTCGCTGAGGCGCTGAGCGCTGAGGGACGGTGAAGGACCGAGGTTGATCGCTGAGACATGGACAGTGACAGAGACGGACAGTGAGGGACCGAGGCGGGTTACTGAGCCTCTCATGGGCAGTGAGGGATGGTGAGGGACCAAGACGAGTCGCTGAGGCGCTGAGGGACGGTGAGGGACCGAGGCGGGTCGCTGAGGGGCTCAGAGACACTGAGGGACAGTGAAAAACCGAGGCAGGTCGCTGAGGGGCGGACACTGAGGGAGAGGGACAGTGAAGAACCGAGGCAGGTCGCTGAGGGGCGGACACTGAGGGAGAGGGACAGTGAAGAACCGAGGCAGGTCGCTGGGGCACGGAGAGGGACCGTGAGGGACCGAGGCGGGTCGCTGAGGGGCTGAGAGACACTGAGGTACGGTGAGAGACCGAGGCAGGTCGCTGAGGGGCGGGGGGCGGCGATGGGCGGAGGCGCTGCGGGCGCGCCCCCTCCCCGCCGCTCCGCCCGCTCCCGCCGCCTCTCGCGAGGCCACCGCCCCCCCCCGCGCACGTCACCGGCGGAGCGGACGGCGAGAACATGGCGGAGCGGCGGCGGCACAGGAAGCGCGTCCAGGTACCCAAGACTCCCCCTCCTCTCTATCTCTCGCTCCCCGCCCGGTGGTTCCCCCTCTCCCTGCTTAGAGCGGCTTCCCCCGCGGCCTTCCTGCCCCACGCTGTTGGGAGGCGGTGGCTGCGGGTGGCCCGCGGTGAGCGAGGAGAGCGCCCCAGTCTCGGGGCACCGGGAGCTCCTCAGGCCGGGGCCGGAGCCCGGGCTGGCAGGCTCTCCTCAACATTTTCTAGCGGATTGGTAAACACTGTGAAAACAGAGTGGGGAAGCTCAAGTAGGAGCGTTCCGGGGCCCCCGGCACATCAGAGGCGCCCCCGCTTCATCCCTATGGGCTCTGCGCCCTCAGAAGTTCTTCGGCTCTCCATGACCAAAAAATGACATTTGGAGCTGTTCCCTATTTTTAATCGCCGTGTTGTACTCAGAATCTCCCCCGTTATCAGTGTCGAACAATAGCTTAGTGCGGGTAACACCAAAACACCCGGGAGCTGCACCTTCACCCAGCGTGTCCGGCCCAGAAGACGTGGGACAGATGGTAAAAGCATCTTAAAAGCAAACGTGCCCCAACCAGGAAATGATGCGGGAAGGAAAGGAAATTTGTGTCTGGAAAACATAAACAAACAGGCACGCCTATAAATAGACCTAATCGGCTTTGGAATTGTGTTAAAATGTAGTGATAATTGTGTGGTGGCACTGAGAGGCAAACTGAGGGCTGCTTCTGTGTTTTCACTTACCTGGGAGCCTGGTGTGTCGAGGTGTAATTTTTACAGGGAGTTTTACAGAGTTTTTAATGCATGTTTTGGGCGTGCTTACAGTATCAGTTACCATAACGCTCGTTACTGTTATGTGTTATCAACACTCAGGCTAAGTAGTGTTTGTTTGGAGTTTATTGCTCTCCTGTAAGAGCAGATAATATTCACGAGAGAGATCACAGAGCCATTCAACAATGCTTGCTTCATATGTCACCCTTCTGCTTGGCTGCCCTCTCTCCTTTCTCATCCTTCCCTTTCCCAGCCCACTTTCCCTTCCCCCAGGAAGATGGAGATCTGCCTGTACCTGTAAAGGTTCCTTTTTTCCCTTTAATTCAAATTAGCGAGGCAGGGGGAGAAATGCAAGCCGTAATTAATCAAAATCTTGTTGAACGAGCCCTATCCATCACAGCATTCAATTAATTATTGCAAAACATTACAGAATTATTCTCTTTTTGAGATTTTTATAGGCTGTCCCTTTCCAAGGATGACAACAGCTCAATAAAGCACCCATCAAACCAAATTTAAACGTAATTCAATGTTTCTATAACACCCAAAGCTGTGGTATTGCAGGCAGTTAAGCACATACTTAATTTTCAGCATGTTAGGAGTAAGAGTTTTTCCCAGATTGTTAGTAATTAAATTGATGTCTGGGTTTTAACACTTAAGGTTGTGGCCTAAATTTGTGATATAATTATGCAAATAAATGTGTATCTTCATAGGTTCCTAGTGCAGGTCAACAACAATGGAAAGACAAGACAGTGAACAAAGAATACTGGTGAATGCACAAGGGGTGTTCTTAATTGGTCAGTGAATAAAACAACTCATGTTTTGCTTGGTAGTTAGTTTTGGGTTTCATTTTTCTTAAGCTTTTTGAACTTTACTGGCATATTTGCAATATGATTATCACGTTTTTCTGGCTCATGCTGCAAGTGTCTTCTTTTAAAATGAAGTGTGGGATTTTTATTTGTAGGTGCTTCAAGTGTTTTAGCAGTGTGTATTTAATTTAAAGTGATATCGGCCCCCTAAAGAGATTATTTATCATAGTGCATTCAAGTCTGAAATCAGAATACCCTGCTGTCATTAAACAGAGCTGTATTTCTTGACAGGAGCGAGGTTCTTGGGAGAAGCTGGTGTATTTAGCTGTGGAAGAGGCTGATGTAATGGAGTTGTTAGAAAAACCATGGGCACAGAACCTGGGTTTGGAATGAATTTTTGTAGGATTTTATGCCTACCATCAAGATTAGAATCGTGGTAGTTAGGTCAGATAGCTAGACATGAAAAAATGCTCAAAAATAGTTCAAAGTTCTGTTAGCCTGCTCCATGTTTCCCATCGGAAGCAGTCACAGGAAGGATCTGTTTTATGGAATGCACTTTCATCAAAAGACACATTGCCCAATGTGTGTTGCATAGCTAAGACTCTTCCTCTGAAAGTTACAAAAAAGTTGCAAAAATTTTAACTTCAGAAGTTTGAGCAAGGACATTTCAGAGGTAAAATTCTCAAAGTGTCATTGCTGATGGTAATTTAACTGTAATCAACACGGAGATTAATTCAGACATGCAGTAGTGAAGAGAGGCTGGTCTGTAGGATTCAGATTGCTTACCCAGTGTCTCCCATGTGATTCAAATGTCTGAAATCAAGAACACTTGCTGTGTATAAAGGACTTAGTGACAGGAAAACAACACATGTTGTCTAATGGCTAGTTTAATCTTTTTATTTTAGACAAAGTGCATCTCAAAAGATGGGAGATGGCTTTGAATGCCTGTTACTCCAGCAACCTGATCAAAGCTATTTCATGTCTTGGAACTGTATTTTTTTCCATATGTATCCTGAAATACTCACTTAACCACAAAATGTTCAGTGTTGTTTCCTTTGACAGGCACTGGGCCGGGTAACACGTGGCACTGTGCTGGCAGCTCTGCAGTTTGACTGTTAAATAGGCATTAAGTTTTCATTACCTTGGCTGCATTCCACATGCACAGTTTTAGTCTGCCCGTGGCAGGTTTTGGACTGATCTTTGCGTTGGGATTAACAGCACTTGCCTTGCACCTTGTTGCTATGTCCTGCACTCCAGAAATGTTAATTAATGCACAAAATACTGCTCCTGAAAAGAGAAAACAGCTCCTGGGCAGTTTGGGAGTCAATGTCTCACTGCAAATTGATGGCTGAGGTGGCATCAGTGACATTAATGACAGGTACTTTCCTTGTTGACTTTTTCCTTTGATTCAAGCTCTGAGAGTCTCCTGATGAAGGACATCTACTAACCATTAACTTTATCAATAACATAACTAATCATTACAACTAACTGCTGTAGTACACAGTCATGATTTGGGTTCTGCTGGAAGGAAAATGCAACAGTTGCATTGCTGTTCCTGTGCTTCAGTTTTGTGTGATTCTGAAAAAGATCTGCAGAAAGGACAATGCAATGGCTTTCCAGTAATGCATATTTTAGTCCAGCTTGCACATTTGGCTTTATTTTCTTCATAAATTCTAGTAAAGATGAGTTGGATGATAACAAAGGAAAATTATTTAATTACGTCTGTCTTTGAAAGCTAAGTGGTATCAACTGATAGAGGAGGAAGAAAAAAGATCAAGGGAACAAAAAAAAGTGGGAAAATGGGAATTAAAAGTAGCAGCCTGAGTTGTCATTAAAACAAGAGACGGTCTTTTGGAAATCTTGAGTTACATTTTTGGAGGTGGGAAGGGAAAAAGTCAAAACAGCTGGTCTGGGGTTGGAAGGGGAATGAAGCTGGTGTGTTTTGGCTTCACAATACTGTACATTGCTCCTTGGATCTGTTTTAGAACTCTGTATGTTTACAGAGTTCTGTATGTTTTGCTCAAAAAAATTAGCAATGGTTGAAAAGAAAGAGGGGAGAAAACAGATACTTCTGTTTTCATAGGATATATACTGGACTGAAAAACATCTGCTAATCTTTTTCTGTAAAGAAAAGTTAATATTTTGTGGTGAGCACATGGCCATGGTAATCCAGAAGAACTGGTTTCTCCACATGGCTGTGCCACAGTTGCTTTTGAGAGACCTGGGGCAGTCCTTGCACTGGTCATCAGTGCAGGAGTCAGGCAAGTTTATGTTTGCTAGTCACTGAAGCAAACAGGGATGTCCTAAGAAAACTCCTAACACCCTGGTGTGTTTGTTTCCCCCTACCCACTTCAGTCATGCCAATTTGTGTGCTTTGTCTTTGGCACGTTGGTTTATTTTACAAGGTACAAATATCTCAGCAGCACACAGTCCCCTGCCACAGAACATCCACTCTGAGGTCCTGACAGTCAACAGGGGAGGGAAAAAGACAATCCTGCAGTTCTGTCCAAGCTGTGATGTGCTCAGCACTTTCAGAGAAGAGAAGGCTAATGCAGTTGGAGTGTCTGTATAATGAGGAGAGGTGTGTGGAATGGAACCTGGGATGACACAGTGTCATTTTTGATGTAGACTCTTAGCTTGAAAAACAGGTGCCACATGATAAATGTGCTTAAATTTTTTCTTTATCTTATCTGAAAACTGTATAAACTATTGGGCTTCAGCAGTCTGCTTTGAGGGATGATGTTCTGACAATGAGCAATCAACTAGATACCTATTTCATTGAAATAAAAGAATTTTGATGACCTGTTTGAAACAGAGGAGCATAAATCCTTGTAATGCATTTGGCTGCACACAGAATAACTTGTCTTGCTAGTGACACTCATCATTTACTCTCTTCTGATTTTCCAGAAACTCTAGTTCTGTTACCAGGTTGTAGAAGGAAATTGTCCTGTCCTGGGTCATGCCTGTCTTCTTGCAACTGTGACACAAAGAGGGAATAAAGTGACTGCAGTTTTCAAACCAGAAATGTGCTCTGCCCTTTTGTCATCCACTGAGTGTTCCAGGAGTAGGAAGACCTGAATAAGTCATGCTTGGATAGAGCTGAGGGGGAGTAGGAAGCTCATGGACATTCAAGTTTCAGTGGCTCAGTTCAGATGTTATTTGTGATGGGTTCAGGCCTCTCTGGTGCTGCACTCCCAGCTGGGGCTTGAATTAACTGGGAACTACATCCATGCATTGAAGTCCAGAAGGGACTATGCTGTACTTTGATTTGGGAGATAAATTTGGTAAATTTGATTGGGACTTTCCCTTCACTTCAGTGAGTCTGGAAGGTCCCTGGGTTTGATTGTCCTTTTATGTATTCATATAGGGCAGAATTGTGATTGAGAATTATTCTTAAAAATTTAAAATGTCTTTGCATTTCTAGCAAGCCACTAGGCTGAGCACTGCTTTTCCTGTCAGTAGGTGGAGTTCTTCTGTCTAGACAAGTAAGAAATTTGGTTTGATTTTATTTTTAATGGCCAGAGTTTGTAAGTTACCAGAGATTGTAAATCTCTAAATTTTACATGCTGTCTAGTGACAACATGGGCTACTTTAAAAACTAAACAAAAAATTTGGTTGAATTGCAACAGTGCCCAGGGTAATGAACTTGCCATTGCTTTGGTTTATTTCATTTATTGATGGAGTATATTATTTCTGTCAGTCATCTATTTTCATATTTTAACAGAAGCCTGGCTCTGCAAACAAAGGATTGAAAATAGGATGAAAAATGGGGATTAAATTGCAGGGGACACTTTCTCAGAATGAGCTCAGTTAAACTGTGGCAGTCTCTCTCTCACTGGGAAGCTTTTTTTGTTTGGGCTGTTATGAAACTATCCCTCATGGACAAAGCAATAGAGAGAAAGGAACAATAAAAAAAAAATCTCTTGGTGCAGCCCCTGCCTGTGTAGTGTATCACATGACCCAGCAGGATCATAAATATTTTAGGAAGAAGGAAAAACCACCTTAGCAGAGGAATAAACACTGATGTGAATATCTGCAGTTTCTCTGTCTGCTTTACTGTCCGTGCTGTGAAGAACATTTGCCCTGAGAATTGTTCCACATTTCATTTGCTGGCGGAAATTAATAGAAAAGCAGCATTTCACAGTTTCCGCCTGCAGTCCCCAGTCACCTGGTGCCTTATCCCATGTGGCAGTGATGGGACACAGTCACTTGTTTTATTTCAGTGCACTGGAGTCCCTTTTGTTGCTGTTCAATTACTCTGGTACCAAGTTTGGTGGTTTGGTTTGATTTAGTTACCAGTACAACTGTACCATGTAGGAGGACCTGAAACCACAGAACATATACGTGCCCTGTCAGGGAATAGTTTTCTTATCTGATGTTTAATACAGATTTTTAAAATTAAAAAAAAAAAAAAAAAAAAAAAACAAAAACATTGAACATGCAGAAGGAGGTAATATGCATTTGAGGACTGTTAGGATCATCTGGCCTAATTTGTGCAGATGTTTTTGAAACTACCTGGTGAGTGAGCATATTTCTGCTTTCATATGGAAGATTTAGACTTTTTAAAAAAGTCTCAGAACTAACGACTGTGGAGTCTTTTGGTCATTTGGACATCCCTTGTGTTATTCTCTTCAAAATTCTCCTCAGATAGGAAAAGCAACAATCTCCTCTAGAAGGATACTCATTAACCAGTTGGATTTGAAAGTTAGCTGTTCAAACTGTTGAAAATTAACAAATCTTACCATCTGAAGCTTTTATTCTGGTGTAACCACATCTATTTGACCTTGCATTTCCATTTAACATGCTGCTATTATAATTATACATCTTAAAAGCAGTAATGGAGGTTGTATATGTTTATTGACCTTTAGGAAAATTAGATCTTTAAACAGACTCTGAAACTTTTATTCCTGTAACTGACCAGTCCGATTTGTGGTTTATATAATCTATTTCTTCGGGCAGCATGAGAAGAACAGGTACAGAAAAGGCAGTGCAGTGTGGAAAGCTGTGCTGGTGCTTCTATGTTACTGATCCACAAGTAGCGGGGGGTGTTGGAGAATTAAACCTTATGGATTAAAAAAATTTTGAGGAAGTTAGCATAAGTCAGCTTAACATCCCAATCTATGTATTTTTCAGATATGTTTTTGTGCAACAGGAACATTAGAAAGTTCTTCCACTCCTTGCTTGCAAATACTAGATCTTAATTTTACATAACTGAAACTGCCCATCTCCATCCTTCTGCCTTACACATCTCAGAGTTCTTTTACCTCTCTGCAAGGTGGTAGAAGAACAGAATTTGTGAATGTGTGAAGACTAAGGGCTCCCTTCTCATAAAACGTTGGTTTTGGTGTTTATATTTCATCCTGCTGTGCTTTCATCCTGATGTTCTACTCTGTAGATTGGAAGAATCTCCTCCAGGGTACTCTAAAGTCTCATTCTGTAGTCCTGCAGTGGGCAAAGAAAGTAGCCAAATCTTTCACTTCAACATGGTTTTCTCCTTCTCTTGTGAAATCTGAGCTGCTCTGTGTTCTGTCAGAGTGCCTATATTGCTGTCATTTCACACACACTCATTCCTCACTCTGTTTTTCCTTTGTTCCCAGCTTCACAACTGTTTCCATCCCAGCTGTGTCCCTTACAGCAGCTTCCCATGTGCTATTTTCCTCTTAGGCCTTCCTTTAGTTTGCTCTTTCTACAGATCTGCTAACCTTCAGTTCATCTAACTTGAGATTTGCTGCCTTTTTGCTTCATGTAGACAGAAAGTTCTCAGGAAAAATGACTTTACCTATTTTCACATCCTTTATATTTTATTTGTTATTTATATATTGCCATGAAATAATGAAGACTTTGCAATAGCTGATTTTTTAAGCCTAAATGGGTAATTTTCTTATTTAAGAAAATTGTGTTTAAGCTGTATTAATAATTTTTTACTTTTCCCACTGTAGGAAGTTGGTGAGCCATTCAAGGAGGAGAAGGCTGTTGCTAAATACTTGCGTTTCAACTGTCCAACAAAATCCACCAACATGATGGGCCACCGAGTTGATTATTTTATTGGTAGGGTTGCTTTTAACCAGAGAATTCTGGTTTCTTCTAACATTGCACTTGGAGGGTGGGAGAAGCTGTTTTATTTTTATTAATAATACATTATCTAATAGGTACTAATCTTACAGTTTGGTTTTGAAAACTTATCTACGTATTAGGAAGTCATAAAATTAATCTCACTAGCCTGGAGTCATTGCAATAAACTTTCACTCTGTGATTTAAAGGTGTGTGATGTCAAGAGGAATATATTTCAGAATAGTGACTAGTCTTACTTGAAAGATTGAAAGGATGTGGAACATCACCAGAACATACTGATCATTGTGGTTCAACGAACATAGACTAAATGTTAAAAATAATGTTAATGCATTTTAATTCAATTTTTAATTTAATTTCAATTTTTTTTTTTTTGTTTTAGCTTCAAAAGCTGTGGATTGCCTCCTGGATTCTAAATGGGCAAAGGCAAAGAAAGGAGAGGAGGCTCTCTTCACAACCCGAGAGTCTGTAGTTGATTACTGCAACAGGTATGACCCAGGCTGCTTCTTCAGTGTCACCAATGGCTGTAGTTGTGCAGATGCCACAGTTATTTAGGAACCAATGTAACTTGGACTTTGTGCATCCTAAAACTTCAGTGGTTATATGCAAAAATAATGATTGTATTTATATTGCTGTGTTGGAGGGTGGAAATGATGTAGCTTCACTATTTTTGTTCCCAAAACTCTCTCAGGCTTTCACTGCACTGCTTGGGGCAACAAAGTGAAGCAAAGGAGTTTCGTGAATTTTGACAATATTTGTAGTTAGCAGGGTCAGAGCACTCAAACCTCTCTGTCCCTGCTGTCTGAGGAACAGGATTCTCTTCTGGTCTTCCTGTTGGGAATTCAGGTGTCTCCTTTCAAGGATATTTCTAGTTGGTGACAACCTTAAGAATACCACATACTACATGCTGGTGCCCTGCTGGCCATATATTTATCTTTATATCTCTATACATAAATAGATATTGCATGCACTTGCAATAAGGTCTGTTTGTAGCTGACAGGAAGGGAATACTTGGCATAGGTACCACAGTTTCAACAGAGCAGTTCTGTTCATTATGCATCACTTACCAGTGATCTCAGTGAGCTGTATGTCCACTTCCTTAGTTTTGCTATGAAATATGTTAACATGAACTTGAAAATAAATATTGCAGGAATTGCATTCATGGGAAAGCTAATTAAATGGATCTGGTGGCTTGCTGTATCCTACATCTTGTGTGTTCATTTATATCTGCAAAATGCTGCCTCAGAAAAGTTTTTTACCCAGTTTTGAACAGATGAACCAAAAAAAGCAAAGCAACAGGCAGGACATGGGATAAGTAGGTCTGGTGTGTGTAGCTGTAAATAGAGCAGGTGATGGTGACCTTGCCTTTCAGTCATGCTGGTCATGATTATGTTAGAGAGATGATCTAGAATGGTGTCTAAAAGCAGAATTGAATGTAAATGTTGTTCTCACAGCTGCATCTAAATGAATCATTTAACTTTTTTTGTTTTAAGACTCCTGAAAAAACAGTTCTTTCATCGAGCATTGAAAGTGATGAAAATGAAACCTGACAAGGATACAAAGAAAGAAAAGGAAAAGGGAAAGGCTGAGAGTGGGAAAGAAGAGGAGAAAAAGAGCAAGAAGGAAGGTGGCAAAGATGAAAAAACTAAGAAGGAGAAAGAAAAGGAAAAGAAGAAGGATGGTGAAAAAGATGAGTGTAAGAAGGTAAGTACTATGTATAAGAGAAGATAAAAACCTTTAACAAATACCATCAACAGATTGTTAAGATTGAACTGGCTCAAAAGTTGGTTATTCTAAAATATGCTTTGCTTTTTTTTTTTTTCTCCCTGTTTTCATCTCTAAAACATGCTGCTTTTTTTGTTACCTTTTGAATTGGTCTTATTTTGGTCTAGATAAAAAAAGAGGCTTTAATTGGTCTTTTTGTATGTATCTTGTCATCTTTTCATGTGGGCTGAGTTAATCAAAACCTGTTTCTCTCCAGTGGCAGCAGCAGGGAGGCTGTGTGCATCAGTTACCATAGAATGACACATGTGCATGTGACCAAACATCCAAACCAGTGCAGCTGCACCAGTGAAACAAACAGTTTTGCAGTGTTTGGTAACAGGAATGTTTGGAATGTCACATTTGGTATGTGGGGCCTGTAACTGACTGTGTAACAGCACTCCATGACTGCCTGCATCCTGCTTCCTTGCACTTGAGCTTCCAAGTGTAAATTACTACTGTGCAGGTTTTAATGTTGTTTGGGTTTGTTTTCACTCCTGATTGATCTTATTGCTTATTTATTATTAGCAGAACAAAATTTCTGAAGTCTAGAGAAACTGCAGGAGAAACTTGATGAGTGAATATGGTTCTTCTTCTGCATACAGTGGTCTGAATCAGTGAGAGTTAGTAGGATAGTTATTCCCATTCAGACATTCCTAAGTGAAACAATGGCACATCTAGTGAGAGTTACAGTCTTGTCTGCAAAGGTCTGGGTGTCAGAAGAAACCTAAATGGAGAATAAAAGAATTATAAACAGAACAATCCACTGCAGTCCCAGCCCAGTGCAAGATTATCCAACCCCGGAGGTACTGCAAAATGCTGATTATGAAAGTAAAAACTCCTCCAATCCCCTGTCAGGGGAGGTACATTATTAAATGTATGTTAATTTTTAAACTAATCATTATTTATTGAACAGGATATTTAGTGCATTATGTAAGCCAGTGGTTAGGAACTTGAATGAAACACAGGATCAAAATCACAAAGTTAATTTCTCACAATGAAGTATGCGAAGAGAAGCAAACAGGAGACAGAGAAGAGGAAGCACAAGATCCAAAAAGAGATTGAGGAGGACAAAGAATAAATGGGCAGAAACTGGTTCTGCCAGGATGTCCATTTGGGAAATATGGCACTAAAGTAGCAAACAATTCTAACAAAGTCAGTGATGGTGAAGTGTTCCCTGTTCCTAATCCCTGTACAGACTTCCTGTTAATATCAGCCAGCTTTGCTCGGCATTTGATGACACAGTGTAAATCCTGAAGTCATAGTCCTTTGACACTAAAAATGAGATTTCTCTTTATTTATAATTTTTTTCAATTATTTATAATTTTTCAGGTACCCAGGTGGTAATAAATTAGAACAGGAGGAAATAAAATACCTTTACTTTAAAAAAAACAAAAATGTGTGAACATGATGTTAAGTTCGTGAAAAGTTATCAGATTATAAATATATTAACAGATACTATAAATTAAATAAAAATATATAGTAAAAATAATGTACAATGTTAAATATAGAAATTAAACTTTTTTTTTAATATATTTTATATATAATGGTTTGTATAAGTATTTTTAATATATAATATTTTTATATACAATATATTGGGTATAGATAAAATATTTATGATTGTCCTCAGGATGACACCCCAGGAACACCCAAGAAAAAGGAAACTAAGAGGAAATTTAAACTTGAGCCACATGAAGACCAAGTGTTCTTGGATGGAAATGAGGTAAGATTTATTGGTGCTTTTCAACTTTGGGTGTCACCATGCTATTGTCAGACACTAGCTTAATTTACTGGATTTCTGCAAACTCCTTCTTGACATATTGAAAGAAAAATTAATGCTAATGTGATGGCTGATCTTGAAACCAGATTTTCAGATATTTCAAGGAGGTTAAAGACAGGCAAATAGAGAACAGTAACTTTAAAAAAATTCCAAAGAAAACTTCCTTACCAGTATTTGAGGTGTTGGTGGCCGTGAGGTGAAATGTTTGTCCTCAGGATGGATTCAGGGGCTGGCCCTGCCTAGGACAGGAGGATGGGACAGAGACTCCTGAGGTCCCTCCAGCCCAACTTACCCCACAGCCAGTGCCAGGCCAAAATTGTTCTAAGCCAAACAAGCCTTCCAGGACACCATGTTCAGTTGCAGGAGTGGAAATAAAAAATATCTGCTTGGCTTTGTGATCTGAGCAGACAGGTGATCCTTTGGCATTCCTGAATGCTCATCCTGTCACTACCACTGAAATTGTGGCCTTAAATACTTCTGTGTGCTTTGCTGTTCTGGAAGACAAAGAATTTAATTACTTACCAGCTCTGTAATGGGCAGAGTCACATTTGTGCTTCTCAAGTTTGGGATAAGTGGTGAGTTCACTGTACTGTGTTGATGCAGTGTGTGGCTGTACTGGAGTCTCCCCCAGGATTCTTGTGTTCCTTTGGTTATAAAACATACATGGCAGTAACTTCTGTAAATAAATCACTTGTGCAGAAAATGTGTTTCTCCTTTTTATCTTGATTTTACCTTTCTCAGTTCTTCTACACTTTCTTTGCTCTGTTTCATCCCATCTCATATGGAATCACACCAGCTCTGATTCTACTTGTCATCTTTACATGAAGTGCCTATTCCAAACAAAGCTGCAGCACAGCATCTGCAATATCACAGTATTTACTGCTTGTCTTAACATCAGTTACTTCTCTGTTTATTAATGAGCTGACATTTTCTAACAACTGTAATTCACAAGAGCTTTTTTTTAAGTAGTAGCTAATTTAGAGCCAGTTCTCCTGTATTTGCATTAGAGCTGGGTTTTCCCCTTTCCTTCATTATTTTGCATTTACAAACACTGCATATCACACACTTATTGCCCAGTCTTCAGCTTGCTTGGGCTCACAGAACAGCTGACTGGCAGCAGCTGCACCTGAATACAGTTAACTCTGGCACCCTGTGAGAAGCAGAATGTTAAATATTTATTGCATTACATGGAATCACCATTGCCTTCCAGGTGCACTTCTGGTAGTTGGGATTGACACATCTGCAATGAGGGTTGCTCTTTCTAGTAACCAGCAGCTTCTTTTCACAGTTAGAACTCAGATTCAAACTGTTTAGTTTGCTAAGAAGAAAAAAAAAAGAAAAACACAGATTTTTCTAGTCCAGAAAATCCTGTACTTTATCAAGAAGTTTTTCATTTATGGCTGAGCAGCTCAGATTCAAACGGACCCACACATTGTGTTGTGTTCTCACACAAACATTTGGCTCTGAGAATTGCAACTGTAGACAAAGAGATAACAGTGCCGTAGGACAGAGGGTACAGGCCACTGATCTGAGCCCAGCACAGGGCCCGCAGTGAGCATTCCAGCTGCATCCTTTGTTCCAGCTGTTCAGTCTGGGTGTTTTTTCTTCAAACCTCACAGGACTTTTTGTTTCCACTTAGTGGACATAGAAAACTTCTTAATTTTTTTTTTTTTTTTTTTTTTTTTTTTCTTCATGCTGAACAACATTAATGAATAAATAAAGATACAACCAAACCTTGATTCAGTGACATTTCAGAATCTTTCCTTTTCCCATCAGTTCTGCTGTCTGATTGTTTTCCTCAGGATTGCATCACCTGTCAGTTACCCTTCCTAGGAATCACGACCCCTTGCCCTGCCCAGGTGCTGACCAGAAGGCCTTTTGTTCAGCACCAAGCATTGCAGCCTGGCAGTGAGTGTTTGGGTGAGGGAATACAAGAGATGTTTATCAGAGAGCTTGTTCTGAGTGTAAACCACATCATTTCTGTTGTAGGTCTATGTGTGGATCTATGACCCCGTTCACTTTAAAACTTTTGCCATGGGACTTGTACTTGGTAAGTCAGAGTAGACACAAGTTGTTTATTTCTGTTGCCTTAAGCTAGCCAGTGAATTGTCCAATGGGCGCATGTGGGTTATGTAAAAATATGAAATATGTTATGAGTGATACACTTCTGACCCTAGAACGTGTATTTGTGTAGAATGAGACAAATCAGCTAATTCTATTTTTTAAATCTAAAATAGTATAGATGTTTAATGAATCTAAGGCAGCATGATTGAGCAGTAAGCCTGGAACCTCTGTAAATGTACCAGGAAAAACTAATGATACTTCTCGTGCCTCTGTCCTGCCCTCCTGCTCAGTGATTGCCGTTATAGCCGCCACGCTGTTCCCGCTCTGGCCAGCCGAGATGCGCGTCGGTGTTTATTACCTCAGCGTGGGCGCCGGCTGCTTTGTCGCCAGTATTCTGCTCCTGGCCGTCGGTGAGTGTCGGCAGGCGGAGTCTCAGAGGCCACATCTAGGCACAGCCCAGCCCTTCCCGAGCTCGGAGCTGGGCGGCGCCGCTTCCCAGGACGTTGTTCAGGCGCAGCCGGGCGGATCCTGTGCGCGCTTCCCGCCGGCCAGCGGGTGTCACAGTTGTGCCACGGGAAGAGAGAGAGCTCAGGCTCCTGTCACCTGTTGGTGTTTCCTGTGTAGTGCAGATTCATTTACTGCCTCTGTTCCAACAAAAAGGTGCAGAACGTACCCAGAACTGCACAGAGAAACACATTCAAGGCAAGAATGGTGTCACCAGGATTTTAAAGTTTTCTGTGGCAGAGGGGTTAAGAGCTTAATCAGAGATAAGATCCATGGTTAGTGGGGTGGAGGAGACATGGTAAGAACGAACTACTCCACAGAGCTATTGTGGAATCAGGGGTTCCCCCCCAGCATCCCCCAGTCGCTATGCTGTGTGTGTCTATAACAAAATCCAAACTTCCCCTTGTTTTCACACAGCTCGCTGCATCCTCTTCCTTATCATCTGGCTCATCACTGGAGGAAGGCATCACTTCTGGTTCCTGCCAAACCTCACAGCAGATGTGGGATTCATTGACTCCTTCAGGCCCCTGTACACACACGAATACAAAGGACCAAAAGCAGACTTAAAGAAAGAGGAAAAAGCAGAATCCAAAAAGCAGCAAAAATACGACAGCGAGGAGAAATCAGATAGTGAGAAGAAGGAAGAGGAGGATGGAAAAACAGAAGCCACAAGGAACTCGGGAACAGACGGCTCAGGAGGAGAGCGACATTCAGACACTGACAGTGACAGGCGCGAAGATGACAGGTCCCAGCACAGTAGTGGCAATGGAAACGACTTTGAAATGATCACAAAAGAGGAACTGGAACAGCAAACAGATGAAGGGGATTGTGAGGAGGAAGAGGAGGAAGATACCGAAAGTGGGCCTTCACATGGAAAATCATAACTCACTGTGGTTTGGGACTAAGTATGTGCAAATGGTTGGATTTTCTTTGTTGGCTGATCACCAAAACATAGACCATACAGTAGCATATTTGTTTGCTGAAATATCCATGTTACCAAACAGTTTTATATCTAGTTTCTTCATTTTTTTTAACCATTAACTTGATTACTCGGTACTATGTTAATCATTAATATCCATTTACGGGAGTTTTATCAATTTGACAAGTTTTTTATTGATTGATAGATTGCCCAGATTGTCCTCAAACATAACGAGACATCATTTTCTGGTACTTGCATAACTGGTCAATTAGTTTAGCTTCTCAAACTTGCTTTTGTAAACCAGGTAAAAGTTGAATGACCAAATCTCAGATTATTCCTAGTTATCCTCATCTGATAGGTAAAGCCCTTCTTAGCCCACAGCCTTCTTGGTATTTTTCTTGATTTTGTTTTCAAAAGATTGTGAGAACTTTCCTGAGAAAACTAGTTTTACCAGAAGTATTTTGCTGAAAGTAGAGGAGCTGGTAGTGCTGAATTTGGCTGCAGTGTTCTCTGTTTCTCCAGCCTGTGTGCCAGCAACTGAGGAAATCCAAATGGTTTTGTGCATCCAGTGCAGAGAGAGATGTCATCTCCAGCAGGTGAAGGAAGCAGCATGGTTTGGAAATGATGGCTGTTTTCTTTCTCCTGCTCCATCATAATTTAAAAAAAAATGTATTCTGTACATAATTTACAAATAAAGCAAACCATTTACTTTAACTGCTACTTATTATTTAGAGATTTGATCCAGCATTCAGTTTGTATTATTGAAGCCATGTTGTGGTGTATCTATCAGAGAAATGCAAGTCGAGAGGACCTCACAGAGTATTTGTGTGTGATTGGTAGCTGTTCCACAGAAGCTTTAGTTTTGTGCCAACATTCCATGTATTTGAGTAAATTGATCTTTATTAAATGAAAGCAAACACCAGAGCTGTATGGATGCCTTAATGTTAAACCCCTCTGTACCAGGACTGGAGTAGTTCTAAGCTGAAGAGGCAGGAGAGTGTTGGTGTGCTCCCAGAGCTGGGTGGCTCAGAGCTGATGTGAAATGTCCATTAATAACTTCTGTAAATCCCTCGGAGGAGTCGGTGCCGCATTTCCTGCGCCTCCCTTCCTGCTGCCTCTGTGGAGGGTGGACTGCAGGTCCTGGCTGACTGAGCATGGAAAAAGTTACAACTCAGCCTCTTTCCTCTCAAGGACTTTGTAGATTTGATTGTCTTCCCAGCCCGCTCAGAGAAGATGAGGGTAAGAGAATGTTTTTTCCTGTCCTAAATTGCTTCCCATCCTTCCAGCATTGGTATTTTGGATGAAGATACCAATTTTTCAGATTGTGCAAATATATACATCATCATGGGTGCATTGATAAACAATTCATGGATATGGTGTATTTGCTTCTTAATCCTGAGTAGTTACTCCATAAGGAAACAGATAAATTGGATCACTTTTTTATTAATATAGCAAAAAAATTAAAGGACCCATTAACTAAACAGATTGACTCCTGACCACTTGTGTGTTATCAGTGATTAAAAGAGCTAACAAAGTCCTGTTGTACCTGAGTGGGGTGTGTATAATGTGATGGGGAGAGCAGAGCCTGTGCTGGGGCATCACAGGGCAGCCAAGCCCTGCACAGGGTTTTAAAAAGTTAGTGCAGTGGGTTTCAGTGATTTCAACTACATTTCCTTCACCAAGTGAAATAACACCTCCAGGGCCGTGCTGGGCAAATCAAGTGGAAACGGTCAAATAGAAACTCTAATGTTGCCATCTGCACCCAGTGTGTGCACGGGGTATGTGCCTTGTGCTGGTACTGCCCACCTGGGGACAGGGGTCTGGGTCTCAGAATTAGCCATCAGAACTTGTGCTGTCACTGTGACAGGGTTCCAGGCTCCTGCAGCCTAGAAATTGAATTGGCCTTAAGTCCTCACTTGATCTGCTGTGAATAGCTCTGATCTCTGAGATGGGGTAAGAAAGATCTGGTCAGTGGTTAAGGAAGGAACTTTGTGACCCATTACTGTAAGCTTGTTTTCCTAGAAATATCCCCTAAATACTTCTGAAGCATTCTGGAATAACATAATGAAAAAAGTGGTTAAAACATGCCAGTAATAGCTACACAACATTTCCAGTCCAAAGAGGAAATTGCAAAAGGGCTTGGCTGCCTTTAGATTTTTGTATCAGGCATTTCAAAGTTCTTCTTAATGATTTTGATTTTTAACTTTGAGAGTCTAGGGTGACTTCATGAGAACAAATGTACGTATATTTAGTGAAAAATTATTCAAATAACTACACTACTAAAATGTCCTTCCTGCAATAAAATTTTATAGTGGTCTTACTGATATTCCTCCCAGTATAATTTTCTGGGTTTTTTTCTTTGCAGGAAGATATGATTACGCCTATATTCTTTTAAATTAAATAATTACTGGTAAAGCACAAATGAGTATTAATGCAGATCCGTATTTAGCATAAAATACATCTGAACATCTGGAAAAAATGCCACTGTGGAAAATATAAGTCTCAGTTTGTGCATTGCTGTTTCCCTCCCTGGAGAGGCCGTGGTGAAGACAAAGATTGGCTTCACCTTCTCTGGGTCTCCCAGAGCCTAAAAGAGCTCTTGGTCCTGATGGGCCTGGCTGTTAGATGACACAGCCCAGCTGTTTGTAACAGGGACAGATTATTCTCTTCCCTCTCATCCCCAAAATTTGCCTTATCCTGACTTAGATCAAATTTTCCAATAGGAAAGTTCTATATGTGTTATTTCCTTGAGTTATAGAATGCTTGTGTTTGCCTTACACTGGAATCTAAACTCTTCATAAATTCTGAGCAGATCTACAAATTTGAGCCACTACAAAACCAGAGCAGGAGACAGATTCTGGAGATAATTTCCTGCTCACACTCAGTGCTCAGGACCTGAATGTCTTCCCACTGCTCCTTCTGCCCTTTTCCAGCTGCTGTGGGAAGGGAGGGCTGTATCCCTTACTCCTTGGCTGACATTTCATCCTGCTACTTCACATACATTTTTAAAACCGAACCTTGAATCAGGCATGTTTGAACACCATTCTTTGTAACACTCTTTGTACAAGAAAGTCTGTATCAAACATTTCCGAAGATCCAAAGCAGTTGAGATGCAACTTCTCAGTGGTTTTCATGCAAAGTTTAGCACAGACAATAGTGCTGGACTCACCTTTTCTTTAGAATGAGGCAGCTCTTGTTAGGAATTACAGTCTGTCCTGGGAAAGAGTCTCCACCTACACTTTAGCACTGCTGTGATAGATGTGTTGACTTTTAAATACAGCAGAGATGGATCAATTCTCTCAGAGACCTTTAGCAAAGGAGTTGGTGACATTTAACTCTGCTGAGCCAGGCTGACCCCCCAGCTCACTCCAGAGCATTCCTCAGGCTGCTGAGGTATTTTGTCTAATGAGAAGGACTCACTGATTTGATTCTTGACCTTTCTGATCAACCCCTCTCTAGAGAATCAGAATCAAACAGGAGATTTTTAGCTGTTTTATTACTTTCAGGATAAGCTGATGTTTGCAGAACACTCAGATGCAAGGCCTGGGACAGTGGTTTCTAACTAACTTCCACAAGTCCAAGATACTTAATTTTTGAGCATCATTTGTTACTGAATCTGACCAAATCCTGCCCAGGGAGCGAGAGCAGAGTGGTGTGAGGTGGTCCAAGGCACTGTGCCCTTCTCACGCAGAGCACAAGGAGAAGGGTGAAACAATCCTGTCAGTGTGAGTGAACTGAGACTGAAGCAGCTGCTGAATGTTTTCAATAGACTTCCTGGTAATGGCTGGTACAATTTCATTAGGGCTTCTCGTTTTATTTAATAAAGCAGTGGATTATTTTATTTGTAATTCAGCAACAGGTGCAGGAAAACAAAAGGCACATTTCCTGATAGTGTCCACAAAGAGTCCATTACTGCCTGGCTGACACAGGGGCATTCTCTTTGCCATGTGTATTTTTTCTTTTTGTATGTAAAAATAATGATCACAGTAAAAAATTGTTTTGTGATAAAAGACTTCTGAGAGAGGAATTACTTTAGAATTAGCAACAGCACTGTGCAAACAGTTTCAATGCAAGTTGAAGTAAAGAGGCAACAGTACTGGGTAAACACTGATCCTACTTCTGATAAAGATCAAAGATTTTCTGCAGGTGGTAACAGCCATTAATCCTCATCATGTACAACAGAAGGCAAACACAGGAAAGGCTCAGCTTGTGATCCCTGAAGTCCCCTGGAGCCTGGATCTAGTGAGGTTTGGAGATGCTTAGGAGAGAGACAGTCTGGCAGTTTATCTTTGCTAATCAATAAAAACACAGAGCAGAGCCCCAGGTGACTCTCACTGGCCCTCACTGTAAATTATTATTTTATCTTTCTGACATGTGAGTGTTCAACCAGCAATTAGGCTGTTTGTAGGGAGTCAGAAGATGGACTTTTAAATTCTTCACACTGAGGGTGAGATTGAAATTACATTTCCCCCCTTTTTAGCTTCCTTTTAAATGAAAGTGCCACAACAGAATTTGCTTAAATTGAAGTCTAGAAAAGAACCAGTAAGGTATTAAAAGGTTACAAAAGATTTTTAGCTCTGCTTTGGTATTTGTGAGCAACACAAAGAGAGTCTGATCACACTCTGCACTCCACATTGGCTTCAGTCCTAATTTTAGTGTTGTGTTACAATGACCACTAAGCCATGACATAGGTTTTTAAATTACTGGTTCATGTAATGCAGTTTTTAGGGCTTTGCTTGTACCAGCTTTCTTCCAGTTCCTTGAAAAACTATTTGTGTCAAAGACAAAAACTCATTAACACTGCAGTGACATCATGAGCAGCAGGAGAGATTACAACTTTCCTTGCTTACACCCTGCAGTGACAGCACACAGCAGGAACACAAACCCAAGGAAACACCACCCCTGAAAATCCAGCAAGGCTGACACCAGCTCTGTACTGCATTTTCTGGGTTTTCACTGAAAAAGCAGAATTAGAATTCTGTAAAAAGATGCCTTCAACTTAAAATAACTATGGAAGTGTGTTTCTTCTCAACAAGATCTTCCTAAGAACAAATTTGTTACTTTTAAGATGAGCACCTCAAGTGATTGAAGATCCACTACATACTGTCTGTGCTTTTAAGAGGTTCTTGAAAAATAAAATGTCTTGCAAACAGGACATTGGTCAAGCATTTTCTTCTTTAAAAGTAAAGTTAATTTAAAACAAAGTTTGTTAAATATTTTACTGGTTACATATTCTATTAGTTAAATATTCTATTAAATATTATAAAATCTTCATAAACTCTGTCTCTCTGACCCATGCAGCATTTCAGGACCAGCAGCTCCACAACCACTGGCCATTGCACAACTCGGGTTGCTAATCCAGTGCTGACAAGGCACAAACCCTAACAAGGCATTAAACAGGCTCAGCTGGGCTACACCCACTTAAAGGCACAACCAGGGAAAAGAGGAGGATTCGGGCAAGGCTGTCAGACCGGCACTCACCGCAGACAAACTTATTCCACAGGACACTCCACAGGGACATTCCACTGCCCCTGGCTGTGGGGACCATCCTCCTCCAGACTGAGTCACCCCCAGCCCCAAGCTGGGAGTGGGAATGTTCACAATCATTTCTGCAGGAGTTCACAGTGTGCAACTGTCTCCGCACGTGACACCAAAATGCATGAAGATGCATTTATCTCCTTGTCTTTGCCCACGTGGCTTAAGGTGTCCCAAGATGCCAACATAAATTACTTGAAACACACTGAGGTGAGGTTTAAATTTACTCCTCTGCTCAATACAATAAAGGGATATGTGGCAATGAACTTCTAAAGCACAGCACATCTCAAACAGGAAGAGCAGGGGGAAAGTAAAGACTCAGCTCTAACTGCACAGGAAGCACAGCCCACACTCCCTGCAAAGGAGTTGTATTCATTATCCCAACCTGCCCCTGTCTGAAGGAAACCTCCTGCCCTAATTCAGGAAGCAGCAGCATGCAGGGACTCTGCTGGTCCCTACTGCTGTTTCTCAGCAATCAGTGAGTTAAAACCAAACTTTCAAACAAGCACAAGACAGTGGAGGGAAAGGGAAGATGAGAAGTAGCCACAACACAGCAGCGATGTAATGTGGGCAGAGCTGTGCTCTGTGGGCCCCACTGAGCAACTGCCCCAGAAGGCTCACTGAGCACACAGCTGACACAGCCTGAAGATCACATATTGGAATTTTTATCAGCAGAAAAAGTGTCTAAACTATCCCTATCCCTTCCTGGTTCCTCATTTCCAATATCCAGACATCTCCTCACACAGGCCTGTGCAGCAATTTCTGCAAAGAGACATGAACAGAAACAAACCCAGACATCCAAACAGTTCATTTTCTCCCACCAAGAAAATCACTTTCATTGCTTTGCCATGGGTTAGAACTAAGACGAAAACTATTATGAAAGCATCAGTATTCAGATACTTGTGGATGGACTGGGTGCTCAGAAGATGCAATACCTCTGTCAGGTATAAACATTTTCTTATTATACTCCAATTTATGCAGTAGTCCTAATAAACACTGTGTGGATAAGTAACTATGGTCAGCATGAATGCTGCTGAAGATTACTTTAAGCTGTTAGGTTTTACAGAGTACTGATAATCTTGTTTTTCAATAAAAAACCCCTTTAGCTCCTGTTGAAGCTCTGTCATGTCGCACCATGGCCCTTCCCCCACCCCCCCCACCCCACATTTAGAACCCAAAATATTTATCTGCCACTTTTACAAAGATCTGGGCATCCCACCGTGCTGCACTTGGTGCTGGGGCACCATGAGGCTGCTTCACCTCCCACTGCCAGGGGATCAAACACAACACACAGAACTTGTTCCCCAGGGCGGCTATTCTGTGTTATATGTACTGTGTGTCATGTGTGCTGTGTGTTATGTGTGTTATTCATGTTTATGTGTGCTAAATGTTATGTGTTACATGTGCTATGTGTGTTGTATGTGTTATTTATGTTTATGTGTGCTATACTGTTATAAATGTATGACATGTTGTTGGTTCTTTGCAAGTATTGAGATAAATGCTGTATGTATAATGTTAAAATAACATTTCTACATGGATATAGTCTTTGTTAATAGTAAAAGTTAGACATGATTTTTTTAGAGATAGTATGCTTAGACTACCTGCCCAGTCAAGATAACAGTGAACAAGTAATGAGAACCCCGCAGCTGACACAACAATTATCAACACTCAACGGCTGAGACCACCACCCAAATCGAAAAAGATAAGGGAAGAAATAAAACCACAAGCCAAAAAACACGTATGTTCTAAAAAGGCGGACCCAAGGAGTAGCCATGCTAAACAGTTCCCAGAAAAAAATGACTATGCATAAAAGTCTATGAATATGTAACAAATGGATGGATTATAAAACGTATTTAAAAAGGAGTTCCCGAGGCAGTGGTGTGCTCCTGGCAGCATGCCAAGCACCCGGCCGTTTTAACCCTTTGCTTTATGTTCTGTCTCCGATTGTCTCTTTATTAAACCTTTTAATTCTCTCAAGACAGTGAGCCGTGTTTTTCACATATATGTTATATGTTTTTTGTCATATGTCTTATGTGTGTTATATGTTTCCTTAATAGCTGTTATATGTTATGCGTGTTGTGTCCCATGTGCTCTATGTGTTATATTCGCCATGTGTGTTGCCCTGTTTCCCCCGACACGAGCCCGCAGCGCCGCTCCCCGCCCGCCCGGTCCCGCCCGGTCCCGCCCGGTGCCCGCGCCGGGCGGGCGGAGGTGGCGGCCCCGCCGGGCGGGAGCGCGGAGCGGCGGCTCAGGTGCGTGCCGGGGCCGGGCAGGGGAGCCGAGGCGTCCCCTCGGAGCCCCCGGGCCGCCTCCCTCCCTCTGGCTCCGGAGAGGAGCAGGAACCCGCCGGGAGCAGCAGCGGAGCCCGGCCGGGACGAGGAGCGTGGGGCGCCGGCAGCTGCGGGATCCTCTGTGCGCAGGATGGGGGCTGTGCCCGCACGGCCAGCACAGGTGATTCCGCCTTACAAGATTTATCATTACTATTACTGTTACTGTTACTATTATCTTACTGAACGGAACCCTGTTTGCATGCAGGCTCCCTCCTCTCTGCGTACACAAGTGCAGCGTCCAGCACATGAAGACAGAACACACCGGAGTTCAGCCGTACTGTGAAGACAGATCAGGTTTCAGAGGATGCACTCGTGCAGATGAAGAGTGAAGCGGCGAGCCCAGGTAGGCTGTAAACCAACTCCAGGGATGCTTCTCAGGTTGTGCTGCCAAGGACTTGCAGTTGCTCTAACTCTGCTCTCAGGATGCACGAACTCAAACGTACACCGACACAAATGTTGACTGGCTCTGGCAAACCAGTCACAAAATTCAGGTGTCTGCTTGAATCGAAGCGATTTGCTGTTAACACAGAGCCTAAGAGTCAGTTCCTTTTTACAGCTGCCTTGGCTCCTCAGCTGTTCTTTGCTCTCACTGATCACGGGCACCATCCTGCTTCTTTAAGGAAAGAGAGAAGGAATCAGATAAAACTGTCCATGCTGTCTTGCTGACATACACAGAGCCACCCTATGTTCACTTTCCTTAGGAATTAACACTTGGAAAAGGGTTATCATAAAGAAATTTGTGGAAGTCTGAAGTGAAAGCCAGCTGTTCTGAGATCTGTCATTGTAGAACTTAGAGATGAACAAAAAAAGCTCAATTCCCTAATTAAGCCCTTGTGCTTTGGATGGCCTTGAAGTTCCAAGATTTTTGCACCAAAAAAGGACGTGATGCTTGATGCTTTTTCTGCTTTCAGGATATTTGTGCAGTCTCAAATCCTACAGATTCTATGAGCACAATGAACCGTGAGGCAGCACCTCTTACAGTGTCTTGCATGATTTCTGTCTTGCAATTTTTTCAGAATATGCAGGAGCTCTGAAACCATCCCTCTGCCCAGCTGGACAGAAGGACCTCTCCCTGCCTTCTACAGGAAAGGAACATAGTCAACCTTATTTCCTAAACCTTTCCTTGGGTCATTAGCTAGAAAAATAAATTATGTTGACCTTTTAACTCTCAGGATTGTAATTCAAAGAAAATAAAATTTAGGTAGTTGTTGATAATTTAATGATGAGTGAGGCTCTTTACTCTTCATTAAGGGACATGAAAAATTCAGACAAATTGGGTAGTGGCTATGATGAAACTAATTGGTAGAGCTGTATACAGAAATACATTTTTACAATTTTTTTTTCTTTACAGAGATGAAGCACTGTGCCCTGTGACATTTATTTTTTGCTGTTTTCACCACTGGAAGATGGCTGCCAGACTATGTGAAAATGTTTCTGGACAGTACCACTACACCCATGCCAGCCAACCTCTTGAAATCAGCTACATGTTGGTCCTGATTATGCTTGGAAAAGTCTTCCTTGATTTCTTCATGTTGCAAATTAAGCCAAAGCCTGTGAAAGTCAGTTTTATGGGATACTTTTGCATTTCAGTGGCACTTCTCGATTTCACAGTGCTGCTGAGTATGTGTTTCATTTTCTGTTTTGAGGATTTTGCGCTCTGGGGCATGCGATTCACAGAGTACCACATCTGCCTCTTCACTCAGATCACTTCTCTGACCTATGGGATTTTGCCTTACCCAGTCTATCTTGTGGCTGCTCTGGATTATTACACCACAGTCTCCCAAACATCCCAGTTCCCTACAAGAGCTCGGAGGTTACTTTACATAGTTGCCGTGGCGGTAATCTGGATTTCCGTGGTTTTTTGCACTCTCCAAGTTCCTGCTGTCTCTGAACATCTGGAAATGCACAAGAGTGTTTGCTCTTTGCAGTGCCCTCTCTCTGGCAGCCTGCAGAGCTACTCTGTGTCCTGTGTCATGGTGCTGCTGCTGGGCACGGCGCTCCTGGCTTGCTGCAAGGAGGTGACAACCATGCTGCTGTCTGCCAGGCTCCTCTCCTTTTCCAGCCAGCCTGTGCTGATGTTCCCCTACGTGCCCAACAACGACACTTGCTTCAAGTGGCAGCTGCTGAGCAGGCTCCTCCTGTGTTTCCTTGGCACTTGGGCACCGTTTGTTGTTCTCCAGGTCGTGGTTCTGCTCCTGGGTGTGCAGATCCCAGCCTATGTGGAGATGAACGTGCCCTGGCTGTACTTCATCAACAGCTTTCTCCTGGCTGCAGCCTACTGGTGCCGGTGCCACGATGTGGAGCTGACAGAGGAGGGGTGGTGCACAGACCCCTTTGTCAGCTGGAAATTCTGCTTTATGCCGTTCAACAATGAAAGCACAGAGCCAGCTGATAAGCCAGGCACAGTAATTGTCATCTGTTAATGAGCTGCCCACTGAAAAGGCTGCAGAGAGGCAGAACTCTGATGTTGGCCGGGTCCTTACAGACAACACAAGGAAACATCTCCAGAGCTTCACTGCATGGAAACAAGTCCAGTGTCCAGCAGCACTTCAGGGAATACTGCACTGGAGGGCTGGACACCGAGCCCCAGTGGGCAGCAAGCTCTGCCAGGCCAGGGAATTCAACTTCAAATTACATGTTTAAAAAACACTGCTTATATAGGACAAGTTTTCAGATGAACTTCATGTTTCTGACTAGAATTCTACACTTCCTTTAAATGGAATTATCTCAGGTTCTACAGTACAAAATGCAATAAAGTCTTCAAGACTGGAGTTACACACAGATGATGACTTAAGGTTCAAATGACTTTTTGAAGTGTATTTTGTTGTTAAAAAGTGGATTTTTGTCAGTTTGATGGCAGGTAAGGGTTGCTGTCTGTTTAACAAGAAATAACTTATTTTAGTTATAGCTACAACTCTTACAGAAATAGAAACTTTATATAGTACAAACCAGTGCAAGATGTGCAAATTCCACAACCACAGGAGAGATGCTGTTTCATTGTTTCTTTGTTGCTGCTCCTCTAAGGTACATGAACATATTAAAAATTAAATAATTAGAGCAATAAGCATCAAGGTTAGCTACTATACATAAATACATGCCCAAGGATGAAGAACAGTTTAAATTAAAATATAGCTTATTTTGAAGCCAAAATTACTTTAAAATAGTTAAATATGAAGTGGCACTACTTTAGCAGGGAAATAATTAGTCAGGCTTCTAGCAAAAATACTCTCAATTTTCAAATTCTTAGAGTTTTACAATGGACTTGATTTGATTTTGTATAAGAGAAATAAATGATACACAACCAAAGCAGACAAATGAAATTAGCATTTATTTCTGAAGCACTAAACTCACAATACAATGTTGTATTGGAAGAGAAACTAAGTAAATGATGCTGTAGGTTGGTTAACTGTCCCCCAGACCCACAGGGAACAATGATTTCACACAAGAATACCCATTAAGAAAACTCTGCAGATAACAAAAGGTGCAATTACAAACAAGTTTAAGCAGCATAGTATAAGGTGCTTTGTTTCAGCATTTGTAGGATGGATTTATCCATTAACAGACAGATTGAAGAAATGTCACTTTTACAGATCATAACAAATGAGAGAATCAAAAATTCATTCACATGCTAGTTGGTAATGGGAAAGTGCTTCTTAAAAAATTATTCACAAAGTAAAGATCATACTTTTACATAGTTCATTGTGTGCTCTTCAACCCTAAAATTTAAATTTTGGGTAATAATTTATTATATATCAATTATAGAGATAGATTTAATTGCAGAATTTAATACTACATGGGTTAAATTTTCTTATAAAATAATATTCCAGTATTTCACTCCATAAGAATACACAATCACATCTCAATCATAAATTAATCTTTGATTTCTGAAACATATCAAAATCCAATTATTTTGATTTATTACTTCACCCCACATAGTGCTTCTTTCACCCACAGTCTGTGGTAAATTTCTTTGGGGTTTCTATGATGTAATCAAAAGGGGACAAGCATTTTTCAGCAGTAGAAAATGGTTTGGGGGGAAAAACCTGTTTAAAAGGCCATCAAAAGCACAGTAAATGATTGAAAACAATTTTAAAACTAGTGCAATAAGAGGAGGCAATGCTTAGCAACCTAGTTTGAAGTGTTTGGCACAACAAATTATTTCATTTTTTATGCCGGAAAATGTACTTGGAGGAAATTCTATTTCCATGTTAAAAGGAGGAAAGCACATGCAACGTTAACTGGAAAAACAACCCTAAGCAATCACTCCCTGCTCTCTCAAACTGTAATTGCTGTTATTTAGTGCTGGAGATGCTATAGAATAAACCATGGCTAAACACAGGGCTTTGACACAGCATTTCTTCAGGTTTTATAGAAACTGGACACCCACTGAAATGGGGCTGACAAAATATTTACAAAACCTAATTCCTTTAAAAATCAGCAAATACATCAAATATAGGAATGCACCAGGCATTTCAGAATCATGAAATAACTAATCCCTACAGACTTGGCAGGCAGGGGAAAACTCCTCTTATAAAGTTTGTTCCACACCAGATGAAGGCAAAGCTCTTTTCAAGTTCATTTCAGGTGTGTTTTGCATGGTAAATCTCACCCTTCTGAATCACTTACACAGAACTGGAACTGCAACCAGTTGGGTGAGGCTGCTGACATGTTTTATTTATCAGCGTGGTTCAGCTTCCCAAGCCCTAATTAAAGTTTACACAACCCTGTCTGCCCTAACGTGCCAGAATTCCTGTAGCTGCTGCAGTGCTCCTAAAGCCACTTGAAGTTTTTAACATTTTTTACAGGGAATCCACAATATGCAGCCAAAGCAAATATTAATGGGTTGATGTTACATCACTGTATTAGTTGTCAAATTTATTCTTTCTTACTTTTTATGCAAAAGTACCAAAGAGCATCAACTTTTAGGCTGCCACCTCCATCAAGGAGGCAACAGTGGCACTGCAGGTCTCCACCAACATCCAACCATGGTGCCTGAGCTTGCCAAGTGACTATTTTACAACATTAATGGTAACTCTCTTTGCAAGCTCACTCTTATCCTTGGCATTCATGGAGGGAGACACCAGCTGTGCAGTGATCTCCATCCTACTGCATTCTTAACAATTGTGTCTTTTCCTCTGTGCATTTTTTTTTTGTT
Source organism: Muscicapa striata striata (assembly GCA_030060385.1). Lineage (NCBI taxonomy): Eukaryota > Metazoa > Chordata > Aves > Passeriformes > Muscicapidae > Muscicapa > Muscicapa striata. The sequence goes on from JAREIS010000115.1 coordinate 1,152,660, forward strand.
TTTTACCTGGTGCTTCTGGGCAGTCCCAACACTGGTGCCTGGACCACCCCTCTCTAGAACAGGGTGACAGTTTCACTGCCAAAGAGGACAGAAGCTGTGCCAGGAAAGTGGAAATATCTGAAATAAAAGAACTACAGATAACCACTGTTACATCTCCTCTGTACATCACTTCTTGTGCTGTGCCAGCAACTAATGGCCTTACACCATTCAAATACCTTACAGTGCTTAATTCTTACAAGATTGAGATTAATGCTAACAACAGCTAAAGTGTTAACCCATTATGGGAGACTTCTGTACTTTTTTAATTTAAAGAATCTCTTACAAATCAACATTGATTTTAATAAGATACTCTTTGTGTTTTCAACTCTAAACAGAGTATTTGGCACTCAGTGATAAAACCCTTCATCTTTACACACATCTTTCCTGGTCAGTACTGGCTTGTTCATTCTATAACACACTTGGAAAGGAAGCTGGGTGTGCAGAATCCCTCACTGTTCTTTCCAAAAATGAATTTGTAAAAGCTGCCAAAGGATGGAGGCATCCTGGCTGGTAGTGGAGGACAACACAAGCCTTCCACAGGCTGCCCAGGCTTCACCCACAAAGGAGATCTACCTCATGAATCAAAGACATTTGTGCTTCAAGCCTAATCCCATAATCAGCACAGATACCCTGGTTATTACCTAGCAACACCACCACAAGCCTGCCAACAACCCTAAGTACCAAAGCAGTGCTTCACAAACACAATTAGAATGCTCCTTCAGTGTTATGTATTGCACTTAAACAGTGTTCATGATCACAGTTCTGTGAATGCACAGTTGTGCTCAAGTTACAATTACTTCTAGATGGAAAAAAATATTTTATTATCTCATTTTTCTAGCTCCTTACTGTACAGAGTCATTTGGATAATTCAACAGGAATACTTGCTGGAAGTTTAAAAAAATTTTAACTTGAAATCTGTTCATAACACTGGCTCCCAGAACTGTGCTTCAGAAAAGTTAAATCCATGGCTACAAAAGCTGGACTATGAGCAGGTGTGTGTTTTAATACAGAAGTTACACAAATCTACACAGCAGTTTAGGATGCAGCCTTGAGCACATGTGGAAGTGCTGACCTTGAGACTCAGGGGATAAAGCAGGACACAAAATGCCCCAGCCCCTAGAGCTGACACCCAAGAGGGCAAAATGCCACATTCAGAAATTGAGTGGGGAAAGAAATGTCAGATTTCTAAAGAGATGAAGATGGTAAAACCAAACCAGGTTGATTCTCATGGATTAGGGGTAATGTGTGCTCACTGCCTTGGTGCTCAATCAGTGTCCCAGGCCCTGACTCCATCAGCTCAGATCAGAGGCAGCTTTCTGAAAAAGCTTCCTGAAAAACCCACACAGCTGGCACCTGTCTGGAGCATCACTACTGTCTCTTTTTCAAATGTCACCATTTGCAAAGCCATCCGGGGATGTAACTACATAGAACCTTTCAGGTCTAAATAAACTCTCATGACTAAAGACAAATTCTTTTAAAATTAATTTAATTTAGACTCATCTTAAATGAACTAAGCATTAAATGAATTTAAAATATATTTCTCCTCACAGTATTTCCTGTCTGAAACTACAGCTCACTATGCAAGAGTGACTTGAAAATTAATTTTCTATGAGCAATTAACACTTTACACTGAAATTATTCATTGATAGCTCTGCTTATACCTGTTCCATTCAGCATTGAACAGGAACAGTGAATTTAAAGCAAAATACTCTAAAACATTAGCTTCTCCTCTAATAAACTAATTTAGGCAAATATTAAAAAACTACCCTAGATTGATTGTTTTGCACAGTCATTATCTGCAGCCTAAAACAATCAATGAGGAAATATCTGGTTAAGGATAACAAATGTATTTCTAAGCATATGGTAACAGGCCATCTCTATACAATACTGGTGAGAAAATAACCCTGCAAGCTTTTATAAATGCTGAGTTTTAATATGAGCAGTCTCAGTACAGTCAGAAGAACTACTCACGTTATAAATTATGGGGATGTCTAATTATTTGCAAAATCAGGACTCAACACAGCTGTCACTGAATTCTTTGATCACTTAGAGCTGTACATTTGTCACTATGTAAGAAATCTGCTGAGCTCTCGAGGTGGAAGTTTCTGCATGGATATTGTGATATTAAAAGGAGAACACCCACCTGAAACTGGCATTAGTTGTAACTTCCATGCCAGATAGTGACACACCACACCCAGCCCAGTCTCACAACCAACTGCCATTCAAATTACATTTCAGTGGTTTTGCACCTGAGTATTTCCTTACACTTCAACATACAGAAATTATGCAAAAGCTACTGCAGATCTGCCCAAAGAGCTGGTTTAATCCTATCCTTTCCTCTTCCTGCCAAATCTGCAGTTACAAAGGACTCCATTTGTTCTATCCAAAAGGCTGGACTCCTTTTTGGACAAAGCACAGGTGGAAGTCAGGGTGTAAATACCTGCTTTCATAGGAAAGCAATGAGGAAATGAATGCTTGCAGGATATAAATCTTCTATTTGAAATGTCTTGTTGACAAAAATCTAGCAAAGGCTTTACTCTGAATCAAGAACTTCATTTCTGGAAAAAATATGCTGGGTTAATGGGTAAAGAATGGATTTACAATGCAGCCTGTTTAAAAACCCTTCAGACACTCTGGTCAGCCAAAAAAACTGGCACTTTAAGTCAGTGGAGGTAGCCAAGCTTCCTCAGGGGAATGCCCTGCTCCTGCTGCAAAGCAGGGATTCTGACTGATACCAGCCAGATGGATCAGGGGAGGCTGCACACCCATTTTGATCATTCATGTGCAATTCTTTAAAACCCCAAACCAACGCTGAAGCTGAGACAAGTGTCACAGTTCTATTCTAGTGGATGAAATCTTGACAGCCACCTTCAGCCCAGTGCTCTGCAAAAGGGCCTTGCCCTGAGCTAATGCTGCAGTTTACATTAAGGAGTAGGGTAGGATGGGAGTGGTGGAGAAAAAAGAAGGGAAAGAGCCATGAAATGTATCTCCCTTCTGAGCTATTCCTATAAAAGCTGAAATACTGCAAGCATTACTACTGTGAGGGGTAGTCTGCAACACCAGAAGGCTGAATACAGAAAGCAAAATCCCAGGAAATAAAGAGAATAAAAAGATTTCTTGTAGACACATCCTGTGGGAAAAAGTGTTAAAATACTACTAAAATCTTTAATACTTCTTCTTTTGCAAGAGGGTACAGCCTAACATATGGGAAAGCCGTGGAAAATGGTAGTATAAGCCTGGGAAAACCTCACCTATCTGAACAGCAAGAGGCCAGTACATAAAATGGTTCTGGAGGACTGTTACTTTAAGTATTATATTGCTTTTTTGAGCAAATTCATAAGGTTCCCAAGTAGACTTCAGATGCACTTGGAAACTTTCCAGCCCCCTTTCACATACAAGTGTGAATTTTTTAAAATGGATTTTATTGGCACAACTACACTGGCAAACACTCCCATACAAGTGCACTTCTATCAGTACAGGTTGGTATAGCTGTGTCTGCTTTTAAGTTCCAGTTAATTGCCAAAATCACTGAAGGAAAAAAAAACTTTCAATATGCACAAGGCCCACATTCTAAGCTGTTGCATACATGAATATTTAAAGCAGAACTCATTATCTGTGGCTCTCCCAAACCCACAGGGAATGTTACATACCAGACGAACAGGACCAGATGTGCCTTACTGGGGTTTGCTCTGAGCTCCTGGCACCTGGCAGTGATTATGGCTGAGCTGGACACAAACACTAGCTGGAGAAGCTCTCCTGAAAACTGCCTAATAAAGCAAAATTAAAGCAGCCATGAAATTCTCATGCATGTAACACTGATTAACTACAGGTCTAAATTAAGACCCCTAAGTCCACATTTTCTAATACACTTTAAGCCATTATCAAACCACATGTATCCCTACTTTTTACATTGCCTAAGAACAGTACAATCAGAAGACAGATTAAAAATTAGCCAGTGAGATTTCTGTATAAAAATAATAAAACTTTAAGACAAAAGCCAAAGGATAAATATCTAAGATATCTTTAGTCTTCAGTTAGCTCATCAAAACAGAACATACCCTTTAGAACATATGTTACAGATATGCTACACTGTGTATCTTACAGAAATGCTACAAATGGGAACCCACTGTCTCCATCATTTGAATGTCTTTCAAATGAACATTAGCAAATGTTGAAACTTCAACTAAGAAGTTTATTTTACAACAGTAACTGAAAACAGAAAAAAAACAAATTAGAAAGTGCTTAGCAACTTCCCTCCAAAATAAACCCAGGCATCAATTCCTCCTCTAAAGCTTTGGTGCCGTTTGGATAAGGGCTCTCACCACATACCAGCGTGCAACTGCAATGTGCTGTCCTAACTTGCAGCTTCAGTGGTTAATGAAAACATTAATAACATCTGCTATCAGCAAGCTCAAACAGTTGTAATTAACAATAATGTTTCATTCTAACGTTGATCTCCAGAAGGTAATGGCAGAAAATCTGTTAGTGGAAACAAAGCAATAGTGTAATTAAAGGAAAATGAAGCACAGATTTTTCTGTAATCCAAATTTACTCTTTAAGGTCATCAGTTAAATAATATACATATTAATCTGTCACAAACCTGCCTTTTAGCCAGTATATGTGCATTGACTCCTTTTGATCTAGGGCAGCAGTTCTCAAACTTTAGGTCAGATCTTATTCTCTTCAGGAATACTGTACAGGTCCCTGAATACCTCCCTACACAATCATATATTATGCACTCATTTGCATAAAATAAAAAAAATACATTATTTTCAGACACATACATATATTTAATTCAAATATGCACAATGACTATCAGCACACGTACCTTTCTTTCCCTACACAAGAACTTAGGGATCCAGGTCTGTACATAAGGGGAGTGGAGCTGCAAAAGGAAGGGAACAGAAGGACAAAATACACCCATGAGCATCTGTGCACAGGTGGTGGACAAGCAAAGACCAAGAAGGTGCTGCTGCCTCAGAGCCCAGGCAGCTTCCAAGAGCATCAGTAACTGGGGAAATGTATTTGTTCCAGAGTGTGAGAGAGGGAAGATGGAGGGGGACACTTAAAATCCCACCATCGGGGTCTGCAGCATCCAAGACAAAACCTCCTGCCAGAGGGACAAAGCAGGGCCCCTGGATATTCCTACCAGAGTTACCAACGCTGGCATTCCTCCTGCTGACCTGCAGCTCCAGGCTCCCTCAAAGCAGCAGCAGCTGCTCCTGCACAAGCTCTGAGGGGGCCTCACTGCTCCTTCCTCAGAGTACTGCAAGTGCAGCTCACACTGGCCACTGGACAAGGAAAAGGTGCTTGGAAGCTTCCAGTGAGGCAATGGGAGTGCACTACAGGGAAAGACACATTGGAAGAGGTATCAAGAAAAAGAACATCTAAACTATGCTGTCCCTCCTCTACTCCCAGTCTCCAAAGCAACTTGTCTCAACATGAGCTGGTCCTGGCTGCAGTTTTCAGCCCCCAGGCATTTGGGAACCTGGGCCCTGAGTGCTCACACACTTCCTCAGGGTCCACTCTGAACCCCCATTTGAGAACTGCTGGTCTAGCTTAACTAGCAGCATGTGAAACTACAAACCTAACATTTAATGCCCCCTTAGTGCATAGCAGCATTCAAAGAGTAAAGTAACATGTGCTTCAGTTACCTCTGGCAGGAGTGTCAGTAGCCTGATCATGAGCATTTTGATGAGACATCTACATGGTTTATAGTATTTTACAGACTTCAAGAAAATACTACAGTGGCAGAGATGAAGGTAAGCCTACACGAGGAAAACCAGCTGCCAACCCACCCCTTACAAACAATTTGCTCAAGACTAAAATAAACTCAGAGAGCACAACTAAATGCATAGCATTTTACTGGTACTAGTGCTTCCACAGGGCCTGTGGACACTTCTGTTAGTTCAGTCCAAACACTGCTGTATGTGGGAAAAATCTTTCAGAATACAGCAACACAATTTAAATGGTGTCTAGATTGGGGTGGGGACTGGGGTGTTAACCAGACCTCATAAGATGAAGTACATGTTGGGGAACATCTAACCTATCACAGCATATTTCACTTCATGTTTTTCCATGAAAAATTTCAACTCAAAGCATTACTCAGGCTTTACTATAAACCTATTAGTTGTTGAAAACTACAGAGGACTCCTGGTATAATCAAAGGAACATTTTAAAGTCCTTATCTGGGGAAAGCCCCACCTACTTAACAAAACATCACAGTAACACTAATGCCACAGTGAAGATGTTGGCATATTACTGTTGGTTCTGTCACTGAGAAACTTGTTCAAACCTTTATGTTCACCTCCTAGGATTCTTTCAAGGAATTGATACGTGCACAGATTTTCAATGCAGGTCCAAGCTTAATATTCATTGCACTCATAAGATGATCCTCCTTCAACAAGAGGAGAGCTTGTCCATCAATTTCTTGTGCTCTAAATTCATCTGCAATATCTTGACAACCTAAAGGCAATAAAAAACATGATTACTGGTTTAGAAATGTCCATTCTTGGATCCAATGATTTTGTCCACACCAGAGCTTTTCAGCTATATATTTTCCAGTGCTCATCCCTTTAGCTTGTTGCATCTAAATTACATACAAGAGTTCAGTATTATGATGGGAATTCTGAAATAATAGGAAAGTATTTTTTACTACAGCCTCAATTATACTGTATTTATTGGAGAACTACTCATTGGGAATTTCAAGTCCCAGTAAAGACAGAATTTTCATTTCATTAAGAGGAACAACCTCTCGTCACTGGAAGAGATTGGGAAAACAGCATTGAAGCAGCAATTAGGAACATAATTCAAGTGGGTTCTTTCCAGCAATAAAAAGATATTATTATCATCTAATTCTATAAAAGACAACTATATTATACTGCTATGTGCAGTGAGAATATACAAATAGCTACCATTTCCAAGAGGAGTTAATTCCATCTGTGTGTTATACCACCGAGCTAAGGAAAGAAAGTTTTGATGTATGGGCTTTGGCACAACCATCTCATGAAGATATTTATCATTAGTTATCAGAGTGAATATTCTACACACAGCAGTAACTCACTTCACAAGTGCAACTTTAAACTGGTTGGATCTTTTCTTCCACGTTAAACTCCTTTTCTCAATGTGAAATACCAGTCTCAGGTTACTGAAGATCACAACATGCAAAAAATACTCTACATGGGTTGGACTGTCCCAAGTAACTGAGGGCCCCTTTCCACTGAAGAACCCTGTGGAAATAAAGGCTCCTCCTTTACATGTGCTGAGCAGAATCAGCCAGCTATGCCTGACTCTATGGCAGCTCAGCTAGATGGATAAATGTCTTCTAATAACATCCATGAGAGCACTCACTGTCAGTTGTTTATTTGAAACTTCTTTTCCCCAGCCATGTTTTTAATGGTTTTTTTAAATACATTTGTGTTCTCAATCCAGTACTCACTCTATCTGTCTCACAACCTTTCAGACACAGTTGAATTTGTGCTCCACCTTCCATTCCTGATTTCAATTATCCCTCAAGTAAGCTTAATTTTTGGCATTTTTACATTTTCCCTTTTGAAAAGTACACCATTACAGAGATATGAAATTACTGTGAAGAACTGTCCTACCTAGATGACAGCAACTAATTTTGTATTTTCTTGTGTTCAGATTTGAGTTCCATAAAGAATAGATAGCCTAATTTCCTGATGGATTTACAAATGTGTACAAGGCAAATGGAAAGGAAACATGGAAGGAAGTATCAACACCCAAACCTGAATTAATTTGGATTATTACTGTGTGAAGGTTACAACATTTCAAGGTTGGAAAAAGCTAGCTTTTCACAAAGAATAAAGCACTATTTTTTTCTTAATGATCTGTTAAACAGACTTCATGCAACAATTAGCTCTGACATCATCATAAAGGTTTTCTTATTAAAGTGCTGACAACAGATAAAACATCTGTAAGTCAAGTATTGAGTATTTCTGGGAAAGGTATCATAGCATGTCTGATTTGAGACCTGAACATTGTGATTATCAGACCATTTACTAAGAATCTGAGACATCAAAGAAGTTCTTATGTTTAGGAACAAAAGTGGTCCTATTGGAATAGGAAACTGGATGTTTGTTGTTGCCAGCTTTTTCCTTTAAGAAATTTCTGTGTAACTTCTTAAATAGTTTTAATCAAATTCATTTTTGGAAAAGCAGAGGATGGAAGTTGAAGGTATTGCAGTTCCCTCATCCAAGCACATCTGAGTTTATTCTCAAGCACTTTTGCAATTGCTTGTTGTGCAATAACTTGGCCAAAAAAAAGGGTGGGAAACGTGTGAAAGGTCATTTATCTTGCAACTGAAAAAAGAAAGGATAACAATTCTGCTCAGCTTAAGCTGTTCTGTCTCTTCCCCCAGAAGAAGCAGCTAACAGTGCAAGTGTCCTGGACATTGACTTCTCCAAGAGGCTCCAGAGGAACTCAGGAAAAGCCTGACAAGGACACAACTCAACTTCAGCTAGAGACTGCAGAAAGCTGTAAATGAAAACAGATGTTCCTAATGTCTATGGAAAAGTGACAAATCACCACCTCCTACAGCATGGCAGATGGTCTGCACAGAGTAGATACATAATATAAAATGCCATAATGAAAATTATCTATATTATTTCCTGCATTAACCAATCTTGGAAGTAAATGATAAAATATCTTTTCGACAGAGTGACTTGAGAATATACTGAAAAGAATAAACCCCAAAATTACCAAAAAACCCAAATGCAGCAACGTAGCAATAAAAATTCTGGCAGGTTGTGAATATAACTTTAAATATCTATTGAACTTGCTTTTTAAAAAAAAGTGTTTGAGAAACTAGGCATTCAAATGGAGAGGAATGAGTAATTATAATAAATTTTCATTACATACAAGTAAGTGTAAGTTTGTTTAAAATCAAAGATCACCTTGTTTATAGAATACAAAAAACAAAACCAGATCCAGCAGCTGGTGAAATATTGTAAAAGCAATGGTTTCAAAACAGAAACCACATTTTAAGAAACAATTTTTTTGTTTCATACTTGCAAATGAATTGTGTTTATATGGCACTTCAATTATTCTAGCAAAGGAACTACCATTTATTGAGAGCCTAGGATTAGTTACTGAATTAACTAGAGCCTCAAATCCACAAAAACAGTAACTGAAAACAGCAGTTTTCAGTGACAGAGCTACACTCTGTAACATAGCTCAAGCACAGAAACAGGAGTGACCACATCCCAAACCTAAGGCTTGTTTCTACAGCCATGGCTGCAGGCTCCCAGAAGCAGACAATGTTACTGATTGCAATAAACTATCAGAAGAAAGGTACTTCAAGGATGACTTTTGCTGATTTTAGACATTTCTTACTCAATTCTTTGCCTGACCTACTACAAAAGACTGTCTGTCATAATGCATGTGCATGACTTAGCAGTGAAAATATATTCCTTAGAGGTTAATGGTCTAATGGGATTTTAAAAAATGGTACTAACATTCCAGAAAAAGCAGAAAATTAGGAACAAATGTAGCCTGGGTTTTAATGGGTAAGCAACAAAAGTTCTGGTATGACTGCTACTGTGGAGATCTGCCTTGTTATCTGTTGGGGTTACAGTGTCTGATCAGATAAAATGGCATCCTTGGGAAAAGGTAGGGAGTGAAGCTTTAAAGGTTATAATAGTAAGGAAATTACAAATGTCAAATAACCTGAAGATGACATAAAGGTAACTGTGAATAATGAGCTAAAGGAAAGGTTTGTGAACAAGGAAAAAACAAATTATTTTTTTCTGAGAACAAACTGAGACTAGCAGTATGCAGAGCTCCTAGGCAAAAGATCTCTGAGCAAAGCTATTCAAAATAAATTTTAACTTTTTAGCAGAAACTTGCTTATTCTTTTTTAATAACTTGTATCATGACAGGTCTTTCAAACTTTTCAGCTGTATCAAGGGAAGTAACACTGCTCTTGCTTTTTCTACTGAATAAGCAGCAAGGGAGGAAGGAAGAGAAGAAAGAACAAGTGAGGAGAGAAGAGAAGAAAGCAGTGTAACAGGGAGGAAGTGTGTCTGATCTCTCTACTGACCTCTTGAGAGAAGTCAGACTGAAGGAAGGAACAGCTCTAATCTCCATCAGCTGGGATGCAACAGCAGAAGTGGGACTAGTTCTATCAACATGGGATTTGTGCTGAAGGAACAAGCAAGAGGAAACAAATCACATTCCAGTCTCTATCACCAGCTAACATTGCTGCTGTTACCACACCACCTCCTCATCACAGCGCTGCTGTAAAGCAAAGAACTTCATTATTAAAACCAACAGAGAACAGGTTATTGCCCCTTCCATACCAGGCAGAGAATGTATAAAGGCCCAAACTTCATCGACAGTCCACACAGAGGGGTCAGTTTGCACCACTGGTAAGAGGTCGATGCTCTCTGGCACCTTCCGCATCCGCAGCTCCCGCAGCTCCCGCTCCCGCTCGCTCTGCCTCCGCAGGCGCGTGGTCATGGCCGTTGGCACTGCATCCTCGTGAGGAGCCAGATCTTCTTCTGCAGATGGATAAGTAATTGGAAGCTGGAAAAACGCAGTAACTACAGTATTAGGCTTTATTTGCAATTCCCAAAGCAGGGCCATAGTTTTAAGCAAATATTGCACAGACCTGTCTAAGAAAATGATCTCGTGACGCCCCCTCAGGGCCGCTCGGCCGACGCCCGCGCCGCCCAAGGCTTTGGCTATCTGACTTCCGATTCCAACGATTGGTCTTGTCTGATGGAAACAGCCCAAATTTCTTAGTGCAACTAAGGCTGTGCCTAAAGAAGTAAGATATATTCAATAATGCACTAGTAGTTTTCTGGACTGAATTCAATCAAGTAACCATGAAATCACAGTGTGTAGAAATGCTATTAATTACAACAACAGCTGTCACAGAAATACAAGAGAAAGGTATCTCAAAGGCCATTCATCAAAACACTCATCTCGTTGTGGGATCAAGTACATCCAGATTACCCGTGGAAGATGTCTGTCCTTCCCATTCTTAAAATTTTTCCACAATAGAAATACCTTTGCATTTTATCACATAGTACAGTTCTACTCTGAAATGTCCACCAAAAACTTAATATCACATTGTATTTTCTGGTTCCATTTTCTCTACTGAGCTGATACCTACCCAGTCAAAGGTATCCCATGTTAAGATTAAAGGACTAAATCTCTTTAAGATTATTTTGCTGGTGGTGTCCCAAGAATCAAAAATATATATTCCCACTACCTAAATGGGAATGTAGCAGACATATAAGAAAGGTCATGTCCAGCCACACTAATGCCAAAAAGGAGCTAAGTGACCACTAGAAATGGGAAACCTATTTCTAAAACTTATGGGATTAAACATCAACTTTCCAGTTGTTATAATGGAAGACTTTGCATTCAGATGTTGACTGTGAATTCTTGCTCTCTTAACCAGGGGAGATTAATCCATTAACCAGATAATAATAAGCAGTAACTACATAGAGTTACCTTTTGGCACAGGATGTGGAGCAGAATCTTTTTGACCGCAGAAACTTATTGGGATATCCCATTTTTCCACAAAATTCACACTTCAGAAGATCATTTTCAATTTCATCCAGTCCCTCTAAAGAACAAATGAAGAATAAAGTCAGTTTCAATGACACAAAATTATGTTCACATCTTTCACCTCAAGCAGGCAAAAGATCTGCAAATATTTAACACATTCAATTAAATACTTTAACAGACAATTATGCAAAGCTAAGCAAGCCATGATTTCATCTATAAAAGATCTTGAGAAAACTGAACCTTAATGAACCTTCAATTAAGTTATTCAATGAACTTAATCAGTTTTTTGTTGAATTTCAAGCCAGCCATGAGCAGATCTGCCCTCAAACACAGCAAGCAATTAAAAAAGAAGGGCTACATTCCTCATGAATTGCTTCATAAAGAGTTCATTAAGAGAATCAGGCCTTCCATAGGGTCTAAATGCAAACTCTCCTGTAATGACACAATTAATTAACTTTTTAAAGTACTTTCTTTGAATAAGCAGCTGCTACAACCAAAGGGACTTGTGAAAGTGAAGAAAACATTGAATCTTGAATACATGTAACATTCAATCTATGAAAAAGATAAGCTGCATACAATAAAGAAAAGGATTATGGCATCTGCTGATTTACATCTTATTATTACAAAGTATTTTTCTCTTATTGGTGAGGAGAGATGGCTTCTCCTGGTCAACAAAGAGTGCAACAAAGAGCTGGAAATACTGAGAAGGGTATTTGAAGGGTGTTTCTACCACACAGAATCATACCCTGGTTTACTATTAGAAAATCTCCTCTACTCAACATCTGTGTACATGGATGTGTCTTGATGTTGGATGTTTCCTACTAGCTTGTCTAATGAGTAGTTACAAACTCTATGTAAACCTAACACCAGCTTAATTCCACAAAACAGACAAGCTGTCTGCAATCTGAGACACAGCATAGGGCTAATACTGAAAAGAAAACTGAATTAACATCTAATGAAACAAATTAAGGACAAAATAACTGCTGCAAAGAGTTTTGATACAGAAGAAGGAATAGATCTATTTTAAGAGAATGAAAGAAAGAGTTGAAGCAGTTCGCCAAAAACAGTAATAAGGATACAAGCCGTGGGAAAGAAAACCTAGGAGTGACTAAAAAATTCTGAACTTTCAAATCTTAGATTAATTTATACAAAAACATGGTATTCACAGAATAACTTGTTTTTTCTGGGCCAGGCCACAGTTTGATTCCCATTTCATAGCACACAGAACTGGAGGGGGCAAATGGGCATTTAAACAAAAACTACAAACCTTCTGCAATCATATCCTCTATCTCTGTGTCTGATGAGTTGTCTGCATGTTTTGTGTTCTGCAAGTCTGATTCAACACACACCACACTCATGATCTGACCCTCCACCAGCAATCTCTTCTCTGCAGGCTGTTCCACCAGCAAAGATGAACGACTGACCTAGTGCAATAAAAGCAAAGCAACAGTGAGAAATTAACATTTTCACAACAGTGAATAATTAAAAACAGTATTTGTGACTTAACAGTTGTAACTGAGATGATCAGTTGTTACTTCGTATCAGTGAAGCATAATTAGAGTGTGCCAAAGCTCATTTCTCAAACAAATTAAGACTTACTCCTGCTTTGCAGAGTTTGCAATTATATTTAACAAAGGAAGAAACACATTATGTCTACAGAAATGAAGGAATGGGAAAATGAGACACGTGTTAAATTAGTAAGGCAGGTTTTAAATTTTCAGTTTGTGATTTAAAATTTTCAACAGTAATTCTTATCAGACACAGCACTAATTACACATAGCCCAGTTAAGAGCTTGCCAGTGCTTGAAACAACAAATTCTAGCACTTTAGAATTTTAACACTGACTCAGCTCTGAGGTTTAAATTGAGGGATCTAGGAGGCAAACAAATGTAAAAAAGTTATTCCAAATGGCAGCCTAAACCCACTGTCTGTAGTTATCTCCAGATATAGCCTACTACTCAAGTCACCAGTGTAGAAAAGGTCAAAACCAACATCTGAAACATAATTCAAGAACTAAATACCTGCTAGCCACAAATAACATCATTCTTACAAAGAGTTAATTTCAAAGATTAGTAGAAAAAAATTCCTAGCAAATTTTAGACTTACAGGGAATGGCTCCAACCCCTCCTGAATCACAAAGCCTTCAATGACGTGGGTCAGGATCTGGGGTTTAACAATAGCCTGTGGAGGTTTATTTTCTAGGCTGGGAATGCTATTGGGCATAGATGTGCTGTTGCTCCTTGTTGTTGCTGCTGGAAGCAAAAGAGGAGGTGGTGGAATAGAGACATGGGAAGGATCAGATGGAGATTTAATTACTGAGGCACTGACTGATGATGTCACTGAAGGCAGACCCCCATGTTCTGCAAAAAATAACAAAACACATTATGTTTTATCACTTATGTTCAACCTTTGGCTCAGAATCTGGAAGTAAGAGGTGATAAATCCCCAAAACCCATATCTGCACCCATCAAACCCTAACACAGGCTCTTCCCTAGGCTTTATAGATTCCACTTATAAAATAAGATGGTTTATCTCAACAGACTATTCCAAAACACACCCTCCTCATGCAAACATTTTCCTTTACTCAGTACCTGCTAACTACAACCACAGTTGGCCATTAATTACTTACAAAAATCACAGAACCAAAAGCTACCTTAGCTTGGCATTTGTCCTCACCTGACAAAGGATCTTCTGAATTAAGAGCCTCTCCATGGCCCAAGGTTATGGCTGGTGGGGACAAGGTGGGTGGTGTAGGTGTTCTTGCCATGTGGACACAATCTGAGTCCTCGGGCATCTCCCCTTCACACACATTCTCCACTTGGCAAATCTGCATCCAACAAACTATTGCTTTAGAGAGATTTCCATTCTATCTTAACACCTTAAAAGAGTTGCATAAATACAGATTTAAAAATAAATTACCAGTTCAAGTATGTTAATCTTTTAATAAAATACTAGTTCCCAAAATGCATACCAAACATATTGTGAGGAAATCACAATATCTATGACAGTAAAATTAAAGTATTTTGTTACAAACAGCAATACATAAAGAAGCACAGTTTTCCAATCAAAACAGAGAACCTGAGTTTTTCAGTATCTTACGTGTATAGTTTACTGTTATTCTTATTTACACATACATTTGATGTTATTTAAATATATCTGCAAAATGCATGTTTAATGACAAGTCTGCAAATTGTTCAATCTTATACAGCAGTGTAATCAAGCTGAGTATTTCAGAAGAGTACACCAAGACTTTCAAGCATTAGTGGTTATATGAGATTTTAAGGTTTTTCCCTCAAAAGTATTGAAATAAATTTACATAAATTCCTGGCAGTCAGTTTAGCAGATTAAAATGTAAAAAACCACCATGTCAAAAGCAAACCTGGCTCCTACTCTTTTGCCCAATTTTTCCATGAAATACTAGAGTTGAGATTATTACCCTTTAAAATAAATTAAAAATGAGCAGCACACCTCCTTCCTTAACCTGTTGATGGACTCAAAAAATCCTACAAGAGCTGCTGATTCTTTTGCTCAACTTAATCTCATTAGCATTTTACCACCAAAACCCAGCAATGCCGTCTTAAACGTCAGCCATTTTTGCATATTATTTTATTTTCCTGTACATCATTTTAATCCAGTGATTGAAGGCAAAACCTTCAATTACAAACTGCAGACATCTGAACCAAATGAAATGGTTGTGATGGGAATTGCCAAAACAGCAACAAAATTCCCCTATTCTTTTATGAAGAGGATATTTTTAATATTAGTACAAAAGTAATAATCCAGAAACCTATGATCTTATCTATCATCTATCATTTTAATAACCTGATATGCACCTTCCACGTAGTATAGATTGTTCCCCTAATCAAAGTCTATTTGTATTGAGGTAAAAGTTTGAAGTCCTCATGTCACATTTACCAAAATTCTTAATGTAAACATTGTCACGTATTTACTTACTTTTTCCTACGTCAAATACATTGTCATTTCATCCAGAAACAAGATTTTAGATCTTAAATTTACACTTTCATGATTCCTGGTTGATATTCTTGACTGATGATCTATTACAAAAAGCCAGCAAAAAAACTATAACATGAAATAGAAGAAAAACGTCTATTGTTTTCTTAAAACTCAGTTCTGTAATCAATATGTTTCTTCTCCTCTGACTAGCACCTAATTTATGTCCCTCTGAAGGCAATGGGCCAGAGTCACATCTCTGGAGAAGGCCAGGGAAAGAAAAAAGGATGCAATATTATCACTCACCGCTGGAGTTTCAATCGGAACTGACGGCTGCACCTGCAGATTTACTGCGACGGTCTGTGGCGGTGGTAGAGTTTGAAATGGCAGCTGGACCAAAGCCTCTGCAGCAGGAAGTTCTTCCCCAGAAACCAAAGTGTTTTGAACCAAAACCTGGCCCTGGGACAGAATTTCAGGCTGCACTTGCAAAGACTGCACAGACTGCAGGGGCAGTGGTTGAATCTGGGTCGAGGATGCCGAGAGCTGAGGCGGAGCTGCCAGAGGGATGGGAGCAGATTGCACAGCTGGATACTGCTGGTGTGGCGTGGAGGACACGAGCTGCTGGCCCGGGGAAACCAAGCTGGGTGGCTCCACGGCCCCGATGTGCATGGCGGGCGAGGGCGGGAGCGGCAGGTGCGGCGGCAGGCTGAGCCCCTGCGATGGCCGCACGGGGGTGGCAGCGCCTGCCTGGGGAGCGGCCGGCTCGGGCTGCAGAGCCGCCGGCACCAGCGAGCTGGCCTGCGACTGGATAAGAGCCTGGGGGTGAATAATGATGGTGGGTGACTGACTCGGGGAGTGGGACGGCGGGGGGGACACCACCACGGACTGCTGAGCTGACTGGGATGGGGTAGGAGAGAGCGTGAGAGGCGGAGGATGGATGTGGATGGGGGAGCAGTGGGACTGGACGCTGCTGGGAGCCGGGGGCAGCGCGTGGCTGGGGAGGGGCAGGCAGTGCTGCGATGGAGGCGGCTCCTGGCCCGGAGGAGTCTGGAGTGCAATCGGCTGGACTTGCTGCTGCTGCTGCTGCAGGATCAGCTGATGATGGGAAATCTTTGGAGGCGGCGAATGAAGTGGGATCTGCTGATGTTTTACTAGAGAATGAGGTTGCAATGGAGAATACGAAGCTGTGAGAGAAGGGGAAAAAAGTGGCAATTAGTGTTTATTTTTTCAAGTTCTGAAAATATTATAAAATACCTCAAAAATTCTCACTTTAAAAGATCAGCACATTTTTTTGTTTTAACACTTCCAGTATCTGTTTAAAAATATCTTCTTTGACAGCACACAGAACACAAGAACAATTTACTAGGCGAGTATTTCAATTTCCAAATCAAAATGCAGCAATGAATAAATTAACACAGCCATGCTTTTTACATATATGTACTTTCTATAAAGAAGTAGCCAAACTTTTTTTTTTTTTTTTTGCTGTTAGGTCTAAGATTATTGCTGATCCAGCCTTATTTAAGAATTTCACACAACGTCAAATGGATTCAACCTTTGCTTTGAAACAGACTGGAAGAGAAACAATAAGTACAACAGGGTTTGCTGGTAACTGTTGAGTTAAACTTTAGATAATACTAAGTTAAGAGACTAAATAAAATTCCAGGAGTTTAGTATAAATTTAAACCATTGAAAGCGTTTGCCTGCACTCGAACACAGCAACTGAGAGGCACAAACCTAAAAATAGTGCAGCTTCCAGAGAAATCACATCACCTTTAAGTGAACCAGTGACTCACCAGTTATTTCTCACAGCATACATATGAATTTTCCTCCACATGCAAATCTCTTCTTTCATTGTCTTGTCCACTTGAGAAACAACTCATTTATGTGGGTTTTTTAATTTGTTCTGCTGATAAGGGTGGGTTTTTTCTTACCAACGTGAGTTCTGAGAGCCTTAGGGCTCAATACATCCAGAATGTCTGTCTCCAAGTCCCACTCTTTCTCTGAAAGCTGTCATTAAGCCAAGCTACATTCCACAGAATTCAGACCAATTGTCTAGACTACCATCACTTTTTCAAAATAAGAAAGCTAAGATGCAAAGATGCTGCATGCAGTGTAAGCGCCTCTCTAACCAAGTGCAGGCTATTTTGATTTATCTCAATACAAAATACTAAAATTCTGATCATTGTTACCTATGGGTTTATAATAGTACTTGATATGACACAGAACAACACAGAAAAAAGAAACAAACCATCAACAAAATGGATTTAGATGGGAGCAAGAGGCTTGAGGTGATTTCAGCCCACGTTTTGCTGCCCAGAGATGGATGGCATGTCCTAACAATGAACATACAGAAAGACCAAGAATGAGAATCATATTTGTGCTGTGACTCAACAGGGTACTGCAGTTGCTGTATTGTGCTTGTAATTTGATTTAAGAACATTCCTCCCTCTGCTTAATCAAAATCCTGTGCAACATCCAATACCAGCAAATAAGTGAATTTACTAATAAAATTTGAACTCTGTTCATGTGGAACATCTATAGTAACATGGTCAGAGAGCAGTGAACTCTGGCAGAACTGTGCCATACAAATGAGTTTCCTGTAGCTGCACATTGATCCCACCTGGTGTAATTAAGTGGTGTATGCTGGATGTCCGTGTGACCGGTGTGCTCCGGCACTCCGGAGCGGGGCTCTCGCCTTTCCTATTGCTTTCTGAGGGCTCTGGCTGGCTGCCCTTGGAGCTGCTGACAGCCTTGCTGGGGCACAGGGACTGACTCTGACTGCTGCTCTTTGGTGGGCCATTCTGGGAACTTGACAACACACCCAGCTTCTGACTGCGCAGCGTCAAGTTCTGAACCTGGGAAACGAGCAAAACGTGAAATGACCCAAACTTTATAAATAGCTATGATAAATATCAGGCAAAACCAGCAAAAAACCCTCATTTTTTAATGCTTCTCATCCCATGTGATAACAAGAAGCTAAAAATCTGCATATCAAAGTATTTTTAAAGCCTTAAAATGTAGAGAAGGATAGAGATCTTTATTACTTCAGTGATAAATACAGAAGTCTTTTTCCCTTATTGAATTTTTAAAAGAAATGGAAATTGTTAATTAATTTGAATTAAAACTTTCATTTTTCTCTTTTATTGTGCCTTCAAAGTAAGTGACACAAGGCATCTTAAGCAAAGGCAATTTTATTTTTACAGACACTGCAGAAGTGCAGGGGTCTGTGAGTGAGCTTCCAGACATCAACATAAACCAGAGCCTTGGGTGGTCAGTGGGACCAGACTGTTCTCTGCTATCTGTGCTAACAAAACTGAGACCTTTGTTTCTATGTTAACCTCTAAATTAACCAATATTAACCTCCCTTCTCATCGTGACACCTCCAATGTCACATGAAACAAAAGGTTTGCTTTCTGAAATGTAAATCAGTCAGGGATCATTTTCAGGATCATTATATACCCAGATTCTGTATATAATGATCCCAGATCTCCAATCCTACGTGCTGAGCTAAAATTTCATTTTCAAGAATAATGCCTACCCTTGTAGCACTCATTTACATCATCTTTTGCATGAAAAAGAGGACTAATTATTATCACCATTCCCTATGTTGATTACATAATCCCTTCCTCACTCAACAGTTAGTATCTGTGTCATGAACAGCCAGTTTACATTTCACTTCTCACTGCTCTGTGTCACCACAGGGCACATTCAAACCCAAGACAAGAGTGCTTGCTTCCTCCCCGGCATGCAGGGGGCATTTACTGTCATCCTGTCCCAATGAGGACAAATCCTTCAGCACACCTTCTCAGGTAAGGTCACTCAGCTGGAGTCTGGCAGAGACACCCCAGCAGCTCACCTTCTCTCTGGTCTGGGGTGAAAGTAAAGCAAGATAAACTAAAGCACAACACCTCCTTCACTTTTCAGTTTTGTCCCACTTGATGAAGCAGACCTTTAGTAAGTTTACACAAGCTCACCTGAGTAGCTGCAGACTGACAGGAAGATGAGGAGGATGAGGAGACAACAGGAATGTCAGACTGGACAGCAGCCACAGTGGTTGCAGGAGTGAAAATAAGCTGTTAAGCAATAAAAAAATACATGGTGACAGACTGAAATTTTTAAAATCTGTGGAAGAAATGCAGTAACTTAGAGATACATAACTTACACATACTGATGTACAGCTTCTAAAATTTACTTTTTTACTTTTAGATTTATTTAAAGAACTATTTATCATGGTAATTTTAATAAACAAAGAAAATAATAGAGAAAAGAAACAAAGAAAATAGATGATAATAATGTAAACCAAATATAATAACATATTTGTTCTGCATATTGAGAAAAATCTTTGAGATAAATAAACACATTATAAACTTTCATACAAGCACTTCAGAGGACTTTCCTTCAATACTACAAATCAGTGGGAAAAAAAAAAGAAAAAGAGTGGTCCAATATCTACTATATTCAAGAAAGAGAGCTTAGATCTTCCAGCAGGGATAGACCAAAGCCAAACTTTGCAAGGACTGTAATCAAAACTCACCATCTGAGCTCGTAGATACATTTGAGCCTGGCTTGCACTCAGGGTGGGAGAGGTGCTGCCCAGCAACATCGTCTGTTGGGTGATGCTGCTGCTGGTGGTGTTGGAGGTCTGAGAACGGCTTATTATCTGTGCAGGTGTAGGAGAGGTGGAGAGGTTAATCTAAGGAAACAAAAATATTGCTTCTGTCATGGAAATTCCATCACCCTAGGGTTTAAAGCCAGAAAGCCCTTGACAAAAATGGCAGGGGTAGTTGGAATCTCTGAACTGTGAAGATATCAAAAATATATTGAATCAATCATCACAAAATTGGATTCTGGCAAGATGGTATGTTTTTATTCTTAAACTGCAAGCAACCACTTTGCAGTAAATAATAATACTAATAAGCAGCTACGAGTATAAACAATGATATGAAGTCTGAAAAATATGCCCCATAGAAATACACATTTACTGAGTATGTAGAATGAGATTTCAATATTTTAAGAAAAACACCTAAACTTTAATATTAAAGATCTTTAAATTAACTGCCTGGACTAGTATCTTCTATTATGCAACCTGATCAGGACACTTCTTTGTGCCACCACTTATGAACTTTCAATCCTCATTTCACATATGCACACTGAAAATGGCTGAAGACTAAAACCTTCTCCAATTTCATATTAAATGCTCCTCAACAATCACTCTTTAGCATCTTCTTAAAAAGAGAAGCTGTTGTGTCTTTGCTTTTTCTTTTTTTCTCTAACCAGTCTAACAGAGTTAAGTGCCCAGCTCTTTTTCATCACTTACTTAAAAGATTTCCTTGAAAAACCCCAGCCCAATTATTTTGTTAGTTTAACATCAGACATCTTAACAGACTTTCCCTCCAAAATTTAATTAATAAATGGGTTTACTTCTAACAGCTGTAAGCCAAGCCAAGCTATGAGAGCTTAAAAAAATACACAGTTAAATCACTGAAGCTATGCACTGGGCTCATGAACAGCTTGAGGGTGTGATTAATAAGCAGGATGTCTGTAGGACTAACAAATCCTACTTCAGACAACTCTAAAACTGTACAGAAGAGACTGTGCATGTCTGACAATGGCACTTAAAGAAATACAGCATGAACTGAACACAGAGCCGCTCACAACTGAAACCTGAGCACATGCCTAGAATATGGGAAGTGAAACTGCAAAAAAGATGAATGATAGAAGATGATAAGAATGAATGCTATAAACATTTAATCAGTTTCTTGGATATATGGGAGCATTGACTTGGATTCTTTAGATTTAGTGCTATTTAATCCCTGATACACAGTTATGATTTTCACCTACAGTAGTGCTCTGCATTAAGAAACTAATGTAGAAAACCCAATAAGAAATCATGTAAGAGATGAGAGCTCAGGGAGTGATTTCTGCAGGAGTCTGAACAGCCACTGGTGCTTGTGGAGTGAGAAGCTGCCCCTCAGAGCACCAAGAGGGCTCTGGGACTGGGGAAGCCAACACCGGCTACCAACAATCACACACAGCACCCAGCACTTACTACAGAGCCATCACACTTCTGTTCACTGTGTCTGTAGTATTAATTTTAACAACACAAACTGAAATGCTGCTATTATTTTTGTTTTTCCCTGTAGCCATGTAACAACCAAGCAGGGTTGGGAATGGAGGGAGGGCTTGGTGCAGTTACGTACCGAGGTCTGCGACATGCTTGACTGCTGAGTGACACTCCCAGTGGGGGAAGTACATTGCCTCCCACCTGACAGGCTTGCCTAAATAGCAAGAATATTTGTCAAATAGTGAAATCAGAAAGTGTTTAAGTGATGTTCATTTTATCGCATAAACCATCAGAAACAGCCCTCCCTACCTTCACCTTTCTCTGAGTTGACAGTAAGATGCTTTACTCGGTGGAAATAGTTTTCAGCTAAGTGCATTCTGCACTATGGAATGATATCTGCAAGGTGCTAAATTCCTTGAAGTCCTACCAAATTTTAGGCATCTAATTCTTTCAGATTAAGACTTGAAGAAAAATGATCAGAGCTAAAGTCTGCCCAACTGCTAATGATGGAGCTAAGTGACCACCTCACTAGCTATGGTGCTCAGAACTTAAAATGCAATATCATAAAAAACCTGTCCTTATTAAAACTCAGGTCGTAATTTTGTTGTGATTAGAATCTTCTAAAAATAAAACAAATTTTACAAATGCTGTAAAGAACAGCCTCATATTCTGGAATGGTGACTTAAGTATGCACATCTAGTGTTTATCACAGGATGCTATTCCAGCTCTACAGATGAGTAACAGGGACAGTGATTTAGATTTCTGTATGAAAAGAACTAAAACTTCTCAGTCTTTCTAACCTGATTTTCTATGCTCTGTCTCTGTAACTGTATATGCACATAGAAATCCATCACCAAAAAAAAAAAAAAATTTTAAAAAATTTTAAAAAGTTTTTAAAAATAGGGATAAAAAGGGACAAATCAAGTATAGAAGAAAAAGCCAGGAGCAAAAATGAGTCAGTCCAGTTCTGAGACCAAACAGACATATCCCTGAGGTCTTTAACTCCATTTAGCATTTCCCTGTGTAAAATCATTAACAACTACCTCCCTCTGCAAGATCAAATTCTCTATCCAAGTCCACCTGAGGTCAAAGGAAATCTTGCCACTGCTTTAATTCAAAATGGGTCTCCTCCAGTGATCACTGATGTTAAAAGCTGTGTTTCAGAAATGAAATGTCATTTACCTCCTACATTTTCACACTCAGGGCTGAAATTTAATTTTGCCATTACTTGCAATGCAGCCAGATGTGAGGCAAAACACACTAAGATGCCAGATGTTCATTATTTTTTATTTCACTAGGATACAATGCCATTCATTGCTTCCCCCACCAACTTTTAGAGAAAAATCATGGGATAAAGATTGAAGAAGTCTATTTTTAATATTTATTTTATTACTTTTATTTTGATGATTTACATGATGCATTATAATGTATGCAATAAAGCATGGAATGGTTGCCTACTGGAGCATCTATACCACTGGACAAAATCCTCCAAACAGTTTGGAGGATGATACAATTTAAAATAACAACATCATTAAAATATAACAGTGAATTATCACGAGGCATTAAGCTCAGGCACTTAAGCTGTTATTATGTTTTATAATGACTGTAGCCCTGCTCTAGATAACAGACAATTCTTTTTCAGCAATCTTCACTCTCACCTGTGGAACAGTTGCCAGACTCTGAAATTGGGTACTGCTTAAGTGCTGCTGCTGCAGAGCAGCAGTCTGCAGCATTAGATGCTGCTGTTGGGCTGCATACATCTGCTGGAGGTACTGAGCAGCTGAGCTAGGAGGGCGATGCAAGGCCTGCTGAATAACCTGTGATGAATCAGTAGGTAATTAATTACAATAGCAAAGCACTCACCATGCTGACATGATGTTGAAGTTCACCCTTACAAGGAAATAAAACCAAATAAATTTTTTCACATCAATTATGTAATACTGAACTTGCTCCCTCACTGTTCTTGACCAAGTCACAGAGCACTGTCAACATCAATAAATTCACATTCCCAAGGACAGCCTGACAATACAGCATCATCCCCAACACATCATGCCAGCCTCTCAGCTGCTTGTCAACACATCCTACATCGTGTCTGCTTTTTGAGAGATCAGTGTGTGAGAAACCCAATTATCAAACAAAACAGAATGGACTGTACAGAGTTCAAGGAAACCTTATTTCAACAACACCTAGAGAGTGCTGGATCCCAAGCAGCACTTACATCCACGCAAATACTTTGGATCCCTCTAGTCAACGTTGGTCAAACAAGCAGCTTTATTTTGCAAAGGTTTGGGTTAATAACTGCACCCTCAGCAAATGGTGAAGAAACCAAACTTTCTACCCTAGCATCTCCCCCTCCCTTATTTGGGAGACAGGCCTACCCTGAGCTATCCTTAAGTAAACATCCAGTAAACATCTAAAAACCAGTCAATTGAGAAAGACAACAGCAATTAAGAATGAAAAGTTAATCGTGTGTAAAGCACTGCACAATGCCTGTGTTTAGAGCACTGCACAGGACAGGGAGGAAGCCCCCAGAGCCCAGTACCTGCACAGCATGTCTGTCAGAGCCGCTGTAGACGGAGATCTGCGGCAGCGGCGTGCGGGAGGTGGAGGTGGTGGTGACGGTCGTGGTGGATGCAGAACACGTTGTTGTGTTGGGTTCATTCTCCATAGCTGTGCAGCGCTTGTCCAGCCTGGCAGGAGTGACACAGAAGTGGTTCAAAAGCAAGGTCAGAACATGCTGATTTTAATGCCAAAACAAAACAAAAAAAAAAAGTTTTGCTGAAACAGAAAAAGGGACAATTTTCAAAAGGTAAATTTCACAGAATCACAGAATGATTTCAGTTGGAGGGACCTTAAAGAACATCTTGTCCCAACCCCTGCCATGGCAGGGTTACCTTTCAATACACCAGGTTGCTTCAAGCCCCATCCAACCTGGCCTTGAACACTTGCACAGATGGGGCAGCCACAACCTCTATGGGCAACTTGTGCCAGGGCCTCATCAACCCTACAGCAAAGAATATCCTTAATATCTAATCTTAGTTCATAGCATTTGCTATTACTTGATAGAGTCTCTTGAGAGATCTAGTTATAATCTTCTCAGATCCATCAAAAGTAGCAATAAAGAACCAATTTAGGAATACATCAGAGATTTCCAGCCAGTTACACAGGACCAGTACCACCTCCCTCACCCCTACAGCCCAGGACTGAAAATGCTGGCTGACCCTGGACAAAACCTGCTCTTGGCAAAAATCACCAGTGAAATGCTCTGTCTGGGGAGAGAGAGAAAGGACACAGGAAAAAAATCCTTTCAACAGCAATACCTCACACAACACAGTGGGAAACATGGAAGAAACTACCTATTTAAGCACCTCAAATGATCCTCCCCAGTCTTATGAGACTTCCCTCTGCTGCACAGCACAAAATGTCATCTTTATAACTGAAATGAATCACAAACCTCAATATATGTTATGGGGGTGTTTACTGCAGTTTCTTTTTCAGTCTTTGTATTATGATTAACAGGAAATCACATAGTAGCTGTTTATTGCTTTCCAAAAGATGACAAAAAAAGGGAGGGTTGAGAAGATGTGTTTCCTTCTTACCATAAAGAGGGGCTCAGAGAAATAATCAGAGTGAGCTGCAATGTACTAGAAAAAAAGCAGCTTTGCCAAGTTCTTAACAAACCACCCATTGGATGCTGCATCAAATGGGAATAGAATGAGGAGTTTCAACTCACACAGCTGAAAGCAGAACAGGACGATGCCAGGCTGCCACCCTCACCTCCTAAAACACGACTACTCCGCAAGCAGAGGGCTGCACGTGATGCTGCAGTTCCTGGGGACCTGCAACAACTAAACTGTAACACATACAGGGTCACCTAAAGACCTCTTGCCTACCCTTGTACTGGACACTTGCCATCAAAGAAAATTCCTGGTGATCAAGGATGCTTTAAAAGCAGAGATCCTTGCTATTAGAACTGAAAAAAAAAAAAAAAAAGATTTGTTGTTAAAAATGTGGGTCTGTTGTGCATTACTGATGCCACTTGTGTACCCACATCAGGGCACAAGTTAACACACGTGGATTCCCATTCCAACTGCAATAAACCCAGTATGATTTCTAAAACCACTTTACACTATTTTCACATAACGAAAAGTGTCTTAAAATCCTGTCTCCTCCATAGGACATTAAAGCACCTCAAAATATTTACACCTGCAACTTGTTTAGCTAGTTTTTGCAGAGTTAGGCAACCATTTAAATCAGCTCAAAACAACATTAGATGTCTCATTTCCTTCATTCTTGGCCATGTTTTTGGTGTGTTATGAGCAAGATGTGCAGCATATCCCACTTACTAAGTATTCCATCACAAGTTTACTCCATGAGACTGTTAATCCTGTTGCTCAAAATTATTTCAAAAATAATAATGTCATTGCTCAGGTTGTTCTCACAAAGGACGTACAATAAAAAAACGATGTTCAGTAAGGAGCTCCTAAATTTTTGCTCAGCATCTCCATGTCTGCTCAGACACCTCACCTCACACAAGAATCAGATGCTAACTTGTAAGAAAACTAATTTTGTTAAATGATGAAGACCTTGCAATAATGTTCCCTGAGGAACATTAACTCAATCTCCGTAACACAAAGTTTTAAAAAACACTGACGTGAAATAACCACTGCAATTTTAAGTGAGCCCAAAATACAAAGCACAACAGAAAACTATATTGAAAACATGCATTTATTCAAGCAGTAACAGTACAAGACACCACATAACTTCAAGGTACATTGTGCATAACGTAAATTCTCCAAAGTTTTGTTTCTTTGTATTTTTCGTGGTCAAAGCAACCACCTGAAGTAAAAAAACACCTGCTATTCTATACCAATTAACAAACTACCCTCACAGTGGACACATGAATGTCATTACTCATGTTTTGGAAAGTTTTGGTAAATGCCATGGTAATAACAAACCCTGCTGACAACCCACATCCACAACCACAACCATCCACAACCACATGGTTTATTCTTTTTTTTTTCTTCCAATTCACAACCTCTCCCTGCAACTTCAAGGGGACAAACCACAAAAAAACCCAAATTAAATAAAAATTTCCTCCAAGCCTAACCCCTACAGGTATTCCGGTATTTGACAGAGGGCTCTGAAATAATAATAAAATAAGAAGCAGAAGAAGGACGAAGGTATGCTCTGTGGGAATACACCCCGCGGCATGCGGAGCACCGGCCCCGCACTGATGGGTCGCGGTGCCCTCTCGCCGGCCGCCCCCCACCCAGGCCAGGCTGACCCACCCTCAGCCCCCGCCTCGCCCAGCCCGGCCCCGCCACCGCCCCCACAGGAGAGCAAAGGCAAACGGGCGGGAGGGGCCGGCCCGACGCCGGGGCGCGGTCAGGGCGCGGGTTCCCCGCCCCCGTGGCCCGGCCGGGGCCCCGCGGCTGCTGCCGCCCGCGCTCCGCGCGCCCCGCCGGGACACTCGCCTGGGACGCGCCGCTCAAGGCGCCGCCGCCGCCGCCGCCATTTTCTCGCCTCCCTCACGGGGAGGTGCCGCGCGCGCGCGGGGCGCGGGTGCCGCCGCGCACGTGACGGGACCCGCCGCCATGTTGGCGGCGCCCGTGAGGGGCAGGGGCTGAGGCAGAGCCTGAGGGAGAGCGGCGGGCGGCAGGGCGGGGGAATTGAAATATGCGGTGTTTTCAGCCCAAATAACGGATCGACCTCCATGTGTAACTAAACAGCGAGCCTCTTTCAAGTGCCTTCTACATTTAGCAGCTGTTGCTCAGACTGTCAGCAGTGCATCCATCCTATTCACGGTGTGAGCATCTCACCTTTCCTTTCTGAGGCTCTGCTTGCTTCCTTCCACCCTTCCTGCCCCTCTCCAGCTCAAAGCAGTATGTGAATATGAGTTAGACTAATTACCTCTGGTCCCTCTTGCATCACGCCTCATTTTAGCACTTCATACGTACGCACCTACAAATCTTTGCACTATAAGTACAGGAGGCCTGTATTTGGATGATTATGGGAGGTGCCTACAGGCTAAATCGTGACTGCCACGCCTGAGAGAGTTCAAGAAGTGTCTGCACAATGCACTCAGGAACATGGTGTGGCTCTCAGAGAGGTTCTGTGGAGGGCTAAAAGTTGGACTTGATGATCCTGGTATTTCTTAGGCCATCATCACAGGAGCCAGGCTGGGGGATCCCCATGGAAGGGCCAGGGATGTGGGGGCCACACTGGGAGATCCAAGAATAGACTTTTGGAATTCCATTTGGAATGGAATCGCTAAATACCTAAAAGCTACTTGAGATAGCTAAGTTTTTTGCAAAAAAAAAGACACTCAGCAAGCATCTAACAAAACTCAAATACCTGCCAAGGCATTAGAGATGAGTTTAAACTGTTGACAGGTGAAGCAGTTTCACTGAGCACAGGTGGGAGGCCTGTGACAAGTAGTGACAATTCCACGGGTCTAATGAGATGCCTCATTTCTATAAAATACATAAAATATATAAAATACATAATTCAACAGGAAAAAATGGCAATGTTCACAGGTTAAAAATGAAGGTGTAGGGAAAATGATGACCTATTTTGAAATACTCTTGGAAATCTTCTAGGAAACAGAAAACACCTTGGATGTCTTGGTCAATATAAGGTTGGGTTCAGATACACAAAGGTACGTCCTGTTGTACAAATGTAATCTAAGACTGTGGATGCTGGGTGGAGCAAAGAACTTGTTTCTGCTTAAAACCCCAACCCCTGCAGGGAAGTCAGGTAGCGTGACAAAAAATTTTTGCTTTGTAACCATAATCAAGGTAAACAGCAAATAAGGGTTTAAGTTTTTATCACAATCACAAGGAAGAACCAAGTGTGCTGACTGGAAAGTGAAGATCTCAGGTAACAAAAAGCTGAACTCCATGATGCTCCAATACAAGCACTGAGATGTGGTGCTGACTTGGAGGAAGCAGTGGGGAAAAGGAATTGTTTTGCTAGAAGTGAAGAAACCAAAGATGCTTTTTTTTTTTAGGACTGCTGGAAGATCAGTCTGTTCAGGAAGTCCTGGGCAGCAAATGCATGTTGTCAAAAAAGCTATTGATGTTAAAAAGGTAAAGCTGGGAGCAAATACTGCTTGCAGTGATAAGGTTGCTTATGATTCTCAGCTTTAATAAAATACCTTTTGTTAACCACCCTGCTTCACCCCCCTAGTTGAAACACATCCTTCATGTTAGCTTCTTTAAAAATAACTCAGCCATTTGATAAAAGGAAATGGAAGCTGTGCCTGAAATGAACTCATTGTCTTGTGGGCAGTGCACATTGCAGGAAGTCTTCAGAATTCCCATGGAAAACATTTTGGTCAGCAGTCTTTGTAAGAAACACACCGTCATCACCTCTGAACAGCTCCTGTTGCCCCTCAGCTCTGTGCTGGCTGCTATAGGCAGTGTGCTGCTTTTGCCATGGATTTGTGTTAAAATCCTGAATTTTCTGTCAGCTCCCGAAGTGGGTTGGCAGCGACCACAAAAGCCAAGGAGTCATGGTGTGAATGGATTGCCAAGGTGCATAGTTAGATGTGTCCAGTGCTGTTTTTCCTAATGCTGGGATGGGTTTGGTTTTATGTAACAGCTCAGATGGAGAGCCTAGTCCGTGGCTGGACAGCATCTGCTTCCTAAGAACTACCACTATGGGCATCTCTGGTTCAGAACAAGGACAATTGCAGAATGTCCCATAGGCAGGGACACCTTCCACTAGACCAGGTTGCTCCAAGCCCTGTCCAACCTGGTGAATCTGGGACACTTCCAGGGATGGGGCAGCCACAGCTTCTCTGGGTAATGAGTGTCAGGGCTTCATCACCGTCACAGGGAAGAATTTCTTCCTAATATCTAATCTAAACGTTCTCTCTTTAAATTTAAAGCCATTTTTTCTTGTTCTGTCATTCCATGCCGGTGTCCAACTCCCTCATCGGCTCTCTGCAGACACCTTTAGGTACTGGAGGGGGCTCTAAGGTTTCCCTGGAGCCTTGCTGTCTCTAGACTGAACAACCTCTCAGCCTGTCTTCAAAGCAGAGAAGTTCCGATTCTTGGACCGTCTCTTTTGCCTCCTGTGGACTCGCTCCAGCAGCAAAAATTCTTCTTCTGTAGATGGGCCAGACCTCAGAGCAGGACCACAGCACAGCAGGCGCTCAGTATAAGTTGGAGAATCCCCTGCTGCCCACGCTGCTGGGGACCAGCCCCATCGGTACTTGGGTAGAACAATTTTTACTCCTTGACTCCCTATCACAGCAGCCACCCGCAGCTGGGCATCCCGCTCCGCTCCCGCCGCGCCGGCGCCACAGCCGCCCCGCCATGCTTCGCGCTGGGCCGTACCAAGTGTGGGTGGGGGAGTGACACACACCGCGGTGTCGCCCCCGTTCCAGACGCGGCAGCGGAGGGACCCGCGTGCGCGCTCGCACCCGTCTGACCGGGAGCGGCCGCTGCGGCAGCTCCGCTACGGGGCTGCCCGTTACCTGGGTGCCGCCGCTGCCCCCCCTCCGTTGCGGCGTGGAGCATCCCGCTCCACAGGTGTGGAGTCCCGTCGGAGAGAGCCCATGTAGAGCGCGGGGGGACACGCATGGGACTGACGCCCGGATTCTAGAGAGGCAGAGCTGCTGCCCGGCCGTTCTCCGGGCGGCTGCTCCGCCCCATTGGGGGAAATCCTGCGCTTCTGTCCCGCGCAGCTCCGCGCAGCTCCGCGCTGCCTCTCGCCACCGCTTCTGCGCGGTCTCCTCCCGCCCCCGCGCGTGGTGCCGCCCGGCGCGGGCGGGGCGCGCTGGAGGCGCGGGGGTCGCGCAGCCGCCGCCCCGGCCCGGCCCGACCCTGCGGCTCCCCGCTGCGAGCCTGCGGCTCCCCCGGCCCGGCTCGGGGCGATGCCGACACAGCGGGACGGCGGCGCCGGCAGCACCATGTCGGCTCCGGGCGGCCTCGGGGCAGCCTCGGCGGGGACGGCGCCCACCAGGTCCGGGTGAAAGCCTACTACAAGGGGTGAGTGCGGGCGCCGAGCCCTGGGAACGGCCGGGCGGAGAGCAGCGTCCGAAGCGGCGCCGCGGGTGTTCGGGGTACCCGGCACGGGCTCTCCGGACGGGCTCCCGGGGATACTCCTGGCTCAAGCCCTGGGTATTCTCTGACTTGTACGGGAGGAGGGAAAGAGAGGAGGAAAAACATTCCACGAGCAACCGGCCGTGCTGAAATACATGTCAAGTGCTGGACTGGTGTCAGGTTTAGGGGGGAACTCGGATCCTCCTTTCTCCTGGACGGCCGTCCCGGTGAATAAGGATATGCCTGAGCAGCCTTTGCCCTGCTCACCCTGCTTCCCTTCACCTCCAGGCCCTGGCTGCCAGTAATAAGTATGTATTCCTTCATAACACACGCCAAAAGTCGCATTTAGTATGTTCGGGATCCAGCTTCGGTCCTGGTCTTCCAATGTTAAGGGATGTTCAGGACTAGAGGAAGAGGATGTTTGTATGAAAATTTGTTTCAAGGGTTTTTAGGCTGTTTGCCAAGGACCGAGCGATATCCAGGGGAGTCTGTGAATAGTAACCTAGATGCTTCTGCTATTAAAAGAACCCCAAAATACTAGGTGTCTGCAAAATGGAAATCTGAATTTTGTGGGCCTAATTCAGTGGCTCTCCAGCAGTAACACATAAAGCAAAAGAAACGTCCTGCCTTGGGTTCATAGCCCCCTATTAAATAGTAACAGTGACAGGATTTAATAAGTTTCAGTGTAAGGGTTGCCAGTGGTTCATTGGGCCATTAAGTTTGATGGGAGGTGATCTAAGCAGAAAACAATGTTGGTTGCATTTTTGGGTTAAGTGTGACCACAGTGCCCTTGATAGCTTCCTTCCAGTTGTATGTGTTAAGCACAAGAGGAGGTGTATTGCGTTTTCAGTATTTACTCTCTGCTATCTCTAGCTGTGTAATTTTAAGGAGAGGTATAGAAACTTCACTGAGCATTTGGTATTTGGTGCTGTGTTTCATTTCTAGCTTGTGTCTCCTTTGGGGCTTTTCTTGACAGAAGTCTGTAGAAGTTACTGTAGAGACTGGCACAGTCTGTGGCTTAAAGGATATGTGAGACACTGTCAAAGTAGGTGAAATTCTGAGCTCTTTGTTTCACAGTCCCTTTAATCCACTTTTTCTTAAGGAGGCAAAGATGCCTCTGGCTGTCAGCTGGTAGAGGTATTAATTTGATCAGACTGAACTAAAATGGGAACTCTTCTGGTTCAAAACCATTTATTTTTCTTCTGCTGGGTCAGTTTTAATCTTGATCATTTCCACATGCAATCACATGCATTCCTGCTTTAGCACAGGGAGGCTGTGGGGCAAGAACAGGGAGGAAGCAGCTCAGGGTTGTGGGAGTGAGGAAAATATGTGCTACACTGAACAGGATTGCTGGCTCATGACACTGGTAATAATTTCACAGGCACTGGAATGTTTCTTTTGAGTCTTGTGCCTTGACTTTCTATCTTTTAATGCAGTTTTCAGTTTAATAATGGCATTGAGTCATAGAGGGTGTTGGTTAACCATTGTGAATACCAGCAAACTAACAAGCTGAATGCTTTAGTCATGATTTATTTTGAGATATAAGCAAATTATTCTCTCCACTTTCTTACAACAGGAAATCTCAAGCCCCTTCTCAGACTTGCACTATCAAGTGGTTATCAAAGCCAAACATTTTACCTGCACTTATCCTGAAATGACTTGGAGACTGAGGACTGAATGCTGATACCAAAGGCAGCTTTTCCTCTGTTCTTCATATAAACTGTCTCAGAGCTGGATCGAGGAATTAATGGGAAACAGTGTTAATCAGGAAACGTTAATCTCTCCTAATTTCCTTTTAATGGAAGCATTTAAGTGGGTTGTAGAATTTATTAGGAAAGTCTGGCTGGGAAGGTCTTTTCATCTTCCAAAAAGAGTTTCTGGTTAAAAAGAAAAAGAAACAAAAAACCACCAAGCCAACCCAACCCAGCCACTTAGAAGCACAGATTTGTTCTTGAAACGTTTGAGACTCTGATAGTCGGGATACTTGCCTAGGGCAAAGAGCCGAGCCTGAATCCCCAAAACTCAACTGTGTCTGGCCAGGAGCCCAATTGCTTTTCTCAAGCAAAGACAAAGACTTCACACAGGACCCTTTGAAGAGTCTTTGTTTCATTGGACCGTGCACTGTTAATTCTTTATCTTAAATTCATGAAATATGTTAAAACAGGTTGGAAAATTTTCCTAAAAATGAACACAGATCATGAGAATAAGGGGATGGGGAATTCCCAGAGACTTGGGAATTAGGGCATTAAGTTGAGTTTTTCCAGGTATTTCCCTCTCTCAGTTAAACCGTGCTTATCTTCCACACAGGATTGGTTGTTTAAAATTCTTAAAATAGCGTTACATATTTTAAAGAGTTACTGTGATCTCTGCAGTGTGGGTAACAGAGGTTCCTGAGAGGGTTTTTAGGAATTCACTCTGTTACTCCAAAGGTGGATTTTTTTTGATGCAAAGTGTAGCAGCTCCCAGTGTATGGCACTGATCAGCATCTGTAATTGCAACCATTTCAGCTCTCTGATGATATTCAAAGTTTACCTTTTGTCTTACCTCATTTGCTGGAGATGCTTTTTGTCAGGTCAGTACAAGAAGTTCTTACATCATTCATACATACGTTTTAGGAGTAGAGAACAGGTAGGAATAATTCACTGCTCGTGCTCAAGGAATCCTGTAGAATTCACAATGATTTAAAAAAGAAGCAAAACCAAACAGCTATAATAACAATTTTTCTGTCATGATTAGAACTGCTAGCATGTATTCTTTCAGTGCCTGACATAGATTTTATGCTATTTTTAGCTCTGTAGGCTGTAATGTAGGTTAGATTTTTAATAAAAAGGAGTAGATACCAATGCTTTGCTCACCTTCAGTTTGATTTGGTTCAAATGAAGAACACACCTGACAGTCCTCTCATGATACGTGTTAAACCTGCTTCTTTTCTGAATTTTAATTACTGAGTTACTTTAGTTATATGAGTGGAAAAAATGTGAGGGGAAAAGAAATTTTAATTGTAAAATCAAAATGTACCTCCATAAAGATTTCCAGGGAATTAATTTCTTAAGGATTCTTGAATTCTTGCATAATTTCTTTATATTTTTCTTTATCTTGGGCACTTTTTGATCAATTCTTCAGCACAGTGTCTTCTGTTGTCTCTTGACAATCGAGTTCTTCATAGGAGAGTGTTCAGCTTAAGAAGACTTTGGACTAAGCCTGTGAATACATGTTTCTCCCTTCTTACTTGATTTAGCTTTCTGATGATATATTTTTTCCTGAAAAACAGACTTGCAGGGGGGAAAGCAGTGTTTTAAATGGTTGTGAATGGCAGTGGCTGCATCTCACGGTACAGAAGTGACACTGACACAGCAGAATTCCCCAGGAGTCCTGGGGGGGATCATTGCAGTGAGCTTTAATTAGACCTTTTCAAAAGCCTTAATGACTGGCTCAAGCGTGTGACACATGTGGATATGTAGGTAACATGTATAATGTATCTGTACATTTCCCCATACATAATATGGGATATATGAGGCTGCACGTGGAAAAGTCTAAAGCAGCAGTGTCTGTTCTTGCAGGGTTGTTCTCTCACGGGAGTTTAAGATCAGAGAGGAAAATGAGGTACAGATATTGAATTGTGTTTTAATTGTTGGCTTTGGTTCTGGAGTTTTTGTGTTAGTTTGTTTGGTTTGGTTTTTTTTTTGTTTGTCTTTTTGTTAAAGGACATTGCAACTATAGGATGATTTATAAAAGGAAGTGAGGAAAGCTGTTTGATCTCAGGAAAGGTGGACAATATGGTCTTCTAGATGTATTTAAAATATGTTCCCTAGTGTGTTCAGGTTTACTGCCTTTTCTCAGTCTTCATATGATTTATGTTTTACTGATTCTGATATTTGCAGGATATTGACTCAGGCCTAGTAGTATGAATAAATGATCTTTATTAATATTTATGAAAGATTAAGTGATAGCTTTTTCAGTGAAAGTAATTCAGGACAAGTGCTGTCTTGTATATTTGCATGTTTCCTACTCACAGGTCCCTGATTAAGACCAACTGTAGTAGTGCTAAAACAAATTGTAAAAAGTCTGGTGCTTCCGTAGTAAGAGTTAATTGGCACCTCTGGATGTGGTGGTGAAAAAGTTGTGCTTGAATCAGATTTTCTTCTGATTTCCTATGCCAAGAGGGGACAAAGATATTTATTTCACCTTGGAACAGTTTTATGACAAATGTGTTTATTCCAAGCAGTTTATAACCTTATCTTCATCACAAGGAAGGACCTATTGTCAAGAAAATTTTCCCCACCTCTCAGTAAAAGAAAACATTTTGTATCTTTAATGCAAGTCAGCAGTCTATGGTCCATATTCACTTTCCTTTGTCCCTTAATCTGGCAACTAACTTTTATTTTAAATGAAAATTTCTTTCTCAGTAGAATTTATCTTCTTGGCTTGAGTGAATCCAGCTTTTTCCTAATGAAGGTGTCATCAGTGCTGTGTTAGGGGCAAGAGTGGAGACACAAAGGTGTGACAACAGAACCATAGTGAAAGTGAGACCTGTGTCAGCAGGAAATGTCAGGGTCATCAGTGGAGTTCAAATGGCAAAATAAAGCAAAATAGACCTGTAACCTTTCAGTTTCTGTGTTATGTAGATATTGCTTGTGGAACCTTGTTTATACTTGACATCATCTTTCTCTTTTAATATTGCTATTGGCTAGAGTTCTCTGAAAGATTGATTAATGTCTGCTATAGCAGAAGAGATATTCCAGATTATTTGGTAACTGCTTGATACCTGTCCTGCTGGAGGTATTAAAATAGTAATTTAGAAAACACACTTAAATTCTGAAATAATTAAACTCTCATTTTTTCTGGTTTGCTACTTAAAGGTACCAACAAGTAGTAAGAGAGTTTTTTTCAGTTGGTGCCAGCTTTTACTTTAGAGATATTAAGAGATTCCAAGGCTGTTCAGTACATCTTAACATTGTGATTTTTCCTGTTTGCTGCAGTACAGTTAAATCTATTTTAAGTGAACTTGAATCATCACATTTGAAAATGTGCTGAGCAGACTTTGCTAATACATATATAATTTAATATTCTGTTTTTGCTGAAGCATCAATGATTACAGTCTCAGAAAGTGTGGTCTGTAACTTTCTGCTTTTCTGGCAGTAATAATCATTTAACAAGCTCTCTACTAACTAGTTCAATCTGAGAAACTCCTGCAATGTAAATATATATAAATATAAATACTTTGGCTTCTCAGCACTCTTCAGAACTATGGTTTTTGGGGTTTTTTTTTTGTTTTTTTTTTTTTTTGTTTGTTTAAGAGCATATTCTACAGTGTATATGTCTGTGGTAAAATGTGAATCAATGAAGGGATGGTAAATTTAGTGGAGCTGCTAAGTAAGCAATGCCTTACTTCCTTCCCAGAAAAACAGGAAATACTGGTTAAGGCTTTGCCTCCTAATACAGGCTTGCTGTGGTGGCTGCCCATGTGTCTGTGACAGTAACATGCTGTCAGATCCACCTCACTGGCATTGGGTTCCCAGCTGCTGTTTCCATACAAGATGCAAAGGGAAACCTTTGTGTAACAGAGAAGTTTGCTGTGTTGGATGGATGTGATTGGGGACTTCAGATAAAGCCCCGTTTGCTCTAAATGTCTGTGTCTAAATACCAGTGTCCAGTTGTTGTTTGCTTTGCGGTTTGTCTCATGTGGAAAGAACAGGAGCGATTCCTCTACCAAATCACTTAGCAGCTTTTTGACTGCTTTATTCAGATTATTGAAGGGATGCTGTGTTTATCCTGGGCATATGTCTGTTGTATTTACTGGAGTCTGTCCCCTAACTAAGCCTAACCCAGCTGATGATGCTCGTAAGTCCAGAAGCAGGCTTGCTGTTCTTCCACAGTGCTTAGAAATTGCCAGTTGATTTTATTCCTGCTGCTGCTCTCAGAGGAGCCTCAGGCAAGCAGTTTGGTTTTTGTGTGCTCTCTGTCCCTCCTGAGCGTTGTTCTGGTTCCATAACCACAGCAATTTGGTTTTTGTGTGCTCTCTGTCCCTCCTGAGCGTTGTTCTGGTTCCATAACCACAGCAGTTTGGTTTTTGTGTGCTCTCTGCCCCTCCTGAGCATTGTTCCAGTTCCATAACCACAGCATTTTATGTTAAGTCGCCTTCTTGATCTCAATCTGCCCATGCTCACAATGATTTAAAGATATTTAACTTGCTACATACGTACACTTCAGTCTGGTAGGACTTGATGGAGTTTCTGACCAGGTAAAAGCTTTGTTGCTTCAAATATTTATTTTTTTAGTTCTCCCAAACAGTCCTGGGTGCTGGCATCCACTGGAGCAAATCCAGCTGGGTGAGGTTTTTATGGGAAGATTAATCTTGTAGCTCAAACATGGAGCTTTTATGCCGTGTTTGAGGAGTGTGTTGTAAATAGCCTTCCTCCTTCCTCTAACTGTGCCTCCCAGCTCCTTCGGTTAAGGGTCTCAGCCCTGTCACCTGTTCCCCTTTAAGGCCCAGCATTTTTTCTTAACATGTTAAAACTAGATTAACTCACTTTTAATTATCACAGAAATACCCATTCTGCATAACAGTAAAGCAGTACATTTCAATTCTAAGTATATGGCTGTCAGCCTTCCCTTTCGTTGTGTGAGGCACCACTCTTTTTTTAAAGGCACTTTGAATATTTGCACATGCCCCCAAGTCTGCTAGGAAATCTGTTTAGTATTTGTCATTTATTTTTTGTAACATTTGCACAATCAAAATTTAGTTGGAGTAGATGTATGTGTTTTTACATTTTGATACTAATAACAAAATAACTGTTAAAGAGGAAGTAAAACAAGAAATACATTTTGAACATTATTCAAACATTTGCAGCATTTCATTCTTGACTTTCCACTGGTATAAGAGATCTTATTTCTCTGTGTGGTTAATGTCTACTGCAACTCATTTCATAGTTACTTGGACATAAAATCTGAGTTTTTATGAAGCAGATGCCTAGAGGATTAAATGTCAAGTAATAAAAATCACTTGGAGCCTAACTTTGCTATAAGAAGGGAACTTAGGTACTTTATTTTACTTTCAGCTTTTAGAGGGAGCTGCATCAGGGTTGGGGTCAATATTAATGGTATATGGAAGGTGTAGGAGATGATGCTCAGTGTTAGGTTTTGTGGAATAGCTTCTGAAGTTTATTTTTCTCTTTCCTAGGGACATCATGATAACCTATTTTGAGCCTTCCATCTCCTTCGAGGGACTGTGCAGTGAAGTTCGAGACATGTGCTCCTTTGACAACGAGCAGCTTTTCACCATGAAATGGATTGATGAAGAAGGTAAATCAGTGCCCATCAATACATTGCTCAACTTCCTG
This sequence comes from Muscicapa striata striata, assembly GCA_030060385.1. Classification (NCBI taxonomy): domain Eukaryota; kingdom Metazoa; phylum Chordata; class Aves; order Passeriformes; family Muscicapidae; genus Muscicapa; species Muscicapa striata. The sequence goes on from JAREIS010000115.1 coordinate 1,190,645, forward strand.
CTTTTCTTTCCCTTTCATCTTCTTCTTTCCCTGTGCCCTCATAAGGTAAGCTTAGAAAACATAAAATCTGACTCCAAAAATAAGTTAGCCAATGCCTCCTTAAGTAGAGCTTAATGAAAAGGTATTTGTTTCACTCTACTTGGTGTGTAGCTTCCTCTCTGTCTTTATAAACCAAACAAGACCTCAGTGACTATGAAAATGTTAGTTCAGTGTTAGGATTTCTTATGAAGGCAACAGAAGGTATTCCTTTATACTGATGAAGATTCCCTTTGTATCTTATATTTTTGAAAGAGTTAAATAGACTAAGTTATACAAATTGCATATTTATCTAAAAATATTGATATAACTTAATGTATAATTGAGTTGTATGTGTAACCAAAAACATTGTATCTCAAGTGTTATTATCAGGTTTTACTTTAACCACCTAAAGTCTATTAACATGTAGCTAATAATAAAACTTCTTCCAAATACTAGTGATGTGTAGTAATTTTTTGTCAAAGTGCAATGACAGCCTTGACTGAGAACTCATCTCTAGTGCTGCATTATCCATCTTAAGGTTTACCTTGGATGAAAAAAGTCCAGAGTGTGTTCTCCCTGTTAACAGATGTCATCCATTGAGCTGTGTGTGTACAGTAATAATTTTTTTAAAGGTTATTTGTAGGTTCTGTTTTCTCAATGGAATTAGTTCATTCCACACACAGGTTTTGAGCTACAGCTACAACACAGAGCCCTCTGAGTTATGAGATTGCTGTGGAGTTATTTTAGCTGATGCAGTACATAAAAGGCTGCAGTGTGCAGTGATTTGTTGGCTGTGGTTGGTGTTTGCATGCAGCCATCAGCATAAATGGTGCTTATGGAACTGTTTCCTCCTGTTTCAAATTGGGCTACTGCCAGTTTATTCAGAGTCTAAAGCTAAACGTGGAGCAAAGTTGATTTTTGGAAGTGCCATATAGGTAGGTGTGTTGAAGATTATGTGGTCTTGGGAGTCTGATCAGGTGAGGTTTTTTCTTCTCTTTGTCATTCCCAAGTTATTTATACCAGGCAGATGCAGTACAGTAAAATGAACAGTGTTTATGACTGAATTGTACAGCAGAGCTACTGGGAGTTGAACATTTACTTTATAATAAGGTGGCTGTGTTGTTTTATCATCAGAAGGATAATGGACTCCTCACTGCAGTGGAGGAGTCTGCAGTGTCAGTCATAGCAGGAAATAGATACATTTTTTTAATAAACATTTTGTACTGATTCAATAATTTACAGCTTGTTCATTCTTAATTTCTGCTCTTTAATTAGAGATGGGTTTATTAAAAAAATAGGTTGCGGTTTGCCTGAACTATTTTCATGTGTAGGATTTGATTTTCACAAGCAATCCATGTTTGCTTTAATCATTGACTTACAGTTTAATGTCAGTGGAGAAGAAGTTAATCTGCCAATGAGGAATGTGTTTAAAGCAAATCCTCCCGTCTTTATTGTGAATAATTCTTGCATGTACAATGCATGGCTTCTTGCCAAGCTCCCTGCCTCTTCTCTCAGCACCACTCTGTAGTGTTTTCAATTGATATTCTTTCTAGAAACCTGTTTTGCTTTACTGGAAAATTCCTTTATCACATCCTCTTCACCAAAACTGAAGTTCACTGTTTAACAGTAGCATGAGGAAATGTGTGTGCTGTAGAGTAATAGTGCTGTTACATTATTACTCAAGTTTTTTATAGTCTGAGAGAAGATAAGGGGTCTGGGGCATCACTGCTTCCTGACTAAACTGCATTTACCTGCACAGTAAGGTTCTGATTTGTCATATAGTAAATGCCTTTGCAAGATGAGGGCTTCATATGTAACTACTCTGATTTCATAGAGGTAATGGCACACAAAGACAGATATAAATTAATTGAGTGGATTCATTTCCAAAATCTTCAGATACGACTGGAAAATGGAATGAACTTGATTTGATTTTAGACAATTTTTTTTCCCATATATGATCAGTTCAGCTTCACTCTGCCTTCTGAAACATCCTGTGGGATGGACACTGTGTGTGTCTTCAGTCTGTTGTTTCTCACTACATAACTCAAAAGTAAATATTTTCCTATGTATCCCAGCTGTCTTTGACTGCAAAAATATACTGCTCAAGCCTGTTGAGAGAGATGTCTGTAAACCTCCTGTTTTGAGTTTGCTTATTCTTGAGACCCTCTTTTGGTTCTGCCAAAAGGAAACACAGAACTGTTTGCACAGGTGTCAGAAACAAATGCAGAAAAACTGGTTTGTTGATTGTCATTGTGAGTCTGAGTAAATACAATTGTTCCTTCTCCTTCCACCCTGCTCTGCATAGTGTAAGTTGGTGCCGTGGGTGGGCACTGTGGTGTCCAGGTGTCCAGCTGTAGGGGGAAGTGGTTTGGTGGAAAATGACTGGTGGCTTCAAAGACTCATCTGGAGGATTTTGATGTGCAGGAAACAATAAAGACAGAGCATCGAAAATGGACCATTTACATTTGTTATTTGTATTTTAGCAAGAGCATAGAATACATAGAACCACAGAATGGTTTGGGTTGGAAGGGCCTTAAAGATCATCTCAATCCACCCCCTACCATGAGCAGGAACACCTTCCACTATCCCAGGCTGGCCAAAGCCCCATCTTCCCTGGCCTTGGACACTTCCAGGGATCAGGGGCAGCCACAACTTCTGTGGGCACCCTGTGCCAGGGCCTCACCACCCTCCCAGGGAACAATTTTTTCCCAGTATCCAATCTAAACCTGCTCCCTGTCAGTGTGAAGCCATTCCCCTGTCCTGTCACTCCATCCCTTGCAGACAGTCTCTCTTCACCTTCCTTGTTGGCTCCTTCAGGTTCTGGAAGGCCACAATTAGGTCACCCCAAAGGTTCTCCAGGCTGAGCAATCCCAACTCTCCCAGTCTTTCCTCATAGCTGAGTCCTCCATCCCTTTAATCAACTCGATGACCTCCTCTGGGCTGGCTCCAGCAGGTCCATGTCCTTCATGTTCTGGAGGAACATACATTAAAAACAAAAGCGTTGTGATACATTGGAAACAAAACTAATTCCCTGGAAAAACTTCAGTGGGGTGAGTTGAAATACCTCCTGCTGCTGGGTGTGTGGTTCTACTGAAAAGCTTTAGCAGTGGCTGTATTAATTTAGATACCTTGCAGTGTAAAACACAAAGATAATAGTTAATGTTCTGTTGCTTGTGAACTTTCTGACTATGGTATTGACTGAGGACTCAAAGCAGTAAAACTTGCAGGCTGGATCCAGTTTAGCGACAGTGGAAATTATTCTGCCTTCCTCCAGTTTGCTTACCCATAACCAGTTTGCCACTTGAAGACATGGAAAGTAGTATTTCTGTTAAAAATTGGAAATATGGGAAGGGAGATTTGCTGTATGGGATTTGGGCTAAAAATGAACTTCTTCTCATGCTGGAGCAGGCAGAGATAAATCCCTTGTTCTTGCACAGAACATCTTGAATAGATGAAGGAGGGAGGGACAAGTTGAGCTAATAACTAGAAGTGTTTTCTTTCTTTGAGGCATCCATGATTGAGGTTCAACATTGTTTTAAAAATGTTTCAGTTACAGTATTATTTTTGAAAAGGCTTATTTTTTCAGGGGGCTAATTTTTATATAGTGTTACTAATCACCATCAGACACCAAAGAAAAAGTTTGAAAAACTTTTTGAACTTTTTTTTTAATAACTATATCATCAAGGATTTGGCATGTTATTTAGTCTGTACCATCACAAATGGTCAACAAAACTGCTGTAGTTTTATTAGAAAAAATAAAACAGAGCCAGCCAAGTCCCACCTTTCCTCTGCCTTGGTGTCTTTTCTTTAAGGGATTTTATTTCAAATAATTGAAATTACAATTACAAATCAGAAAAACAGGGTGTTGCACTTAGATTACTTTATTTGTCAAAAGTTTCCATTGAGGTTTGAGGACGGACTCATGTTCTAACTGCTTTTGCAGCTCCTGGTGCAAGTCTTGGTGGTGCTGAAACAGCTGTGAAAATAGAATTGACTCGGTTCTAATTAAAAATCCATGAAATAAAAGGTAATCATAGGAGGTTTTAGGTGCTGGAATATATAGCCTGCACTTCCTGTACTGAAATAATGTGTAGCCATGCTTATAGCAATGATGTTTTGTTCTTATGATCTGCTTGACTCTTGGGAATATCCCATATTTTTATTATCCCTGAAAGGACTCAATATGACTCTATTTTCAGATGTACTCTTTGAACAGTGTTAAAAATAAATACTACCACATTTGAGAATATTGGATTTTTTTCTACAATAATTATCCTGGAACCAACTGTGAAGGAACTAGGTCTGGAAGTAAAACTATTGAGTTATGTGCTGTCCTGTTTTCTTTCCACAGGAGATCCATGTACAGTTTCCTCTCAGCTGGAGTTAGAAGAAGCCTTTCGGTTGTATGAACTAAACAAGGATTCAGAGCTTCTGATCCATGGTGGGTGAAATGTACTGAAATGTACTGCTGCTCATGTTTGTACCTGTGAATGAATGGAATTCTTACCTTCCATTCCTGTGCCTTTCACATCCTTCTCCCCTCAGGCCTGTGGCCATCCTGTCAAGGGATGCTGATGACCCTTCACTCTGCTTGTAGCTCTTTATTAAAGTAGGGGAGAAAAACATACCTTGCTGTTAGTTTATCCATTAAATCTCTGTTTCTTCATTCATTCAGCCCAAGTGTATTCAGACACTTGCTGGCAGCAAATGGTAGAAGGGATAAAGTACAATTTGTTTATATGTTTATTTATTTATTAGATTTATACATTATCCTGAAGTTAATTATGGATAAGTGCTTTAGAGCAGCATCTCTGTTAGGAAAAGAAATTAATGAGCTCCATTTCTGATGTCAGATTAATGAAAAGTTTGTCTTTTCTAAAATTAATTACGTTAGTTTTGAACTTAATTATATCATGCCCCTATTTGATGTGTAGTTCAATTTTTTTCTTCAGGGTTACATGCCTATTTTAGCAGCTTCTCCAGGATGTTTTCCTAGCTGTTTGTAACTTTTTATCAGTAGAAGGTTGATCTTGGTTTATCAGAGATCAGAGCAGAAAAGTCATCATGTGGTGTGTTACACTAGAGTGTCTTTACAGGCTCCTTCTCTTAAAGAAGATGCAAAAAATCTATTTTATCATCAACCCATTTGAAAGGAAAAGACAGTTTTCCAGCTTTCCACAGAGAGTTTTAAAAAGGGGAAGAATATAATCCATTTGCAGATACATTTCACTGCTTCTGTGCAGATCAGATTTTTCATGTAGCCATTCTCCATTAATTTTTGTGTTTGATAAGCTTCTGATTAAACTGGCACCAGGCTGTCTGTCCACATTTATACTTCTCTCTGATGGTTACTGAAGCCAAATAAATTGTAGAAGATGGGTAGTATTACTGAAGCTAAATAAATTGTGAAAAAAACCACAAAAACTTACATAGTCAATTTCCCATGTAGCTGTTAGGACACTGTCATATAAAACATTTCTGGTATTTGGACATCTTGACCAGCTGTTAAGATTGGCTACATGAGAAACCAAAATAATTATTTTTTCTAGTCGCTGTCTTTAAGAAATAGCTTCATTTATTCTGCTTTTTGCGTGTATTTCTCATGTATGTCACTGCTATGCCCAGCAAAAGGGGTTTGTGGTGATTTGCAGCTCGTCTGTTCTCAAGGAAGGTTTTGTTGACGTGCAGTCAGTGCTGTGCTCTAGATGGTTGAATGCCTTTCAGGAGTGTTGCATTTAACCCAAAGATTTATTTTCTATCTGAAATGAAAGCTAATCATAAGTTCATGTCTTTCTTGCAGTATTTCCTTGTGTCCCAGAGCGGCCTGGCATGCCTTGTCCAGGAGAAGATAGTAAGTAGGCATTTCAGCTAAGAAATACAGAAAATCAGTTCAGATTTCCTGTTTTAGCAGATTTTTATGTTCTTTGGTTTGGCATCCTGAGCTTAGGAATATTAATAATGCAAATCTGTAAAAATCAAATATTTAAAAGGAATAGGAAGTCTTTCTAAACTGAATGTTTATCACTTCTAAATCATTGTTAATAAGCATTTCACATTCCTGTTAACTACCCATGTCGCTCTGCTTTCCTTGCTTTTGCCTCTTCTATCATGACAGTTTTTTATCCTGTTCCTGCCTTTTGGGGAGTTGCCAGATTGCTGGCTGACAATTGTGAGCAGAGGCTTGTAACTAGTGATAACAATTTGTTGTGTCACTGTTTACAGATCTGTGGTTAACTCTTTAGAAATTGATGTTTAGGTGCTATCAGGAAGATTCTCCAAAAACCTCTATTGTGTTAACTAATGTTCTAGACATTAAAGAGGTAATTTCTTCCCAGTCTTTAAGTTTTATAAAAGAGAGTGTGTGTGTTATGCACACAAGCATCTGTCAGCTTGGTATCCAAACCTCTGACCAATCTAATCTAAATGTGCATGTTTAAAAGTTAACTTGGAGAGAATGAGTAATGCTGGTTATCTGAAAAATGAAGTTGCAGTCAGTGTAGTTTTTCATATCTTAGTTTTCAGTTTTGGTTTCTGTCATGCCTCAAGTAATGAAACATAAAGTAATTGTTAAAAAAATGGAAAAAGATAATAGTGGCAGCTGTGGACTTAAAACACTGGAGGATTTGTCAAGCAATCTTATAAATCAGGACATGCTCCCAATGCTCCTTCCTCCTTTCCCTTCCCCACAGCTTCTCCTGAAGTTGAGCTATGGGTATACTTTGCACACAAGTGCTTGTCTTGTTTGGACAGTTTACCTTCTCTTGACTCACTGTTCTTTTTAACATCAGAAAAATCAGAGTTAACTTTGAGTTGATCAGGATATTCTACTTCAAATTTTCTCCAAAACTTAAAAAAAAAAAAAAAAAAAAAAAGATACTTGGAACATTATACCTTTTCTGTAAGGTGCAGGAGTGAAACTTAACTCTGCAAGTTCCTCTACACAGAAACCTCCAGGAGAAGATGTTGTAGTTCTGTGTTTGTATTTGTCTGGATATAATCCTGTGTTTTTCCTCTTAGAGTCCATTTATCGCCGAGGCGCCCGCCGGTGGCGAAAGCTCTATTGTGCAAATGGTCACACTTTCCAAGCCAAACGATTTAACAGGGTGAGACTCTTGTTGGGTACTTAAGCCATGATACAGGGATGTCTTATTTTCATAATGATTATGCCACTGCCTTGTAAAGTTGCCAGGTAGTTTTAGTCTCATTTTTGTTGTTTGTCTATACACTTGTGGTAATCCTGTATCTTCAGGAATCTTAAGCTATATTAAATCATCAGGAACTTGAAATAGAAAAAACCAAAACAAATTGGTTGCAATTCATTTTACATATACTCTGAAAGCATAATGTTGAAGCTCCTGTGTTCCCTTAAAATCTTTCCAGAGGGCAAACTGGAATGTATTAGATGGCTAAAGGTAGATTTTCAGTTTTTTAACTTCTGGGAGTAAGATGGTCTGAACTTGCTTGTGATGCACAGACTTTTCTTTCATGATTTTTAAAGGAGAAAGCTGAGATGTTTCTCCAGGCAGCCTGTTTCTGGTGCCATGTAATAGACTGAAAATAACAAATCCAGAATATTTTCAGGAAGCAAGGGTCAGATATAATTAGCTAAGGACCAAGAAGGCTCTGTTGTGTTTAAATACAACAGCAGCAAAAACCAAACCCAAATTATTTGAGTCAGTCAGGTCCCTTGACAGCTGCAATAATCTTTCCTTCTTCTCTAAGCTGTATTGTGTGCTTAATGCTTGAGATCGTCTCCACTAAACTTCATCTTGAGCATCCTCATGTCTAACTTCAGCTTTTTTTTTGTTGTTTTTTGACCTCACCTGGGTTAAAGGCTGTCAAGGCACCTCAGTTAAATCAGTTTCCACTCTTGCCTCCATAGGCACCCTATTTTCATGGATCTTTGGAGTTGTTTTGTGTGTCGTTCAGCGAGTGGTGATTGTCCCATTTGCATTGTCTCGTTATTTAAGGTGTTGAAGCTTCTGCTCTCCTGCCTTCCTCTGTGAGGACTCACCTCCAGAGAAATGAGGAGATGAGTTTGGTTAATGTGAGCATGGCTGGGTAGGTTTATTCTTCAGTTTTGCTCTTTAATGGAGTTGTGTTGTTTCTGATTGCAGAGAGCTCACTGTGCCATCTGCACTGACCGGATATGGGGCCTGGGGCGCCAGGGCTACAAGTGCATCAACTGCAAACTCCTCGTTCACAAGAAGTGTCACAAACTTGTCAACACTGAATGTGGCCGACACACACTACAGCCAGTAAGTAAAACTCACCTGATAAATTGTCTCAAAAAGCAGCAGCCAACCAATCAAACAAATAACTCCTCCACCCCATTTTATACTGCTGATTTTCAAACTGCAGCCAAATAATTGCAGTAGTTTAAACATCATTTTTATGGTTACCATGACTTTTGCAAGAAGGTTTGGGATTCACTGAGCAAAATTGCAAATTATAGAAAGACTGGAATCTAATCTGCACATCTAACATTATTTCCTTTGTCACATGTAAGTATATAAAGGACATTTATCCTATCCTTCACAGGGACGTTGCATAGCATGTACATATGTGCACGCTATTTTACGTCTTCAAAATGCATAGGTGGAGTAAATTCTCTAAATATCTGATAGATTATTGGATTATTTCCTATTTACAGCAGACAAATATGAAGAGCAGAAATCTTGACTTTTCTCCCAAGACATTCAATCATCTTTAGTTCTTAAGTCCCAATGAAACTGAGATTATCACTGTTCCTGGTTTAATACAGCAGTCAGCTTCAAGTCTATATTTTGGGAATTCTTTTGACTAATATATATACTGCTGAAGGACTTGAGTCTTTCTATCTCACTTATCATCTGCTGTATTTCTCTTTTGTACCGAGTTGTCACTTCTGCAGCTTCTGGAAACATGTCATGACTTCCAGAAAATAGGGAAAATAAAGAATGCAGTTGTTTATTTCATTGTCTGTGTTTTAGTAACTATGTTGACTAATCAAGTTGAAAAGTAGCTAGATTATATTCCTCAGAGGTCATTAATTCCATTTTTTGACTCTAAAATAATGTGTCTGATACTTGGACAGTCTATTACAAAAATCCTATCTGTGTTTGCAGGAGCCAATAATGCCTATGGATCCATCATCAGTGCATTCAGATAATGTAGAAACAGGTAAGATCAAGATTTTTTTTCTTAAATTACTGTGAATTGCTGAAAAGTGAACTTTGAAGTAAAATTATTTTTAAAACCCTTATTTACTTCTTCATAGAATAAGAAGACAGCTTCTTAATGCTAAAGGGGATATAAATGTAAAAATTCCAGTCTTCAGCATCTTACCAGTTTCAGAAACTGGACTAAACAAGGAAGAATTTATACTGTCAGTTACATTTAATAAGATGAGTATTTCAAATGCTGTAATCAAGCAATAAAACCCCAAACCAAACCCTTAACAGCATTAGCAGAGCTTCTGCTGGAATGGTGGCCAAATACGTTTATTCTTGTGGCAATCAGAGTGGTGGTTCTAATGCAATTCTATCCATTTTGAATATTTGCAATAGAAACATTCAAACTGTTTCTCTGATTGTGGAAATTTAAGGCAGAAGAAAATCCTATTGTGTTGTGTCAGTCTAATAAATTTTTCTTGCACCTCCAGTGATACCATACAATCCCTCGAGTCATGAGAGCCTGGACCATGTTGGTGAAGAAAAAGAGGTAAAATACCTTATCCAAGCTAACTATGTAGAGTTACAGGGTATCTGAAGTTGGAAGGAACTCATGAGGATCTTCAGAGATCTTAAACCTGTGTCTCAATTTCAAGACTTGAGTAGTTTAATTTGCCACAAACTGAAAATTAGCACAGAGGGCACGTTTGGGTTGCTCCTGAGATGCCTGCATGTGTGGCTTGCACACTGCTTTATATTGTACCTTGAATTGAGATGTGCTTTGATTTAGAAAGTGTTCTAAATTCTCCCAGTTTGGTTTGTTTCTTCTCTGCCAAGTCTCCTTTACCTCCTTTGTTTCCTAGCACATTCCTTTCTGGGACTGTACAGTCTTAAGATAACAAGTGTTAATTGACTTGCTTGTTTATATTAATTTCGAAATGTTGTTTGAAATGCTGACTTTTGCAGTTGCTGACACTGGCAAGGCTGTTCCTCATTTCAATGCATCTTTATCCACAGGCAATGAGCATCAGGGAAAGTGGCAAAGCTTCTTCCAGTCTGGGCCTGCAGGATTTTGATTTGCTGCGGGTCATTGGAAGGGGCAGCTATGCCAAAGTGCTGCTGGTTCGGCTGAAGAAAACCGAGCGCATTTATGCCATGAAGGTGGTGAAGAAAGAGCTCGTCAACGATGATGAGGTGGGCAAGGTGTTCTCAGTGAGTTTGGCAGCTCTTCCAGACACCTCCAGTGTGCCCCATGAGGTGGGAGCCAGGTCTGGGCTGCAGCACTCAGTGAGAATTCTCCATGTGGTTTCTTGTGCTGCTCTATAGGAGGCTCACAAGGCAGGTAGCCAGGTGGAGTCTGATTTTCATATCTTCAAGTCTGGGTTTTTGTCATGAAGAAATCTGCCATGTTATTTTAATTGCTTGTTTAATCAGACCCCCATCTTAAAAATTTTTGTACAGTGATTTGTGAAAAGATGTCCGAAATTGCATTATTAAACTGCTAAAAACCTCTTGTCACTGAGGATTTCCCTTGGGTTTCCTTAGGCTATTCTGAAAACATTGGAGTGACTGTGGCTTGCTGTCCAAGAGCTTTTGCATTTATTTCTGTCTACCATTGATTCCTTCTGCATTTCTTGGTGCTACTTTACATTTCCCTGCACTGGTTTATCTTTTATAGATCAGTGTGTTTTCATTCCCAAGGTGGTTACACACTGAGGCTAAGAGTAGAGGACATTCAGGAAATAAAAAGTATGCTATGAGCTATTGCTTCACATTTCAGAACTGTAGAATATTTAATTTCTTGTAAGTAAAACAAGGACAGCAAAGCTCTTGAATGTCTTTCTGCTAATTGTCATTAATACTTGACCTAAGAAGTCCAACAATTCTTTTCTGAATGTCACTTTTCTTCAAAAAACAGGATATTGATTGGGTTCAGACAGAGAAACACGTCTTTGAACAGGCCTCAAATCATCCCTTTCTGGTCGGGCTGCACTCTTGCTTCCAGACAGAAAGCAGGTAAAAGTCATTAATTAATAATAAAATATTCTTATTAAAATACTTCATCCTATCAGGCACCTCAAAGACCTAAATTTAAAGCATAAAGTGTTAAATAGCAAAGTCAATGTTTTGTAAATCTTCATAGTATTTTGTGATCCAAATGCTGTGTGCATCTAAGGTTTTCAGATAGGGAAAATGCAGAAGAATGGTAGATGTGGTGGGAAGGATTCTGGACAGGAAGAGAAGTGCAGATAGTAGGAAAAAAAAATTGAGGATATGTCATAGGAGAGGATGTAGAATGGAAGGAAAAAAAGGCTTGGGGAGAAGAAAATCAGGAGTATGAAAACTGAGGAATAATTGTCTCAAACTTGCCTGGATACTTTGAAGATGAATCTGTGAGCAAGACTCAGAAAATAGAACCTGAGTTTTCAAAAGGAAAACTAAGTAATAGAGATGAAAATTAATATTTTTCTATTCTATACAATAGTACCTTTAAATACATATAAAATCCAGTTATTGTATATTTAAGCAGTTTCGCTGCTAATGGAGCGAAGTGAGAAGAAAGAGTATTTGAAATACACTTATAGAGTATTAACCATAAACAAAGACATCTAAACGGATCAGATAACAAGATTTTAAATTTTTTTTTATGGTTTGTGCATATAAACTGATGTGGCTCTATAGATTCACGTGTGTAGTAATGACAAGCAGTACCTGTAATAGATAAGGAATATGGGGAGGATTACTTACATTCCTTTAGTAATGAAGGTATTATCTAGAAAAACGTTCTATACTTGATTTTTAATTTAGGAATTTATTCAAAGGAGGGGAAAATGGTAAAACCAGTCATGGTGCCAGAGATGGGAGGAGTGGAGTGGGCATTGTTCTATAACAGACCTGTAACATTTCACACCTCTTTTAGCCCTGCACACAATCATTTGTCACAATCCTGTGTGTTCCAGGTTATTCTTTGTTATAGAATATGTCAATGGAGGAGACCTGATGTTCCATATGCAGAGGCAGAGGAAGCTGCCAGAGGAACATGCCAGGTGTGTGTCATTCCAGATTTCTTGCATCAAAACAGTGATTTTCTGACACAGTACAGCAGTGCAGAGATTATGAGGGATGAGCCAGCAAATCCTCTCCAGATGTTAAGGATTTAAGAAATGTGAAACTGCATCCTCCTTTTGCTGCTGCAAGCCACCGTGTTTTTGTTTCAAGAAGGAGCTGTAATAGGAAGCATTTAGATGTTGTTTGCCTTGGCATTACTCTGTATGACTTCAGTCTGCTAATTTTTTATAGAAAAGCAGTTTTGTGGTATTTTTTTTTCATGTCTAATGATATCAATGTGTTTCTCATACAACAACCACTACCAGCTGTCCAGGCAAATGCTGAGTTTTCGGTGCATATGCTTAATTTCAGATGGTGAGATAAAAGGGATGATTGCAGGAGACATTGCTATTAACTAAAAACAGTTTTTGAGGTGCATAGAAACATTAGTATGATTATAAGCAATTTGCCACTTCTCTGTGGAAAAAGAATAGAATACTTGGGATTATGTATAGAAAATATCATACTACCAAGACTGTTATTATGCTTTGGGTTTTGATTACTTGAGTAATCAGGATTTCTTTCTACACTAGGTTTTATTCCGCTGAAATCAGTCTAGCATTGAACTATTTACATGAGCGAGGGATAATCTACAGGGATTTAAAACTGGATAATGTGCTCCTAGATTCTGAAGGGCATATTAAACTCACAGATTATGGCATGTGCAAGGTAAGATCTAGTTTCTTGCTAATCAGGAAAATCAACAATTAAGAGAGTGTTATAAATTAAAAGGTGCAGAGACTCTAAAAAGTGAAATTTCAAGGTCTCTCTTTGTACACAGTGCACATGGGCTGTGTATTCATTTCACTTCCACGTGTGGAGAAAAGACAGATGCCAGAGTGCGCAGACTACACTTACATGTACTGTTTATGTTTTCATAAAGCTGCTGGATCAACTTGTCTGGGAGGGGTTGGCTGAAACAATCAGGATAAGGTGGTTTCAAAAGAGGTTGAAATTATCAGTCACTTGCTCTTGTTTGGATTCTGTGGCACTGGCCATTTCCTCTGGGAAACTTTTGTCACTACAAAGACACTGGAGGATGGCTTTGACTTTGCTATGGAATTGCCGTAATGCTGGTTATTCAAGACTTAATTCATTCAAAGTGAAGCTCTTAGCAGAGGAATGTGGGATCTTCAGTTAACTGTAAAATATTTTCTTCCCATCTTTTCCTAAAGGAGGGCCTGAGGCCCGGTGACACAACCAGCACATTCTGTGGGACTCCAAACTATATTGCACCTGAAATTCTCCGGGGAGAAGATTATGGTAAATAGAATTTCTTGTTGTTACTTTATAACTTTCATCTTATCTCTTCTTATTGAAGTTGTTTAAACACTAGAAAGTAAAAATCTCCATTAGTCACATGATCAGTCTTAATTCAACATCCTGTCTGAAAAAGTAAATAAAGCCTTCAATGCAAGAGTAAAAAAACATCACACAAAGCAAATGAGATACTCTGCATTGTACATTTTAAATTCTTTTGAACAGTCTTGAAGAATAGCTTGAGTCTTCCAAATTCATTATTGTTTATAACTATTTTAGATACTGCTAATGGTATACTTGCAGTCTGGAATTGTGTTTTGTTTTGGAGCTTTACGTTTGGCGGGAATGATAGATTAGATACAAGTTCATTGCAAAAGACCTAGGTAGAAGATGTCCCTTTACATTTTTTTTTAAAATCTATCATCTTATTTCAATCAAATGTCTCTTTCATACTGGCCTCAGATACTCCTGCTTATCACAAGCTTTCTAGGCCAGACAGACTGTATCAGCCCCAGCCTGGCTACTGGGATTTCCTTTAGCAGTGAATAGTAGGGGTCATATACTTTGTTCCATGAATGACGGTTCCTCCTTGGCCTTATCTCCCACCCTGGATTATGCACTCTTGGTTAGTAATGACTAGGCTTAAATATTATCCAGACCTTTGTTAAGGGTTTTACACCAACCTTTAACCTCTTTGCATTTCCTCTCTACAGCATCTCCTCCTGTTGTGTACGTAATGATCCACGTAATGTCTGCTACAGTCGTTATCTCTCCTTTATTCAGCTAACTGGAAAGACTGGCAATACCTACATTTTTGAACTCATTCTTCTGTGTTTTTAGCCCCAGAGGTGTTGGTATTTTTGTGGTGAAGTATCTGCAGTGGTGTTTTCTCCCTTGAATTCTAGGCTTCAGTGTGGACTGGTGGGCCCTTGGTGTGCTGATGTTTGAGATGATGGCAGGCCGGTCACCGTTTGACATCGTCGGGAGTTCTGACAACCCTGATCAGAACACAGAGGATTATCTCTTCCAAGGTAAGTACCATGAGTCTCCCAACACTTCAGTGCTTTGCTTCTACTTAACCTTTAAAGTAACTTCAAAGATGCAAAGGCTGATAGGAACCTTGTTTTCTTGCAGTAATTTTGGAAAAACAAATCCGAATTCCCCGATCCCTTTCTGTGAAAGCAGCAGGTGTTCTAAAGAGTTTCCTTAACAAGGTAAGAGCTGATGTATTTTATCTGCCATATACAGAAACAGGGTAGAAAAGGTGAGAGCCTAAAGCAGAATTTCAAAGTGGCTGGAGGCCCTATTCTAGATACTTCTTTTAAAATCTGAAGCTCCTAATTCTCAGGCTGAGATTATGAGTAAATTCCAAAGTGAAAGGTATAGAAATGCTCCAAGCAATTTCTTTAACCTGGAGAATTGAACAAACTTACCAGATTTAGTTTTGTTCTGAGAGAAGCAGCTTAGCAAATCACTTGGACAGCTTCTGTTGAGTTCTGGAGGGAGATGCAGAGGCAGGATGTGCTCACTGCTTGCTGGGGACTCTCTTGCCTGAGATTCAGAAGGTGCACGTGTGGTAGTGGATGATGAGTCCAAGCACTTGCTGACTTTTAGTGTGTGTTACGTGAGTGGGAAGAAAGCGATACAGGAGAAACCTGATTTGGTTAAATTATTCTAAGGAAGTCACACCATTCACTGCACACTGTTACAGCTCCCTGGTAGTGTGTGCATGTTTGTATCTGGAGACGGAATTGTCTTGTTAAAATAAGCTTTTTCTCCGCAGTAATTACTAAGAACTGCAGTTACTGCCCCAATGTGATTTCCTGGCATAATCTGTTCAGGGAAGAGCAAGAGAAGGTGGGGGGAAAGAATCAAATTCTTTAGTTATCTAACAGAGCCTGCTCTGAAACCTGTGGTACATTTGAACAAGTCTGAATAAAAATGAAGAAAAGCAGCATAGTCATTTGTATAAAACTCAGTTAAGGGCTTCCATATATTCCTCCCTATTTCAGAGGGTAAATTGGAGCAGTTTCCAAAATAAATAATGCTAATTTAATTCTTCAGTGTTCCTTGTAACTCTGGTGTTTCATTTCTCATGGGATTTGTAACATTGGCTTTTTATTCTAGTGTAGGCTGTGGCATTCATTTAGAAATATTTTCTTCCTTGCACAGGATCCAAAGGAACGCTTGGGCTGCCATCCTCAGACAGGGTTTGCAGATATTCAGGGACATCCCTTCTTCCGCAACGTTGATTGGGATCTGGTATGTGAATGGCCCCTGCCTTGGCTGAGGTTCTTTGCATGCAGTGACAAAGTTGTTTTGATCCTAAGAGAGCTCAAAAACATTAAGCATTTAATTTATGTTGTACCAGAATTACATTGCACAATCTTTATTCTCTTTTATACATGGTAAGTGCAGTAGATTATTAGAATGATCGTACAAAGTATAAAAAGTAAACCTAATGGTAATTTCCAGCTTTGTTTAAAAATAATTCAATAGGTTGTAATTCATTCTCAGTGTGACTAAGTGTGTTTATTCTTAGATGGAGCAAAAGCAAGTGGTGCCTCCATTTAAACCAAATATATCTGGAGAATTTGGTCTGGATAACTTTGATTCCCAGTTCACCAATGAACCTGTGCAGCTCACTCCAGATGATGAGTAAGTAATGTAGAATTTAAGAAGTTCAAAGAGAAGAGAAGATGCTTTTTCTTACTTGTTTGGGTGTTTTATATTGTTAGTAGTCAGGTAAGATTATCCTGGCTGAAAAGCCTTTATTAAATGCATGATAATGTGCTTGATTTTGGTAGTGGATTTGTGGCTGCTTACTCTTGAGAGGCCCTGATTAGGGATGAGGAGGGAAGGACCTTTCTAGTTTGATTAAGCCACTGTGTTCACATTTTAGGAATTTTTATTAGGGTTTTATATAACATTCATATAGTATGTAAACATAAACAGTGTATATTAAATGTTACTTGTGCACCTTGGTCAAGTCTGAAATTGAGCTTCCTCTTTCATCCCTTTTTAAATGCAAACTGTACAAATAAAGTTTAGAAAAGTTGCTGATGCAGGTGCAGTATCTATCACATCCTAATGTTTTCAGGTCCTTACAAAACTGACTGTTTAGGGCAAGTTTTGAAACTGCAAACCTTGCAGACTGCTTTGTGGGAGAGTGAGTGAAGCCCAGTCACTGCTTTTGAGGGGTTTTGTGTTTTGGTACCATTATTGGGGTTAAAAAAATCCAGTGGTAACTGTAAAGGTAGAGAGGGACAAAAGAGGGAAGGGAAATTTTCTCAATTGCAGTCCACTGAACAGGTTTAAATTTTAAGTCAAACTATCAGTTAATGTTATCTTTTTAATTTTGATCAACTAATGACTGTTTTTTAATCCTAATAGTGATATTGTGAAGAAGATTGACCAGTCTGAATTTGAAGGCTTTGAATACATAAATCCTCTTTTGATGTCAGCTGAAGAATGTGTCTGAATTCTCCATTTCTGAACTGTGCCAATTGTTACTCCATTTGTTTCTGCATGGATAAACATCTCTCCATTTGGATGCACTTGCATAAAATGAGTAACTCAACGTCCTGCCCTTGCCACCTAGTGTGAATTTTCTTTTTGTATTGATTGTTGTCCAGGACAGTTTGTTATGCTGAACCTTCAGCTGCCAGATTTAAAATGTTAGAACTTTCTAACAATTTTGCCAAATTTGAATTTTAATACAGGAGTTGGTCTCTGGACCTCCTGACTGAACAAAGGGTCTGACGGTATAGTTTGCCAGTACAGTGTTCTGAGCAAGGAGAGGTTTTCAGTGCTTAATGAATACAGAATGCATCAGGTCATGTAAAACATTATCCTTTAAGGATTTCAGATTTTCCAGCAAGATGAGTAAGAACTTAACACTTCTATAGTTCCAAATCTCTTCTCTCTGAACATCTGATTTCCCTGTCCTAGACATAGAAATTAGAGCTTTGTTCATGCCCTTCAGACTGAAATGACAGCAAGGAGAGCAGATATTTACACTGAATAGGTCAAGACTGGCTGCTTTCGTGGGAAATATTGATGCTACCCTGAAGGAGACTATTAACTCCATATCAGAATTGGTAAGCTTTGCTCCAACACTCACACTAGGAATTGTACACTGATAGAAAGAGTGCCTTTCTAGTCTGGCCCTTTCAGCAAGGGTTGGACATGGCATCAGGTGTCAGTTTAATGAAAGAATTCAGTTAACTCTTTGAGAAGTTAAAATCTTTTCAGCATAATTCAGCAGTAATGGGCAGCTAATACCAAACCTCATACTATTTATTGCTTTTGTACTTGCTGTCTTAACTGCATCAGAGCTGCACATGGTACAGCCACAGCCTGGGAAAAGGGCAGTGGTTCCTTTTCTAACTTACTGCCACACTGCTGGGAATGAGTTCCACTTTGCCAGTGGAAAAAACATATCTAGAAAAAAAATAGGTGCTGTCCAGTGACTCCCTTAACTTCTGCCCTTAGAGATGGTGATCTATACTCACAATCAAACCTGAAATGTTGGTAGCAGGCTCAAGGAAAGCAATTGAAAGAATGGGTCAAACTAGAACTAAGAGGTATGTTTCTTACATTTCATGTTAGTAAGCAGTGTAATATACAGCACAGACAATTCTTATTTTTAATGCTAAAGCAATAGTTAAAAATGTGTTGGGCTGAAGAAATGCCAAATGTACCACTTTTTTTTATTATTATTATTTTGGGGAAAAGGGATTAAGAGACACTGAGGAAAGGAATCTGTGTTATGTAAGAGCTGCAAGAGAAGCTAAGCATCACTGAAAGCAGATCTGAGGATCTGTAAGCACATGTTGGCAAACATTACCTGAAGCTTTTAGTAGGCTTTTGCTTGGCCAGTGTCTTCCTGTGAAAATCCTTGTATGACAACACTAATTTCATAGCACAAGTTTTCTGCTGTATGTCTGTTCGCTTCCATGTCAGCTGCAAGCAGAGATTGCACAAATCCACACTGGTGTCATGGTATGAGATTTAGTTCATGTTTTTCTTTGCAATGTGAATAGGAAACTCTAGTATTGGGCTAGGTTTCCAAAACTGGGAAGTGATTTGAGGGGCTTCAGTTTCAGGGAAGTGTTGAACCTCCTCACTGATAAAAATCAAGTTTCCTTAAATCCAAGTTGCATCTTTTCAAATGTAAAATATCAGTGAGCCTTCCTTTAAAGAGCAGCTAATGGGGTCAGGTGAACTGCTCTACATGCAGTTTTAAAATGGTGATTGTTTAGCTTCCAACTTCTGCACCCACATGATCAGTTTAGACATCAGGGCATAACTGATATTAAACCTGATTTAAAGCAAACAAGAAAAGCCTTGTCTCTACAGTGGCATAATCTCCTACGAGGTGTTAAGGGAAATGGCTTTATGTAAGGAAGGGCATTTCTGCCATTCATCACAGAACAGTAAGGCATAAGTTTTGTTTTTATAGTGTCACAGAAAAAATACTTTTTCTATTTACATATCTAACCATTAAGAATGTTGCAAAGTGACAAATATTTTAAATTACTGTAAATCCATTTTTTAACTTTAATTTTCTCCAAAGTGCCATGATACTAACTGTTATTTTTCATTGTTAAGCATA
The DNA here is from genome assembly GCA_030060385.1 of Muscicapa striata striata. NCBI lineage: Eukaryota > Metazoa > Chordata > Aves > Passeriformes > Muscicapidae > Muscicapa > Muscicapa striata. The sequence goes on from JAREIS010000115.1 coordinate 1,209,800, forward strand.
CAGCAACTGTCATAAATATTCAGAAGGGACATTGGGTGTAAACAGTCCAGTGCAGTAGGTTTTGGTTTTTGGAGAACGTGTCTGCATCAGAAGCATGATGTATTTATGTGGAGTAGCCTCCTTTTTGTACACGAGTTGGATTCCTATGGGTGCTCTGCTAGTTAATATTGTCACTACTATTTTCCTGTTTCATATGGAATATGGTCTTGAGTGTCATTGTGTAATCATTCCCTTTATTTGTGCACACTTTTTACTTTAAATAAAACATTTATATTAGACCTCTGTTTGTTAAAATCTCAGAGAAATACTGTGAAATGCTTGTCTTTTCTTGGGATCATCATCTGACCCTTTTAAACTATCCATATCCCATGGGAGCCTTGTTCTAATATTTTCATTTCTTGTAGAAAATTGCACTGGGATAGGCCATAGCAACTGAAGAAATGCCTTTCTCACCCTGCATTTATGAAACATGTCTGAGAATGCAGGTTCTGTTCCAGCATAATTCCCCAGCCTCATGCTCATCTTGTCCTTTGGAAAAATACCATCCTTGTAGGTTCTGTCTTTCCTTCCAACACTAGTGATGAGACAAAAGCAGTGAGGCATCAGTCCTCCGCACAGAGACAGGAATCTTAAAGGAAAATACAAAATGCTACTTTAGCCTGCTCATCCAAGGGCCTCTTTTCAGCTGGAACTCGTACAACGTCATCTCAGCTGCCAGAGCTGGGATTTGGAGTTCAGAGCTCTCGTTTGCTGCACTTACTTCTGCATGATTTATTTCTTTGTTTCTTCAACTCCTCCTCTGCATTCTCAGATTTCTGACACACAGGGTGACGGCACTTAGCTCATACCCTGCCACAGATGTAGTGGTTTAATTTCTGTATTTCAGTATCTTTCTTTTAAAAGAGATTTTGTCTTGCCTGCTAGCACGGGTGTGCGTCGGCAATCCTGGGAGCTGCAGATGGCTGCATATCTTACATGTTTAACCTCCCCCCACGCACGCTCCTGTTTCTGTTCAGTTAGTGCCCAGCTGCTCTCGCCTCAGTCTGAGCAATTGTTTATGCTGAGGCACTCTGTGAAGGAAGCTAATAGCTTGAATAATCTATATATACACTTGGTAAGTGCTAAGCAAGCGTCCTCACTCCAGCATGGATGGTGTAAGGCTTTGAAGTAACAGAGGTATCTGCAACTGATCACAGAATAATGATGTTTTCCTGGGAAGAGAGAAGGTAGGGATTGGAGCCCCTTTGAGAAAGGGTAGAATCTGCTCTATCTTGCATTTTTTGCAGAGTTCCATTATGGGTTTATTTTAATTTTTTTTCTGCTTATAATAAAGGGATCTGGACTGCATACTTAAAAGGTGGAGTCTTACCATTTAATCTTAATTTAATTGAAGGCACAGCAGCATCTACATCCCAGGTCTGTGCAGCTTTTGTGGGCGGTGGCTTAAATAGAACCAGGAATCTCTTGTGTCCACATCTGACTTCTAAGGATGAGTAAAGTGTCAGGGCTTATACCCCTCTTATACCAGAGGAACAATACAAGTCCTTCAGGAGCTGAAGTGTTTTATGCACTGCCCCCAGTGTGGTTTGTCCTGCAGGCTGTGGTGTCTGCCAAAATCTATCAACTTTTTGTGCTTAAAACACAACCTGTAATAGATACCTATTTTACAAGAGTGAAACCTCCTATGACAGATTAGTTAACAGTCTGAACTGCTGCAACTTACTATTAAACATGACTACGAAAGTGATTTTTTTTCTTTAAAAAGCACAATGTAATCTCATCAGAGAAGAAAATGCACCATCTTTGTTCACAGTCAAATTGTTCTCTCCAGGGCACAGTTCATAGTTAAATTGTGTACCTTCAGGGACTGTGTATCTGGGAAGTTTCTGAGCTTCCCCAGAGCCTCAGCACTTCTTGAAAATTCAGACACTTTATTAATCAAAGCAAGATTCCTCCTGTGCTGTTAGTGGACTTTATTCCCACTTGCAAAGGTCCGTAACTCAGGTTTTAGTTGCGCATTGTCTTCAGAACTGCTTTTCACAGTCCACAGTAGAAGTTGTAGGCAGAGCTAACACCTTTTTTTAGACAATCCTCTACCTACAAACTTTGTCTTCCATTGCCTGATTATTGTAGCTCTATAGCAACACTATCATTACAGCACAATAGTTACCAGAAACTGTAACCTGAAATGGAACATTTCTGCAGAAGAACCTGAAAAAAAAAACCCCAACAAATTAAACAATGCCACTGAATCCTAAGCTTCCATGACATCAGGAGGTCTAATAAAAGATTAAATATCTGCCTACATATGCTGCTTCCTCACAGGCATTGATCAGTCCAGCTCTGATGTTAGACACTATATTTTCTCAGTAAATTCAAAAGGGATTATGACATAGTACATTTCACTGATTGGTATTTAGAGATTTTTTTTTTTATTTTTTTTTAAATCAGATCCCAAAGTCCAAGAGGGTGAAGCAGACAGAAATGTCTAGAATGTCTAGACAATTCCCTCATAGGTCCATATCTTTCACAATCAGCTCCAAAAGCTAGTGGATTCAGAAATCTTGTTTGATTCTACCATATTGCTGTGGCTTTTAAGCAGACCTTATATCTGCTAAATAAAAAAGTACTGGGTGTTAGTATTCTTTGCAAAAACGTTTGCTTTTCTATAAAACCCTGATCGTTTGGGTTGGAAGAAGCTTTAAAGATCACTCAGATCCAAAGATACTGTAGATATTGCTGCAGATACAGCAAGCAATGTGGTGGTTTAAGTGCGAGTTAAGAGGTGAAGCAGCTTTGCAGTGATACTCAAGGGCTTCTCCTTCAGCGATCCCGGCCAGCCCAGGGGATACCTGAGCACATCCAAGGCGCGAAGTCAGGGATTAGAGAGCCTCAAACCTCTCTCAGCCGATCAGCAGCGAGGCAGGCTCTGTGGCTGTGCCATAATCCTCCTGGGACGGCTTTGGGAGCAGGGATCGCGCCGGCCGCGGGCAGCGCTGGCCGGTGCTAAGCGGTGCCTGGTGCTCGTACAACTGCCCCCTTTTCATGTGCTCTGCTTTTGTACTCCCATCAAAATATGCAACTGTGTGGGATGAAAGGAAACGGCAAACTGGATTGTGCCGTAATCCCAGCTGAAGCGCTGTCTTCACAGAGATGTAAACTGAAGAGCTTTGGGCTTCTTGCAGGCGGAAGAAACAACTTGTAATACGTGAACGAGTTGTACAGCGCCTAAGCTGTCCCTGAAGAGCATCTTCCCCGCCTCTCGGCGGTTTGATCATTTCGCTTCCCAAAACATCCGCGTTCCAGCATCTGCTCCGAGCTCGTGGCTGGAGCGGGCGGTCTGTGGCACCTCTCCGGGGACAGCACCATCACCCTGCCCCGCCTGCCCCGTCCCCAGCAGCGCGGTGCCACAGCACAGCCCTCCCTTGTGGGACCCTCGCGGGGAGACAGTAACTGCGACACCCTCGCCGAGGGACGCTCTTTGAGCGACAACCACTCGAGGACTCTCCCTGAGAGACCATCTTTGAGCGACCTTCTTTGAGGGACAGTCACTGAGGGACCTTCTTTGCGGGACCCTTGCTGCAGGACAGTCACTGCGGGACAGTCACTGAGGGACAGCCACGGAGAGCCCCTCGCTGGCGGCCTCTGCCCGCCGCCGCCGCCGCGCCTCAGAGGAGCGACACGCCCGACGGCGCCTGGCCCTCCGCCCGCCTGGCTCTTCCCCTGCTGCTACGGCCGCTCTCCCTTCCCCCGCCCCAGCTGCCGCTCTGTCCCCGTCCCTCAGCCGGCCCCTCTCGGCCGCTGACGGGGGAACAGCGGCAGGGCGGCGCGGGGCCGCGTCTGACCGGGCGGGCTGAGGGCAAGCCGGGCAGAAACAACACTTTTCCATGTAGATTCACTTCTTCATGTATACTATATATATATTTATTAATTTTATTTTATTTTTAATTTCTCTTCCTGCTCTTTCCCCGCGGGCGGCCTGGGGAGGGAGGCCAGGCCGGGTTTCCCGGCGCTGAGGCGGCGGCGGCGGCGGCGGCGGGCGGGGGAGGGGCGGGCGGGCGTCCCGCCGCTGCCCCAGACAGTGGGCGGGGCCGGCGCGCGCCGCCGGCGGGTTCGTGCCCGCGCGCCGCCGCCGCCGCCGTCTTGGTCTCCGCAGTGAGGTCACGGGTGGGCGGCGCGAGCGCGGCGCCTGTTCCGCTCCCGCGGCCGCCGGAGCCCCCGCGGCGCCGGGTGAGCAGCCGGGGAACTTGCTGGGAACGGCGGGGAGCGGGGCGGCGGAGCTGTGGAAGGGGAAGGGCGGGAGCGCCCGCCGGGGGATGGGAGGGAGGGAGGGAGGGAGGAAGGGAGCGGCGGCTGCGGAGAGGCGGCGCGAGGGCGGCGGGGAGGGGGGGAACGGGGTACCGGGGATGGCAGGGGAGGGACACGGGGGCGGCGGAGCGGCGCGGTACGGCTGGGGACAGCGGGGAGCCGGGCAGGGCGGAGGGCGAGCCCGGCGGCGGGAGGGGGAAGGGCTGAGCCGTGCCCGGAGCGGTGCCGGCGGGGCCGGGGTGAGTCACGGCGCGGGAGGGAGCGGCGGGATGCTGCGGCCCGGGAGGGGCTGCGGGGCCAGGGGTCGGTGCCCGGGGTGGGGGGGAGCCGGTGCCCGGGCCGTGGCTCGCCGGAGCGCCCGTCCTTTCGGGCGTGCACGCCGGCAGAGCCGCTCCGGACCGCCCCCTCCCCCGCCGGTATCGCCTATCGCTCGGGAGCTCGTCCCGGTGTTCCGCGAGTTCTTGGCAGGGAATCCCAGAAGGGTTTGGGTTGGAGAGGGCCTTAAAGCTCATCTCTTTCCACCCGCCCCTCCGCCGTGGGCAGGGACACCTTCCACTATCCCAGGTGCTCCAAGCCCTATCCAACCTGGCCTTGGTCACTTGCAGGGATCCAGAGGAGGCCACAGCTTCTCTGGGCATCCTGTGCCAGGGCCTCACTTCTGTCACAGAGAATGATTTCTTTCTTGTATCAAAACCTTCCCTCTCTCAGTCTAAAGCCATTCCCTTTTGCCCGTGGGACTCCTGTCACATTTTTGTCCTTGTCAAAAGTCCCTCTCCAGCTCTCTTGAAGCCCCTTTAGGTATAGAGCAAACTGGGATTACTTGTGATCGGCCTCTCTCTCTTTCACAGGTTATCAGGAAGAAGAACTGGCAGAACTCTGTGCTAGCACACAGCATGAATTCAGCCCATGGCCTGGATCTCACCTCTATTACTAATAACCTGGGCTGGGAAAATTCTGACACATGCCAGTGACATCTGGGCAAAAGGTGACTCTCTAGGGACGTTTAGTTTTTTGCCGTCGATCTGGATCAGCCTTTAATTTCAGGATTTATTTGTGAACTGCCGTAGTAGCTGTCACAGTGGTGGTGGTGAAATCATAAAGCTGGCAGCACAGTAAAGCAAGCCCTTAAGATTGTGTTTGATCTCTGAGAGCTGAAAGTGCTGAATAAAATTTTCACACGACTTAAACTACGTTTTGGATCATTGCGTTAAGATTGACATTCTTCTAACTGAGCCCATTTTTCTATTTTAATATTTAAATAGAGACTTATTTGAAAAGACAGTATATTTTTTAAAGGAAAAAAAGGATCAAGGATGAACACGCATCAGCGCATCGTTTTTTACTAAATTGCTGGACAATACTACTGTGTTAGGTAGTGGGTAGGGTATGAAGAAAACTTTTTGTATACATATTGCATTGGGGTTTTTATATTATAAAATTGAACAAATAACTAAGAAAATAGTGTAACCTCCCCATTAGTAATTTTACAGTATTACATGCAAAATGGGTTACAGTTTTTACTGTTGGATGCTGAAGAAGTAATGTTTTAGTGAAAGGAGTGTGCGGCTTGGTAATCCAAGATTACATGAAACTATTTTTTATACGAAAAAGCAAGAAAATGCACATTCAGGACTGGCTTAATTAAAGCTCTGGTGTTTAGCAATGGAAAGCCCACAGATAAACTTGCCTCTAGGTCTGGTTTCAGACCAAAAAAGGAGCAGGATCCAAGAGGATGGGAGTCCTCCACTGAAGAAAGCAATGACAGAAATGCATGCAAATAACAAAGTACAGGTTGTAATAAATAAATTGCCAACAATAAAGAAGGAAAACCTGGATGACTATGACGAAACTCCGGTGGAGGCTGATGGGGCAACCGCCAAGCCAAACAGTGCTTCACTATCTGAGCCTTTGAGTTTGAATCCAGGTTTGAAACACACGTTGGCACAGTTCCACCTAAGCAGCCAGAGTTCGCTGGGTGGACCTGCAGCTTTTTCAGCTCGGTATTCCCAGGAAAGTATGTCACCTACTGTCTTCCTGCCTCTCCCATCACCACAAATCCTCTCTGGTCCACTGCTCATCCCTCCAGACAGCTCCACAGAACTCACCCAGACCCTGCTGGAGGGGGAATCCATCTCTTGCTTTAAAGTCGGAGGAGAGAAAAGACTTTGCCTGCCTCAAGTGTTGAATTCTGTTCTCCGAGACTTTTCCTTGCAGCAGATCAACACGGTGTGTGATGAGCTCTATATCTACTGCTCAAGGTGCACTTCTGACCAGCTTCACATTCTGAAGGTTTTGGGAATTCTTCCATTCAACGCTCCGTCCTGTGGGCTCATTACACTGACGGACGCTCAGAGACTATGCAACGCTTTACTGCGCCCTCGCACTTTTCCCCAAAGTGGCAGTTTCCTCCCTGGCAAGAACACCTTGGCCCAGCTGAAAGAGACTGGCAGTGCCTTCGAAGTAGAGCATGAATGCCTGGGCAAGTGCCAGGGCTTGTTTGCACCTCAGTTCTACCTTGCCCCTGATGACCCGTGCATCCAGTGCTTGGAATGCTACGGGATGTTCTCGCCCCAGACCTTCGTGATGCATTCACACAGATCCCCGGACAAGAGGACCTGCCACTGGGGGTTTGAGTCGGCCAAGTGGCACTGCTACCTGCACATTAACCAAAAATACCTGGGCACATCAGAGGAGAGAGAGCTGAAGCATCTCTTGGAGGAAATGAAGGAGAAATTCAGTGAGAAAAATCAGAAAAGAATTCGGTCCAAAGTAAGTTTCACCTGGTGGTGTAAAACTCCCAGATCTCTTTCTGCTCACACGTAAATACTTGTTTTAGAAGCACATTACTTGGCTTTTCTAAGTGGGAATACTTGTCACATCAAGCCTAAGTTAAATTTGTGAGAGCTTCACCATGGAAATAACATTTCTCATTAAGAGGGGTGATAATTTCTTACTCTTTGGGCTGCAAGTAATCACTCTAGCTGGCTTGGCTTTGTTAGTTCTTGTTCTGTCCTAAGGTATACAGACACTGGAAAATTCAGCCTATTGTGAAAATTTTCGTTCTCCCATTTGACCTTTGAGTAGGTTTTATGCGGCGTGTGCTGCAGCAGCTGAGCAAAGCAGAAAGGAGCTTGAAAATCGAGTACTACAAATGAATTCTTCATTTGTTATTTGTACTCCAGCATGCACACGTGGGCTGGATGGCAACCTGGCTTGCTGGCCACCCATCTCATGACTTTTGTGCAGGGTAATGGTGCTTTGCTAAATGGCTATTTAGAAGCCCAGTCTGCTTGTTCAGCAAGAGCTTTCTGCTTAAACCACTTTTGCAGTGAAATATGCCAAAAAGAGGGGGTTTTAAGCAGCCCAAGTAATGAGCTGTAGGCCGGTATCTTGACAATGGTTAATAATAGACATCTTATTTTTTCCTAAAATACTGCTGCAAGTCTGTGCTGTGGTTCCAAAATACAGAGCTTATTTGTCCCTTGGAGAGCTTCTACTTTAAATAATAGGACCAGCAGCAGAGAAGCATTAATATAGATGTTCCCATTCATAGAATGCACAATTTTGGGGTATAATTTAAACTTTTAATAGGTTTTTAATGGTTTCTGCCCCATGATTGCTTCTCTTCAGTGTATTCAGTTTTTCTGTCTGTTTGATGGCTGCTGGTTTGATGATAAATCCATGTTGCCTGTTGGATGTTTTGTGGTGGATTTCAAAATAGCAGCAAGAGCAGTGCAGATGGTTGAGCCCAAAAAGGGGTGCTATGAGCTGACACCTTTCAGCACAAATTTCTGTAAAGTTGGTGTTGCAGGAAGGCTGACTGTAGTAACAGGTATTGTTACAGTGGTGCCAGTCTGCAGGAAGAGATTTTACCAGCAGATTCCCATGGAAGTCTGCAGTATGGCATGATTCCACATGCTGAATTATTTGAAGATGCAGTCTCCTAGCAAAGAGACTTAGCTTTTCAACTGATAAAGACATGTCAGTCTTTATTCTTGCAATGCCAGTGTAGGAAATGAACTACAGCGTGGTGGATGCATCAGTGGAAATAGTCTTCCACATTCACACCTATAAATGCTGCTTCTCTTCCCACAGCAGCAGATTTCAGACTATGAGGTCTTTCAGTTTCATGTGCAAAAAGGAAAAAAAAACCTAGCTGAAATTAGCAGTGGCAGTAATTTGGACTGGACTGATGCAAATGAAATTATAAAACCTTTTTCATTCTTCCATTGCAGACCTGTGTAGTTCTTTCTTACAAAGCAACATGTGAAACCAAAGTCAGAAGCTGTGAAAACCTGAACAGAATACAATGGTGGGGGAGGTTTTGGGGTTCTTTCCATCCTGTGGATATTTATCTGTGAAGTACAAAAGAGGAAAAGAGTTTAAGAGGGCAGTGTTGAAGTACAGTTTCCCTTTCCTTGTCGTGGGGGAGCTTAGGCTGCTTCAGTTGGCTTTTCACAGAATCACAGAATGGTTTAGGTTAGAAGGGACCTTAAAGATCATTTAATTCCAACCCCTGTCCTGGACAGGGACACCTTCCACCAGGCCAGATTGCTCACAGCTCCATCCAGCTTGACCTTGAACACTTCCAGGGATGGAGCAGCCACAACTCATTTCTGTGTTTTGGGAGATGTGTCAGGTACAGCATGTAGACATTCTCTTTCCTTACACTCCCAGGGGAATTTATGTGCAGGATGTTCTGTTTGCTGTTCTGTCACCTCACCACTTTTGCTGAGTCAATCCTCAGAAGTGCTGACCCATCTTTGTGGTTATCTTGGAGGACCCAGGAAGAACAGTTGCCCTTGGATAGGTCTTTCCCCATCTAGAAATAATGAGTTAATTAAATCCCATAGGCTTTGGAGCATCCTAGATCCTGTGCTTTGCCTTTCTCCTTAACATTTCACTCTTGAGTTTATTCACCTCACAGTGCAAATACACTTTTGTTTCAATATTTTAAGAGCAAGGTACTCTTGAGATTAATTCCTTTCTGTTCTTTGTGCTAATAAGAAAGCTATAAGCTGTGTGCTTGATTGTCACAATTTTCTGTGGAGTTCTAGACTGCAGTGCAACATCCACCTGCTCTTCATGGAACAGCTGTCACCGAGTCTCTGCTGATTCCTGCACTGACTGATCCTTGTTCTCTTTGACTTTGCGACAGTTTCTCATCATCTCTGCACTAATTTCAAAGTTTTAGTGTCTTGCTTCTCTGATTCCTCAAGCTGGTCACAGTGCATGGGGGAATCTCACAGCATAGAGGGTTAACATTTCTCCTGGATTTATAAATCAAATTTCTGCTAAAACTACTGGCTTAATGACTACACTGAAACCATTACTTACCTATATATTTTTTCCTTTTTTTCCTTTGTCCAACTAGCCTTGAAGAAAAATAAGTAATGTTTCATGTAACCCTTTTAAACAGTTTGAGTAGAAGTAATTCAATTCAGCTTGTTGTGTTTACAGAATTATTTAAGAGCATCTAAAATTAAAAAAAATCAGATAATGAAATAGACATACGTATGTGTGTGTATATATATATATATATATGTATATATATACAGAGGCCTTATTTCATTTACCTGAATGATGAGGGAAGAATCCTGTTAGAAAAATGCTTTGTTTATTTATGGTAACATTTTATTTTCTTCCCTAAGTAAAAATTGGATTGCATGCTATGAAATTAATTTGCAAGATTCTCACTAATGGGTAGACAGTAAATTCAGTTTCCATTTCAAATAGGTAAAGAGGAGAAAAAAAAAAAAAAGAAGCAAAAATCTGACCTAGTAATTTGAAAATAGAGATGACCTGATAATTTCATATGTAAATATATAAGCATGTTAGTCCTAAAATATGGACAAATGTGATCTAAAGCTAAAATCAGATCACTGCATACTAACTGCAATATAAGTAGATTATATGTGATTATTTAAATTATTAGAATGATTTGGGTAAGTAGAAATAACTTGACCAGTGTCAGGATGAGGCCATTTTTCTAGAGATTATTCACATATTTTTTATTTAAAGCCTTTTTATGGATTTACAACTCCAGAGCTTCTCTTCCTTGTGCCCTCCCTCCCTTTCTGTCTATGTTGGAAGTGATTTGAGGAACTGCAGGGGTGGAGTTGAGTTTCAGTTTCGTTGTGAGAGCTGAGTTTTGGCCAGAATGGGGCAGGTGGGGTTTGGTCCCTGCCAGGGCTGGGTGATGTTGGGTTGTGCAGACCATGGCTCAGCTCACTGGGGCTCTCCCACTGCCAGGGATGGAGTTCTCTGCAAATTTATTCCAGGATGTGTAAATACAAACATTTCTGGTAATACAGCACATAAGAAGTTGTGAAGGTATTAGAATGCTACATAAAGGTTTCTATACAGGATTATTTAACAGTTTGAGCTTTATAGGCTGTTCTTTAATTGAGCAGATTGTCAAAGGTGCTGGGTCTGCCTGGAATTGACTTTGTAGCAGCCTGAATTGTGCTGTGCTTTGGATTTGTGGCTAAAATTGTGGCTAACACACAATGTTCTGGCTACTGCAATAAAAACTGGGAAAGAAGGAGGGGAAAGGGGGTTTTGTATCCAAGGTGGAGGTTGTTCAAGGGTGGCTGGGCAGTTGTCTGAGGGAGGGACTGAGCCATGCACTTTGTTTCACTTGTGTTTTTCCTTCACTTCTTAAACCAGCTTTATCTTGATCCAGGAGCTTTCTTGCTCTTTCCCTTCCATGCCCTGGGGATGGTGCTGAGGGAGCAGCTCTTTGGGTACTTGGCAGTTGCCTGGGGTCAGCCAACCACACCCTACCCAAAACCCCACATCCCAAAGCTGTTCTAATACAGTGAAATTACAAATAAATTTCTTAGCTGTGAGAATATTGTAAATATATGAGGAGACACCTTTCACTTGAAATTAAGAGCACAAAGTATTACCAGGAGTTTTGAGTAAAGAGTAATTCCAAAAACATTTCTTGAGACACACAGAACAAGAATTGCTTTTCAAATGCAAAATACACAGAAGTTTTTAAGGTTATGTATTTTGATGCACCTGAGGTAATTTTGTTTGCTACTGCAAAAGGAATGGCATTTTTATGTTAATGGGAGCAGCTTTGCCTGCTTGTGTAATAACAATTTGTGATGACTGAAGAAAGTTCTGTCTCTGGAATACCAGCACACTGTTCCATTTGATTTTGAAATAAAGTATCTGGCAGGTGCTTACTTTATATAGACACATTATTACAATAGGCTCCTACAACCTTTTGGGAATCCTAGTTTCTGCTTTCTGTTTCTCCCAAGCTTGTTTTATAGAGTTCTGGAAACTGAGCAGAGTTTTTAGATAGTCTGTAAAGAGATTTTCCTTTAATTTCATTGCTGTTTTGCCCACAATGGTAAATTGGAGATCAGAGAAAATTCTGTGGCTTATTCTGTATCACTCTGCACCTCTGCCAAAGACAGCCCATTTCCCAGCAGCCCAGTTTTTCTGGTGTACCTGTATTAATGGTGTAAATACCATTTCTCTGAGGCGTGTTCACAAAAATGTAAATAACCTGTGTTTCAATTACCAATTTATTTTCTTTCCTTTAGGCAGAGCCACAGCAGAACCTGGAATTATCTCAGTGGTATCCAGTTATAAAGCAAGAGGCAGAAACTGATCCTCAACCACCTTCCTTTTTCCACCCCAGGTACTGAGTTTCCTATGTAGAACTATAAGCACTGTCAAGTATTCAAATACTTTCGGCTATTTAGGGATAATTCAAACAGAAAAAAATCTATTTCCAACCTGAACTGTAAAGATAACTCTTCAGGTATCACACAGGAATTATTTAACCCTAAATTTTTATGCATTTCTTAGTGTAAGTACTAATGAACTGCTTATTATGAGTGTTTTTAGGTATAGGACACAAGCTGTGACCTGTGGGTGTTCTTCAGCAGGCAATACAATTGAAATGCAATTAAAATTTCCCCTTTCTTAGTAGAAATGACAGAGGTAACTTTTGATCTTTCATATTGTAATACAATGCATGCATGTGGAAGGCTGCACAGGGCCTATTTACCATGAGGGCAAGTTAATTTCCTTCCAGAAAAGACTTCCAAGAAGTGTTGGAATACTTTCTTCCACACTGGGACAAGGGCTGCAGCTGAATTGTGGACTGGTTTCCTGGTTTTAGAAACCTTGACTCCTTACCCAGTTTGTCACCAGCAGCAAGGGAAACAGTTTTTCTTGATATTCCACTTGCCCTCACCCCCTGTGGTTGCACAGGTCCTGGATTTGGGTCAGAGCAGACCCTTTTGGTGCACAGACATCACACTGGTTCCCATGCAAGGAAAGGAGTGGAGGAACTTCTGTGGTGGGTTCTGTTTGTGCCAGTGCCTTCCTTCAGAACCAGGAGAAAGGGAAGTGTTGAAGACAGCAATTGAGCTCCAGTGGCACTGGTGATGTTGGCACTGACCTGAACACACCTGGGGCTCTCTTCCCTCTGTACTGGGCTGAGTGGTGAGGTGAGGGTGGGACACAGGGATGCTCCCAGGAGTCCAGGAGCTGTGAAAATCCAAATGGGCAGCTCAGTGCACTTGGGAAGGAAGGTCCAGCATTGGTCTCAGACATGCCCCAGGACTGTCAGAACACACTTAAGTGAGGTGCTCATTCCCACTCCACTGCTCACCTCCCCATCCTCCATTGCTAATATAAGGATTATGAAAATGCTGGAGAGTCTGGATTCATTGGTATTCTAATTTCACTCTTTGCATCTAAATGAAGTCATCATATGATTTTCTGTAATTTTTTTTTAATCAGACATGTTTGGAAAATCTACTTGTTTGATAGCCTCAAAACCTTATCTAGATAATCTACTCAGTAAAGATTAAGTGGATCATTAGGCTTTCCTTTTGCATAGGAAACATTTTAAAGGGAAGTGCTTATTTTTCATTGATGCTTTCACAGTTTGAGCTCATGTTAAATCAAAGTTACTGCTCTCATCCAGCCATCATTTATTATGTCTTACTTTTCACTATGAATTTTACTCTTCTGCTCTTTCAGTTACTACCTTTATATGTGTGATAAAGTGGTTGCCCCAAATGTGTCTCTTGCATCTCAATACAAGGATGTTGCAAAAACAACAGTAAAAGCATCAGAAGTTAATAAATCCTCACCTGGGCACTCGGAGAAGAAGCTCAGTAGTGGAAAGCACAAAAAAGCTGCCTCCTATCCAGACGTTTCTCTTGAAGAACAGGAAAAAATTGACTTGAAAACTGGTGCGGAGCAGCCAAATAAACGTTTAGGTGAGTAGTGAAAATTATGTTGAAGCCTTTGATTTTTATACCATGGAAAGCTTTACACTGAGCTAGAATTTTGTGATGTCACTTCAGGTTTCCAATAATTCCCTCCACCTTTTTGTAATCTCAGGTTTTTTTGCATTTTTTTCACTCTGGAATTTGAACTTTGTGTGATTATTGTTCTCTGGTTTTTTCCTGTGTAGATCCTCCTGTGTCAGCTCGTTCCATGAGAGGTGGAAAGTCTGAGCGTGTTTCTTCCAAAATCCCCAGACACTCTGGCCGTGGTGAGGCAGGTGCTGATGCACGAACCTTGTCTCCCACCCTCATGAAAGACATCAGCTGTGAGGATGACAAGGGAAGGATCATGGAAGAAGTAATGAAAACCTACATCAAGCAGCAGGAAAAGCTGAACACGATTTTGAGGAGGAAGCAGCAGCTCCAAATGGTACAGTGGCAGTCTGAGTGCATTTCCCCCTGGGCAGCAGGGAGCTGGTGTGAGCTGGCTCCACAGTCAACATCACAGATTGCATCCTTTGGAAACACCAAATCACACAGATCATCTTTCCCTCAGCTTAAATCCAGACACCAAATCTTCAATATCCCTTATGCTCATGAGTTTTGAGCCCACTAATAAGTGGTGTCTCTTCAGTTTGCAGCTGCTGGGTCCTGCTTTTGCTGTATCATTTAAAATTTCTCAGTTTTCAGTCTTTTAAAGGTATAGATATCAGTATTCTAGGAATGGTCTTATCACTGCCCTGTATAAAAAAGAACACCATCTTCCTATTCCCATTTGCTAAGCTGTGCTTTTAGATTTTATTTTTAGTCTTTTCTTTAATAATGGATGATTTTAGAGGCTGGTGTTCATTTGTGATGTTTCTGTTTTCTGAATTCAGTTAAATAATGTCTTTGCTTCTTGCATCCATGGAGCAGACCTAATATTTTAATTTATTTTATTTTAATTTAAATGTTTTCTCAGAATCTAGGAGTTCAGGTAGGGCCCTAGAGCTGCTGCTTTAAAGTTGTTCTGCTGTTGGAGGTAAAGTTTGTAGATAAATTTAAAAAAACACAAGTTTAAAAATACCAAAATATCAGTGGATAAAGAAATCAAACACTTCATTTTGTTTTCTGATGCTACACTTTTTGCATCTTCAAAATATAATTTAGTGAATCAGTGCTGCTGCTTCCTGAGCCTCACTGCTGGAAGTGCAAATTTGTTTCTGGAAGCTCCATGTACCTGGAAATACAAGTAATTTCTTAAAAATTAGATGCATGTTACAGAATTCCATGCTGTCATTGATAAGTAGATAAGTACCATTATCAGGCTGTTGTTAATGGTCTTTTTGGCCTCACTGGTTCCAGAAACACTTCTAAATTCAGCTTTTTTTATTTTTCTGGTGTTAGAAGAAGTATGTGATCTTGATCTTTCTTTACAGGAAGTGGAAATGTTAAGCAACTCTAAAGCTATGAAGGAGCTGACTGAAGAGCAGCAGAATTTACAAAAAGAACTTGAATGTTTGCAAGCAGAGCATGCACAAAGAATGGAAGAGTTTTATTTTGAACAGAGAGACTTGGAGAAAAAACTGGACCAAGTGATGAAGCAAAAATGTAGCTGTGACTCCAATTTGGAAAAAGATAAAGAAGCTGAATATGCAGCACAGGTGAGAAGGGAAGGTTTATTTCAAACAAAACATTTAGTGTATCAGGAAATGGTGGAGTTGTTGTTGAGCCACCTGAAAGTTTCATTTTCTCTGTGTTCTGACACCACAGACAAATACCAAAATAAGTCAGTGACAGCAATATTTTTTTCCCTGTTCCTTGATTGAAATGAGGTAGAATGTAACTTACAGAAACATCTGTATTATTGATGAAACATATTATTGATGAAATATTAAACTTAAACATGAGATCTGTTACATCCTTTTGTTTAAAACAAATTCTGCTTTTAATGTATGTGGGCTTGCCCATGATATAGACTTAAACATTGACATTATTTTATGTTTAAAAAAAAAAATCCAAACCTCTGAACTATCTTTTTGCCAGATTAACAGCATACCTTGCTGCTCCTCATGTTCTTGGTGGTAGAACCTTCTGCAGTATCTGGTGAGCCCCTTCTGAACTCTGCCAAAACATTTAGCCAAGAGTTTTCTTGGAAATGAAAATCATATTAGTGTCCTTCATTCTTGCCTCTTGGATTCATATGTCAAAACCTATAGAGTTGTTTTTTCGTGTCACTTTCCTTTTAGCTTTGCTTCTTTATGTTGGAGGTTATTCCAATGGGAAAAAATATAGTTAAAGACAAAGGAAACCTTGGAATGCCCCTTTTAAAAAAGGGGCTGTAGTTGTGATTAAATATTTTATTTTGTATCATATCACAGTCCAACATGCTCATTTTTAAAGGTAACAAAATCCAAAACTTGAGTTCAGTAAAGCTCTGTGGTCCTTGGTTCACAGCTGTGTATATTTCCTGGTCTGACTGACTCAAACTGAGAACAGGCACTACTTGAGAGACAGGTTTTGGTATTTTTGGTGAGTAGGGCAGAGACTCGCATTGTAAATCCTTCTCATGAATTTAATTTCATGACATCCCACTCCACTGATTCCTGGCCTTTGCTGCCAGAAATAATCCTCTCTAAGGCCTGATTTACTAAACATCTGGTACAAGCCCTATTAGTGCAAGTAACAACGTGTTCTAATTTATGGAGATCATCATGTACAGCACGTTTTAAAGGGCTTGTGCAGCTTACTTCCTTTGGAGGGTGAAAACTGTGGATTGTTCCCCAAGGAGATTGGTTGTGTGTTTCTTTTGAAGTTAGAGTTTGAAAAGTACATACATTCCTTGTGTAAAAGTTTACTCTGTTATTACCCCTGTGGTAGATCTATCCATAATGTACAATGTGAACCTTTTTTTCCATTTATCACGTCTTGCAGTAAATTCTTGTTCTAAGAAGCACCAGAGTTAAACAGAGGTCCTGAGGACAGGGAACTTCCCCAATCTGTGTATACAGCACTTAAAAAAGCCTTAATCTGATGTGTTCTTGAAGCAGTTGCTCAGGCTGCCTTTTCTGTCTGAGAGCTGTGAACTGCAAGGAACTCTCCTTGAGCATTAAACAGAATTAAGAATTTGATATTTACAACTTGCTTAAAAATCTCTTCTCCTTTCTCGACCTGTCTGAATACTCACTGTCTTGCCCCCCTCTTTGACTTCTTTATTGGAGTAGTTGCTTCACCCTGTCAGTCACAGTAGGGCAGAATAACCAGTCCAGGAGCCTTTCCTTAGATCTGGGAATCAAAGCCAGAAACGTGTTGCAGCATGCAGGCAGTGGGCACTGTTGCACTTCACTGCATCACTTGTGCACTCAGGACTTGCATTAACAGCCTGTTGTTGTCTAAGAACTGCTGAAGTGTTTCTGATTAAGGAAGCAGGGGTGAAATGTGGTGTTTCTCTAAAATCAGCACAGCCATTCCTTCACCCAGCACATTCTGTAGCAGAACACCAGTAATACCCTGTAGGTTCCTGCTCTTTCCTTCTCATGAACTCCTATTTCTCAGTGAGTTGGATGCTTAGTGATGATGTACATCAGGTAGATAGCTATCATTAAAGACAGATAGATTTTTTTTTTTAGATGGAGTGGGGTCTTTTAGTAAGAAATAATCCCATGTATCAGTGGGAGAGAGGATAGCTGGTTTCCAGTCTCCTCCCTGTTTTAACTGCTGGTAGTATACTAAGCAATAAGGAACTTACCCACACCTGAAAAGATGTTTCCAGATGTAACTATAAATAATTTTGGTGACATTCTAGCAAGTTTGAACTTTATTGTATTCCAAAGAGGAAAAGAATACTTAATTTCTGTGTTTAAACACAAAATATATCACAAAAACATTTGTGTGGACTCAGGTTTATATTTGAACACACACACACAGATGATTATGTTCAAGATTTTCTGAATATTTCATTTATATTAAGGAATATCAGAAAACAGTGTTGGTGGTTTTGTTTTTTCTAGAAATACATTCAGGTTTTGAAATAAGGGAGTAATATTTTGTCATGTAAGAGAAATGGACCTGGAAAATGAAAAAAATGCAGTTTGTTCTGGGATTTGTGACATAACTGATGCAGACATCATCACTATTTTCCCCAACAGATTCAGTGTATTACTGACAGTCTGGTGTGACAGTTCATATAACTACAATTTATATGCATTTAAAAATTAGATTTCTCTTTTTTTTAATTATAGTGTGATGTTTATGTAACTTTGCACATTGTCATTGTTTGCTGATGGTGCAGCAGGTAAGAGCATAATTCTTGATAACTGCATAATTCAAGTATGCATGGAGTTGCCATCTGTGACCCTTTGATGTTTTAAGTAAGTTTGCTAAAATTTACTCTGCCTCTTGTGTTTCACAGCTGGCAGAGTTGAGGCAGAGGCTGGATCATGCAGAGGCAGATAGACAAGAGCTCCAGGATGAACTGAGACAGGAACGAGAGGCCCGGGAAAAGTTAGAGATGATGATAAAAGAATTGAAGCTACAGATCCTGAAATCTTCAAAGAATGGGAAAGGAAAATAGAAATTGGAAGAGGAAGCATGACTGTGTCCTTCAAACAGGGTGTTTTGGTTTTAATGGTTGTGAACAATTTTTTGTGTGCTGAGAAAAAGTGTTCTCTATGGATTTCTATTTCCCAGACAGGTCCAGATGAAGATATACATAGATATAAATAAATAGAGATAGACATTTTTAGATTTTCCTAGCCAATGAAAATCTGCATTGATTTGTACTGGTGTTTTTCAAAAACAATGAAAAATACGAAACTCTTGATTTAGAGTGACCAGTTTCTGTCTATTTCTAATGCAGTCTTAAGGACTCTACACCTTTTAGCACTGTCTGTTAAAACATATGTAGGTATCTTTATTTTGCTATCAATTGCACATCCAATTATAAAAGTACATTAAAAACATTCTCAATTCTTCAAGGTCTTAAATAGTTTGGGTTTCAGTGAGAATTAAATATTCTTGAACTGAAGAAAGTAAAGGCAGCTTTTTGTCTGTAAGGCAGAGCTCAAAATTGCCAAAACTGGTTGATGATTTGAGTATCAAAAGTGATTTACCAGCATGAGTTTTTCCCATGATTTCATTGTGTGAAGTCAGCTGATCTTTTCAGTATTGTCTATTTAACAATTCATTATCAATCTAAAGAGTGTTAGAGCCAGCACTTGTTTGCTCTGCTGGAAGACGAAACCATTAGTGGTTGGTTTTTTGTTTTGGTTTGGTTTTGTGAATTAAAAATTTGCAATTACAGTGGAATCTTGGGAAGTTAAAAGTTCACAAGTTTTCTTCTATTTTTTCTCTATAGTACATATGAAAGAAACATTAAGAAAAGGCTTAAAGATGGGGCTTTTCCTTTTAGAAACTGAGAAATTTAACTGTTTTTCAGATATTAATGCTTTCAAGAAACATAATATTTATTAAGGAATATGTATGAAGTTCTTCAGTACCCTAAGCCTCCACACTTTGAGCTTCTTGCCAACTTATGGATTTTTCTTTCAGTACATAGAACAGGCCTTAACTTACATTGTGATCATAGCTTAAAATATAAAATTCTGAGGTATGGCACTTTGAAAAATCATTTTGATAGTCTCTGTATTTGAATGGCATGGTAGGGTTACCATGAATTAAGAAAATACAGCATGTTTGTTAAGCTATAACATTGGGAAATGTGTAATTGTACAGAATTACTGTTTTATGTATATATATAATGTCTGAGTACTTCTGAAGTCTGGTTCTTAGTGGGTTAAATGCATGGCTAAAGTTGGATGAAGAAAAACTTTTTTGCACTTCTCTCCAAAAGATTGGATACAGCTGGCAGATGTCAGCTGATCATGTCAGTGATAGGAATATTTTAGTAATTCTAGTGTTTCACTACATAATTTTAGCTTGTGCATTTAGTTTCTGGTTTTGAGGTACTTAAGTTTAATATTCTCTTAATAACTCAGTTAATTTTGGATGAAACCACTAGTAAAAGCCTACATTGATTTTTTTTTTTATTCCCCCTCAACTAGTTAAACTGAAAAGTTTTATTGTTTCTGTATTAGTGGTATAACAAGACTGAGTATCACAGAGAAAGATAAAATTGCACATATCTTTAAATTGAATGAGAAATGTGGTAAATTAAATGTCACAGAGTCATGGGATGATTTTTTTAATAACCGTACAATTTTGTTTATGAGCTCTGTGTCATATTTACACTGACAAGTAAAGCAGGTTAGATTAAAAAAACAATTTTCTTTGTCAGTGTTGAGAATCATCAAATGGTTTGGGTGGGTTGGAAGTGATCTTAAAGATCATCTAGTTCCACCCCCTGCCAGAAAAGAAGACCAGGATTATATTTTTCTCTTCTTCAGCTCCCATCTCCAAATTAAATTTTTCCTCTTAACAAAAAAAAAAAAAAAAAAAAAAAAAAAAAAAAAAAAAAAATAAAAAAAAATCAAACTAAAAAGGAAAAGGCCTGTCTTTGCAGCTTGGTTTGGAGGGAAAGGTGCTGACTAAATGATTCTGATTGTGTGTGCACCACTTGCTTTAAAAACACCACAGATGTTTTATTGTCCAACCACTAGACCCGTGGCTACTGGGAGTGCAGGCAGGAGTATTGCTGGAGGTGTGATGGCTGGGGAGCAGAGCTTGAGGCTGACCAGTGGGATTGGCAGATCCTGTGCTGGATGAGCTGGGAAATGGGAAGGTTCCACCTGGGTGCTGCTGAAGGATGGAGAGAGTCCCTTTGTTGTGGGGCAGGCTGGGGCTGTTGGTGTGGGTAAAGCCAGCGCTCCTTCACAGCTGCAGTGACTGATGCAGCACAGTATTTACAGCTCAGCTGGCATTATTATATCAGTAGGACAGTGAATATTCCATTTCCATTCAGGTTTGTGTGTGTTCTGTAACTCCAGATGTGCTCCTTGGCCAGCAGTTGCTCAGCAGTGGCAGAGGAGGGCTGGTGCAGCCCAGGTTCCTGTGCCTCAGCCAGCTCTTGGGTCACTGCTGCAGGCTCTGAAAGTGCTGGTGGCCATCCTTTGTACCCATATTTTCACTGCTGCAAGAACTCCAGCAGCTATAGGAAGTTTTACCAATTCCAATTGCAGATAAGGCCTCCTAATTGCTTGTTGGACATCTGGCTGGTAAAGCCAACGGAACGTTTATTAAAATTACCTTAGAAGTAGCTTTGTAAATATTCCATTTAGTTAATCTAAAGTTAGAATGCATTTTAAATTATTGTAATCCTCTTAAAATTCTTAAATACTTCTTTCAGGCTTGACATAACATAAACAATTTTCATACATGTAGACTTAATTTTATACTGATTTTAAGTAATAATGTATACATAAATGTGCCATAGACCTTTGTGTGCTCACAGCCTCTGAAAGATAGTTTTTTAGTAAATTGTAAATAATGCTCTTAAGTTTTAGAATAAGTATATGTTGACCTTTTTTTTGCTACCTTATCCTAATTCTATTGAATGGTTCATTTTACAGCCTGACATAGGAACTTGGAATGCACTCTTGAGGGCCCTCACTTAAGTGCACACTTGATGGTAGAGACTAAATCAGTAATTAAGTCTTTGCTTTTAGTCATAGCATGCTCATTTTATATATTATTTGGTTTGCCTTCAGTCATTCCTTGTTGATCTTTTTAGGCAAGAAGTAATTTTCCCAGGTAGTTGTGACATGAAGCCTGTAGAACAAAGTCCTAAAATTATCTATAATTTGAAAGTTGCTTTATTAAACACCTACTCCAAGAGGGAAGTTGCCTAGTGCACCTTTTGGAATAAGAAGGATTTGAGGTGAATACCTAATTTGCTCCTATACTTTTATAAAAGAGAACTAAAACATGCTTTGTACACTTTAATCAATAAAATAGAAGAGCTTAGAGGGTAAAACTCTTGTAATTTTGGCAGTCTGGAAACACCCTCACTCACAGTGTAATCAGGTGTTCCTCAACGAAAAGAGATTTTTATCTTAAACTCCAAACTTAGTTAAGTCTGTGTTTTAGTTTTTGTAAAGCATATCATTCAGTTTGAGTATTTAGATGAATGTAGTTATGTTTCACATTCTTAAACTAATTTTATTCTATATTTAATATATTGATAGCTTAGGTGTAAAACCATCTGTACATAGTAAAGGCATAATGCAATTAGTGATAGGAAAAGTTGGGTGGGAGCATAAAGCTACTGGTGGCCTGAAAAGAAATAAGTCTTGGCCCATATTTTAGAAGTCACAATTCATACATTCTTGTTTTGTATTGGGGGAGGGGATAGCTAGAATGTGTTATGAAATTTTTGGAAACCTTTCCTAGCATTAGTTGGGAAGCTGGCCTTGAAATGCTGTCGTGGTCAGCTTCCTAAAATTCACTTGTTTGTAGAGTATATATTTTGATTGTCAGTAAAGATAACAACTTTGTATTTTTTCTGCACTTAATTCGTGTAATTAATCCACACAACAGAGTTTTCTATAACTTGGTGGAGTCAACAAAAGACGTAATTTCTCCTACCTATTAATCTGTGCTTGCAATATTTTGGTAATTTTATTTAAGCCATTGAGAGTAAGAAGCAGAAAGCTGCAAATTTTAATTTTCTTTTGCTCATTACATTTGTAGTGTGAGTGTTCATTGGTTTTCTTTACAGAAAGCTTGTAGAATTTTTGCTGCATATATCTATTTAAAAAATACAGTTATTTTTTAGCTTTTGTGAAAGCAGTTATTGCTTACAAATTGCACGATGATTTTATAGTGTGTCTCCATTACTTAGCAAATTGTTTTTTTCAGGGTTAGTGGTTCAGTTGGAAAATGCTTGAAAAATGAGTTTTAAGCACTTCATCAAGCACAGCAAACACGGTATAAAATTTTGCTATTTGAAAATTAATTAAGTGTAACGATATCAATTGAATTTTTTTTCTTCTAAGAGATACCTCACTTAAAGGAAAGCACAGCTGTACTGTATTTAAACAAATTCTAGGAAATAATAAAAAGTTGGTCTGAAATATTTCGTTGCCATCACGTTGCTTTCTGTGATTGACAGAACATTTTTTGTGTTTTCATCCTCACTCTCTAAAGTATTTATTGCTGTTGACATGCCAGTAAAATTCTCTCAAATGACAGAAAGTAGCTGCAAAACAACTGAGTCCGTGTTAGCTCAAGGCAACAGGTTGAGTGACTGTTCTGAAACTGCAGGAAAAGCCTGTGAAAAAAGGATCAGTGCATTCAACAATTTTTAATACTTTGCCAATGATGTACAGTCTTATTGTCAGCGTTGCTGTGGTTGCATTACATGACACACAAAACTGTCCTCTACCTCACGTGAGATTTAACAGATATTTTATATGGTTTTAGTAGACAAGATGCATCTATCTGGTCACTTAGTTTACAAATTTTGAATTATATTTATTGAAACATGACATACTGTGCTCTTAGCTTATACCTCAATTGTATTTTGTGCTGTTATCCATTTCCATGCTTTGTAAATACCTGTATAGATCGTGGACTCAAAAACAAATAAAGAACTGTAATGTCAGAACCCTTGTCTCTGTTGTATTTTTGACTTCTAAACTTGGCTCTTTGAAGGTGTTTAAATCAGTGCTTTTCTAAGAACAGCGCCTTCCTTGCTTTGATTACAGTAAATTAAAATCAGATTACACCAAAGCTTGTTAGCAGAGCTCCCACAGCCTGCAGCAGGTCCCCAGTTCTCTAAAATTTATTTTAAGCAAAATCTACAAGATCAAAGCCGTCCCTCCCCATAGATCCAATTTCTGAAGCTCTTAAGATTCTGTAAAGGTATTGGCACCAAGCTTTCTATGTATCTTGGCACAAATTTGGTGTTTATACCTGAAAATAGAACTCTCTGCTTACTTGGCAAGTTCTCTGGTGCCCAGCTTTGTTGCTGCTTAACTGCTCAAGCAATGTGTGAGTTGTTCACAACTCTTCCATAGCTCAATAATAAATGAGATTGAAAACACACATTGTCAGATAAAATCCTGAGATTATACAAAGTTAAAATTGGAAATGAGAATTTTACTCTATTTGCTGAAAAAATAGTTACTGCTGATGGTGAGTGACTCAGATTTTTGTAGACCATGTAATTGTATTACCTGAGCATTTTTGTGTAGCATCAGGGAGCTCAAATAGCAGAAAAATCAGAGTAGGGGAAGGAAGGAACAGTGGAGGAGAAAAGAGGGAGCAGTTTGTCTAAGCTGCATGTTCTTTCACAAGTCTCATTTACATTGAATTTCCACCACTTGTTTTGTTGGTCACTTGAATGCCCCCTATATTGTAGTAAAATATAAGTTTTGCTACAAATAATATGTTGGAGATTTTCTGGAGGATTTTATTCATACTGAGAAGTTTTTGATGCATAAGAAAGCACATTCACACATATTGGTATTTTTTTCTTCCCCTCAAATCAGTGCAAAATACTTTGTGCTTGTATTAAGGAGCTGCTCTCCCATATAGGAAATCGTGGTATTTCATGTAATTGCAAACCCTTAATGCTACTGTGGGCTTGTCTGCATTTTACAGATAAAGAGAGAAAGGAGTGGTATGAACTAGGATAAAAATGAAAATTACAATGATGAGCTCAGCCTCTTAAACTTGTATATATCTGCATCCCATCTTGCTTTTTTATAGTGCTGTATTTCCAAACAGGGAAGAAACAATGAGGCTGAAAAGGTAAAGAAAAAGTTCAAGGTGAGTCATTTGGATGAGAAAGCCCTGGGGTGTTGATAGCTTGGGTAGCTGTGACTAATTGCAACGCCTGTCTTTTGTCAGAGAGAACAATACAGATCAAGGAAAAATTCTGGCAGTGAAGGGTAAAAAGATTGATTTTTTTTTTTAAAGCGCACACTGTTGCTGTAATAAATGCCTGTGTAGCACTTGCTTTTAAAAAGGCAGCTTTTAAGACTGTTGCCCAAAGTGTATCAGCTTGTTTTGCACACAGCTGGCAAGTTGTTCTTGTTCCTTATTTTATTGATCTTGTAAATCATTGTCCACTTGCCTCATACAAACTTATATTCACTTAACTGTTGGTGGTGTGATTTATAACACTGACAAAATGGTAAATGTCTCCTGTCTCTATTGACATGAATGAAATAATTCACACTGTGCCCTGTGGGCACCAGCTCGAGTTCTGTTCAGTAGTGCTGGTTACCAAAGTGTCACATTTACTCCTTGCTCCTGCACACTCCTTGATAAATACATTTGTGAGGGAAAAAATGGAGTTAAGAAGCTTTTGTGGTTAAGGAAACCAAAAATGTAGGAGACTGAATTACAGAAGGATGTATATGCCAATGAATACCTTGCAGCATTTTAAAAATACTTAAATTGTGCATTAGATGTGGCTGCACTATCACTGTAAAATGATTCCAGACCTCAGCTTTGGGGTGAAATCTGTCATCTCCTTTTGAATTCATGAACACACGATCTGCCCAATGCAATTGCTCTGTCCTAGAAGTGGAACAACACTAGTTTCACCCAAGAGATGACAAGTTTATCTCCTGAATAATAAATAGCAGGAATATTTTTTTTTTTTTTAGAAGAATAAATCCGTCTAGATTTGAGCCCTAGACCACATAAATTTGTGTTTTGGTATCAGTAACAGCACACTCCACCTGAGATGGGTGCTGTAGAAGGATAAGCTATGCAGGAAGATGGAATCACATCAGGAAATTTCAGGGAAGGCCAGCCGGCAGCTTGGCTTCACAGAAATACCATAAACCAGGTGTAGAAAAAACCCAAGGTGTAACCAACAAGATAAAAGAAATGTGAAAACAGCTATTAAATTTGTATTTTTTAATAAAAGCTTCTCTTGAAAAAGGATTTTCAACTATATTGGTAGTGCTCCAGTGTTGAGATGAAGCTTTGACAGAAAACTGTGACCTCGTCCTTGAATTTTGGATCTAAGGAGCAGGTGACAAATGAAGCTCAGGATGCTCTCATTCGCGTTTTTTGTTTTATTTGTAAAAGAATGGCAAAAAATACCCTTGGATGGGGAACAGGATATATTTAATTCCTAGCACTTTAAACTCGGAGTGGCGTTTCCAGTATTTCACTCTCACTTGCAGCTCTAGGAGTGAAGGAAATTCATTGTTGTGTCCCTTTCTCGTCCCTTTTCCCTGCCCGTGCACCGCAGACAGCTCTCCACTAGTGGTCTCTCCAGGCATGCAGCATCCGCCTCGTCCCAAACCTTCCCTTCGCAAAACCAGCAGCGCTGCAGGAGGACACAGGCATGAAACACCCTGTGAAAATAAAATAAAAGAGCGAAGTTAGGTACATGTTCCTCCAGCCTGTTTCTCCTGATGCAGAATGGGAAGATGCAGAGTTTCTCCACCTCTGGCGTTTTGAAGAAGGCTGCTCTTGTTTTATCAAGTGTACTAAAATCTGTGTAGTAAATTTACTCAGACTAAAACCTGAGTTAAAAGCTGCTCATTTTAATTTGAGGATTCAGAAGTGGGACTATGGTGCTGTTAAACACGTATTTAAGACTCAGTGAGTGCTAGTTAATCCTTCTGTAAGCCCAGGCCACAGCAGAGATAAAAGCTTATTTATATAAGAGCAGAAATAAGTTTGTCTTTGCTCAAAACAGACTGAAAAATTACTACAGAACTTTTATCTCAGCCTTTATTGAAAACTGCTGTGAGAAGAGGCTAATCATAAAAATAACATGCTTGTTAAATCACAGGATCACTAGGTTGGAAGAGACTTTCAAGATCTCTTATATTTTTACAATTACTAGAAACATCAGGTTTCAAGACTGATTTTGTCCCTTTACTGCAGCTGTGCTGATGGCTTTGATGAGGTGATAATTCCGCCTCTTGAGTAACTCTGCCCACCACACTTCTCCCCTTATCTTTCCATGAGGGGGTACCAGTGTGACTGTTAAAGATCAGCTCGCAAACACTGCCTTAATTTTTCTCTCTATACTAACTAGATTTCGAATAGTCGGGCTCTTTACATTTGAATAAACCCCTCTGACTTGTTTTCCAAGCACTTTTGGGTGTGATCGCATCCCCTGCTCTCCACACCCTCCTCCCCCCGGATGCTCTGGCAGAAGTTGGGGCTCCCCCTCGCTCCTCCCATGCCTTGTGGGGCTGGAGGCAGCTCTGACCCCTCCCAGGGAGGGAGCTGGGCAGAGGCAGCAGAGTGTTTGCAGCAGAGCTCGATCAGGGACCTCATCCTGCCAAACCTCATCGCTCCTGCTCCAGCAGCCGGCATCTCCCCGCCTGACCCCCGGGCACTGTCCTGTCCAGCTGTCCCCACCCAAGGACAGAGATGGTGGCCACCTGCCTGCACCTGGCTGGATTTGTCTGCAGCTTTGTCGGGTGGATCGGGGTGGTTGTGGCCACGGCCACCAACGACTGGGTGGTGACTTGCGGCTACACCATCACCACCTGCAGGAAGATGGATGAGCTGGGATCCAAGGGGCTGTGGGCAGACTGTGTCATGGCAACAGGTCTCTATCACTGCAAGCCCCTCGTGGACATCCTCATCCTGCCAGGTGAGTGCGTCCCATCCTCCCCTTCCCACCCCAGGGAGGGCTGAAGCTCCTGCAGCTTCCTCAGCACAGGAGATGGTTCATTAAATGCACTAAAGAGGGTGAATGATAAGCTCTTAACGTATTCTCATTGATTTACACCTGGTTTTAATTGTACCCAGGTCTCGAGTTTTCTGTGGTTGACTAAAATCCTGTTAATGTTTAATCATTGCTCAAAGTAAAATCTCACTGCTCCTTCCACGTCGTGTCTCTGGATTGCTCTGCAAAACATACAGAGCACGCTGAGGTGTAATAGAGATAAAATAGATTTCAAGGGGATGAAGAACTATTACAAATGTTAAGGTTTGATTCCTTAAAGTGATTTGGAACATAATGAATCTTTCAGCATCTATTATTAATGCTGCAATGGCTTTTAATCTTTCAGAAGATCGTTAGTCTTGATGGTCTTGTACTTCCCACAGATTCTGAGGCAAGACAGAACTTTTACATGGCAAACTGATTTAACTATATTTAACTTGATATTTTTTTAATGATATATTAACTTTCATCCAGTTTACTGTGAAGCAAAAATTAAGCAAGGTGTTTAATCAGCATTAATACATCTTTTGAGCTAATTAAATCTGCCAAAGTCTTGTGAGGTCTGGTCCCTGTAAGTTTGGTTTGTGAGCTTGCCAGCTTCGATCACTGCTCACTCTGCAGCACTTCATTCTGCTGTGGTTTAGATTGCAACTCCTCTACCATGTCAGAGGTGTCTCTCTCAAAGCTGGCAGGGCAGAAGTGACCATTCCTTGTCATTTTCTTTCATATTTCCTTATTAACTGGTTTAAGTGATTGTGAAAATAATTTTACAAGAGATTAAAAAGATAATTCCTGAATTTCTCTCTTTTACAGAGCTTGGTCTCTTGTCACACGACGCTTAGCAATGTT
The DNA here is from genome assembly GCA_030060385.1 of Muscicapa striata striata. Lineage (NCBI taxonomy): Eukaryota > Metazoa > Chordata > Aves > Passeriformes > Muscicapidae > Muscicapa > Muscicapa striata. The sequence goes on from JAREIS010000115.1 coordinate 1,237,811, forward strand.
GAGTCTCTCATTCTCCCTTTCTCTCTGTGTGCTTATTTTATTTTAGTACGTTTGTCTTCCTTACTGCTACTGTTGTTTGATCTCATCCAGCAGAGAAGACAGAGGTTTTGCCCCAAAGAAACATTTGTGAATGCAACTTAATAAATAAGTGAATGGGAATTGCAGTAGCAGAGAGAAAATCTTCCCTGAAGCAGAAGCAAATCACAAACCAAGATATTTCTGCTTGTAGTCTGTTTGATACCCACAGCTTGGCATGAGAGGGAAGTTTATCCTGGTGTGCTCAATAGCTGAAATATATTTAGAGCTTTTCATTGTCAACATCAAGTCTTTAAAATAAATTATTTGTATTCTTATTTACTTGGGATTGATTGCACAGAATCCACACTGGGTACAGCAATCTCCTTTGTTTGGGTCTCCTTTTATGCCCTGAACTCCTCAGGTAAATTTTTTTTTTACACTCCCTCTTGAAAAAAATCAAGGAAATATTCAATACACACAGTGTCTGCATTTCCAGAAACAGTGAAATCCTCATTCCTGGTGTTGTACCTGTGTGTCAGTGGGATGTGCTTGAGGTCCCCCTTTGCTGGTATTGGTTGAAGCATCTTGAAATTCCATGTCTGCATCTGACAGCCTCTTTCTGTTAATGAGAAGCGACAGAGAGCCAGCACACTCACGGTGTTGAGACTGTCCTGAAAACTGGGGGAGGTCACCAGGCACTGGGGCAAATCTGACGTCTGTCCTTTTCCTTTTGTGTGCTAGTAATGACCTGGTATAATTTACTTATATGCAATTTTTGTATAGTACATATACATTACAAATGAAATATGTATTATAAAATTTGGATATACATAATGATATACATGGAAATATTTTTAAATCATATGTTATGATACAAAGACCCTCCCAGAGTGGCAGAAATGTCATGGTTCTGCCCAGCACCCCCACACCGCCTTGTCCCTGTTGTTTCCTGTTGCCTTGTGCACAGGGACAGGTAGGAGAGGAATGGGAGGATGCCAGGGGATGCTGTGATGTCCATGGGGATCCAGAGGGATAATGTGGCCCTTGGTCATGGCAGCTCAAGCAGCCCTGCAAGGCACAGTCTCCTCCCTAAGGAAGGGCTGTGCCAGTACTGAGCTCAAGCCATGGATCTCCTCTGAGACCCCTCAGCCAGGCTGAGTCCCTGAGGTGCAGTGCTGAGATGTGGCTGTGGGTGAGGGGTGTCCCTCCTCATCCTCCTCCTCCTCCCAGGTCACCAGTGCTCATTGCCTCGGGGCAGCTGCTGGCAGCATCCCATGGAGCTGCAGTGGCAGGAGTGGGTCTTCAACTATTCAGCCCTCCGAATAATGGGAGAGTCTTTGAGACTTTAAATTACTGCTATTTAATTTCGAAGATTTTAAATTCTTCCTCAAACTCTCACTGTGAAAACATATAGGGGAACTCCTGCCTAGAGAAAATTTCTCCTGCCTTCCCTTCCTGTATTTTCCAGCCCCATGATTTCTCAGTGTCTCTCTGGGAAGAGCTTGTGTTTTCCAGGCAGTGCTGTTTGTTTGTTGGAAAACTGTGAGCCTGCACATCCCTTGTTCACACACTTCCCACTGCACTGCAGCCTCACTGCCTTATGCCTGGTGAAGATTTCATGTTTACACAGTGTAATAAATGAGAAACAAAAGTTTTGATATTCAGCAAAATTTAGATTGCTTTATTTTATATAGACAGGGCAATGCAGGGCTGGGGAGACGTGACAGGTCACTGCTTACTCCACGCTCTAACTTCAGTTTGCAGCTCCTTTTTATAGTATGGTTTTCTTGTAGTAATCAATAATTGTTATTTTTTTTATCGTCATAATTTTGCCAGGTAAGCAGTGGTGGTCAAAAAAACACATCCATGGGATCTCTGAGCGACGTGAAGTTTCTGGGAGATTTATTAAGTGTCGTAGATAACTATCTGGTCTCGGTAGATAAGGAATGGCAGAAGTTGGGAAGTCTGGTCTTAGATAGGCTGTAATTGATTACACAAAGGCAGGAAATCTGATTTTGAAAAATCTTTCAGGCTATGTGAAAGCCTTGTTTTGCAAACTGGTATTAGGTACAACTTAGAAAACATAATATTCATAACAGAGGGATTTAAAACAGAATGATTTTAATAATATATTTCCCTTTTTTCTAGTGTCATCCTTCATTTCAGACCTAAGTATTCTGGTTTATACAACCCCTAATACTTCTATGATTAACACGAATCCTTTATCAATCACAACAGGCATTAACCCATTTCCCACGCAACTCTTGGGCTCTAATCAGACAGCACCTTTTGCCCGAAGCCTCCTTTCCTTGTGCCAGGTGCTAAACGCCCCCCTTGCCTTGCCCGCAGGGTACGTGCAGGCCTGCCGAGCGCTGATGATCGCCGCCTCCGTGCTGGGCCTGCCCGCCATCTTCCTGCTCATCACCGTCCTGCCCTGCATCCGCATGGGCCACGAGCCCGGCGCCGCCAAGTACCGGCGCTCGCAGCTCGGAGGGATCCTCATCATCCTCCTGGGTAAGGAAGGCTCCTGCAGGGCTGCAGCCCGTGCCTGCTCCTGGACCGTGCAGGTGTTGAGCGTGGTCTCCTGGAAGGATCTGTGCAGGCTGGGCTCCGCTGGAGCTCTCCAGCATTGCTGGGTGGACAAAAGGCACGGGCAGGAGTGGGAGGACGAGGGAAGGAGGCAGGGGGTGAAGCAGGGTTGGAGGGAGGGCTGTGAATCCCTCTGTCTGTGCCTTGGGGACTCCTCAGGCACAGCTCCTCCATCGCACATGGGCACTGCATTGTGCTGGTTTGCTGTGGAAGTGATTTTTGGGAAAGGGTCTAAACTTCCAAGCTACTCATAGGGAAGGCAGAGCCTCCAAATTTTCCCTGGACATCCAGTGAAAGTAAGCTGAGGCATGTGGGAAGGGAAGGCCTTCCTGAACGGGGCTGGCCCTGTGGCAAGCACAGGGGAAGGAGCGTGGAGGTGGCACAGACATGGGAAGAGGGATGGCACTGGCATGGGAAGAGGGATAGCACTGGCATGGGAAGAGGGATGGCACAGTCACAGGAAGAGGGATAAGACTGGCACGGGAAGAGGGATGGCACTGGCATGGGAAGAGGGATGGCACTGGCATGGGAAGAGGGATGGCACTGGCATGGGAAGAGGGATGACACTGGCATGGGAAGAGGGATGGCACTGGCATGGGAAGAGGGATGGCACAGGCATGGGAAGAGGGATGGCACTGGCATGGGAAGAGGGATGGCACTGGCGTGGGAAGAGGGCTGGCACTGGCATGGGAAGAGGGCTGGCGTGCCCTCGTGCCTCCCAGCCCCCTCTGCCAGCCTCGCCCTTGGCCTCCCAGCTCCCCTGGGAATTTCTTCCCGTCCTCGGTGCTTGTGGAGGAGATTGTTTTGAGCAGCACAGACTGTGGAGCTCATTGTCCCCCATGCAACACCTGCATGTTCTTGGGGCCTCGTCATCTCAGAACAGCCTGCAGGGCCTTGTTTGCACCCGGCTGTGGCAGAGGAGGAGGGGACAGGCAGAGTGGCCTCTTTGTGTGGCTCTGCTGCTCCCTGGCAGCCAGCACTGACATCATGCCCGTCTTCTTTCTTCTTCTTCTTCTTTTTTTTCAAGTGGGCACTGAATATAGCTGCACACTCAGAAGGGCTGTCCCCTGGATGCTGCTTCCATGCAAGTCATCCCTCCTCCATCACCTTGTGGTTAGCACAAGTCCATACATCCCAAATCTGAGGGGTTGTGTCCAAGGGGCCCTATTGGTGCCTGTGGAGTTTAAAAGTACAGCTAGAAGTCCTAACACCAGCTTTATAGGGTTTTATAGGACATCCCAATCATGAGCAGCCATGTTAGAATGTGATCTTAATCCCTGCTCTGGAACCTTGAGTCATATATCTGGGTTTGCAGAACTGAGAGAAAAAGTGGAGATTTTCTGCCTGTGAATGAAATATTAGTGCTGGAGAAATCTGCTCTGATGGATTTGCCCTGCCCAGGATGGGGAGGCCAGCAGAGCTGCACTTTGCCACAAAAGCCACAAGATTTTGGTTGCAGTCAAGGAGAATTATGCTGCAGGTCAGCCCTGCTTGCATGACTGCAGATATGGAGGCAGGAGGACAGTCCCTAAAAATCCCAAAGGGCAAGAGGATGACAGGACCACCTCACAAATGACAAATTGCAGTGACAGTGTTGGGTACTGTATTAGAGCAAGTGAAATCCTCTATACTGCAGTGTCCCACCAGGGTCTGGTGTGCCACTCTCCCATCCCAGTCATGCTGCAGTGGGACACCAGGGAGGAGAACAGATGTGAGGGGAGGATGGAGAGTTGTGGTGCTCCATAAACCAGGTTCCTCTCTGCCTCAGAACACAGTTTGCTGACTAGGTAGATCCTGTGAGGAAAGGAAATGTGAGATCACATCTCTCACATTTGTCTCACGGAGACATTGGCAGACAAATGCTCTTTGGGTCAGATCTTATTGATTTTCCCCCCTGTGAGCTCTGAAGTACCTACAGGTGAATGATTTACTGGTGTCTGATGCTCTGAATGATCTGGACTGGGATCAGCAGCCTGGTCACAATGTTTTAGTCACAATTACAATAATGCTCTTTTTGTCAGATCACAAATGAAGAATAAATAAGCTTCTTTTGCTCCTAGGTTGCTTTTTTTTAAAAAAAAAAGAAAGAGTAAAGTAGCCCACATTTACATTTACAAAGCCCATTTTTTCCCAGGCTCATCGGCAAGACAGTCCATTTGGAAGAAGAATAATGCAGAGAGTGTAGGACTTTGACATTATTTACACTGATTAATGATCTGTTAGTTGCAAGATGAGGTGTCACCATTCCAGAGCATTTAACAAGCATGGATCAGGCCCTGAAAGATACAATACTGAGTTAAAATCCATTATAGTCTACAAATTACATGCCCTGGACTGTTGTTATTCACCCTTCGGTCACTGAACTCTCACTCATGGTTTCCACAACCTCACAGGGTCCAGACTTTTCCTCTTAGGAAAGAGCAACACCCAGAGCTCTGGTTAAAAGAAAATGGGCCCCCAAAACACTCCCTAATGCAGCAGAAATAGGGAGTGGGAATGCAAAAAGGGGAGCTGGCCCCATGGCAACCTTCACTTGCTGCTCAGGGAAGGGATGGCAGTTTGTCACTGAAATTTGTTATAAGGAAGAGCAGGAATTGAAACACAGCACGGAGCAAAAAAAAAAAAAAAAAAAACAAAAAAACAAAACATATATAAAGAGCTGAAAAGTTGCCAGGAAAACAATGGGCTCAGATATTCCATTGATTTTTCTGTCCACTGATAATCACAGGCTGCCAGAGTGTAACCTGTGTGCACAGCCTGCTATTCTGCTGCTGATGTGTTTATGGCTTTGCTTGATCCTATCTGACCAGAGAATTGATTTATGGCTGAAAACAACCCTCAGCAGAGGTTTGCTCTGAGTTGGTATGAAAACATTTCACACTTTGGTGTTGATGGAAAAGCCCTGGCCCAGCCTGTGTTGTTGATACTAATTTGGAGGACCCCTTGCTGGTAACCAAGGGGGCATTTTCCCAGTGGAGGAGAAGGACTCAGACTCTGGAAAATAGAGAAATATAGGTTAGCAGGAATTGCTACTACAAAATAAGCCACTGTGTACTAGATAAAGGATGTTAATGAGTTTTTCTGAAGATTGCATGAGGTTTAGTTGTAAAACCATAGATTTCAAGATTAGAAGATTGCCTTGAACACAGAAGAAAAATATGGTATCTATTCTTTTCAACTAAATGCTTTGAAAGAGAAATCCGTGTGACTTTGAGTCAGCAATTCAGAATACTTGAATTTAGATGTGAAAGAAAAGTATTCTTTCTTCTGCAGAAAGCCTTTAACTTATTGTTAAGGAATTTGGCAGGGACTCACTGTCCCTTGAGTAAGAACAATCCTGTTCCCTCTCCCCCAGCTCCCCAAGCACCTTCTGTGCTTCTTGTCTCTGTGCATGTCCTTCTGACTCCAGCACATCTCTAATGCTGAGCATCAAGGGTTTCAGCTCAGCACATTGAGCTACTGCAAATGCACAGTTTAAAAAGACCTGGAAATACTGGGAGCTGGGATGTATCCCTGAGGATTCACAGCAATCTAATGGAGCAATGATGTTCATGCCATGCATGAATGCTGAGAGGATTTTTTGGTAGAGGCAGTGGCTTTTACAAGATTGCCTACTCCAGCTGCAAAAAGCAGGCAGGATTTCCACACATGTGCTCCAAAACAGCCCAGTTTTTCCAACTATTGGTTGCTCTAATAGAGAATATTCCTCCTCTTCGCAGACCTTCTTTTATTTTTCTGCTAGACTGCATTGGCTGCAGCAGCTCTACTGTCTGAAGATTTTTTGTTTAGAGAGAGGCAAAGGGTGTCTCGACATTAGCACAAGAGAAGGGATAACAACTTGTTTTCCATGAAATTACACAACTTCTGTCTACACTTCTTTTCCATGTAGGCATCCATTTTGGAACTTGAAACTTGCCCTAAAACTCCTTTTCCAAACTCTTTGGAAACTCTTCTTGTCAAATCACCTTTTTTTTCCCCCAGCCTTTCCCTGTGGTACAACCAGAATAGAATTTGAGCCCACAGAGAGATATTGCAGTTGCTGACTGTCCTTTTCCCATCTCCTCAGAGGATTTGCAGCCCAACCTAATCTATGCAGAGCAATGAAACCCAGTCCTGTTCCAGGGCATTCCTCTTGCTCAGCAATGGGGTCACTGGTGACTGACGGCAGCTGGTGGCCTCCGAGGACAGAGAGGTCAAGTGAACCCATGCAAAGTCCTTGGCTTGTGTTTCACAGCTTTCTGCTATTGTCAGCATTAAAATAAGGTGGTTTTACATGTAGTGGAGCCACATGCACAAGAGATGCCATTGTGTGAGCATCCCTGAGAGCTCTTCTCACCCCAATGCAAGTGTTTTCTTCGGTCCTGTCTTGTGGGGGAGGGTCTGGAGAGATAAGGCTCTTATAGTCTATAGACAAATATATATATATATTTACTACTGACAGAGAAAGAAAAGATGATTGTGTTTTTTCGGACAACAGAGCAGCTTTGTTCCCAGAGCCCATCAGAATGCTTTGTGAATTCCCAACTGATACATTTTTGTTTTAAAGCTTTGGAGGTTCATGAGCTGTTTGCAGGACCACTCCACACGCAGGAGAAATGCTCTTCTCCCCTTCCTGCCGTCTCCAAAATTCCTTTCAAAGCTGCAGGGCCCTTCCTTTGAGGAGGCCCAAAATTATTTCTGGCTTTATAAGCATCCTTCAAATGTTCTTCTCTTTTCCATAAGAAAATATTTTCTCTCACAATAACTGCAGCTTTGGGGATGGGTTTTTTGCTGTACAGGCCAGGAGCTACAGTTTATTCTCTGCTTTAACTAAACAATTTTATTTTTAATCTCACCCCTTTCTTTTTCCCTCTTGCAACCTTAACTTTCTGACACTGCCTCCAGATACCTTTTAACACGGCCGGTGGAAATCTGTAACGCTGCCACGGTCCTGTTATTGTTTTGCTCTGATTCTCTGATAGCCACAAGGATGGAGTCCTGCACAGCTTGTCCTGGAGGCAAGTAAATATTGACAGATTAATTCTTCTCAGATGTACAGGCCATCAAGGAGTATTGTTTTAGGACCTGCTCCTGGGAGGTGATTAACACCATCAACTCCTGTTGCCCTCGGTGCATGTGGGGACTCTGTGGGGACTGTCTCCCTCACATGTCACCTCACAGCACCACTGCAGCTGCCTTCTGGCTTTTTGTGGGAAAAACTCCTATGGAATATCAAGTAAAATATTAAGCCTGCAGTCATTTTTTGACCCTGTGTAGACTCTAGGTAGGAACCCATTTTCCCTTCTGCAGACTTCAGGTCCCATTTTTATTCAATTCAGTAAATGTCTGGAGAGCCTTGCTGCACTTGTCCCCATTGCTTGATAGAAATTTTCCACAGGGAAATAGAATCTGTTTTCCAGAGCTAAGAGGCATCTCCTTTTCCATGAAAAAACACCAGCAATGCCTAACTGCTGCTTATTTTGTCCCTGCTCATTTTCTGCTCGTATTTCGTAAACCCCACTCTGTGTTAAGAGTGCTGGGATATTTTGGTGATGTTTATGTGACCACTCAGTAGAGCCACTGCAATGATGAGAAGTGACACAGAACATGAGTCCATGTGGAAATGGGGATTTAAACCAGTTCACACTGATCCACAGATTTTATTCTCTCACTGACCCATGTGGTTTTCATGGCCTTGCTTCATATCTAATCTATTCATAATTCTGCAGTTCTCCAGAACATCAGCTTCAGGGATGACTCTCATTTTTCCCTCTTCAAGATATTTCTAGGGAAAAAATCTGTTTCCCTTCTAATAAATATATTAAATTGTGTCAGGCAGCAGTTGTTTTTTCCTTCTTGTTGGTGCTTGAGAGAGATGCTCTTCTCTCTCCATCTCTCACCCCTGAGGCTCCCATGTTGGAGATCTCTCGGACCCAGCCCTGACGCCGCTGCTTCTGGGTGCCACCGTGGGACAGGAAGGGAGGAGGGATGGCTTTCCTCTTTGTCCCCAGACACGTGTGTCCCACAGTGCCACTCCCTCCAGCTCAGAGCCCTAACGCTGCCCCTTCCCTCCATCCCCAGCCATGTGCGGCGTCGTGGCCACCATCTGGTTCCCGGTGTGCGCCCACCGCGAGACCACCATCATGAGCTTCGGCTACTCGCTGTACACGGGCTGGATCGGCTCTGCCCTCTGCCTCTTCGGCGGCTGTGTCATCGTGTGCTGCTCGGGAGACGCGCAGACCTTCGGCGAGAACCGCTTCTACTACGGCTCGGGCTCCAGCTCGCCCACCCACGCCAAGAGCGCGCACGTGTAGAGCCCCAGCGACGCCCCACGGCTGCCGTCGGATGCTTTGCCTGGTGGGTTCGTGTGCCCTGGGTTTGCTTCTGCTGTCAGGCTCCCAGGGGGAGATTTAGAAAAGCAGCACAAATGTCTGAAGCATTATTCTCCCCGTCTCTTCCCCTCCTTTCTCTAGAAAGACAGCTCCAAGCCAGCCCTACCTCTTGGTCCTCGCCGTTTTGTCCCGACCACCTGCCCCATCTTCTTGCAGCCAGGATGGTTTGGGGTTGTGATGTGGGTTTTAGGGATTTTAGTTTATCTTCTAGCTCCCCTGATTGTAGGAGAGTTTAAAGCAATAAAACAGAAACGAGAGAGACACTTTCCCATTGTTAGGAGTACTCTGACAGCTTCTCCCCCATCCTCGCTGTTTGATTTCTCCCACTCAAGGTCACGGCTCTGGTAGGGCTGGGGAGAGAGGATAGGGAGGAAGGCTGTCCTCTCCCACAGGGCAAATGTTTCTCTTTTGGAACAAGAGGAGGGGATTTTTCTGCCTTTCTCTGTAAATACTTTTGTATGAGTCTGATCATTTCAGTAACAGTGTTTCCCCCACCCCCACAGTCATCAGTATGAAGGAAACCGAACCCAAAGGTCTTAATGACATGGTAGATAACAGTGCCTTTTTAAATAGTTATAAATGACTTTGGGGGCTCTAATCCCTGCCCTCTGGTTTAGTTTCTTTTTTTTTTTCTTTTGTACAGATCAGTTACTAAAAAATGTATTTTTACATTTTTTTAAACTCCTTTATTTCTTCTTCTAAGTTTGTGTTCCATCTTGCCTCGTTAAAGCAGCCCATTTTAACATGCAGTATAATGTACCTGTTACAATACAATTCTGGTGAGTACTGATGATGCCTTTGTACTTTCAGTGAAATACTGTACAATAAATAACAGAGTACCTGCAAACCCTGACTTCTTTTTTTTCCTTCCTTCCTGTGTGTTTCCACAGTCAATTTTTCCATGATGGGGATTTGCCAATGATTTTGAAGATTTTTTTTTTTTTAATAGCAGTTCAGGATGAACAATTCTGCTCTGCTGTGGCATTAAATGAAGGATATTTAAAGTATGAGTAATCTTCCTGCATGGGACTGTCCATTATCCTTTGGTTCTTTCAGTGCCCCCTGTTATCAGTTTGTACCCATGGTAGCCACTTGTGGGTTTCTTTGTATTGGGAAGAATTAGAAAGCCCCTGAATGTTGGAGATGACCCTGAACACTGTGAAGTTGAGATCTCATGTTGTTGAAAGTTCTCTCAACTAAAGCAGGAGTCTGATCTGGGGTCATAGCTCTGATTAAAACTGTGTAAGATCAAGATCTAACTCTGTCCTTACCAGAGTCTGTAGCAATTTAATTACACTGATACAAAATCCCATCTGTTCCCAGAGATGTTAACTCACTTCCATTTGTGTAAGCCAAGAGAAGGAAAAGAGGAGTAGCTGCTGCTCAGACATGGGCAAGAGGAGAGCCCCAGTGGAGAGGCAGGGTCTGAGCACCCAAGTTTTTTGGGGTGATGAATAATGGGAAAACAAGGCTGTTGGTCAAGCCTCGTGCATTCTGGACTGTCCTGGGTCTGCTTCAGCTGGAGAAACCGAACTGAGTGACGCAGCCCCGGCCAAGGATGCTGCAGCTCGCACCGCTCCCCTCCCGCGCGGGGGAGCCGGAGCGTTTCAAAGGAGCCGGAGGGAGGCTGGCGGTGCCCCACGAGCTGCCTGTGCCTGCCTGGCCGGGGATGGGCAGCAGCCCCAGCATCGCTCGCTCCGCTCTGTGCGCTGTGCAGCGCTGCGCAGTGTCCCCGCGGCGGTGGCAGGACACTTGTGCCCATGACATCAGGGGCAGGGCACAGGCGGTTCTTGTGCAGCCGGGGGACGCTGTCAGTGCTGCCATTGATGTGCGGCGCCCGGGCGGAGCGGGGCACAGACGTGCCAGCTTGTGCAGGCTGCCCGCGCTGATTGTGGATTGTGTTTACCCTTTAACCCCGGCACCGACTGCTGCTGGGACACCTCGGAGCAGAAATCCCGTGGGATGCTGCCTGCAAACAGCCCTGCAGCAAACCGGGAGGGAAAATCACAGGAACGCCTGTGCCGGGTGCCCAGGGGTGGGTTTTGGGAATGAGCCCTGCCCGGCAGCGCTTAGGGGATTTTTTTTTTTTTCTGCCCACACCCTTAGGATGCACCTTGTCCCTCCCAGTCTCACCCATTCCGTGATCCTCATCTCTTTAGCAGGGGATGATGCTGGGGCTCTGTGTGCTCTGCCACAAGTTACCAGCATCTGACCCCAAATCCAGCTCTTAAAAGGCCCTGGGAGTGCTGCTCAGAGGAAGGAAGAAGTTTTATTTCAGGGAAAAGAATTAAAAACTAAACAAAGCAAAGCAACCCAGCAGCTGCAGGGGAAAATGTACATCTGCAACCATGGGGTGAAAGGAGATGGGGCCAAGAATGTCATGGGGTATTAGTGCTGGCACCACAGAGGGGAATTCCGAGGAAGTACAAGGAACATTAAACTTTTTTCGTTTTTACAGGATCAAAGCTGAAACACCTGCTTTGTGCCCCCCCAAAAACACCCTGCTACCCTGTGGGGCTCTCTTGGTCTGGATTGGCCATGGCACTGATGGCTCATGAAGGCTTTTAGTGCTCATTTGCTGACCCAAAGCCTCAAAATAGGATCAAATACGATTCTCCTGAATCGAAAAACTGCTCCACACTGTTCCTAATACCAAGTGGTGGCTGTGAGCCATGGTGGTCACCCCAGTGTGGAGGTGATGGTCCCTGAGCTCTCCCCAGCTCCCCCAGCACCAGCTGGAGCTCTTCATCCCATCCCCATGATGGGGAGAGCACCTGGCAGGCTCCCCACTCCCCAGATAACAGGGGCAGCAGGAAGGAGCCCTTGGGGGCACACTGGTGGCCCTGAGCACCCCAAAGGGGACAGGCAGCTGTGTCTGCCTCTCCACAGCCCCACTGCCCACACAGGGAGGGGACAGTGCTGTGACACCCCAGCTCCCCCAAGGAAAGGTGAGTGCCAGCAGATGGGAAGATTGGGGCACCCTTTGCACTGCAACAGTCAACCTGTGGTCATTTGCTTTAGGTTTTTTCCTTCTTTTTTTTTTAATTGTGTAAAGAGGTAACCATTTTCTCTCACAACACTGCAAGTAAATAACAAAGCCCGCTGAAATGGATCTTGTAAAATGGAATTTTTGAATCACTTAAAGCAAGATTTTGTTTATCTCTAACTTCAATTTAGCACTGAAAAAATATCAGAACTTCAGGTACTGACTGGCTTAACAAAATTTACATGGGAATTTTTTTTTATTATTAATTTTTTGTTTAGTGTTTAATTTAAAAGATTTACATTACTATGGAAACTAATTCTAAGACACATTTGTCTCTGGCTTTCTTTACAATTCCCTTAGTTCCTCTTTGATTTTTAAATGTAAAGGCACACAATAAAGCTTTATGCATTTATTAAAATATACAGATTTTGGTAAATTTAGATTTTTTTTTCTTAGTATTTTGATTATATATATGTATTATATATATAGTTGTCAACAACACAGTCATTTGAAAATAAAAATCACTCCATAACATATCTGCATATTTTTTTCTTTCTCATGATACACTACAAGACCCCATTGTACAATGCACCAATGGGCTTCTGGAAACCACAAAAAACCCCGAAAAAAGATGGATAGAACAAACTGCTTTTAACAAATACACCAACTTCATACCAGAACTGCAGAGAATTGTTACACCAGAAAGTACCACCTGCAAAAAAATAAAAGCAAGATACACATCAGAAAGACCAAACAAAACGAAGTGAAGGTAATTTACAAGCTGAATTTACAACATCCCATGTTTCTGGGGTGTGATTTTGCTGCCATGTGGAGGATGCTGGAGTGCTGGGCCTTGGGCCAAGGGGTCGTGACCATGTGGAGTGAATTTGTGGAGGAGCTGTGATCTTACAGAGTTGGCCTGGAAGGTTTGAGGTATTTATGCTCCATCTGTACCATGCATTTGGTGCCTCAGGGCCTGTGCCCCGTGGAGGACAGGCAGGCACGGGGGACTTTGTGCCCCTCACCAGAGGTGATGAGGGATGGTCCCGCTCTGCCATGTCCTGCTGACAGCTCAGGGATGTGAGACCCTCCCTCAGGGAAAGGCTGGAGTTGGGGTCACAGCAGAACAAGCACTTGCACCTCTTCCCAGCCCCCTGGCCAGCAGTGCCCAGAGGTGATGGACACACCTGGACATTTTGCCTTCTCAGCCTTTGCTGGTGCCCACTGAAGAGCCCAGTGCTGCTACAAGAGACAGCACATGAGTTGCCAGAGGCTGAACCCACATGTCTCCCAGGAACTGCCACCCAAACAGGGAGCAGGGATCCTGTAAACCAGCTCTTGGCCACTGGCAAACCCCAAACCCTGTGGCTTGGCCACCTTCTCCTTAAACAGCTCTTTAGGGTGGGATGTGGTTGGCTCAGGAGGAGGGTACAGCTCCCACTCCCAGCACATGAGGACTGACAGCAGCTCATCCACATCCAACAACGCTGTGGCATCAAATGCTGTTCCCTGTGGTCCAGAATGGGGCACAGCTATCCTGCCCAGCACTTCCCCAGGAAGGGGAAGGAGGATGGATGAATGGGAACAGGGGCAGCCAAAAGGCTGCTCAGATCCAATGGAGAAGTTCCTACAGACACCAAAGAGCAAGGGGTCAAGCCCTTGTCAAACTATACGGCGTAACTAGAGCGGACGTGACAACAGACACTGGAACTGGTAACTGCTCTGTAGCAAGAGATTAAGGCTGCAAGAAGAACAGGCTTCAACTCAACAGGGTGCTTGGGCATGAGTCTGTGGCTCAGCAGATGCCCAAATACCGTGTGGAAGCAGGAGTAAAACAACTGCCTTGGATATGGTATAGTACTAGAGCTGGTAGGAAAATAGCATCAGTCTTTCTCCCTGAAAACATAAAGCCAGACCTGTGAGGTGCCATCTCTCTTGGGTATTTCTAAGGCATCAAGGAGGAGAGCAGCCAAGGGTGGGTGAGCAGTGGCCATAGCAAGAGGAGCTCAGCACTGCAGAGGTTTCCAGAGCTGGCCCGTGAGTGGTGCACGTTGCAACAGTTTTTCAGTGGGTCACACTCAGGATTTCTGCTTGTAGAAGCGTTGTAAGGGTGGACAGCAAGAGTTGATGCCAGAGTAAAGCTTACAGGTCCTTTAGCCAATTCCTCATTCCCATCCTGAAGCTGCTGCAGAAGCCAAACTTCCCTTGGCATGCCCGGAGCACTCCAGGTTAAGATCTGCAGAACTGGATGCTCTTCTCCACTGGGAAAAGGACTGCAGTTTGTCACTGTTTGGGACAGGAGCTGAAGGAAAACTTTTTCAGCCCCAGGCAGAGTGTCTCCATTGAGCCCTTGCATCCCAGGAGTGATGGGGAAGAGCACAGGTCCCTTTGCACAAGGCACCCCTTGCACACTCAGCTTGCCCACAGAGGGTGCCAGGCAGGTGTTTTGGGAGCCTGAGCCTCATCCAGTGAACCAAAGCATTAATGGTTCTCAATATCCACAAGAATATTTCCATCTTGGAAATCCTGCCCCTGTTGATGTTAAATTGTCCCCTGGGATGCCAGCAGCAGCCCATGGTACAGTGGGTTGGGCTGGGCTGCACTGGAGCCCCTGGGATGGATCCATCTGCAGCCTTCGGCAGCTGGGGAAGGATGGAAGTTGCTTTCTGATGGTTAATGTTTAGTTACTGTTTATTCAGAAAGATGTTCCTCCACCACAGTGTTTTACACAAAGCATGATGGGCTCCACAACTGGACCTGCTGATAATCCCTGACCAAACCCCATCACTGCTGATTGAGGGTTCTGTGGGGACAGTGGCAGCAGGGAGTCTGATGGCACTTCTGGGGGCCATGTTCTGGGGGTTTAACACCCACCTGCTGACCACCTCTGCCCTGTGAGCTCTGTTTGGTTTCAGACTTAAATACGGACACTTAGGGAAGGAGCAGCATGTCAGTGTTTTTCATACAGCACCCACCAAGCCAAGCCAAAACCAGAGAGTATTGTACAAGGTGCAGGCGGCAGTAGGGAGACAGATTTCAGCCACCAATGCCTCTCTTCTTGCTAGCCATGGCCCAGCTCCACCAAGACGTGGCTCACCCATGGATGCTGCTGCTTTGTGAGGGCATGGGTGGGTGTCTGGAGCACTGAGGGCAGAGTGAGCACTGGAAGGTGCTCAGCACGGTGAGGGAATGACAGCACAGTCATTTTTGTAAAAGACACAAGGTGGTAGAAGCAGTGCCCAATGTCAGACTGGTGATGCTCAGAGGAATGTGTGTACATTTGTACAAAGAGGGTTGAGCCAAGAGTGGGTCACAGCCCTCACTGTGACCAGCAATAGGATCAGGCTCCCAGCCACAGATTTGTGGGGTTGGGCTGAACCAGGACTTAAAGGTTGGACTGAGACATGGACTAATTTTAAATCACAATATTAGGGTTTGGGGATGGACTTGGGGAAGCATTGCTCTGTGCAGCACACTAGAACGGGCCAACACTGTGTGATGGAACCAACCATGCATCTCTGAGCTGCTCCCAGGGAAGAGTGTGTCCATCTCCATTTCGTACCTACCCACCTCTCTGTGCCTCTGACTCATCTATCACTTCTAGGTGGTTCAAAAGAAAAAAACACACATGCCAAGAAAGTGCCAAAAACTTTAGAGTGGCATCCTGCTGCTGCGGCCATCGGGTGGGCATTCCCCAGGGACAATTTGACTTGTCCCCTCATGTGGCTCCTTCCACCACTCAACACCCTCCTGGTTTGGCACATCTCCCCCTCCTCTGCCTGCACTGGTGCAGCTGGTGCTGGGAGATCAGCCACTGCTGGGGGACCAGCCAGCATTCACCAGAGCGAGACCCGACTGGTGGAGCTGGGACGGACCGTGGGCGGTTTTGGTTTGGGGTCAACGGCAATCGCAGAGCGTGTCCTGGAGGTGAGCAGGGTGGTGGTGGAGGACCCAGGGAGGATGGGACAGGATGGGGGAGCCACGGGGACCCTTCCTCATCTCCGCTGCTTGTCCTGCTACTCGGGCGAGTAGTCCAACTCGTCGTTGGCGATCAGAGCATCTGACGGCGGTTTGTGCCGGCCTTTGCTTTTCGACCTGCTACTTGTCCGATGGCTTTCCTTGGCGCCCGCCATTTGCTGGTACGAGAAGCTCTTGTCCTCAGAAGGACCCCAGGCCGGGTAGCTCTCACCCTCAGGGGCGAAGGAGAAGCCGTCATCCACGGAGAAGGGGTCGACGTCCACGTCGTAGCGCTGGTAGGTGCTCTGGTGCAGGGCCTCCTCCCGGGCACTGATCTCCAGTGTGCTGTTCCACATCCCGTAGCCAAAGTAGATGAGCAGACCTGAAGTGGGCAAGAGAGAGCGGGTTGGACCCTATTGAAAGTGGTTATCTTCTTTTCTTCTGCCTTCACTCAGAGTTAGGATTAAAACACAAAAGACATAGATTTCTCATTGAGACTTGGTTGCTTATTAAATATTGTCTAAAGTACAGAGAGTTTTCTAGTACTTTTAGCTATTAACCTAAAAGTGAGAAAATGGAGGTGGATCTAGCTAGCTACAAGGTCTTTTAAAGGCTAACCATCCAATTAAGAGCTAACATCTATATTATTTATACTTTTGACCCAATAACCCAGTAACAGGTGTTTACCTGTGACCAGCACTGCAGGATTTTCTATCCAACCAAAAACTCTACCTAAAATCATGAAGAAAGAACAAGAAGGAAAAAAGAGACTACGCCCAAGAACGTCCATCTTGTCCCATACCTATTACTATATTCTAGAAAACCAAATTCAAAACCCTTCGCCATGTGAAATTACACACTTTTATTATAAATACACACTGTGATTCTAATTCCATCACTCAAATTTGGAAGCCTTCTCCAAGGCCTCAAGTCAAAAACAGTGTTCCCCTGGGGGTTGGTGTCAAAAACCACAGAAAGTTCAAAACTCTCAGCCTTCTGGGTTC
The DNA here is from genome assembly GCA_030060385.1 of Muscicapa striata striata. Lineage (NCBI taxonomy): Eukaryota > Metazoa > Chordata > Aves > Passeriformes > Muscicapidae > Muscicapa > Muscicapa striata. The sequence continues at coordinate 1,254,736 of JAREIS010000115.1, forward strand.
CAACAGGACCTAAAATACCCACTAGTCCCGCTAACCCTACCTGATGTCATCTTCCTGCACAAATGCTTTCACTGGCAGCAGATATATCCAGAGATCTGATTTCCAGTGGATTGTGGGATTAACCTATCCCAGACATCTGCACAGAGAAATCCAGACTCCACATGCTGTGCGCTGGCCATGGGGGACATGTGAAGTCAAATCAGGACCTCACATTTCTGCCAGAAAAAACAATGGCATGTCCCATTCCCAACAGCCATGGATGGGCTGGTGGAGCTCATCACACCTAAGGCAGGGGTTTAATTGACTCGTTGCCATTGCTGGCAGCTCAAAAGGTATTAGCTGTACCCACAGAGCAAAGAACTTAATTACAGCAGATTAAATTGATGCTTTGGAGTCATCTTTACTTCTAGGTAGAAGGACTTTCCCTGGATTTGCAGCTTCACATATTGCCTTCAGAAAACAAAAGAGCACTGAGTATGTCTTCTCCAGCCCAAAAATTCAGATGGCAGATCCTGCCCAATGGCTCAGCTTGGAGGAGGTATGAAAGCTGCTTTATTTTGCTTTGGTTTGTAGAGTAAGTGGGTTAGAATGTAAAGCACTATGCTGGACTCCTAGTTACGTGTCAGAAAGCCTAAATTTGGGGAAAAAAGGGTCTGCAACAGAGTCTGTGATTCCTAAGATGCCCCTACCCTGAAGTTAAGAACTTGGGATAAAGGTGATACAGTCTACAGATCTGGGCTTCTGGGATTGGGCAGCTCTGGGCTTTGGAAAAGCAGTGCTGAAATACTGGTGTGGGCTGCTGAAGAGCTCAAGTGGGTGACATAGCAAGAAATCAGGCTGATTTCTGTACAAAACCTGCCTGCGAGGTAATTTCCAGAGCCCGCCTACTTTGCATCAAAAAAGTCACCTTTGCATAGAGTCATTCTTTTCCATGAAACTGATGCTTTCTGGAGGTGTAATTTTCCATTTAGCTGTGGTTCAGGGGCTGGATAAAATGAGTTTCTAAAAACTTCAGGACAGCAAGGGGCAGGTGAGAAGGACTGAGGATGTCCCAGGCTTCAGCCTCTACACTCTAATTAGGGAAGCTGTTATTATCAAGACCCTTCCAAAAGAGTGTCAGTGAAAAAGTTAAAATAAATGAACCTGGGACTCACCCACAAAACACCAGACAGCAAATCGGATCCACGTGACTGTGGATAGCTTCAGCATGAGATAGATATTCACCAGCATGGCGAAGGCAGGGACGAAGGGCAGACACGGGGCCATGTAGGGCAGCTTCTTGGGGTTTTCTGGCTGCTGCAAGATCACAAACACCAGCACAGCGATGAGCAGGACCATCAGCACAACCAGGAGGACAGCCCACCAGCTCTGCTCAGAGATGTAGTCTGACCCAAAAATGATGAAGGAGCAGAAGATGAACATCAGGACGAAGAGCAGGAGCACGCAGGTGGTGACGGTGTGGCCGGTGGCCGCCGTCGGGCGATCCATTTTACCCGGCAGCCCGAGGTGGATCCTCATCGTGTAGTAGCGGGGGCCAATCAGCTTCTTCAGCTTGATGAGATAGATGTTCTCAGACTCATCTGCCTCTATCCCCGAGGTCATGTCCACGGTGCCGTAGTTGGGGTGATTCACGTTGTAGGCGGATTTATCGGATTTCCCAATTAGCATCTCGTTATCTCCTAGCGACGGCAGATTTTTCGCCCCGCACGTGTTGGTCGGTGGGCCGGAGAACTCCTCTCCTTCGCTCCCAGGGGAGCAAGCTTCCTTCTCACAGTCAGCCAGGATGCCCTCCTTCTTCTTGGTGTGCTCCTCGGAGAGGAATTTGACGAAGCCGTCGATGTCGCTCTCGGGCTGGTAGCGGAGGAGCAGGACGCAGACGGACACCAGCGTGTAGGCGAGCAGGGTGCCAATGGACATCATTTCAATCAGGTCCCTCAGGCTGACCAGCAAGGAGAGCAGAGCTGCCAGGAACCCGGACACGATGCAAGCCACGACAGGGGTTTCTGTGTAAGAACTGACGTGGGACAAAAACCTGGAGCACAGAACAGACACAGAAAGTTAAAATCACAGAGGTTCCCTGTTGCAATAACCCTTCCCTGGTTGCAGGGGACAGTCTCAGGGATCCCTTCTAGTCTTGTTGCTTTTTGGAACTTTGATTCCAGGTGGGGATTGGCAAAGCTACTGAAGTTGAATCTGGAGTTAGTTCTGGGTCTGACCAGTTCTTGAATGAGCACTTGGATACTTGCAAATAAATACCCAGATTTTATCCATATAAACTCTTCTCCTTTGCAAGTAGCTCTTGAATTAAACACTCATCCTTACACAATCAGAATCTCTAGGTACCAGCACCAAATGAGAAACTGTAGGGTAGATTGTTCCTGACATTGCTTTGTCTTATGCCCCATTCTGCACCCACCATGTCTGTGTGTGCCCATTGCTCCCTGTAGTGACAGCACTGTTGGGGTATTGGGACCCCCAAGCCCACCAGCACAATTTCCCCTCAGATCCCAAGAGGCCAAAAATAAATGCCAGAATGGGCATGACTGACCTGAAGAGCAGCCCATCACCAGCCATGGCATAAATGACTCTGGGCATTGGGAAGAGGGAGCCCAGCAAGCTGACGGTGAGACCAGCCACGGACCCAATGGCAACGATGAATTTGGCTGCATAGAAGCCATGGACCACAAACATTTCCATCAGTGGGGACTCGGTGTCAATGGCATCGTAGGGCACCATTAGTGTGAGGATCATGCTCACCTGGGCAAGGAGAGAGGAGCAGGACAGGGTGTCAGCACCAGCACTGGGGGCTGCTGGGGATTCTCAGGATGGAGGGGATGTAAAATACTGGAGTTAGGTCTGTTTGCACTTTGCTCTAGGGTGGTTAATCCAGAAAACTCTGGGGTCTTAGTCTCTGCTACCTAAAGGCAAGAAAGGGATGCTTGAACTTTGTTTCTGGGGTAATGCAGGAGTCAAGTGGGACTGGTGGGACTGGTGAGGCTGGTGGGATGGGCAGGGCTAGTAACACTTACTTTGACTGCATTCCTGTGTGGGAGATAATGCTGGGGCAGACCCCAAATCCAGATTACATTGCTTGGAGCAACACTCTGGCCTTATTTGAGTCAAAGATTTTGTTTTCATGAGAAGGCCACTCCCTGGCAGGAGAGGTAGTAGGTGAGTTTCTTTGAAATGATCAGAACAGTGCTTTTTCTCCTTCATAACTAATTTTTGCTCTTTTGCAAGGAAAATCTCTGAGCATAGGCATGCTTTTACTGGGGTGCAGTGCAGTGCAATCTCACACAGCCATCCCTGCCTATCCTTCCCCTCACTTGGATTCTCTCCCATTTCTCCAGCAGAGGCAGTGCTGCTTTTCCCAGAAACACTGAGAAAGGATGCTGCAGTGCTGCTATTGCATTCTCCTTCTTCTTTGCTTCTCTCCTGGGTGCAAAAATAGCTGTGGATGGGAATGAGAAAAAAAACTGCCTGACACCACATCCCTGCAGCTGGCAGAGGGGTCTTCTCAGGTGACAGGAGCCTGGGAACAAATGGAGAGGAGCCTTAGCAGGCACTGTGCAGGTGGCCAGAAGGGACTCACATGGTACAGATATATATATATATATATACACATATATATATACACCTACATACATATTTATCTACATTCACACCTGTGTAGGGACTACTTACAGACACGTAAGCTGTCAGGCACGTGACAAGCGAGGCTGTGATGGCATAGGGGATGGAGGTGTTGGGGTTCTTCGCCTCTTCTCCCGTGGTAGCAATGATGTCAAAGCCAATGAAGGCATAGAAACAGGTTGCAGCCCCCTTGAGCACCTGTGGGAAAGATCAAACATCTGGGTGCCAGGAGGGAGGCCAGCACCCAGCCAGGGAGAGGGAGCTGAGCAAAAAGGGAGCAGCCCTGTTGTGCCTTGTCTGAACTAAAGGGTGAGCGGCCACAGGTCAGGGGGTGTACATGTAGCTCTGGGGACTGACCCTGGGAGCACCCCTAATCCTCCACTCTGATCTGGGGAAAAGATTTCTGCCTGTGACCTGAGCCATTCCAGGCATCTGCAGCTCACTCCACAAACCTGCGCCCACGCAGTGCCTGAATCTGCTGGGAGATCCTGCCAGTGACAGAGGACACAATCAACCAACTTCAGGTTTGCTTTCACAATCCTCCACCCCAAATCCGTTTTTATTAGTAGGGATCTGGAACATGTTTACACGTTCTGCCTTAGCAAGATGTCTCATGTGGCAGCAAGATCCGCTTGCAGAGGAAGCAGGAGAGAGCAGCTGCTGTCAGATGTGAGCCGCTTCCCAAACAACCTCTGTTTTGCTTGGAAGCTGCAGGCAGGTTAGGAGCACACATCAGAGCACTTGGATGAGGAATTATTTGTACTGTTTGGTTATTTTTTTTTAAATGTGGTTTTTTAAAATATACAGTATTAACGAGGACATTTATAGGAAAGGAATGCTGGAGCAGGGCAAAGACAGCCTGGCTGAGTGAGCTGATCTGGAGCTGTGAAACCCTTGCATCTTGCTGGGTATCACCTGTCCTTCACACCTCTGTCATCTCAGCTGTCTAGTGATACTGCACACAGTGAAACTCACCTCTTTCAGGGACTGTCTGTAATTATCCTTTTTAAGTATGCCCTACACTCCTGGGGAATCTTGCACTTGTGCACCATGGTGGATTTACTTTTACAGATAACTTGTGAGACAATGAAAAGGATGAGATTATCCTACTGAGTTTTTGTGTTTTGGGTATGCATCTATATTTTAAAACTACTTTTTTTTTGCGTGTGCCAAGAGATATTTAGTGCACTGAATTGGAGCAAAACAGATATTTTCTGTTTTCTCTTTTTCACTCCTGTTGTATGGTAGAACAATCCAAGCACAACTCAAAGGTAGATATGACTTCTGTTCTCAAGTGAGCCTCACTGCTTTTCTCCTTATTATTGTTCTCTGGCAAAGAGGCATTGATTTACTGGAGGAAGATGCAGGGACTCTGTGGCAGTTTGGGACACTTTCAATAATCAAGATTCTTGGTTTACTTTACTTTCTTGCTTATTTTTCTGCACAAAACCCCAAAGGAGTTGAGCAGTGTAAATCTGAGAAATTATCTTGGATTTATGCCAGATAAGATATTTTCAGACTCTGTTCATCCTTGGATAAAAACCAGTGCAAGCAAGCTAAAAAAGCCAAATATGTCCAAATTCTCAGTAAGCTTTGAGGGAACATCCATAAAATAAGTACTGGCAGGTGGCTTTATGAAGTGCTCAAAACAAATGCTTGAGAACATTGTTGTTGAAAACCAGCCAACAAAAGTATCTCCCCGCTCTGCAGAGGCTGAGCCAGCTCTCCAGAGCTCCCTGTCTCAGATAGCCACAGCATTTTGCTCCATTGCCTGGCAATTAGTGGCATTTCCTTGGGGATACTTTCATGTGGAGTTTGACTCTGCAGAAGGACATTTTGGAAAAGTTCTGGGCTTATGTTAAGAGGAGTTAGGAGATAAGGGCAAAGCATTGCTGTACTCTTTGGGTTTGGTGGAAAGAGCAGCTCTGGATCCAAGCCTGCACTCCTGGGATTTGGAGGTCCCTGGCCAAAGCACAGGTGGATTTAGCAGGGCTGGGATCTGGAGGGTGCAGCAGAATTGGGGTGTGCACACCACAAGCAAGGCTGTGTGTGTGGCAGCAATTTGGTGCTGTGTCCCCCTCTGTGCTCCCAGGACTTACCCCTGGCCATCCGAACGGCAGGAATTGCCCTTCAGCCCAGTTGTCACTTTTGATGTAGAACAGACCAGCAATCATGATGAAGACCCAAACTGCCAAGTTAATGACATTGAGCACGTTATTCAGTCCCACCGAGTTCTTCACCCCCATGGCCACAATGATGGTGACAATGACAGCAATGACCAGAGCAAGAAGGTCAGGGTACGACTCCTCTCCTTTCCCTAGGTGAGAGAAAAGAGTTGTGTTACTCTCCATGCACAGAATATCCAGGAATCCTGTGCAGGAGTTTTGAACACTTTTCAGACCTTGAAGTTTTGCAGAACTCTTTGGTCTCATTGCAAAAGTGGTCTCCAGAGACCCATGCTCCTACTAGCTGAAGTTGTTTAATTAAGGTGATAAATCTTGATGTCTCAAGACACTGAATTTTTGGGAGAGCAGCAAACCAATGACTGTGTCCCAATTTGCATAACATGTATCTGCCAAGTACTCATTAAAAATCAATCAGCCATGAAGTTTTCAAGACACAGGTACAGAACTGGCTGGTTTGCTTAGGATTCATGGGCTGTTGCTGGAACTGCTGGTCATACAGGACCACCACAGCCCCCAGTCCCCACCAGTACAGCAGATACAGCTTGTGCTCTCTAACAAAATTCTATGTGTGCCCCAAGGGGACCAAGCAGAGTGTTTGCACTGGGTGAAGTGTTTCTGTGCTGCCCTTACCCTGTGACATTCGACTGTTCCTGTGCTTGTATTCTAAATGCCAGCTGATCCCAAAGGGGCTCAAAGCATTGCGTATCCCATGCCCTCCAATCCCGCCTGAGCGCCGGGCTGCCGAGGCAAAGCACCAGAGCCAGACAGACGGTAAATAATGAATGAAGCCTAATATCCATGTCTGACTTCTGACCAGCTTCCAATTACTTTTCAGGCCCTAATTAATGGAGGGATGTCTGCACGGCGGGACGCACCCAGGCCGTTGAGCGTGCCCACGCTGTTGATCATCCAGCGGCTGATGGTGTGGTTGGCCAGCGAGTCGAACATGCTGCTGAGGGCGCTGGCACCTGCAGCTGTCCCGATCAGGTACTCCAGGATGAGGTTCCAGCCGATGAAAAACGCCACAAACTCCCCCACGGTCACGTAGCTGTAGGTGTAGGCAGAGCCCGTGGTCTTGGGGACCCGCACGCCGAACTCAGCGTAGCAAACGCCTGTGGGGAAAAACGAGAGGAGGCATAAGGAGAACGCGGTTGGGAAATGGAAAAAGTAAAACTGCCTTGGTGCCACCTCCCTGGAGGTGTCAGGACTGCAGTCAACACTGAGACATCGCATGGTGACCCTCCTTCCCCAGTTTCTTGGCTTAAAAATCAGAAACATTTCCACTAAAATCAAGTTATGAATGAGTTTTTCTTTTTGAGAAGATACAGTTCAAACCAGCTAGATATTTTCATGGGATCCTGGACCAGTACTGCACAGCCTCATCCCAGAGGAAGATGCCACAGGAGGGTTCATAGAAGGCTACTCCCTCTCCCTGCACCAAAATTCCAATCTCCAAACACTCATCCTGAATTATTGCTCTACAGATCCAGGCATGAGCACTATCCTGATCATCTCTGCCCTTGTTCATACCCAGGCAAGAGGAGTTTGAAGACATCTTACATAGAGAACATAATTTATTTTAACACTTAAAAAATACTATATTTAAGTCTCCTAAAGAATATTTGCGAAACTAGCTGTGCAGAAGAAAAGAAAAGCAAAAAGAAGTGTTTAACTACAAATGTTTGGGAGGAGAATTCACCAGACTTTAATGCTTTCTGAACTCCTTGTGTGCTTACTATGTCCGGATAATTTTTAATCAAAACCTGACCCTGACACATTGATGTATTAAAACAACCATTAGCTTTTTTTTAAAAGGAATGGATGTACTTAGTCTCAAATACCCCAAATATTATTCAGGATAAGTGCTGGAAGGGTCCTGCATGTTTAACACTGATTAAGCCCCTGCCCCAAAGACCCCAATAAAGTTAATATGGGTGAATTGGTTAAGGCTGTTACTACCATTGAGTAAACATGTAGTAATTATTGAGCTCTCTATCAACTGATATTCTCCATTTAGAAGATAATAATTGCTTCAAATTTGCAATCAGTTTAGTACAGAGAGGGAAATGAATAATTTATAAAAATGTTATGAGGTGGCTGCTCTTACTTTAAGTGTCGTTTTTACACTGTACAAACACAGAGTTGTTGAATCTCTTAAGCTGAATTTGATAGTGCTTCTTTTCTTGCTTTTGGAGGATTTTTATATTCCATTCACTGCTTAACTTGAATGTGAGTTGCTTTGCAATGGGACTCTTCAAAACTTGATTTCTGTAAAGCAGCCCAACAGGAGCCACAAGACGTTTCCATCATTCATCCAGCCCTACTGACAGTCATTATTCAAAGGTGATGAAAAATGCATGCACTTGGCAAAGGTACGGTGTTCACAGATAACTACAGGCCTGAATGATTTATGAAACCGGTGCTCTGATGGAGACAAGCATCTAGTTTCTCTATTTGATGGCCTTAGAAAAATATATATATATATACATATATATATATAGACACTGTTTCTTGTAGGCAGCTCTCATTTTAGCCCATAACAAGATAATGATTGAAGAGGATGCTTATTGATACACGATAATGCCAAAGCAAAGAAATGAATATGTATAAAATGTTGGAGTTTTTGATTATTCCTCTAGGATGCCAAAATAGAAGAGCAGTTTTTCACTATGGGTTGGGTACAGCCACAGATGTCAGCATGTATTACATGCAGACATACACATATATATAACATGTATTAATGTCTGCTGCATTTGCACTGTATTATTATTACTATTAACTGTTATTATTAGTAGTAGTAGTAGTATTAATTAAATTAATATATTATATATATATGATTATTATTATTATTATTATTATTATTATTATTATTACTACTACTACTACTACTATTATTTTACAAAATAACTGCACGATAAACCTGTATTACTCAGTTACTCCTTGGAAGCTCAGGCTATTCAGCACCTTGTTCCCCTGAATCCAGAAGGATGCAGCTCTCCCAGTGCTGCTGCACAGCCAGCCCAGCTCTGGGACTGCAGAGAGAGGCTGGGTACATCTTCCCTGTAACAACTGTTCAATTTGGAGACAGATTTATCTTCTTCCCCCCAATCAAGAGTGTTTGCAATTTCTGAAGGAACCAAGACAATAGAGTGTTTTTTTTAAAGAGCAAACATTCTACAGAGGACCATTTCTTTTCTTTGAATATCTGCTACACTTGTGCAATTGGTGTCATTTCACTGGTGTAATTATACAGTTATTGACATTGTTCAGCAGGACATAAGCACAGCTGAATGGTCTTGGTCCTTCCAAGATCCCATCCACAGAACAGCCACTGGGCAGCACAACTGGCATGAGGAACTGGTGCTTTTGGTGTGCTGGCATGGTGGATGCTGACCCTGCCACTGATAGTTGGCACAAGGCTACACAGGAACCATGAGACTGCCATGATGGTGTGATGTTTCAGGTGAAAAATAACTTCTGAGAGGGGCCTTTCAGCTGCTCTGGAGGGAACTCCAAATAATTCATGCTACCACACAAGAAATCCAGGGTGACCATCTTTCATCAACCAAGAGCAGCCAACTTATTGAGAAAAGCATATTATTTTCATCAAGCCACTGAGCCTGCCCATTGCATTTCATGATTGCCATGTGGTGATATATAAAAGCCAGCTCCCACAGAGCAAGGACTCCCACCTCCCCAGCTCCACCCAGGCAGCTGCAGGTGCAGCCCCTCAGCCCAGCCCTCATCCTGCAGCCAGGCAGAACCTGAGGCACCTGCTCAGCTCCCCCTGTTCCATCCTGCACCCCATCTGCTGCTATTCCTGCTCCAGTATCAGGTAAGAGTGTGGCACTGCTCCAAACAAGGTTATTGCTTTAGGAGAGAAGATCACTAAAGGGACAAGAAATGACTGGTGGAAAAGGCTGTGGAGGGAGTAATGGGGCTGGGTGAGATGCAAACTGCTGATTTTTGCTAAGGAGGGGTTTTGGATAAAGAGGGGTGAAAGTGGGGAATGCTGGCAGTCACAGGTGATGGCAGGAGCCTGTGGTGCACTGGAGGCTTTGTAGAGGGAAGCTGGGCAAGCATTTCTACTTGAGAAATGAATGCAAGGCCTTCTAGTGAGAGAATAATATTGATTGAATTCATCAGTTTAATAAATTATAGTGTGTTTGTAAGTACCCTGATGGGGTATGTGTTGCTTAAAACTATGGAAGGCACAAGTGGAATTTGCTGAGTAGATGAAATTGGAAAAGTCCCTTTCTGAAACCAGGCTTAATAGTGCAAAGAGGCTTCCCAATGGCAGGGTTTCCCTATGGCTTGCAGGGAAGCCAGATGACCTGGATGGTTTTGGTTTGTTTGCATTTTGTTTGCATTTTGTTTGCATTTTGTTTGCATTTTTGTTTTTTTTTTTCAAATCCAAAACCTTTCTGGGCTCACTTTTGCAAGAGTGGGGTTTGGCTTAGTGATCTGTGATGGACAAAGCTGAAGTTCCTTAAAATCTGTTCATGCACATTGGCCAAACTCAGTGCCTGGCACACCAGGCATCACCACGATGGGAGAGCTGAAATCACATCCCCAAGGAGTCCAACAGCCTGTCCAGCTCCTGAATTCTTACTTGGTTTTACTTGCCAAAAAAGTGTTGCTGTTACAAACAACAGCAGCATTAACGATGGAGCGAGGAAGCAGCCAAGGAGACTATGAAAACACAGCATCCCTCACAAAACACTTTCCCAGGGCTACAAAAGCAAGGGGAGATGAAAGAAGAGCAGGCTCCTGTGGGCAAAGGCGGGAGGAGCTCCTGCTGCGGGGCAAGGCTCATGTCTGGGGTGAAAAAACCCCTCTTGGAGGACATAGTGTTTTTGTTAGCAGAGACCCACCCAAACTCCCTTTGCTCTTGGTTTGCATCACAGCCAATAAAACCTTTGCAGAGGAGAGAAAGCAGGCAGTGGGAAAGGAGAGACACAGATGCTATCTACTGCCTTGGATAAAAACAGGCATTTTGGTTCATTTGTTGTGTTGGGAACTCTAAGCATTGGATCTCATTGCAAGCTCTCAGCTCTTGTTGTGGGCTTTGGAGAGAGCTTGAGGCTCATACCTGGGCTGTGCCAGGGTTGTGCCTCTGGGCTGCAGAGACATCAGGGGTTCAAACTCCACTTACTTTAGTGGGATTTCCATGGAGCAGCACTGCAAACTCCAGGAAAAGACCATGATGTGCTTTCACATCTCATGTCAAAAATCCAGGGTTTTGAAAAGCTGATCTGGGTCACTTTGCTGTGTTGGTTCCTCCTGTCTTCTATCAAAGCCCTTTGCCATTTGCTCAGGTTTCCTTATCCAACCCCCAGACAAAAGCTGGATGCCAGACTGACACAGCATGCAAAGTCCTCTGAGCAGAGATAGCAGGAACATCACATCATCGTGTTAGCACTGATCTGGAAAGGACAAATGCCAGCAGTACTGGCTTCATGTAGAAGCTGCAGCTCGAGCCATATGCTCAGCTGGGTTCCTACGGAGGAGATAGAATTCACTGTGTTTTCACTAAAATACATAATTTCTCTTTCCCTGCACATTTGTTTGTTGTGGTTTTTTTTTGTTTGGAAACTCAAAGACTGACCCTGCATGAATGGGAGCCAATGAAATCAACTCCAGAACTAATTGAGGAATTTTTTAACTGTTAGCCATGTCAACAAAAGAAGCTGGCCCTGATACTGCCCAAGCCACTGACATCCTTCCTGTTGAAAATGAGTTTCAAGCTCTCGCTCCAGTGCTGTGGCTTGGCCACACTCTCAGCCTGGGACGCACTCTGCAAAACTCTCAAATGTCTCAAAAATATTGCCCACAGACTCCATCCTTGTAGAAGCCATTGGCAGCTCATCAGGATAATTGTGCTTGGGCTGCTGGCTCCCACTACAAGGTTTGGCCTGACATTTGGGCAATGAGGGACAGTGCAGCACATGAGCTGTGTGAGACCTGTGGGAAATGGTTTTTAGTTGTGGGGGAGGTGCTTGTGGTGCTGAGCAGGTGCCCACCCATGCAGGAGCCTGTACAATGTGACGGTGGTCAGGATGGTCGTGACAGACAGAGAGATCTTTATAAGCCAAGTCTTGAAACTTGTGGTTTATTGCATAGGGAGTGGGTAAAAAGGGCCCTGCTGGGAGCTGCCAGCCGAGCTCAGAGCAGGACAGAAAGAGAGTGGGGGGTGGGGAGAGCTCTAAGAGGTAAGAGAGCGAAGTAAGAGTGATTTTCCCGTTTACAATACATTAAGTCTTCTATGTTGAGTATTCTAATTTCCACTAACCAATCTAATACAAGATACAAATCCTATAGCATTTGCATACAGCCTATAAGAATCATTACATTTCCATAATGTGTTAGACTTTAAACCCTAAAAACTACTCTTTGGACCTCTTCTGCCAAGCTAGCAGGGTCTTCTCTGACCTTTGGATCTGTTCTCCAGCAGAAGGCATTGTTCTATCAAGAGGGGAATCCTATTGTCTTCTAGTCATTTAGTTGTAGACACCATTGAAGCCCCAGGCTGAAAATTGCAAGGCTCAGAGCTCTTTTCTCTTTCTCATGCTAGGGAAACTTCCCAGGCTGAGATAGTTTCTCAGCTGCAGCCTGAGCCTTTCCCAGGATGATAACATTTGGGAAAACCAGAAAGGAATTAATAACAAGATTAGCACCTGGTGTTCACTGAAAAACAATTCTCACGGTCTGTGAGAAAGTTTTGTTTTCTTCTGTTGTCCAATAGACTGCTGTCCTGTTTGTAGTTTGGAAACGACACTATAAATGTGGTTTGATCATTCAATAAAGCACTTCTTTAGCCATCTAGCTGGAGAAGTCCGTGTCGTTATTCTACGCGACCCTAGCGCGTATAGCGACATTCGGTAGCTAAGGTTTGGTATCTCAAAGATGGCTTTCATTTCAACCTCACTTATGGTTTCCATATTCTCAAAATCTTTTGCTGGGCAATAATATTTATAAGGTTTTCCTTATTCACCCTTCCCAACACACCCACGAGCAGAGAGGATGCAGGACACATCACATCACCCAAAATCCCCCCCAAAACTCACCTGACAGGATGGAGGCAACGGCGGCGATGATGAAGGACACGATGACCCCGGGCCCCGCCATCTCCTTGGCCACCAGGCCGGACACCACGTACATGCCGGTGCCCACGCAGCTGCCCACGCCCAGGGAGATGAGGTCCAGCGTGGTGAGCACCTTGGCCAGCCGTGCGCCCTGCGCGGCCGCGGCGCCGCTGCCCTCCAGCATGGACTCGACGGGCTTGGTGCGCAGCACGCGGGCGCGCAGCGCCTGGCCCGCCGCGCCCCAGGGCACCCGCCGCGGGTCCAGCCGTGACGCCAACCCGCTCATGGTGCCGGGCTGGGCACGGCCGGCTCACAGGCAGCGCCAGCAGCACCCGCTCAGGGCTGCGCCTGCGTCTCCATCCTGCGCCGGCTGCCCTGCAAGAGAGGGGAATGGTTTTGGACTGAAACAGCCAAGAAAGAAGGAAGAGTCAAAAGGGTCCCCGAAGGTGGTTTTTGCTGGGCTCTGGTGCTGGCAGAGTTTTGCTTTGACCAATGCTGCTGCTGTGGATAAATCTTTCAAATCTTTCAATTTGAAAGATGTGGCTTTGCTGGTGTAATCACAATATATTTTGGGGTCTGGCTTCCCTGTAGTTAAGGCAAACTGGGAGAGAAGCTTGGCAGGAGCAGTGTGGGCTCCACTGGCCACTGGAGAGTGAGTGACCAACAGTATGGCCAGCTGCAGCCATTTTTAATACTTTTAAATTATCTTGCCTGAACCCCTCTGCTCTAGGATTGTCTCAAAAATCATGGCCTCATCTTGTTTTTCTCTTTCTCTGTGCTTTTTTCATCCCCACTCATATTTTCAAGAACAATTCAGCCATTCCCTCCCTCCCTCCCTCCCTTTCTGCTGTTCTTCAGCAAACTGTGCAGTTCTCATAGTACCAGCAGCAGTGACTTAAAAGTGACATGTGACTTGACTTTGAGCAAACCAAGAAGAATTGACAAGCTGCAAGCTAATACAAGGGAACAGGAAAATAGTTTACTAGATATAAATTTTTACCTGGAAGCTTCTTTCCTGTCAATACAGAAATATTCTTTTATTTTAATTGCCTTGAAGACAAAACAATTATTTTTTCCATCTTTACATCCAAAACAAATTACATTGTGTCCACAAGGCAGCCTTGTGTTGCTGAAGTTTATTAAATGAAACACAGCATTCATCTCATGTTTTGGTTGATCACTGTTCAAATTGTGCTGATTTTTTACCTCAAGCAACCACAGGCTGAAAGGCTGCATATTCTTGCTAGGAATAATAATGAGAAATTGTTACTGCTCCTGAGCAAAAGTGGATCTTTGTGTTGAGAATAAAACCTGGGTTTGGCTTTTGGGTTGCTCAAGGAGTCAGGTGGTTGTGTGATGGGCTGGCTCACAGGTGAGGTTTTATTTTCTGGTTTAAAGGAAGGTTTGTGTTGCAAGAGGGCAGCTGAGGCAGAGCTCAATGGATCTGCACCAGACAGGACGAAGCAGACCTGTCCTCACAGAACCATGGAATTGTTTAGCTTTGAAAAGACCTCCGAGATCACCAAGTCCCACCATTAACCCATGTTCCCAAGTGCCAAATCTCTGCATCTGGTAAATACCCCGAGGGTGGTGACCCCACCAATTCCCTGGGCAGCGTGTTCCTGTGCTTGACAATCTTTTTTCCATGAAGAAATTTTTCATAATATCCAATCTAAACCTCCCCTGGCACAACCTGAGGCCCTTTCCTCTTGTCCTTCACTTGTTACTGGGAGAAGAGACTGACTCCCACCTGGTGCCAACATCCTTTAGTTGTAGAGACCAAAAAGATCCCCTCTGAGCCTCCTTTTCTCCTCAGGGCAATGTGCTCTGTCCTGGCACCTCCACTGTGTCTCTACTTTGCCAAGAATGTATTTTACTGCTGTAGAAAACAACAACTCTAAGAAAAACTACCCAAAATTCATCCTCCTTTTGTCCAAAGCATGGCACCTCTGGAGTGTGGGCTGGAAAAGAGGTCTTACTGTGCTTCCCCCTTCCCATCCTTTATTTAATTATTTTCCTTGAACTTTGTGGCTTCTCTTAGTTGAGTTTGAACGAGTTGGATTGCTATGCTAGGGTTTCATTCAATTGATTTAAACTAGTCAAGAAGTTGGGTCTTCAGAAGAGGTAGGATGGTGTGGGATGAAGGCACCAAAACTTCAGGCTGGTCCTTGGTGCCATCACCAGGTCATGCTCTGGCATGGGAAGACCTGTCCTGTGTTTTAAGGGGGATTGGAACCCTAGTTTTTCATCATAGTGTCTCTGATGAAGGCTTTGGGAAGGGTGGAATATGCTACTTACTGAAGCATTAATTTTTCCACACTGGTAAAAGTAGTGTATTCTTCAAACTGAAGAGAGATGACTGATTTGGACAGCCCAGTCCACACTCAAGCCACATCATGGTATAGAAATTACTTTCTCACTAGCATCCCAAAGAAGCCTAAGAGTAGATATGGCAGTCTTGTTCTGGAATAATCTTAAATGCTAAAATGATGAAAAACCCCTTGAATATTTTAAATGATTTAAATTTAAAGCAGGAACTGGCTGAGGGATTAGTGATGCACCCAGATTTAGTCTGCTGAGCTGTTGCAGCTGCCTGGGGCTGGGCTGTGACCAGGTCCTATTGCATGGCAGCCCAACAGACCCCTGCAATTCATGGGGTTTAGCCTTCATCAAGGAAAAAACCCAACCTTTTCAAAACCTCTAAAATGAAATAACTCTATAATTGCTGCTGTACTCAATTAAAGCAGTCATTCAAAACTATTCCAGATGTTTAGGTGAGATCAGCATATTGCTGCTTTTCACTCCATTTGGAACCACGAGAAAATATGTTATGGATGGCAACCACCTCCATGGGGCAGAGGCAGCTCACTTCTGCTCTGCTCCACTAACCCTGCCTGTCTAGAAGCAGACAGTGAGAAGCAAAAGGAATTTTTACTTGTTTTGTTTTGTTTTAACCTTCTCACCATAAACCCAGGAAGATGAAGGGAGCTGTGGCTCAGTGGGGACAAGCTGCAGCTGGATTTTGGAGCTGCTCAGCTCTCTGCCACCAGGCTGCTGGGGTTGGTTTTCCTCACTGGCTGGCACTTGCTGCTGCCACCACGTGCTTGTCAGCACCACTGTTTGTACCAAAACAGTCCTTTTCATCAGGGTAAATTGACTAAAACTGCAATCAAGCCAGAAGGAGAGGCATAGGTGTTTGCAGGCATGGATCTTCTTTAATGTCTGGGTTGATGCTGAATTATTCCTCATGTAGAACTCGTTTTGCTGGGGAGATGAGTACAGTGTCCCCCCAGCATCTCCCATCCTCACCACTTCCCATAGCTCCACCTTCTCCAGAAAATTATCCCCAAACTGCATCTGTGCCTTGGGATGGCTTTCAATTTTTCTGTTAATGACTCCCCTCTGTCCAGAAGTCTGTAGGGGTATCCATGAGCAAAGATCTCTGTTATAATCTGCTGGGATGCAACAAGGAACAGAATCTCGATGGTGGTAAATGGAACAAAGAGAGCTCCTGTTGTTGTATTGATGGAAAGCCAGGCAGGGGCACTCATTAGGAGGAAAAGGTTGGGTTTTCCCTGGTTTTCCACTGCTCACAGAGTAATTACTGCAGAGGAAAAACTGCTGATGCCTCCAGCAGCTGGATCAGCATGGATCTGGCCCTGACATGCAGGACACCAGTGCCTGGTTTGCTGCAGGGGTTTTTATGGGGAAAGTCCTTGCCCAGGGGAGCTGTGCTTCAGAAATCTGGGATTGAAGCTGGATCCTATCAACCCCCAAGGCAGTGCCTGCTGTACACCTCAGAAATATTAATTCTGGTGTTTATGGTGCAGGGACATCAGTCTTCAGACCCTCTCTAGTAGGGAGAGCATCCCCCCTGGACAAACAGAGCCCCAAAGGCTCAAAGAGATGCTGGGGGTAGCTCGAGATGATGGAAAAGGCAGCTCCAGGCAGCAAATCCTGCTGCAATCCCAGAAAAAGAACGAGGGGAAGAGAAACAAACGTGCTAGGCTGAGCTCCCTGTTACAGCTCCCCTTTTCCCTTTAACTGTGAGCTTGGTGGCAGTGGGGGGGTTATTTTGGAGAGGCACAGGATTTATCCCAGGGCTGACGTCAGGCGAGCCCAGGGATGCCTTCTCCTCACCGCCCAAACGTTTTCATCGCCAGTGCCATTCCATTTGGAGCTTTATGAGCCTGTTTTTACAGCATTGATCCCCAGCTGGGCTGCTGCTGTAAAAGCTGGCTCTGTCTCCATCACCAGCCCTCCTTAAAGCAATTTAAGAGCCAGGCACAGAGCCGAGAGCGAGGGCTGGTCCCTGCCGGTCCCAGCGACGTGCATGTGGGTCCGGCTTCAGCAATCTGGCCCTGTGCCTTTGCTGGTAATTTTGGGCTTTTCTTATTTTTAATCTTTCCTTTTTTACCTCTGCTTGAGCAGTTCGAGTGGAGCTGTGGTTAATTTAAACTGCAGTAGTAGCTAAATTAAACCACTGATAACACTTCAACTTTAAGACCAACTTTCTCTGTGCATCAATTAAAAAAAATGGGATATTTTCTGTGTGTCTTTATGGCAAAATGGAAGGGGAGAGGTTGAACAGCACTTTTCTATGGTGTTTCCATCAGTGTTACACTGAACACCTTGGCAGTGTTAGCACTGCTGTAAGATGGCCAAATATCATTATCTTCTTTTGATAAACGAGCAAAATAAAAGAGGAAATGTTTAATTTGACCAAGGACATAAGGCACCCAGAGGCAGCCCCCAGGAATTCATAAACTTTGTATTCTAGTCTATAGTGCAAGAATTAGAAGAGCATAAATGTGTAATCCAGTGATATAATTAGCATGTACATAGAGATAAGCTTTCTTCCCCTTTCCAGGCTTCAGGGGGGATACAGTGTGATGGTTTAGCTGCTGTCCTTGCTGGGGAGAGACTGGGCTGCCTGGATAATCAGGGAAAAGGCAGAGGGAAGGAGGGGAGTGATGTTAAAGCTTCTTTGTGTCTTGCAGCTGGTGTTTCCCTTTTCCTAAGTAAATAGCAAATCAATATTTGAGCACTGATCTGTGCCCATGCAGGCGAGCAGTGAGAAGGTTTTGGTAGCTGAGGGCTCATCTTCCTGCCTGGGTGAGGTGGGAGATGAGGTGACACATTCAGAGGTGAAACTGGAGCGTGCCACAGGGAAGGCCAGCAGATCCCCTGATACTGAGCTGTTCTAAACTTTGCCAGGATTAATTACATGCCAACTCCACAAGCAGGGTCCTGGCTCCCTTGGGATGCTCTGGAGCACCAGGCTAGTGAGAAACAGCTCAGGGACTGAAAGGAGCAGTGTTTTCCTCCTTCCTAGGGGCTGGAAACACATGGAGCATATGCATCTGGAGCAGTTCTTACAGCCTGCATGGGATGGAAGCTGAAATGTTCCTTTTGGAGATGCTCACGCACATTTTCCCCTTGGTAAATCCATCTGCCCCTGTCCAATGTCTGGCATTTTGGTTTTCTACTTGTTTTCTGCCCTTTTTGCAAGTGTACCAATCATTCCCATGGTACAGAAGAGTGTAGGAATGGATGCAGGGTATGACAGATACAAGAGTCTGTGCGTGCCGAGCTGTAAATAATGCAATATGCATGAAGTGCTCTGTCTGGGTTTGCAACAAAGCTATTTAACCATCAGAAAGGAAAAAAAATTCAAAAAAATAAGAGAACTACAGAGAAAGAGGTATAATCAATTTGCACATTTGCATAAAGGTCTTGTTTTTCACTGTTGTCTTCAGGTAGGAAGGTAAAAGCCTTAAAAACTGCAACAGTACAGGGAAATGGCAAATAAATGGATGGGTGAGCTGGGCAGGAGATGGGGAACCAGGAACATTCTGGAGCTGTTCTGACAGGCTCCCTCTAGGAGAATAGTGAAACCACATGAAATTAGTAAAATTTGTTGCTCCACCAGTAAAATGGAGAAATTCACTGCCTTAAAGAAATGCATGGTGGTTAATCTATCTGGGTTTTCTACAGAAGCAGATGAGAAATAAGGCTAAAAATGATGAATGGTCCCCTAGACGTGCCTTGTTGGAGACAATATTGGTTTTGTACCTGCACTGCTCATCTGCAGAAGGACTCTTAGAGGCTCTGTGCACTTTCAAATGCTCATTTGTGGTGCTGATTTTGCATTCCAAGTGTAGATATTGATACTAATTCTTCGAGTGCAGCCTTCCCCACCTTTCTGCAGTCACAAACCACAGTAATGTCAGACACATGAAACTCCTAAAGGAAGTTTGGGCTCAGGTTTGGGTGCTCAGGTTTTCAAGGACCAATGAGGTTCAGGCATTTTAAACACCAAGGGAGGGGTGCCCAGGAACACAGATTTGTCTCACATGGACATAGATTCATAGAATGGTTTAGGTTGGACAGAATCCTAAAGCTCATCTTGTTCCAACCCAACCTGCCATGTACAGGGACATCTTCCACTAGACCAGATTGCCCAGGGCTCTGTCCAACCTGGCCTTGCAAATATGCTGGCACATCCTTCTGCAGCCTTGGTTTTTGGGAGTAGCAGTTCCAAACCCTGAGCTGTCACAAGAGGAGAGGCATCATTGCATTTTTCTGGAATATAGTGAGTTACCCATTTGCAATGTTGGGCATAGATTCCTCTAACAGTACAACTGCCAGCAGCATCAGTGGGATGGCTGCAGCCTTGGGTCTGTGACTGAGCTTTTCCCTGGTTTTGGGTAGTAGGTTGTACTTTCAGTAATTACCACTTTGATGAGAATACATTTTCTGTACCAAATCTCACATGGGCATGGACAATGGCTGCCTTTGTATCACTGGAACTGTAGACCTGGGCTATCAGACAGTTTCTTCCAGAATTATACTCCTTTAAAAACTGTCTTTGCTTTAACAACACACAAGAGGAAATCTCTGTAATTACCAGGCTGTGTTTTCTTTTTCTTTCCTCAGTGGATCCATACTTTTACATCTCAGAATGAAAGTCATTATGGTTTGCTGCAGGCCAGACAGGAGAGCTTTTTTCATTTGACATAATTCACAGAATGGGTTATTTATTAATGTGTGAGGCTCTCTAAACAAAATGGATTTTTACTCTTGCGAGAGTCTGGCTGATACATCATTATGACAATTTATTTCATTTTAAGCCCAGTGACGAAAACACAAATCCTTCAGTAAAGAACTGATTTAACACTAAGGCTTCGTCATCCAGACCAGGAAAAAAATTCCCCTGTATATCAAATACAGGACCTGAAAATCCACTATTTTTAAAACCTCTAGTTTTATTTTGAAGATTGTTGGTTTCACAAAGATTCTTTTATTCCCCACTAAGAAACTGCTGGGCTTTTTTCTCTCAATGCTGACTCTCACTCACCAGCAGTCTTTCCACCTTTCTTTAATGATTCAGTAGGAGTCTGAACTGGCCTTTTACACAGTAAGCACATCAAGCTTACAAACACTGTTCAGCTCTTGCTGAGTTTCAAATGCATTTATCTTTTGTATGTGCACATGGTCTCATTAATTACTTATCGTGTTCCATCAGCAGTTATACAAATGTAATTGATTATGCCTTGCTGCCCCACTTCCACTATTTTGGCTATCAGCTAATTAATGCAGGAGAGGCTTTCAAACAACTGCTTTTCTCAGAAGAAGCTGGAAAAATGCATTCTTCAATCCCAAACCTACTAAAGGTTCCAGAAAAAGCTGTAGTAGCATATGCAAATCAACAGAAGATTTTTGCATATGCAAATAGGAGCCTTGAGATGGGGGGAATTTGTCTGGTTGTAACCTCTGTCTCTAAATTCCTCAACAGAATCCTGAGGTAGGTTCAATGCACTTCCAAGGAAGTGAATAGCAGCTCCTGCTGTTTTTATTACATTTTGCTGCTTATTCTTCTTATTCACTAGGACAAAAACACTTGCCTTACATGAGTAATTCTGCTACGTTTCAGCACAACCAGTTATGTGAGTAATGTGATCACAAGGTGGATCAAAGATGATGATTTAGAATAGAGTTCATGTGTTTAGTGATTTATCATCATCAGTCAGGTAAAGGCACTGCAACAGCTAAGTGATGTGTCGTGTGAGTAATACCTGGTGCTGTAGCAGGAGGGCTTTTTGATGTTTCCCAGTGAGTTCAACTCACATCTAACACTAAATCAGTCTCTAGGATGGTACTAAATGAAGAATTATGTGTTTTTAAGACTGATAATAGCATGAAATTTAGAGTATTATAATATTCCTGAGTGATGCACAGGCACTGCCCAGAGATGTCCTCATATAACAAGGGAATCAGTGTGAGCCAACATGATTACTTTAAGTAGCTAATTGCATCCTTGCTCTTAGCCTGCCTCAGTGGCAAGACCCCAAAACCCAACATCTTTCCCTGAGATTTTATCTCCCAGCTGCAATCAATAGAGTGTCCCCACAGTGTGCTGCCCTGCCTGGCACATCATTCCACTGGTGTGCCTGCACATGAGTAAGAGAAGAGCTGCTGAAATATCATTGCTGTAGTTCCTGTTCATGCCAGAGCTCCCAGCCAAAGGAACTTGACATATTGCTTCTTTCTGTCTTAATTTACTTGGAGCAGAGCTGGCCACCCTGGTTATTAATTGCACATCTCCCACTCCTGTTGCTTCCCAGCTGGTTGTTTAATGAGTGGAACACACCTGCTGGTGCCCAGGTGCCTTAGACAAGGCTCTGGAGAATCCAGATGTTTCCAAAATGTGTTGCCTCAGGGCTGGAGTGTTCTGAGACCTGTGCCCAGTGCTTCCTGCCTGCTCCCACCTGGGAGTGAAGGGCAGCCAGGAGAGGCAGATGTTTCCTCACTAGCAGACCAGGGTGCCCAAATCCTGCCTGGAGCCACCCTGGCATTGCTGAGCACCACGGGGCTCATCTAGCACAGCTCAACAGGTCCATCATTAAGACCTGGTTCAGTCATGCTCAGGCACACGTTTAAAGCTAAGTTTTAGTTGTGCAGCTGCAGGTGGAATGTGACCAGGTGTGGAAGTGATGCACAAAGGGGTGTCATCCTCAGCTTTAAAGAACTTGGTTGAGGAAGACTCAGTCACACTCAGGGAGCTGAGGATGTGCAGGAGGAACGGACCAAACCTCAAACTGATATCATGCTCACCAAGAAACTAAAGCCAATGGCTGCTGAGAGGGGCTGCCCTGAGCTCACATGTGTGGTTTTATAGATGTTTACTGAAGTTTTGACACAGATACACCCATAGTCAGCTGTAGCATGGCAACAGAAACTCATTTCCCTGTAGGCAACAAGGCACTTTGATCCTGTCCTCTCAGAATTAGCATGTGGTGCTGGAAACACATGTGCTGCAAAAGCTCTTCTTCTGTTCACCTGCCAGGGAGATTTAATTTATGGTATCATGACTTTCCATGAATTATTGATACAGTGACTGTGCAGAGGAACAGAAACAATAGAGTCATGTGCTGTGTGGCTCCACCTCGCTGGCTTTGTTTCATAAGTGCTTGGGCTTTGCCCTGACAATTTTATTGTGGGAAAAAATAGTTTTCTCTTAGAGATGTTCCGGCCTGGTGACAGCAAGGGATGGGCTGTGGTGGGAGCATAAATGCTGGCCAGAGCACACAGTTCTGTGAAGATGACTTCATGGTCTGGAAGCAGGACTGCTATTCAATGAGCCAAGAAAACTCAAGAGAATTTTTCTCAATATACAAGAGAAAAATTACAGTTTCCAGTTCTTTCAATGTTGGCATTTTCCCATTGACAACCACAGCTTAGCTACGTCTAATTCCTTGTAAATGAAAAAAGTCTCAGGAATCTCTGCGGATCTGAGTCTGCTCCCGTTTACATGTGGGTAATTTAATGAGTTCAGCAGACTCACCCTGGACTGAGGTGACACTCTGGCCAGGTTTTCATATCCATAGAAAGTAGCTGAAAAATGCCTTCTGTATTTCTGGGCTCTGGATACTTTGCATACCTAGATCTACTCTCTCACAGACTGACATGCTCAGACCGACCATGGCTCTATATGTAATAGAGGGCACAAATCTGGGAGTGATTTGGGGGGTTAATTTTTTTTAAATTAATGTGAGAGTCACAAATGCTGCTCCCCTGCTAATGTTGTTTTTGTGTGATATACAGATCCCACTGCCACACAAAGCTGGAGAGATATTTGCTTTGTTTTTATATTCTCATTTTTAAATATCTTAATTATCCAAACAGCAATATGTTGCTTAAACATTGTGATGATTTTAATAGTTCAGGTGGTCTGAAAGAAAAGTTTTGATTATTTGGGGATTAAGAAGTCAATTACAGACTACTCTGTTATCCTCTTTTTTTGCTTGGCTTCATGAAGAGCCCAAGATTGTGTTTATATTTGTGTAAGCTCTTGCCATCCTATTTACTTGAATGTTGCAGGGTTTCAGATAAAAACCATTAATTTAGCCATTAGGAGGCTTTCCTGTTCTCGTTGAATTTTGTAGAAAAATCTCCTGTTGCCTTTAAGGGAACATGGAAGAAATTTTATTATATGTGCATGATTTCAGAACTGAGAAAACAGACTGTCTTCAGAAGGAAGTAGTGTCAAATCAGCCTACAAATATATCCTTTAAAATTATTTTGGCTGGAATCCCTTCTGATATGATCCCATCTGAGACTTTGAAGTTACACAAAGAATGAATTTCCATCATTTTCATATAATCAAAAAAAAATTAGAGAAGGATAAGATATGTCTTGACTTGAGAGTCATGAATAACCCCCTGAGGAGATTGATTTATGTTTTAAAATGCTTCCCTTTACTGCAACATGCACAAAGAAGGAGATTCTTTTGGGAGAGACTTAATTAGTGAAACCAATTGGAAAATTGGAGGTTTCAAAATAGAAGCTGGTCACTCATTTGTTCTCTTGGCATGTGGTTAAAAATCCCACCCACTGGGGGTTTGTACTTATCTAGAGGGGTGGCTGGGGTAACTGGAAGTAAAATTGTAACATCTCTGTGCCTTAATTGGGGAATTAAGGATCAAAGGTGCCATAAAGTTCTCTGAGTTAATTCTGTCTGTGTCTCAGGCCATTAGTTTCCAGGCAATTACTCCTGCAGGGAGCCCTATGACTTGCTTTGGCTAAGTTGCATATTTTGGGAGGTCATCAAATCTTGACATAAACAGATGGAGAATCCAGCATGTTTTCTGATGGCTCCTTCATCAGGTCATCAGCACTCTGCTGTTCAAAAATGTGATCCCTGCCTTAGACTGGAATGTTTTGGCTTTAGCATCTCAGCACTTGTTCATGTTGTGCCTCTCTTTGGCAGAGAGAGGAATAACTCAGTGCCTGGCAATTTCTTTCTGTAGAGGCTCTCAGATTCAAGGATTCACATCACCTCCCACCCTGCTTTTAATGAAGTGAATTCTCAGGTACTGTAATTCCTCCTCTGTAAAGGCCTTTCTCCAGTCCTTGACAGGCTCTGGCTTTCCTTTCCTTTCCTTTCCTTTTTTTTTTCCTTACTTCCAATTCTGTTGTCATTTTTGTTGATGTCTGCTGTACTCTAGCAGTGTGTTTTCAAGGGCTGAGGTAAAATTTCCTTCCTACATCTCCTCTTACTGAAGAGCAACTAGATAAGCCTTTTTTTCCCTTGTTCTTGTTCAGCGACTTGTTTTATCACAGCTATTGCATCCATGCTGTCTTCTCAGATATGTACTGCACATTTGAGTTCATGTCAAGAGGACCCAAGATTCTTTGTTTACACTATTTACTACTCATCAGGAACTGTTTTGTTGGAAATTTTTACCACCTTTAACAGATGAAAATGGGAAATCAGACCTTGGACCTCTGCAAGACTACCTAATTCTCTGTTTTCATGCCACAGAGATTCCCCATGGAGAAGCACATTTTAAGAACAGATAGTGAGTTAAATCTAGGTAACTTTTCTCTCTAGTGTTGTCTTTGGCTTGTTTGAGGGTTTTTGTTTATTTACCATATGTTTTTCAACTCTGCTAAGTCACATGCCTTAGCAATGTGTACCAATAACACAAACACATATAAATATCTTTAGCAATCAGACTTTCAGTCTCGTGACAGTTTTTGGGCAGTTAAACAAATGCCTTGGCATGCTAAAATGTATTTGCCTGCTACTCAGGGACTACTGGGAGAATTAATTACTTAAGAGGCTAGATTAAATCAGACACGGCTCTTTTGAAACAAAAATCTTCTCCGAGGTCGGCCAGACACGGCTTCCCCTTCCCCTCCAGAGCCGGCGCCGCTTTCTGTGTTAGAGCACTCTCAGCACAGCCTGTGACAGGAGGGCACTAAGTCGATCTGTATAAACCATCGTTTAACAGGCCACAAAACCCGGGCTGCAGAGCAGTTGTGAGCGCAGAGATTTGGCTTTTCCACAGTGCTGCTGGAGCACACCTCGCCGGCACCAGGCAGCTCCAAAATACCCGTGTGGAATCAACAAACAGCACCGAGTCGGGGTGACGTAAAGAGGCAGCCAACTCCATTACCGGCCTCCAAGTCGCGGGGAGTTTTGCCGGCGCCGGGGGGGACGGAGCCGTGACCGGGTCCGTGCGCGGGGACCGGCGGAGCTTCAGCACCGCGGACAGCGCCCGCCGCCGCCGCACGCGCGACCGGCCCGAGTGTCACCGCTGACTGTCACCGGCCCCAAGTGTCACCGACCCCCGGGTGTCACCGGTTTGTGTCACCGGCCCCGACTGTCACCGGTGACTGTCACCGGCCCCGAGTGCCGCCGGCTCCGCGGGTATCACCTGCCCGCTCCCTCCTCCCTCGCAGTTTCCCTTCGACTCGCATTCTGTCCCCCTCGTTGTCCCCCTCCCGCGGCGTGTTCCGTGCGGTCACCTGTAGCGAGAGCTGTCGCTTCGCTCAGGCCACCCGGTGTCCCTCCTGTCACTCCGTTTTTCCCCGTTTCCAATCAATCCCGCGCCGTTCGCTCCGCCGCCCCCGCCTCCTCCGCGCCGCGGAGTGCCCCGTAAACACGGGGCCGCGCCGGGCCGGGGCGAGGGGATGCTGAAGCGGGCTGGGGTCCCCCCGTGGTCCCGAGGAGCCGGAGCGCTCCCTCCCTTCGCCGAGCGGGGCACAGAACCGGCTCCGTCTGTGGCGGGGGGGCCGCGGCCGCGCTCCCCGGCGGGGCTCCGGGCAGACCTCCAGCCCTTCCCCGGGCTCGCCGCTCGTCCCCCGCACTCCGGGGGGCTCCCCGCGCCCCGCTCCCTCCCTCCCTCCCTCCCCAGGAGCGGCACTCACCGGGCGGTGCTGCGGGGGCGGCCGCGCTGCTGCAGCCGGCGGGGCGGGGGGGCTGCGCCGGCACCGACCCCGCTGCCGGCCGCGCACGCAGGGCGGAGGGAGGGGGCAGGGATGGATGGATGGAGGGAGGGAGGAGGGAGGAGGGAGAGAAGGAGGGAGGAGGGCGCTGCAGCTCCTCAATTATTCAGCGCTTCCCCTCCCCGCCTGCCGCATGTGACCGCCGGCAATACCCAGGGGCCGTGCTGGCCCCGAGAGAGCTCCCTGCCGCCCCCATGGCCACCTCCCCTCCCTGCCAGTCCTCCCTTCCTGTCCCAGTGTCCTGAGACCCCTCAGGAGCCTCCCCCAAACTGTCTGACCGATGACAAATAACTCTGCTGGCTGCCTCCTCCAGTGCACGGCTTTCGTCACCCCTGGGGCAGAGCATAGGGAATCTCGTTTTTGTTTTCTCCTTGGACTGTGAGATTTGGGTGCTAATGCTGTAATCCCAGAACAGGCAGAATTAGGACTAAAATAATGCCTCATGCATTGCAGCATGCTGTGCTGTCCAGCCCTCTGCACAGCCTGGCTGGGAGGAGTTAGGTATCAGGTGCAGGATATATTTAATATTTTATATCCATAGCTACTTTAGAGGGTAGCTAGAATTCATGATCAAAATTATTCCCTTTTGCAGTTTTGTTTCTCAGTTTCTGGTTTGGTTTGCTCTAGAAACACTCCCTGTCTGTATCTGTACCATTTTGATATCAAATCTAAACTGGGTTCATCTCCAGTGATGCCTGGTGGGGATCTGGTTTCAGTCTCTGTTACAGTTTCATTCTATAGCTTCTAACAGGATTTACACCCAACGAGGACTGTGTCTGCAGAGGAGAGAGACCTTTCATCCTCCAAAAACTGAAATAAATGTCTGCTGATAAAAGTTAAAGGTAGGATCTTTCAACTGGTGCAACCAGTTCAATTCAGAAGCCAATGTTTGCCTAACGTGAGTGACCCTGACAGGAGCTGCATCCATGGCAGTGACCTTCTGGGGGCATGCAGGCAGTGACATTGCACAGATAAACACAGACAGGATGGGGGTTGGACTAGGTGACCTTTATCCTTCCAGCCCAAACTATTCTATGATTCTATACTCATGACACTTTTGTTGGCCAGGAGATTGGACCACACGCCATCTCCAATTTCCTTTCCAGCCTTGACTTCCATGGCAGTTTTTGTGTATTTCCAGATGAGTGTCATAATCTTCCCACTTTCTCACTGGACTCCTTCCTCTCTCCAGCATAGCTTTACCTTGTTCTCTTCCCTCCCTCACAGAAGGCTCCTTGCAGTCCCTCTCTTCCCAAACAGGCACAGAAAAGGCCTCTCCCAGGTTCCTGCTGGCCAGCAGAAGGTGTCATCACAGGATGACAGGATGACAGGATGCTCTGTTCCCTTCCTGTCACTCTGGCCAGCACACATCACATCATACAGCACAGAGCCAAAGTGCAGTCAGCTGATTGCCCTCCTCACAACCAGCCGGTTTGAAACCCCGGGTTTATTCTTTTTCTCATTCTTTGCCTGAAAGCAACACTCAGAGCTGCAGCTGCTCTCCTGTCCCTGTCTGTGGTCCCCATGATTCCCATTTTGTTGTTGTTTCTCTTCACATCCACTGGCTTCCCCCAGCTGCTTTACTCAGCCCCTGGACACTGGATAGAGCTGTGGATGGCTGAGATCAGGAGCTTCCCTTGGACTACATCTGTGCAAAAGAGAAAACCTTGTCCATTTGTTGTTCCCTCTTGTTTTGCATCACTTTTAAGACCATGGTGAACTCCAGCTGATAGCACCACCAGCCTGTTGTGCTCACACAAACTCCTTGGTGTTTACAAAGAATGTGAGAAAAAGGACACAGGCTGGTGTGCTTTTGAAAGGATTGGTAGCATGGCCAAAAATTAGGGGGGATTTGTCTATGTGTGTTTAGAATAATTTGATTAATATTTATCAATTTGGGCTGGTGTACCAGAGCACAGGCAGCTGGGTTATTAGCAGCAGAGTGGGGCTTGTGTGTCCTCTTAACAATCATTCTGCAGTACCATGACACCACCCCCATCTTCCACCTTCCCTCTATGGCTCAGAGATCTTTCTTCAGAGGACTTTGCTGTTTAGTAGCTTTCCAGACCCTGTTTTATCCCAGCCTTAATCTCCTTCTTATAAGTTTTCTTCTGTTTTATCCAGTGACACCTGCTGTTATCTACACACAACAACCTGCCACCACCTTGAGTAATAAATGTCACAAATGTTTTGTCAGAGGATCACTTAAGCTTTTTCTCATTAGTCTTTACCCTGTTCTCATGAGTTTTGTAACTTTCAATCTTGCAGGAATTGAATCTTGAATTTTTACTGCTACCCCTCTAATGTTTCTCTCTGGGTTGATCAAATGTAGATGAGGAGCTGAATGAGGACAAGTTACTCTCTCAAGTCCCATCAGTGAGGTCACCCTCAGATTAAGGTAAAATTTTCCACAGCAGCCAAGCACATGATGGTATATTTGCTGTAGAATTTCCTCTGTCCCCATGCACTGTCCAATTTCTCAACCAAACTAATTTCTGCACACTTTTCTCTAGTAAGTGGTTATCTGACTGGTCATTTAAATACTTAATCCTATTTGAATTTGACCAAGGCTTTGGCCTCAGTAACACTTTGTAGCAGGGATCTCTACCAGCTGCAGTCTCATTATCTTTGCTATTTTTCTTCTCAACATTGAATTTGGCCATTCCCATTTTGTGGGACATAATTTTCTTTTTTTCTTGCTCTAAATACAGAGAGGAGAAGGAGCCAGGAAAAGCTGCCCTATTGACTTTCTTTCTTACTGTTATTAAAATGTTTGTTTACCTCTCATAATCCCCTCATACTTGTCTCACCCATGACTAATTAATCATACCATTTAAATACCACAGTTCCTGCTTTTCTGGGTTATCTCTTTGTCTGCACAGCTTTGTATTAAAACAGTCAATATCTCTTGGCCTGCTGACCCCTAGATTCTTCTAGGGCTTCCAGCATCCTCACCTTATGGGCCCTCTCTCCCTCCATGAAATCTCCTCAGAGAGGAAAGGCTCATCTCCAGTTCCATTAGTTTGATGAGTTTTCCTCAGAGCTGTTTCTCAAAATGTTTTGACATCATCAAAACTGACTAATGGAATGTTCAAGACAAACAGCTTGGGTTCCCCTTGGGTTTACATCAGGATCCCAACGTGTGTGCTTGGTCACCCCAAAACATTTTTGTTGGTTTTACAAAAGTGCAGTGATTTATGTTTCCAAAGGGGAAAAAAACCAAACCAAAACAAAAAAAACCCCACCTATTTGAAACTAAGAGGGAGAAGCTGCAGCACCTTTCTTGTGCCATTTATGTGTTCATGTGTGCTGGCTGCCCTCCCTCCTGTTAGACGAGTGGGGCTGGGGGCACAGCACATCACACTCCTGTCATTTAGTGAAGGTGGCTGGAGAGTGTCAGCTGTCTGTTAGGAACCACTGATATTTCACAGAAAACTCCTCTGCAAGCTCCAGGCTGCACAGGGACATCATAGAAAGCAGCCACAGGGATGTAGTGAGGGGAGCTGGTTACCCTCCAGCTGCTTGCTCTGCATGTCCCATGGCTCATGTCCATGGCTCTGACAAGTGCTCTCTCTCTGATTTGGTCTGTAGCATCACAAGGCATCTCCCAGGACAGCAGTATCTCCCAGCCATCCACTGCAGAGTTCAGCTGAGTGTCTCTGAGCAGAGACCAGGTGGAGCCCTGCAGAAGCCCTGTTTTTTTTAGAAGCATTGCCAGGATTCTTGGCCTCTCTTTTTCTTCCTTTTGCATGAGTTGGAACCTCAGTGAGTACCTATAGGGGTCAGAGTGATGGAGGCATCCATGTAGGAGGATAAGAAGAAGGATTAATCTTGCTGTCTCCTCTGATGACTAGTGCCATGGTGAATACCAGCATGAGGAAGGGCAGTCCTGTTATTAAAGCCTTCACTCAAGACTTATAAAACCTCACTTGAGTTACTGGCTCTGCAATAGGAGTCCTGGGTTAGTTTCAGAGTTCTTTGTATCCCAGTCATCTGAAATTACACTGGAAGTATTGCCCAGTCCCAGGGAGTGAGCTGGCTGCACAGGCTGTAATTTCTTTTGGTGAGGGATTGTCTCTACTTTCTTTATGAGATCTCAGTGGGGCAGTTCAGCTGGGGGGATTCACTTGCAATTAGCTGGACAGGTGAAAGAAAGTGCCTGGAGTGGTGAGCTGGGCCTCCCTCCCTCCTGACCCCATTGGCAAGGGATGAGCCCAGCTCTCACAGTGCACTCTCTTAATTTTTTAAATTACTTGTCTGTAGTGGAACTGGCCTTGGGTTTAATTTATGCTTAGGGCAATGGAAAGGATTATTCTGAGGTTTTTCTGCATTGCTAAGAGGCATCTTGGACAGGTTGAAAGGAAACATCCACATGGATGTTTCTCATAAACCCATATCAAGTGCTTCTCTCTGCATCAGTGGTGCGTGGGCATTAACAAAAATGGGTAAAATCCCAGCAGAGCAAACCCTGGGAGTGCTTTGCCATTTGATGTTATCCAGCTAAAATTTCTCCCAGCCCCTTTGTTTCTTGCTCTGTGTCATCCATGCCAGATTGAGCAGAGAGGATGGGTAATGCATCCATCAGACACATTGGCTGTTCAGAGACACGCGGGGTGATGGAGCATTAAATAAATCCCTTCCAAATCCCCATGCAAACATACAGTCCAAGCCTAGCTCCAGCATGAGCTGTGGCCTCTCCCCTGGCTGGAGCCTGTCACTGGTGCATGCAGAAGAAGTTTTTGGTTGTGCCACCACCATCCCCCAAGGGGAGCATGGAGACAGCAGCCTTGAGCTCAGCCACAGACAGAGGAAGAGCCCTGTGATGGGGCTGGGGGATGTGTGGGGTGGAGACCCCTGTGGGGACACCCCACCTTTGGGGGCTGCCCTTGCTGCCCTGGGACAGGGGCTGCAGAGCAGGCTTGCCCCGGGGGGAGGCTGGGATAAAGCAGCTGCCAGTGAGAGGGGATTAAATGATTCAGTGTTTGGAGGCTGCTGCCTTATTTAAAGGACCACACACTATTTTTTTTTCTTATTTAGAAGAGTCTAAAAAAAGAGTTTTTAACAACCAAACCAGACAGAAGTCTTATTTTTGTTGCCTTCTCAGCTTCTTCATCTCATGGGTTGATATGAATGTTTTGGGCCACTGTGTAGCTGCTAACTAGGACCCATCCATCCAGGTCTCACCATGTATGCTGTGATTATGGATTAATCAAGTGATACTTGATCAGTTCCTGCTGTCCTGCAAGTGGGTTTAGCTCATCTGGATTTTGATTAAAGTCACAGGGTGAAGCTGATGCCAGGATTTGGTCTCAGTTGTCTGTTCTGAGAGTAGCAGACAAAGTAATAATAGCACAAAGATGATACCAGTGCAGGGACATTTAGTGGATCTGTCTGGAGATCATACACAGGCTGTGAGTCTGGGTATAGAGTTATCACAGGGCAAATCTCTGTGTTAGGCATGTGTGGCTCCCCAGAAAAGCCTGATGTCTCCCAGCCCCCAAAACCTACCAGCCATGCTGAGTTTGATGGGATGTGCCACATGGAGCCTGCACCTGCTGACACTGACTTGTCTGGGGCTTCAGTGCTCAGTCCAGCATGGTAGGTCCTGGTGTTTGCCACCTGCCATGTGCCCTGTAAAGAGGTGCCTCTTAAGCTGAGAGGATTGCTTGGCTTAGCTGGTTACTCATCTCAGTAAAGCTGTGGTTCTAGCAGGAGCCACATGGGCTGCTTTTAGGTAGAAAATCACTCTTATCAGTAAAGAGCTTAGAGTTATTTTGCTGTTGGGGCAGGTGCTGTAAATGGTTTTGTTAACAGTGTGGGAACGCTTTGAGGACAAGGCTTTGGCAAGGGGACACAGCCTGGTGCACCTACAATGAGCAGAGGGCAGGGAAGACGTGCTGCCACAGGGCTTATTCACAGAATTACAGAATAATTTGGGTTGGAAGAGACCTTAAACACCATCTCATTCCAACCTCCTGCCGTGGGCAGGAGCACCTTCCACCAGACCAGGTTGCTCCAAGCCCCATGCAGCCTGGCTTTAAACAATTCAAGGGAGTTCTGGGAGGCTGCTGAGGGCTGACTTGCTCTGCTGTGGTGCTGCACACACCAGACTGGTTTTGATCACAGTTTTCCCCTGCTGCCTCTCTCATGGCACCTACCTTGGACTCATTTCAGTTCCCCATCACCTGTACCTTGTTTTAGATGTCTGGGAGAGCCAGGCTCTGGGTGGGCAGTGCTGCATCAAGGGCTGGGGAACACCCATGAGCTGCTTGTCCCCAGTGTGACACACTATGGTGGCAGGTCCAGCTTAGTCTCTGCTGGGCTGTCTGCACACAGGAGAAGCTGTTTGTGATGTCCTCAGTACCAGCAGGGTTACCCACAGTATTTATTTTGGGTTCACACAAAAAAGGTCGCTCACTACTGCTGAGCACGCCAGGTTAAATCAGTGGTCTGCAGAGTATTTTAGCATTTACTTGCCAAGTTGCACCCAGAGACTGAACTATTTTTGTTTGGATAAAAAATAAAACATTTTTTTTATGAGGAAGGAAAATAGAAAGGTGTGTGAATGCTTCCTGGGCATCATAGCTGGCTGTGTGATTTATCCCTCTTGCTAATGATAATGGACAGGGCTTTGCCCATCCCCGGGTTTGATGAGAGGCTGCTGTTTGTGTGAGTGCATTTGCTTTGCATGCAAATAAGAGGGTTTATTGTCTGTTGTTTGTTTTTCACCAAAGTGCAGCTTTTTGTGCGCTCAGAATAAGCACTGCTGTCCCAGGAGCAGGCCTTGCAGGAAAGGGAAGGTTTATAAACATCCCAGGGTTTGAAGCTCAGCAGCATCAGCTGTTCAGCAGGAGAGCACTGCACATCTGCTCTGAAACCCACAGCACTGCAGAACAAGAGAGGACAGTATTGATCTGATAGTTTGTTGTCATTGACATTTCTATTGATCTACTCTTCCCCAATGATTTCTTACTGCTGAAGCCAAAGGCCAGTGCTGGGAAGGGTCAGCACTGAAGGCAAAAGCCTTATCCAGATGTGCACCATTGTGCAGTTTTCCTTGGACTAAACACAGCTTCTCAGTTGAAGCTCAGCCAAGGTATTTCAGCTGGGCCATTCCAGGTCTGTTCAACCTGATTTTGCATGTCAGCTGAAGGACAAGGAGCCAAAGCCCACACCTCTGGAGTCACTGTGGATTTAATATCCTAAGGCAGCCTTGGCTGAGCGCTGCTTGAAAGAGCAGAGCAGCACGGATTGAATTACCTGCAGCATGTTATTTGAAATCTCCTATTCACGACCTGCAGGGGCTGGTGCAGCTCAGCTTTCAGGGCAGGCTGATAAGATCATAGCCTGGGCTAGCACAGTTTTAGGTTTAATTTGGCATTCATTGTATCATTATCAGCGATCAGGGTCCTGGCTCAATTACAGGATCTCAGGTGTGGCTGCCCCATCCCAGGCTTTGGTGCAATGACCTGCTGTGTGTCAGGTCCCTGGCACAGCCCCCACGACTGGGCAACCATCCCTGATCGACCTTTTGTTGGTGCACAGGGAGGTGCTGTCCATACCCCAAAGCAGCACTGAAACCAATGCAGAAGAGGGAACAGGTACCAGATGGCCTCTCTAGGAAACAAAGATTGGACTTTCAATAGTTTGTGTATCTTCTACTAACTTAAAATAGCTCCTTTCTGTTTGTTGAGGAAAACAAGACAAGACATTAATATGCACATCCCAGCAGTAAATATATTTCAAGCAAGCTTCTGTAGAGCTGGAGGAGGATATTAGGACAGCGTGTTTTTCATCACTGATGTGCCAGCTAGCATGCAAAAGACTCATAGTGCAGGAAAAGGAATGGAAAATTGAGGTAAAAACAAGTTTTTCACAAAAAAACCAAAAACGCCATGTCAATCCAGAATGCAAAGCAAATACTGTTTTGTTTTCTGGTTCCATGAGATCTGATGCTAATGTTTTGATGAATCGATTCAGAAGTGGGCCACGTATAGACATGATGTAGCTCTTGAAATCAGGTGGAATGCAAATAAATAAAATGTTGCTTGCATTGACCTGTTCTGCTGCTTTTTTTTTTTTTTTTTAATTTATTGTTATTTTCCTGGCTCTTGATGTTGTGCATTTATAAAGACAGGCTTTTAGAAATTACATCTCATGGAAAAATCCACTGGGCTTTTCCACTGAGGATTTAATGGCTTTTATGAAAAGATTTACCTAATGTGAGGTGATGTTTTCAGTCTCATGAAACCAGCAGTGAGCAGAGCTGGAAATGAGAGCTGAAGCAGGAGTTGGTGCCATCCCTTCTGTGCAGGGCACAAGGGAAAATGAAAGGGTTTGCTTTGTTTTATGCTTTTGGGTACAGTAAAGTAGATTTCAATTAAAAAAACAGGAGGAGTGAATGAGCATTTTCTTAATGTATCCAGTCAGCAGAAGAGAAACAACCACATCAATTAGACAAACCAGGTTAATGTCAGGGTGTGTCCTTGCTGCCCACAAAAAGCATGGGCAGCCCAGCTCCTGCTCAAACACACCCTGATAAACCCAGACACTGACTGATCTATATTTACTTTCTTGATCTATGAGAGCACAGACCAGCAGGGACTCTGAGGCAGATGATTCAGTCGTGTTTCTTCTGGCTTATACAACTCCTGGTTAGGAAAGGCTGCCTGTTTTAGTCAGGGGAGGGGGCGAGGGAAAACCCCCTCCTTCCACCCCACTCCAGCTCCTCCAGAGGGATTGAACCTTCATGGTGCTCACCACCCAGGGCTGGAGATGGCATTTACATCCTGCATCCACCTTTGTCTCATGTGGGTGCTGTGTTTGACTTTCTCTGTGAAAAACACAGCATTTGAGCTGCATCTTGATGACCTGCATGGAATCACAAGGCAGGGCTGTGTGCTCACTGCTGTGCTGCAGGGCAAGGGGCTGTGCCACAGCTCCATGGCCTCTCTGGGGACCACAGGGACCCCAAGAGCTCCAGCCATGCTGGGGGCTTGGCACAGTGGGCAAAGCTAATGAGAGGTAGCTGTTAACCAAAGAACATGAGAAAAGCAGCAAACAAACCTACAAAGGGAAGGAGGAAAAACCCTCTGTGCAGAGTTCATCGTTGCTGTCTTTTACATTCACAGCACCACAACTAATTAAAAAATGCTAATGCTTCAGTGTTTTCCCACCAGCCTAATAAAAAATGGTTTTAATCCCCATTTCTCATTGCCATTCCATTTGTGCTGGTGCTGGGCTGATGAGTGCAGCACTGAGAGCAGGGAATGGCCTCTGGATATTTCCAACTGGGAAGGATCGAGCTAGGTGACCAGGGATAAAGCTGCTCTGGGCTTTTTGGGAATAGTAACCAGTGGCTGCTGACCCAGAAGCTGCTCCTGTGTGGTGGCACTGGTCACCCCAGGGGTGAGTGGGGACCTGCCTGCACAGGAACAGCCCCACAGCAGGAGGAGCAGGAGCACTGATGGCAGAGGAAGGGATTAAACCCAAGATCTATGTTTTAAGGAGAAATTTAAATGAATCTTCTGTTAACAACTTTATTGTGCTGATACAGGATTATTTCTGGTTTGAGATCTGAATGGAAAATTGGCCACTGATTTTAGCATTACAGAATTTCCTGAGGTGCTTTTATTACACAAATAGGAGTAAGAAAATTGTGCATAATGAAATTCTGCTGTGGGACAGCACATATTGTAGTATGAAACAGTTATTTAACCACCACCACCACCACCCCACACTAATGTATGTATAAATAGGCTTCTCCCAGCTTGAATTCCCACTTTCCCATTCACTGGGGAGCACGAGCTGCCTGGTGCTCTGTGCCACACACAGTGCCTGACACCACCAGCTCCTTAAATACATTACAGATGGGCACGCCTGCAGGCAATTTTTATCCTTTTGTGCCCACACCAAATCACAAAGTCAGTTTATCCTGGGATTTTATGGAGTTTCTGGTATTCAAGCATATGGGAGGGGACTCAGGAGGATGTGGTTTGCTGGGTGTTCCATTCTTTCCAATGCCCACTCTGGAAATAGCAGTCTAGGAGTCTAATTTCCCTTTTCCTACTGGGCATTGATCTGGAGGTGTGCTGTGCTTCAGCAGAGTTGCTGTGGAGCATCACTGGCCACTGCTGGGTGACTTATCCCTTGTCTCTCTCCACCAGCTGGTGTTTGGAAAGGTGGATAATGAACAAGGAGCATTGGCTTTAACAATATGTCTGTTTTCCTTTTTATTTTTCTAAGCAAGAAACCCCAGTGATTTGTTGACACAGAACAAGTAACAGTTCATTTGCAACTCCCCAAATTAAGCTAAATTATGCTGAATAAATTAAACATTAAAACAGCATCTGAGCAAACCCAGCCTCCTGATGGAATTTAGTCCTGCTTGGAAATGCAGATGTTCAGCCTGATGGGTTCCTCAAAGGTAACCAATGTCAGCCCTTACCCACCCTCATAATTCCTTATCTGTGAGACTTATCCAAGCCTGTCCTCCCTTTTTTTTTTTTTTTTTTTTTTCCCTGGCTTTTCCATGACTTACAAGATATTATTTCCTGCTGGCAGTTGGATTGTCTGAGTATTTCTCGGGCAGAGCATGCTCAAAAGTGGAATTCCACCAGTGGGTCTCATCACAGAGCAGCATGGCCCTGGACTGATGGAAACAGACAAGCACTTAAATTGAAGAATTGTTTGACATTGTGCAGTGAAAGGAAATGTTCTTCCTTATGATAATTAATGATTCTTGAAGGCAGGGGGGAAACAAGGGGTGGGAAGCAAGGGATGGGCAGCCCAGGGTGCTGCTGGCCAGGGAGAGGAGCAGGCAGGGGAACACATCACTGGCTCCTCTCCGCAGGAAAGGCAGTGGATAATGGATATCTGGGGGAAGTAAAGAAATGCTGCCCAACAGTGAAGCCGAAATCTAGAGCCATCTTAGGAATCTCTAAGGAAATTTGTGATTTTGCCTCTGGTAGGAAGGATCATAGGGTAATACACAGCTGTCAGTGAGTGCCGGGTGGCCAAATCTGGCAGTGCAGACAGAGCTTAAATCAGAGCTGGATTTGCCTGCTTGTTCTGCTTTATTGGTGCCCTTCCTTGACTTTTCCCCCTGTTGAGGTTGTAATTTCTGTCAAAACGTAACTGCAGAGCTCTGCATTTAAATCCCGTGTAATTACAGTCCTCGGGAACTCGGTCATCCCCTGCATCAGCCATCATCCCTGTCCCCCTGCCCCGGCAGCAGCAGATTGAAGAGCTGTCACAGAAGGCGGCTGGGAGGGAGGTCTTGTTCTCCTCAGAGCCCTTTCTTGTCCCCCCTGCTGTCATTTTCAAAGCTTTGACTCGAGGTTCGCTGCCATAGGGACAGCATCCCGTTCTGGGGCAGGGAGGGACACGAGAGCCTCCCCAGTGCCACCTTCAAACAGCTGTGACTCAGCCCTGGCCGGGGCTCGCTGTGGCTCGGAGGAGGATGAGTCACGGCAGGCACAGGCTCAGCAGGCAGGGATCAGCTGATGGCCCCGCAAATCGGCTCAGCTGGGCTGATTCACGCTGGTGGAGGGTGCTACCCACAGCATCCCTCCCACCCACAGCATCCCACCCACAGCATCCCTCCCACAGCATCCCATCCTACCCACAGCATCCCATCCACAGCATCCAATCCACAGCATCCCATCCTACTCACAGCATCCCACCCACAGCATCCCATCCACAGCATCCCATCCTACCCACAGCATCCCTCTCACCCACAGCATCCTATTCACCCACATCCCATCCTACCCACAGCATCCCATCCACCCAGAGCATCCCATTCACCCACATCCCATCCTACCCACAGCATCCCATCCTACCCACAGCATCCCATCCTACCCACAGCATCCCATCCACAGCATCCCATCCACCCACAGCATCCCATCCATAGCATCCCTCCCACCCACAGCATCCCACCCACCCACAGCATCCCACCCACAGCATCCCACCCACAGCATCCCATCCTACCCACAGCATCCCTCTCACCCACAGCATCCCATTCACCCACATCCCATCCTACCCACAGCATCCCACCCACAGCATCCCACCCACAGCATCCCATCCCACCCACAGCATCCCTCTCACCCACAGCATCCCATTCACCCACATCCCATCCTACCCACAGCATCCCATCCACCCACAGCATCCCACCCACAGCATCCCATCCTACCCACAGCATCCCTCTCACCCACAGCATCCCATTCACCCACATCTCCTCCTACCCACAGCATCCCATCCACCCACAGCATCCCACCCACAGCATCCCCTCCTACCCACAGCTTCCCATTCACCCACAGCATCCCATCCCTCCCACAGCATCCCATCCCTCCCACCCTCCCACCTCCCAGCTGTGCTGGGTAAACACCAAAGTCATGGGGCAGCTGATCTGGGGTACAATAATCAAGGCAATTGTGATGGAGATAAATGGTGGAAAAAAATTTAAAAAAGAAAAAATTTTTTCCTGTTCCATTTAATGATTTAGGAAAAACAGGTTTTTGTTAATAGTTCTCAGCATGCACCAGTAGGATGTCTGGTGTCCTCCTTGTCCAGCAGTGTGTGGGCTTGGGAGGGCTTGCAGCAAATTTCTTCTTCTGTTCTTCAGTTCAAAATATCCTGCATTAGACAAAGAAAACACTACCTATATAACTTATTTTCTTTATAAGGATGAGGATGGCAGTCAGAATACAGAGAAAACCAAGTAAAAAATAATCTTTCTGGCAGCTGTTTTGAAGGAGATTCCTGCTTTTATTTTTTTTTTATCCATTTGTCACTGTTGCTTCCCATTTTCTTCAATGTGTTTAGTCCACACACTTGTCAGTTCCTTGCTCTTTCAGATGGGTTCTGTGTTTTCCTTCCCATCTTCTAAATCACATCCTTTTGCTGCATCCCATGGATGATGCAGCTCAGAGTCAATAATCCTCTCTTGGAGAAATTGCTTCTGGTAGGCTGGAGACCTGGCTGAACTAAAGACACCCACAGAGTGGTGTGTTTTCCTCTGGGCTCCCTGTACAGGAGATGAGGGCTGACTCAGAAGGCATCTCCCAGATGAGCTGTCGCAAATTAATTTTTTTGTTTTGTTTTGTTTTGGGATTTTTGGTATTAATATTGAAGCAGAATTTCCTTTGCCTTTGTGCCAGGTTGGTTGTCAAATGTGCTGTTTGGTGCTGATGGGAAGCAGTCTCAGTCCTGTTGCCCTCCTGAACTAAAAACCAAGATGAAGGAAATGCAAGGACGGAGTGGAGCCATTGAAAAATGTCAGTATGGATACAACAGGTTGCAATAGTTGTGTAACACGGATACAAAATGGCTTCATGTATATCTGCTACTAGTGGTAATTCTTGTTACCCATCCACCAAAGAACCTTATATAAAAACTATGTTTTTACAGAACAGACTGCAAAGGGGCACCCCTTTAAACCAAAATAGGCCAATTTGTCACGGTGACAAACATTCCTGTTTGGTTGTGTGGACAGTAATGCACCAACCCAAACTTTTTCATCATAACAATACTGAGGATGGAAAAGAATGTTTTAGATGAGATGAATTTCAGCTGTTACTCAGGTTTTGGTTGATGATTTTTGTGGTAGCCACAGAAGACCTTACAAAACAATGTTGCAAGCACAACTGTTGGCTTTTTGAGCGAGGACAAAGTTTAAAATACATGGCAGAGAATGAATAAAAACAAACCAAGAGTGGTCCTGATGTCAAGTATCCATTGCACACCAGAGAGAGCCCATGGTAAGTGCAGCACTTTGCTGGCACAGTGCTCTTGTTGGGTCTGGACATTCTTGTCCAAAGCTCAGAAAAATCAAGCAGCCTCTATGGAGTTCCTTGACCTTGGGGTTAGGCAGGATGTAAAATAAGGAGGATACAGACAGCAATTGCTTGGTTTGAAAAAGTTATGCAAATTATGTTAAAATATGCTATTTAAAATATTAGTGTTGGCAGAGAGATTGTTGGAGTTTCGGTCAAGGGGAGCAAATATTGAATAAATTACAAAGTCAGGATCTGGCTCTGTAACAATTGCTTTGTAAGCAAATGTTGGCTTTTGTGGTCAGTGTGAAATGTGCTGGGGAAGGGATCCAGCTCAGCAGCTTTCTCGGGGTAGCCATTGCCATCATCAAATCCATCTGAAGGAATGGCTCAAGTTTGCTCTTTTGTTGGCACTCAGGAACCTCATAAAGATTTACCAACTCTTTTTATCACCTTCTTTAGAGATGGGGCTTTTCCTAGAAGAGAGCTGTGGTTCATTTGTAAATATAGGAGAAAAACTGAGCAGAGCTCCCCCATGCCAGTCCAGCACCATCATGAGCAAGAGCTAACTTGTATTTTAAAATTAAAAGTCATGTCTAGTCCAAGAAGTACATTTCCTTTTTTTTTTTTTTTTTTTTTTTCTTTTAATGCTGGAAATACCCATCTGCTTGGTGCTTTCAAGGCAAAGTCTAGAGTATATAGTAATATTTCTTTTGTTATTTATCTGGTAAATCTGCAGTGCTATTATTCACTATGGCTTTGTCTCCACAGAAAAAAAAGAGACTATAGACTACAAGAAGGATCTCTCTGGCAAAGAGAGATCAGTTTTTGGCAGTGCAAATAATCCTTGATAGCAAGGGGAAATTTATAAAATTAAAAAATAAAGGATGGCTAGACAGTGGTAATTTATTCTGTATTGAAGGGCGGTGTTGTTTTGGTTTTAATTCTCCTCCCAGCTTCAACATTTCCAGAATACTGAAGAGTTTATTTTATTTTCTTAAAACTAATGTTATTCCTGGTCTCCCACCTGGGTATCCAGTGGATGAGCTAAAAGGAGAGCACTAAACAGTGAGGGTGAGGTATAGCCTAGAAATGTGTGAAATGCTTTTTGGGCATGCAAAATCATGGATTTTGGATTTGGATGTATGTTTTCCACTGCCTCACAGGAGGCTGATCCATGGAAGTCATGTGATTCAGATGGATTAAACTTCAGCCAAACAGTGGGCAGAAATGAAGGAAAGAGAAGCAATGAGTATAGATTGGAATGGGGAAATAATAACTTCAGGGTTTGGGTTTGTTTATTTAATTATCATACTGATTGATGAATCTGATAAAGTGGCATTTTGACATCTGTGCTTGTTTTTCCCCCAAACTGAACATACCTGTTCCCTGGAGCTGCCAGGGAGCTCCAGGCCTTCTCCAGTAGCCAAAGCAATCAGAGTTTTCATTCCATCCAGATGAGCCAGGGAAAAGTGGTTGACCAAAACTCTGGGGATGGCACAACATTTCTGGGGGCTGAACCTGACCCCAGACCTTCAGGTCTGTGCCACCATCTTCATAATGACCCACCTTCATGATGAGCTTTCTACTTAGGGGGCTTTGCAGAGGAACTCAGGAAAGCAAATTAGACATAGAAGGTTTTACTTCTCTTTTCAAATTATTGAAATGACATTGGAGTGGGAGGCATTAGTCTTACACTGCTGAAGAACATTGAATTTGATTAGTCCCTGCCCTGTTGTGGGGTTTTTTTGTTTGGTTGGTTTTTTCCTCATAAAATATCTCTTTCTCTTGCAGAAACATTTTATTTGCAGTGTGTAATAGCAGAGCAGTGGGATGTGCTCTGCCCCCATTTTCAGATTTTGTATTATGGAGAACAACTTTGTTGCTTTTTCTTGTCTGGATATTTAGCATTCACCTTCCCCTGTGATTTTTGCCACCTGAACATTTCTCATTTCTGTGTTTTTCAGCTGAACATTTCTCATTTTACACAGGCAGATAGTGATAGGACAAGGGGGAATGGTTTTAAACTAAAAGAGGAGAGGTTTAGCTTTAATGTTAGAAAGAAATTCCTCATTCAGAGGGTGGTGAGGCCCTGGCAGAGGTTGCCCAGAGATGTTGAGGAGGGGCTGGGGAGACACTGGCACCTCCCAGTCTGATTGCACAGCCTGCAATCCCCAAGTGGATTTCCCCTGCTCTTTCCCAAAAGGTTGAGGAGAGTGGGAATCAAGACAAAGCCAGCTTGGTGAGAGTCTGCTCTGTTTAACTGGGGGAAGATGTGGAGGAGAGGAGCTCGTCCATCACTGCTCCCAAGAGCAAAATATAATGATACAGAATTTCTTCTGGAGATATTGCAAAGCTGTGAACCCATCACTCACCCACAGTCTCTCCCTGCAGTTATTTTTCTTCTATTGAGAGCACCAAAAAAAAAAAAAAAAAAAGAAAAAAATAAATAAGAAGAAAAATTTCTGTCTTTCTTGTCTAAAGCAATTGCTTTACTTCCCATCCCTGTTCAGCCCTGTGCTCAATGAATCCCTCAGACTGTCAGGGCTGTGCTGAGAGTCCCCTTTTGCAGGTAAAGGGGCCCTACTGGGTAGCACTGGAGATGAAGCCTCATATATAACCACAGATTTAGAGCAGGAGGGCTGGGTGATGTTTTTCCAGGATGACTTTGAGTAAAATGTCTATGTGCTTCTTATAGTCTTCATAGGAGTAACTAAATGCAGAAGGACTGTAGGGCAGTGGAAACCAAGAAATGTTTATGGAGTGGCTGGAAGCAAGGTAGAGGGTTTGCAGATGGGAAACCATCAGTGATATCTGAGTGCTGGAAAGTGGCACAGGACTGGCAGATGGCAGAAGGCATTTTACAAAACACTTTGCTGTGCTAATCACTCTCTTTGCAGTCTATTGGACTCCAGTCAGAGACACCTTTGGGGCATGGACTTAATATTCTGAAATAATAACACAAATTTAGTGATAATGTTGTCAGAAATAGCCACCATTTTCCTTTTGGACTCTTAGGATGGAATATTTAACTGCCTTGCTATTTTCTCCTGAAGTTATGTTTTTTCCTGAGAATGCAGTTATTTATTTTCTTTATTTTTCTTTTTCTGTTTTACATTGTAAAAGACTTGAATGATTTCAATTCAGAATATCCCAGGCCTTGCAAGCTCTGCTGATGCCAGGGAGGACCAGCCTGCACCCTGGCCCACTTGGTGCACACACAAAGCTGTTGTTGAGTGATTGTAACTCCACCATGCTGTGTTGTGCTAGGACTGTTCTGAAGGGTGGTAAAAGAACTCTGAGTTTGTGAGAGGAATGAAGAACTCTAAAACACTTTAAAAAGTAAAGGAGGAAAGAATGAATGAACCTTTTCCTCATAACTAACAACCTCAGCATGGGGTCAGGGATTATTACTCATGGTTCACCCAGCCCACTCTTCCATAATGTCTTTTCTTTTTTCCCCTCTAAGTTTGAAAAGAGCTGGGTGTAGATGAGATTCTGATTTTAATGCTGAAGTTGCAGCACACGCTGTGTGATCCTGTGGTGGTGTCTGGGGGCGAGGGATTGAACTGCTTCTCTTCATGGCACAGAGCTGCTTTTGCTGCTGAGAGCGTGGGGAAGCAGCATGTCAGCTTTGGCAAATTGGGGTTCTGGGCCCCTTGTTTCCCATGGATATTTCCCTGTCCCCATCCTCTGTGCTGCTGGCCTCCTTTTCCATTTTCCTTTGTCAGCCTTCCCTGTCCCCGTGGGATGTGCAGGCAGGGCAGGTCCCACGGGCAGCGTGGGAGGGCAGGGAGCACAGGTGAAGCCATGGGTGAGCATTCAGTGCATCTGCACACAATTCCCAACCTCTCTGCTCTGCCTGCAGCTGTGTTTCCAGGCTCCATATCTACGGGAACTGGGAAACAGCTCAGTATCCAAGAAAAATCCAATTGACTGCACAATAGC
Organism: Muscicapa striata striata; assembly: GCA_030060385.1. Taxonomy (NCBI): domain Eukaryota; kingdom Metazoa; phylum Chordata; class Aves; order Passeriformes; family Muscicapidae; genus Muscicapa; species Muscicapa striata. Next base: position 1,298,656 of record JAREIS010000115.1, read on the forward strand.
CTGGAAATTGTTCTTTGATCAAGCAGCACTTTCATATCACCATAAACACTGTAGAAACACAAACTAGGTTACAGGAGGGCTGTTTTTTTTTTTTTTTCCCCATTGTTCCATTTAATTTGATAGTCTTTCCTTGGGTATGGGGGTGCTTCCTGCCTCTCTCTCCCTGAAAGTGAAACACAGATGGTGCAGTGCTGCCTAAGTTACACAGACAATAAAAGGTATTTAACTTTTTTTTTAAAAATTCGTTTCAAGCAATAGAGGAGAAAAAACATCCTCAGAGTTTTGGAGACATCCTTTAGCCTAAGGCTTGGCCTGGAGAAGGGAAGGACTGTACAGAGAGGATAAGCACCAGAGGAATGGTGCTAAATGGAGGTTACAGTGCAAAACAGGTTCTGTGTTTAGGGTTTCCCTTGGCTTTGTTGTGAGACCACTGGAGCAAACAGCAAAAACTTTTAAATAATTGACTTAAATGAGGAGTGGTCCCTTGAAGAGGACAGTGGTAGCCTTGAGGGAGGGTGGCTCCTGAGCCATGAGCACAAAGCTGGTGGTGAGCCCAAGTTCCCCTGGCTCTGGCTTTGGCTGTCCTTCCCCTCCTTCCAGAGCAGGTTCTCTCTGTTCAGACTCCAAAATAAATTTCCATTGCAGTACAAGTAATACAAAGCTGTATTAAGGAAATTGAATATGGCATTAGTCATTCCCTGCCTGAGGAGGAGGAGAAAAGCAAAGTGAGGCACCACACCACGGTTTCTGTGCTGTGCCAAGGCAGCCAAAGCCCAGACCTGCAGCAACATGGTCAGTGCTGAGCATATTTCACAACATTAGTCTGTCAATAGTGTCAATTCATCCTATGCTCTTAATAATTCTTCTCACTCTGATCCACGAGGGATTAAGTGAAGAAATACAGTAATGCAGTGGGTTGTTTGAGGATTATCCAGGTTTTCCTATCAGCTGTATCAGGAAGGCATTATAACTGGAAAACTCAAGTTCAAGCTTCCAAGATTAACCCAAAGAGTGTCACGTTTTGCTGAGTTCAGGAGCCTTGGGTGTGCTTTACTTTTGGATTCCCTGAGAGTTTCTGTGATAAAGGACTGTGCAAACCAGCAAGAAGTGTTGACCCAAGTTGGAGTTTGAGGCTACATTTTGCTCAGGACTCGGGGGTCTCATTTCCTGGTGCAGGAGATCATTCCTTTACACCATAAAGTTCTTAGAGATGTCCATGGCACTCCCCCCATGGACATCTCTTGGGATGGGATCATGGTGCATCAGGATGGGTAGATGCTCCCTACAGGCAATTTTCACAAAACTTTTTGTTCTGCAGATTGGGAGAGTTAAACATTATGGACACTAACCATCCTGTGCCAGCTGGCCAATACCTGAGAGAATGCTCCCAAACCTATCTAATTTATTAGCAGAGAGGAATTAGCCTGATGGAATTGATGGTTTTATTTCTGGGACTGAAGCATCTTTCAAGATTTGGTCATTTGGAGGTGATGAATCTTTGCCTCAAAAAAGGCTTCTGGATTTGACCCAAAGTAAATTAGTTCAGATGAGTCAAAAAGCCAAGAAAAGAAAAAAGCTCAGAGGGCTCCATACAAACCATAAGTTGTGTATGAAGAGTTATGAAAACAACTTCTTTATTGTCCTTTTTTTTGGTGTTCCAGGAAATACTTTAGGCAAATAATGTATGAATAAAGGAAATATTTTTGTCAACAGAAAATCCTTAGATAGTCTCAAAAGGGTAACTCTGCTAATAAATTTGTTGAGGTTATGTTCTGCCTTGTGCAGAAACTGCTGACTGTTTTGTATAGTGCTTAAACTCGATTATTTCATGTCTTGCAACTCTAATCACCTTTGACTGTTAACATATGTGAGTTAGGGAAAGGATTAAAATTATTATTGGGAGTAAAATGTGTTCTTTCTGATGAAGCATAAAATTAGTTGTCTCTTGGGGAAATCCAGTTGAACTCTTGTTTACAGAGGGTTCTTTCAGAATTGGGGCATTGATTGCTTTGGTTCAGATTTAATTTTTTTTTTAAAAAGGAAAATATTTGTCATATCTTTGGGACCACTATGTGGTGTTTTGTTTGCTGACAGGGATGTTGCTTGCTGCATGGTAACACCGAGTTATCCCAGGGTTTCCTTTCCACTGTTGCTTAACTTATAATGGATGATTCTTTCCAGGTAGGGAATGGCTTCCCCTACCAGGGAAGATGAGAAACTGTATGATTCAAAAAATTTAATTTAAACAAGGCAGTTATTGTCCAGGCAGTGCAGAGGAAAGCAGGAACACACATAAACCAGGGGCATGAGAAGCAGGATCACAGACTGGCTGTGCCCAAGGGAAATGCCAAGGCAGAGTAAGAAATCACTGTTTTAACCCCTCTGCCTCTGTTGTGTTTGTGTGGATAAATGAGTCAGGCTTTGTACAGAAGAGACTGTGTGCTGTCAGTCCATTTTCTGAAATTAGAAAATCCATAGGGAAGAGTCAAAGCCAGTAAATGATCCTTAGGAAGATGCCTGTTTCATTTCATTCAAATGACCTTCACATTAGATTTTAGCAGCTGGGCTATGACCACAACAATCAATTGAAAGCTGAGTCACAGGTGCTTGAATCACTCCATGAGTCATGTCTAACCCAAGATATCTGTGTGAAGAGCCCTGGGGTTCCTGAGCAGATGTCTGGGGCAGGTGAGCTGCATTGTCCCCATGAAGTGCTTCCATCCCTTGCTGCTCTGGAGGACCTGGATGAGATCTCAGACCTGGCAGGAGCCCTTCAGGCAGCCACATCTTGTCATGCTGTGATGTGAAGCTACTCTGAAGCTGGTGGGCTTGGCAGTGTTAGATTTATGTTGGACTCAGTGATCCTGGAATTCCAGCCTAGGGGATTCTATGAGCCTACATCATAGAATAATCTACATCTGCTCTTTGCCCAAGCAGAGATGAATCTGGTGATAGGGCTGGGGAGAATCCTTGGGGCAAACTGTGCTGAAGTCCAAAAAACACCTAGGCAGTGGCAAGGCACTGCTGAAGGACCACCAGAGTACAGGCACCTGCCCTTCCAAATTCTCTGACAATGGCACATTTTCCAGCTGCTGTTCTCAGTAAATTCCCAGCTGATCACACTTGTGATCTACAACAGCTCTGTTAATTCCTGATTTTGGATCTGTGCCATGGCTCAGCGGGCAGTGATTAGGTGTAGCCTGGCAAGAGTGTGTGCCAGCAGCATTAGTGGCTGCTGCTTGGCTACAGCAGGGAATGGAGAGTTCTCACAATGGGCTTTGAAACTTTACACTAAAATTTAATGTCTAGAAAATAAGTGGTTTGCAGTTTTAATCCAAATAAGTGCCAACAGGTAATGTTTGTGTTGTAAAGATTGGTAAGGCTGAGCCCTCAAGTAGATGAATGGTTTAGGGACAGCTAGAAAAGGTTCAGAGCCCAGAGGCTGATTAATCTATCATCCAGAGCAGAGACCATCACTTCTGTGAGTGGGTTTGTGAGCATCCTGCACTCAAAGAGTGGAGGAATATGTCATTTGTGTCATATCTACTGGTTGGAGCTGCTGGGCATTTGTGTAACACTGCTGTAAGAGAGTGAAAAGTTGTTAGAGCCCACTCAGGGGATTTATGGATGAGCCGCAGGTCTTACAGCAATGAGGAACTGAACATCCTCATCATCCTCCAAATGCAGCATCATGTCCCTTTCTGTTCATTTAGAAATCTTTTATGAGTTCAGGTGGTCACCAGAGCCCATGGATTGCCATCTTGCCACATGAGCCATTTGCTTTGGTGCTGGGTTTAGTCTGCAGCACTCAGGAACAGGTGATCCACCACAAAGAGTTCAGTCAGTGCAAACCCAAGGGCTGCTCTGAAGTGTCAGCATAATTAAAACTCCATGGTAGCACCTAAATCTGCTCCAAACAACCCCAAACCAACATTTTTCCCAGATGAGTGGAGGGTGTTGGCTGGGCTTACAGCTTTGCTTCATGGGCATTGTCCTGTCTTCCAGTTCTTTGTGGTTTTTTAATCTAGAGTTAACCAGATTATTCAAAGGGTGAAGGAGGCTTACCAGGCATAACAGTATTGGTTTAATTTCCTTCTGTGTAATCACTTCTGTACTCATTTTGCATTAAAAATTATTTGCATTTCATCTTCCTGAAAACAAATACATATTTTGGAGGGCATGACAGGACAATTAAAGGACACTGCAAGGCCACAACAATGTCACATGTGGGCTTCATGAGCCATTTGCAATGGAAATATCTGAGACAGCATTAGATTGGCCTTCCAGGGGCTAAACTGGATTTCCAGGGGCTAAACTGCACTTCCAGGGCTTGATGTAGTTGCAGCTACAAGTTACTCTCTTCTGCCTGGCATCAGAGTAGGCAGATTTTAATTGAAATTCATGTAATGCAAGGCTGGACATGGTGTGTAACACCAAATAATGGAACTTAGCTCTTCTTTTGTAACTTCAGAAAAAAAGTTCCTAGTTATAATGTCTGGCAAAGAAGCTTGAAATGTGACTCAGTATGGTGGGTCTGTGTGGATTGTGGGCACTGCAAATCTCACTCCTGAGAGGGTGAGCTGCTCTGCTCATCCCCAGGAGAAACTGTTATGATTCTCAGAGAAAATGATGAGGACACCCTTGTCTGCATTTAAATGTCTTTTTTCTTTCATCCACCTCTGGTCTGTGCAGAGGTGGCTGCTGGGAGGAGTTGAGGCTTGCCAAAGGTTAGGCAACATGCACTGAATTCCTGCTGAAGCTCTCAAAGCAGGCATGAAGAAGGCTGGAAGGCTGAACTGCCTCTGCTGTTAAAGTTGAAGTTGCCTCCTACACAGAGTGATTTAAGTCCTCACTCCTCCAGACTTTCAGCTGTGGAGTAAATAAGTGGTGTAGTTCAGCACACAGTGGAGAAAAACATTGAATTTAATACTCCCAATACTTTCAAACAAGAAAAGTTTTCACAGAAGTCACTCAAATCGTACATTAATTAGAAACAAAGGTCTTAATATACACAGATGACAGATTTAATTCAAGAGGGAGTTTCTGCAGTTCAGTTTACTGGAAGCCATGCAAATATACTGTGGTGTGGGATGCAGTTTCACAGTGAAGCAGCTTGAGATTCAGCTTTCTGATGACCTGTCTTCACTGTTACTGATGTGGAGGGGGTTACTGGTGTGCAGGTTCTTTCAGCCCTCTAACCAAAGTGCTTTCACTGGCTGGAGGCTGTTCCCCAGGACAGGGACAAACAGCTTCCAACCTCCCAGCACTTACCTGATGGCCACAGCATCAGCAGAAACAACTCCCCTGTGCAAAATGCCCTTCATCTCCCAAAGAAAGGATGGGTTTTTTTCCAGATCTGACTTTTCCTGCTCTTTTATTTCTTTTGCTCCAACTCCAGAACTCTCAGAGCTGCTCCAATCCCCATCACCTTGCAGAAGATGTTGAACCCTGTCTCTGCCTTCACCTGCAACAGGCTGAGGTATCTAGCAGCATCACAAGTGTTAAGATGGGAGAGAGCCTCTGGCAGTGCTAAGGGGTGCCCCTTTAGCAAAACCCAAAATGCAAACCCTTTGGAGAAAGATGGAAGTGATTAGATGCATTTGTTTTGATCCTTGAGCTCTTGTATCTGGAGCTCAAATTTTGCAGCTTTGGGAAGAATGAGTTTTGCACAGTCTCTGATAAGCTGGAGGTCTGACACCTTGTAAGTCAGAGGTGACAATTGCCATGTCCAGCTGAAATCCCCTGGAAAACAGGTGAGCACCCCTAAATCCACCCCTCACCACCATTCAGCCCAGGACACTGGTTAAAGCTCTTACACATCCAAAGCATTATGTCTTCTCTTGAAAACTGACTCTCCAGAAAATAAACCAGGCCATTCATCCCCACCTTCTGGCACTGTCTCCAAATGCAAATACCAGGTTGCACAGCCTGCTCTTCTCAGCATTGCATGCTCCAAACTGGGAGGCTTTTTGTGTGCAATGCCTCCTGCAGCTGGCATGTCCCCATTTTGTACTAGACAAACACTGACAGCTTTATTTCTTGTTTGTTCGGTCGCAAAGATCCTCAACATCCTGGTTTGAATTGAGTATTGTGGTTCTTCACTAGCAGAAATGTAAATAACAAAGAAATTTCATGTATTTTAATTACCTGAAGGCGTCTGTTTTAATCTGGTAAATCCTCTTATGTGATAAAAGTAATGTTGCTATGGGAACCCTATCTAACAGGAAAGGTAGCACCAGTCTGCCTGTAAATAATTAGGAAACTGATGCAGTGGAGTGATTTTTCACTCACTTGGCACAGAACTGGCTTCACAGTGGAAGTTTAGACCTGTGTTTTGGTTTCATATGTATGAGTGAAAGAGGCAGAGATTTAACTGGGAAGATCCCATTCAGGCATCTTGGAAGGGTCAGCAAATGTTTCTTTCTCACATATATTCACCAAAATACAGCCCACCTCCACCAGCAGTGCATTTGCACACTGTGACACTCTCATCAGTGTTTATTAAGTGTTTTAGCTCAGTAATGTGTGAAGCCCTCTCTGGAGTGAAATAATTCCTCAAAGGCAAATTCTCCCCAGTAAATCCCTGGTGCTTCTCTGCACTGGTGCCCAGGAGCAGAACCAGCTCTGGGGGTCCCCTCTGTGTCCCCCAGCAGAGGTTGGTGTGGCACCAGCTCCTGCCATGGTTTTGGCTGGAATGGGCAGGGGGAGGGTGCAGGAGCTGGATATGATCCTGTTCATCTTTCAATCACCACATCCCTGCTTTGTGCAGAGCCTCCAAGGGCAGCAGTGCTGCCCACAGGGGTGAGTGCCTGCTGGTGGGTCCCTCAGGGCAGGACAGGCATCCTGTGTCTCCACTGTCCCATCCCGAGGTTAGCATTTGTGCCAGAGCTGTGCAGTTAAAGGGTTTATTCATTTACCAAGAGGATGTGCTGATAAGAGCCCTGTGATTGCAGGCAATAAAGCAATAATGGCAATATGGTTCAATATATTAGAAAATTTTTCATGCTATGAAATCCTTGTCTCTTTTCTTAGATTAAAAGGAATTGGCTAATGGGATATTTCTTATTTTACTTTATGTAAGTACACTAAATTCATATTCTTGTGCCTCGAGGCCACTATTGAGAAAGAAGCTCCCATTATAAATTTGGAAGAGATATTGAGTTGCTCTAAAATCTGGGATGCAAAGAAAAAGAGGAAAGATGAAATCAACTGTTCATTAAATGTTTCTATATTAATTAAATTAATTACACACTAAAGAGAATGCGTTGTTTGCCACATAAATGTAGGGTGATCACTGGCAAAACCTTGTAGACTTTTTTTCACAAACTAGTATTTTTTTATCAATCTACTCCTCATCCACAGATTATTGTGCAGTGGTGGGTGACATTTATGTCTCATTGCACATCAGTAGTATGGTTTCCATGGTTAATGCTTCCATGAGAAATTGTAAATTTTTGTCAGGCAAATACTTTTTTGTCAGCAAAGAAAAACCCTTGTAGAGGCAACCTTAATATATATGCTGCATAAATACACTGTTTTTGCAAGTTATGATCATTCCAGTCAACACTGACAATGTGCTGACATGATTTGAATGGAATAATTTCCTTTAACACAGGGAAAGGTTTGTTATAGTTGAATAGGAAAGCGTGAACATATCCTAAAATCTTGACTTCCAAGACTGTGACATTCAGACTTTTTTTTTTTTAAAAGACTTCCCAGTAGGAGCACCATGTGGACTGGTCTCAGGATAAGGTTTCAGTGATCTCATGGATTTTATCCAGCCTCACCAATTAGAAGATCATTTGGTAATAAATTGAGTCTCAGAAATAATAATCAGGTTCATGGAAAATAATCCCACCAGCCCAGCAATTTCAGATTGAATCTGCCTCATTGTAAGAACATTAAGGACAATTAGCTGCTCTTTGGGTTGTGCAGGTGGTCTCCAAATGTCCTTGTCTGGGACAGTGATTTGGAGAAAAGGGGTGGGAGAGGAGAGGCAGCAACACTGGGAGGGTCTGGGAATAAAAATATTGCAAATACTGCAGTATTAGGTTAAATTAAAGTCGTGTTCCTGACATAGCTTCTGCCCTGCTAGATATGAATCATTAGTACAAAACCAATTTCCTAATTATCCTTCCATTGCAGGGTAATGCAATGAGTTTTGTAAAGCTGTAATTTTACCCTGGTTTATTTCCATGTCCTCTATTTTCCCTAGAGACGTGCTCTGTTCTCCTCTGAGGTTATTTCTGACGTGATCTTTGGCAGCAGGAAAGGTGGTGGTGTGTGGATGAATTCACAGCTGCTTTCCCAGATTCCCAGGGAATTTTTGCTGGGAATGTATAAACCTGTACAGGTGCTGGATGGTCTCTAGCAAAATAAATAGTTTGTTTTAATGTTGAATTTATCTTCATGGCAGATGATGGGAATGTTTTTGTTGCTGACCTGCTGTGTCATCTATTGGTATTTTTAGGTGGTTTGTATAAAACAGGTGTAAAAAAACCAGCAGTGGACTATGCTATGAGGAAGTCCTGAAAATCTTCTGTGTTAATAGACATTTCTGTCAGTACTTGTAGATATTTGAGAGGTGAATTAGTGGAATTTGTGAAAAAAAGCTGAAGCAGGAAAGTGTTGAAGGAGCAAGTTCTGTCATCCCTCACCTTCTGAAGATGTGGATGCTCCTGTTCTGCCCAAGGCTTCATCAGTCAGATTCAAAAACTCAATCTTTCTGTAGAAACAGGAGGGGGAACCTCAAACTTGAGTGATGTGGCACCACCAGTGGGTCTGTCTGTGTGAACTGCCAGCAGATAACCTGTCCCTTGGTCCAGGGAGGGAAAGAAACCATTGAAGGATGGGAGAGTCCCCAGCTCCACTCAGTGGGCAAAGCACAAACAACATGTAACAGCTCAGCAACCACAGCTGAAGCCAGCTGAGCAGTGTTTAATCCCTCCAGCTGAGCCTTGAGTAGGAAAAGGCTTTCTTTGGCCCTGGAAGACCAGCCCTGGGCTCCTAGAGGAGAACCCATGGGAAGTGTTCCTATGGAACTCATCTGGATTTCTCTTGGAGTCACAGAGGGATGGGGTGGATTGATCACCTTGCTGCTCAGGCAGGTATTATTTGTTAGCCATGGTCAGATTTTCTAATTTTTGTTATTCAAAGCTGCTGTGAAATGCACCCACAAGGAGCACCAGGACACATCTGAAGGGAAGGCAGCAAGGATCAGCCTGCACAGCAGTGGCTCCTCTCCAAGGGCAAGAAGGAGCTTTGTTGGTAGCTTTGGCTCTTCAGGCTGCAGGGGGTTTTCCAGAAGGGTCATCAGAGGCAGGGGAAAAGAAAAACCAGGATTTTAGTGCAATCATCCTTCCTGCTGATATCTGCAAAACATCTCAGTAGCTCTGTTGCTGGTTTAAGGGCAATTCATTAAATCATTTCCATTGGTTAGACATCTGCCCAAATCACTTGCTTCGTTCTCTAGTGCTTCTGCTTTTGGCATTTAATCAAGAAAAGCCTTTTTAGGTTATATCTTAATTAAAAGCACCCCCCAGCCTGGCTGCAGCTCTCCCTGAAATGCAGCAGCACTTCATGTGCTATTAGCCACCTCCTGACCCCATCCTCTCCTGGTGGCCAGGTCCATTTAAGATGACAAATTAACACAAATCATATAAATGCAGCCCATTTCTAGGGGCCAGTTGCCATGGCACATTGTCCTGTGCTCCACAGGGATTTTGGGGGTGTTTCCTACACTCCCACAGGGATACTTTTACTAAATAATCCCTTGAATCAGAAATAGACTCCTAGTCCCAGGATTTCAAGATTACTTGCAAAAAGGATGGCTCCCACATCATATCAAGTTTCATCTAAACAAGTGTTCCCTTCCTCCAAGTCAGGACCTGTCACACATTGAAGGAGCAGGGAACTAAAAGTGCTTTTAGCATCTGATTTCTTTTTTTCCTTATTCATTCTTATGAAAAAGAGTTGCAGGGGGTATCAGGAATAATGGCAATGGTCCCCTGTGCATTTGGAAAGGATGCAAAGAGAGGATAATGCTTGGTGGGTGGGCACTCTACTGTGGATATCCAACCTTTATATATAGATGTATTTTTATTTTATTATTGTTTCTTGTGAAATTCAGGTTAAAGGCATTTCCAATTCAGGTTAAAGGCACCACTGTTTACAAAAGTTGTTGGGATGTTTTTTTTCCCATCCCTTCTGTATCTCTGCTTCCCTCACCCTGGGAAGCTGATGAGCATTTAGGTAGCTGCACAGCAGATATTGGATCCTCAGTATAATTTTCAGCAGTTAATTAGCAGCTCTACTTCTCACATTAAAAATAATGGAAAGCTTTAATTAGATTCACAAAGGGACCTGAAAAACTAGCTGGCAAGTAGCCCCTCTGTGCTTGGGTAGGTGAGGGACTTGCATTGAAGTGTGGCTGTGCTTGAAACATCTGCAGTGCTCTGAGAAAGCAATTTTGTTAGAGAAAAACAAGAGAAGGAGATGGAAGAGGTTCTTATTCACCATCTGAAGTGTGTCTTTACTTGCTGCCCCACACTGGCTGGAAATGCAGTTTTATATGTCATTATCCTGTAGCCACTGTCAGGAAGCAGCTGTTGCTGTTCCTGCTCTTGCTCAGCTTTTCTTCCATGGGATGTAGCTCTTTGCCCTCTCCATCCACCTTTGCTCATTTCAGTGTCTCTAGAAATCCTGGCAGCTTCCAGGTTCCCTTTTCAGTGGTGTGGCTGAGAAGTGCCTGCTCTGAACATCAGGAGTGAAACACACAACTCTCTGTGCTGATGGGCCCCAATTAAAATGCAAAAGCTGGATAGTGTTGAGAGGGGGTGGAATATAGAATCAGAAGGGTTTGGGTTGGCAGGAGCCTTAAAGAACATCTCATTCCACTTCCTGCCATGGGCAGAGACACCTTCAGCTAGACCAGGCTGCTCAGAGCCCCATCCAAGCTGAACACTCTCAGGAATGGGCTGTCCATGGGGAGTCTCTTAACAGCTGCATTATCAGTCTAAGTTCTGTGCTGATGCCAATATCTCCTGTAGAAAGGGTTCTTCTGAGACTGGAAAAGATGCATTGACTTGGCAGTGTAGGCACTGTGCTACAGCTCACAGTTAAAATAAATTATTACACTGTCATATTATTTAATCAGTTAATGAATATAACATTTTTGGATAATGCTGTTGCTATTATTTTCAGAGTCTCTCTAAGATACTCTTTGCTTGCATAAAATCCTTTCCTGACCTTAAACTGACTGAGCCCTCTCAAGCCTGAGGCAATGGGAAGGTGAAACACAGGTCTGGGTGTTTCACTGCCAGGGAAACCAGGGATATCTAGGGATACAGGGTCTGTATTTGGGATCTTCACACACAGCACATGCTGTGATCCTGACATATCTTCTGTGCTCAGGGTTTGTTTCATGTTCTTCATCCTGCTGGAATTTACTCAATTTGCAGAAATTTAAAATAAATTATTCAGGGTAAGTCTTTTTCACTATACTTTTTCTGCCAGAGAGCAGATGATGGTGAAAAGGAGGGACACCCTTGCCTTGAAAACCCCATCTAGAAGATGTGGGATCAAGGGAATGGGATCACTGATGCTCCCTGAGCCATTCCAGCCTCCCAGGATGGGCTCTGCTGCTTCCCCCACAGTCCCTTGTGCTGGAGGGAAATTTACTTTTCCCTTTGGCTGTTTGGTGGCTGCTTCAGGCTGCAAAATCCATTTGGCTGCTGCACATCTGCCTGACAGAGACCTTATTACATTAAGCTGCAGATCTGAGAGATTGCAGTAATATTTCTGTACTAAAAGATGCCTTGTCCCAAAATGCCCCTGGCGGCAGGGGACCAATGCTCACCATGCATATTTATGTCCTGCCCTAATTACCTTCCAGCCCAGCTTTTGCAGCCATGCATTGACGGCAAAGCTCCTTATTTTGGAAAGTGGAGTGGAGCTGCAGGGCAGGGAACGACCCCAGGAGCAGCGTGAATGCTTTTTTGTCTCTCTCCAAAATCGAAACCTATTTTTGGATCATTGAGAGGATTACAATTTTATTAGCTGAAATAACCACAAACTGCAGCTACTCACCAAATGGCTTTTGACCTGTGTTTTGGTCTCCTTCTCTAGGGGTTGGTGTTTATAACCCAACTCAGGCTGTGACCCTCTGCTTGCTGCCAGGGTGATGTGGGCACTGCTGTAAGGTACCTGCACAAAAAAACCCAAACCAAAAAAAAAAACTCCACCAAACCAAAGAAGGATGCCATTTAAAGGAGAAAGGGATACTTTTTGATAAATTTTAGCTGTTTTCCTCTGTTCTGTTCTCTCCAGATGTCAGCAATACGTAAGTATTAGTGGGAAGTGGGTACCAAATTCCTTATATTCCCCAAGGTTCTTTTCTCTTACCTTCACCTTCAAAATATCTCTGATATATACAAGGAACTGGTGTATTGGAAACAAGAAAACCAAGTCATTTATGTCAGATTGCACAGCCAGTGGACCCTAGATCCTGCCTAGGAATCATTCCCCTCTAAACAATGCTGCAGGTCAAGGCTGGGCAGGGCAGGACCAGCAGCTGCTGCTGATGGAGTGTGACCTGCCAAGTCCCCTCACCCTCCTTTCCATGTTATGCCCTGATTTTGATGCCACAGTGGAGCCAGATCAAGCACAGGAAGGAAATCTCCAGCTTTCATCACTCAAGTCATGTGGTGCTGGGCAGTGTGGAATTTCCTAACACTATTTTATCAGCTGTGTGCCACGGGGCTTACACTAAATGAACCATTATTGCACAGCACAGGCTCCCCTGGGATGCTGAGGCTGCCCAGGCTGGAGCAGGTCACTCACTGGGCAGGATGGAAGTTCTGGCACAGCCCTTGGGTGCTTGATGCCACAATATTCCTGCCCAGGAAGGTCAGCCTTCCTCTACCACACCCCTGTGGGATTTAGGCAGGGTCATTCTAAAATAAGTAGGGTTTGTTTTTTAATCTGTTGGTCCCAGTGAAATAGAATTTTAGCAGCTTTGTGTGCAGACTCTCAGCTTCAGGATGGAGATGATCTGTTTTAGAGGACCCTAGATCCATCCTGGAATTCAACATTTGATCTGTCTGGAGCCACAGCTCTGCCCTCCACACCTGCAGGCCACTAGGTAAGGTGTCCATCACCAAATGGTGGTGACAGCCCCCATGACCTGCCTGGGCCTGTGCAGATACCTCTGCAGATAAATCCACCTGCAGCTTGCAAAGCACAGGGTTTAGCAGAAATCCTCCAAAGTTTAGGCTGTCTATGGGGCTGCAGTTCTGTCCTCAGGCTGGGGCAAAGATTTTGTCAAATTGTAGAGAGAGCTGGAAAGCAGGGGAAGGCTTTGGCTGCTCTACAGCCTGAGAAATTCTACAGTGACTCAGAAAGGGAAATTTTCTGCCTGAGAAAACTGGCAAGATGCTACAAGCCATGAAAAGGGACTTGTCACTGTGGTGGAGACAAGAAAGGTGAAAGAGAGATTGATGCAAGAGCTGAAATATTCGTCTGGCACGAGAAGGCATGAGATAGATGTTTGACTCCTCCAAATATCAGATTGCACACTGAGTGGTGCTTTGCAGTTAATGATCTGACCAGAAGCACACTTTGATGGAATAAATGCATGTAATTACAGACATCTCCTACTTTTCCTTCTGTTTTGGATGACAGTCTCTCCTCACACAATTCTCCAGCATAATTTGCTGTGCACATTAATGAATGCCTGGTGTAGAATGGAAAAATGTAGGAGCCTGTCATGCAAACCTTCCTCAGAGGTGGAAGGTGACAGACTGCAGGGCAGCTCTTCCAGCACCTTGGGCTGTGTGGGGACATCAGCCAGAGAAATCTCATTTTGCAACCTTTGATTCCACCAGCAAGGGATATTTTGGCATTTAGTGCTCAAACAGTTTTTAAAAAAGGATTAAAAGGATTGCATATTTCAAGATGGGGAGGTGCAGAGGAAGAGCCTTAAAGGAGAGTGGGGCTTTTTGTGTGTTTTGGGCCATGGGAGCTGTGCTGGCTGCCAGGAGAGCAGCACCATGTCCTTCCCTGCCCAGAACGCTGAAATTGCTGCCACTTGCAGTTCCTTACTACAAGAAACAGCATAGGAAGAGCTGAAATGGAAAAAAAAAAAAAAAAAGAAGAAAAAGAAGAACCCAGCATGATCATTAGGATGAACTGCTTGGAGTTAGATAACCAGAAATGAGTTGCTAAGCAATGCTCAGGGAAAATGATTTGGAGAGAGCGTCACGGTGTGTGATACCTAAGGAGGGAGAGATGTGTGTGCTTAGCAGAAATCATGCTCAGCTACCATGGCACAGCAAGCTGGGCACCAGGGCTGTTACAGACAGCATTTTGCTCTATGGATTATTACTTTTATTATTTACTCCTTTATTGTTCCTTGATGGGTTCTGGAACTTTCAGGGTCTGAGTTTGCAGAGGAGCTCATCTTGCTTCTGTCCTTGGATCTGCATGAATGTGTTTACTCCTCAGTTAAACAGATTTCCATCATTTTGAAAAGCCTGTCAAAACCATTTAGCTATGAAAAATCACTAATAATTTTGGATATTTTCAGAAGGAGGGTGTATTTGTAGAACTAATTAGCTCCTGTTATCACACAATGTGTGCCTTTGCTTTCTCTGGTGTAGAAAACCATTTAACCCCAGCCCTGAGAGATGCTGGGCAGCATCAGAACATGAAAGACTTGGAGGGGGATGAGATCTCTGCTCAGCAGTTCAAGATTCCCTGGCTGCCCATGCCTGGCATGGAAACTATTTAAGGATTTTGGTGCTCAGATCTGACCCTCAACACAGACCAAGCTCTGAAATAGTTAATCAACAATCGCCTCCTCAGTAAAATCGAAACTCCTTTTTCTCCTAGCATTTATTCATGGTATCTATTTACAACCCCTTGTCTCTTAGCCCGGGCAGAGCTCTGAGTTGTAGCTAATGACTCAGAGCTGTGATATCACCGTGCTTGGCTGTTCTCCTCCTGCCATCCTCGTGTCTGCAGCCCGTCCTTGCTGCCTTTTCCTGAGATAAACCCTGCCTGGAGCTGCACAAAACTCTGAGTCCTGCAGCTCCAGCACTCTGGGAAAGCCAGCCTGGCCCATGCTGTGTCAGCAGCATCACTTGGGATGGCCCCAGAGAGCAGCTCCCCTGTGTGACACCAGCAGATTTCCCAGGGAACAAAGGCAGCTGTATCTGTGTTATCTCCAGGCTCTCTCAGCACAGCCCCTGGCTTGCACAGAGATGTTCCTTGTTTAGGCAAGAGGAACAGAAGGCACTGTGAGGGGTGTCCTTGTTGATAAGGGATGTGTTGAGCTAAGCAAGCCTGGTGTTTCCATGGGCCAGCTCTGACACCGAGTGGGTGAAGGTGGCTCTGACAAATTTGTGCTTAACCAGGCCTGGGTGACCCCAGACTGGGGCTGAACCAGCTCATTAAAGGATGATCCAGTGTGTAAGCAGGGGTTTATCATCAGTGAAAGTTCCATGGTCAAACATCAATGGCAGGTGGGAATGGGATGAGCCCTGTGACCCTGGCACTCCAAATTTGTGGAAAAGGTTTGGGATGGCTGTAGAGAAATCTGGTCATGCTGTGTTTTCTGTGTGGAGAATTTGGTGGGCTTCTCTGGTGGGACCTGGTTTTGGAGGGGATCTCATGGTGGTGGGAAGGAGGGAGAGCCCAGGTCCTTGGGGACACCCAAAGGGTCACAATCACTTGCTAGGACCAAACCAGGAATTCATTGTTAGGACTTATGAGGACCAAACCACTTCAAAAAGAAGCAGAGTGAGTCCAAAACTTTGGGGATGGATTTTGCCATCTCAAGTTGCACCTCTGCCTTTTTCAGTGTCCCCTTGTGAGGCAGTGATGCTGACTGCCCAGGGCTGGTGGCACAGCAGAGCCTGGCACTCAGCACTTTGACAGAGCACACACTTCAGGCCCAGCCTGGCACAATTTTCCTTTTATTTTTTGCTATAAAACAGCAGTGATCTGGAAAGGGCTCCTCCTGCTGAGCTGTGACATACCCTGTGCTGATCAGTTAACCTCTGCCTGCTTTGCTTTTTGCTGGGTGTTGCAGCCTTGTGAGGGCTTTGGGAGAATTAAAGGCTGTAAACAGTTTTGATGAGTGTTACAATTAAAAACAAATTGCAAGTTCAAGGAATTGCAATGGACCAGCTTGGGAATGCATTGCAGGTTGGTGGTGGCTGTCCCTCAGAGGCTGGAGATCAGAGAGAGATGTGTCAGTGCCTCTGGGGGTGAGGGGGTTGTCCCCTCTGTCCTGGGAGGGGACAATGTCATGCCCACAGCACTATAGCAGAAGGGATGTTGCTCAAAACTACCCTCCACCTGGCAGTTATGCTTATTTTTAGCTTTCTATGAATTTTCTCTGGTCAGAAGGTCACAGGTCACCATCACTGCTTGCTTTCAAGACAGTGAGAGCAAGAAAATACTAATGAACTCTTCCTTCCCCAAGCATTTTCTTCTATTTTGGGCAGTTAAATAAGACTCAGACTGCAATTAGCCAGCCCAGTCTTTCTCATGCCCTGACCCTGGGTTTAGACAAGGGCCACAGTGCTGTCTCATTAAAGATCCACAGAGACATTTCTTATCATAAGGAAGTTTAAGAAAACACTAGTTTATTTAACAAATGTGTTTTTACACTGACCTTCCTGTAATTTGCATTCAAACCATCCTATAAAATACCAAAAAGGTTCTTAATTGCAAAAATAAAGAAGTCGTAAGCTGAGAGGAGCCAGGGATATTGGCCATTTCTTCCCCAAGACTGTTAGTTAATCTGTAATGTGTATATTTGTGCTGGATTGTGGTTGTTTATTTGCTGCCCTGTGTAAAGAAGCTTTTTCCCTTCTGCTGCTGCCATTCTTCCCTTTCAGAATGAAATTCTGGTAAGTTCTCCACTCTGCCCCCTCCTTCCATCTCCTCCATTTTAGACTAACTGGAGGCAAGAATTGATGTTGTTATGAAGATTTCTTTAATGGGGTGAAACTTCTCATTTCCATCCTGAATAATTTATGGCCAGCTCATTCCCACTAGTTCTAACTAGGGGTTGTTAGCCTAATTATTTTCTTTTCCTGCTGTGATATTCCTTGTTTACTTATAAGCAGCAGTTGTATCCTCTCTCAATCTGGTTTTTTTTTTTTTTTTTTCAGCTAAGTAAGCCAAAATTCTCTATTCTCGTAAAGTTGTGCTCTCTTATTTCAGGTAAAAAAATTATTAAATCCATAAACTAAGACCCAGTCAGGATCCTGACCATCTGTCTCAGTTGATCTTTGCTCAGCAGGTGAAATGCTGATGTGTGGGGCTGCTGAGCAAACCTCCACAGATTTTAACATGATCACAACCTCCCCTGCCAAATGTAAGTGTTTGTAAATTCATACAGGGGAGCTTGATAAATAAACTGATTTTTAACTGGGGGTTATTTATGTATAGCAACAGAAAAGAAAGTTTGACTGTTAAATTGAGCAACTGGTCTAGTGGAAACAGGAGTTTGGAATTAGATGGTCTTTAAGGTCCCTTCCAACCCAAAACATTTGATGGTTCTGTGATTATCTGCAGAGCAGTTGCAGACAAGAGCCATCTGCATTGCTGATGTCCAGGTCTGACATTCAAAGGTTAGAGATCTTTCAGGTGGCATTTCTGCTTGTCACTGATGAAACTAATTTACAGCAAATTGTATGAAATTGGAGTGAATTTTCTGAGAGCTACTTCTTCAGTGCCTTTCACAGAAGGCAATTCCACCTGAAAAAATAAAGTTTTTCCTTGGCTGCCTCATCAATTCCCTTTACCAAACCTTCTTAGCTGTGCCATGAGGTGTCCATGTTGCAAAGTTTAGGCTTTTCACATCTTTTCCTGGGGCTCAGAGCAGAGTGTTGTTAGCATGACTGTGCACATGAACCACATCCATTGCTGGATTCCCCTGTTTTCTCTCCTGGAGTATCTGTATTTCATATTTGAAGGCTATAAATGAATCATTTCAGAAAAGAGAATGCAGCTAAAGCTCAGGCAGTGCATGTATTTGGCATCCATCTCAGACCTGTGAGATCTGTGCCAAATCTGCTGCTCTCTTTTGAGGCACAAGACACTGTCCCCAGCTTTGTAGCAGGCAGCAGCACCCACTGAGCACTTCAGAAATCTGATCTATTTTCTTCTGGAAACCTCATGGAGTGTTTGAACTACACGACTGGGAATGATTTTGAAAAATGGTGCTAGGCAGCCTTGTTTGCTTTCTGAAATCTTTTGAAAACACCAGTTTTAGGAGAGCTAACCGCAGCCCTAGCAGAAGGATTAATTCATCTGTTTTCTCAAGGAAAAATAATTACTACAGATCTTTCAAAGCTCCCAAGGAGTCAGCAGAGGAGTCTTCCCCAGAGCTGTTGTCTGAGACAGCAGATTTGGCTGTGATGCTGTAAAATCAATCATCCCCCTTGGCCAGGGCAGCGAGACACCTCTGCGCTGGCATCTGGAGAGACTCAGAGCTGCTGCTGAGATTCTCCTTTTGCTGAATGTGTTGAGAGGTGCAGCATCTGCCCTGGCTGCTGCTGCTGAATGTATATGAGGGAGATGGTTTTAATTTAAACTATTCCAGTTCTTCAGTGCTGGGGATGCAGAGTGCCCCAGAGGGAACAGACTCAGTGCAGGAGCCTGGCAGTGGGAGAGGGTGGGAAATGAAGCGTTTTACATCCAAGTGAAACCACTGGGAAAACTGAACCCATGGTGGCAAAGGGGAAGAATGTGGAGAAAAGCCTTGCAGGAAGGCTGTGAGCACACAGGGGGTTGGTGCTGGGGTTTCAGAGAGCTCAGAGGCAGCGCTGAGCTTTGCAGGGAGAGTGAGATGCTCCTGGCAGGGAGGCGCCTGGTGGGACTTTAATAGCTACCAGCATGCTGCTGGAAAATATCAGCTCTCCTGGGAGGAGAAGCCCCAGGCCAGTGGTAGAAATAGGAACAAAAATAGGAAGAAAAATAAAAGGGATGGGGAGGCAGCAGAGCTGGGCTGGGTGGCTGAACATCAGAGCGCTCGGCTCATCTCTACCTGCTCTGCTCCAGGGCAGCTGGGATGGATCCTTGGCAGGGATTGCCTGCCTTGAGTTGCTTTCTCAGTGAACAAGACATTTTTCATTCCACATTTCCACAGGAAAATGTCAGTTCCAGAGAAAAAAAAAAAAAAGAAGTGATTGTTGTTTTTATTGTTATCTGCTGTCGGTTCTTCCTTCAGGCTCTCACTTTTCTCACTGTAAGCTCTCCAGGCAGGGATTTATTCACCACTTTCAAATGACTGACATGAAGGTACCATGCCAGCAGAAATAAATATTCATACTGATAGGAGTTAATATCTTACTTAGATATTTTCCTATATTTTTCTTTTGGAATGAAATGGAAAAACTGGATAACCAAAATTCAAATAGATTTTGCATTCTTTTAAAACCTCTTTTACATTGGTTGGATTTTTTTTTTTTTTTTTTTTTTTTTTTTAAGGGGGGAAGCATTTTTTTTCTACCAAAAACCTGTAAGCAAGGATTTTTCTCCAGGCATATCTTGTCATGTGAATTTTATCAGCTCTCCAGACAAATGAAAAGGTCAGGTAAGTGACAATGGAGGTGGGAGTGACTCTCTTGCTCAAGAAGATCTTGTCTTTACAGCTTTTAAGATATTTCTGGCTTTGAAGAAGACCTCACACATTTCTTTTTCCCAGACTTCTTGTAGCTTCTTTCTTGTCAAGAGGTTCTGGACATTGAAGATGTTTGGCCTCTAAACCTCAAGGAAAATTAAAGTGCCTGCAGCCAGGAGAAAGGAGATTTCAGCTCCTCTTTCAGGTGCTTGTAAAACCATCATGTTACTCCTCTAAGTTTTCTTTCAAAGCCCTTGAAAATCAATTGTTCCGTGAGCAGACAACCTGGCAGCTTGAGTTCTGCCTGGTTCCGTGGGTCCTCTGTCCTGCCCTGCCTCCTCTCCTTGCCCAGGTCCCCATGGGTCCCCAGTGCTCCCATCGTGTCCCCAGGGCCACCAGGGAGCTCAGGCAGGAGCTGCTCTTGTGTTTCTCCATTTCCTTGCCTGTGCCCTCATTTTTCTTGACACCTGAGCAAATGCAGCACCCTGAGAGCATCACTGCCATGCCCAATGTGGAACAGTGCTGGCAAATGGGCTCCAAACCTGTTAGGAGAGTGGTGGGAGGGGGGCAGGCCAGGCAGGGGAATGTACCAGGGGATCTTTGCCCCTGTCAGTGTGGAGAGCCCCTGTTCCCCTTCCCCTGCCCCTGTCAGTGTGGAGAGCCCCTGTTCCCCTTCCCTTGCAGAGCACAGCACAGACTGAGCACAGATTTTCCCCCTCTGGGATCCCCCATGCATCCCTGTCCCCACTCTGCTCCCCAAGGGCTTGGGGTCCCCTTTGCAGTGAGTTTGTTCAGTGATTAGCAGGGAACCAGGGGGGCTGTGCTGTTTGTGTTGGCATCTGCTGCTTTGTGGGGAAAGAAAGGTTTAATGGTGCAGGTGATGGGCTGAGGTGATAAGTGCTGACTTCAAAAGCTGCTCCCACTCTGGTGGTGTGGAGTTAGCCCTGCAGGACCCACTTCCATGGCATGGCTGTTGAACTAGAGCTGGGTGATGGTGTTGGAAACCTGCCCACCCCATCCTGTGAGCTCTGGATAACAACACTGCTCTCTGACACTGTGAGGGGCCTGAGCCAAAGCCCGGCCTGGCCCTCCTGGGCATTTTGGAATCAAAGCACAGCTGGACCTGAGCACAAAGCAGAGCACAGCCAGCTTTGGGCAGAGCAGAGTACAGAGTACAGACATGTATGGCCACCTACATTCAGTGGCTCACACTGGAGTCTGAGCAGACCTTGGAGGAGCAGGACTGTTCCTCACTTGTTGAAATGAAGCCTTCAGCAAGATGAGTGATTTCTTGGCAGGATATCAAATATTGCTGAGGCCATGGAAATCAAACTCTTCCACTTGCAAGGAAGGAAATTTAAAATTTCAAGACATCCATCCCACCCCTGCTGTTTATGTCCATCACTGGTGGATCTTGGTGGTCCCACTACCTCCCAAGCCTTGCTCAGATGTTGCAGTGATGGAGCCCAGCTCAGCTGGGCACACACATCTGGGGCAATGGCCCCACAGCTCTGACAGTGTCCCAGCTGTGCCTGTCCTCCAATGGACCTTGGGTGGACCTGCAGGAAATTGAACAATCCCAAGGACTGATGCTGCTCAGTCCAAAGCTGTTGAGCATCCCACAGGAGGGTGCTGGGACATGGATAAACCACAGGCACAGCCTGCTTTGCCCAAGGCTCTTCACTCCTGCCTCTGTGAGCAGCAGAGCCTGTGGCACCCTCTCCTTCACCACCAGCTGCAGATTCACTGTTCACATGGAATCAGAGAATGGTTTGGGTTTGGAGAGACTTTAAAGCTCATCCAGTTCCACCCCCTGCCATGGGCAGGGACACTTTCCACTGGACCAGGTTTCTCCAAGCCCCATCCAACCCAGCCTTGGACACTGCCAGGGATGGGGCAGCCACAGCTTCCCTGTGCCAGGGCCTCCCCACCCTCACTGGGAATAATTTCTTCCCAATATCTAATCTAAATCTACCCTCCTCCAGCCTAAAGCCTTTCTGCTTTGTCATCACTCAGAGTCTGCAAATGGAAATTAAAAAGCCTCTGAAGGAGGCTGTAAGTAATTTCTAATGATCCTTCCCAGGACATTTTATGAAATGAAAGACCCCTCTTCTCTGTCTGCAGTTAACCAAGGTCCTCTGGAACCAGGAGAATATTTTAAGAACAATGTTACTTTGCAGCAGCTCATAGTTAATGAATTCCCAATTCATATTTCACAGTAGGTTTAGAAGAAAAGAAAAATTCATTTTCCTCACAGCTGTAATGTATTTTCCAGTCACTTGTGGAACAGATTGTCACAGACCTGCAGCAGTGTGAAAAAGGCACAACTAGAGTTTGGCTTCTTTGTGTCCAGGGTCCCTCATCTGTTCCATGCTCTAATTGCATTAAAAGTGTGCATTTCAGAGGCTGCCAGAGCCTCCATTTTCATATTACTTTGTTGGGTGCTCTCCCTATTTCTTCTTATTCTGTTTTTGCTAAGTGCCTGCAAAACAAATTACAGCAAATATTCTCTCATCAGGGCAATGCTTCTTAATTCACAGTGCATTTTAGTTTGTACATGTTGATGCATCCATCTAAATTGTGCTGCCAGAGACCTTGAAGACAGTCATTAGGAAATTTCATCTCTTTGGTGATCAACTTTCTTTCATTTGTCCTGGTTCTTTTGATTCAGGATCAAAGGAGAAGGGCATGAGAGTAAAATCACAGAATCCTAGAGGGGTTTGGGTTGGAAGGGACCTTCAAGATCACCCAGTTCCAGCCCCTGCCATGGTCAGGGACACTTCCCACTATTCCAGGTTGCTCCAAGCCCCATCCAGCCTGGCCTTGGACACTTCCAGGGATCCAGGGGCAGCCACAGCTTCTCTGGGCACTCTGTGACAATCTCACCACCCTCACAGGGAAGAATTTCTTTCATCTCTTTCATTAAATTATATTTTGGATACCCTTGCTGTGAACAAAAGCTGATGGTCAATAATTTCCAAAGTCAAGGGGGTTTCTTGGTGGATCTTTCCTGACTTTGGGGAACCAGAAGCCCCCAGCTGGATGTGATGGTGTTTGCTGGACACAGCTCCCCCTGCATGACCATGGGTCTGTGTGAGGAACCCTCAGCACCACTTTGGGGTGGGGAGAGACAAGAATTTCTCCCCTGCAGATCCAGTGAGTGCTGCCCTCGAGGCTGCTGCCCACCAGCCAGGGCTGCTTGCTGTCACTGTAATGTGAAAATCTTGGTCTTGGGGCTGTGAACAAACAGCAGGGATGCAGAAACTGCCCCAGTAGGTGAGGAAGCATTTTCTGGCATCTGTGCTCCCCTTTGGGCAGCAGCTGGCACAGAATGTCAGCAGGTCTGTGCTGGAGAGGGGCAAACAGAACTGGTGTGACCTGATTGGGGTTTTTTCAGGGCATTTAGTCTGCCAGACAGGACAACAAAATCCCCATGCATTATTCTGGCTGGCAATTTGAGTCCAGCAAATGGCCAGGATGTGGCTGGACTCAGAGCAGCCTCTCTGGGTCACAATTCTTTCCTTTCCTCCTCTTTGCTCCCAGGAGTCACCTTCAGTCCCATGTCTGCTGGGTCCTTAAAATTGGAGGAAAAATACTCATTTCCAGTCAGTGAGATTAGCTGCTAATGGAAACACATATGGGAGAAAATCTTCCAGACCTAGCAAACACTTTACCCAAATCAATAGAGTTTAAAAAAATGTTTTTATTTTGGTTAATCAACCAAGAACTAGTCTGGCAACAATTACCCCCAACTCTTGTTCCTGGAGATCCACTGTTGGCTCCTGGGCTGTGCTAGTGTACACTTTCACATAAATAAATCTTGAGCAGGTATTTCAGCAAGTGATTTGGAGCATCCCATCAGCTTATTCTCAGTGAGCTTTCTCTCAGATCAAGACTAAAAGTTTCCAACTCCACTCGGGATCTAGCTTTCCTAAATAACCTCTTCCAGACAATTCCATGTTTTTAAAGGCTTGACATGAGGTAGTTGTGGTTCTGCCTGTGTCAGCCTGGGCTGTCACAGCCAATAGACCCACATGCCATGATGTGGATGCTGACTTGCATCCCAGCTCTGCTTCTCACTTGCCTATTTGGCTGCTATTTTGCATCTGCAGTGAATCACAGTGTGGTCACATTGAGAATAGGGTCTTCACGCATTTTAGCTTCAATTTTTGGTCTTCAGGGTACTGCAAATTGTACCTAAATGGTGACATTAATGCACTGCCTTAGAAGTGAGAGCCAAGGAGGAATCTGAAAGTACAAGTGGATGTGAATGTGCATTTGCATGCTAACATGTTGATTCTAGAAGTTCATTGAGAGAAATACCCAGGGAAATGTAAAATTTGTAAAATTGGTTATGGATAAGGAATGCAGCTGAATCATGCACCAGATGGAATGTTGTGCAACAGCTGGGCAAGCAGCTCTTTTCCATAATCCTGAATTCACCTTAGACTTTTAATTACTCAACTCAAATTTCCAATTACTTTCAAGACTGTGTGACAGAACTTAAATAATCCTGATTCACACAATCCAGCTGGACCATCAGCCCCTGGCTGCTGCTGCCCACCCAGGCTGGAGCTGGGCCATTTGGGTCATGTCCTGCCTGCAGTGGGGGGCCCTGGGCAGAACATGGCTACAGCTATTTGGGACAAAATATCATCCTCTGCCTTGATCTTTCCCCTGTGCAGCTGGGATGGAGTTTGCTGCTGGATTTCTATTTTGGAAGGGAACTTTCCTGTTATCACCCCAACACGAGCAATGGATCTGATACCTTGTCACACCCTGGGGAAGTTTTATGAAAAATCAGTCCAGCATTGCTTAACCTCTGCTTCCAAGTCCAGATAAACACTCGTGCAGTGAATTTCACATTAAAAGAATAAACCACAGAGTTGTCCCAGGTATTGGGTAAATAATGAATGAACAGTCCTTGCTGCCTTGTGTGGATTGCCCACTGCAGCTTTCCAGTGCATTGCTTGGATGTTATTCCCTCCAGCAAGAGCTCATGGGGTGTTTGTGACCAGTTCACCACCACCCTGCTCCATCTGCAGCCCAGACCAAGGGTGATATGATGCTGCAGCAGCCCTTGGGTTTCAGCAAGGCATTTCCCTGCAAACAAGACTGTCAAAAATGGGCAAACTGGGACAGAATTTGATTGCATCCCTGTTCACTCTGTCAGTCCAGTCCTGGCCTAATGGCAACACCAATTCTGACTCGAATCTTCCCTCCCATCTTTGAGCACCAGTGCTGGATGTAACCACCCTGGAAGACTCATTTTTTGAGCTCTTATCTCCCAGGTCTATTTGTAAAACTATCTTGAAAGGGCTGGCACAGGAGTCCATTTGTTTGAAAGGGAATTGGGCATCCCAGCTGCTTCTGGGGCTTAGCAAAGCTCAGGACAGCACACATAAACACTCTTATAATCACAATGCTTTTTACTTGGCTGTGTGTAATACAAAACACCCAGAGGAAATCAGGCAAACAACAGCAGCAGCTTCTTGACCCACGAGCAAACCTCCCCAGAGGTTTCTTTCTGCACTGTGTGCAGCAATCCCACCCTGGCAAAGAGCATCAGAGCTGGGGCAGGGAGACACCTCTGCCAATGGCACTGACAGACAAGATCTCCAAAATACACTGGAACAAAAGCTCAGGGTTTTGTCTCATTTCTCACTTCATGGGCTTTGATTTTTTTTTTTTTTTTTTTTTTTTTTTTTTTTTTTTTTTTTTTTGATTACTGGGCTGATGTGGGGAACAGGCACCCTGCTAAAGATGAGCAGGAAAGTTGCAGCTTTATGTCACAATCTCTGCAGTTTGTTCTCCCAACAGATAATTCTGCACCTGCAAAAACACTGGTTGCTTCATGCCTCTGTAGTGTTTGGGGGGAGAGGAAAAGAGCCCTCCTGAGCTTTCCAGCATGGATTTGAAGGTCAGAAGTCACTGAGAATAAGCAGATTTCCTCTCCCTGCTATCCTCCAAGGGCCATCCAGCTCATCCCAGCCCCTGGTGCTCAGGATTGACACCAAACACTCAGTTACACTTCTGTGGCTGCAGTGTGTAATTATGGACTATCCTGATGGAGTTTGGAACTTGAGTACTCAGTGCAAGCTCAGATGGGGGCAGCACTGTCAGCACCTGCTGCTGTGACCCCTGTCCCCTGAGAGGCACTTTCCCTGGGAATTACACATATTTATAGAGAGACAGACAATTTATCCTGCTTTGGGCTCCAGGCTCCTCACCCCATTCCAGCTGCCCCTTGCTGCCACCCACAAGCTCTGCAGGCTGTTCCTGCCAGCCCCACGCTGTGCCCCATTGCACTGGGGCCATGGGGAGGGTCTTTGCCCCCGGGGGTCTCAGCAGGACAGGCTGGGGCAGGAGGAGGAGCCCTGCAGCAGCTGCTGGGGCAGAAGAACAGAGGCTTTGTGGCTCCCAGCCTGTTGTGTCAGCAAAACCACCCCTATCTCAGGACCCTTATCTGCCAACAGTGTAAATAATTTCTAAATGAGCTGGAAGGAGGAAGACTGATGAAAGCAGTTTTGCTGGAAAATGTTATCAGGTTGGGAACAGGGAAGGCTGAACACTCCCTTATCTGTCCTGGATGAGAAGTGGGGAATAACTGGGGTCTCCCCAGCCCCACTCTGACAGCACAGGTCCCAGAAGCATTTTACTCTTCTGTATCAAACTGAAGAGTTTTAGCTATTTGCTTCCAATTCTGCTGTTTGTGCACTTTGCTGTTTTTATTATTCAGTGCCTTCTGCCTTCTCCCTTTCCCCTGTGCAAGTGATTAAGAAGATGCTGATGTTGTTGTGGGCTTTGGCACCTGGAGGTTGGGCTCAGAGCATCCTGTTGGTGTGCAGGGAACATCAGGGTGGTGACTGAGCCACAATGCCCACTGAAAAAAATTCCTGTTGTCCCATGATCCCATCTAAAATCCCTACTAAATCCTCAACCCAGCAGCAAAAACAATATAATGAATGTGAGGCTTAAATCATGCTTTAATGCCTGCTGGGATGGGGTGTTTGAAATGCCTTGATGTATTAAGCTATATAATTTTTAAAAAAGAATTTTGTTAATAATCTATTGAGGCATTTCTCTCTTAATTTCTCATTTGAATTCAGAATGGATGGCCAGCAATGGAAAAGTCTTTCCTGGCTGTTGGCCCCTTTTGTGAGTTTATTTATGCCCAGACCAAAGGGATTCATATCCAAAATGGTACTCAGGGCTGTTTCCAGGCTGAGTGGCCACAGAAACCTCCTTGGAATCAATCCCTCAGTCTCCTCCATGAAGACTTCATGGGATCCAGCTGCATCCAGTTTGGGGGATGTTATAGAAACTGTCCCAGTTATCCCAGGCCACTCCTCCCACCCAGCCTTGCTCCAGGGTGAGTTGGGCTCAAACAGCAGCCACAGTGCCCAGGCAAGCCTGAAAGGGGCTCCATGCCAGCACCCTGCCAAAAATGCACACCACACAGGAACTGAGTTATTCCCAGGTCTGCAGGGCAGCAGCCACAGGCAGCAGGGTGGGCTGGGTGGGTTCAGTGGCTGCAATAGGATGGTGCTGACAGAAATCCCTGCCAAACCCCACCAGGACACCTGAGGCAGCCCCAGAGCCCTCCAGTAATGGAGAAATAAAATAGACACCTATGTAGAGTGTATGAAAATATTATACTCACATGTGTACAAAATGAGGAGGTAACTTGATCCCTTCCGATCTGCCCAATAACGACCCTTTGCTTTGTTTTTGTAAAAAGAAACAATTGCTCCTTATTTTTGTCTGTATTTGGTGTAACCAGATCCTTCCACCACTGAAGCTCATTTCCTGCTGCTGGGTACATCCAAGCTATTATTGAGTATTTATTTTTCCATGGGCCTCTCTGTTTCTAATTACTTTGTGCTGATATTATGTGACAATGTTGAGTCTGCACCTCCTTTAATACCTGCCACATGCTGAGTATATTGTAAACAATAAAATTTTCAGCTATTTCCTGCTATTATTTACCTCTTTATTTCTGATCATACTATTTCTGGATATTTAATGAAGCTATTTTCTGATGGGGTTATTGGAGGGCAAGCAGACAGAAAGTATACAGATATATTAGTTTACTAGTGATGCTTAAAATTGGTGAAATCTTGTGGGGTTTGTTGCTCTTTTTTTAATGGAAGACAGTGAGAGTTTTGCTGCAGCTAAAGTGATAAAAGACTGGCAGTGCAGAAAAATAATATCTCTGCATGCTCACACATAAATAGCTTATGTGGTGCTGCTACTGCTGCTCTGGCAACAGCCACTTGTGCTTAAAATCTGTTTCTTCTTATTTGACAGACATTGGAATTTTACACGTGTGGGATGTCTCTCATAAACTGATTTTATTTGGAAGACAGCAGAGAAAACACTTTTTGAGAAATGAAGGGGGAAACTATTGAAAAAGGGAAGAATATATCTGATATTTTATTTATATGTATTTATAAAATATATTTATGTAAGTATCATGGCAGTATTAAAGCCATGTAAGAGTTATGGTGTCATTGCCCTCCTGAGCCCTGAGCTGGAAGGTGCTGGCCCTGCCCCATCTGCTGTACCACCAGTGCAATTGGTGCTTTGCAATTATGATTTCTCTTCCCAAATTAAACCCCTGGCTTGATGGACCAAGGCTTTCAGCTGGGTGGAGGCAGAGTGGTGCTCCTGGAGCACTCAGTCCTGCTGGGTTTTGTACTTAGCCCTTCTGGAAATCCTAAAACAGCCTGAGCATCACCTGAGCCTGGGGCGTTTCTGTGGCCACCAAACGTGGCAGCAGCTCCTGTCACCTGTGCAGTCTCCATGCTGTGGGTGCATTTCTTTCCCCAACAGCTTCATCCCTGACACAGGAGCACATCCCTGCAGCTCTGAGAGCCCAGCCCTCCAATGGGCAGGGCTGTTCTGGGCTCTTGTCCAGCACTAAACGTGGAAAATTCCAACAGTCAATCCTGTGCCCCATCAAGCTGTTTGGGATCTTTTGACTTCCAAAACAAACATGAACAAAACTGGTGATTTTACAGCAGATTCTGTTGGAAAGAAACAATTGGCAAAGCAGGTACCTGGCTCAGTTATTGCCCACCTAAAATCACAGAAACACTGACCTCTGGCTTTTAAAACATGTTGCTTCAACTCTAATCTGGGTAATTTGCATAAATTTACATTTGAACAATTACAGGCTCTGTTTCCTGCCTGCCACCTGCATCACACCTGGCCACTTCAGCTGCAAAAACACATGAAATTATGGAAGAACAACCATTTTTCAGAAGCGTTGCTTGGAGTCAGTGTCTCATCTGCAGACTCCAACTAGTTTTTCCCCATTAAACATTTAACAACCATATTGTGAAAACACCATTTACATTTAAACCCCCCTTTTGTGGTTTCTGTGCCTAACACATACATGCACCTGGTAAAAGCCCTACCTGCAGAAGAGCTGTAACAGCATCCCATACTTATGGGAAGCTCAGGGTATGCCCTGGGCAGCAAAACAAAAACGACTGGCTGGATCTACAGGAAAATTTTACTAAATGTACTCTAGAGTGCAGCCAGAGTACTCTAGATCCACAGTTGTTATCAGAATTTTGCTTTTTCAAAGTTCAACAGTATTTTCAAGCCTTGGGAAAATAACTCCTGCCCTCCATCCTCACTGCAGTTGAACTCAGGGAGTAATAAAAACCTGCAGGAACACTTTGGTGGTTTTCCTCCAAACCCAGCTCTGAAATAAGTTGCTTTCTCTTGACATCCCAGGCCTTGTTTTTCTCTGACTGGTGACAATCTGTGTCTTCTAGGTTTTACAACCACACACGTGGCTGCCAGCCTGCTTTGAAAGGAAGGATAACAAGGCAGTGTGATACCATTAGCTCCAATTTTTGTTGGTGCTTGTTCCATTTAATCTCAACAGGTTTGTTGTGTCAGTGTGGTGTAAAGGATGTGTTGTCACATAAAAGCAGAGCTGTGAAACACCAGGTGGGGCTGGGTTTTGAAATGGAACTGTGAAGTCAGGCCCTTTGCTTTAACTTCATGCAGCAAAGCAAGCAGATGAGTTTTAGAAATACTTGCAGCTTTACCATCAAAAAGCATGGCTTGTTCAACACAGTATTAATCACTGCTACTGTAAATGTTTTTTTACAGCATTAGTGATCTTTGGGATGTTCAGAAAAATAAAACCACCCTTAATTGTTGCTTCACCACTGCCTGGTTTTCCTCCAATGGGAAATCCCAAGGCAGCACTACCCAGTGCCCTAGACTGGGGCAGGACTTGTGCTGTTTGATTTCCACTGAAGCATATTTAGTACATCACTTCCTGTCTTGCAGCCAGTTACACACACTGCTCCCTTCCTTTTACTACCTCTGAAGCAGCAAAATGAAACAACCAGTGAGGCAGGCATGGCACAAGTAGCTCTTACTCCTCTGCTGCTTCTTCTCCTCTCTCTGTCAGAAACAGCTGCTCAAGTGCATTGGAAAATGACAAATGATACTCAAAAGGCTGTCAACAAAATTCATTTCCCCTTCTGTAATTCTCATTTAGATTTAGGTAGCATAAGTAGGTATCAGTTGACTGTAATGCATTGTTTCATGCTTTGTCAAGTCTCTAAATTCTCTCCCAGAGGTTTGCCAGCAAAAACAATGCTGACATAATTATTTAAAAACAGTAAAAACATCAGATGAAACAATTTAGTGGGCACATTTCAGCCTTAACTACCAGACTCTTCGAAGCACAAAGTTCAGTATCAGAGTCTACATGTACTCCTGGTTTATGATACTGAATTAGTATCACATTACTTATTCCAGAGTTCACCAGCACACTGGAAGCTGAGCGAATATTCTGAATAATCACATACAGAGGAAATCCACCACATGGCACTGAAATGCATCTACATGCAAATTACTGGAAGTGCAGTCTCACAAACACTTTTTCATAATGAAAACACAAATCCCTCTTGATAAATGAAGAACTAGTTCATAGCTATGGAATTATTTGTTTCAGTGAAGAACTCCCCACTTGTATTAAAGAAGTACATGTTTTAAAGAAATAATCCCAGAAGTCAAATGCAAAAACTTTAAAATACACCATAGAAGGAGAAACATCTGTATACTTTTATGGGATTCAGGCACTGTCAATACTGAAGGACATCCCAGTCCTTTCCTTAAAATGTTTTAGCTGGTTGCTGGTAATCAGGTTTGTTTCTACTTCCTTATTTATCCATCAAATATAAACCTATCAAATCTTTGCTGTCCTCCAGAGTTTGACTTGTGGTTACACACAGGAATACCACAACCAATTAAGGAATGAGGTATATCACACCAAAAAAAGATATTTACCACCTGCAAGCTTACTTTTAAGCTAAAATAACTAGAAGTAAACCTGTATTAAATATTTTGCCATTACCTTCACATAAATTCACAGAAGGAGCTGGTATTTTCAGTCACAAGCACTACAACTATTTGTACTAATATGATTAAAAATGTCTTAAACTATCCTGGGCAAAGGGCTCATTTTTTTCTTACTGAGACTTTTACTGGTGCCAACTGAACAGCTGATTCCCAGCACTGGAAAGAAAACTACAAATCGAACATTTCCCATGCTGTTCTCTAATTAGAATATAAGAAAAATACCAGAAAACCATCCGTGCTCTGTCCAACAGGGTACAAAATCTTTATTCACCAATAAGTTAAAGTGTTCTTATAAATAGATGTTCTAGTCTTTTGTACTCTGCACGGAGCATAAGGCAGTTACTCCTCAGACTCTGAGCCCTCCTCGTCCTGGCTGATCTGGAAGTAGCGCAGCTCGTACGTCTCCTTGTCGGACGCCACGACGCGCAGCCAGTCCCGCAGGTTGTTCTTCTTGAGGTACTTCTTGGTGAGGTATTTCAGGTACCTGAAAAGCAGCAATTTCA
The DNA here is from genome assembly GCA_030060385.1 of Muscicapa striata striata. Classification (NCBI taxonomy): domain Eukaryota; kingdom Metazoa; phylum Chordata; class Aves; order Passeriformes; family Muscicapidae; genus Muscicapa; species Muscicapa striata. The sequence goes on from JAREIS010000115.1 coordinate 1,330,189, forward strand.
CCTTAGAAGCTTCTCACTGGACAGCCCCTGCTGCTGTCTGCACTACACCCAGACAATGTCTTGAGCAGGGCAGTAACAGAGTAATCATACCCAGAAATAGAAAATGTTCGCTGGAACAATAAAAGTGTATTTTCACCACAGGTATGTAGGAATTTATTGTTCACCTGACTGCACAGTAAAATGCCAGTAAGCAGAAACCTTAGTTCTAAACCTTGGTCTAACGTAACAGATTCTGCTGCACCTGTATCAGCAAACAAAGGGGGGATGCAAGGAAGGATCTGTGCCTCTCTTCAGTGCACTCAGCTCTTGTGTGTCCTAACAAACTGAACAGTTTAAGGCTTCATTTGGCTTAAAGGGTTTGTTTGCAAAAACTCACATCATGCACACACTCATTATAATACAACTAATTAAATAATCAAACAGCCACCCATTAATTCAGTGTTATTTTAAAGGTCCATCTCCCCCTGATATACTTCTAAGGACCTATACAAAGTATCTCTATTAAATGCTTAGAGTCAACATTAATTACCAACCAACCCTTGAGTTTTAAAAAACTATTTTAAAATATCTGATATAATAAATCTACTTTAATTACATGTTTCACTAATATTTACAAGTGCTATGAAGGTTAGAGCTAACACCTCTCCAAATATCAGAAGTGCACTAATTGGAATTCATTTTGCAGGCAAGAGCTGAATATTAATGTGCATTTATGGGACACGGTTTAGTGGTGGATTTGGCAGAGTCAGGTTTATGGCTGGACTTGATGATTGTGAAGATATTTTCCAAGCTAAATGACTCTGCTTTAATGTTCAACATCCCACAGTTTAAACCCCAAAACCGCAACAGAATGACACCCACACCAACCTTTTAGAAAACTGCTTCTCAGACGTCACTGTGATCTTGTTCTTCAGACGTTCAATGTGAACGGTGTTGCCCAAGTTTCCAGTTTTCCCATTGACCTTAACCTTCTCCTTCAGGAACTGTTCCTGTTTCAACATTAAAGAAATAGAACACTAGGGAATGGCACCCTAGGTATGGACTAGGGAAGGGACCCTAGCCAGGAAGCAACATTAAAAACCACCATTTACTTATGTCCTGACAGAAGAATTTAGAGTGCAAAAATATTTTACAACACGTAATTATAAAAAAATAACCCCATGCTAAGCAGAAGTTAATTTAGAACAGCTCTTTTTATGGACAGTAAGCATGCTCTAAAACTATTTTTTTAATGACAGTATTTTCAAGAACAGCTGATGATTTAACTCATTTAGAATGCAGCTTTTCAACTGTAACTCAGTTACTGCACTAAGGCTTTTATTATACTATGCGTCACAAGTATGAGCAAAACCACGACTTACAAAATTCCCGGAATCAAAGATTCCATCTTCCACAGGATGGGTCAGGTCAAGGCAAAACTTCCAGGTTGACTTTTTGGATTTTCGGTCCTTTTGCTAAAACACCAAAGGATTCCTCACCATTAACAAACCGCGACGTAAAAAAAAACTTTTATCCCACCCAAAGCGGCACACACATGGCAGCGGGAGCGCCATCTCCCGGCCAGCACGGCTCACTGTAGCCGGCTCGGCCCGACCCGGCCCGGCCGCCCCCCACACGAAGCCCTCTCGGCAAAGCCCCGCTCGCAGCGGGACGGCCGCCGGCTCCTCACCCGCCCCACGGCTCCCCCGGGCGGCCCCGTCGCCGCCTCCCTCCCGCTCTCACCGGCGCCATGGCGCTCCCGCAGCGCCGCTCCCGCAGAAAGGAAGTCCTGCCGGCCACGCCGCGCTTTTATAGCCGCGGCTGTGACGTCACCGCGCCGGCGCGCGGGGCACGCCGGGAGGCGCCGGCGCTCCATGGCGGCCCCGGGAAGGGAATGCCGTGTGGAATTTCCCGGCGTTATTCCCGCGGGACGGGACGCGGCCGCACGCCTTCCTCTTCTTCCCGCACCAACCGCAACCGCCCGTCCCCTTGGCAGCCCCACCGCGCTCCCAGCACCGTAACCAGCACCATCTCCCCACAGCACTGACACCTTTATTATTTCTGGAGCAAAACACACACACACGTACAAATCTTTCCCCTGATCGTTTCCACGGTGTTGAGAACAGTAACAGAGCTTCCCAAACAGTCACCGGAGCTGCCGCGGCGCCCGGCTCGCACCGGGTCGGTAAAAGCCGCCGTGGCCATCGCGGCCCGGGAGCCGCAGCAGCCGGGTTTGCTTACAACACACAGCACAGGACAAAAGGGGTTCTGCGATACAGCAAAGCACAGCAAACATCTCCTTGGAGTTCAGCAAACCAAGTCTCTCTCGGATGCCAAATACTGCAGGGCCACAGTGCAGGTGCTGGAGAGCCTCTGACCGTGTCGCGCCGAGCTGCCGATCGCTCCAGGATCCACACCTTCAGAAACATTCCCAGCGGATACTCGAAATATCCTCAACAAGGTCTCTTTATAGCCTGAAGTTTAGTTCTACTGTAACAAACTACATTCTAATTACTCAACCAAAAAAAAAAATAGTGGGATTTATTGAATTTTGAGTTCTGTGAGACTGACCTGCAGTAACCATAAGAGTTAGAACTGTCAACAAATTTGACTTCTTTACAGATTATGTAAAATTATCTGTATTGTGAAACTACAGACCGTGCACCGTTTCTGGGCACACTTCAGATTAGAAAAACCTGCAAGAGAAACAATGAACTTCAGCTTAAAAAAAAACAGCCCTGAGAACATGGCTCAACCAGCAAGAGCCCAGTTGAAAAACCACCATTATAAGCAAAAAATTAGAAGGATCTATTGAATTCTCAAAGTATTATTTGCCAACGTTTGAGGCAGGAAACACTGCAGTCTTTCCAATTGTGTGAAGTAGTAAGAGAAACTCAACAAACAGGAGCCATTAAAAAAAAAAAAGCATTATTTGGAGTGGAAATACCTCTCACCACCTCCCTGTGTTCACAGGCTTTACTCTAAGCAATTGCCATCAGCTATAAGAAGTTTATGGTTTTGACACAATTTAAGTGTTAAGACAGTAATACAGAACAAATACACTGGTAAGATTTGTTTTAAAGTAAAGCTATGAAAGGAGAACTTCCCTAAGCACTTGGTTATGGATATTAAAAATACACATCTCTATGGACTACTGATCACAAAGTTTGTTGCAACAATTCTGACAGGAAACTGAAACGTCTTACTTTGGAAAAAAAACGCCTCAAATACATGTTTTAATTTAGAAGCAACTTTTAAACTTACTGAAACTTGGAGATTATGCTTTTAAGACATGCTTATGTACCTATGGGAAACTTCATGCATGATGGTCTGCACTTCCATGGTGTCTGAAGTGCTTCACAAAGACAACTAAGTACATAAGAATAAACCTATAATGAAGTACTTAATCATTTAAATCTTGCAGAACTGAAGGTTGTAATAGAAGGATATCTGAAAGTCCCAAGGAGGGCTCTTCCAGCAAGCTGGAGGTCATGAAACCTCTATCTTTAGATTGCTGTAGTACCTGAAAACTCCAGCCAGGCCAGGACTCCACTTGTAGGAACAGGACTTAAAGCAGCCCTGGTCCCAGAGAGCTTAGTGCGAGTAACTGCTCAGACTGTGGGCCAGTGACATCAGGTACCTGTCTTCCAACAAGGTTTTAGAGGACAGACAGGAACCTGAAAATAGACTAAAGCACTAGCAGAGCAAGGACAAATTCAAGTCTTGTAGTTTTCAAGCATATTGGAAGTATTTGTAATATGGTGATGGAACTTGCATTAGTTTGACATAGCAACCTGTGACTTCCCAAGTGACACCACACAGCTCAGCTTGCTGTCAGCATCATCAGCAATGGCTAGTCACTTCCAAAGCCAAAAAAGCCTGACTTCCAGGTACCAGCTTGATGGAAAGGCAGAAGGGAGCACAGTGCAGACTAGCCTGAACTATTCCTCATCCACTTCAGAACTGTTCTGGAAGCATTTCAATCTTAGAGCTTCTTTTCAAAGGAGCTTTTCCATTTCAGTCAAGGTGCTATTTACAGAGTTCACCTGCAACATGTTTTGTGCTAGGCAAGAGCGTGTGGCAGGTCCTACCTCTGCCAGGTGTCCCAGGGAGCTGTGCTTTATTACCAGTTACCAGAGTGTATTTATTGCTGTCTTTACCTTCACTGGTACTGCTCTCCCTGGCGTGGGAAGTCTGGACAATGCATACTTCTGCCACCTGCATTACACCTCCAAAGTTTGCTAAGCCCTGCCCCAGTGTTGCCAAGGACATCTCAGGACAGTTGCTATGAGCCCTTCAGGGACTAGAGACTACAAACTATGAAGCTGAAAACATTTTAAGCAGTTGAGAGCAGCATGAAGTCCAACTCTGGCTGCCAAGTAGTGTGAATTGTGCGTGCTGTCCAGGGCAGCTTCTGTGTCATCCTCCATCAGCCACTGAGCATTAAGGCAAGTTCATGAAACAATTTATCAACTGTGAAGAGAGGTCTGAGCCATGGACTAAGGAATTTTCCCGACTCATGAAGAGCCACCAAGTCTTAGAATTCAAGCTGAACACCTTAGACAGGAGCAGGCTAATTATCCTTCCAAAACTATTGCTGTGAAGCCTTGTTAAACTACTAGAGGCATGCATGCATGTTGCTATGACTCAGAACTCCCCAGGACAGAAGCCAGCTTCCCTAACTAGGTAGCAAGTTATTTACTTTTATAGTGAAGCCATGGTTGTTCGGTATCATCTGTCAAGTTTATGTTTTGAAAATACAATAGTTTTATTTTTAAAAAAAAAAAAAGAATCACATGCATTTAGTTTAGGCTCAATGCTACAGTTTGTCCCACTTTCTGAAAAGTGTGTGGTCCCTGTGCTACAAAAATACAGTCTGAACCTGAAGGTTAAAACCTAAAGCTGGAAGCACTGCAACAGATTCCCATGGAGTTTGTCACCCTTTTAAAAGTTTAAGATAAATATAATAAAGGAAAGCAATTGAACTGCATTTTTCTATTTTATTTTCAAGTCTGACAAAGGCCTCGAGTGAAAGTCTATAGCTTTAACATCCATTCTCACCTTTGTGTCCCCTTGACCTATCTATGTCTTATCTACTCAATATTCCAACAGCCTGCCTAAACCACAGGTAGGCTTTTTTTTTAAACCATTTCATCGTTACAATAAGCCAACAAGTTGGCAAAGAAGAAAACAGAGGTAATACAGTTTAGTTGCACATGGCCACTGGGGCTTGGTCAAGCCAGCTGGCATTTCTGATCACTTGAGTTTCTTGGTCTAAAAGTTGTGATTGGCACCTACAGTTCTGCAAGAGTCCCAATCCACAAAGTACTTAAGCTTTAAAAAAAAAAAAAAAAAAAAAAAAAGCTACTTTTATTGTCAGTTCTACCTAAAGATGTCAAAAAAAATACTATTTGTGCTCTAGGTCACTTTATAATCCTAGATACCTACCAGCTTATCTAAAAGCCCCTGAATACTGTATTTTGTCTGTTCATACAGACAAACACTGTTTTGCTCAAGCAAATAAAAATATATCCACTAGTAACACCTGATTGGTTTCTTAAATCCATAGCTGAAACCCACAGGAATGTTAAAATAGTTACAATTAAGGAATTAAAATCTCAGTGATTTTGAAAACTGCCAGTTAGCCTGCAACACTAATCCAGAATCCAGCACTGCTTTTTAACAATTCAAAAAGGAAATGAGGTTGCTTGTGAAGGCCAGAGCTTTGGTGACAATAAGGACCAAATTTATAGATCTGTGGTTTGTCCAGACCTGAGCAGTTGCCCGAGCCTGGCTATCTTCTTTACTTGCAAGGCTTTATGGCTACAGCACATTCTTCATTCATTGCACTTATGACAGATATCTGGAAGAGAAGACACAGAGGTGAGCTCCAGCCCAGGCCACAGGAAGTGTTCCTAGAAATTACAAACTTTCACACTTTAATATCTATCTCATCTCTTTTGAATGCTCCAATACAAATGTATTCCTGCATCTCCAAGGACCAATCCCCACCCCTCAAACTCACTCTTCACAAAGTGAAGTGGTCAATTCAACTTCACAAGTGGTCAATATCAGAGTAAGAATTCTTCATTGCATCATCAAAAGGGATTAACCATAACTGGTCTTGTCTGCCCTCCCTACTTACCTGCACATCTTCATTGGCATTGAATTTTCCTTCTATTTCTTTCCCAAGATCCCCTTCTGGCAACTTTAGATCCTCACGAACTTCACCACTTTCAGTCAGCAGGGAGAGATACCCATCCTGAATGCCTATCAGCTGCAAGGTGAAATTCATTTTTACAAGTTTAACATCAACAGCCACCAGTAGTAGCTTAATGTAAGCAGAAGGCAGTGAACTCTACCTGTTACATTAATTCTCTAGTACTCTGTAACAGTTAAGAACCTTATTTAAATCCATTTTTAACAAAAGTTCAGTGGGCTGAGAGTTAGGGCAACTGTAGCAGAAGGCATCCTGCTACCAAGAACCAACAGAACTCTGCTGGTTACTTCCCAGTAGGCGGGACACTAGAAATCCCATCTGTGTGATTTAGGAAATGTACTGCTTGCAGGTCAGTGGTTCAGCTTTCTTCAAGGGTGAATTAGAAACAATAACTGGAATGGTGTACAAAATACACAACAGTGTAACTATACACTTCTGCATCTCACTGCATCTCTACAGTGAGATATTATTTACATTAAACACTAATAAGGTAGGGAACATCTACCAAGCCCTGGCCCACTTTTATAATGCTGTTTTCAGCCTAACCAAAAGCCTGGGCTAAAGAGAATGGCTGTTTTGACAGAACAGGTTGAGGAATCTGGAACACATAAAAGTAAATAAAAAAAACTAGAATCCCAGAACAGTAGAGAAAGACCACCAAGGTAACATTTAACAATTTCTTGGAAGGTCTAAGCCCTAGGACAGGCTGGTCACACTTTATTCCAATTTATTTTATCACAGAAGGCATTACAGAAATTGTTCCCTTCATACATATATTTCACTGCAGAGTTCAGGAACTTCAAAACTATTTGACATAATCTAAAGCCACTTTCCCCACAAGGAGCACAAAACACTGTGGCAAGTTAAAATTCACATCAGATGCAGTTTAGGACTGTTTTGGGGATTCATTTACCCCATGAAAAAATGAAACTACTAATGACAATTTATGCTTAGAGTCAAATTTAGTTATGAGAGATCTTGATTCTCCATTAACTAGTATTAACTTGCAGCAGAGAAAACCTCTCTCCATAGTCTAAAGGTTGTGAGTACCACAAAGAATCCAGAAGTGGCCTTATAACAATAGCTAGAAAAAGCATGGTATGAACTAGCTATTACCTGTCATGCTTAAAGACTGCTACTCTGACCTGAGGTTGTTTATACAGTAATGAGCTCTCTCTCCATCAGTGAGTTTCAAGTTTTAGCAATTCAGTAAATGCTATGAGTTCAGCTGTGTCATGTCTAGACAGGCAAGTCCCATTAATTCTGACAACAGTACTTTACTGAAAGGCAAATTTGGGGATGAAAAGAGTTTATGTATACTAAGAATATAAAGCCTTGTACAACTGTTAACTCACCTGATAATCATTCCTCTTGATATTTGGAACGTCCATGTTATGAGTTGATGGGCAAATATCTTCATACTTTTTACCAGTGAAGATATCAATACCAACCAAATGGACCTGTAAGAGTAGAAAAATAGCTTCAGTTACCGTTGGTCCTGGAGAAGCAAGATGTTATTGCCATCAGTATTGCTGGTCCTATTCAGTTTCCTATGAGATCATGTGCAATCCCAGATTGTGCCTCAACTCCTTTGCCTGTGGTATGAAAACATCCCTCACATCGAGAGGGGGCCTCTCACTCCCTTCCACAGCACACTACAGAAACCCTACTGAGAGCATGACCAGCCACTGTTATCTCCCACTGCCTTCTGTAGGTTTACAGCACCAAGCTAAGAGTTCACAGTAGTTAAAAACATGTTTATTTTATGATCTAGCTGTTCTAAGAAACACGCAGTTATGGGGAAAATGGTGGTCATGCACAGAGATCACAACAGCTCCCACCTCCCTTTATGCCAGCTGCACTGCTTGCTGCAGCTTGAGTTTAGACAACCAGTTTTATCAGTTCTTTTCAGGTCCTTTCCCTCTCACAGCTGTTTCTATATTTAAGAAATTTGGATCTGTCTATCCAAAAAGCCATAAAGAAAAGGGGAAAGAGAAGGGGAAAAAAACCAGGAAGAGCTTAGTCTACTCTACCTTGGACAAACCCCAAATACTGTACTCCCCTACACATATGGCACAAGGTTGAGGAAACTTACAAATCTCCTTAGTCTGTGCTTGTAACAGATCTGTCTCTAAACTGATACACTCACCCTAAAGAGTGGCTGAATGAATGAATGAAGGGGGATTTCAGCCTTGCTCCAAGCTCTGGACAGCTGCATGAGCCAACTGTTTGGGCAGCAGGGCTGCAGCCCCAGAGAGCGGCTAAGAACGTCCCTGCTGGGACAGGGGCACTCCTCTCTCCGTGCTGGAATAAGGAAAGAAGCTGCGAGGCAAAGGCAGCAAAACAGGGCCAGAGCAGGCCCGCAGAGTACCGAGTGTCCGCGGAGCTCTGCATTATGTAACACAGCACGGGCACTCCTGGCCTAACACCGCAACAGTTAAACTCTGCCGGCACGGGCAGACACAGAAGTGTTCTGGTGGGTAGTGACAGCACAACCCAACCACGCCCTAGTGATTTCATCAGCCCCCCTTCCAGAACTTACTCTACCCCCACTACAGAAACTGGTTTTGTCGCTATGAGCATAAACCCCTTTTTTAAAAAAAAGGCGTCAACGAGTTTAAGTTGGGAAAAAAACCCAACCCCCGTCTTCAATTCTTCCTGCTTTACATGACTGAAACCCCTTGGGCCAGCTCTGGAGCGATGAGACACCGCTGCGAGAAAGGCAAAGGCGGGACACAGAGCCAAATGAAACGCTACACCCTCCCCTTCCCTTCCCTGCCGGAGCCGCAGGAGCGCACACTGCGGGCGGTGCGGCAGCCGCGCCGGCAGCGCTCACCTTGGCGTGGCCGTGTTTGCCCGTCTTGGAGGTGGACATCTCCACGATCTTGCAGGGGCGCCCCTTGAGCACCACGGGCGCTGCGGAGGCGCTGCTCCTCAGCCGCCAGGCGGCGCCGCGCACCGCCTCCTCCCCAGCCCCCACAGCCCACAGCCGCGCCGCCATCTTGGGCGGGCCAGGCGGCCGCCGGTGCATGAGAGTTGCTTGGCTGCGGCGGCGGGAGTTAGAGGAACGTGGGGGGAATGCGTGTCCCCAAAATGTCCCCAAAGCCGTGTGAGCCGTGTGTGCCGTGTGTGACTGTACACACAAAACTCCTTTGCCTCGTGTGCCCGCTCTCAGAGTAATTAGAAACGAGCATTTTGGAAGCATTATAATCAGCTTAGAGGAGGGAGATGACTGAGATCCTTAGCTAGGGCTTCTGGTGGAATTATTCGTACTGTAATAGTGTGGCCAGCTCTGTGGTCTCTGCCATAAGAAACAAATGGATCTGTTGGAGCAGATCCAGGGGAGGACCATGAAGATGATCCTCTGTAAAGAAAGTTGGAGTTGTTCAGCCTGGAGAAGAGAAGGTTCCAGGGAGACCTTTTTGCAGTGTTTCCATATATAAAGGACGATTATGTGTACGATAGAGACTTTTTAGCAGGGCCTGTAGTGACAGGACAAGGGCCAATGGTTTCAAACTGAAAAGAGAGTAGGTTTGGAAAAGCTGTGGATATCCCATTCTTGGAAGTGTTCCAGGCCAGAGTAGATGGGGTTTAGAGCAATCTCATGCCGTGAAAGGTGTCTGTGCCCATGGAAGGGGTTTGGAATAGATGATCTTTAAAGAGATTTTCCAACCCAAAGTATTCTGAACTATGACACATCCCTCATCCTGTCCAACAGCCAACCCTGCACTGCCTCAGGAGAGCTCTGTGGCCATGGAAGCCTGACCACGGGGTCCTCAGCAAAACAAGGCCAAAGGACTGTTTTTACTAAATCCCTCCTAGTCAGATGTTATAATACTTCGAGCTGTTTGAACAAATTCACCAGGAGCTTTCCTGTGGAGCTGCTGGCAGATGGGCCCCAGCTCTGCAGGTTGGCCTGCAGATCACCTACAAACACAACAAAAACAGGAAGATGCAGGAATTCAATGTCAGCACCTGCCCCAGCCATCATCACCACAGGCTGCTGTGTGCTGTCCTACATTTGCCCTGAGACCCTGACTTTGTCATCTGTGTTCCAGTGGGGTAGCTACACAAGTCATTTTTAACATCACATTTTTAAATGGTTAACCATGAGATGTTTTATTTCACCTGTGTTAATTTTTGTGATTTGTTTGCCTGTGGTCCCGCACTTGGTTACACAGATTCCAAATTGTACAGCCAAGGAGTTAAGTTTGACTCTTATTTACATGGGGACACATCATGAGGCCCCAGCATCATCTCTCTCCTTTACTTGGGCTTTCTGTGGATGCTGCCTCACCCAGCCTGCTCTGGAGATGATATACTTTATCTTGCCCATTTTACTGCTGTCTCACTTGATAAGCAGAATCTAGGACATCCTGCAATGTGTGCAGTGTGTGTTTGTTTACCTGCAAGTGTGTGACAAGTGGCACATGCTCCAGGGCTGTTTATCTTCTAATAAAACACTTTGTGAGAAAATGACCGACTGTTCTGAACCTAAACTGCAGCAACCTGGGGTTGAGCCCTACTGATGCTTTTTTTTTCCCCCTCAAGTATCAGTTGATAAATTTGGCTGTTTTTCCACAATTAACAAATTCACTTGAGAGATCTTCTGGGCTAAATTAAGTCTTTTTACTGAAGTACAGCTGTAGATTGTATTTATTTTTTCAGACACAAAACAAATATTGCAATACAGCCTTTACTTGATATTCAATAAAAAACATTGGGAATCCAATCCATCAGTTATTGCCTGCAGGCATCTTTCCTTTGTCTGGATCAACATTGATTTTCTAAAGTGTGTTTCTTGATAGTATTATTGTGATTATCCCACTTTTCTATACAAGAACAGCAATTTGATTCAAAGCATATTTGTAAATAAAATTGCACGGCCTTTCACATTTAAGAGTGTTTTCTTTCCAGTGTTCCACAGCTGGATCACACCTCTTTTCTCTCAAGTAGGCTCAGGATGTTATCAAGCTTTGCTTCTCCTACCTGTGTCTTTAAGAAGTGAAGAGAGACTAGAAAACTTTTAGATTTAAATGTAGTGAGTTGTATTATTCTCAGTTATGTTCTGGAGAAGTATCTGATGCCCTAAAGCGCCTCATCAAAGCCCAGCCTTGAGAATATGCATTTCAGCCAGTGCTGGCCTAAGCACCCTACCTTATTTCCAGAAACAACCCACCTTGTTTCCAGAAACATCCCACCTTGTTTCCAGCCGGCCCATGGAAGGCAGGAGGTGGTGTTTACAGCCGTGGGGTCAGGTCACACAATCAGAAATACCAGGTCATGAGCAGAGTGCTGTAAACAGCCCTGTTCCAACCTGAGCAGGGTCTGTTTGAGCTGCTGAGCTGACCCCTGGGATCCCGCCGTGTCCTGACTGTAGGGGTGAGGGCTCACGCTGGCTTGTGGGCGCAGCCTTGAGCAGGAGGACATGAGAGAAGCTGTGGATCAGTGATCCCCCTCCACAGGACAGGGCCACGCTCAGCAGGCCCTCAGAGCCCCTAGGTACAGTGTGTCTGCATGGCAGGAATGGGGTCAGGGACCCTCTGTAGTCACCTTGCCATAGGTACCCGCTCTGCTCCTGGCACTGCTTTATTCCTGCCATTCACCATCTGCTTCCTGTGCTGAGCAGGAAAACCCAGGGAATCACCCTGGGCACACACTGGGGATCAGAGGCAAGCGGTGACAGCACAGTGACGCTGTGAGCCAGCAGGAACCACTGTAATTGTAACTTCCCCACGGGGAAGAAGGAAAGCACAAAGTAACTCCAGCTGTTCCCTCCTGGGGCTGGGACAGGGCTGGAGCAGGGATATCCCACCCACGACCTGCGGGGACATGATCAGAGAGACCCACAGAGCCGCTGTCTCTCCTGAACAGAGTGCAGGGAGGCAAAGCGCAGGACACTACCCTGCAGTTGCATCTACAGCCTGTAAAGTTTAAGGACTGCTGATCTGCAGCCAGGATTTACTGCCCCAGTGCTGAGGAGGAGATTCCTCCCCTTTCAGCGTAGCTACTCAGGCGGTGCCTCTGGGTACAATTTGCCAGTGTTGCTTCAGGATTTAGTGAAACACTTGAGTACACTCAGTTACCTTAAATTTAATCTGATGCTTACACAGTCTGCTGGATCCAGACCTGATATCTACTTTGAAATTCCTCAGCTCCCATAGATTTCCGGTGAAAGATAAGGACATTGAACACCTCAGAAAATTCATCATACCTTACAGACTTTGTCCCTGCATACGTAGTACTTGGGTTAGCTTCATCATTATCAGCTGTTTGACTCCAGAGAGAGGGGGTAGTGCTTCTCAGTGGTGAAAAACAAGTTGAAGTGAGGCAGAAAAACCTGTGATAAATTAGTGTGGAGAGCGTTAATGGGGCCAAATGTCCTGAGTTTATTGAATTAGGGAAGTCAAACGAATTTTAAAATTAAGCCTAGAGAGTGGGAGACTAGATACCGTTGGCACAACAGGAAAGTCTTAATGGCTGTTGTCTCAGCACATTAGGAAAACACTGTCAAAGCTCTTGCTGACAAGATGCTTTCTCAGGGATTATTAATTATATTGCATTATTAGCCAGACATGGTATGAGAACATATTTAACATGTTACTAAAATGCAGCAACCATTTAGCTAATAAGTTTGACTCGGTCTTTTAAATTTTCTTAATGATTAGCAGCTTAGTAAAACTGTAATGGTGAGAGATAAAAATATGATTCAACAAGCTGTGCTCAAGAGCAAGTTTTAACTGGAACTTGCATGTAGCAAGGACAGATAAAGTGTACAGTCCTAATTATCAGCCTGATGGAACGAGACAAAAGTAAATATATCATCAGATTTAACTAACTCTAATGACCCCGTCCTGCAGTGGCATATGGTTAAAGTGCTCCTGTGATAGTAAAACCCAGCTTGAGTCTTCACTGCAGCCATGGGGAGGACAAAAGGCCAGCAGTGCCTTACTCTGCTCATCCTGTCCCAGGCTGGAAGGAGAAAACTCCCTTACGTTCCACATGGCAGCTGCTGCAAGGAAACACAGCCTGACACCATTTTCAATTGGTGCCTCTGAACCCCCAGGCAGCTCTTCTGGGAAGTTCGGTGCTGTAGCTGTGGGACGCTAATGCTGTGGGCTTTGTTAAACCGATTTGTGTGCTGAACTACAGTAACTGGATGGCTTTCTATTGTCATTCAGCAGTGACACAAGGAAACAAAGACTGACTGCTCAATGTTGATCAATAAGGCCCCTCACAGCTGAGCTGCCAGAGTCACTGATGCCCCCGAGACAATAGGACAAAACCTAGCAGAAGTTTAGGAAATCATTTTGTACCCTCTTTATGATCACAGGACACCCAGCCTAGCTAGGACCTCAGAGCAGCAGCAAATCTGCTTTGAACCTCACTTCTCCCCAAATGCTCCTCCTGCCTCTTGTGCCTAGACAGGCCCCAGCAGCAGGTTTGAGGCTGCACCAGCACCATGCATGCAGAGGTGCTTCACAGTGGGGTGAAGAGGGCACTGGGGCCAGACACTGGCACCTCTCCAGTCAGGGTTCATCCTGGCTCCAGAGCCAGCTGCCACCAGCTCCAGGGCTCCAACCCCAAGTCTCACCTCTGGACCACCTGTTTCAAAGGGATTTAGCTGAGGGCTTGCACAGCTTTTACCACCTGTGAGCAGACGTGTCCTGCTAGGAAAATAGCTCCTCTCTGGCATTGGGTGTATACCTGAGATGTACAGAGGGGGAAAATCAGCAGCACAAGCCATCACATGCCATAGATGTTGTTCATCTTTTATCTAACAGACCTAGATAACAATGCTGATAGCAAGAATCCTCTTTTTTCTCCTTTTTGTACATTCAGATAACCCATTATATTTAACTTACAGTAAACACTGTGGAGAGCTTCTGAGCCTGCTGTGGCCATTGCTGTCACCTGGGGGTACCTGTGTGCAGCACACAGACCTTGTGCCCCAGCTCTGCTGCTCTCTTCTCAGCCCCAGCCTGGGCTCTGGTTCCAGCAGCCCTGCACGCCCCGTGTCAGACCTGGGTCACCCACCACTGCAGCACATGACAGCACTGACCCAGTTCTCCTCTAGTTAAATCCCAGCAGTCACTCCAGCAAAGCCTTTGGTGCAATCTTACTGCTTCAATGCACACACCAGGGCCAGGCATTTCTGCCAGTGCACATTGAGGCTGCACTTCCCATCACTTGGAAGTGACCAGAACTTGCTGTAGGGTCTTAATACCAAGAGAGTAAAGTCTACAAAGGAAAAAATGTTCAGGCACATGGAAAGGAGCATGAACCTCCCCTAAAACCAAACCCATAGCAGCAGCATGATCCTGCTCAGCCCATCTATTTTGTGCTTTTCGTTACATTCAATCCTCTGTTAGATTTTGGCCACTGCTTCACCAGCAGCTATGGTGAGCACACAGTGACCAAGCAATGCCAGTGTTTTATCTCTAAATAAATAATGGATTTCTACCCTGAGAAAGTTGCTAAAAAGTAACCTGGTATCACAACAAGAAGCATGCAAATCCTAAAAGTCAAGCAGAGAGCAGGCTTTTACCATGGTTCCAACATATGTCCCCAAAAAAGGAAGAAAAATCCTTGGAGTTTGATTCTGCCACATAAAAATGTCTCATAAAGAAGTGAAAAGAGCACAAACAAGGCCATGGAAACAGCCTGACCTCCTGCTTGCACACTGTCTTGGCTGAAACACCCAGCCAGCAAAATGCTAAGCGATGCAAAATAGGAGTTAGGTGAGTGGCACCTTCCAGTTAACCTTCCAATACCCATTTCTTCTTTGGGTCATCATTAATTGTTGCTCTATGAGCAGTCTGAGCCCTTGGCTGGATCTGGAGCCTGTGGGTCTCAAGCACTGTATGAAAGGAAGGGAAGGAAGGTGCAGGTGGGGAAGGAGGTGCCCTGGCAATGGTCACACCATGGAAGGGGTGGCAGCAGGCCTTGAGTCTCCTCTCATGGAGACCAGGAGTGCCCAGGCCTTTTGTGTGGCCAGTGTTGTGCTGTGCCTTGTGCTGCAGCAGTGAGACAGGGGAGAGAAGAAGCTTCCTGGGAGGGAAGAGAGAGCTAAATAGTCTGGCTGAAATGTAGGGAAAATGCCCATCAGCCCAGCCACAGTTTCTAAGATTCTCCAAAAAAAAAGCCTAATTTTTCCTTCATTTCAGCTAAGAGACAACCCTGCTCAATGCTGTCTGGTAAGATCACTGTCCCACTGGGCTCTTCCAGCAGGGAATTGAGATGGACAAGTACCATACTGCTCCTGCCCTTTCCCTGGCTCTTCCTGCAGCCCAAGTTGTCCCAAGTGTCTCAGAGTAAAATGCCAGGTTAGCACCTGTGGCTGGGAGGTGTGAACTGCAGCAGCCAGAAGGAATCCAATGGATGAGTCCTCCTGGTCTGCCAGCTGCAAGGTTTTTGTGAAATGAGACTTTTGCCCAACATTCTTCCCATGGTGCCTGAAGGAGGTGCATGCCCAGTCCCTCCTTTCTGGGTGCATGGGATGTCTATGCCTCCTCGCTGCGTCGCAGGTCTTGCAGCTCAGTCATGGCTTTGGCCGAGAGCTTCTTGCGGCGGAACACGGCTGCAATCTCCTCAAAGGACTTTCCTTTCGTCTCCGGTACTTTGAAGTAGGCAAACAGGAAGAAGATGAGGAGCAGACCCGCGAAGATCACAAACACGTATGGTCCACACAGATCCTGCAGAGGGAAAGGGGAAACAGGGGAGACCTCCATCAGCACCACAGGGATGGCTTCCCCTTCCTACCCCGGCTGGCTGAGGTGCCCAGCCAGACTAGGGGGAGGAAATCTGGGAGACACCTTCAAAACCTGCTGGGCTGCTTTGGGAGCCCAGCAGTGGGATCGTGCCAGTCATTTATTTGTGTGGTTTAAGGGATTTCTTACCGCTATGTACTGGAAGCACATTCCCACGATGAAGTTGCAGGCCCAGTTGCAGAAGCCGGCGACAGCGATGGCGGCAGGGCGCGGGCCCTGGCTGAACAGTTCGGCTACAATAAACCAGGGGATGGGCCCAGGCCCCACTTCGAAGAAGATGACAAAGAGGAAGATTGCGACCATGCTGACATAGCTCATCCAGGCAAACTGGCTCTGCAAGAGTTTGATGTTATAGTCCCAAAGCAACTCTCATTAATTATCACTAATTACTTTATTTAGGCTTCTTTTTCAGAAATTTCTTTCTATTCAGACAGAGGGGGACTGGACATGAATAATTAAGGTTTTAAACTCTTGTGCCAGGTGCTGGCTGGGCATGTGGTGCCAGCATTGCTGCCTGGAGGAGTTCACAGCCATTAACTCAGTGAGCTCTCTCCTTGCCTGCAGCTCAGCAAAATGAGGCAGAATGGCACCCTTTAATAACCAGGGTGTTCAGCAAAGGAAGCCACCTTTATTTGCTTTTTCATCTTGACAGGGGCTTGCACCAGTGGTTTGGACTGACTTTGATGGGATCTTCTCTTGTTTTCAAACCAGGGAGGAAAGAAGGAGAGAAATCCTTACCAGGAGCACAAGCCCAACTGTCATGGCCACGGCGCTGACTAACATGCCCATCAGACCTGCCAGGAACAGGGACCGCCTGCCCGCCTTCTCCACCAGGAAGACCTGTAGAAACACATGCAGCAGCTCAGTGTCCAGCACCACCACTCAGGATCAGGTCCATTAGCAATAACCAGCCTGTTACCACTGCCACACTGATCTTTTGCTCTCTTAGCTCTAGTGGTAGAGATTTATGTTCTGGTTTCTAAGTGTCAGAAACTCTGCTGGCAGCTGCTGGGGAGCCAGACCAAGCAGTTACCCTGCCAAGGGCAAGGGAAAGGCACACACACTCAGATCCCATGCATTTCCAAGCTCTCAGGACTTCCCACCGCTCCTACACATGAATTGCTGACTGTGGACTTTCTCTCTCTTTCCATTTTCTTTTTTTCTTCCAGGAACTAAAAACTTACTAGGTCTGCATTAGTTTGAAATCGGGCTTCAAAATGTAGCATGATTCAGGTCACATCACGGGCCATTGCACCTTGCCTGTCCTAGGGCAGGGATAGTTGTGTAGCAGCTGCAGTCAGGATTTTTCCTCCAGTCGCTCCCAGACTCCTTTTGCTTCCTTGGTAGTCACAAAGCTTAGTTTGCTCCTTCTCAGCTCCTCTTGGTGGGCTCCAGTCATGTCACCCAGCTTTTGACAGATACCTAAGGTACCAGACACCTCACCATGTGGGGAGCTGTAGCAGTGCAGCTGTCCTGGCCTAACCATGCAGCAGCCTCTGAGGCTGCTTGCTCCTTCCCCTCTGCTTGGAAGGACACCTCTGGCCAGGAGCTCCACCTTTCCTGCCATTACAGCCAGGATTTACACTTCCCAGAGACCGTCTCTTTTGCTGGAGGCTGTTCATGTGCTGACACGTGAAGTTGCAGAGGACGAGTCTCTGCTCCCTTCTCCCCTTTCCAAGGTCCACCCAGCTGTCAGCACTTCTGCCTTTTGATTAGGATCTGTCATTTATTGACAAAAGCAGGTAATTTTTAAGTGCTGGTGGACAAAAGAAGCAAAGAGCAAATGCCCAAGGCTGCAAGTACCACAGCCCTGGGGTAGAACTGCAGAACACCCTCCATGCTGAAGAAAGGCTTCTTCCAGCTGCACACCTCTGTGCCTCATTGCACAATAAACAGCACATTTTCTCCTCAGTATGGGGCCCTATGATAGACTTTTTCTAAGGCAGGTTCCCTCCAAGACCTCCTCTCTCACACATACTGGAATATGAATGGTTTGGATTGGAAGGGACCTTAAGGATCATCCAATTTCAACCCCCTGTCATGTGCAGGGACACCTCCCACAAGACCAAGCCTGGCCTTGGACAGTTCAGGAATGGGACATCCACAGCCTCTCGAAGAAACCTGTACCAGTGCCTCACCACCCTCACAAACAAGAATTTCTTTCTAATATCTAATCAAAACCTCATCTCTGTCAGTTTAAAATTATTCTTCCTTGTCCTAAATCTCTTGGAGCTGTGTATTTCTGCCTTTCAGCCAGTCCTGCATCACATTGGTGAAAGTCCTTTACTCCCTAAATCTCTAGAGAGATATGAGAGAAATAGACTTGGCATTTCCTGATCTTATATTAATGGCCACATTATAAAACTAATTGCCAGCTGATAAGAATTGTATTAATCCTTTTAGGAGAGAGACAAATAAAGGGAAGGTCTGTGGAAACAGAACCATCCCTTTATTACTGCAGAGCCTTGCCTAGATAGGATGAGGATAGGTGCTGGATTACTTTTATTACTGTGGAATAGCCTTTGGATATCACTGGTGCAGGTGCTGTGTACACACAGAAAACAGTTTGAAAGATAAGAGGTAAGAGCACACTGGGAGCAATGACTTCCCCATCACAGCCCCCATCCCCTGCCTGCTCCCTGGGGGAAGAGGACCTGCAGAATTGCAGTCTCAAGGGCAGCTTTTATTTTGGGGGGAAATGCAGAGTTTTCAGAGCTTCCCTGAACACAGTGGTGCAGTTTCCACTCACGAGGAATTTAGCAGTGCTGATCCATAGCAACATGCTCTATGTCAAGGCTTGAATTTTCAAATTAAACTTGCCCAGGGAATGATTTTTCCCTGTAGGATGTTCAGGGTCAGTTCTGCAACACTGCAAATCCCAGCTCCAGGATAAAATCATGTTTCAAAACCACACTGTACCTTATGTGTCTTTGTAATCCAGGGGGCAAAAGTATTTACTTACAGAGATAACAGTGAAGACCGTGTTCACCACTCCAACACCGATGGTTGCATAAACTGGTTGGTCAACCCCAGCTCTCTCGAAAATGTTTGTGGAGTAGTAAAAGATCTATCAGAATACATCAGGATGAAGGATTAGGCAACAGGGCTGGTGAAACTTTTTGTTCTCATGAGGGAAAAGTTGCACTTGCTTGGCTGAGATGTGGCATAATTTAATTATGATTAATTTTTCAACTTTTAATGGCTCGTTATAGTAATTAAAGCTGAAAATATCATAAGAGCCTGAGGGAGTTAAAAATCCTGTTGAAATTTCCCCCTTGAGCTACTGCATTTGCACATTAAATCTGTTTTCTTCTATGTAGTCTATGTTTAATCTTAAAATCCAGATCACCAGCACTGAGCACTCGAGATAAATATCTCAGTATGACCAAGTTTTACATTAATTTAAAAATATTCTCAATGCTATGACTCCCATTTCTTTCTTCTCTCCAAGAATAAGGTGATTCCTTTCTGGTGAAAGTTAGGGGTGGGAGGTAAAGGTTGGCTAGTGGATGGGGTGGGCATGGCCTGGAGCCAAGTAGGCTGAGATCCTTAATGCTTCTGGTGTTAAATGGTGATTTCTGGTATTCCAGGAGGTGATGCAAAAGTTGTTTAGCTAAAAATGGCTAGAAAATAGTGATTCTGGGGTGCTGTCATTAAAGAGAACAAACTGCTGACAAACTTGGGGAGGGAGAAGGTCATGGGAGGGCTCAGCATGGGCCAGCTGTGCTGGACTCCCTCCCACCCTTCTCCCCACCTGCCCTCCCACAGCCAGCTTGGCTCGACCCAGGAGCCCACTGCAGCAATGGGAAAACCTTCTTTCATCCCTGCATGGCTTGGATGGAGCCAGAGCTGCCTTTCCACGCTCAGGATGGATCTCTTGAGAGACAGACATTTTGGGGAGACTCACCGCGTTGATTCCTGAGAACTGCTGGGATATTTGCACCATCAGTGCCACAATGACAGCCTGCCTGTACTTGGAAGAGGTGAAAAGCTGTTTTATGGAGACTTTCTTTTCACTAGCAGCTTCTTGCTTTTCTTTTTCCATCTCTTCTATCTCTTTCATTGGATCACAGTTTCCTCTAAGCCTTTTCAAATCTTAGGGGAAAAAAAGATTGACGTTTTATTTTCAGTGGTAGATAAATTGTATATGTAATGACAAGAATCTCTTTAGGCAAAATTCAAGGTAAGCCAACCACATGAGGGTTCCTATGGCTCATCCAAGGATCCAGAATGCATCTGCTTGGTCAGGGGCAGCAAACATCAGCTCTGCAACAGCCCTGACACATCACTCTCAAGCCTCATCCCTCAGCAGTGCTGCTTAGTCCCATGCAAATATCTCAGTCCTTTTTGATCCAGAGCTAGTTTGTATCTCAGCAGCTCAGAGCATGCCATGGAGCAACCACAGTCACATGTGGTCCTCACCCACACTTTTATATTGTTTTATATGTACAGTATAAAAACAAATCTAGACAAGCCCAGAATGTCTTTCTTACTTTTTTTAGCTTCCTGCACCTTCCCCAGTTTGATGTAAAGGTATCGGGGGCTCTCGGGGCACAGTAAGAGCAGGAAGAACTGCAGCAGGGCAGCCACGCCAGACAGACCAAGGAGCAGGGGCCACATCTCGTCATTGCCCAGAAGAAAGTCTAGTCCGAGGACCTGGAATAATTGAGGCATATTTGAATGGATCATTTTGCACCCCAAGAAAAGAAAGCAATTGACCACTGTGATGTTTTGAAGTGACAAGCTGGAGGAAGACTAGAAGCAGATACCAGCTCTTTTTCTGGATGTGGTTTTTTTTTTTTTTTTCTGTACATTTATGTGCTCACCTGTTGTGTAGTTGTTACTTGTGCCATGGTGGGAAAGCTGATGGGGGCTTTGGGCTCCCTGCTTCCCTGATGAAGCCATGTTTGAGAACCTGATTATCAGCAGTCTCATGCTTAGGATCCAGCCTGACACTGATGACATGCTTTAAAAAGTCCTCAGGGAGAGGAGAAATTGTTTGCAGAAGTATTTTTTATTTCTTGAGAAGTTGTCTTTGTTAAGACACCTCTTACTGAAGGCAGGGGTTTAACCCCATTAGGGCAGATTGTTTTGCACACTCCTTCAGTTTTGGGTTGGAATGGTGAACAGTAGCTCAGTGTGTCACTGTGGCCTTCCTATTCTCTGAAACACCTTCTCTGGATGTGTGTTTTGCTGCTCACCTGGCTGAAGAGGATGCCCGTGACGATGGCGAGCTGGTGCAGCGTCCCCAGCGCTCCTCGAAGGGCCGTGGGAGAGACCTCGCTGACGTACATGGGCACGAGTCCAGAGGAGAGCCCTGTGCAGAGCACACGGGGGTGTCACCTCTTGTAGACAGCTCAGCAGCCAGCAGAAACCACTTCCCAAATGGGAGAGGAGGATGGAGCCTGTGTGCTGCACCCCACACCCCACCAAGCCCATCAGCCTGGATGGGAACCACCTGCACCCTGGAAAGGTGCTGGGATGTCCCTGCATTCAGAGCTCCCAACTGGGAAACCTTTTTACTTGGACACACACATCAGAGCACAGAGCAGGGATTGTTTGCTGGGAGAAGTTATCACAGGGCAAACAGCCTTCTTAAAACTTGCCTTGAAACCTCAAAGTGGAGTATTGTATTTGCATACCAGTAACAGTATAAAGAGCTGTTATTTCTAAGCTAATGCTAATGTTAATGTAATTCCCAATTATTTGCCAGCTATATCCTCTCTGTGCACAGTGGTCCTGTGCTCCCTCTCTTTGGAACCTGTTAACCAGCCTGGCTAGTGATGTGCTCTTACAGCAGCCAGCAAGACCTATCCTTGAAATACAGAGGAACCTGCTCCTTTCTAGGATATGTAAAATGAACATATGATAGAGCCAATCCAAATACTTCTGGGAAAGATCCTTGATCAAGAAGAGCAGACATGGGGAGAAGAGGGAAATTCCCACCCGTGAAACCCATTCTGATTTTAAAAAGGATTAAAAATATGGGAAAATCTGAACTGCAGCCCTGGAGCAAGCTACCAAGGAGCTGCTTCCAGTGGCTGACCCAGCCTGGACTCACCACAGTACAGCCCTGTGACTGCTCTCCCAGAGATGATGAGGATGTGGGATGGCCCGAATTTCGCCAGCCCCATGAGGAGGTTCCCAGCAATGGAGAGGATGTTCACCACCAGCATGGCTTTCACCCTGCAAGGCAGCAGCAGCACAGCTCCTCTGGCACCTCGTCAGCCAAAGCAGCCATTGCAACACACAAGAGCAACTATGAAGTCACTTAATCAGTACTACAAGGGGAAAAACAATGATAGCAGGCACTGCAAAATAGGAGGGCCAGGGTACAATCAGAGTAGTTAAAATGATATTATAAATTGTATTTTACATCCTGCGCAAATACCGTGCAGATGTCCTCTTCCTTTTGCCATGGAAAGAAAAGGGGGAATTCAGAACTTAATCAGGGCTGCTCCTCAGCTGCTGTCTGAAATGCTCAAGTTGCAATAAAATGTCTGATTTGTAACTGAGGATTTTAAAAAGCCTAACGTCTGTGATGGTTGAAACAACATTTTGGAATTTGGGATGGTTATTTTTCCTTTTTTTCCTAATTTGCTGAAAATAACACAAATTGTATTTCTACAGGGAGGAAATGGTTTTATGGGAAAAACCCATCAGCAGGGTTTGGGCTGTGGCACAGAGTCCCAGCTCACAGCAGCCTCTCACCTCCCGAGCCGGTCGCCGATCCAGCCCACGGTGAAGGAGGAGACCATGCCCCCGATGGCGAACACGGACACGGACAGGGACCAGTACATGGTGAGGATGTGTGGGGAGGTGGCAGGGTCAGTCGGGGGTGGCAGTGTCCCCTCTGTGCCATCCTCCCCAGAGGCATTGGTGCCATGTCTGTCCGGGGGGACAATGCCCAGCACCCGCCCATAGTGTGCTTCTATCACCTGGGACAGGTAAAGAGGAAAAACGCCATCAGCTCAGATCTATAACCACCCCAGCCCCTCTTTGGGATTTTATTCTGCCTCAGGTAAAGATTTGCGCTGCAGGCTCTGGACGGTGAAATCTTGGGGTCCCCCCAGCTCCACAGCACCCAGAGCCCAGCAGGGCAGGCACAAAGCATTCCCCTTCCCAGGCCTGGGCTGAGCCTGGTGCCTGGATTTGGCACTGGGATTGGTGGAGGGTGCAGTCCCTTGGCTCGTGTACAGGGACTGTGTTGCAGTGGGGACAGCTCCATTACATGCAGAGCCCCACTCCTTTCCCTGGGGATGTGCCAAGGAGGGTCCTGGCCTTGTTGTCACCCCGCTGCTCTGTTGTGGGGACTTGATTCTGTGGGAGAAACTGCCTGGGAAGGGACAGAGCCCTCCTGAGAGCTTCTGCAAGGGACAGACTGGCCCTAGCTGCCCTGTAGCTGCAGTTCTTTGGCCATGCACAGCTTGAGGGGCTCCACTTACCTTCTGGGGGGCATTGATGACCCCCAGGCTGTAGCCATACTGGAAGAAGCCCAACACCGCAGTGAAGACAGAGAGGATCAATGTTCCCGTGAGGTGCTGGGGCAGGAAGCAAAGAACAACCTCATCATACTGTCCTAGCAGTGCCCAAAACTGGGGGAGGGCTGCATCCCACCCCTATTCCAGGGGACCCTGCTGCCCAGCTGGCTGGGACAGGGCCATGCAGGGATGCTGCTGCAGCAGCACAGGTGGTTGGCTCACTCCAAAGGAGAAGAAAAGCCCTGGGGACAGGCAAGATCAGACCCCCAGGGCAGAGTGGTGTTGCCCCACAATGACAGTCCAGCTCTCCCTGCTGCACTGCCCATCCTGGCCCTGGAGCTCGTGGGATCCAAAGCTCTGCCCAGTACAGCAGTGCAAGAAGCAGCAGCAGCAGTGTGTCCTTCCCCATCCCCATCCCTGGAACACAACAGCTGGGAAAAAAACACCAAAAGGATGTTTTTCAGCAGTGCTGTTTAAAGCATTTTTTCCTCCCATCACAGTTGAAGTTATCCAATAAGCCATCAGAGCTCTTAAAAATAAAAAATAGCCCCTTGGCCCTTTTCCCCTTTACCCCTGTGCACAGTTAATTAGTGGAGGGGATTTTTTGGGGGTTAGTTTCAGCAAGGGATTGCTCAGTGCTGGGGTCCTGCAGAAATTCTAGTTAATTTCACTAGAAAGTCTAGTGCAAAAATACCGGTGAGCCATGATTACCTTCTCTGTCTGCATTTTCCTTTTCTCATCCACCTGGCAGCTCCTCCGCCCTCCTTCTGGGAACAGTCGCTGTCCTGGGCTGCAGAGCAAGGTGAGGGCTTGGGCAGGGAAGGAAGGACAGCAGAGCTGGGATGGAGGCAGGAAAACGGGCTGGTGCTTGGAGAGATGGGACTATATCAACTCTGGAGTTAATGAGAAACCCAAGTCTTCCACGCATTATTTGGCCACCGCTCAGCTCAAAGCAGCCACCACCAATCCCCGTGTTTGGGACACACACGAAACAATGGGAGACCTGCAAAGACATAGAGTGGATCTGGAAAATTCAAATGATCCAGCTGCAGGTCCCTCAGCTGAACAGTTGGAAATGTGATGTGCCAGGGGCTTGAGCCTGTTTCGAGATGCTCAACACCTTCCTCAAGTTCTGTGCTGGGTGTGCATGTCACATCACAATCCTCTTGCTGAATCAGGGAGAAGAAACCTCTCCAGCACATGTAGCAAAGCAGCTAGAAAATGACTAAGTGTTTTATTTAAATAGCAGCTAGCACCTGCTTTAAAATATATTCATGTGTGTATATCACACACAGAGCCACATATAAACACAGATGTACACAGGTCTCTCTGTGTATCCATACACAGACACCTGCATACCCAGAGCCCCCTCAGCCAGCAGCTCTAATACCAGCACACACCTATCAGAGGAGACAGCTGTATGTGTATATGGACATAAAACATAACAAAATTACCCAGAATATTACAGGAAAAGAGGCTTTCATTAAAAATCCTACAGTGGTGTGAACAGTGAGCCTTTCAGCACCACCAGCTGATGGCTGCACTGTCAAATATTGTGCATTCTGGGAAATGCTGCCAATGCTGCCAAATACTACTGATGCTGCCAAGTATTTTTGCCTTGGCTCACTCGGCTTTCATGAACTTTGCACATATCTGCACAAGCTGGTCTGAGCTGGTCTTGCTCTGGCTTGGGCTTTGCTGTCCTTGACATGGTCAGAGAGAGGAGCTGCAGGGCCGGGGGGGACAGTGGCATCTTTAGCGGCAGCACCATGCCAAAGTCTGAGTCAGCCAGGAAGGTGATTAATGCTGATTAAAGTCATTATCTTCCAGATCAGCCCCTGATGGGTCCGGCAGCCAAGTTACAGCACTCATTGGATGATGCTCTCAGTCAGCCAGGCTTCACACGGGCACAAAATGTACTTTCTACAGAGGAAGAGCAAGAGGAAAAACAACAAAGATGAGTAAGACCACTAATCTTTGCACTGGTCTCCAGTAAAGTAAAACTTTAACTGGAGTAGGAAAGTTCATTTCATTAAGCAGGCTTTGATTCCAGCCATAGCACCTGCATTCCCCTCTTGGGCTGGTGTAGCTGTGACAGGAAGGGCCACAAGGCTGAGCTTTTTAGTTTTCCCCAATATTTGTCCTTCCTGCTGAGATCTTTGCCAATGGTGTTTGTTTGCTCGCTGTGTGGATACCCAGGCATTTACAAGCAGTTTCTTTGCATTGCAGTTAAATACCTTCACAATGGGACTGGCAGGATTTGACAATTACCAGGCTGCTAAGGCTTGAATCAGAAAACAAATGGGAGCCCTGACCCAAGACTGAAACCTTCAGGCATTGTGAAAACCTTGCCAGGACAGATATCCCCCTCCAGGATTCCCACGTAGCCCTCTGGGATCCCCATCCTGGTGCAGGTGCCTGGAAGAAAGAGGATGATGCTTTCCCTCACTACTTTCCCCAGACTAGTGGCACTGGAGGGATCAAAGGCCACCAACATACCACGAGCAGGGTGGCCTTTCCATGTCCTGCCCACTGCTGCTTGGAGCAGAACATTCCCATAATCCTGGGCTTCCTGCGTGTGGAGCAGCTGGAGCAGTGCTGGAGGCACGGGTGAGCATCACTCACCTCCCCAGAGCAGCCCTGCAGCTCCCATGGATGCCAAAGGCTGCAACCCCACGTATCCCTCAGCCAGGTCTGCTAGCAAAAGGCATGGAGTCATCCCGGGGTTTTCCCATCCCTCCCTGGCCCCTCTTACCCTCCCTGCCAGGCAGGATGTTGCAACCCAGTGCCAGGGCTGCCTCACCTCTGTCTTTGAGCCTCTGGCTGGTGGCAGCTGGGCTGTGACACACTCCTCCACAGCCTGGCCCCAGACGATTTAAGCACATACTGACTCTCAGTGGCACTAACAGACTCCAGACCCTGTGATTCTCTGAACAGGGGGCTGGATGTGGATGTGGTGATTGGCACAGGCCAGCTTTAGGCTGGTCCCAAGGCTGGTGGATGGGAAGGGTTGGTGTGTAAATTTTCCTCTCAATGAATCACATCCCAAAGGGGCTGATGGGGTTAGCTTGGTAGAGAGGAGTGTTCCTACAGCTCCACCAGGATGAATGAACAACCCATCACATCTCTTGCACATCTGGCAGCCAGTTGTGGTCACAGTCCAGAGGCTGCAGAGAGTGGCACAGCACAGCCCAAAGCAACACTGACCCATCCCAGGGCTGGTGAGCCTGGCCAGGCAGTGTTTAGGTGATTGGCAAACAACAAGGTCTGCATTATTGCTAATGCCTTATTTAAATAATAAAGTGCAAGAACTGTGCATAATGTCAGACAGAATTGCCATGCTTATTGCCTACTCTATTTGTGTGTAGTGTAATTGGTGGTGTTGATAATCTGTGTGATAAAAGCAATGGGCTGAAGTTTATGGTGGGGCTCTTGCTTTTGAACAGCTGAACACGCTTGTCACCTCAGTGGAAGGAATTCAAAGATTGCAGAGGGGCTGTGAGGCTATCCCCAGGTGCTGGGGCAATTTGCACATCCATTTTACTGCCTCTGAGTCATTCAGAGACATCTTTGATGTTACAAACAAAAAGGAAAAGTATGCCATAAACCAAAACAAAACAAAGGAAAAAAGGTAGATCTGGTCTGCAAGACTCGGCTCTCTAAGAGCAGGCTGATGCTCTCAGCCACCTCAGTGGCTGGCACAAAACCAAAATTATGTTCGTTTATTTTTCAGCTGGGGCAGGCAGCAGTGCTGGGGCCACATATGAGACAGCAGCTCAGGCTGATAAAACACGTTTAGGAGAGAGAATTCGGCGCATTTACAGCACTGCTGTAAAGATACCAGAGGTTAATGAGCCCCTTCCCACCCCCAGCTCTGGGTGGTGCAGCATCTCCCAGAAGAGAAAAACTGGGAAGCAAACCCAGCAAACCTCTCCAGCTGCAGGTCCCGACTGCAGGCAGGGATGCCTGCAGGGGCAGGGCAGGGCAGGGCAGGGATGCTGCGGGGCAGCAGGGGCTGTCACAGGAGTCCTGTGCCAGGAAATGCCTCCTTAGTGCTGAGGAATCTCCTCAGAGCCGTGCCCAGGCGGGCGCCTCAGCCCGGACAGAGGCAGGGGCTGATGTGGAGCTCCACCCACACCTTTGGGACAGGCAGGTTCAGTCTCTGCTGGCCTACACGAAGCTCATGCTGGCCCCAATTTCAGAGCATCAAATTGTTGCACGAGCAGGAAAAGACTTTGGGGAAAGACCTTAAGTGGGCTCACATCAAGACAATAAACTGCAGCTCAACTTCAGTCATTTCTAGCAGCCAGTCCAGCTCTGGGGTTGGGGCCAGAGTCACCTCAAGTATCCCCATTCTGTCCCAAAATATGTAGTGTCAACCCCCAAATCATCTCACAAAAGACCATTTGATAATAATTCTGAAATAGGTTTGAAAAGATTCAGTTCCCACAATTAGCTGCTACAGCCTTACCTCTGAGCATCCTTCACCTGGCAGTGGTACCCAGCATCTCCCAGGGTGGTGGAGCTGACCATGGCCCTTGCATGGCCTCAGGGCTTTTCTTCCATTTACCATGACATCCCTGAAGTTATACAGTATTTCATAGCAATTCTGTAAATAATTCAATCTGCAACAGTCTCAAGCAACCCCTGCATGCACAGTCATCACTGCTATTTCCTCCTGTGCCACTGCACAGCTGAAAAATTTCCTTTCCTGGGCAAAAAGTCCCAGAAACAGGGTTTTAAAATGAGCTGCAGGTTTTATTTCTTTAAACACTAATAATAAGTAGTTTCTGAGAGCATTAATCAACCATAAGCACATTTTACTTATAGCAAAAGACAAGCAAATCAAAGCTAGTAACATTTGGAGAGGAAATGTCTTTATAATAATCATGGGTTGATTTTGTAGAAGAGGAGTTTTCAGGTGGTGATGATCCATCAAGACATCTCTTGGCCACTGCTCACTGCTGGGCAGCATCACAAGGGATGTGTCCCACCTCCCTGCACTCATCCTGTTCTAAAACCACCTTCCTAAGAGTCTCCAGACAAAGAGCATTGTGACTGGGAGCCTTGAAAATCCCATTTACCTCCATGTCCTCCAACACCCCAGGTTTTATTTACCCAAACATAAAAGGCATGGCTTAATGGTGAAGTTTTGTGTTTTATTGTGGATGGAACTAGAAAAGCATTTGCTCTGTGTTATCTCCATACACACATGCCATAGACAAGACTGTGGTAATACTGGCTTCTATGATTTTTGTTGCAAATGATTCTGAGATTTAAAAAAATACATTTATAAACCACCTGAGTCGTTTAAACTCATCGACTGCCTGCTATTTCATCACTGTATGCAAAACCCCATAATAACAAAAAACATCCAAAGCTGTGCATTTGTCACTTGAAGTAGAACAAAAAACACCCCAAAACAATTATCAGTTTGCAACACAATAAAAGCTCTGGGCTTTATTTGATTTTTATTTTAACCACAATGAAAATACAAAGAGCTGGTGGCAATCAGTGTTTGTGATGGGATTTGAATACCAGTATCGTGATCCTGTGGCCATCCCTACGCTCTCCAGGCTGCACCATCCCAACAGGAGGGTGCCTGGTGCTGGAAGAAGGCACCACAAAGCACATCCCCCAATTTTCCCTGAACTCCACATCCTGGGAGTCCCACTGCTGGCAATCCCTGCAGTACCAAACCCTGACACCCTGCCCACAGAATGCTTCGGGTGAGGGTGGCCCGGCCCATCCCATCCCCGCCACCCTGCATCACCTCTTACCCTTGATAAAGATTCAAGTTTGACCAAGTCCTGTTGATTTAATCATTTTTTAATAAAGCCATCGTTACTGAGTACACCAAGATTGCCAGTTAAGCTCTCTATATGTCGCTGGAGGTAACAGCGCTGTGATAGACAGCGGAACGGAAAAAAAAAATAAAACAAAACCAAACCAAAAAAACAAACCCCAACCGAAACGAGGTAGGTTAAAACCAGCAACACAGACCTTGTTATGCGACACCCCAACACCACAGGCGGCCATGCTTGCAGCTACTGAGAAAGAAAACCCCAGATACGCACCGAAAACGGAAATCAACTGAGCAGAGTTTATAAGGACACGATTCAACCTGAACTAAACACACACACACGGTTCGGCACAGATGTTGTCTTTCACTGTATGTTGGGTAATTCCTAGGGAGTGGAGGGGGTGGAAAACGAGTAGATTCAGACCCTTGGCTGAAGAAACCACACATATATATAATTTTTTAAGCTCTTTACAAGCCCAATCCAGCAACGTGGGGGACAGGCAGCTTGTTTCGTGGTCCCCGTCCCTGTGCCAGCTGCTCCTGCACGCGCCAGTGCCCGGCTCCGGATTCAGGGGGAACAAGCACCCGCAACCTGGGGTGCCCACAGCATCCTGGAGCCTCTGCAGTCACAAATGCCCCTGGGGGAGAGCACGGGGCTCCTGGGACTGCTCTGCCCTCCTCTCCTCCTCCGATCCCGTCCCGGTGCCCCAAAGCCCCGGGGCAGGAGGCACCTCCGGAGCAACAAGAAATGGCACCTCTGTCCCTATCAAGACACACCATTATGTGAAGATCCATATAGAAATATGGATTGACAGACTTGACAAAAATGGTAGCTGATTTTTATTAGTCTAAGGCTAGTAGTTTAGCCATTTAAAATCCATTTCCCAAAAGAGGGGAAAAAAACCTATTATTTTTTCTCTTCTTTAAAAATCCGTTAAGCCGTTGCTGCCAAAAGCAACATGTAAATGTTGGTGAAGGCAAAAGATTTCTAAAATTACCCAGCTATATGGTTATGGCCTTCATCACAAAGATAAAAGGTACATTTATTGTGCTGTCTCTCACCAGATTTAATTGGTAACTTTACAACATACTATATATTTGATGCTAGCAGGCAGACAGAATTAAAAACAGACTTTTTGACACTGTTTCTTTCCCCGTTCTTACAAAGTAGGGGACAAAGAAAAAGTAAAACTAAAAAATAAAATAAAATAAAATAAAGGAAAAACTCATAACCCACTATAACACAGCGTAATCAGGAGACCTCAGGGGGTCCAAGCGTGAAAGTCCATCCCTGGCTGCAGTCCCTGCCCCGGGGCTGGCGGCGCCGGGGGAGCGTGGGGAGAGGGTTCCTCAGTGCCTTCCCCACCTGCCTCTACAGTGTTAGTCCACGTGTTTAATGTCCTTTAAATTAGAAATAATGCCATGGCGGTGAGTGCCAAGTGCTCCTCTGTTACCAGTTCATCATGGAGTTTCTGTTGAGGGTCATGAAAAACACTTGGCTGCTTCCTCCGGATCTCACCGATGCAAAAAATACCTGTTTGGAAGGAAAGAACACTTATTAATGCTTAGGGATGGATCTTACCCATGCCAGACTGGGATTAAATTAAGCCACTCATTAGTAAACCTCCTTCTCCCTCACTACCAGAAAGAGTTTGGAATGCCTTACAAATACCAGGTTTATCACCTTTTACTGCCACAGCATCATTTATTATGAAGTACTAACAAAAAACTGCTGTCAGTGGTTTGGATCTTGCTAAACATTCACCATTTGGGTCAATATCTGCCTCAGTCTGAAATGGCTCTTTTTGGAAAAGTCAGTCCTGGTATTTCAGCTATTCCTGAAAGTAAAGACCAGGAAAAAGACTTCCCTTCAACATGCTCAAAGTGCAGAAACACATCAGGATTCTGTATGAAGAACAGGGGTTTTGGTGCTTCTGGCAGGATCCACCTGCATTTGATTCCAAGGGGAGTCTTAAAAAATAATTAAGTTATAATTTGCAAATATTGAAGGGAACAATCTGAAGCTTCTGTCCTTAATAAAACCAAAAATTACTCAATCTTACCACTTTAACAAGTTCTCCAGAAAGAGAAACATCTGAGTTTACTACTTCAAATCCATCAGTTGGTTCTAGTATTATAGAAAGATCAAGGCTTTTTTCTCAAGCTTTGTTACAATTAGATTATACTTAAACTTCAATTCAGCTTCTTGGGCAGCTTCTCATAACATGCTCAACTGCAAAGTTAGGACACATTTTCCTGCAGAGCTTCAGCCTACCTCCATGCCCCAGGAAGGGCAGCACTCAACTAATGAGCAGCTGCTCACTGAAGTGATCATGGCCTCGAAGCTCATTTACTGCACATTATTAAATCCTGCTCTGAGGACACAGCCACTGGTTTCTTCACTGGTTTTGTGACCGTGTCCATCATGAAAAATCTCCTACTTCTTGGTCCTGACTTGTCTTAGTGAAACCTTGTGAGAGGAGGGAACACCACCAGCAGAAAGACCTTGGCATTCAACCATCTCTTCCATGCAAAAATGTCTTTTCTTCCAGCAATTTCTCCTCATTTGCTGCCCCCCTTGCAACACCTGTGGCAGAAGTAATCTACATGACAGCCATACAGCTCTAGAGCAGCATTTATCACTGCTGTTCACAGAAATGGATGAGGCTGTAAGAGGAAAGTAATTTAAGATGCATCAAAATGTATCTAAAGATGCATCAAAATCTTTCTGCATCAGAGCTCAAATCAGGGTCACTTACACACCCTTGCTAATACTCAACTTTTAGAGTTCACTTGGCAGCCTCAATTAATGTTCAGAGAATTGGGAGAAAGTCAAGCCAAGTCAAGGCAGATCTCAGCTAGATGTAGAAGAGATCTTACAGGCTGAGGTCTCCATCCACTGGAGAAAATTAACTGGGAATAGGCTTATGGGCATTGCTTATTAAACAGGACCTTCAGATTAATTATTAACCTCAAGACAAACCAGACATAAGCTCTAAAAGCACCTTCTAGCTCGCAGCACAGATACAAGCTTTGAAGTGGACTTACCTTATCATTTCTTTCACATAGAAACTTCAACCTTTGAGCTCTCTTGTGCATAAATACTCCATCCAAATGTCCTGTCTCCACTGACCGGATCTCAATAGCTTTCTCTCCCCAGCCCATTATTTGATTGGAATGAATGTAGGCTGTCAAAAGGAAGTGTTTGGCAGGTGTTACAACTTGTGTTGAGCTAAATATTATACAACAGGCAGAAAAGCTCTCATCAGCTGTTACTCAAAGCCTAAGCAGAACAATGGCAGAGCTCTGATGGCCAGGCATGTGCCTGCAGGGATAGCAGCCTTTTAGAGCACTTTTCATCCAGAAATTGCTGAGAAATTAAAACAGAAGCAGCATCACTACTTCTGGTTTCAGAAGGTGAGGAGCTGGGCAGTGTTTTGCCTTCACAGGCTGTGGAGCTGATCAACAGCAGAGCCAGAAGAGCGACTGAAGGGCTCCCAGCTCCACACCCAGCCCCTCTCCACTCAACACAGTATCCCACCAGTGCAACAGTTGGCATTATTTCACATTTATCTTATACTCAAAAAGTTCAAATCTTGAAGAAATTACTTGCTTTTATTATGGAGGACTAAACTGCAGAAATGTAGCAATTGCATCTCATAGCTGGCTGAGGGAAATCCCCTTTGATAAAAGAGGGAAACCCCCTTCATCCCAAATGATCCATTCTCAGCATTCTCAACTCCCCATCTTACTTGTGGCTTGTATTTTAAGCAGTGAAGAGGAAGGCTCGACCTACCCACGGAAGTAGGCATTTCTCCCCACTGGAGCACCACGTCTTTAGTTATGCGTCCGTAGGTGTTCACATAGACACCTTCATCCTCATAGCACACCAGCATCTCCATCCCATCTGTCTTGGGCAGGATGACAATGGCATGAGGAGTAATATTGCCCTGAATCTGCAGGCAAAACAGACCCCGAGAGTCAGAATTACACTGAATGGAGAAAGGGGAAGGGGGAAGGGAGCAGAGCACTGCAGGGAAAAAAGCCCAAACAGCTAGAGAACAAAGCCCTCCCTCCATTCCCCACACAGGCACTGGCTTTCAGAGATAAGCCTGAAGGGGAATAAACTGTCATGTTTACCCTACCATCAAAGCTGTCTGAGACAGCAAGGATAAACAGGTTCAGCAATTACAGACAGATCACAACATACACACCCCCAAGACTGATGGCTGACACTTGGCTGGAACACAAGTAAGTGACTGAGCCAATGAATCCATCACCAGTTCAAATCAAGGTAAATAAACTCAGAATTTTACAGGCAGCCCTTGGGAGGAAATATCCTATTTTTCAGCAATCATCCTCTAGCTCCAAGGGCAGCTGCACTGACTTTCCACCCATGTCTGCCCTTCCATAGCTAAGACAACACAAAACCATCCCAAACTGCCCCATCTCCCTCTGCTCTTGCTAGTTCTCACAGAGGAGACTGCTGCTTGGATCAGATTCAACAATTCCTGCATTTGTTTAGTGACACACTTTCTCCTAGACCAGTGTATTGTGGGCCAACAGTATAGATGGAGTTTAAAGGAGCCAAAAAGAAAATCCTACAGAGAGCTCCATTACTGCTCCATGCAGTGTACAGACAGATTCTCCTTTTTGTGGGACATGGCAACCTTAAACTTTAGTGCTCCTGCACGAGGACAGAAACAGCCTATGCAGATGAACGTGAAGTATGTGAAGCTCTGAGTGTTCTTTAAATGAGGGCAGCACTGGGGAATGTCACACCCATCACTGGTCCCACTTTGAGCCCCTGGGAGCCTGTCCAGACCTCAGTGGTGACCCATGTCACCACGCACAGGCAGCAGCACTGCCCAGGTACTCACATGAGATGGAATATAGATATCATAGGAGTTCCCAGAATCTACATCAATCACATGGAAACCAGTGTGGGATCCAAAGATAACCTTCAGCCTCTGACCCTCTTCTACAGTGAGATCCACGAGCAAGGGCTTGTGCTGGAGATCTGAAAAAGACTTTTATAATCCCTTCCATGAGCACCACAGAAAACCAACAAATCCCCTTTGCAGCAGCCTGATAGAGTTTTGAAATCACATTTGTTTGTCTGTGTTTCCTACTAAATATGTGGTTATTTATACTCCTGTCTCTGTGTTCCCCTGTCAGATGGCTCAGAGGGTATTCAGCATCCCAGCAGATAAGTGCCCACCCTTGCCAAGCCCAGCTCTCTCTCACAGCAGCCTGAGGCCAACACAAGGATTTGGTCTCCAAAGGAAGGAGACAGCTCAATTTTACATGAGTGTGTGTTCAGTTTCTCTCAGCAGAGATCTGTGACCACCCAGCCCCTCTCCTGGCAGGGTCACTGCTCTGGTTTGGGCAGCTGAAATGAATCAGTTTAGCAAACACCTACTTTTCTCTGCTCCATCTAACCTGCTGCAGCAAGGCTGGGACCAACCCCCAGCCATGCCCAGATCAAGCACCATGGTTTAGGTGATCAGCAGGAGAGTGAAACACCTGTGGGAAGGTGGACCCCAGACCATTTTGATGCTGCAGAGCTCTCCATGTCACTGAGCCCATTGATTCTGGCTTTTGCTCAGAAAAAGCAAATGTGACCTATACTGCATAACCCCATTTGTGTTGTAAAGATGTAAAATGAGATTACTGAGCATGAACATTTCCAAAAGGCATTGCCCTTGTGACTCTTCTTGCACAGAGCTTGGGATGAAAAGTGCTCTGAAGGACTAAGCACAAAGTGTCTACTGGCAGGTTGGAGAGGAGGAAGGTCTCACTGAGAAAACCAAGGCAGGTGAAAAGGGAGGAAAAAGGAGAGAGGAAGAGGGGGTTACTTTCCCAAACTTTCTGTCTTGAAACAGAATCCACATTGCAGAAGGGGAGAGGACCTTGCAAAATGAAAATAGAGAGTCATGCCAGCCTATTTTTGTACTGCATGTTAAAAATTAGTCAGAGGGGAAAAAAAAAACAACTAACATAAAAACCCCACAAAAAACACCCACCAAAATCCCCAATTCAATTTTACTCATATGCATTTGATCAGCTTTCTGCAAATTCCTCAAGTAAAGCCTGCTAGCATAAACTAATAATAACACATCATTGTTGGCTGTAAGCAGAACACATCCAATCTCTTCAGCCAGCAAGGATCCCATCTCCCATGCCTGCCAGGCATCCTGAGGAGCTCAGCTATATAAGCAAGATGCTTTTCTGCTCTGCAGAGTACAGAAATCTTATGTATTTACAATTACAGAGTGTAAAAGACAAACATACCTTAAATGCCATAAACTTGTGATATGGTTTAGGAGCCCAGGCGTAGATCTCTACAGCGTTCTTTAAGGCAATCACCAAGAACTTGATTCTTTCATATTTCACTAAAATAAAAAACAAACCCAATTTTAAACACATTCACTCTCTTCCCAACAAATCTCCTGAACAGCTTCTCAAGCCATTCCTCTGTTGATTCTCATTATACATAAGAGTCCACCTAATGCATAAAGATGAATTCCAAATTTACTGGTGGCTATGGTCCACCCATACTTTTAATATCAAATTGTCAGGTCAGACCTAAGACTAGAGAACACAACCACATCTCTTCAGGCATTTATTTCCACTCACCAACTTTGTAGTGGATGCATCCCTCCAGGTCCCCAACTGTGATCCAACCCTGCTTCTTCTCCACCTCAGGGTCATTGTGTAAAATCCTGTTTCTCAGCCAGGACAGGTAGTACACACGCAGCTTGTTCTTCTTTCCTGTTGGCAAAGGAAATGTCCCTGTCAGAGCAGAGCATGTTTGCCTGGACCATCTTGAAGTTTCAGTGCTTATTTTCAATCACAAGGTGACAGAATTTAAGTCCATTTCATATGAATAAAAATTGCAAATAGCAATTTAGTTGTTGTGTTGGGTTTTTACTTGGAAAGAAATATATGGAAAGCACAGCCCAGACCTCTGTCTCACAGGCTGCAGACACACACTGGAAAAGCCAGGCTTTTGTTTCCCACAGGCTGGAAATACTCCTTTTCCTATAATCAGTGTTCACAGAGACAGTGGGGCTCAGTGGGACAGTGATCCCAACCCTCCTTCAACTCAAAGCTTATCCAACCACTCAGCTACCTGTTTTTGTTCCTTCCCTCTCCTTCATACAACATTAATTCCACCCTGGAGATGAGACAGGAGCTCCTTGGCCTGCGACAGGCACTGCTGTTTGCCAGCAAACTGGGGCTGGGCTCTGCAGTGCTGAGGGGCTGCCAAATTTCTGCAAATTTCTGCCTGCTCTTGGATGGCTGTGACATGGCTGCAGAATCCCTGTGGCTGCAGAGCCCCCATTACAGGGACAGGACACAGCTCACACTGAGCCTGGTGAGACAGGGCACAAATGATAGATCCTGTCTGCTCACAGGTTTCCACAAGTCCCCAGGACTCATTCTCAGCATGATCTTGGGGTTTGGTGCTATTCCCATTCCAGCTGTACAAAACCCATTATCCCTACAGCTGTATCCCAAAACCACAGGGGAGCTACAGACCAGGTAAATGATGGAGCAGTGAGTTTGGAGCTCTGGCTGAAAGGGGCGAGCAGGAATTTGCAGGTGAATGCAGAGTAGGGCCAGGGAGTCTTAACAATGTGAAAGGAAACAGAGAATGATATCAAACAATTTCCTAATGAGCACTTCTCTTGCTGCCCTCTGTGAGCTTTGTTGGACAGGTACCAGCAGGACAAGGCTCTGCCCTGGCTCTGTCACTGTGTGCTCCTTGGGGCTGCTCTGCAGGAGGATGCTGGATGCTCTCCTCAGATACTGGACTACAGAGGTTTTGGGGTTTTTTTGCCAGAAATCACCCCATGAGCCAGATATGAGGAATTTCCAGCTGAACATGGGGACAGTGAAAAGCCTGTGGCCCTCACAATGCTTGGGACAGCCCAAGCACATCTGTGGTCTGAACTGGAAATCTAAAGCCATGGATCACAGCTCCCTCAGCCAGAGCCACACAGTCCCAAAAGCAGAACTCTCTGCCCCTCAAGCTGTCACCATCTCCCTTGCTGGGCCACCTGCCTGTATCCTGCACTTCCCCTTCCCTGCTAAAGGAGACTGGAGATGAAGTGCAGTCAGCAGGTGAAGGGAGCAAACTCTCTTGAAAGCAGATGTAATTAACTCAATTCCAGAATAAACCACCTCCATCTCCCCTGGGAGCTTCCCTCTGACACCAGTGAGCAGGTTTTGTCTGAGCTGAAAGCACTCAGGGCCTGTGGCTGAGCAGGTGAACAAGGGGGTGAAGGCAGGAGAGCAGCACCTGATATTGTCACGAGCACGTTGAGGCCCTCCAGGACGTCCATCTGCTGGAAGCGCCGCCTGTTGATGAGGTTGTAGACCTTGCCCTGCCCGCTCCGGTCCAGCAGCATCAGCCCGTTCTCTGTGCCCACCAGGAGATTCACACCTGACAGGAGAGGAGAGGATGTGACCCTTAGGGGATGGAGAAGGGGCCAGGCAGAGGAAGGGGCTTGTGGAAGGAGCAGATACCCTGACAGGACCCCCTGGAAAATCATCCCTTAGATAAGAAATTGCTTCCTTAGAATGACTAATGCTAGAAATATTTTATCCCCCTTGCAGACCCCTGCTTTATCTCTTTGTGCTTTAATTGGTCCTTTTTTCAATCCCTTAGGTAATTGGTGACTTTTACCTAAAACCTTTAAGTAAATGGATAGTTTTCAATCCTTGATTTCATTGGTTCATTTTCTAAGGCACCCTAACCCTATAAAAAGCCCTTTAATATCTCATATATTCGGACTGCTGTCAGACCCCTTCGCAGAAGAAATGAAGTTGTCTGCAGAACCTCTGCACAGCTTCCTTGGTCTCTCCTTCTTTGCTGGCTAAGAAGGTGCTGCAAGCAAAAATGAACCTCACAAAAGAGCTGACAGCCTAAGCTTTAGGCACTGCTTGCACCTAAGCACCTTGTGGCTGAAGTCTGCCTGCAGCAGCCAGGAAAAGCTGTTCCATACAGAACGTTTTATCCGGGCTTGTTGTGCCAGCCTGGGGCAGAACCCAAGTGCCAAAACCCAACTCAGTGCTGCAGTGCCACATCCCCAGTGCAGCCCAGGAGGGCAGGGCTCACCCCAGAGGGCAGCACAGAGGATCTCCGAGTTGAAGCGCTTCTTGTACTTGCGGATCTCGGGGGTGTCGCTGTGCGGGCGGATGTTGGTGGGGTTCACGTTCACCACCGAGATCTTGCGCGCCTCGTTCAGCTTGGCCTGCTCCTGCCTCAGCAGCTCGCTGGTGAACAGGGCTGCCAAAGGAACACAAGGGGACAGGCAGGGGTCATGGGTTAAATGTTCTGTCACCTCTTTTTTGGGGCAGAATGACAATACTTGGTTTATTTCTCCATCACTGTGTTACAAGACGTTAGTCTGCCCAAGCAGACAGGAGGGTGGATTTCTGCTGCTCCCTGTATCCTCCCACATCTTTCTGGTGGCATTTTGCTGGTGGGAGAGAAGAAGCTGGATGGCAGCTGGAGAGGACAAGGATACAGACACCAGCTATGTTTGGAGTGAGTGAAACGTGAGAGGGGTTCACTGGGGTTATTCAGGCTCCCTGACCCGCTTTCCACAAGGCCCTCCCATCCCAGACTGGCCACACTGGCTCTTACGATTAGTGGATGACTCTTCATCCTCATCTTCATCTTCATCAGTAGGTGAGGTCTGATACACTCTGGTGTCCACAAAGGGCGTGAAAGAGGCTTTGGTGCTACTTCCCATACCATACTAGAAAATGAACAGCGAAGAGAGAGCTCAGCACACAGAAATAACTGATTTTGTGCATCTGCGTACATCTAAGACTTTCTAATTAGCAAATAGTGCCTGCCTCTGCATTGCCCTTTTTGAGCCCTCTATGAACATCTGCTCGTCCTCCCCATAAATAATAAGAAACAAACATTAAATTGGATTTCTGAGTGCTTGTGAGCAACAGAAAATGGGAGGAGCAGGGCCTGGCTCTGCTCTCTCCTCACAGGCAGAAGCACAGCCACGAGGACAGTCAGCAGAGAAGCTGCAGGGCCAGAGGCAGAAGCCAATGCAGGTAAAATCCAACAGAGAATCACAAAATCATTTGGACTGGAGCAGACCTTTAAGATCATCAGTCCACCTGTTTACTTGTCTGCATGTCACACGCATGCCTTAAACCTTCTCTGGGATGTCGGGCAGGTGAGGGTTTGCTTTTCCCACTTTCCCACTGCAGCCAAGCTTGTCAGGATGGTGCTGGGAGCCCGTGTGAAACCCTGGCCTGGGGCAGCTGGCAGAGTTTAAAACTGTCCCCAGCATTTCATGTGGGACTGCAGACAGGGGTATCTCTAAGTTAACAAAACTTAACCTGAGGGTATTACAGGAAACGTCAGAACCAATATTTTGCTGGGGGAATCTGGGGATGAACAAACTGCAGTGTCACACTGCTTTATTTTTAAAACCATTGCTTTAAGGCAGAAAATGAGGCTAAGACCTCCTTCCAGGCAAAAAGAAATCCTTGCCTTTGCAGTCAACGTGAATCCCTCCTTCTTTGAGCAGTTTATCCTCTCTACTCCAGCATTTACCCAGGACACAATTTAAGAATGAGCTCAGTTTAGAGCTGCAACAGCAGCAAAACCCAGCTCACTCTGCAGCACCACTATAGCTGACATTTTTCTTCTCTAGGACATTGTCCTTCTTCTGAAATAAATCTTCCTCAGCTTTCACCCAGGCACCAAGCCCAGGCTGCTCCCTGTGCCCACTGCCACAGTCCCTATGTGACAGCTGCCCTGGGGACAAGTCCCCCATGCCTGGGGAGATGTGCCATGGGGAACAGCACCACCCTGGCACACCCCTACCGAAACCAAGCTGGGCCTGTGCCTGTCCTCCAGTGGGCCATAAAAAGATTCAGGGACACAAAAAACCAGGTGTAGGAGCAGCTTCGTGTCTCGTGACTTTTCCGAGGCATTTTGGGGCTGGCATCTATGCCAAAATCAGGCTGTGCATCCTGCTTCCCTCCCTATTCCCTGGCAGCCTGGCTGTTTCCATAGGAACAGGATGGATTTCTAAACAGAACATGGTAACTGAGGCCCCAGGAAGGAGTTAACAGCCTGCGGCAGGGAAGGCTGCGGGCACAGATACCTCTACTTTGTGCTTGTCTCCTATCCAAGAAATACACAGATTTTTTCCCTGTGCTGGATGTCTTTCCTATAAAACAACAGCAATTTAAGGAAGAGAAGATCTCAGTATTTGCAGGGATTTCCAGCTGGGAGCCAGGTGCTTTCCAGCAAGTGTATTATGAACAAACCCCTCATCCGAATGCACCAAGCATTTTTCCTTACTCACATTCAGTTATTCTCCTCAGAAGCTGACTTTTTAATAGCTTCCAAGTCTGACATTTACATGTTAAGACTTCATCTTCCCCCAGGTCCTGTTCAACAGCCTATAAACCTGTGTGGTGGCTTACAAAGAGCATCAAGCTGCAGGCTGAGGTCGTGCTTGCATGAGTCACCTGGAAGCCAATGAACAAAATCCCCAAGTTTCCACTCACACCCATTCCCCGCTCAGTCACCTCTAAAAATACAATTTTAAAAATGGAGAAGATCTTTCTGGTTGATATTCTATAAATGAATACATGTAAACCCAATCCCAGGCTGCATTTCAGCAGCCCCAGGATGACCGTGGAAGGTGTTACTTTCAGGATCGACTCTCTCACTGCTGCTTTTAATGCCAGTGAGGAAACAGATAAAAACTTGAGGCCAAGTCAAGCACCATCTGTTCTTACGCTTTATCAATGCCCAATTCCAAGAAATTTTTATTTTTATACAGCTAGTAAAAGTACATCATAAAGTGGGAACATCATTTCTATGAAAGAACATAGGATGGCAGAACTTCTGATGTATAACCCACCAAATGAAATAAAAACATTAAATATAATAGCTTAATTAGCACCAAATGGGTTGATTTCTCACGGGAAAAATAAACTGTGTTTGGTTCCCACAGCAAGGGATGGTAAGCTGGACACATCGATTCCCTTGGTTTATTTGTCACATCTTGTACAAAGATGTTTTACATTTTATATAGTTTTAATATTCAATCATGTGCCTATAAAACACCTACCAGAGAGAAACGTTTTGCCGTAACAGGAAACACATGACTTTAAAAGTGTGCAGGTTTCTTCTACTCTGAAGAACTATCTGGAATTTTGTTGGCTTTGGTTTTTGGTAACCTTTTCAGTCATGATAATTATCAGAGGTTGCACAGATGGAAGCTGGGCCCAGCTGAAGCTAATGGCATCACTGGCTCTCACCACCTCCTTTTATATCCCAGTGTAAAAAAAAATGGGGCTTTCTCATCAGTTGGCAGCACTCATGTCACACCACCACAACTCCAGCTGGTGGGCCTGAAAGACCTAATAAATGCTTCTCCCATCAGCCACAGACCCCTGTGGCAGTGACCCATCCAATTCCCTCGTGTTTCCACTACACTCACCCACGAGGACAGAAACGGAGAGAGGGAAGAGCCAAGAAAGCCAGGGAGGAAAGCAGGAGAGCCCCGTCAGGGGGCAGAGATGTTAATACTTGATTTAAAAGCGATGCAAAGGAGAAGGAGGAGCCCCCCAGCACCTACTTCAGGCACCGAGTCCATGTCCTGCGCATGCGTGGAGCCTCGCCCCAGGGCCTCGGTCGGCGTGCCCGCCGGCGAGTGGCTTTGCTGCACCAGGTCAGGCAGATTGATGTGACCTGCAAAGCCATTGCTGGCTGCGTGGCCAGAACGCTTTTTTTCACCAGAGGTCTGCAGAGACACAAGGCATGAGGAAGAAAGAGAAGGGGAGGGGGAGGGAAGAGAAAAAGAAGAGGGAAAAAAAAAAAAATCCAAACAAAACTAAGTTGTCGGCAGTCCCCCGGTTCCCAGAGCAAGCGCAGGAGAAGGACCCTCTCTGTTCCATCCCCATGCAACCTGGCAAGCAGCAAACCAATCCCCCCTCCAGGAGAGTTAAAGACAGGATTAATGACAAAGTTAATACAGTTATTAGCCACAAAACAGCCAGAGAAGCCTGATCACTGTTGTTTGGAGATGAGGAATGCAGGGCAGATTCTGCGCTTGCCCCCATGGGTGCAAACCCCATGGCCAGCTCTCCTCCCACATGGCCACTGGTGACAGAATCTGAGCCCTCACTCAGCGTTAGCCTGGACAGCTTTGCACAGCTATGGCAAAGAGGAGCCTGACTGCAAGTGCCAGCACAGCCCTGCTCCATGTTTCTGTGACCCAAACCAGCAGTGAACAGCAGCAGCAGTGGCGGAGCAGTGGCAGAACCACCAGCAGCTCGCCCTGCACACCAGGTTCCTTGGGTTTCCACAGGGCTCCCCTTCCTCTCCATCCCCTCCCTGTACAAGGCAGGTACCAGGAAGTTTCTCCCTTCCTCGTTTATTTTGCCATTTTGATTAATATCACCTACCTGGAGCACATCAATGAGATTGTTAAGAGATTTACCCATTTACTGGGATTTATGGAAACTTCCACTGGGCTCACCAAGCCCCTGGCTAAACCTCA
Source organism: Muscicapa striata striata (assembly GCA_030060385.1). Lineage (NCBI taxonomy): Eukaryota > Metazoa > Chordata > Aves > Passeriformes > Muscicapidae > Muscicapa > Muscicapa striata. The sequence goes on from JAREIS010000115.1 coordinate 1,373,004, forward strand.
AGACATTTATCTTTTGATTGCTCATTACCATCACCTTTGACCACACCTTGCCATCCCGCCAAAGAGTGAAAAGCTCTGCCCAAAGCCCACTGCCCTCAGTGAGACCATCCTCTGATGGCTATGGTGGTGGTGGAGAAAAACAGTAAGCACCCAGCACAAGGCTACAGTTTGGATTTCTTATCATGCTTTCTCCTCCCAGTGGGGTTTTCCAGCTGCTTCTCTTGCCCACAGCTTTTAAACCTTCCTGCATCCCAATTCTCATACAGCCCTGCTGGCACAGCACAGGTTTTACTGTTGTACACAATATGATGTGTTCAGTGATGCTGAACACAGGCTCATTTCAGGAACAGCTGCCTGTTACAGGGCCTTGTTCTCCCACTCACCCTCCCTGATTTAGGGATGTGCAGAGCTGTGGGGATCCCTGCTCTGAACAGCTCCACCCCAGTGAGGGATGAGGGGGACTGTATTACTGCCCTCTCCAAAACAGATGGAGAAAGGCAGAAAACATGCTGTGACTTCTTTTGCTAACTTATTCCTCTATTTCAAAGTTGCATTTATCTTTTTCCTTCATACATGAATATATTAGATAAATGGAATTAAGAACTAAAACGCAGCTCAAGTCTGTTTACATGTAGTCTAAACATCCCTCCTTTACAACTGCAGACTCCAAGCTCCCCTCTCCTCCTTCTCCTCTCCCATCCACCTCCCTGATGTGCTGGTGGGAGACTCCCCTGTTCTCTAACCACCAGGGCTTCCTGCCCTCTCACCAGGAGTCCATCTGCCCTTCCACCAGCATCCCCAAAACGTCCCAGAAATTGGGAAGCCAAGAACACCGAGGGAGATCATCCACAGCCACTGAAGGTGCCTCCTCTGCCTCACTCCTGCAGAACCATCCATCAGCACTGCTCCCACCACAGCCTCAGTTCTACAGCACCGGAGCTGGGGATGAGGGCTCACACCCATCTGGGATGCCCAGTGCCTCCCACAGCAGGCTCTGAGCAGGACCAACCTCTGCTAAAAGTGCTCTGCAAACACTCCAACAGTCACAGGGTGGCAAAGGCTGGGAAGAAGAGGGGAAACTCGGCCAGGTCCAAGTGAATTAAGGAAATGCTGTAAGCTGAAGGTAACTCCTGCTGCCTGGAGCAATGGTGGGGTTACAGCAGAGCCATCTGCAGGAGCCTCCTCCCCACCATGCCCTGGCACTGCCATTCACTGCTGTTTGTAGTTCTGAGAAACATTTGCACTTGTCACATTTGCTGCGAGTGTAAATTGCATTAACGAGAGCGCTAAGAGCACAATTTACTCCTTCATTTTGTGTTCCGGACACACAGCACTGTTAGTCTTTGTGCTTACATGGGCAAAACCTCCTGAAGATGCTCCATGGAAGTGTTTGTTTTACAACTTACCTCCCTCACCATTAAAGTCCCTTCCCTTGAAATATTGCTAAACGTATCTGCGTGGGAAGTCTCTAGCCCGTGGGTTGTCACCATTCCCAGGTTGTAGGGCTCGTTGCTTCCAGGGATTCCTGTTGGTCTGGGGACAGAGTGGAAAAGCATTAATGGTGAATATTTCCTTTGTTAAATTGCATGAAAAATCCTCCATTATTTCAATAAGGGTAAGGCTCTGTATCTCACATGAAGAAAAGTTAAAAAGATATATTCACTTAGATTTTTGGGGAAATGATAGATGCTGCCAGAAATACAGGGTCAGGTTGATAAAAAAGAGAGAAACCATTCTCTTTCTTATCCCAAGGTGTCCTCAGAGGAGCACTAATAAACAGTAACAAGGAGTGGCACTCCTGTTCTACTTTATATAATTCTTTTCTACCTAAAACAGCTACAGAAAACCAAAATTTACTCCCTTTAATTCCCATCTCAACCCCAGAAAAGGAAACACCAGAGTATCTGATGCAAATAACAAGGGAGGGGATGGGGTCTGGAGAAGGTATGGGCAGGAGGACAATTCATGTCCTGTAGCTTTCTGCTGTTTTCCAGGTGAAAATTTAGCCCTAACCCATGGTTTCAGTTTCACCTTGAAATTTCCACATTCCTATTTGAAGAAGGGGGCTGGAATTTATTAAATTTTAGGACTGCCTGAGATTGGATGTCACAGGTGCTGAGCAGCCCCTATTACTTCACTATTCCATTCTCGGCAGCCTGGCTTTTTAAATGTAACTCGAACAAATTCACAAGCAAACAAGAAGCACCGTGGATGATGAGACCCGTTACTTTGCATTTAAAAGCCACACTGAAAAATTGCTTCCATCAGTGTGAGGCAATACAATCTTTAACTCCTGAGAACAACAACAAGCCCGGAGGCTTCTGAGGGAGCCAGGTCAGTGAAAAGCCAAAACAACCCGGATTCATCATGGGATTACTGGTGCAAGGTGAGATCTGAGCCCTGGGGACCCCGAGGTGGGACTGGCTCCTTGCCTGCATCATATCAAACCTACAACTGGACAGGCATCACAAAGGCACTGCAGACAACAGCACACCATAGTCCTGCAGCACCTTTCATGTGAGCAGCTCACACCTCCCTACCATTAGCTTTTCACTAAAGGATGAGAAAATAGCACAGTTATTCCAGTTTTAAAATAATAAAACAGGACCAGAGGAGGTTATGTTAATTTTGAGACTGCACAGCCAGAGAATCAATGGCTGAAGTAGCCCTGGGCTCCCAAATTTCATCAGTGCACAGTTTCCATGTCATCCTGCAAGAGCTGGCTTGCACAGCTCAAGGAGAGGGAGGTGCAGGGAGTCATCAGAGTCTTCAGATGGATAAATGATATCTCCCGATGTGGATGGAATCAACAATCCCTCCTGTCCACTGGGACACAAAGCAATGGATAGGTTTATCCCTCAGCAGAAGAGATCTGGATAGAGCTGGAATGAAGAGCAGCCAAGTGCCCAGGGAGGATACCCAGGAAAGTCTAAACACAAGTTACACAAAGATCATTCAGAACGTGCAGCAGAAGGTGAGATGATCTCTCTTGGCCCCACTTTCCAATGACAAACACTGAACACAGGAAAACAAATGTTAGAAAAACACCGAAGGACATCGAGGCCGAACTTGAGTTAAGGTCCCTTTTGTGAAACAAGGGTGTAACTCAGAGGGTGTAACTCATGTCTTTTTCCCCAGACATGGGGCAGTGCAGCTCTGCCTGCAGACATCTCCAACCTCTGTCTCTGGGACACGACAGAGACAGAACATTATGGGACATGTGGCACTGGGCTGGCAGGGGCTGGGGGCATGCAGCTCACTGCTGTGCCTGTCATCCCACACACGTGGCTGCAAGGCATCCAGTGAGACATTTATCCACTGGGAAGTGCTGTGTCAAACCCAAGGTGTCTGAAGAAGGGTGTCAGCACAGATTAAGCACTCCTGATTAAACTCCTCTTCCAGAGCAGCTTGAGGCCCCTTCTGGCATGCCTGACTGCCCATCTGACTGCTGAACATTCAGAGCCATCCCTCCGCTCCTGACTTGCTCCAACCAACCCAAGAGCTCTGATTTTAATTCTTCTGCTGGAAGGAAGCTCCAGCCAGGAACCTGGCACTCTGAATAACATGGACTCAAGGAGACATGGTCTTCTTGCCACTTAGAGGGCTTCTGTGCTGCTCCATGCCCCACTACCATGAATCAGAGAATCAAAGAATTGTTTAGGTTGGAAAAGACCTCTAAATTCCTTGAGTCCAACCATTTACCCAGCACTATCATGTTCACTTCTAAACCATATTCCTGAAGCCAGGTATGCTTGTATCAACTATATCTCATTTAGCAGGGAAAATGGAAACAAACTGATTAAACTGCAAATAATCCCCTGAAACTTCCTACAGCTCCTCTGTGAATTCAAAGGGGCAGGATTCAGATCCTGCTGCCAGGCAGGGACCTCCAGAGATGCCACTGCAAAGCACTGGGTGGGAAGGCCGAGCAGAGATGCTCCAGGAACTCTCTGAATGGCAACAGCTCCCTGTGAGTATGCTGCCCTGATGTGGAGAGACTCAAAAGCACAGGTGTCCCATAGGACACAACAGTCAGCTGATCTCTTCAGTTCACCACTTTAACCCACCAACACTGACTGAGCCAAGGGCAGAAATCCAAGACAAAGATTCAGGATTACTATAATCCTGGCTCTACCAGGCACTGGGCAGGCCACCAAGTACTGACACTTTAACATAGCTTAATTTGGGGCAAGACCAGGCTCAAGAGCAGGCAGAGCTTTAACACATCCATCCCATGGGCAGGACCCATGGTGTGGATGAGGTCAGCTGTGCCCACTCTGGCCAAAAACCTGCCTGGCTCATCAGCAGGAACAGCTCCATCAGCTTTGAGCCAACATTCACTGAATCTGGAGTGGAAATAGCTCAGTTTTTCCCATTAATTATCTCTAGTTTGGAACAGGAGAAACACTCATGTGAGTACATCATCCCTTGCAGCCATGACGCTGTTCTCAGTGCCCGCCATCGAACATGGACACTTTGGACGTGTCCTTTATCACAGCTACTGCTCCTCCAGACCAGGACATGCCAGGGTTTCTCCTCCAGGCCAAGACATGTTGGGGTTTCACCTCCAGAAGAACACACACCGGGGTTTCGTGGCTTGCCCCCCCAAAAGAAAGCGTTCCTCACATGAGCCGTGGGATGTCACTGACAGGCACGGTCCCATCGTGTGTCTCGTTCTCCCCATCCTCCTCCTCCTCCTCACTGCTCTCTGACTCCTCACTGGAGGAGGAATAGTCCGTCACCTTCTTCAGGGGGCGATTGGTTTCCTCGATGCGCAGCTCCCTCAGCTCTTTGGCTAAAGCCGTCAGATCCTAAAGGGGATGGGGGCAAGGAAACAAGGAAGGGATGGCTGTTACATTCAGAGCAAGGAGAATGTCACATACATCTCTTCAAAAGCCAATGCTAACAGCACGAGCAACAAGAAATAGCTTTACAGAGTCATTACAAACATGAGACGAACGTAAGACAATGTTTGTAGCATGTAGCATTTATTAAACAAAACAAAACTGATTTACGCTCACTGAAAAGTCAATAGCCAACCTCTTCTTTTTCTCTTTGGAACGTGTATGTGCATATATATACACACACTTATATGTATATACACGACAAAATTATATTTGTTGGAAAAGGTGAAGTTCAGTCACCATCATAGTAAACTGGAAAACAACGTCACTTCAAAGATTAGCTCGGAGAATTTCTCCTGCAGGGTTTTCTCTTCTTTCAAACTTCTCAAAGAGACCCCGTAATGGTATTTATTCTGTAATAAATGCATTTGGGAAGGAAGCAATGACAGCATCTCCCATGGAGTGGTGCAATCCCCACGTCAAGAGCTGCTTCCATGGTGAGTCTCCGCTGTCGGGCGGCTGCCGAGAGGCGGTGAGGAGCACGAGGAGAAGCGCCCAGCTCAGCCAGACTTTGGAGTCACAGCTCTGAGTCAGCCACACGATCAAAAAATAATGATAATAATAATTAAAAAAATAAAAAAATCCCTCAGCGGGACCCATTAAGCACTTTATGTGAAATGTGGCAGCCTACAAGCTAAGGGAAAATAAAATAAAATAAACAAAAAAGCCTCGAAACAAGAAAAAAGATAGGAGCAGTCCCAAAGCCTAGTCATAATTTTTCAGTTTACCATGACTTTGATGAGGTCTCAGACCCGACAGTCATATAAAATAGACACTGCTATTTCAAAACAAGGAACATGGCAGGCACCGTGTAGAAAAGAGACTTGTTGTTATCTTACATGCTTTTATAGCAATGCAGGGGGAAGCAGTAGGGCAGAAAAGCATGAGAGCTTGAATTAGAATGGGTTAGAGAACTCTGTTGCACAAGACATGCACATGACGAACAAAGCATCGCAATTGTCAGTCTTACCATTTCTCCCTATATTAGTGACCGAGGTAGGCATCAGTGCATTCGGTCAGAGATAAAGGATCAGGGAGAAAGAAACTCATTGAAAAAGACTAAATTCCACAATTGTCTTACGGCCATACTCTCATTTACTGCATTTCCAGTTTACCGTTCCAGCAGGGCGACTACCGCAATATTAATTACGGTTGCAAAAGGAGCTCTTAAAACCTATCCTGTCAACACGTGAAGAAAAGGATGGAAAAGCTCTATGGCTGAGATGCAAGCCCAGTTTATTTTTTAATGGTGAGGTAGGAATGTTTGGTAAGCAATCTGTGCTGGGGTTGCTGATGACCCACACCTCCCGGCGGGCTCCCACCGGTGACAGCCGCACATTCTGCTCCCAGGTCTGCCCTGCCCAGGCTCTGACACAGAGACCCCCCTGGATATTGGAGAGCTTTGCATCAGACCCATAAGTATAACCACACCAAAAAAGGCCTTGTTTTTAAAGAAAAAACAAAACTGGTCAATCCCTGTTTCAGAGCAGGTACCTGTAATGGGTTTTATATGGGTTGTTCAGCCTGGAGAAGAGAAGGCTCCACAGGGAGACCTCAGAGCATCTTTCAGTATCTAAAGAGGCTCCAGTAGAATTGGAGAGGGACTTTGGACAAGGGTATGGGGTGACAGGACAAGGGGGAATGGCTTCAAACTGACAGAGAGTACGTTTAGATTAGATATTTGGAAGAAATTCTTTATTCAGACTGTGGTAAGGCCCTGGCACAGCTGGCCCAGAGAAGCTGTGGCTGCCCTATCTCTGGAAATGTTCAAGACCAGGATGGATGGGGCTTAGAGCAACCTGGGACAGTGGAAGGTGTCCCTGCTTATGGACAGGGTGGGATGGGAACAAGATGAACTTTAAGGTCCCTTCCAACCAAAACCATTCTCTGATTCTGCAGTTCTGTATCCCTCCAAATGGTCTCTGTACCTTTAAAGAAAGGCTCTTTATCATGATTAAAGAGAGACTGTGGTATTTCAAGAGTTCCTTTTCAATGCCAACATGTTTGGGATTGAAATAGAGTCAAATCACCAGTCACGACAACTAATTATTTTAATTAGTGCTGTAGCAGCTTCTATTATATGACTGCTTCTTTTCTTAAGTAAGAACCAGTGACAATTTCAGCAGCTTAACAATGCTTTCCATTTAGAGTATCAAACATGCTCTTTATTGAGCACTTGCCTTTGAATTGAATTAGAGCCTCTCACTTCAAAAGGGATTTTAGGACTGGGTAAGAGTCTCTGAAAACTGCAGCTGGACTTCTGCAGTGCAGGACCAGCACTGAACTCCTCCCTGTCACAGCACTGGACTGTGAAAATGACTTCATTTTTTGCACCTTCCACTTCTAACGTGCTTCAAGGCACCCTATCAACCTTTTTTGGCCATCACTACAAGATAGTCAAGTATTTTAAAAATCAGCTTAATTACTTTTTAATAACTAATTTGCAAGTTATAAGAGCAATAATACTCCCAGACAATATCATCAGATAACTCATATTTCCTAGTTAGAGCTTTGCCTCGGGATGGTTAATTCTTTGATGCTATCATTTTCTGTAAGTAATGAGCACTTTGTGGGATTAAATAGCTCCACCAAGTTGCTCCTGGACCAAAAACAATCTGACAACTAGAGAGAAAGTGCTCTGTAGTTTCACACATGTTCCAAGTGTTATTACTGAGGGTGACATAATACATAAGTTAGTGGTGTCAGTGCTCTTTAATTACTTTTAATTAGAAAGCCTTCTTTAGATTTAATATTTGCTGGAATCAAGTCAGATTGGTTTCTGAAATCACATTGCTCCTTGAGCTTGAATTTAGCGCACACACACTGCCTCTATTTAGACACTGATTTATGTGCTTTTTTCTTAACAAAGCAGCTCATTAAACAAAATGTATTGCTCCTATTTTATCCAAGAGAACAAGTTAACTAACCAGCACATCTTCCTTCTTTCATATCTTCTATTTTTACATGAAAGAGGCTGCAGAAGAAGCTGCTGAAACCAGTGCTTTACTGGCAGCCAGCCCTGCAGTTACCAGTATCAGCAGTGTGCACAGTGATGCATATGTGAGGCAAGCTAAATGTTAAATCAGGAATGCTGGGTCTTTTCCCTTTAATATTTAAACATTCACCACTGCCAGATGCACATTTAAAATATTATCATACGTGAAAAAGGTCTACTTCAGGAGTTTCATTTTGTAAGAGGATGAATGAGGACCAACACTGCCATCAACATGCAAGATGGCTCTGCAGACTCTGGCTTTGCAGTGGATGCTGGTCCATGAGAATGAACAACCCACTCTTATTTCCACTGCTTGGTTTTTCAGGGCCTTTTTTTGAATTAAGCTTAGAACATGTTTCAAGCAGCACTTGATGGCCCCACTGAAATCAGCAGGTGGCCAGGGGCTGTGGCTGAGAGCAGAATGTGGAGAGGGGTCCAGGCTGCCCCAGCTCCTCCACCGGCACAAGAAACCTCCGCTCTCGCTCCTCTGTCCAACACGCCGAACAAGCAGCACCACCTGCACTCCCATGTGGACTCTGGGATGCCTCTGCCCTGGCCCCCATGCAAGTGGTATGGCCAGCAGGTTTAGGGCAGCCCAGGGCTGAGCAGAGCACACCAGCAGTGCTGATCCCTCCCCGCAGGCGGGCTCCCGACACCGGCTCACTCTCCCGTCTGACCCGAGATCACATCACCACCTTTATCAACGCCAGCACCGAGAAAACCCAGCTCGGAATTAAGCACTAACTAGTCAACCTTGTATAGGCATGACCCACTGAGAAAAGATATCACTAACCTCATCTATAGCTTTCTTATAGCTCTGTGGGTAAAGGAAGAATAATCAGCATCAGAGGAAACAGATCGGGACAGGAAAAAGCCAGAGGAAGGGCAAGCAGGTTAGAAATAAAATTAGAATTGTTAGCTCAACGCTGTGGAGTGTAGAGAAAAAAACACATCATCAGCAAAACATTAATACACATTAAAATAGAGAAGCAGTGGAAATTCATATTATTTTTAGGCTGACTCTGCAGTTTAAGATACAAATGTCACCAGCATTAAACCAGGAGGAAACACTTCAGATGAGATTTTGCTCAGAATAATAGAAGGGGAGTGTACAGAGACCACTACCAGGTGGGGTTTTAAGCTGGGAAGGCTGTTGGGGGCTGGTTGGTTGCCCAGCCTTCATGAGCAGAGCATCCCTGGGTGGGTGCTGCGGGGGACATGCAGCACGGAACACAACATGTGCCATCGGCCACCGCTGGCCCAAGCTAGCAAAGCCCTTAAGCGTCTGCTTCACCTGGAAACACAGGCTTAAGTGCTTTCCCCTAGGCTTGGGCTCCCGGTAAAAACTCATGCACTCTCTTAAGCATTCAGATCTCCCAGGGGCTCTGGCTGTACTGCTGCTTTCCAGTCTCTCTGCTGGAGCAGCAGCAGTACTAGCCTTGTTTTTGGGGTCCCCACGGTTGTGCCACCGCACCAAAGGGAAACGTGGCCAAGCCAGCTGGCAGCATTCCCATGGGAAGGAAGGGAGGACTCACAGCGGGTCGGCTCGGTCGTGTCACGTCCCTGTTGTCCTCCTGCTTGACCTTGGCAGGCTCATGGGAGAGCACAGGGGACCCTTCAGGCTTGGCGTTCCCTGGGTGAAAGGCAGGTGGAGAGAGTGGGAATTAAAATACTGCCAAAAGTCACCACTGCATCCTGTCACCTGGGACAGGTGGAAACAGGGGCTTCATCATCACTCTGCTTCTGCTGTCTTGAAAAACCCTTTCTGCTTCTCCACCAACAAAGCAAGAGAAGCCATAATCCTGCCCAGCCTCCACCAACAGTCCTCTTGCAAAGCTATGGCTCCTTTTCTACTAAAGAAACAAATTTACTTTGCAAAAGAGCAGGGCATGTGATAAATGAAAAGCTCTGCAGCATCTGACACCACTAGGACAATATTTGTCATAGAATTCCTCATTAGTAAAAACAAAACCAAACCCAAAATGTCAATGAGTTACAAACTCCTTTTATTGACTACCTAGAGGACTGATGGTTTCAACAACAGACACCATCATCTTATGGCCAAGTCATAAAATATTCAATGCATGGAGTCAGCATTTGTCTTAATGCTCTTCAGCCCTGGAGACTGGAAGGGTGGGGCTGTGCCAGAATGCAGATTTAGGGTGTATGGAAAGTGGCAACTCCACTATTCCATTGCCATTAAACAGGGAAATGGAATATCTTTAAGAGGGTCTCAAGGATGAGAGGAAACAATTTGGCTACAAACATAAACCCCAGGTCAGCACGGCTGCCTGGTGAAAGCATTTGAGAGAAAGCTTCTTACATATTATGTCACTCCTCTGATCTCATCTCAGGCACAAAGATGAAGCTCCCTCCAAAAATTATATATTAATTAACAGTGAAACACACTCCCAAAGAAACCACATCAGAAGAGGTACAACTGGGTGGACGAAGACAAGAAGCACACTGGTTGTTTTTTTTGTTTACCCTAAAGCATAACCCCATCTCCTTCTGAACAGGCTATTTGGCAGTGTGATGCTGTGGGCATCCTACATCAGCCTCCAGGGAAACGGGGCTGTTGGCAACTCTCTTTGCAAGGAGGCCAGCAGTTCACAAAAACACATCAAAAATGATGGATCCTTTGATTTTTAATTTTTTTTAAAATAACAAGCATGAGATCACAGACCTCCTGCACTTCCTGCTTGTCAGGAAGCCTCACAGTGTGCCTGGTGCTGAGGGATGTTTCCAAGCTCACCTCTGACTCTGTTGCGCTCGCTGGAGCCAGCCTGGGAGCCAGGCTGGGATCCACCCTGGGAGCTGGGCTGGGAGCTGGGAGTGCTGGAGCTGGAGGAGCTGCCACTGCTGGTCCTCTGCAAGGGGCTCTCCACGATGGTCTCTGTCCTCCTCAGGTCTGGGTTGCTGCAGGAGGATGAAACAGAGAGGCACCTTCAGCCAGGGTCACACCCACCCGAAGGCTCCAGACCCTTCCCACACTGACAAGGGGGCTGCAAAGGCCAGGAGAATCCTCCTCAGCTGGAGGAGATAGGGATGAGGTCATCAATTTTGGGTGCACTATGGCCATGACAAAAAAAAAAATTGCCTAGAGAAGCTTTCTGCTCTTATTTTGTAAAATCTGGCAACAATTAAAAGATTCTTTGCTCTCGGTCCTGTCTGTAGATTTGTAAAGATGAAGTTACCTAACTAGCCACCAAAATTCTTCACATAAGCAGGAATTTATGGTGTGTTTTTAGACAAAGAATTCAGCAAAGCAAGGATCTCAAGTTTGCAACAAGGCTGCAGATCACTTGCACCACTTAATTCACAGTCCCAAGTTTTCATGGCTTCACTTCAAACTTGCACCAGATATCCACTTTTCCTCCTTGATTTCTCTCACTCTTGTGAACACAGATAAATCTTGAATAAAGAGTGCCCTTGATACACAAGGAGTGACTAATATCTCTCTGGGTATCAGATGCCTTTAGGAAATTAATTCTTACTTGGCATTGAAATGACATCAGAAGAGATGTTCATGCAGAGTTAGGCAATTTGGTTTTATACAATGTTTCTGGAAGTGATCTTACTCAAAGGTCTGTTTAAAACATACAGTAAATATTCCCTCATTTGTCACAACGGGGTGACAAATAAAAGAAGGGATATTTTTACAGTATCTACATTTATGCATGGGGAAAATCAAAAACCAAAAGGAGAAATGGGGAAAAATGAAAAATATTGCATTACTGTGAGAGAAACGAAGTATGAAATAATTTCAATGAATACTTAAGTTTAATAGACATGTGGTAGCATCCTAATAATTTCCAGTTTTTATCAAACTGAAGGCCTCCAGCTCATGCTGTATGGCTGATGTCCTTAGCTAAATTAACTAATGAAGTATATTTGAAAACTTTGGCAACTGATGTATTTACCTGCACTGAGCAGGACTGCGACAGCGAGGGTGCAGGAAACACTTGGCAACCTGAACTTGAATCCCAGATCACCATTATCCTTTTTACATTCAATACCATCACTTATAAAGACTATGCAGTCCAACATCCCTCTGCATTTTAAACTGTCCTTCAAGCAACAGCTAATTAAAAGAACAACATTTTCAAGAATTCAAAATGTTTCAGCCCTTGGCAAGGAAGAGCAACAAACCGTGATATGCTTTTTCTCTAATCAAAAAAAAAAAAAAAAAAAAAAAAAAAAAGAACAACAAAAAATACTGTTCCTTCTACTGCTGCCCCTGCCAGCAACTCTGGGCTGCTGCCTGTGAGTTTGCTGAAGCACAGAGGGTGCACTGAGCTGGAACAGGAGGCGTATGCTCAAACTGGTGACAGCACACATGATGAACATCCCCACATTCACTTTTTGACCTCACTCTCTGAGGACAAGGCAGGAAGAAGAAACCAAGGAGCTTCCTCACGCAAAGCTAATTGGAACTTGCATTTCTCCTGGGATCTGCCAGGAGGTCTCGTTCTGCAAAGCAGAGACAAGCTCTCGCATGACTAAGCTGTGTTTTTTCCATCCAGCTCTGAGCAGAGCCTGTCAGCTCCCCTGCTCATTTAAAAAATGCCCAGGGATAGCTGTGACACGGCAGAGATGGGACCACAGAGGGGGCACAGCACCTTCCTCAGGGGCTCACTGCTGTGCCACACAGCTGGATCTGGCTAAGCTAAGGCCCAGTCCTAGGAAGCTGAAAGGAATTTAATCCTTGATCTACATCTAGAGAAGATCTCAGCAAGCTGTATGAGTGTCTGTCCTGCAGCACATTCCTCAGCCATTATCTGTGAAAAACCGCTCTGATGCATAAGAAATGTATGGAATGTACCACTGAGACCTTGCCACTGGCTTATAGGGATCCACTGATAGGAAAAAGGTGAGAACCAGGACCTAATGCCACTAAGGGGAGCACCCAAACTCCTGTTTGATTCCACACCAGCAGATGAAGCATCCACCTACAAACCCTGCAATTTCCAGGAATGCATTCAGCCAACAGAGCAAAGCCTCCAGGGATTCCAGTGCTGGCAGCCTTGTCAGTACAAATCACCAGTGGATACAAAAGTTCATCCCAGAGACAAGAGAAGCCTTGCAAATGCTGTGTTGTTCAGTCAGCTGCAGCAGGGCTGGATCCCAGCCCATGTCTGGGCTCCCAGCTGGACAGTGAGTGGCAGTGTACCAGTGGCAGCTGGAATCACTCCTGCCCACCCCCTCCATGCCCTTACCTTGCCCGAATGGGCTGGGAGCCCAGCCGGGGCCCCAGGGCACTGCCATTGCCTGGGAGTTCTTCCTTGCCAGGGCAGGGGATATGGAAGTGGTTCGTTGAGGCACCTGGAAAAGAATGGAGACATCTGCAGTCACCCAGGGCTGCTGCTCACCTGAGCCATCACGAGATACCTTCCAGCACTGCCTTAAGGCTGATTTACAACTGATTTCCCACTGAGAGAAAGGCAGTATTTAGGGCAATTATAAAATACAAGGCTCCTGGCTTTCAGAAGGAGTCACTGGAGTGTGAGGCAGCAGCAAGCTGCAAAGGTGCCCTCAGATGCTCCTGCACGGGAGCCCCCAGAGCAGCCTGGCTACCACAAACAGGGCACTTACTTCTAGAGGAAAGGTATGCACATATACACACACAAATATATATAATTTAAATCTAACAAAACCCATAAAAGTAATTTTTAAGTTAAAATTCACACTGAAGTGCATTTCAACAGCCACAATGGGGGTTTTCTATCTAGCTCAGATACAACACATGCCAGCAGACAGAAGGTGTTGACTGGTGGACAAACAAGAGGGTTGACAGTGGGAAGATCCAGACTGAGCCACCTAACACTGGGATTAAACACTGTGACCTCCATTGAGCTTCAGATGCTGCTGCCAAAATCTTGCTGCTGGCAGAACGGCTCAGCACGAACACCCAAAGCCAACCACAGCCCACAGGGGCAGTGACAGGTAACCCTGGAACTCTGCCCCATCCTGTGGGAGCTCAGGCATCACTGCATGGCCACAGGTGCAGTGGCCTCATCCCCCAGCACCTCAGGTGATGTGGAGAGGCAAGACAATACTCACCGTTCAACACCTTGCACCAGATAACAGAGGGACCAAGGGCTTGTCAGGATTAGCGAGAAAAAGGATTAGGCTTGGCTTTTTTTAAGAATAAACACAGATAAGAAAAGATTTAGAGAGCTGGCGATGCTTTAGACAGCAGCATCACCAGCTGCACCTTGTCTCAGTACAAAGCAGTCTCCCCTCCAGGTAGGGTACTCTGCAGTCAGAATTCGGGGAGTTTTTCACCTTCCTCTGAAGCATCCAGCCATAAGCACTGGCAGAAACAAGATCCCAGACCATGGAGACAGCTGGTCCTGCCTCTCAGGGCAGTCCTTTCCTTCCTGCTTGCAAACACATCAAACCCACCTCGGGCAGTCCAGTGTGAAGTCAGGCTCCTCATGGGTGGTACTGCCAACACAACAGCCCTAAATGTGATCTGCTGGGGACCCCTTCCAGAGTCCACGCTCCCCCAGCCAAGGGGGAAAATACTGCATAGTGCTGGAGAGCAGCAGCCATGGTCTCACCACACAGGGCACCACTGCAGCTGAGTGTCCTTCTCAAAGGACTCATGGCAAAAGCCAAGATTAAACTGCAGGGGCTTTTTCTTAATTAGGTTAAAACCAGGCAGCCACCCTCCTGAACTACGGAGGAGCCAAGCACACAGACAGTTCCAGGAGCTGTTGGCTTACTGTTCCCTTCAGCAGAGCACTGATGTCTCCTCTTGCTTGGTGACAGCAGAAATAGGAGCATTATTAACACCCATGACATCACATCAAATCCCTTGCACAGGGAGGCTTACCTGGTAACTGTGACTTTGCTTTTAAAAAGGCAAGTCACCCACTTGGTAAATACATAGAAAAATTGCCTCTCAATCAGGGACAAATACTGCCTCCCTGTCACTAATCAATTTGTAATAATTTCTCCTCTGTAAAAATCCTCCAGGCTGAGCACTGATTCACTGTAAGGGGAACTTTAACGGCCAAGTTATAATTCTTCCAAAGTGAAGGTGTATAAACAACACAATCGACATACTGGTCCAGAAGAATCCTAATTAAAGAGGTACTGCCAGACACTGCCAAAATGTCAGTGAATGTATAAAGCTGCTGGAGCCCTTACAAGTCTTCCATCAAATATTGATTGCAACTGGAGGCATGGTCCTGGACTAAAAAGGACCTGTCTTATTGAGTATAACAAATTTTATGTTCCTATAATTCCATTTAAGCAGAAGGTTGTTTTTTATCCAAGGAAAAGAAGAGATTAATTTGCTTTGGCCTCTGTTCGAGCTCGAGAACTTTCTTTGCTGGAGGGCAGTGCTGTTTTTCAGCTGTTTTGCAGCCAAGAGCAGCTCCCAGCATGTCCTGCAAACCCTGCCTGAGGAAATGCAGTCCCTGGGCAGGTCAGCACCTGCTGCAGAGCCTCGGGGTGGGCTCAGCCCTGCCCGCTCTGCTTTGCCAGAGGGACTCAGCTCTGGGATTGCCTCTGAGTGCTGAAAGCGAGGAGCGATTGTGTTACCTTTGGTGGAATGTCTTCCTCCTGCCGTAACCAAGAACTTCGGTCAAACTTTTCAATGCGAGGGGGCAGAGGAGGGTTTTCTGAGGTGGGGTCCGAGTTCTGCCTTGGCATCTCAGTGCGGTGAGAGGTCACCGTCAGAGCCTCCTGAAACCCAGCCAGTCCCTTTGCAGGCTGTTCATGCAGTGACTGAGACCCAGACAGGGAGCTTCCTTGGGATTTCACAGTGACCAGATGTGGAATCTAAGCACCAAGTCAAAACAGAACTATCAGTCAAAAGGAGAGTTTAAAAAAAAAAAAATTTAAAAATTTGATTTAAAAAAAAAATTTGATTAGCACTTTGGATGCACTGAAAAGCCCCCTTGGTCTGAGATCAGCACTGCCTTGGTTTCAGGAACTTCTGACTTACATCACTTCAATGCAAGATCTGTTAAAAATCACACTCCCGCACACACCGTGCCCGCCCCAGGCTCTGCTGCTGCTGGCTCAAAGTCCAGCTCCTACACCTGCACCTCTGTGGTTGTACTAATGAGGTTTGGCATGGATTTTCCATGTTAAAAATGAAAAAAACAAAAAGAAGGAAACGATAATAAATAATAACTGATTAAAAAATCATCAGGAATTCTGAGGCATAGATGGCACAAAAAATATCTTGAGGCATGAGCTTCTAAAGTTCTTGGTGGCTCCCATGGATTTGCCCTACAGGCTACATTTTAAAGAATATTGACAACTGTTATGGGAAATCTGAGAAAATCACAAGGTTGCAGTTTGTGAAATCAGAGCTTCTTCCCAGGACTCTGTGAAGCTGCACTCCTTTGATACAATGGGACTGTGATTTTTATTTGAAATTTCTACATACATGTCTCTGTATGTGTCCGTGTCTCACAGGTACACGTGTATGCACACACACACACTGACATGGGGCTCTGGGCTTCAAATAACTCTTTCACGAGTATTTTACTGCCAAACAAAAGTCTTTGTAGCTGCTGATGGTATAGGATGCCAAGAAGGTCACTGAAAATTACTTGGTCGGTCAGAGGGATGACAGTGAAGTGTAGTTTTGCCCACTTTCCCAATGCATACAGAAAAAGTACGTTTCAGGGCTTTCCTGCACATTTTTGTTTAAAGCTGGCTTTGTATTGGAGGTGCCACACGTGGCTGGCACTTAGCTGGCACATATTCCATAGAAAGCGCAGCTGAACTTGGAGCAAAGGCTTTGGACTTCCCTATGAAATCCTTGATGGAGTCTATGGATCTGTGGGAGCAATTCCAGGGGCTGGACCAGAGCCAGGACTGACACTCCTACAGCTTTTGGTGACAGAGTACTTGCAGACCTCATGGCTGGGAGAAACTTCTAAAATAATGATGCCCCTCCTCTGTGACAGTCATGGTGATCTATGCCCTCTCCAGATGTGTTTGTGACTGATGTCAACTCAATGGAAAACCAAAACAAAACCTTGAATCAAAGCAGCAAAGAAAGCAAAACCTCTTTCTGATGATCCTCAGCATCAAAGCATCCCGGGGTCTTTTGTACCAAGCGCTGTGGTTTTAGTCCTTTGCATAAACCAGATCCAAAGAGGATCAGAGCAACAGCTGCACTGGACCAGAGCAGCAGTTCCTCCTGGTCCTCCAGCTTGTTTCTAGCAGTAACCAGTACGTGATGCTTCAAAGGAAGGTATAAACCAGCGTGATGTTGCTAACACATGGAGGTGACAAGAGGAATACATTCATGCATGTAGATGCTGCTCTTACTCATGAATATGCTTAGGGCAGAGAAACCAGGGAGCCAGACGCTATTTCCCTTCCATCCACTGTTCCTTACCAGCACCCCCAGGGTCCTGGCAGGGGGAGCACCGTTACCTGCGGGTCCACGGGCCGGAGCAGGGGTGGGGTGCGGGCTGGCTGCACGCCACTGATGCTGAAGGACTCGGACCGGGGAGGCAGGTTGGGGTCAGAAATCCTGTTGGCCACCTTGTGGGGCATGGCCGGCGAGCTCTGGCGATTGAGCCGGGAGCGCTCCTCCACCTGCGGCACATGGGGAGAGGGGTCAGCCCCCAAAGAACCACTTCCTATGGAAATCCAATAAACACACAGAAAGCTCTTTTCTCTTCAGGTATGTCATATCTCTTGTTTGATCAAGGTGGTGATCAGGCACACAGGTTGGACTTGATGATCCTGGAAGTCTTTCCCAATCTAAGTGATCACAAAATCCAACTGTGCAATAAATGCATATTAAAGGCATGAAAAGGACTGCTTGAATTTATACTAATATATAATATTATGTAATATTTATATTAATTTCTAATATATAATATTATATAATCATTATATTAATTTCTGAATATGACATGGAAAAATGAAGAAATGAAAAATAAAAAATAAAGGCAGCACATCAGAGAGATGTTCCTAGAAGATGACTCCTGAGAAGCTCTTGCTTCGTCTCAAATGGATCTTTAAGCAAGGGGACCATTTCTCCTCATTGTTATAAACAACACAATAAGTAGTTTTGTTTGATCTGAATAAAAGAATAAACATGGCAGCCAGAAAACCGTTGGCTTTGATCTGAATTTACTGAGTCTGGCACCTTGTCATGTATGGGAGGGGAAAAACCTCTTTTACTGAGAGAGAACATCAACCCAAAGCCCACTGCTTTCAGCTACCCTTGATGGGAACACAGTGGTTTCAGCTCACCCAGCCATGCCACCCTGCAGTTAAACTGTGCATTGATATTCAGGTAGCATATGCTATGCAGAATTTTTGATACCTCGAGATCTGATGAGTATTTTATTTATGTGTCAATAAAGTGTTAAACACCCTTGGCATGTCTCAATTCCACCATGGATAATGCCACGTTAAAAGGCAATCTTTACAACAGGTTTGCTTGGAAAGAACCACAGCACTTCTTTAAGTAAATACTCATGAAACAAAATAACCATAATATGAATAAAAATGAATCCTTTTCAGAGACTGAGCATGAGACAGAATAAAATCTAGGTAAGAAATTCGGGTAACAGACTGTTTCTTTTCAAAGTTCATGAGGGGCCACCTGGGCTACTGCTGTGTCCTAAAAGGTCACCACAACTTCCCCAGGCACTGCCCACCAGCAAGCAGAGGCTGTGCAGAGCTCTGCTCAGCAGTGCCCAAGAAAAGAACACAGGGATGAGAAGGGGAGCAGGGTGGGAAGGAGAACTGCCCTGCAAAGGGAGCAGCAGCATGAGTGCTGGGTCACAGGCTGCCCCAGCCCATCTCCTCATCAGCCAAGCCCTGGCAGTGACAGCGACAGGCGGAGCCGGAGCCGCCGCTGAGCGCTCCAGCTGCTCCCCGGCACCTTGCCAGGGCTAATGTGCAGCTGCTTGTGGAACATGTCCAAGCTGGTGTGGAGGAGAAGGCAGGACAGGGATCAAATGGGAATGTCTGGGTACTGGGAAGAAAGTGCTTGATTTCCCACTGCCAGTATCTGCTCACTCCAGTATCACCTTGTGGCACCAGCACAGCAAAAGATGCTCTTGGGACTCTCCAGCTATCCTTGGTGGGACCCTACTGACTCCACTGTTAGGCAGAAAGGGAGGAAAAGCAGCAAAACTCTCCAGAGTACATAATTGGTCAAGTACACACCACCTCTAATTGAACTCAAGACTCCCCAAAACAGGAAACATCCTGAGCAGTGTCTGTGCAGTCCCAGTAGAAGGCTGCTAATGTTTTAATCCATCACTTCAAAGTGAGAGCAGGATAAAAGCCACAGGGACTGAAGGAGGAGCTGATGTGGGTGTTGGCTGCTGCAGAGAACAGAACAGCTTGTGATGTACAGCTGAACCCTGAGTTCTCTCAGGGAGGCTCTGAACAGTGGGAAAGCACCACAGGAGCCAGCCACCATGTGGAAAATGTCTGATTAAACCTGTGCCTCCTTTCTGCACAGTCATGTGTGGTATAATCCTGCCCAAACCCATCCTTCAGCTGACCAAGCTTTCCCTGGCTAGCTGCAACACCTTGTTTAGCAAACACTGATCCATAACAGAAAAGTCAGTAACAAAGGGAGCTGCTAATGACAGGACCACAGCTCAGAGTGCTAATGCCACATCCCTGGCTGGATCAACAGAGGGTCCCAACACGATCTCCAAAAAGGCCCAAATAGTCCATAATTATAAGAGATGATCCCAGAGGTCAGGTCTGGGACAGCACCCAAGCTACATCCCCAGTTAACTTCCAGTGGATAACCCTGGATAACAAGAAGATGAGTAGAAGGGGCAGCAGAAGGGAATGTGCATCCATGCGTCTTGGCAGGACTATCTGCTCAGACTGTTTCATTCAGCATCAAGAGAAATCCTTGACTGTGCTCTGGGGAAGCTGTGAGAGCAGCAGCACAGGCTGGTTCCTCACCCAGAGCTTTGTCATCACCAACAGGTCAGTCCCTTAACCAGGGGATGCAGGGACATGACCACAAAGGTGAGTGGCCACAGCCTCACCTTGATGCTTCATCCCATTCTGCAGGGTCTTGGGGTCACCCTGTGAAAACGAGTGAGGTGGAAAACTGTGTGCATAAAGGGAAGGTGTGAAAAGCAAAGATGGGCACAGCATGAGGAGGGCTCAGCTTGGTGATTGAGCTCCTAAGAGAGAAGACTTCAGACCAAAAAAGCATAAAAACAAGGGCAGTATGGGATATAACGCAAAATCCTCAGGAAATATCCAAATAAGCTTTGCACAGCCTCCAGAAACTGTAGGCTGAGCACCAGACTTGTCTTTTCATTGTGCCCACAGGAAAACAAAGTCTCAATATTTCTGTTAAATTAGCACGAATGGGTTGGGTATGGAAATTGCTAAACTATAGCAAGAACCATGGTAGGCTCATTAAGCATCAGCACAAATCTATCTGTGGAGCCAGCAAAGGTGGGCCTTCAATATATGCAGCAAAGTACCTGAATTGTGTTAAAAGTAGGACTAAACAGAAGATAAAATGGGATGGAGGCAAGAAGAGTCATCCTGGGAGATTCCCAAGGGTGCTTTGCTGAGGCAGTACATCAAACCACTGCTCCCAACAGCAGAAAGATGCCACAGCTTGGAGCATTTAATTAGAAACCAGACAGAGTGACACAGGTAAGGAATAAATGGTTTGGAGAGCTAATTGGTGGAAGCTGGAGAAGTTCCCCAACAACAGGAAACCTCATCTTCCCAATGATTTGGCAAAGGGTAGGAGGCCATGTTCTGCTGCTCTTATTAACATTGTGCAGTTTCCTATGTCCTGCTTCCAGCAACAGCATCAAAAAGATTCCAGCCCCATGAAACAGAAGAAATGGGCCTTTGTGTTTGAAAGGGAAAGCTAAATCCAGCACTTTTCTCCTTCACCCCAGATAAAAAAATAATATTCCTTTTTACATATCTTTGCTGAAGTTTTGCAGACAGTGCCAGAAGTACTTTAACAATGGTCTAGAGGGTTCACTTAAAACCAGGCAATAAAAGACAGAGTTTTTCCTTGCCCACTATCTACTCTCAGCACTTCAGCAGATGGACAAGAGTGACCCAGTTCTGCCCAAAGCTGCAGAAGCACCATTCATGTGGAAGCCTCTCCCATCAGAGGCAGCTCAGCACATCTGGAACCTCATCTGCAATCCCACTTATCAAACCCCTTCTTTCAATGGAAGGGCTAGAGAATGATGATTCAACTCCATGAAAATCTATCATCTGGTGCACTGCCACCAAAAAAGACTAAAGACTGAACTGAAAGGTAACAAAAGAAAAATCCACTCAAGTGTGTAAAGAGGTGAAAAGAATTTTAGATACCCATATCTATCTCTGTGAGGGTTCAGAAAGGCCAAGAAGATATCACTGGCCTTTACTTAGCAACAGATATCTGAACTCCTGAAGCATTCAATGCTTGCAGGTACTGTGGATGCAGCTGAGGACTGTCAGGAGGAAAGATCAGCTACATGTTGGATGCACATCACATGTCTGCAAGGACTAAAGGATGTCAAGCAGCACTCTTGCTTAGTAGGAAGAATAGGGAAGTTATTAAAAGATCTTTGTGCCCAGAAGTAGGGTTACAAAAATAAACAAAAAAGAGCTTTAGAAAAATTAACAGCAAGAGCAGGCACCAGTCTTACTGGAGCCACCACAAAGAGATGAAGGAGAAAGAGTTTGCACATGATCCTGAATCTGCACTGCAGACAATGCATGTCTTAATATTTTCAAGACTACTCAGACTACCAATAATTAATATTCTCACAACTATTACAATCCCCTTTTTCTGCCTGAAAGAAAAAAATTAGGGAAGAACAACCCCAAGGGATACAGCCCTGAGCCTGGGGAGAAAAGCTGTCCAACCCCTGACTATGCTGAATTAGGGCTCAGCGAAGAACATCACAACCATCACCCTCTGCATTCACCCCTGACCCCTGCAGACTTGTGGACATGCCAGGAAGAATGAGGAGATGACCTTCAAGGTCCATTCCAACCCTTTAACATCCTATGATTCTACATCCACAAGCCCCCAGACAGGCTGAACCCCCACCAGGAGGGATCCATTCTCCTCCTTGCATGCCCTCATGGAAAAACCTCCCCATAAGTACAAACACAGACACACTGCACCGAGCTGGGAGTGCTCTCAGCACAGCTGATGGCATCTTCTGGATCCCCACTCTGTGGAGCACAACCTGCTGTGTGCATTTCAGACCAAGAGATGTGAATGCAGACGAGCATCATCATCCCCCCTGCCCTCCCTTACCTCCTTGGCCCACGCTGGCTTCTCGCTGGCATTTATCCCTTCTTTGTAATGGTAGAGGGGTTTCTTCTCTGCTGGCCTCTGGTCCTGTCTCTGCTGCTGCTGCTGCTGCTGCAGGGACACCAGGTAGTCCCTCTCCTGCTGGAGCTGCCTCTGCAGCCTCTCTGCCTGCCGCTGCTCCTCCAGCTGCTTGCGCTTGTACTCCTACCCGGGAGAAAACACAGTGACAAGGTGCCCAGCCAGCCTGCAACCTGCAGATTTATCTGTCTGGGTCAACAATGGGGCCTGAGCATCTGAAAGGTTGTTTTCTGGCAGAGCTCACTGATTTGAAGGACTTTGGGGACTGAGCTGTAAAGTATTCCCAGGGAGAGACAGCAGAGCCAGCAAATTCAGAGTTGTGACTCTGCCATTGATGCTTTGCAGCCACTGACTGGTAGGAATGGGGGATGTGAGTGCTACCTTGTCAGAGAAACCCTGCAAGACCCACTGAGGGCTGATGTTTGCTTAGGAGTTACCACTGACTTTGCCAAAGTTTTTCTGGATAGAAAAATGGAGCATCAATTCAATGAGGTGCCAAACATCACCTGGTTGAGATGGGGCTCAGAGTAACATGGTCTAGTGGAAAGTGTCCCTGCCCATGGCAGGGGGTTGGAAAGAGATGGGTCTTTAAGGTCCCTTCCAACTCAAACCATTTCATGATTTTATGGTCAGACAAAATCCAACTGAAGCCAACTCCTCTGTGGGACCAATTAATTGATCCTGGGAAGAGCCATAATGCAAAGCCCACTGTGTGATCTTTCTGAATCCCTACAGCTCTGTGATTTTTAAAAGGAGTAGGTTATTTTGAGAAGTCCTTTGAAAAGGCAATGGCTTGTGTGAGGGTTTTTGTTTTTCCTAAATAAAACAGCAAGACAAAATAATAACCCCTGTAGATTAAAAGAAAATGCAGTAAGAGTAACAGCTACCAGCAGTAAAAAGGATAACTCACACCCAAATTAAATAAAAAAGAGGACATCTAGAATGCAAACAGCACACAAGGGAATAGACAGCTGTTCCTGCGAGGAAATTGAAACAAAAGCCTTCACTCAGAACATGAAGAACAGCATGGCAGGGTGGGTTTGATGGATGCAGGCACGCAACAGCTCGAACACACCCCAACATGCTGCAAACAGCCTCCAAAACTTCACAGCAGCCACCAGGGCTGCTCCTCTCACGAGGGCACACACACACCAAGGCTGCGGAGGGAACGCAATGAGAGCCGTGCACATTGAGGGGACCCAGCCCCGAGCAGAACGGGGATCCAGGCATGCTGCAGCCAGGAGCGGGACAGGAGGCTGCAGGTAGGGTGGTGACAGCAGTGTCCCTCGTGTCTGGACATGTCAGGAGGCACTGGGACACGGGCGCATGCGGACGCGACACGGGCAGGAAGCGGCAAGCGTGGCCGTGGCCTCCCATTTACCAGAAGTAGCGCTTGCTCCTGCAACAACTGCTGCTGCAGGATCTCTAACTGTCTCTGCTCCTCCTCTAACTGTCGCCTGATGTACTCCTGGAGGCATGGGCAGCAAGGATCAAAGGAAAAAGAGAGAGAAGGTAAAAGAGCCAGTATTTCTGGAGAGGAAGGAGAATAAGGTGGGCACCCACTTATGCCCCGCCCAAGTGATCTGATCAATCAGCTGAGCACCCTCCATCCCTGCCCGAAGAGCACAGGGTGTCCACCACTCTACAAGAATGGAAGCCACTGGGAAATGGCAAACATTACTCAAGAATAACAAATAATCTGACCCCAAGAACAAGCGGGCGTGGGAAACCTGCATCAAGTGCCTTCACATCTGTGGGCCAGCAAGTGGATCCACACAGAAATAAACAGCAGTGAAAGCGACAGACGCGGTGCTGACAATTAAGCAATTTGCTCTCAAGTGGTAAAAAATGAGTGTTTACAAGAAAATCTGTGATTAGAGGCAGAGGGAGCCGTGCTGAAGGCGCTGGCCCCGCGCCCACGGCGTTACCTGCTCGTGCTCGGCGCGCCGCCGCTCCTCCTCCCGCCGCATCTGCTCCTCGTAGTGCCGGCGCTGCTCCCGCTCCTGCTGCTTCCGCAGCTCCTTCTCCCGCCTCTGTTGCTGTGAGGGGCAGGAGGCACAGCTCAGCATCCCCATCCTTCTCCCTAGGAGCTCAAAGTCTCTTTCCTCGTAATTTTTGGGGTACCCCCTTGCCTGCAGACCCAGAATGCTCCCACCCATCCAAGGAGATGCCTGGCCAGCAGGCTGGTCCATTTGGGTACTAGAGGGAATCCTTGATCCCACTCCATCCTCACACACTCTGGTGCTTGGCACTGGCTGTGGAGAACCCACAGCATGCTCCTATGCAGAACCAGATCATTTCTACTCCCACCTGCAGATGAAGCCATGGGGGCAGAGCCTGTTCCCCACATTCCAGCATGGCCAAACGGGTGGGGGTTAATCAGGCCTTGGACACCTGGGAGCTACACGAGCCCATCACCTACAGGTAACACATCTCAGCCCCAAACCCACCCATGAGGATGAAGGAGAGAGCCAGGGGCTTACTGCCTACTCAGGGGGAAATGCATCCCTCTTTATATTTGCTGAGACCAGAAACCACCAAGGAAGACTCAAAATCCAAGGGTTTTTCCCTTTTGAAGCACCAAATGAGCAGGATGGCACTTCCCTTGCTATCTTCAGGTCATGCCCACCCCACTCCCTCCTGGGTGCATCCCTGCCTGCTCCACTCTGTAGCACCTTTGCTGACAGCAATCTGGGGAGTTTTGGGGTGATGACAACCTACAGCCTGCTGTGAGTCATCCTGGGCACACCTGCAGCTTTTAACCCAGCCTAACTCCTGCAGTTGCCCAAACCATGCCGGGAGCAGGGGCTGGCAGCAAAGTGCTGCAGTGCTGCACAGCTGCCCGGCAGGGCAGCCCCTCACTGCAGCACCACATCCAGCATCGGCAGAGGGCACTCAAAGGCCGGGATTGGCTACTGGAGCTGCCTGCCCTCATCCACCATCTCCATCATCTCCCGGGTGCAGCCACACGCCAATGGGAGGCACTGCTGAAGCACAAACCTGGCCCTTTCTTCTCCTTTTTTCCTGTCACTGGAGAAACTGGCAAGGCCATGCATTCACTAAATCCTGGGCAGGGCAAGAGCAAGCAGATGAAGAGCTGGCTGAGCATTCCAGAGACCCAAACTGCGTGTGAAACTGCTGCTCTGCAGGAACCCGAACTGTAGAGACGGATTTAAAATCTGTATCTATCTGTAGATACCTATATAGATACTGTGTTTTCCTCCATATTCTATATATTTGTATCTCTGTGGAGATACACATCTAGGGATATCTTTAGGGATAGATATCCCGGAAGATAAATCTATCTATAGATATTGTAACAAGCATTTAAAGACCCCAACATTTCCACCAGGAACCACTGCCTGTCTTGCTGCTGCCTCCTCACCCACAGGTAACACCCACATGGACTCCAAAGCTGCAGCACAGCTTTAGTGCCACCTATGTATTTATCAGAGCTGCTCCACTCGCCTCAGGGAAGGAAAAACTGCATCCAACCTGAAATAACCTGCCAGCTGCAGACTGTGGCAGGCACAGTGACTCGCACTGCCCACGTACGCAGGGGATGCACGAGCTACTCTGTGTGCAACAGGGAAATGGGGCCTGGGAGAAGCTTTTGGAACCCTGCACTAGAAAATAACAGGGCTTCACCACCAGGACACTGTCACTCTGCAACATCATGTGATATACAAGATTTCTTGGCTTTGCCAGTGCTTCCCTCACCTCCTTAGGTGATGGTCACTGCTCCCATGACCTCTGAAGGACAGATCTCCAGACTAATGTTGAATAAATGTTACCCTGAGCTTCCAGTCACAGTTGTGTCGCACTGGTTTTGGGGTGGGATTTAATGGCTGGCTTTTTTAGTTAAACTATCACGCTGCTGAATAAAGCACATAATGCTTATGTAGGCTGGGCTTGGCTGGCAGGAGGCAAGGCCCTGAATACCACAGTTACTTCTTAAATAAAAATCACCCAAATGGCCTCCACTGCCAATGCAGTAGGTGAGCAAATCCAAATCCTTCCAAATGAGGAGGCAAAAGCAATTTTCTCAAGGAAGGAGTAGCACACCATCCTTCCTGGGTACAATGTGCCCCAGTGAGCTTGCTGTACTCCTGGCCCCTTTCCTTCAAGGCAGCATCTCAGCACTAGCCTTCTAAAAGCCTATTTAACTCCAGGGATGAGAATTAAGGCCCACAGATACCACTTTTCTTCAAAGCCTGGCCTGATGCTCTTTTGGATACTTAAAGGCTCCCTGCACCCTGCTGCAGCCAGGCTCTTGGGGTTGAGGCTCTGAGGAGGATCCAACACACACATTTATAGAAGCCAGGAATGCAGCACTTCTCTCCAGCTCCACAGCACTTTCGTCAGGTCACATCATAAGCATGTAATTTGTAGCATTACCAGCACCTTCAGCTTAACATTGCAGCCCAACAGAGCAGGGCTGAATCAGCTGCCTTCCCTGTATGGCCCTGCTGCAGCAGCTGGCAAACATCTGGGGAGGACCAGGCACTGAAATGGGCAAAGCCTCTAGCAATGCCCCAGTGTCCCCAGCACTAGGATGATGGGCACTGTTTTTGAAGGAGGGATTTGTATCAGGGAGATACAGCTGAAAACAAGTGCACGAAAAAAAAAAAAAAGAAAAAGAGGAGAAAGAGAAAGAGAAAGAGAAAGAGAAAGAGAAAGAGAAAGAGAAAGAGAAAGAGAAAGAGAAAGAGAAAGAGAAAGAGAAAGAGAAAGAGAAAGAGAAAGAGAAAGAGAAAGAGAAAGAGAAAGAGAAAGAGAAAGAGAAAGAGAAAGAGAAAAAAGAGAAAAAGAAAAAAGAGAGAAAGAGAGAAAGAGAAAAAGAGAAAGAAAAATTCAAAGATCTCTCTCTCCTTGCCTCCTATTCTCTCTGTTTTCTGCCCTCCCTCTCCTACTGCAAGAACACACTTCCCACATTTCTCCGAGCCTGAAACTACTGTGTGTATTTACACTATCCAGATCCATTATTCATGCAAGGCAAGAGCACCAATTAATTAGGACTGGATTTATATAACTCTGCAGGTAAAGCTATATGTAGCTGCTTGTAAGCCAGAATGGGATCTTATTTGCACTGCACCAGATATGACAGGTTTTAAATATTGATGAGAGAAGACACACGAAGGCAAAACCTCTGGTGGTAAGGCCCTTGGAGGCCTGGCATGAAACAAGGACTTCAAAGAGCAAAGCTCACTTTGCTAGATCAGACACAGCCTGGGCTACGAGCAATGAGAGAGCTGCAGCTGCCCCTCGAACCCTGTGAGCTCAGAGAGGTACTGACACTTGCAAGAAGAAGCTCCTGGAAACCCTGGCTTGCTGCTCCCAAACACCAGCATGAGCCAGGAAAGAAGTGGAAGGGGAATTCCAAGTGACAAATGAAAACAAATATTCTAGGTGGTTGCGTTATTGTGACAGGCTCATTTATCTGAGCCACCAGGGAAAGAGTGACTGTGGCTGGAACATCATCTTTCCTGACACACCGAGCACTGGAGCATGGAGAGGTGTTTCCCACTGCAGAGAAACTGGGTCAGAACTTGCCACCATGGCAAACAGAGATCTGATTTGCTCTGAACCACTGCAGAGCTTTTACTTGGGACCACCATGGAAGGATGCCCTGTGCAGGAAAAATGTCATGCTTCAGAAACTATGAGCCCTACATGCTTTCTGACCAAAGAAAAATGAGACAGACATGAGGTTTAGCTCATACCTGTACTACAGGAGCTGCTGTAACACAGCTCTCCTTGGAAATGGGTGCAGGAATGCTGCTGGAACCACTGCAGTATCCCCATGTACCACACAACTGTGAGGGGGCTGTCACCTTAATGACAAGGTTCCTACAAACTACAGGACACCTGCATATGCAGAAGAAAATAATAAACCACCATTTTAGATAACCTAAATTTACCTATAGTTAATTGCTGACTTTTTTGCATTGCTTTATAAGAACTTCTAGTCAATGGTCTTCTGCTGGTTAACATTTATAGGACATTCAGCAATTTTTAATTCCTTGAACATCCAGCTCTGTAAATGCACTAACTGAAACCTCAAATGAGAACAGCAAGATGCTTAGATTTATTTGCCTTGTACATACCCTGTAATGATGTGACCTTCATTTCATACCTAGAAAGGAAGAAAATCCACAATCTGGCAGAAAAATGAGGTTATGTAAAGCCCCCTCTGATTCTATCTGCCCACTGCTGCCAAGGGGTCTGCACAGAGATTTGTCTTGCAGGATCCCTAAGGCTCCTGACCCCAGGATGTGTCATTCCTACAGCTCAGCTGGAGTTTTGGTGGTTAAAGCAGTGCATTAAGGCTCATTCTGTGCCAGCAACAAATGGAAGGCTGATTAGGGAACTATATATATCTAATATATGTATATATAGGGAAAAATTAAAATATATTCAAGCCTATTCACCCTTTTGCATGACACAAACATTTTCTGCAGTGCTGTTGGATCTATTGATATTTAATTCTCTAATCTGAGGGTTAGTTCTCGTGCACATTTTGAATTCATGAGACCAACTTTCTGCACGAGGGAAAACAAAGCTGCAACTCTGCTCCCATGAAAGTCCCGGTTTCAAAGCTAGCTTGGGCATTTTTACTTCCACTGCAATTAAAGACAGCTGCAAATCTAAATCTCTTTGGCTGCCTGAAAGAAGATTCAGCCTCAGAAAAGGAAATTGGTCAGCTCCTGCAAAAGGAGGCCCAAGTGTCCAACAGATGCAAGGAGGCACGCAAAGGATGGCAGCAAGGTCTCTGGGCACCAAGAAGTGCACACAGACACCACCAGAAGACTTCCTCACTTGACTTCTTTCTACATGCATTTGGTGTTATTGTTAGAGCAGCATCAGGAGATGGTGGATTTCCCCAAAAAAGCCCTAACGTGGGAGGTACTTGGTGAGAGGTTCAGAAATCCCCATTTAGGAAGATCAAGGTGACAGAAAAAATGAGATTCCTTCATTTTGAGCTCTGCTAGATGAGACATGAGAAAGGGTAGGAGCTCTACCCCTGCCAGTATTTAAAGACAGCATTGGAAAACCAACAATGAAACCTCCTGAAGGTCTGCACTGACAGAGGAATGGGCCAGTTATCCCACAAAGGCCTTTCTACAACTCTTTTGCTGTGCATCTCCAGCACAAATTAAGTCCAGGCATTTCTGAGCTTGGCATCCTTCTACATCAATCCTTTTGGAGCTGCACTTGGGCCCAAATGCCAACTCACTCCCTCAGCCTGGACACCTCCATGGCACCTTATGATGAGTAGGAGCTCTTTCTGCAAACACAGTAATATGTTTGGCAGCTTGAACAGGCTGACTTAGGAGACCCAAAAGCCACCAGCTCCAAGGGTTTATTTGTCCCAGCTGCTCTACTGTGTTTTAAAGGTCAAATTTATTTTGAAAACACAGTAATCTGAGTCTTCCACTGGTCTCTTCCCCCAGAGATCTGCTGGTACCAGTGCTGTCTGCTGGAGGCACACCCCATCTTAGTCAGACCATAAAGCAGCATGGAAGAAATCCTGCTCCCATTAACCAAAATAAATCCCTGGCCAAGAGTCATCAACGAAAATCAGTGCAAAGCTGGTGTAGGAAAAAGCAGAGAGGCCCAAGATCAGCAGCCTGGCTTCTGCTGGAGCCTTTGGGTGCTGCTGGGATGGGCAGGAGTGCTGGAGCAGCACTCCACATCCATGGAGTGTGCTGGGAGCCTCAGCCACATCAAAATCAGCACAGCTGTGACAGCTGCTGTTGGCTACCTCTGTCTGCACATCAGTTGTTTCTTACCCCAAAATATCCAGGAAGGGCAAAGATCAAACAATGTCCCTGCAGCAGCAATGAAACTTTATTTGCTAATCTCTGTATTTACAGATTTTCTGGTTTTGCAGATTCAGGCACTTTGCAGCTGGCAAAGCCACAGCCAGCCATGCTGGGGGGCATCTGTCCTCACCACTGCCACAACCCACCACATCTGTAGCATGAAGTTGCAAATCTCTTTCAAGGACTCCAGCTTGAATCCTCACCATAGCAACTCAGCTGTTCCTTGCTTGGCATGCAAATGGTGTCTAATAGAGAACAGAGCTCATTTTACTCTGTGCCTGGATGCAGGTGAAGCTAAACCTGGCCAGATGGACCTGAGGAAATGGGCACTTGACAAGATGCTGGGGCTGCCAGCTGGTGCCAGCATCTGCCCTGGTCCTGGCTGAGCTGGTGGGACTGAACACATCAAGGGGGACACAGGATGCTCTTCAATTACAGCCACCCTTGCCCTTCCCCACTCCTCTGATACAGCAGGAGCTTGCAAACACCACTTGGCCAGCTTTGCTCCAGTACTTCTCCCTTTCAACTGAGGTCCAAAAGCTGTAAGGCAGCTGGGAAGAAGGCAGTGGGTGAAGAGCCTAGTGGGGCTGTTCAGAGCCACTAGAAAAGGCATTGGGTTTAAATCCTGGCTATGGTGGCATTAACTTTTAATGATTTGGGGACACAACAGAAGGGAACTGGCAGGGCCCAGGGGACTGAGCACAGCCCAGCCCAGGAAGGCAGCAACTCTGTAGCTCAGGGCAGAGCTCTCCAGCTTAGCAAAAGGATTAGTCCTTCATTCAAAACCTGCCTGGGAAGCAGCAAAGAGAGAACAATTTTTTTCTGTGTGAAGAGAACATATTAATACAGCAGCAAGCATTGTATTCATTACAGGATTGCAGCTAATCTGGTGTCTGCTTTTATTCTGCTCTTGTTCTGCTCCTGTACTGCTTGCAGCAAGCAGGCTGGGACAAAGACAGAACCAGGCTTCCTTACAACAGTCCTCACAAACATCCAGTGGGCCAGGGGATTTTGGGGTGCATCTATGTGCAAACCTTGCTCTATCCTAGAGCAGCTTGCCAGCCTCGGGATGGGTGCAGGGCTCTAGCAAAGCCTGACCTACAAAGTATTGAACACTGTGCTCTGAACCACGACAGACCTACATATTTACCAGACTGAAAAAATGCTTTGCCTGGGATTTGCCTGTGTTGGTTTTTGCCCTGGAGGGGCTCAGAGGACCACCTCGAAGAGGGGCCATACCATCCCCATCATCACCATCAGCTGCCTGAAATTCCTTCCTGTCTGTGCCCCTGGCCTGAGGCATTACCCAGTACAGGGAGATACTGATAACCAGAGTAATAGACCTCTTGCTCGTGCAAATTAAGGGGGTGGATGCTCTAATGGTCCATTTACCACAAATTCTTGTATCAGACATATTTGTGACCTCTTCAGAAGGCTAATTTAATGACCCTCAATGTATGAACCCTTCAATCAGTCACTTAGGCTGAGCTCAGAGCCAGGCCATGGGTGTCCTTTTGCAAAACCGCATCAAAAAACCCCAAGAGATGGGGAAAAGGCTATTTATTTTTTGGTGAACTTCTTCAATACAAGGACCAGGAGCTAAAGCAAAAGCCAGCACTTCCTCCAGAGCACATGGCCAGGCTGAGCAGCTCAGGGACACTCAAAGTCACACGGTCAAATCCTGCAGCTGGATTTTAAATGGGGTGGATAATTTTATGACCGATTGCATTTGTGACTGGTATGTTAAGACAAGGGTAATGAAATCTTATCCTTTGGGGCACATATGGATCATTGCACAAGTCAGGCAGGCATCTGCCCCTCCCCTGCAAGAGAAATTGTAATTGGCAGGGACTGAAGGACTGAAGTTGAAATTAGGGACTCAAATGGCACATGGATAGGGCAAATGGAGCTTTTCAGCATCTTCTCAACTGTAACAGTCCACAGGAGCAAGTAACAATAATGAACTTGACAGATGCGGGATTGCTCACCTCGACTAAATAGAGCTGTCACCCCAGTCATGGGCTAACTCTGCTAAGCAGCTCCAGGGATCCCTTTAGGTTTGATATTCCAAGGGTTTATTTATAGCAAACCAGTTCCATTACCTTCACAAAAGCTGGCAACACTTACTAAGGTGGGGAGAATGGCTGGAGGATGAGCAGAGGGTCTTGACCAGAGTAACAAAACATTTGAAGTTACAGCCTAGAGAGGTCGGCACGCACCCTTAAACCAGGCGGAGACCTTGGGACCTGCCACCAGAAATCCTGCTGCTCCACCCAAAACCAGCTCAGCCCTGGCCAGTTACCTCCTCCAGCCTCCTCCTCTGCTCCTTCTGCTCCTCGATGCGCTTCTGCCGCTCGGCCAGCAACTGCCGCTTGTGCTCCTCGTTCTCGCGCTGCTGCTGCTCCAGCTGCTGCCGCCGCAGCGCCTCCGAGCGCTCCTTGTTGGCCAGCTGCAGCCGCAGGAAATCCCGCCGCAGCGTCGACTCCCCGGGCAGGTTCAGGATGGAGCTGCACACACCACAGGCGTCAGAGAAGATCCCTCCCTACAGACTGTGTGATTTTCCAGCCTGGCCCCTCTCCCCTCTGTCCCAACAGCATCTGATGGAGTTTGGGCAGGGTGGCAGTAGATGGAGGGATGGGGGCTTGCAAGTGACAGAGTTCATGGCTCACTGGTCATTTACTCACTGTAAATGGAAAGGTTTCCTTTACATTAAGTTTCTAACCAACGTCTCTTGTGCTGCAGTGGCTGGCACACACTATATTTAGCTGCGCACAAAGCACATTTAGCATGAATCATTGCCAGCTATTAAAATACTACATTATCTCAGTGAAATAATGGAATAACCTGATAATAATTACAACGGCTCTGAAAAATGTCACCGAAGAAAGTTCCAGCCCCACAGTGCTTGCAGCAGCACCTGGGAGGTTTCATGGTGAAAAATTACATGGAAACAGGGAGTAAGACTCGGATGTAAGGAACCACATTTTAAAGAGTTTTTTAATTTCACCTCACGTTTTTCCACATCTCGATATCCACATTCTCATGACAGCACCATGCCATGCTGCAGATCCCACAGGCAATGGGGCTTTCTTCCCCAGCTTTTGGCTAAGGTGATCCAGAGCATCAGTTTATACCCACGCACCACCCTGGCAGCAAGAACTTCCTCTGCTCTGCCAGGGAACAGGACTCAGTGCTCAGACTGTCCTTTTTCCATTCCCAGTTCATATGAGCCCATAATCCAATTTGATTTTATACAGAGCTAAAGGGATGTAAGGGCACAAACGAAATGCTGATTCTTACCTCGGCTCTCCAGAGTCATTTTCCTCCTCCTCCTCCTCACTTCCACTGTACTCATACTCTGTCTCATCTAGGAACAGAATTGCTCATCAGTGCCCTTTGCTGGGTTCATTTGTTTTTCCAGTGGCTGAAAACCCCAGAGATCTGAAGGCAGAACAGCCAATTCTCTTTACCTCGCATGACCAGGAATAAACAGCATTACTGATCTGCATTTTGTGGTTTTATGGGGGCCACAAGGCCAGGGAAGCACCAGCACAGTGGGCAACAGCCCTCACAACCACAGCCCCTTGATATCAAGATGGGGGTGTCCTTGAAATAGGAATTATCCCCATAAAACAGTGAGTGATCCCCTTCTTCAGAATGGTTCTGCAACAGAAGTTGTACCACCAGCTACTGGAGCCACAGCCACAGCCACAGGAAAGTGAGATTTAACCAAGGCTCTGAAGGCACCAGCTCCTCTTTCCCTAAACATATGCTCTTCCTATGCAAATCCATGTAATTTCCAGGCAATGAAGATATCTACATAAAAGCTCACTGCAATGTTGTGTTACATACTGCAATTTCTGTTGGGATATCATCTTTATCGGATGAAGGGAATTATAGCCAAAGAAAGGCTCGCATTTATCCAATTACTCTCCATCTCTAGGGTCCAACCTTCATTTGCCAGACTAAACACATTTAATACTTCACTGGGATCCCATTTTATTGTTTTGATTGTAGTGAAATCTATTACAAGGGGCTGGAAGGTACGCATGAAAAATTAATTCCGCTACCAATAAGAAGAGAAATAGCAATGTATTAATTTGCTGGATTCTACAAATGAGCTTTCAAATTAAAATTCAGTTCACAAGCAGCTGAATACTTTAACAAGTTTCTTCTGCTATCTGATCTTTCTTGCAGAGGACTTTGATAGGGCCTGGAGAGTTCACTGAAAACATTCAGTTTAATAGGTTATTCCTAGTCAGCGGAATTGCTTTGGGGCAAGGGTCTTATCTGGATGTTCGTTTGCACAGCTCTGCTCATCGCTGGTGCTGCAGGGATGTCACGTAGATCAACACACTTGGCATGAAATACGTGAGCTGGGGAAAATTCAGCTTAGCAGCTTCACCCTCCCACATGCCAGCACGGATCTATGCAAACGTAAATTTGATACACACGCTTTAATGAATCAAAGCTTAGATGTTCCGTGTGGAAATTACCACCTGGACTAAAAAAAAGGCATCATTTTTCATTAGGAAAAAAAAAAATTAAAAACACTGATTAACTCTAATGACTGTCACCTGTCTGCTTTGCATGAACACCCATTGTTTAGTTGCAGGTATTTATTTTAATTTCAGTGACTGAGAGGAATCAAACCAAACAAAAAAAAATCTGTCCCCAAAACCACCTGAAGGATCACACCTGTTGAATTTAACAAGATTGCAAACAAACTCAGCTATGTGAGTGAGGGGAACTGGTACTGAGACCATGGGTAACCCAGTCCTCTTTGTGTTCCCTCTTTTACCCACAAGTTTCATCCAGATGTGCCTTGGTCTGCACTAGGGATCCCCAACCACATGGCAGAGGTCACGGGTGTCCCAGACAGATATCTGAGCACATGGCAGAGGCCAAGGATTGCTCAGAGTGCTGCTTCCTCTCCACTGCTCCTCCTCTCCTCTCCACTGACCTTTCTCTCCTCTCTTCTTTTTAGTCCTGTCGATGTGGTCCTTGAGCTGGATGCGGACCTGCCTCTCGTTGGGCTGGTCTCGGATGAACGGGTGCTTCATCAGCTGCTCCGTGGTTGGTCTCTGGCTGTGGTT
Organism: Muscicapa striata striata; assembly: GCA_030060385.1. Classification (NCBI taxonomy): domain Eukaryota; kingdom Metazoa; phylum Chordata; class Aves; order Passeriformes; family Muscicapidae; genus Muscicapa; species Muscicapa striata. The sequence continues at coordinate 1,408,165 of JAREIS010000115.1, forward strand.
CTTCACTAGGCAGCTCTCAATGAAGGACTGAAACTTTTTAGACCTGGTCAAGAATAGGGAAGGAAGGTACAAAAATAACAGGCAAATATATTGATTTTCATGTTGGAAAGTGAAGAAGACTTGGTATTTGAGAAGATTTTTCTTGGTTCTTGCTCATTATCCCAGACAGCTGGGAACCATCAGTATGGCCAAAGAAAAACCAAAGCAAGATGTCACCAATGGCAACTAAGAAAATGCAAGGGAGTGTTCCTGCTCCTTTCCCTCTGAACCTATGAAACTGCAGGTAGAAACAAGATACAACACACACAGATATAAACACTATGCCTAAGTGCATGGTTTCTCATATTTTATAGCCCCCTTTTTCAAGAGATGAATCTTTGTGATGGTGAGTGGGACAAGATAGGTTAGTTTGGTTTTTTTTTAAGATTGGAGTACCAAGATTGCAGGGTTTGGTAGAGCTCAGAGAGCCTTTCAGTGATGCTGCTGCCTGCAGCCCTTCCCAGCTCTCTCAGCAGCCTCACAACCCACCAGGTCCAGGGGGGCACCAAGCCCCAGACCCCCTGATCCAGGAGACTGGGACATGTTCTTTTGATGGAGATGGGAACAGAGCCCTGCCCTCCTCACAGCCTCCCTGCCCACAAAGTTACATTCAGCCTCAGCTAAAACAGTTTCAGCCAAATCTTTAATAAACAAATTTGTCTTAGTCTCAAGTGCTGCATATCCAAAGTTTTCCTGGAACTAATTTCAACACATTATAAACTCAAGAGAACAGGGATTTACAAGAAAGGAAGATGTTGACAGGCTACTGTAGTCTGTGTTGCTTTAGCAAATAAGAAAATGAATATAAATTAATGTCAGAAGCCAACAGATACTACAGAACTGCATTAGAAGTAAAACAATAAGCTTTCAGGGATTTTACTTTTAAGCTGTCAGACTAAAAGTGATTTATCTTTCAAGTGCTAATCCATACAAATTGAGATGCAAAAATAAAATATGCTACTGGATCCAATTAAATCTTCCCTCTAGCTTTGCTAATGAGCAAATCTGCCTTCCCCACCTTGCCCTGAGAAATGCAGTGTTTCAGTGTACCCAGAAGGGACAATCAGTGTGATGCTCAAAAAAAACACACTTCTAAAATATGATTTTGTCTTGCTGGTGTGAAGCTGGAGAGACTCTAGTCCTGGATGAGAGCTCCAGAGCATGTGCAAATACAGTACAGGTGAAGTAGGTGAAAAGTTATCCTCCTGGAATTCTGGGATGGGAGTCCCAATGCCCTGAGATGCCCTAGACCACCTTGGCTGCCTGAGCAGCTATGGACATGGATTTCCCATCCATTTTCCAGCTCAGGCTGCTGCATTTCCCAAAATCTTTCACTCTCAAATAAGCCAGCCTGCCCAGTGGCACAATTCAGCCCTCACTGGAGCTGAAGTCCATGGGTTTCTCCCTGGCTCTGACCCAGGAGGATTCCACCACACGTTTCATCCCCTCCCCAGCCCCAGGCCAGCCCACCTTCTGAAACACATATTCCTCCAGCTCCTGGGGTTTGTAAAGCTTGAATCAATGTTTGCAAAGCCTTTGCAGCTGCTTGGATGAAAAGTGGTATCACAGTGCAAATATCACCTCATTAACTAAGAGGTTTCATGTCGTTTACAATGCAGGGCTAGAGAAGGTTTATGGGAACAAAATCACTAAAGTTTGAGTTCAATTTGCTGCAAACAGGGGAAGAGGAAAATAAAGCTTCATTGCTGGCTGGCTTTAATTGGGAAAGAAAACGACACACCAAAGACTTTAATTTCATAGGAACACAGCAATGTTTAAAAGCTACTTTGAGGATTTAGCAAGCAACAAAATTATTTTCCTCTCTGCAATTTTTAATTGAGGCCAAGCTCTCATGACAGTGTTCTCTCTTGGCTTTCCTGACTTACCCTCAAAGTGGCTGGAGTGCCTTCACTACTTTTACATGTAAGAAAAAAGATGGTCTGCCTATGTAGTGTACTTTTATTTATTTATGTGTTGCTGTACACAAAAGCAAGGACAAACTCAAGTTGAACCTTTCTCCATTTTGTTTTGCTCTTGTGACCTGTGGCTGTGAAAACCAGCCCACTGACTGCCAGGGAGCCACCCTGAAAGCCTGGTCAAACATCTCCACTCTTCCTGGGACGTGCTGCAGAATTCCAGGACTCATCCTGGCAAAGCCCAAAAACCTCCAGCTGAGAAATGAGCCAAGGAGAAGCAAATCTGTCTAGTGCCACATTGAAAATGTTGTAAAAATTTGGAGTTGGTGGAGATTCATCTGGATCCTTTGGAGCTTTCCATTAGAAGATGAATAAAGGTCTGAGCTATCTAAGGCACACATGTCCCAGCTCTGATGGAGCTGGGTGCCTGCTTCTCATGGAAAGGTAGCAGAGGCCAGGGGAGCACCTAGCTGCCTCTTGAAGCTGGAGTTTTATTACACTATGGCTTCCCAGGAGGTCTTTCCATCAAAGCACCCAGGATGCCACCCCTGGCACAGGCAGATCACAGCTCTGGGCAGACCAAATGTCCCTAGGCAGACCCCACAGGACGTGCAAACCTGGGACAGCTGCCATATGTGTGTGGGAAGGTGGTGCCCAGAACACCCCACCTTGCACTAAGCACATCCTGTGATTGCAGGGCAGCGACTAAAATACAAATTCCATCCCAGCTCCATTTTTACCTTAAGGACACAGGGAAACATCCTCCTCAAAATCTGCTTTCATCAGCTCCCCTCTGCCTGGAGGCTGAGGGAGTCTTTGCTGAATAAACAGCACTTCTATATGAAAAATAAATTCCCAAGTCTCACAACCCTTTTTGTGCTGTAGGAGTGAGGATAACAAAGGAGCAGACTGGTGATCTGGCAGAAAACAAGCACCTACACTATTTTCTCAGCTGACTAATAGTATCCTCAAAAGGTCATGCAAAGAGAGCAAGAATATCTGACACCCTCTGCAGAGCCAGCTGGGAATGGTCCCTCTCCTCCTGGTTTGGTACTGGAGCAGCTGATGATCAGGCTGACAAAACTGAGATGCCTCCTGCCAAAGCCTGGGTGAGTTTCTAGGCTGGTCCTAAAAGCCCAACACCATGCATCCAAAGCAAAGGACTCCAAGTCCCTCTTGCTCCATTGTCAGCAATAAAATAGCAGCTGCTGTTGGCCCAAGTGTCATCAGTACATACCATGGGCTCTTCCTCTTTTTATTGATGTGTAATCAATAAGATAGTAAGCAAAATTTAAAGGATTAAGGCAAAGCTTCCCTCGGTGAGCTCAGCCCATCTCAGAACAAGGGGCAGTGCTGTCTCTAACATGTGGCAGATCTTTCCTGACTAAACAACTGCTGAACCTGGGGCAGGAAAACAGCACAAACCAAATACAAGTGTTTTTAAGGACTCCACTTCCATCAATACAGAACATACAGTAACAAAACAACATGTGGCTGGGCTTTGGGAATATTTTTCCTGTGGGTTTTTACTGGCATGCCTCACGTTCTTTCCTTTTTTTCCCCCCCCAAACCAGTGATGTATCTTTTCCTGCAAAATTTCAAAATAAAGCCCAAACTAAGTACAAATATCTGCATTCCTGGGCCTTCAAGATAAACCATCCTCTTTTTTTTTGGCCTGAATACATGTTTCCACTTGAGAACGGAACCTGACTGGAACAAAACAGGAGCCAAGCAAAGTGTAATCAGACTTCAGGCTGCACAAACTGCCCTGGAAAAGCCAACTCTGCACTGTGAAATGGCAGGGTGAGTGTGTTGCTCTCTCTGCAGACCAAGGAAGACCTCGATCCCACAACAGATCCTTCTGAACAAATTTCCTCTCCACAGGAGACCAAAACCCAAATCTGCACTCGCCAGAGTGATGCCGGAGACCATCACCAGCCCCTAAAACTACATAAATATCAACACCATGTCCCCAGCGTGCTCAGCTACAGAGAAAGGTTGCTCCAGAAACATTTTTACAGTCCCTGAAGATTGAGAAAAGAAACTCACCACTTCTTTGATTTCAACCTCGGGGCCGGGTTGCGGGGGATGAGGAAGAGGGCTCTCATGGGATGCATGTCACACAGAGCTGCAATTTGTAAGAACAGGCATTAAATACAGCACAGACATCCAACTGGGAGATCTGAGTTTCCTCTGAGGCTGCCAGACCTTCATGGCAGGATAACTGCAGCAACAACCCCCCCAGAGACAAACCCCAGCCCTGGGCTTAGGTGAGGGCTGATGTCCCCACCCAAGGGCTGTGACTGTCCCCAGCACCACCAGGGTCACCCCAGGGGCTGGCTGGGGACATCTCTGCTCCTGCAGCTCCAGGTCCTCAGCAATGGGCCAGAGCATGGGACACCCATACCCCATGGCATGATGCTCTGCTTTATTCACTTGCATTTTCCAGCAAGGACAGTTCCAGGATAACGCTGAAAATCGTGGCAGTGTGACCTGTGCAGGTGCACTCAGGTGAACCCAGCATGAACCAGTGTCACACCAGCTTTGAGGTGTTTTACCTGCTTTCCAGTCTTCCACCTCATCTTCATTTGTGTTTTATTTGAGGAAACCATGTCCCAGAGTGCTCAAAGATGCATCAGGTGCCACACAGGTCTGCCTTTGCCCACTGCCCACCCTGCCCCTGGGCCCTGGCAGATTTGTCCCCGTGGTGCTGCGAGCTGCACCTCAGCAAGCCCAGAGAAAACCCTGGGGTGGTGTTTCTGGCTGGTGCTCAGCAAACCCCAGCAGGTTAGAACCCAGGGATAATGAACAGAGCCATGACTCTACTCACGGGGAGCACCTTCGGCCATCTCGATGGCTGTTATCCCCAGAGACCACAAGTCACTCTGAAAGAAAGCAGAGGGACACTGCCAGTGGAAGGAGAAATGCACACATTTATTTACCCTGTTCCCAAGCCTTGCTCAGTCTTGAGTCTGAAGGATCAGAACAGAGACAATGCACCTATTTGGGAAATTGATTTCATCCCTGTAACATCCTTCCAGCTCCTCCCCTGCCAACAGGAACACCTGAATCCCCAGCTCCTGCCAGACAGCAGCAGTGAGCTGCCCTCCAGTGCCTCTCCCCACCCCACCACCCCTAATGAGCTGTGGCTGCACCCCCAGCCCTGAAAATGGGCCCCAGTGGATGGACTGGCTCTCCTGGCAGGGCAGCAGGCAGAGGCTGTACATGCCCAGTGAGAGAAAATGAACAACCCCTCTGGACTGGGAACACGACTCAGACCAATGCTGGTGCTTTCACCTAAGGCTGGAAGGGAAGGAACTCTGCCTTCCACCCTTCCTCTTGTACATCCAGCCCTCCCTTGCCCTGCTTTCTGCCATGTCCCTGCAGTCCCACTTCACTCTTCTCCTCTCCAGCTGCTCTTTCTAAACTGCCTCAAACCTCTAAACCTACCATTCAGTGAGTAAATCCCAGAAAGGTTGTTTTTCCCAGCACAGAGTCCCAGAAGCCCAGCCAGAGCTAGACTGAACCTCCAGGAACCACAAGCACCTTTTCACATACACCCTCCAGGAAAGGCAACTTGGATTTCCAATTTCAAGACACTTTTCCTCATTTTTAGCTCAAGCTCTCCCTCAACAAATGCTGTCCTTGCTACACATCTCTGTACCTGCTTAAAAATTCTCTCTCAAATCTTATTTTCAGCCCTTTCACAGCACAGTCTCATCCATTCTTTGTTTCTGGTCAGCTGGGATTTCTACTGCATACTTAATTATCACAGTCTTTCCACATGATTCAGCACACATGACCCCTTCCTTCTGGGTTGCCACTGAACTCCTTCCAAATTCCTAATGTGTCTTTCCATATTGAGGTGCCCAGTATTATATGCAGGATGCCAAGTGATCTTAAAGCTGGAGGAATACATAAAGGGATTATCACCTCCCTAAGTCTCCCAGAGAAAGCAGAAAACTCAGCGGGAAGCACACATTCTATAATGATCTGGAATTCAGGAATTTTTTTGAGTGGTTTTTATTTTTAAGACTGAAAAGCCTTTCAGTCCACCCAGCAAAGGGATGCTGTGCTAATGTATTTGCATTGCCTTGACTTGGGAAGAGAAGCAGGCTCCCTTCTCCCCCTCCTTTTGATTCTAAGCTTATTGACAAGATATCTCTAAAGAAAAAAGGAAGACTGGCTGGGGAAAAAAAACAACAACCTCAACAGCAGGGGGTTTCTATTTGTTCTTTTTTAAAGTGGTTTATTTATGTGAGGAGGTATTTACTGCCTCCTTCCATAGATTACACAGGCATCTCTTTCTGGCTAAGAAAACAGTGAGATCAGAGGCTTTTTGTCCAACAGATTAAGCCTGTGAGGACTCCTTTTCTCACCCTATAAATCTCATTTTTTGTATTCAGTATTTTAAAAGCCAGTCAGCTAAACCTGAGAGCATTTAATTTGCATCCCTTTTAAAAGAAATAATTATCATTTACATCCTCCCCACCCTACTTCAAAGCTAAAGCATCAGGTGCAAGGATGTGATCTGGGCTATGGACTAATGTCCAGTGGCTCCCACATCACCAGGAGCTCTGCAAGCACCCTGCATGTCAGCAGCAATCAGCCTCCTGTTCCACACCCCCAGCCACAGGAAAATGGCCAGAGCCAACTTCAGAGAGCATCTGATCCCCGGGGACAATAGAGGGATTCTGCTCCCGGAGCTTGTGCATCAGTCCACAGCATATTAAGTGCCCCAGTTATTCTGGCAAGAGGAAAATCCTCAGGGATTTCAGAGGGTAGAAAGTAGCCTATGAAGAGATCAGTCCTAAAAAAAAAAAAAAAAAAAAAACCAAAAAGCTGTGATTAATGACAGACAGCTGTTGGTGGAGAAGTGTTGAGAGCAGCCAGTGCAGGGTGCAGCCCTGTCATGAAGCACTGCCCTCAGCAGAGCTGAGGAAATGTTTATTGTAATTGGTTAATCAAAGAGGAATAAGTAATTGGAGATTAAACTATTTCTACATGTCCCCATCATAAACAATTTCCGTAACCCAGAGTCTGAACTCAGACTGGAGAGCTGCTCTCCGGAAAACCATCAGTTCAAAAGTTGACTGATGCACTTAAATGGCTGCAACAGCAAAGCATCATTTGGCTTCTTTAAAATTACTAATTTCTCAAAAATTTCTCTGAACAATCAGTAATTGCAGTCGAAATTGTATCACAATTGTGGACTGTGGCCCTGTTACATTGGAGTGTTCTACTTTTAGAAACCAGCTCATACCAGAGGGTCTCAAAGTCCTTTTTAAACATCATTTTGCAAAGTGACCTCTCAGCATGCACATGAACAGAAGTACAGCAAGCTTCACATATGCCTGAGCTTCCCCCCAGAGCTCAGGTGTCAACGCCCTGCCCTCCTCTCTGGACACACTAACTGGACCTTAGAAGGCTGGAGCTAGAAATTCAAGTTCTGGACACTTCAAAAAACCAAGGGACAGAAAACCAAGGGATACTTCTACAGATATCTGTCCAGAAACTTGTAGTAAAGCAGAAATGGGATAAACTACATTAAGCTCTCCCTGCTTTGAACATCAGAGCTCACTGTAGTTTGAATGGGCAGGTGGGACTCCTAACCTTCCTTTGTGGATCTGCTGCATGGCACAGGGCTCTGTGCCACATTTTAACTCAGCAGCGACGTTGTGCTGCCACCGATCCAAAAATAAACTTCAAACAGGCTGGAGAGACATGTGAAAAGTAGGTCAGCCCCCCAAACGTCTGATTGTGTGGCAGCCTTCACATCTCCCTGCGAATATCAGCCTGCAGGCCAGAGGATGTGATTTTACCCTTTCTAAACCTGACCTGACTCCTCTCCAGAGTAAATAGAGCAAATACAGCTTGTTTGACTGGAGTATTTAAATACACAGCACCAAAAAGCAGGGTAGCAGGTAAGAAGCCTGAGTTTGACACTTTTCTCCACAAGGGGAAAGACTCTTTACAGTAAATTTGGATACGTGAACAGCACAACAAAGATCCAGGTTGGACGTGAACTGGCATCCCAAAATCCCAGAGCCAGAAAGCAGGAGGAGCCTGTGCTGCCTGCCACTGTGTTTTTCAGTGCTGCAAGGATTTGCTGAATTCCTGAGCAGGAAGGTGCTCCTTTAGGTACCTTGAAGTCGTAAGTGGCGTCGGGATTCTCGTCGCAGGCGATGACCTCGGGGGCCATCCAGTAAGGCGTCCCAATGAAGGTGTTCCTCCTGCCCACCGTCCTGTCCAGCTGGGCACTGACACCAAAATCCACTGCAGCAGGAACACAACGGGGCATCGTAAGGTCAGAGACAAACCTGAGCAACACTCTGCTGCTCCATGTAAAACACTGTGTGCACTCAGAGCAACTCTGCACAGCCAGGAAAGGAAGACGTGGCTGAAGACATTCCTGTTTGATCTCTGCTGGCATCAACAGAGGTCAGTCAAGGACAGACCTGATCATCTGATGTCCAGGTTTTGTACAAAACCCTGTGCCTTTTCCTCCTTGCCAGGAGGCAATGAAAAGAAATCACAGCTCCTCATACTAATGAGAAACAGGGTTAGCAACATGAATAAGCAGCAGCCTTTGTTCTATGCTTACTCATTTGAATTAAAGCCTGCCAAATACTGGTGGAAGCCTCATTTTTCTACCTAAATTCTTGCTGCAAATGGCAGGAATGCAAAAGACTTAAGGAACTAAGGGCCAAGGACAAAGGCCCATGGGAAATGTCAAGCTGAGAGCTGCAAAATGAAGCAAAAAATGATGAAATCAAACCAATGAGAGAATATTCTGTGGTCCACTAACTGCACTTTGCACAACACAATGGCTGGAGATTTGCCCTGGAGAATTTCCCCTTGGAGAGGAATCCTCACCAGCATAAAGCCCAATGAGCTGGTGGTGCCATCTGTTAAGCCAGGGTTTTATTCTGCTGCAGAAGGAGGCTTGCACCACACATGACCAATGCAAGAGATCTTCCATCACCAGCATAAATTATTTGTGCAAAGACAGCCTTGATAACATCAATACTGGATAAGTGAGGATGTGAGCACATCATCTGCACTGATCTGCTGCCTTCCATATGATCTCCACACCAATGCCTGCTCCTCTCCAGAGCGACTAAGAGAGTGCACAAAATTCAGAACAACTCTTGCAAATTAAACCCCCTCCATCAGGTTAGCTTGGAAAAGGAGTCTGGATTATGTCATGCTAAACTGAAAATGGATTATCCTCCAGGACACTGCTATGCAACTGTGGGAGAACAGCCCCTGACAACATCTGGTGATGAACACAGGGCAGTTTTCAATCCAGGGCATGTAAAATCAGTGTTGGTTGTTTAATCTGTACCAGAGCTGTGGCAGAGCTGTCTGAGCAGAAGCACCACTGCAAGTGCACCTCTGCAAGCAGAACCTGGATATCAACCCCTGGCAGTCTAAGACACAACACTTGGTCAACACCCAAAGTCACATATCAAAGCCAACATAGCAAAACCCACAGAGGAGCTCTTGGTACCCATCCTCTTTCCTCAGGTCATGTACAAGCCAGTTTTGCTGTCCCTCCCCAGCCAGCCCACCTGCAGCTCCCAGGAGCTCTAACCCCACTCTTACCTAGTTTCACTTCTGCATTTTCCGTCAGCAATACATTCTGTCCCTTGATGTCTCGATGAATTACTTTGTGCTGGTGTAGATGACTCAAGCCCTGGAGAATTCAGAGAAAGGTTAGAGGAACCCAAGTTCAAAGCATGTTATTTTCTGACATTCCTCCTCATCCAATTATGCTCCAGAAATGAAAGGTTCACAGTTGGAGTTAAGCACCCGAGAATGCTTTTGTTTATCACATTCTGCAAACACTGTCCCGTGTCCCATGCTGGGAGGACATGCCTGGCATGGAGCCTGTCCACTCTGTGGGTTTTAAACCCAATGTTTCACATTCCAGCAGGAACCTGTATTAACCCAAATTCTTCCGTCACTCCAGACATGATTTCCCCCATGTGCTCTCTCTTGCCTCAGGGAACCATTTCTGTGGCAGAAATAATAGAATGGGTTTGTCTCCTTTCTCCATTTCCATCATTCAGAAACTGAAGAAAACAATTCTCTTGTTTTATCGGTCCAATAAACTAGATTTCAGTACACTGAGAAGCTTGTATTAAAAAAGCTACCATGCAAATACAAATTTTATAACTTTCACATATCCCTAATAGAGATATAACTCAAGTAAAAAGCCTGTCTCAAAGGCTAAAGGTAAACTAGCTTTGCTGTTGTGCTGGTTTATTAGCTCATTAATTTCTTTTTGTAACCCACATTTTTATTTCATTCATTTATTATTTCAGTTTCAAAGTAACATCCACCCAGACTGCCAGCTTAGGAAAAATATGGATTACTTCAAAAACTAATTTTGCATTAGGTTTGCACTTCACATTAAACATTCATATTTGAGGAAGAAAAGGATTTCTGCTATTGCTTTTGGTAGTTATTAGTCACTTTATGCTCGTTACCTTGGGAAAACTGTGGAACAGATTATATCTGTATAGGAGTCCTTTTTTTAGCCCTATTACACTTGCTACAGGTGCCTTTGAACATTGGAGGCAAAGCGAAAATTCCACGGGATTTCAATAAATCCTTTAATAACGTGGGATTGAGCCTCATGTTAGAATTCCAGCTGTCCATCACTGTCTGAACCAAGCATGAGCCACATTCTGCAGTGTGAAGCTGGGAGCCTTTCCTCACCCCAAACCCCACAGAGGTCACCCACCCCAGTGTGTGGCCAAAATGCAATAGGTGACACCTGATGGTGGCCCAGGGACATGAGTCAGAGGCTGGGTTGTGACTCACTGCCAGGAACTATTTTAAGGAGCAGGCTCATGGAGCTCGTACACTTAAAATAAGCCCATGCAACTGTGGCCTCCTGGCACTGAAAGCAGTGTCCATACAAAAGCTGATGAGTTACAGTGCCAGTATCTTCTGCAAATCATGCAGAAATGCTGTGTCACCTCTGGACACCTGTGGCAGCCTCGGTGTCAGGCATATCCATTTGGAGAGATCATTTTGCCTCATTTTCTTTCATAGAATCAAATAATTGTTTAGGGTGGAAAAGATGTTTAAGATTACTGAATCCAATCATAATCCTAACAACTGGCCACCACAAAACCTTGTCCCTAAGTGGCACAGCCACATCTCTTTTAAATTCCCCCAGGGATGGGGATCCATCCTTCCCTGGACAGTCAGTGCTTAACAACCCCTCTGATCAAGAAATTTTTCCTAAATCTCTCCTAGTGCAACCTGAGGCCTTTTCCTCTCATCCTTTCACTTGAGTGGCTCTTGTACAGGTTTCCTTCACATGCCAAATATTCCTGTTTTCTCTTGAACAAATCTTCAGTTCACAGAGCAATATATTTTAATGTAGGGCAACCATTACAACTCCATCCTCTGATCTCAGCAATGCAAAATGTAGGAAAGTCTTTGCATCTGCAATCTCCCAGTACATGAAATCCTGGCATGGCCCATTTTAAGACATTTCAGTCCAACATTTACATTGTGGGTATAAAAGCTGCAGCATCCTCATTAAAATCAGACATGTGAATTTAATAAAACACCGGATGCTTTTTAATAATGAAGATTCTTCTTTCCACAGACTTTATTAGTCCTCACCTTTCTGTTAACTAAAAATGTAATTCTAACGCAAACAAATCATTGCCCTTTTAATACTAATAGGAGATTACATTTTTGTTGAAGGAAAAAGAGGGTTAAAATTCAGGCAACTAACAGAGCTAAAGGGCATTAAGCAGGGCTTATTTATTATGCATCATACAGGCACATGAATCATTCAGGCCTGCTGGCACCGCAGAGGCTCCAGCCCATGGCAGCACAGCATCCACGAAACCTGCAGAGCCAAAGGCTCCCTGTGTCCCCTGAGCACCCAACTGCCACACTGCCAACAACATCCAGCTCCCCCTGCACACGTACCCGCAGGATCTCTCTGCAGATGTAGGCAATCCACTCCTCCTTCAAGGTGTTCCCCTTGGTGTTCTTGATGAGGTCAGTGACGGAGCCCGCGCCGCAGAACTCCATCACCAGCTGCCAAAGGGAACAGGAATGCATTAATGACATAAATGTTGGGCAGTGACACCACCAGCAGCATCCCAACACTGGCACTGCTTCTGTGGGGACCCCATGGTGCTACACAGAGCCACTGGAACATCTTCCTGAACCTATCAGCTTGTAATCCATTTGGGGTTTGTTATAACATGAAACAATAAAAGGCTGGAAAGCTTGAAAGGCTTGTGGCCCTCCAGAGGATTGTGAGCAAGAAACAGGAATCAATCTTGTGCTGAAAATCAGTGGAGGAGATCAGAATCTCAAACCCTACCCCTACATGCCCTATTTTATACTTCTGATCAATGTTTAGTATCAACAGCAATAAAACAAAACTCTGTCTCTTGCATGCAAGTTCTTCCCATCTGAAAATACAAAGGCATAGAGGCAGATATTCCAAAGCTTCCTATGATTTAGGACCCAGGTGTACTTTTCAATTTTCATTTTTTATTTAACCAGACAAACTTTGGTTCTGATCATGTTTTTGAGCAGGAACTCTCCTTTGAGGGGAAGGCTGCCAAGCAGTGTCAGGCTTCCCAGGAGGGATCTGCAGTCCACTGCTCAGGCTGGTTCCAACATGACTGGCCACTGCCACTTGTACCATTTCCAAAGTTTCAGAATATCAAATATAGAAGTATAATGATCTAACCCAGCCCAAACTTAATCTTGTCATTGAGCAACTGTGAAATAAATATTACAAAAATAGCATGGGAGGTGAGTCTGCCTCCCAGGGATTTTGCAGATCCCAGTGTGCTCCACATGGGAAAGCACAGCCCATGTGTGCAACGAGCCTCCTCCAAGGCCTGTGCAAGTGCTTCCTCTAAGATGTGAAACCATGCTTTCCAGTCAGATCTGCTTCCTACTTGAAGATATTCCCTTGCCAGTGGTTCCTTGCCAGATTCTTTGATGTGCATGTTTCCAGTTTCTTATCACATGAGGCTTACATGGCATTTAACGTTCTCCAAGCAAGTGACATCACTATTAAATGCACAGGCCAAGAAGTGAATTAAAATGGCAGAAGGGTTACTCCTGACCAAGTTGCACAAATGCAGTGATTTAAGATTATCATAAATTATAATGATCATAAAATCCAGACACAGGACTGCCATAAACCTTCAGGCTAGATAAAATACTTGAGCAGACTTTACTTTACTTGGCTTTGACCACACTGCTATCTTTAGTTTTGATGTTAAGTTTCTCTTTTCTTCCTGAAGTGGTGCTGAAAAATTCTTGGAATATCCCTGTTAAGCCATGAAAGTGGCTTCAAGAAATGGAAGAAATGGCAGAAATGGATGGGTCACTGGCCAAAATCTGCCCCATGCAAAGGCAAGGAACACACCTATAGCTCTTCCACCCCAGCAGTAGCCAAGCCATCCAGCTGGGTCACTGATATGGCCTAATTCCTGGTTACTCATTGCTCAGTGAATGGGGAATAATGGAACAACTGGTTTCAAAGTTGCTTTTCCTCTCTTTCTTCCCTTTGGACCATTGACACGTGGGGAATATACCAGTGTCTGCATGTGTGTCTGATTAAATTAACATTTGGGATACCACACCAGCAAATCTGGAAAGGAAAATCCTGGATAGCTCAGCCAGCCACAAACACCTTGAAATCCAAAATCCTGCCCTCTCCATTCTTCCTATTCTACAGGCTCTCACTGGGGTTTGGAAGAAGAGGAAGAGGAAGGGCTTTTTATACTGTGCATGGCAAACACAATACTTAAAAGAAAATGGAAGAAATCCCATCGAAAGTACAGAGTGCATCCATTAATTTGCCAGATTATCTTAATGGAGCTGGCAGTTTGCTTGGTCCTCTGCCCTGCCCTTGATTTCCACAGAGCAAAGATAACTTTGCACCAGGAGGGGAATAATGCAGCCACCTGCTGATGGATCCCTAATTTGTAACTGTGAAACCTCCAGGAAATTAAATTAACAGAGAGAAAAAGAGAAAGTCACAGAAGGGATGTTTCCAGTTTTGTTTTTTAAGAGGTGCATAATCCTGTAACATCCATAGGAAAATATCCAACACTGGCAGATCTCTGCCAGCATCGAGAGGCTCCAGATCCAAGGAGCCTGAGCACCACAAACAGCCTGAAAGCTCTGCCATGAATTCTGCAAGAAAACCAGCAGCAGAAAGGTGACAAGGCTGCCTGAGGATCCTTGTCCCTGATGGAGAGCTGATGGACACCTCATGTGAACAGCCCCCATTCCCATGTCTGGGTGGCTGCTGTGTCCAGCACTGGGATCCCCTCTTGCTTTCATGGCTTCTTATGCTCCTCAGATGGAAGGATGCCACAGAATTCCCAATGACAGCTCAGACAGAGCAGCCTTCAAGGAGAGGAACCACAGATGATGGCAGAACAAGGAGACACCCAAGAGGCCAGGTCAGAGCTGACCCACAGCACTGATGTCCTGCTGGGTGATGGAGCCCACCCAGGAACAATAAATGCACACTGGAGGGGACACAGGAACATGACCAGGTCACCTCAGAGGAGCTGAGGGCTTGTTCAGCCATGCAGAGAATGGATGGTTATGGTCTCTCTGTGTATAATGTCAACAGCAAGGATGGCTAAGACAGGCAGAAGAACAATGAAGGTACTGCCATAATATCAATTTATGAACACTATGGGTATGTTCAGGCTGGAAACCAACAGACTTCCAGCAGAAAAATTAAAATGAGCAGAAGTTCTTGCTGATTCTAGGGCAGACCTTAATACACTCAGAAAAGGCTTCAAAGAGCACTTGGACACTAAAATACTTTCTCACCAGTCTCATACCTCTGGGTGAGTGCTTTGCCCTCACACACTTGCATCATTACCAATTTTCTTAAGGGATGAAGTCATGATGGAGTAAGACAATAAACTGGAAATGCATATTGAATTTTTATTAACCATAATTAAAATTATCATCAAGATGGGCTAAAGGTAAGATCATCTCCTGAAATTTAATTTGCAAGGACATTTATTGAGGAAGTATTTTTAAATACAGTTCATTTAGCATTTACTTAGCTCTTCACACCAAAGTGACAGCAAACTTCATAAGCAAGGCAAATTCAGAAGCTGCAGCTGTAAATCTCCGTGTCCTGCTGTCTCATGATTTTTTTGTTTTAAGAGCCTTTTCAGCTTTCAAACCAACCACTACTTTCCTCAGTTTGGGAATGGAAAGACCTCTGCTATAATCACTGCTGTATATTACCTGGAAGAGCTCAAACCTGAGTATCTCCAAAACACCAACCCCAATTCATCTTACAGTGAACTGCTCCAGCTTGTCCAGAGGAACCCCCCAAATTACAGTCTTTACTACACAAGACAAATCCTTCTGTGCTCCTATGCCTCAGTCCAGGAACAATTTTACTTCTTTTAAGTTACAGAAAACAAGCACACAACACACTCAGGCTAAATGCTGCTAGAAATCAATCCTTCTGCTGTGTGTGTAAACAGCACCTGGGTGCAACATGGTCCCATGTGCCCAGGCCACTCAAATTTCTCATTGCACCCCAAAGCCTGGCTCCCATACAAAATAAACTCTCATGACCCACACTGGGGCACCTGGAGGCAGTGATGGAGCATTAGAAACACAGCAACCTTCCCTTGGTGGATCAGCAGAAAAGATGATGGTCATGTCAGAAACAAAAATACCAATCAAACTGGTGTTGAGCAGCAACTAAAATATTCAGCAGCAAGGTAAGGCCAGGTTTTCACTGCTCCTGCTGGTGCTGGGGTGGGAGCAGGCTGACACTGCAGCTGCATGCCCAGGTAGGAGAACAGCACTGCTCTGCTCTCTCCTCTCCAACAGCAGGATCCAACTGCTCCCACACAAGCTCCTCAGTAAATGACTTGCCTGCATCTCCCTGGATGTCAAGCCCAGCCTAGCAATCCCTGCCCCTTGGGAGGCAGCAGGCAGCTGATGCCACGGGTCCTGAGCAGGCTGATGGCTTTGGGTTAGGGGTGGCAGCAAAAGGAACGGGCTCACAGTCCTGCAGTGTTTACAGCACTGACATTGCTCTGAAGAGCAGTGAGAGTTAAATAGTGCTGGATTACTCTGCCAGACAGCAGCAGAAAGCTGCTCTGGTAACCCTGAGCTCTTGGTCAGGGGCCAGAGGAGCAGCCCTGATCCCCTCACACTCCCCCAGGACTGCAGAGCTTGGAGGGACTAAAGAGAGATCAGCTGAACCGAAAACTGACCCCTCTCAAATGTTTCATGATCTAATTTCTGTAATGCAAAGAATCAGCAACTGCCCAAAAATTATTTTTTCAGGGTATATTGCAATTAAGATTAAGAGCAATCATGCTCAGAGCTGCACAGATATAACCCAGTGCTTTGACAGCTCATGCTCCATTTTCAGTGGAGTCTTGCTGCCCCTGTTTTTGCTCTCCAGATCCCTGGTGTGACTCTGTTCACATCACCCTAAAGCAATTCATTGGGTCCCTAGAGCTCAACAGAGTGAAAAACACATTGCAACCACACAATCACAGCTCTGAGCACTGCACAGCTGCAGCAGTGCCACCCTGACCGAGGGGCTGTTCCCGATTCACCCTCATTCCTCACTCCCCCCACACTGCCCCAGATTATCTGCTGCAGAGGACACCCCAGAGGCCACCACACCACGTGGGCATCTGGCAGCCTGCCCATGAGCAATTTGTCCCCCCTGGTGACAGATGCAGTGCGGGCAGGGTTGCCATGGCAGCCCATCTATCGAAGCCAGCGCTGGCCCTGGGGACCCTGAGGCTCTGCCCTGCCCTGGGTGGGCTCTGGGCTGCTGCCAGCCTGTGCTCAGCCCCCACACTCTGCACATGTGGCTGCTCTGTCCACGGCCTCAGTGCACAGGGGACAGCAAGGGCACATGACAAGTGTCCAGCTGAGTGGCACCCCCGTGACCCTGCACACAGGCACAGTGCATGGGATCACAGCGCCTGCAGCTTTCAGCAGTGTTTGGGGCAGGGGTCCTTCAGGATGGGGTCAACTCCCCCATCCAGCTCACACTTCTAAATGAAAGCCTCATCTTCCACTTAAAAAAAAAAAAAAAAATCCACCCCAAAATACCTCAAAACAACTTCTCTGGGATATACACAGCCTGGTATCCCATAGCTCAGATTTGAGAAGAGCAAGGTGAATTTAATGAGTTTAGCTCTGAGAGCAGCAGTTAACTGATTAGGAATTTCCCCAGTTTTTGCTGCCCACCCTCACCCTGTCCCCTTGCACCAGAGCAGGATCCCCTCCCCTCAGCTTGAGAGAGGCACAAACCCTCCCCAAGATGCACAACACACCAGAATGCAACAATTATCCAACATGAGGATAAACCTACCTCATATTTTTAAATTTCTTTTAAAATGTTCCACAAAGGTTGTCCCTATGACTTTTGCTTCCCTTTTTTTGCCTAACATAGCAGATTTGTGATGCATCTGCTAAAACACCCTCCACACAGCTCCCTAATTTCTGAAAACAGGGTTGCTTAGTGAGCTTGAGCTCATCTTTCAGGGCAAGTGGCTGCTGTGGAATGGAGCAGCAGCACTGACAATACCTCATGTCGGAAGCCTGCCACGTTTCTGAGAGATCTTAATCTCCACTGAAAGAGTTCCCTATTTTTTATTTCCGTACCAGCCTCCCGAGTGTCGATAAAAAGAATTACTTGGGCATTATCAGAAACCGTTTTATTTCAACAAAGAGCCAATGAAAAATAAACAAGCCTTTATCTGGGAGGCAAGACTGATAGAGTTCACACAAGTCCTAATTCAATCAGATGCTGAAACAACAGCTATTTAACACAGTGGCACCAGTACACCTCTCCTCTAGGGCTAGGGAGCTTTCCTCAGGATTACCTCCACCAGTCCCAACACTGGACAAAAAAAGCCTCACACTCCAGTGTAAGAAAAGAAGCTTTTACAATTTTTTTTTTTCACTAACCAATGAGAAAAGCCCCAAACTGAGAGGAGAGGCAGCAGCCTGGTGGAGAATTCAGATTATCTAGTCTGCCTTTCCCAAGGGGTGAGAACAAGCAGCACAGCTGGATGATGAACATCTCCCCTTGCATGACTGGGTGACCCACCAGAGAACATCCAGGTTTGTCCTCCTGATCCGGGGCATGTGAAGGTGACACAGCACATACAGCTTCCCCTGTTGTGCCATGGTGATGGGGATCCATGGAACAATCACAGAATATCCTGACTAGGAAGGGATCCATAAGGACCATTGAATCCAACTCCTAGTCCTGAACAGAAAACCCCAGGAATTCCACCCTGTGCCTGAGAGTTTTGACCAAACACTTTGTAAATTCTATCAGGCTTGGTGCTGTGACCACTCCCCTGGGGAGCCTATTCCAGTGCCCAACCACTCTCTGATGTGCAACCCTCTGCTAACATCCACCTTAAACCTCCCCTGACACAGCTCCACACCATCACTCTTCAAGCCATGCCTCTTAATCCAAGGAGTTCTCTAGTGAGCTTTTCTTTTTGGAAGTCTGGACTGTTCTTTTATTAACTTGTGTAGGCCAAGAGCCCTCTGTACTGCAGCTGGAGGAAAGAAACAAAACCAAACCCTCTTGCCTGGTCAGAGCACACAAACCCCAGACCCAAGCAGTGTAAAGGCACTGAGCAGAGGCCAGCACCAGGGAGGGCTCCTCTCAATACTGGGGGACTTGGCACACAGTTGGTATGGTTTTTTTTCCCCTCCAGGCACTCCTGCAGCACAAGGAGGAATATTGTGGGTTATTTAAATATTTCACTTAAAAGAAAAAAAATTATAAACCAGCCAAAGCCAAATGGAATTCCATGGGTTGAAAGAGCATTTCTCAGCCTGACAGCTTTTGCCTTGTTGAATCTCAGGCCAGCTGCAAAGAACATGGTTTTAAGAGTTCTCACCAAAAATAACCAGGACACCCAGGCTAGAAACACCCCTGGAGTCCAAGCCCTCAAGTCTTCCCAATAATTCAGTGTATCAGAAAGTCTTGGGGAACAAGCTGGCACTGAAGTATATCTACTACAGTTTTCTCCAGGGAGGAATGTCCTCAGAATCCCTCCACTTCCCAATGGATGCTCTGGCATGGGGATGCAGGGGCAAACAGCTGAAGTCACTGAATGCTTTGCTAAAATAAAGCCTATGCTGTACAGAAACTAGAGGGGAGAGCGTGCTGCTGCTCTTCAGCATCTCCATGGTCCCCCCAGTGAACCATGGATATTTGTCACCCCTGAAAAATTCTGCTCAGGAACAGAAAAGCTTTGGAAACCACACATGGGTAAGGCAGAATTGACTGGATTTACAAGGCTCTGAGGAAATAAAGACTTTTTCAATCACAGGACAACATCCAGGTCATTGTAATGATGATAACTCGAACAGAGCCTTCTCTCCAACAGACCCCTAAGGAAAGCAGTGTCCTACCTACACTGCTGCTCTGACGGCCACAGGCACTGCAGGCTGCTGCTCTAGAGACTCCAACCAGCACAGCCAAGCTCAGAACACAGCACGACAACTTTAATTAATTTTACAGCAATGACCCACAGTGCCACTGCCCTGCCCGGCCCCCTGAGCACCAGCTGCCGCCAAAGGGAGTGGGCTCTGATGCTCTGTCTCTCCCCAGGGATAGAGGGGATTTAAACCCCATCCTCCCTGCCCTGGGGATGCTGAATTAATAACTGAGAAGGCCCTGACAAGGGAAGCAGCAGGAGGAGGCAGCTGAGGATTTACAGAGATGCAAAGCAGCTCGGTGCCCTTCAGCACCATCAGGAAACTCCACCAAAGTGGCTGAGCAGCCACAGATCTCCCTGACCTCCCCTCACAGACCCCTCCTCTTCATCTGCCTGCACAGGCTCCATGAAATGTGAAGCATGAGAGGCACCACCAAGAGCTGGCAGGAATCACCCTCAGCCTCCATCTTCCCAGAGATGTTCCCACCTCTCTCCAACTGCCAGAAGATGGAATGATTTTCAACTGACTATTGTAATAAAGATATTGGTAATGACACTGCAGAATAAAAAGGGGTTTACCATCAGCCTACAAAGATTTTATGGCAAAATGGAGACGTGTTTTGCAGTGCAGCAAGAGCCTGATCAAAGCCATGACTTTGAAAAAGGTGGATGCAAAGTAAGGGGTTTTGTGTAAGCTGAGGACAATTCAGAGTAAAAAAATCTCTATAAAATCCCAGTTATTTTAAAGAAAAGAAAGCAACTTACCCAGAGCTGATCATCCATTCCTGGTGGGTTCTTTTTAATAAAAGCACCATAATATGTAGCAATATTTCGGTGATGAGAATACTTCTTCAGCATGTTAATTTCTTGTTTGATCTCTTCCTCTTCATCCTGGGATGAAGCGAAAAGAAAAGAAAAGAAAGACAAAACCAGAGGCATTAGGAGACTGCACTTCACAGGGTCTGAGCTGTCCTTGTACTTGGGTGAACTTCCAAATACCCCATTCCTGACCAACCTCTCAGGTTTTTGCACCATTTTTTTCCAGCAACTTCAGAGCAGACCATGAGAGCCTAAGAACTTCACTGGAGACTCATGCTGTTCTGAGGCTCAAGCACATCTGTGTTACCCCAGTGATGCATTAGCACACCCTCACAGACACACCAGAGGCCCAGGAAGGTGTTTTTTTACAAACCACTGCATGGCAGAAGTGCTCCTGTGCTCCCAGCCCTCTGGCACATCCTGCCCACCCTGGAAGCAGCACAAGACGTCTGGAGACACCAGAGTTAGGGTGGCACCACATGGGGAGCAGGCAGGTGCTGCCTGTCCACAAACTCCATCAGAATAACTCAGTCCTGGTGACAAGCACCATTCCCAGCTGTCCCAGCCCCTCTCTGTCCCCTCTGCAAAGCAGCATTAACTGAAGCAGCAGAGGCAGAGGAGCCACACCAATACCAGTTTTGATGTCCATACTCTTTTTGTCACATCCATCAAAAGTGCCCTGGTTTTATTTTAAGCTGACCAAATTCCAGCCTCCTGTATTTCCACAGGCAGCACTTACCACCTTGAAGTCAAGGAGCTTTATTATAAGGACCAGAAGTGCTGTTTGCTCTTTATTCTCCTTTATTCCCCTTGTGTCCCTCACCTGCCTCTCTTGACCTCAGTTTCACAAATGGGCAAAGGACAAGACACCCACAAAGCAGCAGAGCTGCAGGAGCAGCTTTTCTGGAGGAGCAGTGCCCCCTGACCAGGTGTCACATAACAGGGACAGAAACACACCTTTCTTCCCAAAATACTCTTCAGGGAAGAACAGCAAAGGTGAAGACAGAAGGAACATGTACAAGAAATAGCTGGATGGAGCTTGCATAAATGACCTCCAGTTTTATTTTCAGTAAGAACATGGAGGGTATAAGCACCGAGTTGGAGGAGGAGCAGCCTCAAACTTTACAAAGAAAACAAGGGGACTGTTCTGGAAGAACCTTCATGACCTTTCTTCAAGCAGTTAACACAGCTTTGCTTGTTTTCATTTGTCCAGGAAACCAGGGCATATAACATGAAGTTTATCAGGCCACAGAGGTGATTTTATTAATTGAAGTCCTTTGCAACAACATCTAAAAAGCAGCTGGATGCTCAGCAGTGCTGGGAGCAAGGAGCAGCACTCAGCACAAAAGCCCTCCAGCTCTCTGAGTACCCAGTCAGCTTTTCAGTCATCCCTCAATTCATGCCTGGCTCTCTAGGAATAAATGGAGGCAAGCCAGAGGGACGCTTGGTCTAAAGTTTTATTTTCACTCTGTCTTCAAGTTGAAGAACTCTAAATGGGTGGAAAAACCCTCCAAAGCATGAGATCTGTGGATGGCCAGGCTTGGGGGCTCCAGCCCAAATTCCTGCTCCAAGCAGGACTATTGAGAGTGATCATCCCCAGCAAATCCAGAGAGATAGGGAAGAAAATGGAATCAGCACAGCAAGCACAGCAAGCTGCTGCAACTACTCCAACCCCCAAACCCAACAAAAGCACAGGCCAGGCTTTGCTGCCTCACTTTGCCTCCATCAACTGATTCTGTTACATTCATCCCTGGATGTAGGTCATGCAGCACACAGCAGGACCAGCCCCTGGAAAACAAATCTGAACTCTTAACTCAGAGAGAGCAGCTGCCCACACTGATGAAGTGCTGCAATTTGAGGGCCTCTATTCTGCAATCTTCCCTAACAGATAATTAGTAAGAGCAGAGATGAGTTAAACAAAGCATCATTGTCAGGAGCCTGTCGGGGTTAGTGCAAAGCACGTGGTCAGGATGAAACACGGAGCTCACTGAACACAGAATCATCATGGTTTAGGAACTGGAAGAAATCTTAAAGATCACCTAGTTCCACTCCTCACCATGGGCAGGAACACCTTCCACTCTAGACCAGGCTGCTCAGAGTCCCATCCAACCTGGGCTTTACACTCCAAAGCTGCAGATGGCTATGGCTGGGATGACCCCACTAATTCTGTTCTCTGCTGACTTCTCAAAGACACACTGTCATCAGGGGTCTCCTGGAAAAAACAGGTGGGATGGAAGGCCAGGACCAAATGAAGCAGCAGCAGCTCTGAAACTGTGTGTGAGGAGATGAAGGTCAGAGTTTGGGTTTGCAGCAGCAGCACTTGCACTGAGCCTGGAGCAGGTGCTAAGCATGGCTGCAGGCACAATGCAGGATCAACTTCAGAAACTCCTCTAGAAGCAATTCCCAGGATCATTCCTGCTCTAGAAGTGCCTTCAGCACCAAGAGCTATGGAGCACAGACAGCCCTTAGCAGAGCACAGGTTAGCACTAACTGCACCATGGTCACTGCCCATCCTGCCTGAGCCTGATCCTGCCCTTAATGAGCCTTCCCTGCCTAAAAGCACCCTAAGGGGAAAATAATTAAATATCCAAAAGCCATATCCCATGACAAATACCTGATTCACACCTTGTACATTCAGACATGAGGCCCAGCTTTACAAAGTAAAGTCTTAGATCAGGTACATCTACTTAAAGATGTGTATGAAATTATTATTGGGCAATATCAGATTTCAGAAACTTTCCTCCAGTATCTTTCCTTGGAAGTGATGGTATTTTAAAAGCATTGAATTAAGTGTGGATTCAAATTTAAGCCTGTGTTTGGCCTCAGAGAAATATTTTGATTTCTCAGCTAAAATTCATTCTAACATCAGACTTCATCCCATGGGAATTTAACTGCTATTTATGCCATGGGTTTATGCTTGGTGGGTCTGCCTATTCCCTTAGAGCCTGCTTCCCACGGGAACGAGATAAATGGCACTTGTAGATACTACAAGTAAACAGGAACAAATCTCATTCACATTTACAGACTTATTCCACATACCACTTCACCTGTTAGCACCAAAAATAACCTGGATGAAGGTCCCATAGATATTAATACCACACCACAGCATCTAAGGTATTTCAAAACAGATTCCCAAGGCCAGCTGACTGCTTTCACAGAGTCATTTCTGCATGTGCTGAGCTCCTGAAAGCTATTAAAACATCAACTCAAAAATTAAGGTGGGAAGACTGTGATTGAGTCCTAATTTTGAAATGTGCTATTCCAGTCAAAAACAAAACGAAACAAAAAAAACCAAAAAAACCAAAACAAAACCAAAAACCAAAAAAAAAAAAAAGACAAAACACAACAAAACACATTCTTACTTTCAAGCCTGGCATTGTTTCCAGTACAGGAACTATGGGAACAATAGTACTGCACTTGGGAAAAAACCCTCAAGGAAAAGCATCTTCATGCCATGCTCCTAAATGCAGCTATGTTTTTAGATCATAGCAACTCATTTTTTCTTTTGTGGTAACTGGGAAATGGTGAAACCATCTCTTCCCCTCAATTTTGTTATTCATTTAATGATTTGTAAATTCTTGGTTCTCAGTCTGACACAAGTTTCAAAAGAGCCATCTTTGAGACGAGGGTGGTGTGATTTTTTTTTTTTTCCCTCTTTATCAGTAGGATGCACAGGAATTATTCAACTTGCCTCATGAAGTTATTCATGACAATAATTGCAACACACTTTTGGTGAACAAAAGCTCTTCAGTGAAAATCATAGATGCAGAGAAATAGAAATGACTTATGAATACACGATCCTGTTGCAACTTTTGACAAGGTCATGTGCAAAAGGACAAGAAGGAATGGCTTTAAACTGGTAGGCAGGGCTAAATGGGATACTGGGAAGAAATTTTTCTCTGTGATGGTTGTGAGGCCCTGGCACAGGTTTCCCAGAGAAGCTGTGGCTGCCCCATCCCTGAAGTGTCCAAGACCAGAATGGATGAGGCTTGGAGCAGCCTGGGACAGTGGAAGGTGTCCCATGGCAGGGATTGGAACTGGATGATATTTAAGGTCCCTTCCAACTCAAATGT
Source organism: Muscicapa striata striata (assembly GCA_030060385.1). Lineage (NCBI taxonomy): Eukaryota > Metazoa > Chordata > Aves > Passeriformes > Muscicapidae > Muscicapa > Muscicapa striata. Next base: position 1,432,504 of record JAREIS010000115.1, read on the forward strand.
TTCTATTATTTTCTTCAGAATTTATTAGGGCATTTAGAAGAGCCACTGCTGAAACTGGATTTGTTTCAGCATGAAAGTACTTAATCTCCAAAACTCTTCCAGATTTACTTTTTCCTCACATATTTATTAAAACTAAAGCCTCTTAATGGCATGTATCACAAAATTAAGACAACAGCAGTTTACTTCCCAGGAATATCAGTCTTCCATCCACCCCCACACATTATCACACCCCATCCCCTTTCCCCCCTTATCTGTAATTTAAGGATGCAGGAGGAGGATACATTACCCCGGTGACGTCCATAACCTTAATAGCAGCAAGCTGGCCTGTTTTAACATGACGACCCTGCAAAAGAAAAGGGAGAAATTTGTTTAGTTTTGCCCAGTGACAATGTTTTCCTCACACTGAACAATACCCTTAAACAATCTCCTTGCCCTGGCAGCATCCACACAGTATTTGTTGCTTTTTCAAGAGCATCTTCACAGCAGCCATGATGAGAAAGCAATTCCCTCCCCTTCCTCCTGCCATTACAATTAATTAGTACGGGGCCTTCAGTGCTGCATTTTCCTGGCAAACAAGTGCTGGAAATACCCTTTAATGCTCAGCCATGCACAACAAACCAGCTCGGGGCCTCTCCTGAGCACAGAGCATGACTCGGCTGGAAATGGGCTGCTGGAGCTGAGATGATGGGAATGTGCTGGCTGGGGTACCCACACTGCCTTCAGTCCACTGGGGTCCTATCCAAGCCTTCATGGACCTGGGGACACACCAGGGACCCCTGACCTGCAGGACATACTCACTCTGATCAGTAATTTATTTATTTTCAGAAAGATTTGTTAGCAGGCTTGAGAGATTTTTAAAATTTTCAGCAACCAAAAAAATCAGCAAATCAGTGCAATGAGCTGCTTGTTGCACAGTGCTTGACTACATTAATCCTAATGGGAAAATGCCTGGGAGAGATGGTGAAAATATAAAAGAGCTCCAACTATTTATGATGTCTTAAAACCAACACAACTGTTATCAAACAAGGCAATTCCCAGTCTTTCCTCCTTCCCTGAGAAATGGATCACCCAACAGCATAACCAAATTGTTCATATCAAATCATTCCCACCCCCAGCTGGAGGACGTGCTCTGCTTCCAAACCAGGCAGCCTGAGGAAAAGATGTTTTTCCTCCAGGAAAGCCAGCAAATGCTGATCCTAACAGGAGAGTTGGGAGGCAAAGGAAGCATCCCCATGTCCCAGCTGACATCCCTATTTACTATGGGAGCTGCCCAAGCCCCATCATGTGAGCTATGGTGTGGAAGACACAGAGGGAATGGCAGCTCCTGCCCTGCAGCACTGATAATTAACACACCAAGGACACAACCAGGAGCAGAGGTGAAGAGGGTCAAGCTGCAGCATGGCACAAACAGAGGAAAACAGAAGCTTTTCCTAAACTGCAGGCTCCTGCTGCCCCCATAGCATTGTGCGTGTGGATGAGCTGGGGTTTGTGCCAGGTCTCCCAGCCCTCCTGCAGACTGGAGATGGTCTTTGACACCATCTCAGCTCAAGAACCCTGAATTACCAGACATGGGAATCTCTCCCTGGTCCCTCAGGTTTCCAGGCACGGCGCTGGAAGCAAACCCACGCGCCGGCTGTGGAGCAAGGCAACATCATCCTCTCCAAATTTATGACTTCACCAGGAAGCCAATTCACCCACCAGGGCTCCTCACTCATTTATTAACACAATTTATACGTCCCGAGCAACCCCATGTTCTAACAGTGGAAAAAGAGCTTTATTTTAAACTGTGTGCAACATAAAAAGTAATAAAACCAGTCCCAGGCTGTGGCTGATGCACCCCCTGGATGTGGCTGTCAGGAAGGAGGGGCATGTCACTAGACACCATCTATTTAGACAGCATGATCTGCAGAAACAAATCCTCCTTTTCCTAAATTTGTCCTTGATGGCTTGCCCAGGAAATCCCCACGTGTACTGACACTTTAATTAAAGCCCACAGAGCACCAGCAGGGTAAACACTTGGACCATGGCACGTCCCATCTCCTGTGAGCTGGAGGAGGGGGAAGCAAGCTGGGGCATATCAAATCATGGATACAGGAGTTATACCTGCCTTCACATGATACATCAGCCCCTCAGTTTGTATTTTAAGGGAAATGCCCCAGCTCTGCCATGGTGAAGTGCTCCTGCTTTCCTCAGTACCAGCCAAGGGGAAGGAGATCCCTATGTGCTCACAGCATCCTTCTCCCAGGAATCTGCTGCCTCCTCCCAAATATTTACAGACAATGGTAAAGACTTATTCTCATGTAAGCATTTACCAAAACAAAATAAACCACTTGGAAACATATGTTAATGTAAGCCATGAGGGGCACTTAGTCACGCAAAAATCAGGCAGAGTAGAACCAGTAAGTGCTCACCCTGGGATATTGTAGCAAAGGTTTGCTTTTTCTATACTTTGTTCATGACTATGGATTGCAGAGCTTCACCCTGGCAGCTGAAGCCATCCAGGGAAAACAGGCATCTCCTCACCAGTCAACCATCCCTTTTAATTCAACCTACTGCTCAGCCCTGAGACTTGCTGTGAAACCTTCATAAATAGTCTAGAAAACCCAGCTGATTTTTACCCTACTGCAGATATTCTTGAATTTACAATAAAGATACAGACAGGCTGGAGGAAGACACCACGAACTGGAAGTGAGAGATGCAACAGAGGAATTAAATCAACATCCAACCTGCAGCCATTAAAAGATGCTGCAGCAGCAATAAATCCCTCTCACAGATCAGCCACCAGCCACCTCTGGCACCTTGGGCATGCAGATTCCAGTGCTGTGCCCAAAGCCTGGAAGCAAGACCAGAAGCACCTATGCCCCTGCAGTCCCTCCCAAGCATCCAGCTGGATCAGGAAGTGGAAACACCAGAAATCCCAGGAGAGGAAGGGAAGAGCTCTCCACAAGGGCTTTGGGTACCCCATGTTGACAGCCAAGGTTTGCAGGAGCACTGCCAGCACCACCTGTACAGCTCCCAGAGGCCACAAACATCCTCCAACATCTCCCTGCTCTTTGCCAAGGTAGGTTCTGCCTCTGGCTCTTCATCTCCATGAATTCAGCACTGTTACAGACACTGATGGCTACGATGGCATAAAGCACACAGGAGGAAAACTGAGCTACCAAAGCACTTCCCCCTCTCCAGACTCTCTGTCAAGGTTCACTTGGGTACAAACCCACATTTCAGCCTCAGGATTATTCAAGCATGATCTTCAAAGCTGCCACAATTTTTAATTAAACATCCATCTGAGCATAAATTCATGCTCCTAATTACTCTCAAAATGTTATATCAACTATCACTAACTTGATAATGTCAAGTATTAAGACTAATTTCTACAAATGAAGCAAGCACCACGAGTTTTTCCTTCAAAGGTTGTGGTCCTCACACTCCATAAAGTGTAATGGACCAGCACACAATAAAAACATTGGAAAATGCTTTTAAACATCAATTGATGCATTCAGGCACTATGTTTACCAAATAAATAAATCCTGGCCTCAGTATCAGCCTTTGAAGACAACAACTGCATATCTTGGCCCAAAATTCCAGTTCACATTTTAAGGACAGAAAGAGGGTGATTGATTGTTGCTTTTAAAAATTTTCCTTGCACAAGCATGGATTTCACCTCTAAGCAAAAACTGCAATTTCTGTACCCAGAAATGTTTTTCATCATATTTACTTAACTTGTGCTGTCGGCTTTTATTCATCCAACAAAACAAATGACCCACCACCTGCTGCAGCCAGTGGGACATAATCAGAATTGTCACTTTGTTGGGAAATGCAGAGCTCCCATTTCCTTCTGCCAGGCAGAGCAACATCTCTTATACTTCCAGCCTGGACATGCAGCCTCCAATGCCCCATGCATACAAAATCTCCACTGCAGCCACTAAATGGAGTAACCGTGTTGTATGTCTGATACTTTACAGCAAAACACTTACAGCCCAACTGTTTTGCACTGCCCTCACTCATGCTGCATGTACATATTAAAATGAGAGGGATTAGGGTGCACTGCTGAAATTTCAACATGCACAGCCCTGCTGGGACCAGACCACAACGCCAGCCCTCACCACTGAGGAACACTGTGTCTCACACAGAAATCCCAATGAACTGAGACAAACAACAAAAAGTCTCATAAAAGTCAAAATATTACCACTTTGGCAGCAGAAAAGCCTCCAAACAAATTTATTCCATTACATTTCTGTTGCAGTTAAAATCCTGAGCCTGGTGCCAGCAGCCCAACAACCACTCTTTCTACTGCCCAACCCCTGCCTCCAAACCCAGCACATCCTCAGCATCACCACATCCTGGCAAATTCTTCCTACAACAGAAACAGGATACCAGAGGTTTACCCAGGTTAGAAGTCACCAGTTCACTTTTCTGTGTTCACATATAATTTTTGCTAAGTGCTACAAAAAAACTCTTTGCCCAGCCCAGCTTCTGCACATGCACCATTCAAGGTGTCCACTGGTGACTCTCATCTCCAGACTCTGTCTCAGCATCCAAGACCTTCTGCAGTGAACATCTGCTGGGATGGGCCAGAACTTCTCACAGCTCCATGGTCTAGGTCCTGCCAGTTCCTTGTTTTCCTGTAGTTCAAGGTAATCCAGGAACTCAGTCCAAGACTTTTACCATGAAGGCACTTCAGCACTAATGCACTGAAAACTGCATCCAATTTTTCCTGGGAGAAGGAGCTTTGTCTTCCTACAGGAGCCGTGAATCTGAACTGCCATCCTGCTGTACATTAGACCATTTTATAGCACCTGGCTATAAAATGATTTGTTCTCAGCTTTTACAGACTGCAGGCACATTTATGTACTTGGTTTCCCATTGAAAGCAATCCTAAAGGTGCCAAAATCCCCTCTCCAACTAGTCTGAGGGGCTAAAATATTTACTGATGTAAAAAATAGGCTTATTCTAGTGTGAAAATTCAGCAATCTCCAAAACAAGCTGGTTAAAAATGACGTACACAAGCATTGCACTTGGTTTACAGATCTCTTCAAACACATCTGAAATAAATCCATGTATCTGAGAAGGTAGTTAAAACATTGGAGGCCAGCATAAGAAAAATTGAGTCATGTACCAGGATGGGGAAAATGTTTATTTTAACAGAGAGTAACATATCTCTTTGATTAAAACAGAACCATCAAGGGCCAAACCTTATTGTTGCTGCCTGCACATAACTCCAGTACTGGGAGGGGGATTTCAAGCCAGTGGGGCTTCAGAACACCCCTGCAGACTGGGGAGCAGTCCTCACCTGCCCAGGGATTCAGCCCCATCTCTGCTTTACTACAGCAGGAGCTGACCACAATGGCAGTGCCCTTCTTTCCCTCCACACCCTTCCATCTCTCCATCATTTCCTGGGCTCACAAACAGATTTGCAGAGCTGCAGAGTGATCCCACTGCCTCAAGGCACCAAAAACATGACTGACTTGTTGCAGTTCCTTTCCACTTGGGGCAAACTCCACTTAGACCTGCCTCTGTTTCCCCAGACTCCAACATCCTGCAAATGGCATCCTCCAGTAAATATGGCACACCTGAAACTTCAAGGCTTTCACACTAGAAATGGAAAACCTATGACAAAAAAAAAAGCTGCATGCGGTGTTTGACATCTCACGTGGTGGCCAGCTGAGGCTCCAGAGTCACTCCTCTGCTCTCCTGAGCTCTCCTGCAGAACACTGGTTGCTCACTTGAGCACAGATCTTCACCTCTGCCCAACCTGCTGCCTTCCTTTGGGCTGTTTCTGGAGAGCAGATCTTTCACTGGGAGGGACAAACACAAATTTCACTCACAGCAATCCACCTGTCCATCTTTTCCAAGGTTTTAAAGAGTAAAATCTTGAAAAATATTAAAAAACTCAGAGAAACTAAACAAAGTGGATGTTTTTTTCTTTTTTGATGCTTAGCTGGGTATTTATTTAATACTTCAGTTTTGACTGAATAACCAGAGCTTCTCCTTGGAAAAGCCTAAATCTGCTCCCAGCACAGACACCTCTAATTGCACAGGGCCAAGCTAACACGCTGAGCTGACCTTTGGACTGAAGTGTTTTCCAGTCCTCTGTATCAATCCAAGTTCTGATCAGGACACTGCAGCTCAGAGAGCTACAATTCCGTTACTGCAGCTCCACAATAGCTCTGACGTTAAGAAAAGAAGGCAGGATTATTAGATTACCAAACTAAATTGTTAAATTAGCATATTATTCATCTCCAGAAATAACATGCACTACAGCCTATAGGTGAGCAAGACTACAGTTTTATATTCCCTATAAAAGGGAAACACATATCTTATACCAGTGCTTGTACTTATTCCATTCTCCATCCCTCTTGGAGCTCAAATGAGGCTGGAGGCTCTGTCCTCCAGCTCAGGAAGAACCAGGTTTCCCTCTTCCATGGATAAAACCATTGTCTTAAGTAGTCCAAAATCAGCATCAGAGAGACAAATCCTTCCAGAAACTTCTGCAGATGCTTCCTCTAGATATGGCCTGCCCCACTTCTAATTTCCACTGAGGGAAGAACAGTGGTTAGAAAGCCTGTCTCCCCTCTCTGTGACACCATTCAGCACCAGCACACTGGGTGTGTCAGGCTGTGTATCTCCTCCATGGTCACACCAAGGACTGTGACAGATTTTGCCCACAAGTGTTTGAAGATGCAGCTTTTGGAGGTCTGTTCTTCATGGTCATAGCAAACCTTGCAGCAGAGCAGATTTCAAGGTGTTTCTGCATTTTTCAGGGCTTTCCTAGAGCCCAGGAACAAATGTTGCTCTGGGAAAGGGAGGTCAAAGCCTCAACAAAAGCAGGTCTAGGCTGGAAGAGGAGTGGGCTGAGCACCACAGAAGGGAGCAGAGAGAGATGGAGATCATCAACAGACAGAATATACACCAAAAGTGGGGTTTAGGAACAGCCTATGGAAACCTGAGGCACCAAAGGACTAAGGAGAGATGTTCCTGACAAAGAGTAATATATATATATTAAAAAATCCAGAAGGACAAGCAGTGTCTCAGGAAAATATTCACGGAGCTGGTCCCACACAGAAGGCAGCAGGATTCAAGAGAGTATCTGTGGGATGAAGGAAAGGTATGCCACCATTTACCACTGAACCCCATGCAGCCTCCCCAGGCCCTCTGTGAGCTTTGTCCTCTTCCCCAGCATTCTCAGATCCTCCATGGGGCAATCCCCACAGGTCTCTGCCAAGGGGAACAGCCAGGCCTTGGGGTGCTCCTTCCCCTCCCACACAGCCTGTTCTCCCTTTGCCCCAGCTCCTCTGCAAGTGCACATTTTCACAGCTAAAAGGAGGCAGCACAGCCTGTTCCCAGTAACAGCAGTTCATGACAGCCATGTTATTACCACCCTTTAACACCCCCACTGTGCTTCTGTTTCACGTCTCTGCCTATTCAACTCTGCAGCACTCATAACTAAAATTAAATCTGCCTTTAGGAGACCCACAAGGCACCCTTTCACACAGGGCACGTCCTGATGGCAGCTCCAGGTTGTTCCTCCTGGTGGGAAGTGCTGAGCCCTGCAGGGAATGCCCTGCCTGGAGCAGCCAGGACTCTCCAGGGTGGCTCTCAAGAGCCAGCCTCCTCCATGGGCCAGACCATCCCACAGCTGGCACCCTGCTCCCAGAGCACTGCTGCCTGACCTGGGACAGGGTGCCACCACAGACCTGGCCAGCTCTGGCCTGCAGCAGGGAGCTGTCACACTTGCAGGATGCCACGTGGATCCCAATTCCCACAGCTTTTGCTGTCTGCAAGCCACAGCCAACCATTTCTGCGTGGTCCTGGGGCACCTTGGCTTTCCTGTGGCCAGAACCACTTCAGCTTCAACATTCACACCAAACTCCAGGATGAGCCCAGCAGCTTCAGGCACCAGTTCCCATCACAGGAGAAGCAGGCTCTGTGCAGGACACAGGAAAAGGCATCCCAGGGCACCAGGGATGCAGTGTAATGACTGGGGCTGCTCACGACTTCAGACCAAAAGCTCAGCATGAGAACAACTGCTGTGTCCAGAGCTCAGGGGCACTAGCACAATCTCTACAACACTGTGTGCTTTGGCAGCTGCTCCTATTTCTTCTGTACTTGTAAGAAAAACAATTCCCTTCAAAAGAGACTGTTCCTAACCTGCTCCCTCCTGCAGGGCAGACAGGGCTTAATGCCTGCAAATGTGTGCCACTGCCTCCCATGACAATCCATCCCAGAACACTGATGGACATAGGTACCCCTTAGCCTCCTCAGGTTTTAGATACCTCATTTTTTTGTGCCACACATTAAACAGCTGCCTTTCAACATCTAAAGTGTCACCTGCTCTTTAAGCCGTCCCCCAAATCAGTAATTTCCTTGCAAACTGAGTTTTAAAAATGGCCCTTCCAGAAAAACACTACACACAATGATGGAAATGGAGTTTCTGGGAACACCTCTGCAGTGCCATCTGCTTGACTTCGGCTCGAGCTTCATAGTAGCAAGATCCAATTTTGGAGGTGGCATGTGAAGTGCAAGGTGATTTTTCAACCAACAACAGCAAGGGAGAACCACCTTCTGTGAACCTGAGTGCCTGGCATCCTCTCTGGCAGCAGAGATGGACAGCACTGGTGGCAGGAGACAGCAACAGGGGACACAGAGTCATCTGTTACCTAAAGCTGGTTGAGGGTTTTGTGCTTTTTTTTTGTTGCTGTGTAAAGAAAACTGAGCAAGAAGGAAAGCCCGATATTTGTGGTGCTTTCCCATCCTTTTAAAATTCAGGAAATTTAAGTCTATGGCTGTCAATGGCTTTTCATGAAGGGATTCCATTGCATTTCATTGACTTGCCAATGGCACAAACCAACCATGTCCATGTCCCCATGAATCACCCCAGCTGACTGAGCAGCCCAGCCTGCTCCCCCAGCCATGCTTTCCCTGTTCCCTGTGTTTCTCCAGGTAACTGCAGGGCAGTACACTTTAATCTCAGCTCACAGCACAGTACAGCTGCCCATGCTGCCCCACATGCCCCCATTTCTCTGCAGACACAATGGCTCAGGATGAGACCCTACCATGAGCTCTCTGGACACCACAGCAGAGGGTATCAAATGGGGCTCTCACCTCTGTCACCCCCACCTGCTCCACGACTCTCTGCTTGTTGGAAGGAGCCTGAACACAAACCCACCAAGTTCATTTGTGCACCAACCCTAACATCCCGAAGTCCAGTAGAAATTTGGGGACTTCTGAAGTCCAGTCCCAATGCTGGTAATGGCTGAACATTCCCATCATGAGCCAGGAGTTACATCCAATCACCTTGAACCACTTTCTAAGAAAGCCATCCCTACAACCCTTCCACTGCCTCCCTCTTTGAGTTTTTCTAGTCCTGCAAACACTTGGATCAGCACAGATCTAACCCCCTTGATGCCTGCCCACGTGGCAAGGCTGACTGGCACCTGAGCCAATTCATACATTCAGGCTTCACTCATTCATCAATCATGAGCTGACTCCAAGTCCCTGTCTCAGGGTGGTAGAAGTAACAAGAACAAGCTGATAAAGGTACTTACATTTTTGTGGGGCTTAGGAGAAAATGCCACAGCTGCCAGAAAGTCTCACATATATCTCTTGGGTGACTGAGGTCGTAGTGTAAGGAAAATGAGTGTAAGAATGATATAAATAACCCCAGATCTTGTGCTGTGGAGGGCTGAGGTGCTCCCCTAATCCCAATGACTTTGTAACTCAAGATACTGCAGACCCAGTGTTTGCACATTTCTCCATCTATGTCAGCTCAAATATCAATTTTAGACCTCACATCCTTCGAAGGCAGATGGACATCACGCTGCCTTTCATCCAGAGTTGCCTCCAGGGTTTTTGTCTGCCCTTAGCAGCCTTGACAACTTATTGTCCATCCCATCCTACCCTGAGTCACTTACTGTCAGGAGTCAATAAACGTTTTGCAGTGCCTGTGTTCTACTGATTTACTCCAGCCATGCCTAGAGCAATCCTCTGTGATATCCATACTAATGTGGCTGCACAGGGAGGCATCAAAGCTTTCATGCTGTCCGATGTTTCGAGTAAGTCAGGTATTGAGTAGCAAAATTTCAGAACTGCTTATTGGAAAAGGGAGGCTGATGAATGACATGTAGACCCCTTCATCCTTGTATTTGCTCTGTGCCTGTGACGTGCACTGGCTGCTTTGTCTGGGATAAAGATGGGATTTTTGACTCTGCTGCAGAACAGCCCCTCTGTGGCTCACCCTCTAAGCCAGCCTTGCAAGCTGGGATCAACAGCGTCGATCAGCAGATTAAACTGCCCTGCTCCTACAGCTTCTCCATTTCCACATCTCCTCTCTCAAGCAGCAATTTCCTACCCTTGCACTGGTAAGGAAAAGCTCTGCTATGAAGCAGTAAGGCACAGCCAAGTCACTGCCCTTCCCTGATGCCACAGGGCCTGATGCCACCCTTGCATGGCAAAGGACACCCAGGGCTCCTCACTGGTCCCCATTTCTCTGCTAAATAGAGAAATGGGTGCAAGGGCTCCTCTAGGAAATGACTGAGCCCTAAAAGACCCCACAAACCAGAAGACCCTCCCCAGCCCCACACACAACCCCCATCCAGCCTTGCCACAAGGCAGCACAGCAAAGAGGGACTTGAGCCAGGGATTTGAAAGCAGGGAGAAGAGGAGGAGGACTTGGGATTAGCAGGGGAAGGTTAAGCCAGTACCAGGGATTGCATGGGAACAGCTCAGGAACGAGTGGGAGGAAGGCAGAAAGGACCGAGTGTCCCTGCCACCTTCAGCACTTGGGCACACGAGGGACGAGCCCAGCACTGGCACAGCATGTCTCTACTTGGCAATTCTGGGCCTGCAGCCACTGCCTGATGTGGTTATCAATGCAGGAGGCCTCTCCAGCCATTAAGGGCCCTCCTTAGAGAGCAGTAACATGTACAGACACAAATCGATGCTGTACAGTTTCAAGGAACCGACTGAAGGCCATGGATTTTACTCACTGTTATTTGCAAAGTGAAACAAAGCACACAAAAAAGCTCTCAAAGCAGCCCCAAAAGCTGCCTGCAGGAACGTGGGCAGCTCATGAAGGATGCCTGCAGCTTTGCAGTGAGAACACATATGGGCAGGGGGTGATGGCCTTTTATTCCACTGGATAAAGATCTTAGTGGAAATCTGAAAAGCTCGGCATGAGACCTCATCCACAGCTAATCCCCACGGACTGTGCCATGCTGCAGGCATGCCAGCAAGGAACCAAGGCCAGGCACTGCACTGAGTCACGCCACAAACCTGCAATTTCAACTGTACTAAGAGAAAGAAGTTGGGAAGATCCAGCTTTAGAAGCATCACCCTGGACCAACTGCATCCTGCTCCTACCTAAAGGCAGCTCAGGCCATCCAGAAATCCCACTCCTTACAGCTAGGACAACATGCCACTCCTCTGGCCACCACAGGCTTTTAACCCTTTCCCAGCAGGATCAATGCTTGCTAAGCCAAAAGTCACCAATAGTTACAGGCAGATTCATATTAAAAAGCTCTTTCATATCCATATTTCCCCTCAGCAAGAGCTGGCTGTCAGACAAAATGCTGGTTTGGTTATGCTGCTTGGTATTCAGGGACCGCTCACCTATAACAGTGTGGGCAAAGGTGATTTGTAGAAGCCACCAACATGCAAGAGCAGGGAAGGACCTCCCTGCACTTTTCCAGGGGGAAAAGCCCCAACCTGTCAGTTTGCCCAACCCTTCAAACACTCACAGTCAGGGGTAAGTTTTGGTATACACTTAGCAAGGTGCAGAAATTTCCTTTACATTGAGCCTTGACTGAGTTAATTCTGATTTTTAAATGCACTGTTGAGTCTTAAACTCCAAGACAGGACAGAAAGCACAGCCAGTGATGTGTGGTGTGAGACAATTTCCTGGGATGTAAGGCCAAGGCCAAGCCAAGCAGCTGGGTGCTATTCCTGGATCCCCACCAAGTGCTCTCGACCTTGGCTGAGAGTCTGGGCTCTTTGCTGCTCAATATTATCCCCTGGTAAAACGGGCAAAATAATACTACAGTTACCCCAGAAAGATGATGCAGTGGGTGATGCCATATTGGAAAAAGCCTCCAAAGCCTTGCCTAAGTGTAGAGATATGTTAGAGAATACCAGGAGTTGTTCCTCACACAGCCATACTCTGCATTTGCATCTTCAAACAACTACGGTCTATAAATTCTTAATTATTTTTTTCCAGAGTAAAAAGCATTTGTTTTCCCAGAAGACTGAACAAGAAAAAAAAAAATCAACAAAATTTCTTTACATTTTAATTCAAATGCTTCTACACAGCATTTCCACAAGACTGCTTAAAAAGTGCACTAGAAATTGTAATTAAAAGCTGATCTGCTTCACGAGATGACTCAGGCTTCTGCAGCTTCAACCTTGGCCTCAGCCAGCTCTGCCAGTGCAGCACTGACTGTTTCCAATCAGCACACAGTGAGCTGCCAGCACTTATGAGAGAACAGAGGAAGGTTTCCTTAAATGTGAAGGGTAAAAAAAGACACATATTTTCAGTTACTATCACCCATTTCTGACCAGCATCAGAGGAGAAACAAGCAGCTTGTGAGAGCAAAAGATCCACCCCTTCTCAAAAGCCCATAAAAACAAAACAAAGCCCATGGGCAGATGTGTTTTTCTATACAAATACCACCATAAATGTAACCTGCCCCTTTGCCTTTGGAGCAGAAAACTGACTTGTCACATCGCCTGGTATTTCTCATCCCTCCCACAGCTGTAGCTCAGCAGGACACACTGGCTGCAGAAATATCACCCTGGGATTTAGTTTCTAATATTTCCAAGGACATCACATTTCCCAGAGGGAGCTACAAGATGTGCTTGGCTCTTCTTTTGTTGTTGTTGTTTCAGTAATCACAGAACCGTTTAGGTTGGAAAAGACCTTTAAGATCAACGAGTCCAACTGTAAACCTTGCACTGCCAAGTCCAGCACTAAACCACATCCCTGAGCACCACATCTACTCATCTTTTAAATCCCTCCAGGGGTGGTGACTCAACTGCTTCCTTAGGCAGCTTGTTCCAGTGCCTGACAACTCTTTCCGTGAAGAAATTTTTCCTAAGAGCCAATCTAAACTTCCCCTGGTGCAACTTGAAGCCATTTCCTCTTGTCCCAGCGATGCAGGTGACGGGCTGAGATGAGGCAGAGATGTCCTGGTGCTCCTCCCATTCTGCAGGAGGTGAACCTGGGAGACCCCCAGAGGATCATGAAATGCCAGGGCTGCATTTGCTCAGACAAGAGCAGCACTGTGAGAAGAAGAGGATGTTTACAGCAAAGGCACCAGGAGGCCATGAACTTAAAACCCTTAAGAATGACCCTACTTTGGGGTCTTTCTTCTCCTGGGTGCATGTTTACCGCCTGGGTCCTCTCCAGAGATGAAAGACATTCCCTCACCTCACAAAAGCACACCCAGATCCCTTTGAACAGAAAAGCTCCTCAGGAGAAGAGCTTATTTTGTATCACAAAGGGAAGTCCTGGCTGAACAGGAAGACACATCACTAAGGTGGAAAGGGCAGCACAGGGAAATGGGTGGAAGATTTCTGTCACAAGTACTGCAGAGCTGCACCCAGAGCCAGAACCAAGGGCCACTCAAGCATCAGATTTGAGAGAGAAAACCTGTATTCAGGGTGTGATAGAGAAGATCCCTGCTCCCCTGAAGCCTGTCTGCCATTTGCTCAGGCAGACAAAAATGGAAGATTAGGCAGTGGGATAGCAAATGTGACATCAGTTTTGCTCCCTCCCAATGCCCAACTTGTCTCCATTCAGATCATCATCCTCCAGAAGCAAGACACCAGGAGCAAGACTTGCCAATCAAGTGTTCCATGATGGGAATCAGGGTAATGGCAAACAGAAAGCAGTGGGATGCAGAGACCAGTCACCCAGCTGAGCACTGGGTGTTTACACCTCTCCCTCAGACCCAAAGCTCTCGGGTCAGTGAAGATTAATGAACACCACTGCAACACTTTGGGCCACTTTGTGTGGCTGATGTAGCAGTTCCCTCCCCTACATATGTTTATAGTGACAACACCACTGTCCTTAAACAAAACACATTCAAAGTCCCTCCAGGAGAGAGATGTAAGTGTTCCCTAGCACTTGGCTTGGGACCCACCCATCAGTCTGGCTTTTAAACCTCCTCCCTCCCTTCCCCCTATTTGGGGATTTAAAAGTTGCATGAGCCAGTTCTCACAAATGAAACAAGAAGTGTGGAGAGAAATCTTTTTACTGGGAAAAAGCACACCCAGACACACTTTTCCCTAACTTAGACCCTCCTTTCCAGCACCCTGCTCCTGCCTTTCACTTGAGCAGGTTTGCTGACCCCAGCATAATTTCTCTAGATGTTGCCTCCAACCGAGCTCACTCTAGAGAGCCTGCAAGGCCACTAAAATCCATCCTGGCTATTTCACTGCAAGTGAATAATTGTGATTCATGCTCACAGTGGTGATGTGATTGAGAAGTCACTGGCAGCACCACCAGAACTGCACAAGAGGCGACTGCAGAAGCCACAACTCATCCTTGCTGCCTACAAGCCTTCAGTGCTTCAAACAAAGGAGGAAGATGAGTAATTTCAGACAAAAGAATGAGCCATCACCAAATCTTCTGACACAAAGATCTCAACTGGATTAGGTACCTGTGCAACAAGTCTCTTTCTTTCTTCTGTTCTTCTTTTTAAAGCTTTTAACTTTTTTTTTACCTTCCTCCAGATTTCCAAATTCCTACCTGTCTCTGAAAGAGCTAAGCTGAAGTATTCCCTGAAGGCTGCTGATCCCAGTACTTTCCAGATCAAGAAGAACCAGACAATTTAATAAATCTTGCCCCTTTTCACATACAAGCACCCTTATAAATTTCTGTTGCAGTATCTTTCCTTGTCTTCTCAGGCTCTCAAAGCATTTATGTGCTGGACCAGGAAGAAATGGAACTCAACAAACAAAACCTACCCTGAAGATAAATGTAAATATAGAGGGGATAAACTGCCTTGGTGTAGATGTAAAGCCATGCAAGGAGATCAGTCACCACTAGTTGACCTGAATGATGGCCAAGCCAAGCTGTCCCCTGACAGCAAGCTGGGTTTTGTGGTCATGGAGGATAGTTGTTAAGAGTGAGAGATTTTAGCAGCACTTGCAGCCTGGGAAAAGCTCCTTACACCTGCTCAGGATATGCCATCTGTAGCAGACTATTAATGTGCTCTGAAACCATGGTCCCTTCCCTCCTGAAAGGGCTTATGCTGATGAAAAATAGAAGTCATTCTCTGTCTTAAATGCTGATGGGGGAAGCATCTTTTAAAAGTACTCATAAAACCTGTCCAAACAATTAGTAATGCACAATGTTGTGATTTAGCATGAAGGTGTCCCATTTCTGTGAAAACATAAGGCAGAAAGAAGAAGTGAAAAACACCCCAAGTGACAACAGAAAAACAGATCTTGGTCTCCCCTTACATTCCTGGACAGCTTGAAATCCCTCTGAGGAAATCTCAAATAATTTCCTCTTTCTGAAAGCTCATTGAACAGGTCAAAAAATATACCTGTCTTTCCAAAACAAGCATCCTGTTTTCCTGAATGATTTTACACAAATTAGATTATCCAGCACTTGCTCTTCTGCTCGGAGCCCAGAGCTACTTGAAATACAAATACTTAGAGGAAAATCTTCCAACATGCAGCAAACCTGGTCCTGGATGACCAGAGGCTGCCAATGTGGCAAATTACTATTGAACAACTGAGTGGATAAAGCAGATTTCCAGATGAGTGGTACATGGCAGTTCCCTGGCTCATGTGGCACCTGGAAATGCTCTGCTGTGCTGGGGCAAGTCCCAGGAGCGATGGGTGGGAGGGTGCCAACACCTCTCACTCTGCAAATGCTGTGGTTCCAAGAAAGAAAACAGAAGTGAAACAAAGCCTAGTGAAGCAGGTGGCAGGAAGAGCAGTAATTTCTCTTCTTCCCCAGACCCATTATTTACAGTAATGTATAAACCCAAGTGTCCCTAAAAATACAGGTTCAGGTTTTCTGACAGCAGCTTATCTCCAGCTTTCCAAGTCCTACGAGTCCCCACTGCCTCCTCACTGCCTTCCTCCTCTTACCCCTCTATTTTCAGTCTTTCCATTTCCCTCTGTTTTTCCCATCCTGCTTTTCCCTGTTTAATTTCCACTACAGCCCAGGTAAGGATGGCAAGGCATCCAACCAACACCAGGTATCCCCCTGGTACCTGGCATCCATCTGAAAGGAAGTTGGAGTACTTGGTAAAAAGCCACTGACCCCACAGTTTCATCTCCATAAGGGTGCAGGGACAGGGCTGATGGGAGGGTTTCTCCTTCCCCCACCCATTCTTCTCTGACTGTGGCACCTAGACACAACATAAATTTGAGCTAAAAGCACCTTAAAAGCATGGAAAATGAAACAGGCTAATTCAGAAAAGCACAAGTACATCTAATTTAGTTACTGGGAAGTGAATAAATGGTAATTCCAAGGCTGCAAAATTGTTCCATCCTGTAAAAGAATATAAATACTTTTAAGAAAGGGCAAAAAAGGTAGGAAGGTGGGCTAAGAACATTTATGTTAATTACTTTTTCTAAGATCTGACTGTGCTGTCACACCAGTATTTAGCATTTCCCCTCTCTCATCATATAGGCAAATGTAAAGATTCACATTTCTCAGGTAACTCACTTTTTCATTGCAGTCTTAAGGCTGTGTTTCTGCAAACGTATGTTTTGTTTCTTTAAAAAAAGAAAAAAAAGTTAATTGAGAATTACTGCCATGTAATTATTCACAAATGGGTCTCTGCCATGCAAGGCCTTGATTTTCATATATTTTCTACGCTACTAAACCTGACACAAACATTTCAGACTAAAGATGGACTTCCAGCAAGGATTCCCATTGTTCCATGATTTTCATAACATATGGAGGAAGATACCACACCCACTTTGAGCCTGCTCAGAGGACAGAGGTCCCACGGTCCTGTGTCAGGCACACCTGAATGGGAAGCTCCTGCAGTGCTCCTGAAATGCACCCCAGGATCCTGCAGGGCTCCTGTGTGGCAAGAGCCAGCCTGGAGGGTCTCCTGCTCAGGGGGTGTCATGTCACCCCTCCTCAGGCAGGAATGAGGGCACTGAGCCTTCCAGGGACTATTCCACTCTATTTATTCCAAATTATGTCTCTGCTGTGGCACTCCTGGCTTTGCTTTCAGACAGGCTCAACCATCTCCCACCCATTCCAAACCCAGTAAGACTCACCCCAGCACTCAGGCACACGATTTTCTAGGCTCAGCCTGGTTTTCTGGGTACACACCACATTTGGGAATAGCTGCTGCTTACACAAAAACCCCTCAGTGCTCACTTGCAAGCTCATTTTCCCCTCACACACAGCACTACCACTGCACAAGTGCACAACTCACCGTGCCATTCCACGCCTGCCAAACCACACTCTGACATGCTGACCACACACATTCCTCACCTTCCAGAGCAAAACCCTCTGAGCTCAGCCTGCACTAAAATGATACCATCCCTCCTCCATTTCATCCCAGCTTCCTCAGGAACAAGCTGGGATTCGACTCACGTGGGTGCATGCATGCGTGCACTCGGGAGATTTAACACTATTAGCTAACTTCAAAGACATCAAAGATAATTATTTTCTACCAACTTCATGGCAACAGGCAGCTGGGTGGCAAAGGATGCAGAACCCAGCCTTTCAGGAGGTTTATCTCCAACAGCTTTTAATCCTGCTGGCCCCTTTCTCCAGTCAATTATAGCAGCCTCAGTGTTGCCAAAAAAGTAATGGGAGTGAGAGACTATAGGTATAAGCAGACATAATACAATCCTAATTTAATTAGGGAAGTACTCAATCAACCAAGAGACATAAATACAAAGGAAACCAGGTTTATTAGTTCTGGTGCTTGCAGAAATGCCTATTTCATTCCTGATTACTGGGGGAGGGATAAAACAGATCAGTAATCTTAACAGCACAGTCCTGGTTTGCTCTTTCAGAAAAAGTTAATTACAAAACCAACCAAAACTCAAGAGCTTCTAGAACCATGGCGCTCATGATGGGCAAGTGACTGAGCTCATTATGGAGGCAATCAGGTTCTGGCTTAACTTTGGTTACAGAACACAAACTACAGCTGGACCAGCTTTATGGGAAGAAGTTTTCAACCCCAGTTCTCAGGTCGGATTTCAATCAGTGCTCCCCAGCAATTCAGATATCTCACTTTCCCCGGTGCAAGAGGAAAGTCAGGATCACTGGGTGTCACAATGAGACTTTGAGAAGGAAAAGGTGAAGTCACCAACTCCCCAGGGCAGCACTGAGCCCACTCAAGCTAGAAAGCTCCATCCTTTGCTACCCCATCCTCATTTGGGGCCGGCAGGTTCAGAGCCAGTGGGTGTATGTAACATTTGTGCTTCAATGCCTAAGAGTTATTAGTGCAAAGTGACTAGCAAGGGGCTGGGGAACTATTTGGAGATTAACTAACTGATTTCACTCTATGAAAGAGCAGGTTGTAATTTTAGGATTAGAAATCTCCATTTTGGATGTCAATACCTTTCATGAGAAAGAGGCCAGATGCAGTGGCACGATGATGCTCTAATCCATCTGCAAGGAACCAAGAGAGCAAGCAAGGAATGAGCCATCCATGCCAAGAAACACCAAAAAAAATATAATAAATCCACTGCCAACACCATGTTCTGTGCTCTCCTGTAACAACAGCTGGGCTAGCATATACCTCTGTGCAGACATCCACTGTGACTAATCCAGCTACAGCCACAAGATTTCAGCACCTACCCAGCAATGGGGCAGAGTTTACGCCACCATGAGATGGATCCAAGGGGGGTCCTCCACCACAAAACCATCCCCACCTCTCCTACAGCCCCCAGTTACTGCTGGCAGCACGGACACGTACCAAAAAAAAAAATAATTAAATGCCAGACAGAGAAAAATATAAGAGAATATATATGGGAAGCCTTGTGGTGAGACTGTCTGAACATCCCATTCTGGCAATAATTTAGTAAGACCGAGACCACACAACCACACTGCTCTTCTTCCATCCATGCCTCAGTTTAAATGAGGTATTTAACCAGCATCAGAGGACTGTGACCTTTCTGACATCCCAAGAAGTCACAGCTTCACTATGACAAAGTCCTCAGTGCCCTGCATGGCTGCACCTCCACCAGCTCAGCCTTTTGTAAGCCTGCAATAAACACCAGTGGATCCCCATTGCCCCAGCAAAGCTGTAGGGGAGCAGTGGCTCACTTTTAACACTTACCCTACATAAATATATTTCTTTTTTTTTTCAACCATATGCATAGATACACACTCTCATATATGTACCTATTTACAATATATGCAAAGCGCTGAATCAGAAATCATAGTTTCCTATTGTTGCTGTTGACTTATCAGGACAACCCCTAGAGGAGTCAGGGATGAAGCTGGATAAAGCCATAACTACTGAAGAAGAAAACCAGTCCCTGTGCTGCCTGCTGTATCCCGGGCATTGTCTGAAGGTACATTAAACACAGTATTTATCTTACCAGGCACTTGTAGTTTTATGTTTTGAGATTTTTCAAGTTCCAGTTGGAAGGAATTTTTCAGGCTCATAGAAAGAAAAAAATTCACTGTACAGTGAACATAATTTTTCATTTGATTTGGTTTTCCTCTTTCCTTCCTTTTTTCATCCATTTTTTCCTTTCTCCTCACCTCTTCCAGTTTACACTACTTAAAATTTACAAAGTTTGGAACAAATAAAGCCAGACTGAAAATACACAGTCAGTCTTCAATGTTGCAGAGGTTAAAAATAGGCCTTAAACCAGCTAATGTCAGCATCAGCATGAAAGAAAGGACACCCTGACAGCTCTAATTATTACATTCTCTTGTTTTGCACTTCTGAAGAGCAGCAATTAAATCTCTGCTTGGGCTTATAAGGAAAAAGTAAAGTGCTCTGCACCTGCAAAACGGATTCTGTTCCATGGGAGGATTTCAGCTCCCTAAAGCACATTATCCAGGGCAGCCTGCAGAACAAAACCCATCCTCCCCTTTCCAGCCACCGAGAATTTTGCTGCTGGTTCACAGGGAAGAACATTAATAACAGCAACCCCTCCTCTGCTGCCTTTGCTGGATAGATTTATTTAAGAAAAAGCTCACCATTTCTGGACAAAACTGCTGCAGACTCTGGATGTGCAATGCCTGAAACTGCCATATGGTGATAAGAGTAGTTTTATTCATAATCATTTTTATTGCAGTAGCCTCCGGGGACTTGAACTAGGTCACTTTCCCATCAAGGCTCACTACAAGCTGTTAAATAAGTGGTGCACACAAGGCCCTTTAAGCATCTTGTATAAACGAGCCATTCTGTTCATTAAAAAAAGAGAAGAGAAACAAGCACTGCAGTTTATGAAAACTATTTTTTGCCACTCATAAATATAAATTCTTCTAGGCTCAGTAATGTCAGTGTTTGCAGCTGTTCCCTCAGCAGCATGGGGGGGTCTCTTGCTTATTCCAACTACCTGTCTTAGGGACACTCGCTGATCCCAGGGACTTCTACTCCAGTTAAATCTGGCTGGGATGAGCTGGGAGGCTGGAAATCTCCCTGACTTGGAGACAGAGGAGACTCACTGATAACCACACCAGTGGCAGCAGCTTCATTTCTTTGGGAAATTCAGCTAAAAAACATATAATTGCTTTCATGCTCAATTCCTGGCTGCCACCAACTAAAGGTAGTTTTAAAACCCCCAAAAGCCTGTAACAAAAGAGAGCAAACCCCACAAGAACTCTCAAGAAACTATGTGAAAACAAAGTCAAGCCTCTCCATGGAAAACAAACTTTTAATCTGCAGAAAAGTGTAATTTTTTTTTCCCTTAATGCAAACCAGTTTTGAGCAAGAGCATCTGGGTATCCCCTCTCCCTGATGAAGGGAGGACTTGGTATGCACCAAAGAAAGGGCAGGCACCAGCTGGGACTCCAGGAGAAGAAAGGCACAGTGTTTCCATAAAGCCAGTCGGAAAAAAAAAATATAGCTGGGAACATTTTTCTGGCAGAAAACATTCACTTATGGAAGCAAAGCACTGATAGCCAAGGAGAAAGCTGAGCTGGCTGAGCCAGCTCTCCCGCTCCCAGGGACACCTGCAAGTTGTCTTCTGTGGGAGCAGCCAGATGGGGACATAAATAAGGCTGCCTGGGCTCTGTCCCCAAACCCAAGTGATCCCTAATGCCTTCCCATTGATCTCAGTGGGTTTCACATCAGCCATGGACCCAAGGATCCTGGATCTCCTTATGGAAGCAAACAAATCCCATCCACTCTGCATGGACGTGGACCAGGCTTTCCCACTCTACCTGAATCACTGCCCCAGGAAGTTGATTTAGATCCTGCCTAACACAGTCAACAGTCTGCTGAAAATATTTTCATCATCTTTTCCCAGGCTGAGGAAAGGACTGAGCATGCCCCAGGGCTCAAGCAGCTCCTCCAGGCTGGCTAAAAACTGCTGTTCTAATAAAAGACATTACCTCTCACTGCAAACCTGGGGTTCTGTCCCTGGTTCAGTGAAGCTACAGCCAACATTACTCCTAAATGCTTTGCTGACTAGGTACACAAAAAGATCTAAATAAAAAAGCTACCTCTACTCCATACAGTTTAAATTTACTCCTAATTTTACAGGTCTTGAAAACTTTTAATGTAGTTTATCAGTCTGGGAAAAAAATGAGTTATCCCTATTAAGCTCAGCATGCAAACCAAAAATGCCATATCCCTCCTTGACTCAGCCCTTGATTGCTGGCCTTATAATGGAGCAAAACAATGTGATAAAGTCCTTGCAAGGTACTTCATCACAGTAATAATGTCACCCAAGATAACTCAAGGGTGTGCTTCTGCTGTTTGTCTTTACCCTATAAGTCACAAGTTTATCTGCTGGTTGCAAAGGCCAAGAATAAAGGAGCGTATTTGAAGGTGCACGTCATGCAGAGCCCCGCTCACGGGAGGCCTTGCATTCCTCCTGTCACACAAACTGCTCTGCAGTTGCTGCTGGGCTGTGGCACATGGTGGGACAGGGGCAAACATCCCCAGCCTGCGTGTCCTCCAGGAGCTCACACTGCCCAGCAGGAGCTGGGAGCACTTCAGAGCATCGCAGGCCCTCGGAAGGCTGAAGAGGATCACCTACAAACTCATGAAACAACTCAAGAGTTTAACTCATTAAACTGGAGAAGTACAGATGAAAAGAAACCTAACCCCACTAATGTTAGAGCCAGCAGCTCTGCCTGTCTCTGCACCAGGACTCTGGCATTTTCTCATCCAGAGGGCTGTGTCCCTGACAGGATGCCATGAGCACCAGTGCAAACAGGGCTGCTATGATTTGTCCCACAGAGTACCGTGGTCTTTCTTAGCACTAGTATTAAAAATCTAGTATTTAATTTTTTCTGGGTGCAAAACACCTGATGTATTTCTGAAGCCTAATGTTTATCCTGACAGATTTCCTCCAACAGTCATGTAATAGATTTCATACCTTATGAAGGTGTTACAGAAGTCTTACTGACTCTAAGCAAATACCACTTATCAATTCTAGGTAGATTGCTCTTCTGTCGACACAGGGATGGAAGTTAAAGTGAGTCCTGAAAGATGTTCTTTTTTTGGCAGGTCTTATGAGCCAGCTCAGCACATTCCCATCTCCTGCTTCGTCTAAAAATAATGAACCTTTCAAAGTGAACGGTGGGGATGATGTGTGCTGTGCTCAGGCATGTGGTGTGCCCAGCCAGCCCTGCTGCTCCCACCTCCAGCCCTGCCTGGGAAACACCAGTGCCTTGAACCAGGAATGGTGTCCAGCCAGTGCTGCCAGAAAAAGGTCATGGAGCTCAGTGTGATGCTCCCTTGGCTTCCCAGTGACTAGCCACTGTCCACAGGCCAACAGAACATGCACTGCATCCCAGTACTGATGGTGCAGAAACCAGACATTAATCTGGTCTGTTGGTGGAGATGTCACCTGGTCACACACTTCACATGTGGGGACAGTCAGAAAGCAGCAGAGTTAAACCAAGACTTGCTCAGTTTAGCCAGTTCCTCACACCTGCTGACTCCACAGACAAAAACAGCACCTGACTTTTTTGAACATGCAAGGTTATGGGTTGGAAGTGACCTCCATGTGGTCCAAGCCCTGTCCAAGGCAGGGCCATCACAGATCAGGACCACCCAGGTGCTGGAGCTGACCCACAGCAGGGCGCAGGGCTGCAGCACAGAAATGCTGGGGGATGCTCCATCAGCCACCACGGTGACCCTCCACCACCTCCTCCACGTTGACAGCACGCCCCAGTAACTAGCTGTAAATTCAGACTTCCAACAAAGCCAAGAGCTATCAAATTTTAAAGCTCTATTAATGGCACCGCTCTATCTGAATTCCAGGAGGCATTCTACAGCTAGTAAACCTAATCTTCTACCCACGGCTTTTCAATTTGCTGCTGTGATATAGGTGCATTCTGCTCCTCTGAACAGCAAGAATGAGATTGCTCTCTCCTTCCGTGTGATATAAGAGCACCTGTCCCACTTACAGTCCCTTCTGCCCATCTATTTCTGCAAATGCACTGCTGAACACACTCTGGGATTCTCCTATAACAGGGTGTCAGAACACAGTGGTACACGAGAGCAATTTTTTCATTACAGTCGTTTGCTCCCTGACTCTTAAGCCATTTAGTGTAGATGCACAGCGTTCACAAGAGAACATGGTTTCAATCTTACAGGAGATTCTTATTTGAACTTTAATCCCAGGACTGATGATATTTATTCACAAGGCATCAAGAAGAAAATTTAAAAAAATTAAGCAATTAAGAAGAACAAGAACAGACTGCAGAGAGAGCTTTGTTCCTTGCAAAGGCAACAGGCACCAGCAATATGCAAGGTTCACCACCAGGCCTGTCTGTGGTGGTCACAGAGAGGTCCCTCACTCATCTCCTCACATCACTGCTGCATTTTTGTTCTCAGAGATCCCACCTCTGGTTGTGCTCAAAGCAGGAAGGGAAAGCAGAGCTGACTGGGTAAAACACTGTTTATTTAGGTGGCACAACTGAACCCTCACGCTACGCTGAGCTCAGCTGTCCTGACACATCAAAGCCTCTGACTGCTTTCCTAGCACTGACAGCACTTGCAGAAGCACCACGATGTACAACACCACTGACAACCCCACAGCCACAGATGGAAGGGAAAAGAAACCACAGAAAGGGATATTTACCAAAGAGGAGGTTTCTGGCACAACAGGGCACTAAAATGCTGTGATGGTGGTCCCTGAGGTGACCATCAGTTCTCCATGGACCAAAAGGGACCATTTTGCCAGTAAAAGCAGAACAGAAGGGTATGTAACAGCCAAGGCTTTTTGGGTGACACATTATCTGGCTATGGCAACTCACCCACAGGTTGGGGTCAGAGTATGGTACCCATTGGGCTTTGCTGCTCACTGGGAAAAAGGGACCACAAGTCCTGCTGCTCCTACAGCAAGCCCATCCCACTGCATATACTCCTTCCAGAAAGTAACATACCTTTGGACATTTGGGAGATGAAGGAGCAACAGAATTCAGTCATTCCTCCCAACAGAGGGAATATGTTTTAAGGAAACAGCCAAAAAAGCAAAGGGGGATGAGGGGAGGGATGCAAAGTAATTGTCTCATAGAGTTTAGTCTTTAATTAAAAGGGCTGAGCAGAATGTTCCCAACACCACATGGGTATAATTTAGAGAGCAGTTTGTAAGATGAGGTTTCATCTTCAGCGTGGGCTTTCACGTATTGACAACAAATAGAATTTTTACATTATTTCCATGAACAGCAGCCTTTGTAAAAATCCCAGCTTTTTCATGGTGGCACAGCTGAGGTTCGTATCAAACCGTCTGTATAAAAGCTGTTCTGTGAAGATCAAAGCTAGGTCCCAGGTATTTGATTAAAAAAACCCAGCACCTTTCAAAGCCACTCTGAAGAAGTACTCTCTTTTTCTTACAGTAAGAAGCCTGTGATGCAGACAGGTATGGATTGAGCAGGATCTGTCCTAGGGACACACACATGCCACAAACTGGAGGGCACAGGGAGATCTCTGACCCCACTTGTTCCACTTTAAAAACCAGCAGGAAGTTTTTCTATCCATACAAGTATATTTTAAAGGGTGCTTCTTGGGTCACCTCCAGCTAAATTCATCTCTCACCTGCTCATCCTCTCCCTAACAGAGTAATAGATGTTGTAATAAGTGCAGCATCTGTACAGATCACAGTGTTTTATCACAGCAACCCACCCTTTCCTTTATGGGACGGTTCACTTCAGAGCACAAAGCTGCTCCTGTTACCACGTGTATTCCCAAACAACAAACTACCATGCTTCCCAAATTTTAAAACCTGTTCCCATGGCGGGGCACATGCCATAAATTAATGGAAGCAAGAGCAGCCTCTGGTGCCTCACAGGAACAGTGCCCTCGCCAGCCCCACCATTCCACACACTCCAGAATCAGGTTCAGGACTGAACCTTCTCCACGAGGGATGTGATCTCCCCCAGTGCTGCAGCAATGCAGAGCCAGTGCAGCATTCAGAGCAGCCACAGCCCCATGAAGGCTGTGAAGCTCCTCCCCAGGCACATCTGCCTGCAGAGATCCTTGCCTGGGGAGCCCTCCTGCAGCAGAGGACCTGGGTCCCCCATGACCCATCTCTTAACCCATGGACTACACCAAGCACCCCCAGAGCTTCATCAGGCTCACAAGCCCTTTCAGCATTCCCTAGGGAGTTAGAAGGCCTGGCTAGAAAATGTGGTTTTGGCATCAGTTACCCAAGAACTGTAACAAAGTGAGCAATGTCCCTGTTGGGCTGATGGTACAGAAAGGTCGACAGCCCTGATAATACAGAAACCATGTCACACAGCAGAAACATTCAGCTCTTCAATCCTAGTCCTGGGCTTTGACCACACACATCTGATCCTTTTCAGGCTGTAGCCCACCGGGCATTATCTGACTAATAATGCAGCAAGGAAACCCAAAAAAGTTCCCCTTTCCACAAAGTTTCTCATCACCACAGCTCAAT
This sequence comes from Muscicapa striata striata, assembly GCA_030060385.1. Lineage (NCBI taxonomy): Eukaryota > Metazoa > Chordata > Aves > Passeriformes > Muscicapidae > Muscicapa > Muscicapa striata. The sequence continues at coordinate 1,458,529 of JAREIS010000115.1, forward strand.
GACTTACAGAAAAAGTCACAAGGAGTCACTATTGAAAGCCCTTTCACGGAGATGCCAAATTAATTACCAAAGCACCACAGAGTTCAAAGTCATTCCAAATGTATCAACATGGCAAGAGATGAGTCATCTCAGGAAATGCCAGGAGCTCCTCTGTCACCAGCCACAAGGCAAGGCCAATTTTTGCTCCTGACAGGAAGAAAAATTCTGTATAATCTGAAACTGATCACATCAGTCACTGGACAGGAGGTAGCAGAACATTAAGATGGCCAGCAAAATCTGTCTGTGTCACTGAAAAAGAAGTGGAGATGTTTTTCAATGTGCTGCTGTGCAGGAGAAGCATCCTACTTCCTTCCTCATCAATGCTTCAGAGAGCGCACAAAGAATGCTCCTCCAAGAGCAAATTATTTAGGCAGTCATCTCAGTGAGTTATTTCTGCTCATTTCCAAGGAACAATATGGCTCAGCCTGTTTAAACCAGCAGCAGTGAAATGGTGCCCAGCTGACTCCAACTGCAGACAACAAGCAGAGGATGGACAGAGAACATTATGGAACAACCATTAATAGAGGAGGATGCAGCACACACTTAACACAGCTTAAACACAAACATACTACCACAGGGCCTGCAGCTCTCCACAAAAAACTGCTCCATCCTCACATCCTGTGAAGGAATGAAGGAATAGACTTTCCTCCTAGAAGACAGCTGGGTTTTCTACTTTTACATGAATTGCTCTAATCTTGTTGTGACAGTGCAGAGCAACCAGAGGATGCTGCAAGTTAAACGCCGTCATTTGTCTGTAAGTTTTACGAGGGAACAGGGCTGCCAAATCAGACCACTGCAAAGTGAGGATGTGACAGCTGTAGCTAGGGCAATTTCAGTCGGGGAAAGATATAAATAAATGAAGAAATGGGGGGAAAAAAGAAATAACAGAGAAACAATACATGACAGGAGGAAAGGGGGGGGAAAGAAATGCAGCTACTAAAGACAAAAGTTGGATATTTGTCTTCTTAATGCTCTCTTCAAACCATTTCTCATGTGCCTGATGCACAATGGTTTAAGAAAAGATTGAGAGAGGGAAGAGATGAGAGAAAATTGAGGGTCAAAACACAGCACCTGCTTGCCTGATTACAGTCTCTTTAAAAGAACCCCAGCTAGGACTTGGCCAAAGCCCCCAACAACACTGATGGAGGCACACACATACCTCCTAATGTTTATGGAGCTGGTTTCAAGTCTCAGGCATGTGAACCCTGCATGGAAAAGTCTATGCTGCAACGTGACAGCCAAAGCAGGCAATAACCTGACACCCTGACCCTGATTCGCTCTGAATTCTAGGGGAATCAAAGAGGCTCTGTAATGAGACTCCTGGAAAATCAGATCTACCTGAGCATTCTCCAAAACAGAGGCCAAGTCTCTGCTGCCACCAATTCCTGCAGGATTACAAAACATTAGGCCACAAAAAAAAGAAATAAACTAAAAAAACTGTTAGTAAATTTAGATGTGCAGCCATTTAATAAGATTGCAAGTCTTTTTAAGGAATATTTTCTCAAGAAACAGTCTGAGAACTAAAAACAGCTCAGACTCCATCTAGCTCCAGTCCTTTATCCTCTTGTCTTCTTCAACACCAAAAAATGGAATCCACCTCTAGAGCTAGAGAGCCCTCAGTGGCTATGGATGGCCTGGAAGCAGAGCCAAAGCCTGGTGGCCAACAAGCTAGTGCTGAGGAGTGTATTTTTAAAATGTGCACTTTCCAAGGCATTGGCAACATTTCCTTTTTCACTTTGACCTCACCACAATTGGTCTTCCATTTCTGCCCAAGACCAGCTCATCATCACAGCACTATCAGAAACTCCATGGTCCTGCTGGGTCCATCATATCTGGAGTACAGATCTCCTGTAAGCAGTCATGACAAGGTGCAGCAGAACCTCCCTCAAGGGACAGCTTGGGCAGCAGATCCTGAGCCAGAGACTCCACGTTTGCCTTCCAGCAGTGTCCCCATCAGCCTAACAATAATGTATTCAGCAGACAATTCCTGTTTGACCCCCTCACCTGCTTCCCACACCAATACCCATTGTAGGGCAGCCAGTGCCCATCAGACTGAAGGGGAGCAGCAGCTGGATGTGACCTTGAGGTGTTCCTGAGTGCTGGACCTGCACCCACAGGCAGGTTCCTGGTTCCAGGCAGCACCCACACTTCCCATGACCCAGTTCCACGCTGGGAAACTGGATTATGGCTCTCATCGATCCACTCAGTTTTCTGTTTCAATTTTGCTGGTGAAGCAGTGGAAGAGGTCATTTCCCTCTGCCATATCTGCTGAGGCAGCCTCCTACCTACCAAAGAGCAGAGCTTATCTCCTTGGAGCTCCTTGCTAGCAACCAAGAGCCTAACAGCAAAAATATCTTGGAACTGTTAAAAACAGAAAGTGTGACAAACAAGACGTGTTCCTGGATACAGAGCACCTTCCCAATCTGTACTAGCAAGGCTTAAAAAAGGGCTGCCAGCACATACTACAGACAGTATTTTATATTATCTTTACAGTGTAGTCCACAGCATCCATCACCAAGATGCTGATGATGCGCTGGAGGACAGACTTTTATTGTCAGCAGGAGATACCCATCGCAGCTGAAGATTCTGTAATTACTGTTTCTTAACAGAAAATGGAAGATTTATTGTTCACATAATAGTCAATGAAGGTCTTTTCTGGAGTAGAATAGTGGCTTACTTACAGGCCTTCCTCTATGTCTCACATTGTATTATACAAGATTAAATAGTTTAATTTTTTCAAGCTGGGATTTTAGGTAATGTGTGGATTGTCCAGCAGTAATTATACGGACAGAGGCTACTTGTACTATCTCCACAGTCAGCTGGTACAGGGCTACCAGCAGGGACTTTCTCTTCCTACCCAGACAGTTTCTGGCTGTATTTCTTTAAGTTATGAAACCACAGGTAGAGAAGATTTATATTCTGTCACTGGGTAAAGGTCTTCAGCTGAGATCAAAGCAGTTAGCTGTAATTGCAGAGAAAAGGTGGCAAAACAAATCCTAATTTATCAGTAGGGATTTTTCACCTCCTTAAAGTATGTGCCATCTAGAGTAGGCAACAGAGACAGGAAGGCAGGAAAAAAATCATCCATCATGACAGAAGCTGCCCCCATTCCCTGTTTTGCCATTAGCCACAACAGAAATCCTAAACACAAGACAACATCTCTGTGCTCTGCATTGTGTCTCCCTTAAAAAATGTCTTTTAAATGAACACTGCATAAACAGTCAGGGATCCCACCACTGCAGTGTTTCTGCCTTCTCTCCCTCCTCTTTCTCCCAGCTTCTTGTTAAAGCCAAGACCAGATTAATTCCAGCAGAAATTTCAGGAGAAATCACAATTCCAGACAGAGACAGAAAATGGCAGACAAAGACCACAAGACCAAATGACTCCAAACTGAAAACAGACAAAGACTAATGGGAAATAAAGAGCATCATTTATGAGTGAGAGTAATTAATCATGAGCAGGGATTGATGGATGAGCAGTGGAACCACTGATGCTTGAAGAATTTACACCAAAATTAAAAGTTTGATCTGAATAAGCTGCCCAAGATGCAGCTGAGTCACACTGCATGAATTAACAGGTGAAGCCCATCATCTGCCACATGTTAAGGTAGGTCCAACCACCCCAAAATCCAGGATCTCTCACAGGGGTATAGGCTGGAAGCAGAGGACTAACCCCTCCCTGTGCTAACCCACACAATGCCATCCTGCTGCCCAGCCCAGCCCCAAGGAGAAGATGCCAGTGTAACCCTTCTGCTTGCAGACTGGCACCACCTCACCACTTCAACCCTTCTCAGAAGCTTTAAGATTAATTTAGGTGTTACACAAGCTTTTGGGACCAGGCTGAATTCCTACTTGTGAATGTACTATGGGAGTTTGGTTACCAAATAAGCAGTTCTTGAGTGCAGGAGAATAAAAGAATAAATAAACAGGTAAGTCCAGCCATCATATAATCAACCACCAGAAGCATGCAAGGCAAAAGAGGGAATAAGGAACAGTACTCTCCCCTTCTACCTCAGCCTAGCATTAAAAAGACAAGATACATTCCAAACTATAAGCCTCTATGAATGAAAAACTGGCAGAGTCAATAAAATGTGAAGTAAGCCTAATTCATTTTTACTATATGACCTACTTTCAGCCAGTTTTGATTCACATGAGCGGCTAGAGCTTCAAGGTGGTGATTCGGCAAGGTCTGTTCATTAAATTCATTCTTTTCTTTATGGCTTTCAGCTTCAAGGGATAAGAAAACACATTTCTGTCAGAGGCATTCGCCAAAAAGGTTCCCCCAGCACAAATGCAGCAGCAGCCAGGGAAAAAATGGATATGAATGTAAATGCTGCTTCAGAACTGAAAGATGATAGCAATGAAGAAAAATTAATTGCTGGAGGTGATGCCTCCTCACTGTGCAGGAACAGCAGCTGGGTCCCCTCTGAAACCCAGCAGGGCAGGCAGGGATGTTCTGAGGGGCACCAGGGTGATGGCCCCTGCTCCCTGCACACATTAGGAGCAAATATGGATGAGATTGAGCGTTGATTGATTTATCCTTAAATAACCACAGAGGTGATCTCCTCTCCTCACTGCAACACCAAGCAAGCCTCACCTCTACACAGCCCAGAATTTGCAAAGCTGTGAGGAACTCAACCTAACCAAGAGAAGTAATTTGCTTTGTAAGCAGATACCTCATTCTGTTTAAAACAGTATGTGTTTTGACATCTCCCTGGCTAACCCTGACATCAGCGTGGCTACTCCAGAATAGCATCTCTATTACCTGCACTGCCTGGGGCACCAGGGATCCCTGAGGGCAAAGAAGGAGGGATGAACATACAGATCCTTCCACTGCAGTTTTCACTACCTGCTCAGTCCAGCCTGAATTGCCTCCATCATTACAGAAAATTAGCAAAAAACAGTGTTTTGACAAAGGCTGAGAATGCTGTACCAGGACGACACAGCTCTGCAGGCAAGGCTGGAATGAGCCAAAGTCACGGCAGCAGAGATCAGTTACAGACCCTTCAGAACAATCTGCCAAAATAACAGTAATTAGAAAATAAAGAGTTCATTTCTGTGCTCCTCTCAGGCTGCTGGCTGACAGCTTTGCTGCAGCTGGAACGGAGGGCACTGTCACCTCAGCAGCCACTGCCACGAGCTGCCCCACAAAGGGCACTCCAGGCTCCTCCAGGAGCAGCCACGCTGCACCTCGGGCAGGGCAGGAAAAGGCATGTGGCTGAGAAAGGGGAGCCTTGCAAGACCTCTCATTAAATGTCTCCATGTGGAGTGAGCAGAGCTGGCTGGAACAGCAGCAGCTTGTGCTGCACAGACGTGATAAAAACAAAGCAAAACCCCAGAGTGGGAATCAAAGCTTAAAAATACAGCACATTCCACAGACAGGTATTGTGTTATACACACATTTTAAAGTGAAAAGAAAAAAAAAAGGAAAAAGGGATTTTTTTTTTTCCTAGAAGGAAACCATCATTTGAATATTTTGGCTCAGAAGAATTTCCTCCTGTCATCAGCGAAGCAAAGGATCTGTGAGAAAATGCCCTTCCTGCAAAAAGGGGGGAAACAATTTCTGGCTTGAGGCTAAAAAATGAAGCAATAAACCCTCTAAAGCTCAGCTGAATAAAATGTCATGAGAGCTTTTAGGCGGAGCTGAGCCTGACCTTAAGCCTGGCCTGGCTAACTGTAGCCTTCTCATGAGATTAAATAAAAATAAAATAAATCATGCCCTGTGCCTTGGTGCTCTGATGGACACACCCTCCTGGCATCAGCCCTGGCTTGCCACCAGTCAGTACATTTGAGACTTACTTCTGTTCACCTTGAAGCAAAACATGCAGCTATACAAATGAGTTTTTCTGTATTTTCAATGCAAATGGGGGATTATTCAAAAATAAGTTGATCTCAGCCTCCTAGGAGACATGGAAAGGTCACAGAGCAGGCTGCAGAATATTTTCCCAGCCTTCCTCAAAAAATATTTAAACTTACACGATTTCTCTATTTTAAGGCCTTCTGTGAGGCTTCTTCCTTAAAGTTCCAAAAAATAATCAATTAAAATGAAAAAGCTCTACAGAAAGAGGACACCTAAGGACAAGCAAGGAAAATAGATTTTGGTACTTCTATGAACTCTGGCAGCAAAGGCAGGGGCAGATGGAAGCAGCAGCGAGGGAGCTCAGCTCAGCAGAGCATGTGCCCAGCGGGAGGGTGCCCAGCAGTGCCCAGGGGCACCTCGCTCCAGACACACAACTCCCATTCCTCGATCGCACTGGAGCAGAGGGCAGAGGCAGGGGCTGGCCTGGGCAGCGCCCACGGTGGGACACAGCGGCTGGAAGGGACAGGGGGTGTGGGAAGCAGGGCAGCCCTGTGGCTGGGGCTGCCAAGGCTGCCAGCAGAGATGCTGCAGGATTGCGCTCGCTTGGCTCGGCACGGCAGCGGAGCTGCCTGTGAGTCACAGCTCTGCACCACTCAGCCCAGCTTCCCTCCCCTCCCAACTGCCTTCAGTATTAGATGCATTATTATTCCTCTCTCCTTTCTTTGTTGCATTTTGGTTGGGTTTTTTCTGTCTCACTGGCTGTTTCACCAGTCACCAAAATACTTTCTGCTCAAGGGAGGGAGCTGGGGAAGGCAAAAGCCAGGGCTGAGAGGAGTCTGCCAGCGCCAGCCCCAGCCCCAGCCCGCCCCCACGGCCACCGTGGAGAAGCATCTGGGATGTGGACTTTCATTTTCCACTCATTCAATCAGAAACTCCTTGTAGGAGGTTTGCTAGTTCATGTAATGCTGCAGCAACAAAAGAGTGTTTAGTTTTCAGTGTTTAGTTGACAACACTAACTTGGGTTCTAAAAGTCTCTAATTTTTCCATGAGCTCCCAGCTAACAGGATGTCTCCAAACGTGGGTCTTTTGTCTAAGACTCAAGTAATCTCTGGCACAGCCTGAAAACATACTTCTTTCACCTTAAAAACTAAAGTAAGGCCTATAATAAGTAATATTCAACTGAATTAACAAAGCCAGGAAGACTAAGTGGCAGTCTTGCTGATATCTATGGGAATGTGCCTACCCAGAAGCTGATGGGAACAGACCCACAGAGCTGCTCTCCAGGTACCAGAGCTCAATGCAGATGAGTCTACTGGGCTGTGAGTCCATTTCTCAGGATGATTATTTAAGAAGATGGGGATGTGCCCCAGCTGGAACACAATGTACCAAGTGATAGCTAACATGGCCACTGGTGTTGGCTGGATGCACGAATGTGCCAGGGTTTGAAAATGTAATGGAGTGTAAATCATCCATGTTCAGGGTTTGCATGGGATCCACCAATTCCCAGGTTATGGGAAGAGCCCGCAGGTGGTACCAAAGGTAAGAGTTCATCCTGAACACACCACAGAAAGAGGTATTTGAAGCTGTTTGAGAAGAGGAGATGCCACCCATCTTTGATCAGACAAGGGATGCAGCCTGGGCAGGCTCAAACAAATGCTTTAGGTCCTACCCCCAGACAGAAGGCAGCACCTAAAGTCAGCTGGGTAATTCAGTCTTGTCTCCCCATCTTGGCTGCTGGCAGAGGGGCTGATGAGTTACCTTCAGGAAAAGCAGTTTGCCCCATTCCAACAGCTTGTACAGGCCACAAACAGACACAAAGATGCAACCAGCAGAGAAGTCAGGCTAGGCTCTGCAGAAAGAATTTTGCTGCTCTGAGTGAGCAGCTACAGCTTCCATAGTTAAGTTTTCATTCAGAAGCCAAAGCTGCCCATACACAAAATGAGCTAAATCAGTGAACCCTGTGGCACTGCAGAGTCACCTTCCTCTGCAGAAAAATGCTGCTCTTCACAGATGCCTTCTGCTTGTTGAGACTAAGGTGTGTCTGCATCCTCCATAAGAGACCACGACTGGTGCCAGGCCCTGGGAATGCACAGATTGTGTGTGACGCCACCAAAAACTATCCTGGGTCCAGGTAATCTGTGTCCACAGCTGCCCTCTCACTCAGCTCCCTTTCATCCATTCTTCAAAGTCTCCCCTGATGCTTCTAAAAGTGATCTCGTTCCTACACCACGCCAGTCAAATTTGCTGCCATCAATCCTGCACTCACGCAGGTTTTCTCCTCTGCTGCTGAAGACACACCAGCTTCTCTGCAGGATCCCAAGGCCTGCAGGGACCACAACCAAATCTGCAGCTACCAAAAGGACCTCCTTCCTTTGCATTCTTTGCACCACAAGGGCTCTTTAGAGGATGGAGCAACTGCAGAGCTCATTCCCCAGCTAAAAGCCTTCTCTACACTGAGGATGTACTGAGACTTGTCTGGTTTTTTCAGCAGCAGCTTTCCCTCAATACTGACCCCAAAGCCAGTTTTCCTTTGAGGACTCAAGGTCAGTCGGACCTTGGGAGAGGCAAAGGCTGTTTCTATAGGATGGTTTGTGCACACACAGGGCACATATGTCAGGTGAATAGAGTAACCTGGATCCTTCAGTAACTGATTTGGGCTTACCCAAACATACCCTCACACCTCAACCTCTTTGCTAAATCCAGTGTTTCCTGCTTCAGTTGCAGCCCTGCTTTTCCCCCTGGGTGAATCCCTTTTATTTCAACAGCATTCTCTGCACTTCCATTCCTTTTGCTAAACCTCAGTAGTAGATCTTGCAGTAGCCTCTAATGGTGGGCATCAATAAAACAAACCAGCCCTGCGAGTCTTTTGTTTTCCAGTCAGACATATATCTGCTTTCTCCCCCTCTGTACCATTTTCTCCTAAGCACCAGCTCAGCTGAGGGACTCCTGCATCACTGCTGCCAGGCTGACATCATTTAGATGGATGTTATGGGGGCAGTCACCCCCAAGAGCTGCCTCACTCCTCCATCATTTGGAGGTGCTCATCTATTACAGCCACTTCACATTTTCCTTCACCACTCTAAAACAAATTATCACCATCCCTACCACATGCACTATATTTGCTACACATTTTTAGGTACCTCTGCTCCAAACAGTTTTATTAGAGGCCTCTGTACCCATTAAGGCCTGAAAGGATAAGTGCCAGTGGCCTTTTGTAGGTTAATCCACAAGAGATCAAGAGAGTGCAAGGCATTCTGTCTATTCAAATTACTCATTTTACAGTATAATAGTATGAATATTAATATTGTCCATTGAAAAAGTGTGTTAATTAGGAGGCTGGCAGTTTTTTGGACCACTGCCACACAAAATAAGCACTCAGGGGTACATGACTATTCAAGCCCAGCTCCCAAATTGCCGTTTACAAGAGTGGCACACTCAGTTCAAGAGGCAAATCACCAAAATAATTAACAAGGGAATAGCCTACAGAGGGTTAATGCTACTTATTTTTCCTCTACTAATTTCAGTTATTCCCCTTCCTAGTAAAACAGTATTTAACTAAACCACAAATAATTTGCATAGCACACACGTGCTGGCTGTTGGGAGATTTTTAAGCAAACGGAACAAATACCTCATTAATAACTAAATGCCAAGAAATGCAGAAAGAATTTTGTACCAGACTATGAAAACCAAAGTATTTTACTCTTCTGAGGCTTGCCTTGGATTAAACACTATGCTCCTTTGATAAGCCTCGTTTCAACAGATGAGAAAATGGAGAAGGCAAAGCCCACAAATGTACAAGAAGGACAAACTTGGGAGGTTGCTGTAGCTCAGACACAACTTCTTTATGCAGGTAAAGCTTTCACAAGCTCAGGGAGAGGCCTGGTCACTGGCACATTAATAGCACACAGATGATCTTTAACAGATATGATATTTCCCCTTTCCAGTTTCTGTTTCTATTTTTATCCTACAGCATGGATGTGCAATCTCCACTGTAGTCTGCTGATCTCAAAGCTATTCTTCGTTATCTGCCAGCAAAATGAAAGGTCAGCTACAGACTAGACACCAGGAAGGCCTCCCAGATGCCTGGGTATTTATGGACCTGATAATCTGGATGTCAGTGAGCATCTTGCCACAGAGGAAGCAAGCAGAACTGCACACTAGCAGCCCTGGGCACCACTGATCACCACCAAGAAATCAACAGTGTTCCTCCAAATGCTTGAGATTTGCAAACACACTCTTTTTTCCACAATGGAATAAACCCCAAACATTTTTAAGTTTTTGCAAAAACAAGGTGTGTACCAAGGGGTCCAATTTGAATGAAAAACCCATAGGTTTTGGTTGGCTGTGGTGTTTTCGTAAGGTGCAGAAGCACATTTGATCCCTCGGATCTTTCTCCTTCTGCTTCAGGAAATGTATTTTCCTTTGGGATCACTTTAAGCTGGAAACACAAATCCAAATTTCCCACATATGAAGCCACTGCCATACCATAGTTATTAAGAGTCAAAGTCCTACTCCTCAAAGAGGTTACAGCCAAAACCTATCTTCACAAACTAGAGTTTCTCAGCATCGTGGGACTGACAAAACTTAGTGCCTAAATAAATTAATTTTACCTCATACCCATCAGTCAAGAGATCCAGTTTCTCCTGCAGGACCTTCAGCGAAGCTTCCCAGCCCCATTTATGAAAGCAGAGACTTGAAAACATCTGCCAAGATACAATGACTTCATTTCTAGAAGCTCTTGGTGCCCTGACCCACAGTGTAAGTCAACAAAAGGATGAGGTCTACCAGCAAAGCTGCAGGTCAGGCCCCCTTTTGCCTCAGTGTAAACTAAAGAATCTAAAATGAAAGCAGACTCCTGCAAGTGAGGATGACCAGGGCCTCCGGCTTTTGCATTCCCAGCTTGACACATGGGGCTGCAGATGAGATTTTGCATGTGCACACACAGGCTTGGGGTGAGAGAAAGATTCAAACACAAAGAATTTCAGGCTCTTGAAGACCATCAGTTGGAAGCAGCTGCAGAAACCTTTGATAATTCCCTGGGTTACTGAGCACTTTGCTGCTTAAATCTCTCCCTGGCCAGAGCTATTGCTTGTCACCCACCAAAAGATAATCCTCTTTTTTCTGATTTCATCTCTGTCTTCTTTTCCCCCTCTCCATATGAGTGCAAAGCACCTTTAATCTTAATTTCAGATGTACTTTTCATGATGCTGCAGATGTGTTATCTGCCACTGACAGTATTTGCCACGTATTTCTCCTTAAAGGACACTGCTTGACCTTGTAACAGCTTCCATGCCTCCAGCTTTAGAGGCTGAGCCTTTCTGTTTGAAAGGATCACAAGTAATCACTTTTCTGTATCCATTATTAGCAGTGAACCAACTACCCAGAGAGCTTCTGCTTTGTTGGGTTTTTTTCCCCTCCAAATGCAGCATTTTTCCTGGGCAGAGACATATTATGGCAATTCAGACACTGACAACTGTGTAAATCACACCCAGGCAAAAGTTATTGATGACCTCATTCCAGTAAAGCATGAGATGATCAGGCTGCCCCACGGTATTTTGATCATCTGAGAACCCTGAAATTGAAAGTCACAGGCTCCATTTTGCTTGGAAACCTAACAAAAGGCATTAACTGTGACAAAAGGCACTTAGAACATCTCTTAAATTATCTCATTTCACACCAGCAGTAACAAATACTCATTTTCCTTTATTAACATACTCTCCTTGCCCATAACCTCTCTCATTTTTCTAGTTTTGAATTAAAACGCTTTCAAGTTATTGATCCCTTCTGCTGGAATTCTCTTCTCCTGTTTTTATTATTTCTTGTACACAGTCTAAATTGAGCAATATGAACAGTGCATCCAACACAACCACCTCTAGCAGACCTGTCTCCCAGGAGCCGCCGTGATTAATCTCTCCCGTGCAAGACAAATCACGTTCCACAGCCCCAGCTCCTCCACACTGCTGGTGTGCTCAGAATGGCACTCTCACATCTGTTATTAAATTATGTCATTACCTTATTTCTTCTCAAGTGCCTTCCCAAACAGGTTGTAGACAGTCACCAGTGAGGGAAGAAGAAAATCCAATGCTGGGAGCATCTGCTGGTGCTTTCAAGAGCATTTGCTGTTGCCTGTCACTGGATTCCTCCCCATGCCAACTCAGCTGTGGGCTCCCCAAGCCCAAGGAACATTCCCTAGCACTGGAATAGTGCTGAAGGCAGGAATCAGCAGAGGCAAAGGCACACACACGGCTGTGGCTATGCCAGGAGCTGCATTCCCTGCTGAGGGATGCAGGATGCCCTCACAGCTGGCTGGGGTTTCTGACATCCTCACTGGCAGGCACATCCCACTGCCAGGGGCTCAGCCAGCTGAGGGTGGGGCTCACACACTGCCCCCACTGTGTTTAAATCCACTGGGACATGCAGAGTCCACTCTAAACACAACCCCAGGCACCATATCATGGGTTTAGGGCTCTTTCTAGAAGAAAAACAGCACATTTGGAGGAAGAAGAGTCATTTTAGACACATGCATAGCTCAGAGTTGTGCTGTCTATGAGCCCCTTGCTAATCCCCTGCTAGGTGCCCTCTGCAGCTGCTGGCACCACTCTGCAGCCCTGTATCTGCTGTGGAACAGAATGGGAAAAGCACCAAATTTCCTTGGCCATAACAAGTTTTACCTACTATGGGCAGATGCAAGTAAAAAAGACCCAAACCAAACCAAATCCCTAAGATTACCACAAGGGAGAAAAAGGCTGGAAGATGGAGGTGGTGCTGTAGTGCAAAACCTGGGTGAGCAAATGTATTGTGCTTCTGCTGCACAAAGTTAAATGCCAATGATTCACAGAGCCCAAGCCAGCCCAGGCCAAAGAATGGCCTGAGAACCAGCCTCTCCCTGCCCTTCCTCAGGCAGAAAGCTGTCACCTGGCTCTCCTGGGACTGCACAATCCAGCAGAGCAGCTCGTGTGCAAATCCATTTTGCACACAGAGTTAGTAACAAGGCAGCCAGCATGAAGGAACAATGTACCCCCCCAACCATGGTGGCTTTTAAAGGTTGAACAGTGAAAAACCTTGAATCCAGCTGCTCCTGTGGAAGCTGAACTCCATGGACAGCATCACTGCTGGGGGACAGCCATGTCCTGGACCACTGCCCAGCTGAGTGACCTCCCTGTGATGTTCACCATCCCTCCAGCCCCCAAAACAGTGTGAATGGTAAAGGCAGAGCACCTCCAAACCACATCATGCCTATTCCAACAGATGCTGGCTTTTGTCAGTTAAAAAAACACTAAAAATACTGGAGGAGTTCTTTTAGCAGGTGTTCAAGGGCCCAGCTCACTGCTGGGCTGCTGCAGGATTTTCAGCTGATGCTCAGTGTTTTCTGTGTGACCAGGACTCACCCACTGGATGCTGTCCTTCAGTGCCACGGATCAAGACTTCTCTGCATTTTGGGCAGTTTCATGATTACATTTTTGGACTCTGCAGAAACACTGTTTGCTGTAATCTGACATTGCATTTCAGAAGCCTGTTTCCCTAACACAAGATTTCCATCTTCCTTGGCAAACTACACCTTGTGTTAGCCCAACTGGCATTCACATACACAATTCATCTGGAACAGGCTATTTACAGAAATTCTGCTGAACTGGCTGTCTTTTTATTAGTTATGTAGAAAAGAAAAGGTTTGGCCTTGATCCTGGACCTGCTGAATTGAAGGGTGAAAGGGAAAAATCTCTGAAACCCAGGAACCATTTCCACTGGTGCTGCCCACCTCAACTGCAGCCGTAATTGCTCTAAGAAAACAAGAGACTAATGGCAAGTCCAGTGGAATTTGCAATTTTTCCTAAGCCTTGATCACTGCTTATATTGAATTTCTACCTCTGGAAAAGAAAGATGTATTTCCAGCCTTTCGTGTTGTCCGTGAGAGCTTCAAACTCTGAGGAAGTTTTTATGTCCCAGGTGGGGATGGGGGAGGTTGGCTGGAGACTTTTGAATGCCCAGGTTAGGTTCTGAATGCCCAGGTTAGGTTCTGAATGCCCAGGTTAGGTTCTGAATGAGGCATCTTATCCTCAAATAATTTGCTCAGGGAGCAAATGCAACAAAAAGGAACGTATTGGTATAAAGACTTATAAATTGCAAAACATGCCAGAGTGGAAACCTTTCATCTTTTCAAAAGGGGATGCAAAGCAAGAAGAGAGTTGGAAGGATGGAATGGCTCCCTGTCCACATCTCAATCTGCTGGCCCCAGAGACCAAGCAGAAGAAATTGTGGTCTTTCCCAGCACATCTGCTTACCTCTGTTTCCCCTGCCATTGAGGCTGACATGTTCAACCTTTCCTCAGCAACATCTGCCATAAGTTTGAGGCTCTTTAAATGCAAACCAACACTGCCACACAGACACTGACCTGAATTAAATATCCCAGTAAATACTAGAAACTGAAGCAAAGCAGTATCCCTCCCACTCTGGGGTGCTCCTCCTGCTGATGCTGCTGTGACTCTTGGTGAAACCCCCAACCACACAAATGAAGTAGCCCAAGAATCCAGGAGGCTCCTACAGCCCCACACTAAATCAGAGATTCACACCAAGAGAAACCTTGCCAGCCCAAATCCAGTACTTAAAATTCCTCACCCTCTTGCAGACTGTGGGCCACTTCTGAGTCTCCTGGATGCATCCCATCACAGCCTCTCTGCTGGGAAAACCAAGGCCAAACCTTGGTGAAAAAGGAGCATTTACCAGCACTTCTTTAAGAGCACTGTCCTGCTCCAGTGGAGAGCAAAAAAGCCCTGGGAAGTCTGAGAACAGCAGCAATCACTGGGACATCAGTGCACAGGTCTGATGGCTGTGTAAGCACATGGGCTGGGATGCTCCACACCCAGGGGGGAGCACTGGGCACAGGGAGGGGTGGCTGTGGCACCTGACAGGACTCTCTGCGCTGCATCACCACAGCTTGTGCTAACAAAGGCTCAGGTTCCCCCACATCCCTCTCCAGCTGACTGCAGCACTGTCTGTAGCCCAAACTGACCTCCTTCCCAGCCACCTACACATAAACTGAGATGGGCTGGAGACAAGAGCATGTGAGGATGGAGCTGGGCTTCCAGCCACACACTTCCTTGTGCACATTCCAACACAAGAATTTAAGACACCTCAAGACACACAAAAAAATCAGAAGACTTAAACAAAATGAAACAAAAATTTACACCAATCTGCCATTCTTATGCAAGAAGAGGAAAAATCCCACAACATTTGGAAGCAGGCTGTGTTTGCTTGGCACTTTCCATCTTTAGGTAATTAGTGTAAAGGGCTTCCCAGGTAAATCTAAAAATAAACGGCAGATTTTAAGAGAGACACCATTCTCTCTTCAGTGAGCCTTCAAAGCATAACCAGGAGAAGCTGCAGAGCTCCAGCCAGCTCCCTGTAGGCACTGCCTGCCTCCAAGCCCTCAGGGTCAGCCACAAGTCAAGCTGCACCAAAATTTGGAGTGACATAAAAAAAATGACAAGTAAGAAACGTCTCTAAGAAAAACACCACAGCATTTGCAAATGCTTCAAATCCACAGCCTGGACCAACATTTACAGCTTGCTGCTCCTCCCATCCCCTTCTCTCAGCTTTCCAAAAAGTGCCTTCCTAGCTGAGAGAGGCACCTTCAGAGCTGGGAGGAACAAAACACCTCCCAGCTCCAAAACCTACTTTTCCAGAGCTTCTCTCGGATGTTTTCCTCAGCTGACCTAGTAGCAGCTGCTGTACTTGCTCCTCTGGCAATCAGCCTCGCTCCCTGCATTTTGTTTCCAAAATGCTGGTGCAGGGACATTCAGCTTCCCCATTCTCTCATATATCCATTTCCAAGGCTGGTACTACCCAGCAGCTCCCACATCTGCCCCCACAGACCACCCCAGTGTTGCTCTGCTTCTGATTGTATCGGGAAAAGGGTAAGGACAGGGATGGGAATGGGAAGATGGGAAAGGAGAAGAGAGGAGTCATTGCACAAAGGTCACTTTGTGGAGAGGTCCACAGCAGTGAGGACCCTGGCCCCCAGCTCCCTGTGCACTGCACCAGGTTCCAGTTCACTAAAAGAGCCTATTACTTCTTAAATATCCAAGTTTATAACCACAAGAACAGCAGGTACCAGCTTCTGCTGAGAGCACGAAACTCCTCACCTGTGCCCTGCAGCCCAGGGTCACCATTAGAGGGATATAACCTAACAGCAAATGCTTATTGTATCTCTATAGTACCCGAGTCTTAAAGCATCCACACCTCACCCACAACCACAGCCATACCTTTGTGAAATACTGCTGGTAACATTTTACAGTGAGCAGAGCAATGGGAGCTTCAGCAGACAAGAAGCCACCCCTCCCAAAACAGTGGTGCTTTCACATGCAATACCCCAGTTGTGAAAGCTAGCTTTTTTTCTAAACACCTCCTGCACACTGCACCCCCACCTCTCACTTCCAGTGTCCTCACAACGGATCTGACAAAACACAAGTGTGAGTTCCCAGTCCAGCCATCCCTCTGGGACAGGAGAAGGTGGCACTGGACATGGCACTAGCTCCTATTACCTGCAAAGCAGCTGCTTGCACAGAGCACCTTCTAATGCCCACAAACCAAGGAGGGGGCTCTCCCTCTGTCCCCATCCATGCCTGGCACCCACACAAACAGCACTGTAAGACCTACCACCACGCTCCCCATGCTTTGCAGCACCACTGACTTTACTTGGCATCTTCAAAAGTAGCTTTTTTAACCCTAAGACATTGCAGATATTTTTTGTCCTGCAAAACTGTGCAGTATTTACAGAATCAGAGCATCCAGAAATGCAAGGGAGTCTGGACAAATGTCACTCCACAGATGCATCAGACTGCTCCTGACCTTCACCCTGCCCTTGCTCTTCACAAACTCAGCAGGGAGGGAAAGGGCACAGAGATTTAAAGGGAGGCAATACAGAACATTTTTAATCACCTGTTATATCCTGCATTCTTTAGGACTGAAAAAGCACCTTTCCCTTACATTATTCAGAAAGCAGCAAAGCTAATGTGACATATTGGTGCGTAGGTGTGTGGGGGCTGGTTTCTTGGGGGAGGGCTGAGGGCTCGCTCTGTGTTTCACAGAAATGAAGCAGCACAAGATGTACCAGTTGCTCTGGTAACAAAGCTTTTTCCTTTTTTTTTTTTTTTTTTTTTTTTGTAAGAATGAAGCATCATTTTAAGCATTTTCCAGTTCAGACTTCCTTGCCTGCATGGCAAAAACAAATCTGTGTTTCAGAAACACACACTCCATTTGAGTCAGCATGGAAAGGACCTTCTCCTCCAGAGCTACTACAACATCGTGGGGAAGATGATAAAATTGAGGTTGCCTGTTTTCCTTCTGATAAGGGTACAGGAGTTATCACACACCAGTAACCCAGCCCAGCCCCTTCCTGCAACCCAGAAAGAGCTGATAAAAGCTCAGCACCACCTGTGAGGTAGTGCCTGTGGACACCAGCCCTGGTGAGCATCCCCACATGGCAGCACCACCATCCCTCTCTGCCAGCACACAGAGCCATCCCAGCAGATACAATGGCTTAATATTTAATACTGTGCTTGTAATACAGAAGGATTATGAAGCAGCTTGTAAATCTTGTCAATTCCATTCACACTCACACAGAACATCCCCGACCTTGAAGGTGATGAGCAGCCAGTGCCCGCCCACAAGGGTCTGAGTCTGGATGTGAGCAGTCCAGCCAACACCAAAACCATCCCAGTGGAAGGAAGAGCCTGGGACAGGGCAGGGTGGGCAGACACAAAGGGCTCCCCTGCCTCAGCCCCTGGAGCAGCCTCTCAGAGCAGCACCAAACTGTGGGGAAAGCCAGGAAGCTTCCCAAACCAGAGGGACCAGCTTCTCCTATGAAGTGACCATTAGAGCACGAGGAGGGATGGCTACATGCATTCACACACATGTGGTTACCCTCAGCCTGCCCTGCCTGCAGCAAAAGCAATCTCTGAAGAGCTTGAAAACATAAAAAAATACCCAAAGCAGAGGATGTAACACCAGAACCACCAATGCAGTTTAAGTCACACCCAAACTCGCAACATCACAGTTCATTTTATATAAACATGAAGGTGGGAAAAGAGAAATGCTCACAGTGCACCTTCAAATGCAACAGCTGTCTAGGGCTGGAGCTGCTTGATTAGACTGCAAGGTGATGGGGCTCTGAATTCCTTCAGCAGCTTGTGAATGGGGACACCAGGTTCCTTTGGAGTGCTCAGGACCAGCACCCAGCACCGCAGGCCAGGTGTTGGGACAAGGGTGGCTGGCAGCATGATCTGCTCTGCAGGCACTGCTGTGCACACGTTCAGTCTGGCCTCTCAAGCAAGGCACAGCAGTCAGTCTGCAGCTATAAAAGCTGTGTGTGTAAACTACAGTTAATTCTTTACAGCAACAATCCCCAGGAAATATTAATTGTGTGCAGCATGGTAGCTTCTTCCACACGGATAAAGCAACAGTGATTAATTATCGAGCTATTGACCATCAGCCTTTCAGAATGGGAGACAATAAACCAACTGATGATTAAAAATAATTACTGTCATTCTTGACTCAGGCTAATTATCTGAACCCCTTATAATGACCCAGGAACCTGTAGAGTTTCTGTTCTCACCAGGGCTGATGCAAAAGCCCAGCATTTGATCAGCAGCAGCCTGAGACAGATGTCAAGCAAGTTAAACAAGGCACAGACTCCACTCTATTTTCTCATATCCACCCTCAAAAACAAATTAAAGGAAAAAGGAGTCTTCTAAAAGTCTTTCTCTAGGATACTTACCTGCTACCCCACCAGCCTGCACTGATGGAATGCCTGGGGATGCCAGCAGGAAGGATGCCACTGTGCATGGAGTGCACCAAGAACACAGGACACGCACTATCCCTCCTCGTCTGGCATCTACAAACTTCAAGACAACATTATCAAACACAGGCTTGTATCTGGGAACATTCCCACAGGTTTGTCTCAGGAACCAAATTGTCCCAGCAGTCCTGCTGCTCCCAGCTCTCCAGCAACAGATGACTTAGATTTCAAATATTTTATTTACTTTCTAATAACCACACACCTCAAGACGTCAATCTACTAGGTCAAACCTGGGCATTTGCCTCCAGGTGAATCAGCCCTGACTTCTGGCAAATACCAGCTGGGCAATAAGTAAGTCCTGACTAAAGTCCCTGGGATGCATTTATTCAGCCTTTTCCCATGTGTATTGTACCCCAGACAGACAGACAAACATAGGACAACAAAAAGCAACAAAACCATGTTCTCTTCCAACAGCTGACTCACTTGGGCTGGCAAAGGACATGGGCAGCCTGTGGGCAGCCAGGAAACTGTAGAAGTGCTCCACCTGTCCTGGGGTGGCTCCCAGGGAGGACTCCCCTGCCCTGCCCCATCCCATCACGTGCTGATGGTAAAGAACTCCTTGAGGGCCACAGCTGACACGAGCAGCACGTGGATCCCACACGCTCTAAATTAGAGCACAGACTATTGCTGCGTAATAGCTTGGTGATTATATTGCATTTACCAGATAATTAAGCAATCAATAGTTATTGTACAGTTACAGAGGTGCCCACATACTCTATCTTGTACCCTGTAAAATCAAACCTTGCTGAATCTGTAAATGGAGAGCCACACCCCAAGGGCACAAGGCAAAGCAGCACTTGGCATTAATGACCACTGTCCTCCTGGCACAGTTGGGAAGGAGCATGTGAATATGTAATCTCAACATCATTTACTTCAATGTTGTAAAATGCACAAAGTAGAGGTACAAAGGTTACCATTTGATCTATTTCCTGATTTTTTTTCTCCCGACTGCGAAGGCTTGCATCAAAATCCTTCTTGGCTGACACCATCCACGGGCTACTGTGTGAATGGCCATGGCTAAGCCCATAAAAACACTGGGGGATTGATCTGGTTTTCCACTCATTGAGTAAATAGCTCACTAATGTGTCCCAGGCTTTGCACTCGTCTGTTGGACAGATATTTTTGAGCATCCCAATGTCCTTTTACTTTGAACCCATGTATTTATTGGTGCTGGACACCCCACGGGTTGTGGCTCTTATCTATCCAGGCAATCTAAGCACACACAGTATATTAAGGAGTATTTGTTTGCTCTCATGCAGAGTAGAAATAAACAGCAATAATAATGTTCTGGGACATAAAAGCAGCAGTTCCTCACAATTTAGATAATGCTCTGAAGGGTCTTAGTGAGTTTTGTGTTTACAATTGCTTTCAGCCATCAGCTAAAAACCAGTGAGGCAGAGGCTTAATTCCCCAAGTCCAAATTCCTGATAGTCATTTCCTTAAACACCTGTAACAAAAATAAAATCCAAGGATGCAAAAATTCACTTTGCAACAATGTCTGGCACAGAAGCCAGCAAATTCTCAGTCTTTCATCAAAACCAGTTTACAGTCTGTAACATTAGATGCAGGATTATTAGAAAATAAAGAAAAGCTTCCGATTCAATTAGAGAGATAAATCATCACCAGTGCAGTCCCTCATTAAAATAAAAATCGAGCTATTCACAAGAGATTGTTAAGCAGCAAACAAGGAATGTTATTTCTCTCTGCATTTTTCCAGTGAAGAGCTTGTGGTTGGGGTTAGAGAAGTGACAGCAGAGCAGGTCACTGCTGAGAGCTCCTGAAGCACCCAGGTGCCACTGGGGTATGGCCAGAGCTGGGAAGAACCAAAGAGATATTTTAACCTGCTGTCCTGAGCAAAGGAAGACCTTTGCTTGAAAATACAGAGGTCAAACCAAACCAGTTGCCTTTGCCTCGAGCACAAGGCTCAGAGAACAAGGCTCTGACTCACAGAAGCACTATGAACCACCTGAAAGGGATCTTCAAACCATGACCCAGAAAGCAAGATCAAAGCAGCAGCAGCTGCATCCCGATGCACACGCTCTGGCAGTGGGTGCCCTCCTTCTGTGAGCTCTCAAGGTGCACCAGGCTTGGCCAACACCACTCTCCTCCTATGAGCAAGGGGAAGGTGTGGGCTCTGGCTGGGGCTCCCCAGCCTGTCCAGTGCAGCAGATGCTGAGGCTGGCTCCATGAATCCCTGCTCTCTGAGGGCTGCTGTTACTGTGATACTCCCAGACACTTCTCAGGCTCCTCAACCTGCTGGGCTGTGCAATTGTTCAGCTGTCAGAAGAACATAACCATGCCCTTTATCCCATGGCAACGATGGGAAGTTTGTACCTTGCACATTTTGTCCCCAGGTTCTGGTTATCACCAGGTGTGTAGTCTCCAGCACAAAGGTGGCCATGCAGCAGTGTGAGACACAGCTGCTATGTCAGATTTTCTAGTGGAAACATCAAGGCTGCAGCTCACAGATATAAACATTATCCCCTGCCTGGAATAAAAATCTCACTTCTGACTCTTTCCAAAGGCAAAGTTACTTTTCTTGCTTCAGAGAGGTACCAGCCATGAGAAGGGGGCGTGATGCTCACCAGGTGATTGCTCCTGCCTGAGAGCTCAGGCTGACAGCCAGCACCAGAACCCAAAACCACACAGCCTCCAGGAGGGCAGCACCTCAGGTAACACAGCACAGAGGGGTAGGTCACCACCCCTGCAGGGATTTAATAGATGTGTAGATGTGGCACTTAAGACATAGTGTAGTGGTGGGCTTGGCAATGCTGGGCTATTGTCTGGACTCTTAAAGACCTTTTCCAAACTAAATGATTCTGTGAACAGTCCAGCAATGTCTCAGAGGGATTTGGAAATGGCAGTGGAACAACCATCTAATTACAGAGGACACTGCTCCTAGGTATGGATCACTTCTAAGGGCTGATTTAGAATGGAGCCAGAAGGTCTGTGTGTCTTGAAAGTTGATCCATTTGTTTTGCTGCAAGAGATAAATACAGCGGTGGTATCTGGAGAAAAAGAATCACAGAGATCTTATTTCCACGCTGGGTTTTAGGGTGGGACGCCATAAACAGTTATGTATGTTTTATATCAAAGTCTCCTTTTGTTTATAGAGCATGTGCTACTCCAGGACTTCAGTTTAAGAAAGCTGTGAAGTCAGGCTTAGCCTGAGCTCATACCTCAATACTTACTAATTTGGTTTGGACAGCAACGTTTTCCCCTCCACCCCCGTCCCCATCCCGTCTGGCACCGGCACCACGTGAATCACACCGAGGACAATCCAGTTACTCCAGTAAGTTAAAAACAGTTAGGAGGATTTTCCCCTCGTACAGCATGGGGAAAAGGAACACAGAAACCTTCAGCCTACACTTGGGACATTTCTGGTGTTTTTTTTCCCCCTCTGAGGTAACACACAGAAAGAATAGAACCCAGCAAGAGGAAACCCGATCAGCTGAGCCACACAAGCAGCAGCACCAGCTTATTTCCCTTTTTTGCTCTCCACAAAAACACGACGCTTCGAAAAGGCCGTTGCAGGCACATAGTTTCCACGGATTGTTAAAAATATGAACCAGTTAAAATTAGGTCACCTTCCACCGTTATTTTAGCAGCTGAGAAGAAAACAGTTCAGAAGGGAGCTCCCATGGCAGGGAGCACATGGTGGGAAAACAATGAATACCAGGGGAAGGGCTCTCTGGAATATAACCTTGATAAGAACGACTTTGGGGTGGGGCAGTTTTTCCTTTGTTTTTGTTACTTTTAAAAAAAAATGTGTTTCAGTTCAAAAAATCACACATTTAAAACTCCAGAAGTTCCAGTTCATCTTCAGTTCACTTCAATCCCTTGATCCTTCTACTGACAGGATTAGTCTACAGCACAGCAGGAGGATGGGGGAATTGTGGCTCTTTAAACACCATTCTCTTCAGCAGGGGCAGCTCGCTGTCTTTTAGAGCATGACAAGCAAGAGCTGTGTCTCCAAAACCACAGAGTAGGAGCACATCAGTATATTCTTTTCTACAGTCAAAATGAAACATGGGCATGACGGGTAAACAGGATCTCTGTGTGCCCACACACGCGTGAGTACACGTGTACACAGCACTTGTGCCCACACATACAGGAGTTTCTTGGAGAATGAGGCCCAGGGGAGGTACTGACTCCCAGCAGAACTGAAAAAGTTGGCAAATTCCTCAAGCGACCATGACCAGAAACATCTCCCCACCATATAAACACAGATAACCCCAGACTTTGAAACAATTCAATCCCATCCCAAATGCACAAGAATAGTCCATAAAAAGACCCCACCAAAATAACAAAATCTGGAAATCCCCCAAGCTAAGATGTGTTTGGAATGGGTGATATAATATAGCAAGAGGTGGGCATTTTTAACATTCTTGTAAAGAATTAATGCTTTTAAAATCCTGCTCTCACAGTCCCTTCACTATTCTCATCTGGACTGCTACTTCTAAATGTTAGAAAAATTTAAAGCAATCCTACTGACTGTAACAGGCACTTCAATAAAAACATTTTAATAGTGTTTTTATTCCTGTAGCAGGTTCCTGCCAGTGGAAAGGACAGCAGCCAGCCTGTGTGCAAGCAGAGCACTAGACTGTAGCAAACTCATTTGGCAGCCTATTGCAGCCGTAAACTCAGCTCTTAGAAGAGATCAAGATTTAGCTATTAAAGCACAGATTCCTCACTCCCTCCTCATCATCTAATCAATAAAAAGCAACTGGGGGATAAGGGGGGAAAAAAAAGGCAATTCATTTTCTTGTGACAGTTTGAGAACTAATGTGAATTGCTTATAATAAGAGCTCTGTGTGCTACATGGTACTTGCACACAAGACCAAAAGGTCAGAGGGGCCAGGTTTGAAATAGTCAAAGCCTAGTCAGGTTTGAAATAGTCAAAGCCTAGTCAAGGTGATGTGCTGGGATGCTCTGTGTTCAACACCCAGCCAAGGCAAACAGGATCACTTCAGCTTGAACTCTTACCTTATAGACCTGCCCGTAGGTACCATTGCCAACAAGCTCTACCAATTCAAAGATTCCTGCAGGATCCTAGGAGAAAAGAAAAAGAATATTAAATAAGCAGTATTTATAGCCTTCTGAAAAAATGTTTGATGAAGATCAGCATTTCTCTGACAAGGGTTTTGAGTGGTTTAAGGTTTTCAGGCAGACCAGGGATGGGAATTACAGGGACAATGAGCAGAAGTATGGCACTGTCCTGGTGATAGCCCTGTGTGGGCAGCCACAGACCTGCCCAGTACTGCCAACCTCCAGCACCTGGGCTGGGAGATGCCAGGCAGGTGCCTGGGAGTGAGCATCCATCCATCTGACTGTCATCTACTCCAGGTATGAACACTCAGTGCATGCTTTAAAGGCAACAGCAAACATTTGTTATTAAAAGTTGGATTTTCTTATGCATCGGTTTTGGAATAAAACAAGCTAACTGGCAGGATGCCATTCTGGGGCTCAAAGCTGGAGCTTCCAGGTCTGTTCCTGAGGTCACAGCATTAGTGTTACCAGGCCTAAAGGCCTTTTTTGTTTGATGTATCCTGGCTGTTAACATCTCAGCTGAGATGAGCAGATCCAAGGCAATGCTACATGGGGACACAATACCTTGTAAAGGTGACAATAAAGCACAAAACCCTGTCCCCAAATCCTCCTGCACCTGGCATGTGCCCAGCCAGGGGAAGTGCAGTCACACACACACATGCACCCACTATCACAAGAAAGACAGAAAAACAGAATAACCAGTGGTGCTATTTTCTCCTCTTGGTGGGTTTTCCCCTTCCTTTAAGAAGCTTTATTTATACTCTCCTGCTCCTCCTCCTTTTCCTGTATTCATCACTCCAATTTTGGAGAGCATAATCACCCTGGAAGCTGGCAAATGTGGAGGCATCCTGACATCCTGGGGCTTTGTGTGCCCCTGTGACCACCCACATCACCATCCATCCTCATCCTCCCTGCTGGGTTTTGAGGCACTTGAGCTATTTGATCCAGTGGCATCCCAGTGAGCCCAGGGACACCAGCTGTGACCTGAGGGGATGCAGACAGGTCAGTTTACCAGCTCCAGCAGGCCAAGGAGGATCAGCCAGCAGCACTCCTGAGGAGAGAGGAGATGGACACTCACCACCCCATTATGGACACTGAGGTTTCATTCATTATAAAGCTGCATGAACTCAAGATGCTTCTGGGTCCAAAAGTCAAACACTGGATCTTTTTGAGAAGCTGAGAATCAAGGTTCATCCAGTAATAGTGCCACAAAAGTAAATTAATCTGGAGCCTGACTGGGATGGCTGGGGCAGCTTTCCATCCAGCCAGGAACATGTGCTGCTGTGGAGTGGCCAGGGTTCAGCACAGCTCCACGACAGGGTGACAGCAACCCCTCTGATCAGTCAGAAATGCCACATTCCCCTTCTGCCTGTTCCTCCATCATATATGAGCAGCTTCCTCAGGCTGCCTGGGATGGGAGCCCCACTCAGCCTGCAGTGGGACAATCTGCAGCAAAGGGCAGGGAAGCTGTGCAGGCTCGAGGACACATCTGCCCTGGTGCAAACACACTTCCATCCAGACACTTGGGCCAGGCACAGGTAAAGCTGCAGCACAACAGGTTTCCAGCATGCAGCATCTCAGCTGGGTGTGGATAGCCTGGGAGTTTTGCTGCCTTGGTACCAGGCAGGGAAATGCCAGGAATGGATGGGAAAGGGAACCAACACCGGGTTTCCACACTGGTTGAGGAGGCGGGGAAGAGGGAAACATGGCAGCAGCTGCTGTTTATTTTCTGAGTTTCTTTCCTAAGGGTTGTTCTCTGCAGTGCTGAAACAACTCTGAAAGAGGCTTTTCCAGAGCTACAAGTATATCTATTTTTGAATATTCACTAGGAGATTAAGGCAGAAGAAAGCCATGCCTAGGGCATATGCTTAGGAGGTTTGGAGCAACATCCAGGGATGCAGCTGGCCATTTCTGATAATAAGAACTCCTTTTTGCAATATGTTTTCCAACCTCTTTCTATAAATCCTCAAACCACAGAGCACCCCAGCCCACCATCCCAGGCTCACTGCTCCAGTTTGTGTAAATGTCACATTTGTGGCTCCAACAGGTTTGCCTAAGTCCATCCATCACTTGTTTAGTGATGCCAGTGCTACACCTGTCTCTGCTATCACTGTGCCCAGCACAGCTTTGTGCCAGCCAGGGGCAGCTCTGTGCCAGGAGGGCTTTCCCCCATCTCTCCCATCACCCACACCTTCCACTCCAGCTCCCAGCAGCCAGGCAGTTTCTCTGCTGCAATGTCCCCTTTCCATCCTGTTTTCTCCCTGCATTTTTCCAGAAGAATTGCCAAGGTAACTGGGCATCTCCCAGCACAGCCAGGAGTGACACTGCTCCCCTGACTGCTGCCCCAAGCAGCTCCACCTCAGCAGAGCCAACAAGCTTGGAGCACCAGCACTGTCAGGGAGCACCCAGGAATAATATGCTGTTAATAGCTTTTCTAGAAAACATGCAGCAAAGGATTGTATGGGCAAGGAAAAAAAACCCTGCTTCCCACTGGCCTCCCCTGGACCGATTCACACACAAAAAAGAGATTTGCATCTTAATGGCTGCTAGGGAATAGGCTGTCCCTGGTACCAGGAGCACATCCTGCACATCCCACAAAGCCCCTGCTGAGATGCTTCAGGAGGGTACCAGAGAGCAGCAACAGCAG
This sequence comes from Muscicapa striata striata, assembly GCA_030060385.1. NCBI lineage: Eukaryota > Metazoa > Chordata > Aves > Passeriformes > Muscicapidae > Muscicapa > Muscicapa striata. Next base: position 1,484,916 of record JAREIS010000115.1, read on the forward strand.
CTCAGGCAGGCTGGAACGGGCAGTGAGGGAGAAAAATAGAGAGGCACACAGCATGGGTGATGTTAGCCAGGGGAAAAAGAAATCCACCCTGCAGAGCCCCAAGCAGGACCAATCCAGGCGAAGCAGGGAATAATCTCAGACCAAATATAGCCTGTGCTGCAGATCAGGGCTTGCAGCAGCACAGGGCTGCTCTGGCTGGGGATGGCTGCAAAGCTCATCCCACACTGCAGCTTCCAGCCTGGCACCCACCTCCTCCTGCTGATGCCCTCTCCTCCATCCAGGAGGGACACACAGGTGACAGGGCTGCTGCAGCCCGCTCTTCCCACACCCCAGAATGCCTTCACAAGAAGTACTGTACCTCGTGTAACTGAAAACATCTGCATTGAATAACAAGCCCACAAATAAAAGGAAAAAATGAGGTGAGCTGTTAGTTTAGGCAAAGAAGGTGCATTGTTTAAAACGGGGGGGGGGGCAGAGACAGCATTTAAGACAAATAATTTTCAGCTCCATGTTAGCTTCACTATAACAATAAAAGGATTTGTACAGCTGTAGTAGCACCAGGACTTTTTCAAGATCCCTCCAACTAAAGTAGGGTCCCTCCCTCCTCCCTGCTACTCAGAACTTGTGTCAGAAGGCACAGGAAAAAACTCAGGCTCTCCATAAAGCAACAAAATACTCAACAGAACTTTCCAGGTGCCCGTGGGATGGGAAATGTTTCAGAGAGTGCCACCTGCAGCAAGGGTTGTGCAGACCCAGTATTCCTCCAGACAGAGATGGGTTGGGACCTGAGCTCTCTTGTGCCAAGATATGGCCATGCTGCCACAGATAAAGCCAGGACAGGCTCAAATTCAAGTGGGAAATTGTTGTGTTTCTACTAATCTCTCAAGAAAATCAGTGGTACTAACGTTTCAGTAGCTAAAGCCAGTCTGAGACACAGAAAAACACAGAGGCATCATCCTTTCCAGCAATATCATGGGTAAAGAAAAAAAAAGACTAGTTTATTTCAATAAACAGTGTATTTGAAGCTGGTGCACTATCAGAAAAGAGACTTCCGTGTGTGGATGATAAAGCAGAATATATTCAAATTTCAGTAACAAAACTGGCCTCCCTTTTGAAGGCTTATCAGCGTGGAACACAGTGGGGCTCACGGGTTCCTGGTAAAAACTGCTCCCTCCCTTCTGCCTAACCCAGGCCCCACAGAACTAAAGCTGAAAATGTCCTTGACTATACCATGATGTCTCAAGTCCAAGGCACAAAAGAGCCAACACTTTGCTTGAGGAGACTATTCAGAGAGCAATATCCACACCCAGGGCTAAGTCACCTAAGGGCCAAGGGCTGCAGGTGCGTATCAGTGCTGGCTATGGTGAATGCTGAGTGAGCAGAACACAAGTTAGCCATCTTTAAATACCTTCATGCAAGTGGTCCATAAACCCAAGAAATATTTATATACAGCCTGTACACCAAATCTTCTTGTTTTCCTTGAAGGAGGCTCATTTTCCTCCCTTCTAGCCCACACAAAAGGGATGTAACAGGAAGGGTTACATGAGGAGACAGTGGAAAGCTCTCAAGAGAGGGGAACCCAGGGGCACACCAATTAAACCACGATTGCTGTGGATGCACAGGAGGGGAAATCAGAGATTGGAGCCTCTGTAATCATTGTGCACTTAGTCCCCCAATTCTAGCAGCTAATGACAACTTCCAGCCAAAAATCATGGAGCTACCCAGTCATTAAGCAAATGTTACAACCCCAGAGAAGGAAAAAGCACTATGTAAACAGAGGCAGCACAGTCACGGGTCAGTAACAGAGGAGTGTCCCCAGGCACAAAACAGCTAAAGCAGCTCTGTGGCATCAGAAGAGATTTTTTCATCTCCACCAACATATAAAGCCTGTGCAACTAATGCTCCCAAGCATCAGGATATATAAGCCTCACATCTCCATAATACAACAGCCTCAACAGGTGATCCCACAAAAACCAAAGCAGGCTTCTAAAGCCATTTATTCATCACCCTCAACATGACACCCAGGGCTGTGTGCAGGTGCCTCTGCCTAGACAAGTCCTGGCAGTCACAAGGAGAAATTCTGGCACTGGGAAGCACCAGAGGGTCATTCTTCCCAAAAAGCTGGCTCTTGTAAACTAATGGCAATGCCATGGCACCCGAACAGCTCACCTGGCATCACACAGCTTGGCATGGCAGCACTGTCAACCCAAGTGGTTGTCTTGAGGTGTCAACTGCCTGGAGAAAGTTGAGTCTTCCAATCCTACCAAGCTCCAACCACAAGTGAAAGATCTTTGATTCAGAATGTGAGAAAGGTTTTGCAAGAAATGTGACAGAGACAGAGAAGCCTTTCAGCAATAAAGTTCAATAGGCAAAATGATCATCAGGGTAATAGTTCTGATTATGCAAAGCATCACTGCAAGGAATGAGTACAAGGATGAAGCCTTTAGTTCTCACACTATACACCTGCCCAGATTTCACTTCCCAAGGCCAAATGCCCAGGCTGGGCCATGCTCTGTGAAGCCACCTCTCATGTTAGCAGGAAGCTCTAGAAGTTCTGTAAACAGCCATAAATCTCCCAGGCATCAGGACCCCAGTAACCTCAAGCTCTACAAAGGCCCCTGCTGTTCTTTCTGAAGGTGCTTCAGTTCACTCATTTTGCAACACTTTCTGTACTGGCTTCTACACAGGCATTGAAGCACTTGTGCAGTTTGACAAAACAAGGTCTGGCTCACCTTGGGGAAGTTACCCCAAATGACACACGGTTCAGAGAAAAGTAGAGGGGTTTGAAGAGCACTTGAAGACACAGCTGCTTTTTAGTAATCAGCTGGTCGTCTCCATCTCCAAGGCACTTCTAGTTAACAGCCCTGTGAGTAATATGAAGATGGACTGCACAAGCCAGGAGAGGATTGTTAATATAGCTGCAGAAGCAGCAAACAAAGCAGCAAGGCAGAGGCCAAGGCAACAAAATACTGATTGAGTCACTGGGAGCTTTCTGAAAAAGAGGTTGGGAACATGACTTTTTCCAGTTTTAATCGCACAGACACAGCCTTAAGTCTGCCCATTAATTAAAGCAGTGCAAAGAAACTCAAAAGGCTGCACAGGTATTTTTGAGATAAAAGCCAAGCAATGAAGCAGAACCACTACTGGATGTTACTCAGGATAGCTTAAGCTCATACCTTCTCCTGCTAGCTTTGCTACCCTCCCCTCCTTCGCCCACCCATCCAGAGACTCACAAAACAAGCTATCATCAATGCCATCTACCACTGCACCTCCTGCCTACTCAAGCAATACAAGCTGCTCTACTTGGAAGAGTAATAATGAACTTCCCAAGAGCTTTGTTTTCATTTTGAAGAAGCAGTTTGTCCTCCCTCACCCCCAAACACTCAGCTCTGTAACTTAAAAGAAGATGTTAGTCAAGAAACAGCATTACTACACAGCGTAAAAAAAACTGCTCTCAAGGCTAAGTTATTAGCAGAAGTAAAAATTCTCACCTGGACAGCTAAGAAGCCTGTTTACAAATCTGTTTCAAACACTCCTCTGCAGCATCTCACCAGGAGATGCTCTTCCAGGCCCTACTGAGAGCCACATCTGTGCCCTGTCCATTCCCCCTTCCTAAACCACAAATCCACTCTTTCAGGTCTCCAACATTCTCCTCCTCAGCTTCTCACTGCAATAAAGCTCCAGCCACCATGTGAGTCTCTCTTTTCTTTCCAGAATGTCAAGACCTGCCAATAGCTGGCAGCAGCAAAATTAAATAAGAGCTAATCACCACATTGGGCTTTTCAGTCAATAAAACTGTATTACTTCTTCAACTATTACCTGTTTAATTTAGGAGGTAAGTGTGGATTTGTAGCCCTCAGCCAGCAAAGGAATAGCCAACACCAGTGCTAAGGGAAGAAAAATATAAAATCCCCTATGCACATACACAGTTCATTCCCACTTGGTTCTGCAGAGGCCAAGCCACTGAAGCTACAGAAAACTGAGTATTCCAGATTTCCTGCTCACAGACTCAAACCTGCACACACAAAATTAGAGTTCTTCTGACCTAGTTTCTCCTTTCTAGCATGTCAAAAGAAAAAGCAGCCATTCTGTACTGTCTCCACAAATATGAAATGTGGGAGCTTCAAGCCTATAAGGAACACACATACTGACCTGGAAAAAAATGGTTTTTTCCGACCAAAATGATGCAGTTGTAGCACTGCAAATGATGGGTCCCACAGACCAAGATGCACTAGTGATACCAGGAGAGGACAACAATGACATAAATAAAATTAACCTTTCTCCAACATTGCATGTCGGAGCAGTCCAGGCCAAGGAAAAGCCACCCAGAGGCTACACATTTACATTAATCAAAACAAGAATGGTCCAAGCCTCCTTCCTACTTCCTCAAAAGCACAGCTACCAGTATGGTGAGTCCATCTCTCCTGATGTCATTCAAGCAAAAGGCAGTGAGTTTTGACTTGAGGCTAATGAAAATGAACACGTGGCCTCTGTGAGTCTAAGCACAGTAAGAAAATGCTGAGATATTCAGTAACCCTCAAGACAAGACAACTGTACTTATTCTTCATTTGAAGTTGGTTTCCCTCCAAAGCAGCCATACCTCTCACCCTTTTAAAGCTCTACAGCACATTCCACAGATCACCAAGACAGACTCCATGAGCTATTTGCAGCTGTATGACAAGCCCACCTTCCAGTTCGGAGCAGAGCTGTTCATCTAGAAGAGCCAGAAGCCAATCAGACCAGAAGCATCAGCAAAAGCACGACTGCTAAGTGAACCCCAAGGTTTTCAATGCCTTGCTAGATGAATGCAGCCTCAGCGTCACCAGCCCCTTCAACCTATGCCTAATTCAAGCACACAACTTCAGCCAAGCTTTTATATATTGCCCTGTTGAGCTCAGTGTCTCTAAAAAGCTGCAGTGCCAATTACAAATCACATCTATAGCCCTCAGAAGATCTAAAGTCACTACCAGTATTGTACCACACTTCTTTGGATGCAGACATCAATTAGAGCACAGCAGCTGGATGCTCCCCTCACTGGAAGTCATTCGTGTTGTTTCAGACCAATAAGATATTATTCTTAAATGTTTAGATCTCATCCCTCTGAGAAACAGAGTTTCAGCCTTGGCCAGCAAATTTACATCAAGCTGAAATCATTACCTACCACTAAATGCTGTCAAAGGTTTATGGGGTCTCAGAGGAGTTGGTTTAATTACTTACCAAGGCAGCTGTTTTGGGAACTACAGGCTCACAACACCCCACTCCTGGAGATGCATTGTGTACAGCACGGCTGCTCCAAGCTCATGCCAAGGGAAGGGAGCACCCTCTCACACACAGGCAAACAGTCTCAGCAGCAGCTCACGCTTGTGGCTTCGTCTGTGCATGTCTGCAGGGGTGACAGAAGCCAGTCTGCACCTTCCTGGGGCACTGCTGGACACCCCAGCCTCTGCAGCCCTCACAGGAGGCTGCTGGGGTCACAATCTGGGATCACCTTTGCCAAGAAATGACAGCCTTGCTCCCTCCTTGCAGTGAGAGTTGGGGCCAGAGGGATGGCTTAAAACAGGAGAACATCTCACTCAAAATGCACAGATGCATTTTGAAGCAAGAAAAGAAAAGCAAACTTAAAACCTTCTGCTTTTTTAAACTAGGATGGTTTTGTACCTCTCATGTCTATTTTTCAGGTATGGCTGTGGGCTGAGCTGACCAAAAAACTTGTCAGGGATGAAAGGGTTGTAGCATCAACAACCCACAGACTCAGCTTTCAACAGCAGAGATCTGTGCAACAGCCAGCACACAGCCAGGCATGTAGGCATGCATTCCAGAAATCCCTGAATCCCAGATTAAAGCAGGTGCCATTACTTTTCAATATTTTCTTGTCCCTATACACACATCTGGAGAAACACCACCTCCCTCCTGCATTCAGTTCAGAGTTTCTCACATCAGCCCAGTTTTCACACATCATCTGGAGATGAAGTTATCTGCTGGTTTTGTGCTTTTCAAAGAGTTTACCCACAGCCTGTCACTTGTCATCAGCTTCTCACACTCAGCTCTACAAGGACTGGTTAGCAAGAAAGGCAGATAACTCTCCTGTGGCAGTAGTTTTAAGAAAGGACAATATGGGGAACAAATCACTTAGAAAGAATTATTGAGCAGAACTCTGCAAGATAGACTGTAGAAAAAACCCAAATCCCACAACTGTACCAACAAGCTGCCAAAACCTTGTACTATAAACTCATTTTTACATTGAATTGTCTTGATAAATCAATAAAATTATTTAAAAGGATATCAAATACATGCTAATTTGCATGTTTCAATTTAGAAATACAAGTCTCACCCAAGAGCTAACACCTTTTTCCCTACATTTCACTGGCTGTCTCCAGTAATGCCAGACCCAGCAGGAAGTCTAAAAGGCTGGTTAAGACAGACACTCAGACTGGGTGGAAAACAATGTCCCACAGCAAAAAGCAAGCTCCTGCCTAATCCATGCTAAAAAATCAGCCTAAAATCAGGGTTGATCCACAGCTACTGAAGTGATTTGCAAGAATTTTTTTTGCCAAGGTGTGAAGTATTTCCCATAGCAAGTCTTCTGTATTTCTTGGTGGCTTCCTACACTGTGAAATACTCTCAGAAATTCAGGAAGATGTTTTTTATTTCAAACCCCAATGCCCCAAATTACTAAACTTGGCAGGGGCACACAGATTACTTAGCTTAGTTCATGTGATATCTGCATTACAACAGCACTTTGGATGAGGCAAAGTGGAGGGACCTTCCTCCCAGACACCCGAGGAAGATGTGCAGGTTTTGCTTTGCAAGTCATCTCAATGTCCTGCAGATCCAACCACCACATTTTGCTTTACAGGACCAATTGTGCTCCCTGTCAAGTTAGAGCCCTGTGACACCTCCCTGCCTTGGGAGCTCTGTGCTAGCTCTGCTCCCTGGAACCAGCTGTGACATTATCTGGCTTTTTGCAGAGCTCTACTATTTTTTATTAGTTCACATAAGCAGGCTGGAAACGTTAATATGAACACACACACAGCAGCTAAGCAAGCCCTGTAAGACCACAGGGACCAGCCTGCTGAAGATCAGCACAAGACAGGAAAACAAAGCAGGTGGGGAAGCCCGTAATAATTTGAATTTCAACTGAAAAATCAGACCAAACCCTCCTGGAGGCACAAGGACAAGCATCCACCAGCCACTCATCTCAGCCCTGCCCACAGCCCTTCCCCATATTGGGGAATGGGGTCAGCTCTTCAAGCCCACCTCCTCCACCCCAAGAGATACACTGCACATCCCCACGAGGATTTGGCCCACAGTCATAACATGTGAGATTAATCATGAGTGTTTAAGTATCTGAAAAGAGGATGAGAAACATTAGTAACTGCTTCTAAATTAATTGCCGTTATTGTTATTTGATTTGCTAAATTCTCTGGGGCTAGATTTTATTTTAGAAAACTATGAACATATCAGATTAATCAACTTAAAATAAATGGTCTTGATTTATTTATTTCTGCTGTATCTACTCCTCTTTAAGCTTGGCAACTCACTGCATTCTTTCCATCCTGTGAAAGAAAAAGAACAGGGGCTTACTTTATTATTATTTTAAAGGAACCTCTATGAAGCTTAGCAGTTCTGCGAGTTTAAATCACGGCAAAACTATGCTGTGAAGGAGGACAAGTGCAAGGCTGGAGCTGGTTTCCACACTCTGCAGGCACCAGCTTTGCACTGGGAGCCCACCAGCAGAGTCACACCACTCAGTCCAAGCAAATCAGATCTATTCCCCAATAATTTAGGCATCCAAAGAGTTGAAAGACGCCACACCAGGTTTCAACAGGGGTTACCCCAGTGTGAGGCACACTTCTTGCAGGAAAGTCCTGCTAGCAAGGAAGAAGTTTAATCTCCTCTAGCCAGATTTTGCTGTTTCTGAATCTTCTGGAAGTTGGGTCAGCATCCTTCCCCCCTTCTAATCCCCTGCCCTCAGTTTTAGCAATGCAGCAGTGCCTCTGCCAGCAAACTAAAAAGAAAAACCCTCACATATATTATGCTGAAGAATATTAATCTTGTGTTCCACAGAATATTAAGTGGATTACATCTACAGCCTCCAAGGAGAAAAACGTTGATTTCCATGTATCTTGTGCTATTATTCACCCCTATTAGTTTTTCCTGCCAGCCTAATGTTAGTCATGACAATTTCCCATTAATTAGTGCAGAGCTCAACTGGCTTGACAGGCCAAGCAATGAGAGCAAGAGTGGGACTTCTCCATGGCCATGAGGTACAGCTGCTGCACAGGAACACACACAAGGTGAAGAACAAAGCCAGCTTTGGGTTTTCTTGGATGAATTCCTGGTGGGATCACCCTTAAACACCAACATCTCCTTGTAAAGGTAACAGAATAGAAGAGAAAATTGCTGACATCATTTGAGACATGCCCTTAAATGAGGTACAGCAAACACAGAGGGATGGATATTTCTGGGCTCTAGGGAATTGTGGTAGGGGAAGAACTCAACAAAAGCTTGAGGTGCTTGTTCTCACACCCAGAAAGTAGCCCAGGCTGAAGGGAACACCACCTCCCAAGGGTGAAACCACCATGCCTGGGTGCTCCCCACCAGTGGGGACTGCACCACCACCAGCACCTCTCTCTAACATCCTCCTCAGCATGGGAAGTCCAGCCCTCTGCTCCCTCCAGAACCACTCAAACCACTGCAAAGTGCCACCAGCTGACTTTACTAGAGTTTTACACTTTCTTTGCAAGGTGTTAATGACTGTAAAAAAGTACAAGACTGGGATAAGCAGCTTTAATACCATTTAAATGCTTACAATTAGGAGAAACAAGAGATCCTGCAAGAGCCAGACTCTCAGAGGGAGAGGAGTGTAAATTACTCAGTGAGGACTAAGCAAGATCAAAGCCACTCCAAAAAGATGCAACCCACTCACAGTGACATCAGCCCAAGCTTTACTGAGTATTTCACAAGCAGGCTGATGAGTTTAAAAGGCCAAACGGGGTGTTCTGATGCAGCTGCACAAAGTAAGAAAGGAAAGAAAATCTCAGGACATATGTTTTGTTCTAGACATAATACATGGCCAAGAACTCAGCTTCGGCTTGATGCATGGAAACATTCATACTTTCTGTTGACATCTTGTTGGTCTGTGCAGGGAAGAGAAACAACTTCTCAGCTGCAATTCCCAGGCTCCATCCTCTTTTTTATAGTTCCTAGAGTAATTTCAATTCTACACAATAAACAGCAGAACAGATAAGAAAAGCCTTATCGGATGAAGTAGCTTCCCACATGGGCAAGACAGAGAGCTAATGGCTGCAGAAGCAGATAAGGATGCTCATAACCAGAAATCAAATCCATGTGTTTCAGCAACAGCACACTGCCACAGAAAGCAAAATAAACAGTTCAACAAGCTCTGCCAGGCCGCCCTAAATGCTCCTAAAGCATCACTTCATCCCACCTTGCAGACCCAGCGGGCCCATCACTGTCTCCCCTGGTGAGAAGGGAGGGGAGATGCTTCAGTTTCATTGTAATCCAAATGCAGCACGTGCTCAGCTGAGCTCTGGTCCACCTTGCAGCCCCAGGCTACAGCAAGGAACACCAAGATACTTTTGCAATCCTTTCCTTCTCTGAAGACCTGTGTTGAAAATAAATACTCAATATGCAGGGAAACCAACTCAACTATCAGCTTTCCCAGACTACAAGCGATGTAAAGCCAGGATAAACTTTTTGTTTAGGGTAACACCAAGTACTATGCAACTACAACCCCTTTAGCATCCATCCCAAGGCCCAAACCATCATCCAGTGCCCTATCTCATCCCTGCCAGAGACCCAGATTGTTCACTAATATCCAAACTCACAGTAAGCTGCTGGCAGTACAGTTGCACCCTGGGTTCCCCACATCACTTAGTCCAAACCAGAGACACAGAATGTGATCCTCACCACTGAGCCACTCTAACAGCCCTAACCTGTTGAGTATTATCTCTTCATCTGATTCATCTCCTGAAAATTGACGCCTGCAAGTTATTTCCCTTCCCTCACGTCCCAAATATCACTCTGTGTTGGCAAGTATACAAGAAAAGCATTTATCCAAAGGAATTTGCTCATCAAGACTTGCAGACGCTAAAACCACAGGTTATCTAATCTTAGGAGAGCACAGTTTAATGGCTACAACACAGGATGGAAGGCCGAAGGGTCTGACTTCACTCTGAGCTCTGCTGGGGCAGCATGGCTTATAAGTGAATCTAAAAAAGATGTTTGACCACTCCTCACCTTGATTTCTCCTGCTATGAGACTCTCCTAAGCATTCTTTTCCTCACAGGGGATCTTATCTATAAAGTCCTCATTAGCATGTGAAAAGAGTTATGGATCTCCGGATGTGTACACAAGGAAAAGTCTCAAGGAGCAGAGAAGCAGCACTGGCCAGGGAGCCTGGAGACACATCCTCTTCAGTGTGCTCAGCACACTCCACATCTGTGCTTAGAGAAACATTTGAACCCTTTCCCCACACAGGGAAGGGAAAAAAACAGTAATTCCCTTTTTCTTGAGAAAGCTCAGAGGAAAGATTAAATTCTGCATCTCAAGTCAAGAAAATCATTCAAGATTCTCCCAACAATATCAAGACACCACATCACCTCTGGAGAGTCACCTGCAGAACCACCTCACAGGCAACCCTCACAGAACAGGATAACCCTCCCTGTCCCATCCTTTCTATGGGTGCCACTGAGTGGCAGAACTGGACTGATCAGGAGGAAAACTAGAGGTCTACTCTCAGTGTTCTGCAAAATCTGGATGTGGAGGTGGGGAAAATCCAGACCTGGCACAGGTGAAACCAGAGCTGCACTGCCAGGGTCTCACAGCATGCCTCCTGCTGGGGGCCAGAAAGCCCTTCCTCTGGTGTTAAACAAACTCCCACTTTGAAAACAACTGACTATCAACAAGCAAGCTATAGTATTTCAGCTCCTTTGGGAAGGAAATCGAGTTATCCCATTGGGCCTGCTCCCATCTTTCCCAGCTGCCTCAGTTAACCTTGAAGGCAGATCACACCAAACCACACCAGTGCCAGAAAAAGCCAAGCACCAGCTGGAACTGCTTCAGTAGAGCAAGACCTCTGCCCCTAAGATTGGTCCACAAACCTCCTCCTTTCTCCCAAGTGGCAAAAGACAGTGCACTGAAGGACAGAAGATATGTGCACTCTGGTCTAGCCATATGGAACTGAAATGTCTCAGAGGAGCAGCTGGCTAAAGAACTTGAAGAAAAAACAAAAAAGGCTCAGCTCTTTTTAAGAGGAAAATGTCCCATTGTTCCATAATTAATGGAAAGCAGAAGAGGTTTTATGGACTCATTGAGAAATCAGGGTGAGCATTAGAAAGCACTTTTCAGTATTTCATGATCACAAGGTGAGCTGCTTGCATAATACTGACAAAGAACATGAATGCTGATATCACAAGGCAGTTATGAAACTTGGGTTTAAATACTGGATAACAATAACTCGGTAATTAAGTCTCATAAGTAATTTTTTTACTTTTCTTTTTTTCCTCTTAACTGCAAAGTAGATGCTGCAACCTTCAGCTGAGGTATGACCATCCTCTCAGGCAAGGTTTACACATGATAGATGTCCCCTGCTCCCACCACCTCACAACACCAGGGATCCATCCCACCCCAGAGCCTGTCAGTCACATCCTTTCTTCAGGCTCCCACTCCTTCAGGAGAGGCTTTAAGATCACAGCAAGGGACATGCTGTGAACCTGTGAGGAGGAGAGGATGAGGGAATAAACCCAAATAACTGCAATACTGCCAGTTAACTGCAAACCCCAATGAGCTCTTCAGTCTTCCTCATGATGTTTTTTGACACAAGCACATATTCTTGGGAATTATTCCCGTGTGACCAGGACACACAGTCTCCTGAACAAGACACACAATATAGAGCAGCAAAATGTCATGAAAATCAAGGGCAAATGAACACAGAAGACAGCCCCTCCCCCTAACACCACTTCTATTTTTAGGCAGCCATATTAGCTTGGAGCAGTTTTACTTGTTTCTGGTAACGAGCAGAGCTTTTGCATCTTCTCTCATCTGTGCAGGCACTTCGCTTTACACCAGCAGCACGGACGAGGTCACATCAACAGGAGAAAACAAACCCACCATTTATTGTGAAAGGGCCTTGAGAAACCAACCTCAGCTTTGAACTTCTGCCCTTTCTCACTGGACAACCACACTGCTCCATTTTTGGGGGTATGGTCTGCCCACCTGCAAGGCATGCCTCCAGTTCAATCACATGAGAAACCTTTGTGTATTCTGCAATGCAACCAACTTGTACATTCAATGTCCTTTGGTTGCTTAGACTGCCTTGATAGAACATCCAGGTGTAAAGTTCTCTTTCTTCAGGTCCTTTCCTTCTCATCCCCTCACACCTCAACCTTCCCACACAGCCCTTCACCACCACCCTCCTGTCTCCTTGTGCCCACACTGGTGCTGCCTAAGGCAGCAAGATCCTGTATGGACACCAGTCCTGTCTGGACTGCCAACAGGCAAAGTCCAGAGGGCAAGATACACCTTGGAACAGGTGGCAGAAGAGGGATGGTAGAGGTAAGGCAGCTTCTCACCTGGAAAATCAAAGCATGGCACCAGCAGCTCAGAGATGTCTGTTTTATCACTTGGGGAAGAAGCTAGGCAAAGCCTCATACATTTACCTTCATTTTTTTTCTTCTGAATTTTCAATAATCTACTTGAAGTCTTCTATTTGCCCTTTGGATTATGATCTTTCAGGAAGACCTTTTTCCATGCTTCTCCACAATTATGAGATCTAGGGAAAAATACTCCCCTTTCAAGTTAACTTCTGGTGCCAGCACTTCACAGGATTTCCTGACTACAGACAAAATAATGAGGTTTTTTATCAATTGAGAAACCCCTTCTGACCACAGGAGCTGGTCACTTCTTGACAAGCTCCTGCCACTGTCACAAGCGCCTTCAGACCACGCTCTTTCTTCTGTGGATTGTGAAATCTCATTTATTGAGGAAAAACACTAGTTCTGTAAGAGGAAGCATTTAATACAGCTAGTAGATGATTAACAAGTGAGTGCTCAAGTCAATTGCTGCAGGAGCACCTCAGCGAGTTCCTAAGGCCATAAAAAAACTTCTCACACGTCAGAGGCAAAGGAGTTCATGGGGAAGCTGTGCCTGGCCAAGCCCTCACTTCATGGGACCACAGGGCTGCAGCTCCTCACCCTTCTCGCCCAGGCTGCAGGTCTCCAGCCCAGGGCTCTGCATCAGTGGTACATCAGCGACCTGCCCACAGAGTATTTTATTTCTACCTTCACATTCTCCCATCAGCCAGGATGCCTCCAAGACCTCCCTCCCCCCATGCTCTGTAGAGGTTTCATGCCCTATGCACAGCTGAGCACCCATCCAGCCACCTCCTTCCCTCCCACCCTCTGTCCCACCAGCAGGCACTTGACCTCTGGCCAGCTGAGCCATCTGGCAGGAAGGAAAGTTAAAGTTATCAGGGTCTCCACCCTCGGGCAACAGCATGTACCAGCAGCACTGGGGAGGAGAGCTACACAGTGTTTTGTGGCTCTTTTAAACCAAGGCCAAAGAAGCAGCAACATTTCTGCTCAGCACCTTTGCCTTTTCATGCCAGAGTCACCCAAAGCCAAGTAAAGGTGCTTCGGTGCTCTTAAGTATCAGTTACTTCTAGGCAATAATATCCTGAATACCCTTTCCCATCCTGGCTTTTACAGAGCACAGTGAAGAAGTTACAGGGATTTGGCGCTTTCTCCTTAACAGGCCATCATTAACAAGTGACTCATATTATATTGCAGTGTGAGTCATCTTGGCAGAGGTCACAAGTGTAAGTGACAACTAGTCTTCAATTATTTCCTTCAAGTTGAATTAAAGGTGTATTGTTATGCTAATTTTACATCTGCTACATCCTATCTTTCCTTCCACTGTCTCCAGAGCAACCTGGGATTTCAGCTCATGGTCCAAACTACCTCTGGAAGAGCTTGTTCAGCAGGGTGTTATTACAGGTTGTCACAAAACAGGGAGATGCCACTGGAAAGTCTTCTGGATGGGCTTTCAGCTATAGTAACTAACAGTTAAAGCAGCTCTCCATCCATTCATCCATCCATCCATCCATCCATCCATCCATCCTCCCATTGCTGCTCCACAAGGACAATGAGCTGCTGTCTCTGCCATCTTCCTGCTCTGTTCATGCTTTATTGTAGCAGATGTTTAGGGACCTGGGGCTTGCCCAGAGCTCAAACACAACCACCTTCAGGCTGCCACATCACACATCTGGCTCCAAGAGCACAAGCAAAGCTCAACAAGAAAAATTACTTCAAACTATGCCCAGCATCATACGAATATTGAAGAAATTATTACATTGCTTGGAGCTTTTTCAGCCATTTTCCATTTATAGCCAGGCAGATCCCTATTTCAGCCTCTCCTCTTCAGAATGTATCCATCACAGGTCCCCAACCAGAGGACCAGGAGCAGACAGCATCCCTGCCAGGACAGGACACAGTCACTGAAGGACATGGCTCAGAGAACAGTTCTGCCCATTAGAAAACACAGCCATTAGAGCCTGGTCACCAGTGGAGTATTGTGTTTACATTTATAGCAGTCAAACACAGTCACACTGACTGCGAGGATCCTTTGGAGAGCATTTGTAAACTGCTCTCACTACTGGAATCCCATTTGGCTATTATAGCCTCTTCAGCCATACTAACACACCCATCCCCACAGAATAGCAATGGGAAGAGCAGAGTCATCACACTATTTACTGAAGCTAATCAATACATAAAGGCTGAAGATTTATTGCACTGAAGACAGCCTGTCTGCATGGCCAGAAAATGCATTTAAAGTCCTTTTCATTTCGTTGCCTTGGCCTCTGGCTCTTTTCCAAAAACATCTGCCTTGCACACCCATCTTTCTTTTCTCCCCAAATGGTGGCACCTGCAGACACACAAGAGAAGCCCCTTCCCCAAATACCTACCATGAGTATTCAGTGGGAGCATAAAACACAAACCCCACAAGTTTAAGGGCACTGCACTTTCCTTTCCAGCCATGTTTCATGGCTGTTTTAGCATCTCACATCTGAGTGAGTAGTCTGGAAAATTCTGGCCTGTTTGAAGAAGGTTTGTGTGCCAGGTACAGGGACACAAGCTGTGCCACTCATAGCCACACCCTGGTATCCTGTTCCACTCGAGGGAACAGTTAGAGTCACGCTTATTTTTGTTTCTATTTGTATACATTATTTTAACACATACAAATAAAAGACCTTTGTAAGTACCCTGCAAAGCTCACGGCATATCTGACCTGCTGTGTTTTGGGGGTGACCACCCACAGTGCTGAGATACCACCAGATTTTCACAAGTAGGGAGCCACAGCTGGGGAGGTGCACTGAGCTGCACCATCAGAGCTCATTCTCTGGTTTCACCTTGGCTCATGTCTTGGGGAGCAGTAAGCAACAACCGGAGGCTTAGTGCTCCTGAAGCACCAACGTTAATTAAAACAATCGACATCTGGCAAACAGACATTTGTTTTGGTCACTGTATCAGCTATACAGTGTAACAGAAGTATAGAATAGTTTGGGTTGGAAGGAACCAAAGGACCTTTAAGCTTATCCCCCACCATGGGCAGAGATGGCCAACCACTACATCAGATTGTTCCAAGCTCCATCCAACCTGGCCTTGAACACTTCCATGCAAGGATCATTCACCATTTCTCTAGGCAAAATGTTCCAGTGCCTCACTACCCTTCTAATACTAAGAATACTAAGACTGCAGTGAGGTAGGGAGGAGATCTGCACCTTCACTTTTGCCAGTTTATCTCAAAACCACACTAAGCTTTTATGCTTTTGTATGAAAGAAAGAGGAAGAGACAAATATATTCTGATGTACAGGGAGATTTCTATTGTTGCCTGGACATCAAACAGCACCCAATTAGTCCTGCAAGGATATGACCCACAAATTATGAAAATAAATGCCTCTGAAGCTTTGATCTCTTGTATTTCTATAGCATGCTACAGCAGTTATTAGACACATTTTATTAGGCTCAAGCTGTGCGATCTTTCCCTCAGCAAAGGCTCTACCACCTCCAATGCATCCTAAAGTCACCATCCAGCAGATTAAGGGCATGATCCCAAACAGTCACTTTTGTCATGCACTAAGCACATGACTCAGTTGGCAGTAGGCTTTTTCCTGCTGAATTTCAAAATTAGGAGAAAAGGAAATTTTTAAAAGGAAGGGGAGAGGAGACTGTCAGCTACATAACTTTTTTACTTTTCTTGTTGGCATATAAAGGAATATGCATGTGTGGCAATACCCCTGGCTTTTAAAGAGCACTGCTTTTAGAACAATTTACTGTTCTGAAAGCAACACTTTCTGCACCCTGCAATGCCACTGCTGGAGGGAACAAGCAAAAACTGTAACAAAAGGTTTTGTGCACTCTGAAGCTGAAAACCACAGGTGCACTCACGCAAGCAGAAACACCCACCCTTGCTAGAGCAGGAGCGCTCAGAGCCAAGAGGATGTTGAACTTGCATGGCTCAGGCTTTGCTCAGAGGAGCAGCTCACTGCTCACAGCTGCACAAACCAGGCAGGGATTGTGCCTGCCAGAGGGCAGGGCTGTTTTCACCTGAGTGCATCCATAGGAAGGATGGGATAGTGTCACCCACCTAGGTGACACCTCATTGACTGGCAGTGGATGGTGTTTGCATGAAGCCATCAGTATCTGGCAGGGCTCCTGTGGCAGAGCAGAGCTGGTTAGCCACAGCACAGCAAAGGGAACACCTCATGGTTAGGGTAACTCAGCTTCTGAGTGTGGGCCAGGACATGCTGCTGACTCCCCTCGGATGGAAGCAGGAGCTGGGATCCAGTCTGGCCAATTCCAGTGCTGCCTGCCTGATTACCATCATTTATTACCAACACACAACCTTGAACTTCTGGCAAGCACTGCAGCAAATTAACATGGAAAAGTGACATTCTGGATCAAAGAGAAAGATTTTCTCATTGGCCATAACAAAATAAAAATCAGGCATGCAGAGAGATAGAGCTGAGTGCCATCTAAACTAGTCAGTGTTTCCTAACCTTGGTGGCTTTTCTTCTCCTTTCACTAATGAGCCATTGCAGGAGCTCCCCAGGGCTGGGACCAGCATGCTGGGCAACCTCATCCCACAGCAGGAAGGGGATGCTCAGCCCCTCACAGGGCTCATCTAGAAACAACCATGGAGGAGGAATGCAGGGAGAGGGGGAGTATCCATTTTCCAAGGACCATGTTCCTTAGCCAGCACGCCTTTAGAAATCATAAACTATTTACATGAAACACACCAAATCTCACTTATGTAAATTGTTTTCCTGAACCTAGAGCAGACTGACCATCAGTTTCAACATGCAGCCACAATTCAAAGTGACAAAACAGGACAGGAAAAGGGGGCTGGAGAGAAGGATATTAAAGCTCCTGGCTTTCTAAGTGGGAAACACAACCTCCCACTCAATGGAGTACCAATCACTTGGGCTTGTGGGTTTTAATCTGCACCCTGCTTTAATGGCTCTGTGCAAGGTAACAAAGAAGGCACCTGAGCACCAACAAATGGAAACCTCTACACCTGCAGAGCAGTCAGAGCCAAAAAAGCCACCAGCAGGGAGAGAGGGTCAGCCAAAGTCCTGGGAGAGCAAATGCAGGTCTACCTTTCACTCCACAAGGCTCCCAGTCACTTCTGTAGCTGGCAGCAAGGGAAAACAACATGTGTGCTCCCCTGGCAGCCCATAACAAGCAGCTGCCTTCAGCTGGTAGGCCCTGAACCCTCAACACCATCCTCCACACTCCAAGGCACAAGAGTTTTGCCAATGCTATTTCTCCACACCATGTACCCTTTTGCCTGCTGGTAGTTTTTCACCTGGGAAATCTAGCAGGATTCCACCCTTTTATATATGAGGCATGAAGAAATGAGACAGGAATCAATACCCTGTCCTTGGTCTGCAGGTCAGAATCACAGAACTCCCACTGATGTCTATAATTACCCTTGCAAAGGGTAAGCATGCATCAGGAAGAGTCAGGCAAGGGTTTGTAGGGAGCAGCTCAGAGCCTGAGCCCAGGAGGTGATCATGGCTTTCTCCTGACCTGGCCTCCCATGAATGATTATTTCCAAGGACCCCTCTTCCATAGCTGGGTGATTTATCCACGGGGATTTACATACAGATCAAATGGAAATTGTTTCCTCCCTCACCCCATATAGATTGTACCACTACATCTAAAACCCTGGCAGATAAAAAACTACCTTCAGGTAGCAAGGTTAAAAACCTCCTCTAACTCCTCCTTGTCACATGGGTTAAAAACATACACTTTATTTTAAATATGCACACCAAGCAAATGCTTTTTGTTGCTTCAAAGCTTGATTCAACAAAGTGCTTGTGCTCAAACTTCAGCCTGTTCAAGCATACACTTTGCCATAAATTCACTCCAAATTATTAATTTTTATGGCTACCCAGCAAAGGAACACCAGTGAGAACTCTCCACGCCTTCAAAAACACCATACACTACTGTGTTGTGGAACAACTGCAACAATGAGGAAGAGTAACCAGTGCTGAAGAGTAACTGCAGAAGAGCAGCAGCTGGGCTGCACACTCCAAAAGGCAGAGAAAAGAATACAGCCAACCCCAGAGAAAGATTTGACAGAAGACATACCCTTTGCCATTGTAACTTTTCATGAGCACACACAAGAATATGCATAGGTGCATAAAGGATAGGTTTGCACCTCCAGGAATGGAGTTGGACTTTGCCATCTCTTTGGAATTATTTAAATTAGAGGAAAGATTTAGATTAGGTGTTAGGAATAAATTATTTTCTCAGAGAGTAGCAAGGCACTGCAACATAAAACCCAGAGCAGCTGTGGATGCTTCATCCCTGGAATTGTTTAAGGCCAGGTTGGACAGGGCTCAGAGCAACCTGGTCTAAGGGAAGGTGTCCCTGCCCATGGCAGGGGTTTTGGAACTAGATAAGCTTTGAGGTCCCTTCAAACCCAAACCATCCTATGATTCTGTGACTCAGAGACCAGTATTTTGCTGCAAGGTTTTATGGTTTAAAATCAAAAGCTCCAAAACAGACAAAGTACATGGATACTGTCATGGTTTGTAACTTACTCGTGCACTGAATGACACCGGAAGAGCACAGATTAAGTCCCTGATGGAATACTCTTGAAAATGTCTTTCCTCAGGAACTGTGAATATATGTATTTATTTGTTCAACATCTGCCCCAAATTTTGCATGGGAGCATTATCGTGTAAAACACAGCAAAATAAGCTTTTAATGTCTTTTTTTAAAACCTCTAGAAGTCATCTCTAGTCAAGTTTGTTCCTCTTTCCATTTGGGAAGGTGACCTTTACAAAAGCTGCCCAAATTCTGTTGAGCTACAGAATTTTTTTAAAAAGGTGCTGGAAGAAGAAACCTAAAATAACGCTGCCAGAGTAATGCTCCTGAGTGGTGGCCTGCAGTGCTTATCCCCCATTAGAGCTTCTCCTAAATCTTTAATGATGCTGAAATATGCCATAAACTGACAAAGTTCTAGAAACAGGACAATGCCAGTATGTTTGAGTTTTGTGGGTTTTTAACATGTCAGCTTTTATCTTCATTGACAGTGATCAACTAATGCAAACAAAGGGCCACTGAAACTTCACTTCTATACAAAGCAAGCTAAAAGGAAGAGTAGTGACATTTTTGGGTTTCATCCAATTCTTCCCAGCAACAGCTAATACTCACCGGCTCCTTAAATTCTGTGCTGTCTCCTTCCAAGCCTGAGCATTAAAGGCCAGGCTTTTCCAAAACAACAAACGATTTTAGGATACAGTTTCCAGAGAGTGCATGGTCAGCACTTCACTAAAGTAAATAACAAAAGCTTGGGGTTTGTTAATGAGTTCAAAACAAAAGCAACGTCCAGGTACACGAAGAAAAGAATTGCTTCTTCCACAAAAAGGCTCTTTTTAAACTCCCTGCCTTGCAGGAAACCCTCGGCCGAGCTGTACATCCCAGGTGAGCTTGGTGCCCTATGCCCAGGGCAAGCCCCTCCCCGCAAGACAAGGAGCAGCTGTGAGCAAAGGGGATTGCTGGCCCCAGGCCAGACCCAACCCAGGGGTTATCAGTTCCCTGGGAAAGGTTTTCCTCCCTGACATCTTTTATAACCTCCCACACACCTTGCAGAGCAACTCAGATGAATCCAGCTGTGGGTAGCTACTGCAGAAGAGCCCGCTGCCACTGCTGGTACATCAGCCAAAGGCCCAGCCCTGCAGATGGATGCAGCAGAGGAAAAGCTATTGACCTGAATATTTGAGAAGGATCAAGGCCACTGTCTTTAGCAAGAGATGACAGGCTCTTGCATTCGCTGAGACAAAAAAAAGCAGGGGAAAAAACACCAAACCCAGCCCCATGTTTCTGCTCTCTCCTATTGGGATCAGCTGTGCATTTAACACCAGAGACCATGGCCCGCTGCACCCCTCCTCACACTTACTCTCATTTTATTGCAAAAATCTGCTTCTCCAACATGCCTGTCAACAGCCTGTGTGAATCCCCGTGTTAATCATTATTCTGCTAATAACACTGCTGGGTCATCTGGCTATTAAACATGCGGAGTGGACTAGCAAAAATATCTCCTTGCCCATACAAAAGAACATTATAATGTAATTTATCTTATCCACTTGTCAGTGTAATATGCAGTGCTACCTGTTCAATGGCCTCATTGTTTTAAATTACAGTTTTCTGCAACATTAATGATCCTCATTACTAGCACCACCAGTGGATGATCTCTGGTTTAAGAATCCTTCCTACCCTGGCATGCTCATCCCTGTGCACCCACAGGGGCACTCCTGGGTACCACAGCAGTGAGCACAGTGCCCAGTGATGGATAGAAACATGTCACAGAGAAGGCAGGAGCCAGCCCCAAGTGCGCTGACTCGATGCACCAGGCTGTGCATTTTAATCAGAATTCAGTGCTTTGTTCCTGGCCCAGCCTCCAGCACATCAAGCACAGATGCACTGCTGCGGTGGAGCCCAACTGCGTGGCCAAAATAAACTCTACAGTGTGGCAAAGACAGGAGCTCCTGCCACTCCTATGTCACCTTCCAGCCCAGATCTACCAATGCCACCCCATAAGCCCGTGGGCAGTGGCAGATGAACTGAATGCTCGTGTGCAGGGCTCTGCTTGTGCTCAGCCTCCAACAGCACGCTGCCATCCTGCAAATCCACCTCCCTTCCCTGGGACAGGAGCAGGGAAGCCAAACCAAAAGACTGGGCAGACTGGCAGTCAAAGGTCCACCTTTCTCACACACATTTGCCTGTAGTTCACAAGCCCCAACCTCCTGGAACATTTCAGTGACTCAAACACAGAGATAAGCATCCTGAGCATTTCCTTTCCCCACTGCTGGGAACAAATCATCCCCTTCACCAGATTTTTGAGTCACTACCTGCTCTGAGCATTTCTCAGTCACCCTCACCCCTTTAAACACACCAGCAGAACAAGAGCAACATCTCCTCCACCCAAACTCATCTACCAACCCGCAGCAATGTGACACTTCTTTTCTAATACATAAAAATTTTGCAAGGCTTGGAGAATTACTCCTCCCTGCCATGTTTTGTGCTCAGGCAGCAAATTTACTATTGATTTCTGATTCAGACCCCATGGAATGATTCACGCTTCGTGCCCTATCTGCTGAATTTACGACCTTTAACAATTATTCTAAGTGCTGGAGGAGCTTAGTTTAGAAGAAGATCTATTCCTTGGCAAATGAAGCTCCTATTCTTGTCTCGCTCAAAATCCAGCACATCTCTCATCATTTACAGGAAAGTGCCACGGCACTGAGAGGGGGCAGAGGTCCGAGTGGCAGCAGCCCTGGGCTAGCAGTGGCCACTGCTGGGCAGGGGAGGAGAGGAGCAGGGTTTTTGCTGTCCCACCCTGCTGTCAGTCGGGGTTTCAGGTCCCCTTGTCTCCAGTTACCCTGAAATGCCAGCACTGCTCTGCTCACCGACCAGGCACTGCCGCTGGGTCTCGGGGGGAGGGAGGGAATATACATTTCCTCCTAAAGCGAAAACAAAACCCTGGCTGTATCTGGTGTGCATTGCTATTAAAAAGCCACAAACAGGGAAAAAAAAAAAAAAAACAACAGCCTAAACACGTGTGGATACGGTTTTAAAAAGAAATGGTACCCTAGTTGAAATACACTTCCCAACACAGATGTTAAACAAAAAAAATAAAATTAAAAATAAAACAGAGGGCGGGGAAGAAGGAGAGGGCCCCCTTCCCCCCAAATTATACTGTTCTCCTGGATTAACTCCACCGGCTTCAGCAACCTTTCTCCCAAGGCACTTTCCACCTAAGAGGGGAAACCAGCTCCAGGTCTGTTTTCAAGCCAGATGGTTCCCCTATTCCTATCTCATCTACACTGTGTATTGCTGAGCAATCATTTACACTATTAATCAACCAGAAACTCACCAGAAAGAAAGTAGGGCAAGTGAATAGACTTCTCTTTTTTTTTTTTTCCTCGCACTGAAGCAAGTAATATTTCTAAAAATACACTTGTTCAAGTCCTCAGCGGATTCTGCTTGATTTTATTTATTTGTGTATGCAGCGGGTTGCAAGGAGCAGCCTGGCTGCTGCCTCCCGCATAAATGCTGTTTCTCTCAATGACTCCCCAAGCTCGTTCCCAACGAGTCGTTCTTACGGCCAGAAAGATGGAGAAACGGGGAGAAGGAAGAAAGTTACAGGAGAAATTGAAGGAGAAATTGACCAGGGGGGACATCAGGCCACAGCCCACGCCGAGGCTGACATGTCTGAGGAGCCTGACATTTCAAGGGTACACGCTGGGCTTCATTTTCCAGCGGGGTGAGGAGGAGGCAGCGCGCAGGGACACACCGGGAGAGGGATGGAGAGAGGCTGCGGGGCCAGGAAGCGGGGAAAGCGGGGCCGCAGCCCCGCATCCCTGCGTGCCCGCCTGCCCACGCGTGCTGCCCGGGGCAGATCGGAGCGCGGGGGGGCCCGGGTGGGACCGGGGCCGGGATCGGGACCGGGATCGGGATCGGGACCGGCCCCGCCGCGGGGACCCGCCCGGCCGCACGCACCCGCTGCGCGCACACGGACACGCACACACCTGCGGGACACGGCACTCACACACATGTATACATACGTACACATATATACACACACAGACACACACATACACACACATGTGCGGATGCACACACGTGAGGGTGCGCGCACACGCGGCGGCGGGCACGGACATGCACGCGCACACGGCTGTCTGCCCGCATTTACATACGTGCAGGCGCACATCACACACACACACACACATACATACACACACACACCGAGCGCCGCGGAACCCCAGCCCCATCTCCCCGCTACCGGGGGATGGATGGATGGATGCATGCATGCATGCGTGGATGGGTGGATGGATGGATGGATGGATGGATGGATGGATGGATGGGGGGGTGCCGCTCCCGCATGCCTCCCCGCGATCCCCGGCCCTGCGCCTCACCCGCAGCGCCGAGAGGTCTATCTCGTCCAGGCTCCGCGCCGGGGAGTCGCTCGCCATATTTCCGCCGCCGGCCAGGCGGCCCCGCCGCCACCGAGCGGGCAGTGGCGGCCGCCGCGGCGCTGGCGCTATTTAACGCCTCTCCTCATGCGGGGCGCCGGGAAGGAGAAGCCGCCGCCGCCTCCCCTGCCCTTCCGCCTGCCGCGCGGCTGCTAGGGGGCGGCCAGGCAGGCAGGGCTCGCCGCGGCTGCGCCGGGATGGCGGCGGCGGCGGCGCATCGCCGCGCCCGCCCCGCACCGCGCCCGCACGGCCCCGCGCCGCCCCTGTCTGTCACCGCGGGGCGGCGCCCGACCCGCCGCCAGGGGCGGCGCCGCGCGGGGGCGGGCAGAGCCCCCTCAGGGGCGGGCGGGACCCGGGGCACGCCGCGGTGGCCAGGGAGGGCACGGGGATGGACAGAGCCCCCTCAGGGCGGGCGGGACCCGGGGCACGGCGCGGTGGCCAGGGAGGGCAAGGGATGGACAGAGCCCCCTCAGGGCGGGCGGGACCCGGGGCACGGCGCGGTGGCCAGGGAGGGCAGGGAGATGGACAGAGCCCCCTCAGGGCGGGCGGGACCCGGGGCACGGCACGGTGGCCAGGGAGGGCAGGGGGATGGACAGAGCCCCCTCAGGGCGGGCGGGACCCGGGGCACGCTGCGGTGGCCAGGGAGGGAACGGGGACGGAACCCCGGGTGGCAGCTGCGCTGTCGGAGGGGGCGAGCGCCGGGACGCGGCGGGGTGCACGCCCAGCGGGGCACTGAGCCCGCAGATCCCCCGGCACAGAGCGGCCATCCAGGCGGAAAGGCGCAGGGATCCAGGCCGCCTGGGTTACCCCACCGCACGATCCCCGGCAGTGGTGCCTGTCAGGGGCGGCGGGGAAGGCTGCTCAGTTTGAGGTGCTGAACCCAAATTCTGCCAGGCAGGAGGGTGGGAAGGACCAAGGCGCAGCCATCCATCCGCCTCCTTTGTGTTTGTTCCGCGGGATGCTCAGGGAGGTTTGGCCCTTCTGCAGCTGGATCCAGATGTTACACCTGGATTTGCTGACCTCTTGTCGACCTGTTCGCTCGGCACTCGGGAGCCATCCCAGCCCTACCAACTCCCATGCTGACCCTAAGAAGGAATAAGAGATTGACGCTGTGTTTGGAATTGGCCAAACCGTCTCCCAAGCCAGCAATAGCTAGGTAGAGTCAGCTTTTAGTTTTCCTTATTTCCCTTTTTCGGATGTGGTTCCTGCCAAACCAGGTGCCGTATATAAATATATATGTATATAAAAAATCTGTTGCTTTTGAGAGAACCGTATGGAAGCTGTACTTACAACATCAACTTGTGTCAGGAGCTTACAATATGCAGATCTGGGAAGCGGAAACCCTACACATGAGTCAACTGGCAGGCGGATGGGATTTTCTTGCACTTTCTGATTGGAGATGTGCTCCAAAAAAGTAATAATAAATGGTATTACAAAGAGTCGTGCAGTTGTGGTGCGGGAGGTGCAGCCTCATTGCGGACACGGACTGACCAAAGGCCAGAAGGAATTGCTGAAACCTCCCCAGAAACAGCAGGATTGGTGCTGGGCAGCCTGCACTGGGGGATTGCATCCCTGCCTTATCATTTACTAATCCTGATTGCAGGCGTTTCAGCTTGCAGAGCTGCGAGGGCGCAGCAGAATGTGATTTTTTTTTGGTAATGAACTGCCCAAGTGGCAGATAGTGGAAGTCGCACGGGGCTGCACATCACCCGCAGTGACGGCTGCCTGCCTGGATTTAACCCCTTTTCCCAAGCTACAAATCATCATCACTCCTTAATATCATGCACAGTCAGTAGCCCTCACTCACATATAGACAGGTAAATTTCATCAAAATGCTAAACTCGACAAACTCTCCAATCTTTTGCAGTGTTTTTCTAGACCAGATGCTGTCTGTGTCTGTTCCAGCCCAGGGATTGCAATGTTGCTTGTAGTTGGGGAGCTGGAAGCAAAACTGCCTGGAAACTGGTAACAAACCAATGCGAGACTTCCTCCTGCTGTCATTGTTCTCAGGGAGAGAAGGGAGGAACAAACAGGATGAGAGGATGCTGGCTTGCTCTAATGTGCTTTCCATCCAAGAACACACAGGATTATTTGTGAAAAACATAAGGATTAATATATGCGTATATATACATGTATGTGTGTCTAATCCGGCAAATAGACAGATTGTCCTCATCTTCAGCACGAGTGCCAAGTAACAAGCTAAGCTGTGATTTAATTATTATCTATCCACTGCCTATAGAGATGGGGAAAATGTAGAGGACCCTCCTGTTATCACTGAAATAAGAAATGCATAAAATGATAGAGGGAAGTGACAGGAAAATCCCAGAGAGGGCTGCTGTTACCAGGCTGCTCGGAGCAAATTCGGAGTCTTGGAGGGGAGATGTGCACCCAGTGACCTCCAGAGATACCAGGGCTGCTCCGTGGGCTGCACTGGTGCCCAGCCAGGCTGCAGGAAAAGCTTAAACTGAACAGTCATTTTTTTGTATGAAGTGTTTTCCATAAAAATATTGTTTCCAATATGTTACTCTTTCAGCTATGTATTTACCAATCTATCTGTGTCTCTCTGTTTTTTTCTGCCAGGAGCATCTAAACAAACCTTGCAGTTGCAGTCACTGTGACTCAAAACAAAGCACTCAGTTGAACCGGCTCAAAATGTTTTGCCATGAGTCATATCAGCACGAAATTGAGTTTCCACCTGGCAGGTCCCCCCTGGGCATGGCAGCTGGACCCTGCTGTGTCACACCAGCTCCAGCCAGCATGGCACAGCTAAGGGTGAGACGTAGCATGGGCAGGGCACCAGCAAGCCAAATAAAGAATTGAGTTACCACATCCCATCCTTCATTAAGCAATAACATGGGAGAAGTGCACAGCCCTCCCAGCTCAGTCCCCACATCCCTCATCTGCTTCATTTCCATGTCTACCGCCACAAACACTGGGATCATTCTCTGACAAGTCATTGTTTTTCCTATTTCATTTCCATTTGGAAAGCAAAGAAATGGGGAAATGCCATATTTCCTACAGGCCTTGGTGAGCAATGAGCACCTTAATGACCCAAAGCTCTGCTGTCAGCAGTGGGGTCCCTGAGATCACTATTTTTGATTTACTCATTGAAGGGCATCAGCCCCCATATAAACTATCCAGGTCACTTGACCTCTGCCTAAAACTAAATTTAATTATCCAACAGTGCCATCACTGTTAATTATATTGTGAGGGGGTGTATGTAGAATGAGTAAATCTAAGTGACACATAAGCCATTGCCCAATTAGCAACAGCTTCAGGTGCTTTGGGCTTTGGATCATTCTTCAAAAGATGATCAAGAAGAGGAATGAAGCAAACAAGGAAGCATGTTTGGGCCCCAACATATGATTTATTCCACAATAATTCCGTGACCATGTGGCCCAAATTTTTCTGGTGTCCTAAGTCCAGGCTGGTTTACCCCACTGTTAGCCCATGTAAGACAGTACTTAAAGGTTTCTGCCCAAACTGAACAGGGAATGCTGAAAAATTTATACTCCATAAAATGCATGATAATTGAGGTTTAGGCTAACATGTAGCTGTGTTAAAACAGACTTAGAAATGACTGGCTACATGTGTCCTAACCTACATCTATTGATCTCAAATGCACTTTACTGATTCATTATCACTTACTGATTGCTCGTCCTCCTGCTGATGTGGGTTCCTCTCTGGGGAGAGAAGTGTTTTTCCATTTCATCCTTGGAGCAGAGCAGGACTATGTGAATGAACCCTGCTGCCAGGATTTTTCCTACAGCTGTATACAAAAGAAAAACCCCCTGTAAATTGTTCATCACTCGTTACTTAAGCATTGTGTAAGTACAAACCCCTGTAATCATTGCAACGGGGGAGTAAATGGAAAATCAGCAAGGGCTCTTTGGAAAACCCTTTCTCTACAGATTCATACCAGGGAACAGAGTGGTGCACTCGAACAGCAGATTCTTGGGGCACCATGGGGAAAGAGACAGTGTTCAATTCCAGGAGGTTAACTCACCCACAGCACCTCTCCAAGCTGCTGTTCTTTCCCAAAATGTTTGACACTGAGGACCAGCAGAGGGTTTTCTTTATGCCCCTCATGTTGCCATTGCATTTGTCTTCACTTGAGGGCTGCCACTGTGGGCCAAAGCCACCACGGACACACCAGCCTAGAAGCCACCCCCAGTATGGTGCTAAAAGCAGCAGGAGTGCTTGCTGTGCCCTTGCCTGGTTTATGTAGCTCAGACTCACTCTGTGCCTGGCCTGAACTAAAGGAGGCTTCCCCAGGGTGGCAAGCACACACACCCTTTGAAGCACCTCTGTTTTACCAGAACGCTAAAATTTAAATGTAAGATTTCAGGTTTTAGATAAAGCAGAGCTGTATGTAATAATGTGTGTGCCTCCCCAGCAGATGCAGCAGGCACTGATGTCTCTCCTCTCAGCCTGGCTATAGCATCAGGGGTCTAACGTGTCCTTTTGGCAATATGTTTTTATTTGGGAACACTCCACACTAGTGATGCAGGACTTGGTTTTGTCAATTAACCTCTTTCCTTTGTGCCTCCTCTACAAAGAAAAAAAAATATTAAAGGGCAACCCTGCTCTTCAGGAGGGTGTCAGGTCTTTTATAGTCATTTAAAATGTGCCAATTGTGACTGGTTAGAAACCAATCAAAACCTCATTTTTGCACAGCTTGCAGAAAACCTAACGTGGCCTTGCCCCCAGCAAACCATGTCCCCACAGTCCCTCTGAGGAATACTAATCTCTCCTTTCTTTGCTGGGATCTCAGGGTTGATATTAGTATGTGTAAGATCCAGAATGCATAAGCTGCCAGAATGGGGACATTCCCCAGAACCCACCTGCCACAGCAGGGAAGTCCTTTGGGAGCCCCTGCCCATAAATACTGGATTTACAGCCCCATCCACGGGGTGGAACAGCTGCTCCATTTGTCAAGTGCCTTTTATCAAAATTATTTATCATCCCAATATGTTTTTTATGCGGATCAGTCTGGAGCTGAGCTACCCTAAGCCAACCAGTATTTATTTTCTCTCTTTCCCTTTTCTCTCCTGGGTTGCCTTGCATCCCAAAGACAGCCCCAGGTCTGGGAAACACCTGACCCGAAGCCACCCCCATCTGGCATGAAGCACAGATCAGTAGAACAAGAGAAACTGGCTTCTATCTTTTGTCAAATGCAAATTGCTGAGAGTTAATTAAGACACATTTCAGGAACAGTGAGGTTTTTTGGTTTTTTAAAAATTATAATCTATCCTGAGGTGTGGGTAGGGTTCGACATCTCTTCTCGGGAAAGGGGCTACAAAACTGGAACTGCAGTTGGCAGAGCTGCTAACAACAAAGGTCCCACAGGGCTTCAGTGGCAGCCAAGCATACAGAGTTCTCCAAGACCTGTGAGACTGGAGGCAATACAGGTCCAAACCTCCTTGGCATATATATTTTTCCAGATTTTCCTTTTTTTTAATGATCAGTGTCTTCACCATGGCTTGTGAGATTTGTTGTTCTGCAAAGGGCCACAAACACATGATGCTTCTGCCTTGTTGGGAGCGTTTTGAATAATTGCCATTTTCCCCCGCAAAAGGCATGAGTGTTTTTTAAACACACACACATATAAAAATAAAAAAAAAAAAAAAAAAAAAGGGAATAAAAGAAAGGTTAAACTACAGAACAGAAAGAACAGAACAGACTTCGCAAGTGTTTTCAGGCTTCCCACTCATCATCAATGCCCAAAGCAGAAGCGAGTCAGAAAACAACTGGAGGTACTTAAAGCAACTCAAAGAAATCGTCTGAGTAGTGCTGAAAGTGTGAGGGTTTGAGTAGGAAGACGGGGTTTGAGCCAACTGCTGTTGCCTTTCTGGGGAGGCTTTGCTCAGAGGTGTTTACTTCCTCATGCCTTCGTGGAGATGTGGCAGTCTATGAAAGCACTCCTTCTGGAATTAGATGAAAATGGTTTAAAAAAAAAAAAAAAAGAAGAAGGAGGAGGGGGATGTTCTAGATCCTGTGATAGCAAGGAAAAGCTTAAAAAAGCACACACAAATAATCACCAAAGGTAAGAAATGCTGTACACTTAGGAAATGGATGGATAATATCAAGGCATGGGCTTTCTGACTTGCTGAAAGAGAAAATCATTACCAGAGCACCCAAAAATACCACTTCACCATCTCAGTGAGGAGGCACTTGAGCTGGATTTATATATGGAAGGCCTTCTGCTGCAGGGACGTGGATGGAGGCTGGCTTTGGGCCCAGGAGGTCCTGTAGAGTTTATATATATTGATTTATACATCTTTACTCATGAGAGGCAAACCCAGCAGGAAGGGACAAGGGTGCTCCTAGCTGTGCAACATCCCACTGGTCAGTAAAAACCTGGGAATGAAGGACCATCCAAGACAGGAAAAGCATGGTCACACTTGGTTCAGCACAGGATATATAGATCAAAATAAAATGGGTACATTTAAGCAAGCTGATGACTTTAGTGTTACCATGTGATTTCTGAACAACTACCAAAACACCAGGCAGGAAACTGTGTGGTTTTGAAAATATCTGTTGAAGGCGTTCTGCATGTTCAGTGGAGTGACTCCATCTTCAGTTAAGAAAGCAGAAAAGAGTGGGCTGATCCTCAGAGCAAGGGGAAACCCTGCCCACATCTGAGCCTGCAGTCTGGGCTCTCATGAGTAGGTTACTACGAGGGAACCAGCAGCTGGGAGTAGACAGGACACTCAGGAGAGCCTTGGTAACCCAAACGACAAAGTCATGACTGAGACCCAGTTCCTGTGTGCACCACTTCTGAGTGGGAGGGATAAGCCAGAAAATTTCCTTTGAAATTCTGTCCCCTACAGGCTCAAAGCAGCCAGAGTATTAGAGAGGCTTTAAAAAGTGTCATATATTTAATTCACTCAGAAATGTGTGTTTCTCAGCTTGTGGCTCCTAGCACATGCAGTACTGCATGCACAGAGGTTGCCAAGACTGTTGCCACCCCCAAGAGTTACAAGACTTTTGAAAGCACATGGAGATGACTGGGAAGAGACACACTGCATTGAAGACTGACTTCTTTGTCCATTCCTGCTATCCCAGGCTGTCAGAGAAGTGCTCCAGCCATGTCCAGTGCAGGGCTCTGGAAAGCTGAGACATCTACAAACACCTGCTCTGTTACTGGTGCTTTGTTAGTGGTGCTTTTCTAACCCAGCCTTTGCCCAGGAGTCAGCTGAAAGGCTTGGGGCAGTGGCAAAGGCAGCAGGTTTTTTTGTGCCCTTGGATACTGGAAGAGCTCCAACCTGTCCTGACAATAAGATGGTGCCTGTCTAGGGAGATGTAAAAATGAAAGTGGTCCAGCCCACTTTCAAGTCCTACCTGATCAAAGCTGATTGTGGTTAGTTGTGTCCTGTCAGTCCCCTTCCACCACATGCTTGGACAGGGGTGATAAAGCCATTCTGTACCACATCTCACCAAAATGCACAGAGGGGAGGTGCTGACAGCCCCACAGGGGACCTCTCTGCAAAATTTCTCTGAATTATTTAGTCGCTACAGAAGGCTTCAGTGCTTTACACAACATCTTAAGAAGCAAGTTAGCCATATCCTGAGAGAAAATCCACCATCCTCCACACAGGCAGGTGGTGGGTTTAGCCCTTTGTGAGCTCTCAGAAGCACCAGATGACACGCACAGCAAAGTCTGAGTTTTGCATTTGCTGTAGCTGACACATGCTGTTCCCTGAACGAGAATTAGCCTTTTCCTCTGCAAAACTGAGCATTAAGAGCTAGTCCAGCTGCTAGTAAATGGCAATTAGGCTGCTAAAAGCCCAGGTTGCTTGTGAAAAATAGGACTTGAGCTCCTGAAACACACAGACCCTCCTTCAGCCTGGTTTTTCATTACTTTTCAGTCTTTAACTTGATCTAGTGTTGGAGCTGAGATGCAGCTGGCCTGGGATTACCCATTAAAATAATGAAAAACCTGTAAGACAACTGTAAGACAACAATTTCTTCCAGGCATGCAAAACAGTTACAGAATTGCCCGTGTTTTGTTTCAGGTCCTGGCTTTGTAGATAAAGGAATGTGAGAATATAATGAGCACATCAGCCTTAAACTGAGTTCAGATTAAGCACAGCAAAACCACCAGTGCAGCAGTTCAGTCAGAAAGCAAGAAACATGTGGGGTCAAAGTGACATTATCTCACATGGCACTGAAGGGAAATGTCCCTTCAGATTATCACAAGGTGCTGGGCACCTCCTAACACAGCTGGGAGGGTGGATGTGCCACATCAGAAAAACTAGAAAAAAATCAGTAAATCCTCTGCTAAATTCTCTTTGCAGAGGTTGATATAAACAAAAGTTATGATGAACAAAATGGGAGTACACAAGCCTGCTTGGCAAGGGTGGGTCTTCCAAACAGCATGTCTGAAGTGTTTCTGTGGAGACATTTCACTTGATTTTTCTCCCAGCTCTCACAACATTCAGCACTTTTGTAGGTCTTGGAACCATGTGTCCATATATGACTTTCAGCTCTTATTTTAAAATAAACAACTGGAAGTCGTAGCCTTAGGAAAGCAATAGAGTGTGATTCCTGAGAGGGTTAAAGAAACTGAAGTTAAATTCAGGTGACCTGAGGGTGGAGGTGATGGGATTGGTGAGGTCAAAGAGAACATCCACCCAGCGTGAGGAGGGCTCTCCAACCCCCCAGTTCCACTCCAGCCTTGCTGTAGCCTCACCAGGAATAAAATATTGGAAGTGTGGGTGACAGCTTAGATTACACATTGTTAGAAACAGCCAGGATAATCTGCCTCCAGCTCCCTAAAAGGAAATCTTTAGCTAACAAACATGCTCCAGCCTTTTGAGCTGGCAGATAACAATGGAACAGTGGATAAAACATAGCTGGATACCAGGGAAAGGGTGCCCTGCAGGGAGGTGTTTCACCAGGCCAGAAGAGCTGCTCCTGGGGCAGCTTGGCCAGGAAGAGGAAGGTGCAGGGT
This sequence comes from Muscicapa striata striata, assembly GCA_030060385.1. Lineage (NCBI taxonomy): Eukaryota > Metazoa > Chordata > Aves > Passeriformes > Muscicapidae > Muscicapa > Muscicapa striata. The sequence goes on from JAREIS010000115.1 coordinate 1,517,442, forward strand.
TAGGTTTTTGGGTGTTGCAACGTGCCACACTGCAGCCCTGGCACTGTTCTCAGGGACAGCCAGCACAGCTATTTGGGCTTTGTGCTCCTCATCAGGGGCTTCATCGTGGCCATCCATCATCTCCATGTCCCTCTGTGACACTGCAGCACATGGCTCTGCTGGACAGATCCAGCAGTGGGTCAAAGAAAAGCATCAGCTTCCTTGTTTATAGAAAAGCTCTGCATGAGACATCCCTGCTTTTCTCAAGGGCAAACAGCATCTCCAGGATTTCCAGGTAGCTCTGTCCCATCGAAGGCTGTGAGATTCCCAGGCCAGGGAAATGCTCATGTTTTAGATCCCTTGGCATGCCAGGATCCTGGGAAGGTGCCCCATGGTGCTCCTGCTGCTGCCATCACCACCAGTACCACAGGACAAGCAATACTGTGTCTCTTCTGAGGGCAGGAGCCTTGTGGACATGGATTTTGCTCCTGCTGGGAAAGTCTCTGTTTGGAACAGCATGTCTCAGCTCATGGAGACTTCTCCTGCTGAGACATTTAGAATAAATCCTGCACAAAACCTTTCTGGCATGGTAAAAAAAATAATAATAATGAAGTGGCAAGACCCAGGAAGTGTACACCCAGTGGAAAGCAAATTTGGAGTGATTTAGGTGATTCAGGCGTTTTGGGGGGCAATAAGCAGCTAGTGCAGCTCACCACATGTTCACAGAACCCAGGAGCTCCAAGTCAGCTTGAATGAATGATTCATTATTCCGCACACGCTCCGGCTCCTCCGCCACTCCAGCCTGTACCCAGCTGGATCTCAGGAGAAATTCCTAGAGTGTGTAATTGTGTATAATGTGATCATCCTGCAGCAGGAAATAGGTTTGTAAGCATTCTTAGCCAGTTCAATCGATGTCGTACAGATATGGTCTGCAAGGAAGCAAAGTGGAGATACATATTGCGGCGAGTCACTGGAGAGCCGAGGCAGCCTTCTGGGAAGGACATGCCAGGGAATGTATCTCAGCCCAAACGGTCACGGTACACGTAGCACTCAATTTAAAAATGTCACAGCGTGACCGTGCTCGCAGGGAGGGGGAGATGCTGACCTGCGAGCCCCCGGCAGCAAGGCCAGATGTGGGGACACCCCTTGGAGAGAGGCAGGTCCGGGGAGCCCGGCGGGGTTGATGTGCTTTGGCACATCCTCGTCCGGCAGCTCGGCCGTGCCCGTGGGGACCGGCAGGGACCGGCAGGGACCCGGCACAGCGGGGAAAAGGGACACCCCATCCTTCGGGAGCGCAGGGGCCCAGCACAGCGGGGAAAAGGGACACCCCATCCTTCGGGAGCGCAGGGGCCCGGCACAGCGGGGAAAAGGGACACCCCCCTCCCTGGGGACCGGCAGGGACCGGCAGGGACCCGGCACAGCGGGATGGGGGCTCCAGCAAAGGGACACCCCATTCCTGCGGAGCGCAGGGACCCGGCACAGCAGGAAAAAGGGGCTCCCCTTCCCAGGAGCGCAGGGACCCGGCACAGCAGGAAAAAGGGGCTCCCCCTCCCCGGGAGCGCAGGCTGAGCCCGCAGCACCCTCTAGAGGAACGCGGCCACCCAGCCCTCGGCTCCGGGGAGGGCTTGGATCCATGGAAAAACCTCTCCAGCAAGGCTTTCTCCTTTGGCTGTGTTTATCCATCGCTGCGCATCAGCGCGCTGCTGAGCCCGAGCAGCTTCCAGGCGGTGCTGCAGGAGAGGGAGAGGGGGACCAGAGGCTCCCCAGCAAACCGGGAAGCAGCACCATGGGGAAATCCCCCACGGTCCTGTCTTGCAGGGCTCCAGGTGTGTCCCCAGCTGCAGTTGGCATTGTCTTGGTTTTGGCCGGTTTAACCCAAACTGGAAGTGCAGGTGTGGAGCTGAACAGGTCACTCATAGCTTGTGGCCCCTGTAAGATCAGTTTAGCCCAGGATCCTGGGCTGCAGGCACAGCCTCCCTCAGCCATTCCACACACAGCTGGACAGAACAGCTGTCAGGCCAAAAAGGGTTAGGTGGATTGTACCTAAAAGTGACCTATCTGTGAAAATTATGGATTAGATGGATTGTTACCTAAAAGTGACCTTGGGGCTGCTGTAACTTGGCCCCAACACAGCCTAAATTCCTACATGTGATTAAATGCCCAGGTGACATCTGCATTGCTCTTGCCAGCCAGGATGTGCTGGCCAACACACAGTCCTAAAAGATACGTGGGATCATCCAGGATTCACTGTGCATGAGACAAGAGACACCCGTGGAAGGACATCCTGTAAGTGCTGTGCTGGTCTGTGGCTACAGCTGTGGCTTGTGGCTATAGCTGTCTTTGTATCTGGAGGTTCCCTGTTCCATATCTGATACTGGTCAAAATGGAGCTTTTCTGTATAGAGAAAAACATTAACTCTACTTTAAATTACTTCCATATACAATACCTAGTTCATATTTCTGCAGTTACAGTGCTTTTATATATTATTTCATAAACCATGTACTAATTTCAAGAGGAAGCATGTCTGAAATGTGAAAACCTAAAATGCAAAAAAACCCAGAAAAACGCAACCCAAAGTCTCAAACCCATTTTTCAAGTTGAAGTTAAAAATGTTGGGCAAGCAGCCTGAGTCCTCTCCTGAAGGACCCATTTTCTGTTTCTGTCTTGGATGCACAGTGTGCAGGTTCCAGCCTGTGAGTCTGCTGGGCTTGGCTGGGCTGTTTAATGTGCATTTGTCTCATAAAGCATGGAATAAGGAAGATAACCCAGTGAAGAGAGTAGAAACACTTTTCTGCCTGTTTAGTGAAAGGAACAAGGATTAATCAGATAAATGCCAAAGGCAGGACAGCAGCAGCCAGGATAGACCCACAAGATGGGATAGAGGCATGGAGCACAGGATAGGATAGAGGCATTCTCTGCTGTAGGGCTGAGAGAACTGGGATTGTTCAGCCTGGAGAGAAGAAGGCTTTGGAGTCACCTAATTATGGCTTTTCAGTACCTGAAGGGAGCCTGCAAGAGATATGGAGAGACTTTTTAAAAGAGCCTGGAGTGACAGGACAAGGGGGAATCACTTCTAACTGAAAGAGAGCAGGTTTAGATTGGGTATTAGAGAAAAATTCTTCCCTATGAGAGTGGTGAGGCCCTGGCACAGGGTGTCCAGAGAAGCTGTGGCCACCCCATCCCTGGAAGTGCCATGGCCAGGCTGGATGGGCTTGGAGCGACCTGGGATAGTGGAAGGTGTCCCTGCCTAGGGTGGAGGGTGGAACAAGATGAACTTTAAGGTTTGTTCCAACCTGAGCATTCTGTGATTCTACTCCTGGTGTCTCCCTGGGTGAGAGCCCAGCCTGCCTGTTCCTCTCTTCCAGGTGGCCTCAGCTCTCCCATTCCAGGATGGATGCTGGAGAGCAGCTGTCCATCTGGAGATGCTGGAGCATCCTTGTGATGTGTCTGCTTTAAGCTGTGCTTGGCCCAGGATTCTCCAGCTGGAGAGGGGGGTCCAGCTCTTAACTGAACTTCCCTTGTGCCCACACCATTTCCAGCTCACCTGCCCCAGCAGGACTTCAACTGAACACCCAACCCTTGGCCCAGGGCAGGTTTCCCAGTCAGGATATTCCTGTTGGGCACTGAGCAGTTGCCACTGAGCATCAGGATCTCCAGGGAATAGACACCTGTGAAGCCTCATTAACACTATCTCCCTGTGCCCCTTTGCTTTGCCCTCAAATGGGAACTCACAGAATATGTAATTATTGAGATCAGGCTGAATATGGAGAGATTACTCACCTCAGATTCTGGGGATAAAGTTTCCTTTGCAGAATAATTTCTTTTTAACAACCCCCCCTCCTCTTTTCTCCAAATTAATTTCCATCCCAGCCATGAGCCTCTGTAGAAAATCTTGCCATAATCATTTTGAGCTAAATATTCTGTCTAATCAATCAAAGCAGTGGAACCAATTTTGAAGCTGTCACTTTTAATTTTTCCAATAAGAAAAAAATCGAGCATTTCACTCACAGTGCTGTTGTGACTCAAGCTCTTCAAACCTTCGCTCCACTGCATCAGTGCTTCAGAGCTCTACTTGAAAATGTGAAGAGCTGACACAATTGCAGAGAAACTAAAATAAATTGATTTTTAGCAGTGAGAAGAAACCTGTTTCTTCATGTACCCTTAGACGTGGCTCACAAAACCTTTTCTTTTTTTCTTTCTTCCCTGCTTTCCTCCTCAGAACAAAAATAACTGCAGCATATTAGTGATTTCATGCATGCAAAGGGCTGGCACTCATTAAAGTTGATGTGTTATTGAGAGCTCGGTGCATAGATGCCAAGGAAGGGCCAGAGAGCAGATGTGCTGGGTGCTGGGGGGATGAGAGGATTCCTCCTGCCCCTGGCATGGGATTCCTGTGGACACATCCACAATGGAGGAGCTGACCTGTGGGAGGAGGCAAGAACAGCCTCGGCACAAGAAATGGCTGGAGAAATCCACCCTGGGAAGAACAGGCTGTTAAACACTCTGGCAAGGGCACTTTGTGTTCAGGGTAGGCGTGGGCTGCGTTCCTGCTCAGTGAGGAGCCATCAAATTGAGGCTTTGAGTCCTCCAGCGAGCACACAGAACATTCTGGTCGGGGAATGGAACGGCCGGGGGAGTTTTGCCATCGCCTCCTGCCTCCCCACAGCCAGTGCCAGCCACAGCCACGAGCTGGCATCCACTTCTGCTTTTAGGGATGGATGTGAACAAAGTCAGGCCCTGTAGGAGAGGGAAAAGCAGCAACAGTGCCCTCGAGTTGGGCCCCACGTGAATCTAACACAGAACCTGCTGGCTACTAAGGAAAAATAAACTCTATCCCCTCTAAAACCAGGACAACCATGTAGAAAAGGGAAAGACTCTTCCTGCAAACCCAAACCTGAACTCCCTAGGTTCAGGACCACTTCCAGTTTCCCATTAATTTCACACCAAGATAGTCTCAAGTCTGATCCCATGGCTCCCCTGCTGCGGGCAGGACATAGCCAGCCTCAGCTGAGGCTGTTCTGTGTGACCCCACAGCCACCCTGCTGCCACCCAGCACCCCTGGGCTCAGCCCCACGCACCCAGCAGCGACTGTCAGGCCCCACATTGCTCCTGCTTGCTGCTGTCTCCTCTTCAGGAGCCCATCAATGGGATTCAGGAGGCACAGCATCAGCAGGGGGAGGCTGGAGTGGCAGCAGAAGCCGACAGTGTCACTCAGCAGCTGCCTGATGTCTCTCACCAAGCCCCCGCCTCACCCTCTGGCTCTGTTGTCTCGGTTTATTGTGTCTGTCGAGGACACAGATTGGGTTTGGAAGTTCTGAAGATACAGAGAGCCCTCTGGCATCTGAGGAAGGAGATGAAACCTAAGAAATGGAGAAGTTAATATGTTTTCAGTTTGCAGGAGAGCTTGGAAATGCCACTGATGCTTTATTAATCTCTTCTGCCCCTGGAGGACAACAGGCAGCTGCTTCTTCCTTTCTCTCTGCTGAATTTCCTTTACTGGAAGTTAAAAAAGGACAGGGGCAAGTTAATTCTATTTTGGAGACAGAGCGTTTCTGTCTATGCCTTTCATAATGCTTTTGGATTATTAAAACTCCTTTAAACACGACTTTTTAATCTATTTAAAAAGTCCAATTTTCTTTCTATGCTGTTTCACCCCAGCAATTTCTCTCTCCCAGGGAAACCCAAATGACTCAAGTCTAGCCATTTTTATTGCTATTCTGGGCCTTTCCCCATCACGTCTTGGCTGCTGATGCAGAGCAAGGACAGAACTCATCCCAAGGCAGGATGAAGCCCCCAAAACAAGGAGAAATGACACCGAGGCCAAATGTTCTGACATGATGATCGGTTGTATTTTCAGTCCATTAATACACATTCATTTACCAGATACAAACAGAGTGGAAAGGAAAGCGCTCGTTAGCAGGAACAAGGATACAAAACTCAATTCCAGCAGCCTTCACAGAAGGGATATTGAGTGTCCCAGCAGCACTGCCCAAAGGGAGTGCAAAGACCTGCGCTCACACCCCAAGTGGAAGCTCTCCTTTTGTGGATTAGTTTAGCTAGAGACATCATTTTCTAACAAAAAACAACATCCCAAAACTGCGACTTTTTGACACTTGTTCTCATTTCCCTAGTGGCACAACTAGGGAAAGCTGGAATTATTTACATAGAGGAGATTTTATGAAAAGATGCTGACTGGAAGGTTAAAAATAGAATAATCACAAATACTGAAAAATACAACAAGAAAAAGCAGGCATGGAAAGGAAAATATGAAAAAACAGTGACACCCCAAGAGGAGCATTGCATTCAGTGGTCGATGTATGGTTAGTGGGGTGGCTCCACTGTGATGCACAGATTCACATGCTGGCCTTGATTCACTGCCATGAAGTTTCACTCTGGGTTTAGGGCAGGATTCTGCAGAGCTCCTGGCTCCAGCAGGATCTCAGCAGTGCAGCAGTGATTGCTTGTTTGAAACCACGTGCAGAGTGAGTGCCAGGAGCTGTGACAGTGTGTCCACATCTCCCGGGGCACCCAAGGGGTGCCAACCTCTGCTCATATCCTGGTCTACAGCCTGCTGGTTTTTTTTTCCCCTTGGCCACTACAGCACTGCACCATGAAAGGCTCTGCTGCTGAGAGGGGTCAGCTTAGCCCAGCATGGATTTGGGGCTCCACATGCAGCAGGAGAGGGAAATGCCATTTCAGTACTCTCATACTTGCATGGAGTGTCCCCACAAAAGCAGCTCTGTGCACAGATACAACCCCCTGACTGTCCTTGCTACAAGTGCTCAAGGCTGTTACACTGAAATAACAACAGCAGAGCACATCTGCACTTGATTGTACAAAGGGATGCTCCTCTGGAAGGAATAAAGATATTGGAAATTATGCATGGAAGAGTCCCCAACACCTGCACTGAGGTTCTCCCAGGGACAGCACCAGGATTGCAAAATCATGTTGTGAAACTTGATCAAAAGAAAGGAAAATGGAGCATTTGGGGTTTAATGTAGCAAAGCTCACACTAATTCAGGGGACAGACTGAGACCAAGAGACCAGAAACTGAGCTGAGCACTTTTCCTCTTCCATGGAGCACTGGAGTGGTTCTCCTATAAATTGTTTTTTAGTACAATTCTTGCAGACAATGCCATTTTATCCCTCATTTTTTAAATCATGCATTGACTTTACAGTGAAACATTTATCCAGTCCAACAGCAATATAACAAAACACATATTTTAAAATATCAGACTATTAAAATTTAAGGAAATGACTTCTCGTGGTGAAACCTGTTCAGGAATAATTTAAAGGGAAAAGACATGTTCTACTGAGGTTGAATTACAAAATAAAGTCTGAGCCTGGGAGAAGTTCTAAAAAATAAATGCCACAAGAAACAGTTGATGTTTCTGGGGTTGCTAGTGCTTGAATCCACATCACCTGTTCCAGCTCTGGGTATCATGGGTGACCCTCTCCAGTCTGAAGCCCATGCTGGTCTGACAGACTAGGAAGTAGTGATTGTTCACATGCAGAAATCAACTTTCTCAAGGGGTTCAACTTCACAGGATTCTTAATATAAGAAACAAACTTGTAGCTGACAGGACCCAAGGAGCCAGCTGCAAACAGCACAGTGTGGGGTGTGAATGAGCAGGGCCTTCACCAGAGTGGCTCCAGCCCTGCTGTGTGTTTGGGATGAACATGCTGCTTCCTTAGGGAACTTGGTGGCCCCACAAGCCTCTGGGGATGCTGGGTTCTCCTCACTGTGCCAAGGCTGCACACCCTGCTTGCATTTGAAGTTTCTAAATTCCTGGTATCAGGAATTTAGCACCAACCCAGGGAAGGGATGGCCAGTGCAGTGCTTCTGTTCCCACACAGGGGAACCTCCTCTCTGCCAGAGCCAACATTAGGCCTGTCTGCTACCTCAGTAATGAAAGACCTTCTTAATTAGCACCTTTTCATACCAAATCAGTCAATTACATCCCTTCCATGGCTCTCCTGTGTCACTGGACACCAGCAGCTATCCCACAGTGGGCTGAGCATTGCAGAACCTGAGTGGTTTTTCCCCAAAGCAGCCTGGCAGAGGGGGAGTTAACACCCCTGGAGTTAGGAAGCCCCAACAGTTAGATACCTACCATTTTAAAAGACAATGTAAGGATAATTTAACAATTATAAAAACCTTCACTAATATGAGGAGAATAAGAGCACTTAGAAGGTGACAGGAGTGTTGCACTTCAAGGTTCAGTGTATAGGTGATGGGTTGAACATTTTCTGACTCTGAACATGCATCTCTGTGACTGACAAGGATTCTCTGGCAGGCTGTAATTGTTTAAAGTCAGCAGCTTCAGTCAAACTAAAAAAGCTAAAAACATCAGGAGAGAAAAGCTCTGAACCTGCACTGATGTGAAATCACAGGACACCTTTGATCTTTCTCGACTGGAAATGGTCAGGGCACACATTGCTTTGGCTCTGCAGGGGGTGACCCCGGGTCAGTTTTTTTAAGGGAAAAAAATCAAGGGAACATATTTATGTGCTTACAGCATGCCAGGTAAAATCATCAACCCCTCAGACTCAATCACATAAAATACTGCACATGCACTTCCCAAAGCTGAACCAGACCACAGATGCCAGAAAGGAGTGTAAAAGGAACTGCATTTATAAAACACAAGTGTAAAACAGTGGAAGTTGTAGGAATGGGCTGAGGTTTGGAAGAACATCTGGGTTTGTTCCCTATTTGGGATGCAGCAGGTATAGAATAAGCTGGTGCCTATTTACAGGTCTGAACACAGAAGGCAATCAGCTAAAATGTCATACCAGCTACCTTTTGGGGATAACTCGGAGACCAGTGGGATTCTGTTCCAGTTAAGAAAACTGTTAGAAGAGCCAGAAAACACAAAAAACCAAACTCTTCTGTGAACTAAAATAAATACCAGCTCACTGGGCCTTTGACCAAGGAGTGTTGGGCACAGGTATAACCCTGGGAAGGGATGCCAGGATGGAGGGGCAGCAGAACAGCTCAGCCTCCCACTCTTCCAGACCCAATTCTCCTGAAGTGTTTTCTAATGTTCCATTTTCCCAGTGCCTGACACAGCACTGCAGACTGCAAGGAACACCTCAGGCTGGAGCTGGACATGAAATTGGGAGACATGGCCTTACTGCAGGATGGAGCATGGGGTCAGACCCAGGCTGGTGCCCACCACACGAGGTCCTAACCAAGGAACTGTAGTGTTTTTCCCAGGATGCTGGATTGAACTACTGCTTCTCTACAGGGAGGTGCAAAAGAGCTTTGAAAACCTTCTTACAGCAATGGAAAACAGGCATGTGCAATGCTGAGTTTTACCTCGGCTTGGGAAGACACATCCTGCCTGACTGAACTCAAGCTTGTGGCTGGTTCAGCAACAATGCAGAGCAGAGACAAGGCTTTGTCACCTGCTGCCCTTCCCCCTTGCATTCAGCCCATCTACAGATCCACATATCAGCTCAGTCTGAGCCTGGTGTCAGCTTAATGGCCTTTGCCTTCTTTTAAACAGGGGGAAAGGGATGGAAATTAAGATCTACCCATATGCTGCAAGATAAACACACAAGCAGAGTACAGAGCTTGGTTCAGACCATGCTGGCTTTTGAGTCTCAGTCCTGTTACATGCAGTGCCTTGGTTTCCCTCAGCTCTGGACACCTCAGGCTTGAGCTGGAACCTTGATCCTCTCCTGAGGAAAACAGTCACACTCAGTGGGACCAAGCTGATGTGCTGTGTCTGCAAAGGCCAGCAAACCCCAGTGATCTCCAGCAGCTCCACTGAGACTGCCCCTGCCAAGCCTGAGGGCTGCTGATTGCTCCAGCTGCAATAGGAAGAGGATTTTTACCCCCAAAGGGATGAAGAGGCTGTTGAGAATGCTGATTCTGATACAGGATTGTTAAGTCTGTTTCTCTGTAAGAAATGAAACACCCACACTTGTAAAGCTGCAGCACAGCCCAAGGCAGCAGCAAATGGCACTTCCCAGCAGTGGCAGGGCTGCATGATGTGCTCTGATGGTGTGGAAGGGGTGAGATGGGGAACTCTAATGAGCCAAGGTGCAGACACCCAAAGCCTGAGAAGCAGCACACGCAGCCCACAACTCCTGTGCAGCCACAGCACGATCACAGTATGAACACAACCACAGGACACAGCTGGCAGTGGTGACAACATCGATTGGGAGTCAGTTCCTGTCCTAGGAAGTAGCCTGCATCCTTCAGATGCTCAGAACATGCCTGAAGAAGTAACTCCTCCAGAGGTTACACTTCTCATCTGCCATAATTTCCAAGTTTTTCTGCTCCTCTTGTCTGCTAGTGTTGATTTGCTTCAAGTTCCTCTACCAAAATCCTTCAGAAGGGCTCATTAGCTTGGTGGAGAAGCTTTTTGTCTCCTTTTACTTTCCAAAATCCCATATTTTTCATTAACTTCTCTCCTGAGAACAAGACTTTAAAAGATAAAGCAGTCTGCATCTTCTTAGGTCCAAACCTCCATGGGTACCATGGACTCTTTTGTTCCAACAGAGGGAAGCAAGTACTCTTTCTCCAGAAACTGAAGGGGGAATTGTACTAAAAACCCACGAATCTTTTTTAATTCTTCTGCTGCTTTTGCAGGATCATCATTTGCTAATTTGGGCTTGTTGATGAAATCACGCAGTTGGGTTAAATTATTCACCTGGTCACTGGGAAGGCATCGAAACACCTGATCAAAACAGAAAAGTCACCTGTCAGTGTAGGGGAAATACAGCAATGCAGAGTTCCTGAGAAAGACCAAAGAAAGCATCCAGTGCAAATTCTCAGGATGGGACTGATTGAATGAACAGCCCAGAGAACAGGGAGGGAAGAGGTATGTGCCTGTCCTCGATGAGGCTGGAACAGGCAGAGGGGAAGCTCCAGGGCTTTTTCTGATCACTGCAAAAGCTCATTAAAAGACTGAAGTAAAATTTGCTTCTACTCCTGTTACACCATGGGTAATTACAAGCAGTAACTACACCACAGCCATTCACTGGAGCTGATGCAAACACAAGGAGAAATCTGATCTGCTGCCTTTGTGGGCACTGCCACGCTGAGAATGCACCAGCTCCAGTTTCCTGTTCACAACTCTTGCATCTGATACTTCTCATTCCTTCAAAACATCTCTGAAGGTCCAACCCCAGGAACTGCTCTCTTTGCCCTCCCTGTGCTGCTTTTCCCATTGGCATCTGGTGCCTCTGTGTGGGATGGAGGGAGGGGGAAGCTGCTGTGCTCCTCACCTTGTCAAAGATGGTGGCGTTGCGAGCTGCTGTGGCAATCCACACCTCCTTGAAGAATTTGTCACAGACGGGATCCTGGTGCTCCGGGTTGAGATCGGAGCCACCAAGGACAACCCTGAGAAGATAAAGGGAAGGATGCTCACAGGGGCTGAAGCACTGGCCACTGCCCTCCTGATAAATGCCAGGAGACAAGGAGTTTCCTTGGGACTTGCCAAACCCTGTGTGCTCCCAGCACCCTCCCACACCCATCCCCTGTGATAATCTGCCAGCTCTAATGCTGCTTGACTTTCTCCTTTTCTTCTGTGCAGTAACTGTCCAGATGGGAAATAGGGTGGGGGGAAAAAAAAAAAAGGAAAAAGGAAAAGGCCTTAAACTAAAAATGGCTGTGTTGTGGGCCAGATGGCTGGTCCCAGCAAAAAAAGCTTCCTTTAAAAGTGACACTGCCACCCAACATTGAGAGAGTGTGCAAACAGGATCTGGAGGGGAAATACCACTTGTTTATGTGCTCTGCTAGCAAAATCCTGAAGCAAAATTTTAAAATTTTAAAATCAAGCTACCAAGCTGTGGACAGAGCAGTGTGAGGAAGACCAGTAAAAGAAATAGAAGCAAAACCAGGTTTAGCAGAGCTAAACCCGGGCAGGCAGTGGTTTGGAAGGCTGTGGGGGCAGGCTGAGCCTGAGCAAGCCCTGCCTGTACCCCTGCTGGGCTCCCACATGCCCTCCCAGCCGTGCCCAGAGCCCACCTGAAGCAGCGCAGGCGCAGGGACTGGGCGAAGCGGCCGGCGCTGTACTCCTGGCCGTCCATGACGGAGGGCACGGTGTCGCTGTCCTGCACGATGATGGCCATCTCACTGTCCCTCTTCCCCAGCATGCTGCGGTCGTTGATGTTGGCAGAGCCTGAGCAGGGCAGGGCAGGGCACAGAAATGTCTCACTGCTGCTCCAGGTGCTGCTGCACACAGCCCTGCCACCCCCGGGACCCTCCGCACCCCTCGGCTCCATGGGGAACCATCCACGGCTCCACAGGTAAAACCCCAACCTGATGCTTTAAGATTTGAGCTTTTATCTTTTTCAGATCCTGTACTGCGTTAGTGTACAACTCTGAACTCCATAGACAGTGCTAGTGAGCTCTCTTCACATTTTGGTCAGACCCTTCTAAGCCTGAGAACCAAGGACACTCTCTGCCTCAGGCCCCCCCAAAAAAAGTGAATCAAGGTGGGGAGCAAATATGACTTCATTACCTGAAGCTATAATTGGAGAATTAGCCCAATATGCAAATAGACCAGACTTAAATCTGAGAAACTCACGACCATTGACCATTTTGGGTATAGCCCCTTGGGGAGGCTTTGTCTGCCCTTAATGTACCTGAAGGCCCATAAATAAATATATCCACTTTTATCAAAGTTAAAAACTTTGTCTGGCCTCTGTTTCTAGGTAAGCCTGTTCAAGGCATCAACCAGGGGTCTTCCTTAGGGACACACTGACTGTGAGAGGAGCTGGGGAAGAGAAAAAAACCCCAACTAATTTTTGCAAGCTTCAACAGTTTGGAAGAAGATTAAATCACAGCCAAGCCCAGGCCAACATTTTAAAATTTTTTTCTTGCTGCAACTTCCCAGATGCTTCTGCTGAAGGAGCCACAGCTTTCAAAGGTCTGAACTGCATTTGGTTTGGATACCCAGTTACCTGAGGCAGGATGGGCTCTCTGGGTAAATCCCAGAATTGTTTGGCTTGGAAAAGACTTTCAAGCTCCTCTCATTCTAACCTCACTGCCATGGTCAGGGAAACCTTCCACAAGACCAGGTTGCTGTTCCATTCAGGGGGATCTGCTCGAGACCAGCTGAGGCTTTGTCCCCCAAACAGGTTTCTCTGTCCTACACAGACACCAGAAACCAGGGCATAGGGGAACACTGCTTGCAGTTGTTGGCTCCAAGGGAACAGCAAGATGCAGGGAAGGATAGGCATAATGAGGTCATAACCCACAGAAATGATCAAAACAACAATAAAAAAAACTCCAGGCACAGCTGTAAGATGCCCCCAGGCTGCAGTCAGCCATTGAGCCTTCCTAGGAACTGGATTAACTCCAGGGGAGCCAACACCTCCAGAGGAAAATCCAGCTAAGTGCCTCTCTGTGCTTTCACTCCCTCCTCCTGCCCAGCAGCTCCATGAGCACTTCATTTCCATGCACTCTCTCTGACATGGAAAAGGGATGACTTTCCATCCCCTCACCAGGCAGCACAGATGCACAGGCTGTATAAAAATCTACCCTCGAGCTTATGGGTACAGAAAATAAAACCTAAGAGCTGCCTCAGGCCCCCAGACCATCCCAGCTGGAACAACACAGCTCCTGCTGTGTTATCAAACCACCTCAGAGCCACTCTGGACACTGGAGGCAGGATCTGGCCCCTGAGGAGGTGACAGAGGAGCAAACCTCACCACAGGTCACCCAAGACCACTGCTTTGAAGGGAGGGAGTATTTTGAGTCTTGTAAAATCTGGTATTAAGATATTCATTGGCAAAGTTTTTATTGCTGATATAATAGCTCAAAAGGGGCTTCTTTAAAGAAACAGGCTGAAATTCTGCTGCAGTGTAGAGCTCTGAGCCTGAACTCTCTTGTCTTTGCTTCATTTTCTCATAATAAATACGGTAAGAGAAGAGGATGAAATGATATCTCTTACTCCCTATAGCATATTGTCCCATTCTTAGGAAATGGAGCTGATACATGACACATGTTGTCCAAACCTTCCAAATTTTACAGCACATTCTGTTCTTTCAGGAACAGATGACAAGTCTCACAAGTCTTCCTGCTAGAGCAGAGTTTGATACAAGACAGATGGACAATATTCCCTGAACTGGGATTCTCTTCATGGTTACACACAGATTTAAAAGATTTTAGAAAAACAAATTAAATGACAGCCCTCTGAATCCTTTCTTCCTTCTTGATGAATTTATGAGTTTGATTTTTGGGTTTGTTTTTTTTAAACAGCAAAATATTTCTCAGGAAAGAAATGACAACACAGAAAAGCCCATGGCACTGCAGCCTGCATTGTGCATGGGGATGGGAAGGGATTGATCCAGGTATAACCCAGTGCCCCAAACCCCTCCTGAGAGCCCCTGCTCACCAATTATAACTGTGTTGTCATCAGCAATGAGCAGTTTGCTGTGCACATAGATGAGCTCTGTTACCAGCTTTCCTTCCAGCTCTGCATATGTTCGGAGGCCACAGAATGAGATGTAGTTTATCCACTTATCTCCAACTGAAATTAGAAGACAAGAAAACTGATGGGATGAGGGAAAAAAAAGATCTTATTTACATTAAGATTTCTATGAATAACAGTTCACTTTTGACTTTTAAAAAAATTATTAATGAACAGATAACAGAAATATTTTGATTTTTTTAAAAAGACTTGAAAATTTGTTTGTGAGCTCACTGTGTTGCTCTGATCTGCTGCCTCTCCCACTTCAGTGAGAAATGACTCCAGTCTCCTGGGCACAGCACAATAGGTGGACTATGAGACTGCTTTTCTGCAGATCCTGCAGAAAGGAGGCTGGAGCAGGTGTTTTGTCCATGGTCAGTATGGCAAATGTGTCCTAATGCACTTGTGTGCAGTTCAGATTTACACCAGGACCTAGAACAAATGAGGCATTATGCACGGTCCTAGCGTTTGTGATATGTGGGTTTTCACAGTGCTCCTATTCCTAGCAGAGCAAATTCCAGCAGGATCCCTCATGGCAAGGAAACAGCCTCATGCTTAGGCAGGTTCTCCCTCTCCACATCTGACAACTGCCAGAAACAAACCCTGGGTGGGATCCAGGGGGAGGCTAAGGGCTCACAGCTCCCAGAAGTGTGACCCTGCTCAGGACATTTTCCAAATAACACAACCCTGAGCAGCTGCAACTGTGCTATGCTCCTCCCTGGGGTGCTCCCCTCCTCTGCTCAGGGCTGCAGCCAGGTCTGAAGTCTGACACGTGGCCATGGCTTGTGTGACCCTACAGAGCTCTCCATGGGAGGATGGTCAAGGAGGAGGTCACTCAGCCCCACGAGCCCACAGCATGTGCTGCATTATGTGTTACAGATACATCCATCAAACAGCAGCATTCAAAGTAAACAACACAGAGGAGAGGAATAAAGTTCTTACCCTCTGCCTTCAGCTGGCCCAGGATGGAGTTCTCCCCTCTGCACATGGTCCTGGAAAGAAGGTAGGCAGCCATCAGCACCCCTGTGGCTCGACAGCAGCACGTGTTTGGAGCTGCCTCTCAAACAGCAGGAGAAACAGGGTGCTTCCAGAGCACTTTTTTTTTCTTTTTCCCCCAAATGACTGTTACTAAATCAAGGACTGCTCATGTTCCAAAAGGAGCTTATATCAACCCACAGAGGAGCTGGGGAGCACTTCTGCCTTCTAGAGCACATGGCAATGATTGTAAATGTGTGACAAGCGGGGCTGCTACCCCTGTGCCAGGCCTGGATGTGAAATCCTGTTAAGGAAAACGTCAGCATGTGCAGAACACCAGGTCAGGGAGTTTGTGTGATCATGGCTGGGCTGGAAACGTCACAGCTGAAATTCCAAGGAACAAACCAACCAACCCACAGGCAATTTTCTCTGGTTGCCCTTGCAGGAGGAAGTTCAGTCAGAAGGGTCAGGGGGATGTGCTACTTTCCATCTGCTTTTGTCCCACTCATCTCTCCTAGAGGTGCAGCAGGACCCCTGCAGGCCAGCAGACAGGGGGGATTTCACTCTGAGGGTTGCAGCAGTCTCTGCAAACTGACTGTGCCCTGGCCATATTGTAACATAGCAACTTTCCAATAAAACCATCTTGGGCCATTTTGCCTTCTGTATTTCCCAGCACAAGGACTACTCTCCTGCATCTCAGTCCTCCCTATGAGACCTGCTGGACTGGAAGTGCCCCCCCAAAACATCCATCCTGGAGCAGGGAAATCACACTGGAGAAGATGCCATTGCCTGCATGGGGCCAACAGGCAGAGCCAGACCAAGTATTGGTCAAAAAGGCAGATTTGGAGACAAATCTTGGTCAGCAAGTCTGATTTAATCAGCAAAGTGGAAAAACAAATCACAGAATGGTTTGGCTTGGTTAAGCTTTAAAGCTCATCTAGCTCCATCTCCCTGCCATGGGTAGGAACACCTTTCTCAAGACCAGGTTGCCCAAAGCTCTGTCCAGACTGGTCTCACTGATAGCAGGTGGGGCCTGGGGACCCCTGCAGCAGTGGAGGTGTGCAGGGGTCAGTGCCAGCCTGCTGTGGTACCTGTAGTTGAAGTGCATGATGGCCTGCAGCGCGTTCCCCCCGCCCGTCGAGATGTCCCCTTCGAAGCCCGGCAGCAGCGGGATCACCACGTACACTCGGAAACGCTTGTTCTCCCTGAAAAACAGAGTTTGGGGGAGTA
Organism: Muscicapa striata striata; assembly: GCA_030060385.1. Classification (NCBI taxonomy): domain Eukaryota; kingdom Metazoa; phylum Chordata; class Aves; order Passeriformes; family Muscicapidae; genus Muscicapa; species Muscicapa striata. The sequence goes on from JAREIS010000115.1 coordinate 1,534,055, forward strand.
TCAGCCTGGGAATGTCACATCAGCCTGGAAAAGTCACAGCTTTCCACAAGGTGAAGTCCCCTGGTTTCACTTCCCCTGAGATGACTGACTTGGTTCCCATCCAATGCCACCACACAAATTTTAAGGGAGCAAAGTGTGAAGTGCATTTCCAGTTTCAGGAAATCATCACCTGCCATCACTACTTCTCTGAGTGCTTCTTCAGGAGGAGAGGGAATAGTTTACTCTCAGCAAACAGCAAAAGAAGCTAAAGGAAAAGAAACACATTTTTACTGAAATTCAGGGGCAGGCTAAGGATTTTTCAGATTTTGTCTGCCACTATGAAGGCTTGTTTGAGCACCCCAATACTGATCACACTGACACTGGTGCAGACTGGTGTGGACAGCTGCCTGGCAGAGCACAGCAAAGCTGACAGAGCTATCACAGGCAGAAACCCCAACCAAACCTAACCAAAACATTCCTACTGCCTCCTGGTTTTCAAAAGTCAGAAACACAACAAAAGGTGGATAAAGTTCAGAGCACAAGCAAAACATTGATCAATGGGGGAAGGCAATTATGTCCTTGATACATCACAGCACCCAAAAAAAATCTCAGTTTCAGAGTTCTCCAAACTAATCCATACCCTAATTGTAATCCCATTCAGAACAAAAGCTACTATTGTGGCACTGCTTGGGGCTTTTCTCAAAGCTTCCTTTGGGTTTCCTCTGCTGACAAATGCCAGGTGCATCTGCTCTGAGAGCACTTTCCTGGGTGTTGGGAATTCCCTGCTCTGTGCCCCAGAGGAGGAGGAGGAAGAGAAGGACAAGGATAATGTTCCATGGAAGGATGCTGCCACTAGATGGCAAACACAGTTTAATCAGCACAAAACCATTTCAGAAGCACTCTGAGGATGAGCCAGTCTTCAGTTTTTGCTAGAAGTACTCATTCCTCGGGCAAGCCATGCCTGTGAATTTAGGGGTGTGAGAATTGTGAAGCACTGGGATCCCATCTGAGCTGGGAGGGAGACAGGGAGGATGAGTGTATCTTTCATTTCAACTTTCATTTCATTTCCTTCCAGCTGTGCTGGGCACTGCAGACTGGCTCTGGTTTGCCAGCAGAGCTCAGAAACAGTTAATGAAGCCTTACCCAGACACAAGGGACTGTGAAACCAAGTCTGTTTGTATCATGAGAAAGGTCTACCAACAAAAGCATTCCCCAAAAAGCAGATTGTTTGTGTAAGGACAGTGTTTACCAAACTGCTTAGAGAGCCACCCATGAAACAAAGAGGAAACCAAGAAAAGAACATTATTAGTAACATCAGCAGAAAATATTTAGTCTAGAAGAGTGAGAAGCATACAAGCTCACTACAGACCTTAACTTATAATTAAACGCTGTTTTCCTGGGGCGGTTTGGAAAATGAGCATTATGATACAAACTATTTAAGTCTCAATTTACTTTTAGTCTTAGGTAATACAGAATTTGAACCTTATATTCAGCTAGGAATTAAGCCAGCACAATACTGGCATACAATTGGAGTAAAGCAGAAATGAGCATCATACCTGGGAATGGGTCACTAAGAATCTGTGTGATCCCCTTTTGTGACAGACTTTTAGGATCTGGACAGAATGACACCTCTTAATAAACTTTATATAACAGGAAAACCTTAACAGATTACCTGGAGAATTTGCTGTGGCCTCCTTTTAGAAAAGTTTAGAAAGTTTCCTGTATATCAGCCCAGCAGGAGCAGGGTACAGTTTCATACTATGAAATATATGTTTCAAAGAGACTCCAGGGGAACAACCTTAAGCAAGGCAGCCCAGGATCAAAGTGAAGACAAGCCACTCCCTGTGGCATTGATGTTAACATAAGGTTAGGTGTGCTGAAGGAGTGTCTAAAATATGGTTGGATTCAATCCACCCAGGAACAAAAAACGGTCCCCTTGCAAAGACTGGAAGTGGTGAACACCCTCCAGCATGTACCAGAAAAAGTTGTTCAAACAATAGCAGAACCCTGCAGCCAAATCCTCAAAATGTGTTTGCTTTCCCAGTTGGAAGCCGCTCCTCTCTAGATGATTTAAATAAACCACAAATCCCAGTTCACCCTTCCCACCCATGAAATTGCCTGACCACCCACCTCAAGGCAAGTTGGCAATGGAGCAAAGGTGTCACTGAACCAGAGCACAAAGGACTTGCCTTTAAACAAGTTCCAGAGTTAAAAATACGTTTACATTGGGCTAAGTCCAGAAAATCACTTTCTGGATGCAAAGAAACCACTCAGGAGTCTCACTGCTGCAAACGCAGATACTCGACCCTGTTGGTTCTGTGCTGGCACAGCTACTGTCCAGCTGTGTCCACTGAAGGTTACTTTTTGCACCACACAGTAGAAATGTACCTGAAGACTTCCAGTGCCTCATTAAGAACAGGTTACCTGTGAGCTTTAAGAATCCTCTGAGCAATCGCATCACCAATCTTGTTCCAGACAACTTTATCATCAGCACAGCTAATAAAAAACTGGTTCTGCAGGAAAAGCAAGCAAAGCTACTGTCAGACACTGCCAGCAACTAAAAACATTTGCATGCTTTATTTCAGACCAAGAGCAACTAAAGATAGCTGGGTTTGTGTGCCACTGGAGTAGAGGTTTTTAAAAATTATAATTGAATGATATGTGTGTCTGTGCTTGCTTAGGGAATGAATTAGTCCTTATTAATTACATTCCCTAGAAAGTTCACGTAAAGAGCAACCTAACAAGAGGCTTAAAAAAAAAAAGAGAGAGGAAGAAAAGCATCTCCATTCAGTCAGCACTGAGTGTCACTCTGACACAAGAGATTGCTGCAGCTGAAGGCTGTGCGGATGAAGGGCTGCTCTGTGAGTGGGAGGTTTGGGCATGCACAGGGGACGCTGCAAAGCCACAGAGGGGACAGGGAGACTACTGCAAAGGCCATGAAAGCTGCTGGCAATTTTGCAAAGAGCCTTAAAAGGAGAGGTCTACTTTTTTCCACCTCATGGGCAGATGGCTGTCAGGGTACACAGCAATCAGTCTGGCCTGAAGACCACTGAAGGTAATGCATAAAATGCATAATGCATAAAAGCTTAGGATCAAACCTCAAAAAGTAATTACCCTCCTGATGGCTAAAAGCCATGCCCAGAGCATCAGGACCCTGCTGCCTTCCCTCCCTGCCACTCACCTCTATGTAGATGTAGTGCTTGCTGTTCTCTATCACGCTGATGTAGGCTTTGTGGATGGACTCCTCGTGGTATTTAATGCCAGCAGACCAGTCAGCAGCAGAGCGGATCACCTGGAAACAAGAGAGAGACACCTTCAGCTCTGTCCTTCCAGGACAGCACCATGGCATCCCACAGGCAAGGCTGTTCCCTGGCACAGCCAGGCTTTCACTAAATAAGGTAGTAAGTGCAACATTTATACTGCATTTGTTATTGTGAGAAAGGACATTCAGAAATAGTATTAATGCCTAGCAATGTTTTGATTAAAAACATAAGAGCCCTTTCCATTGCAGTACTACAGCCCTCTTCTACCTGAGCAGCTCCAGATGCTTATTCTTAAGGTCTTATGATAAATTGCTTTAAAAAAGCCCTACATTTTCAAGCTTCAGGGATGCACATCCCCATCAGTGATCTCCTGCCCAGCAGTTTAAAGCTGGTCTCCAGCTGGGGCAGGGTGTTTTCCCCCCAAGGAGGCTGTACAGAATCATACAGTCAGCGTGATAACACAGGCCGTGCCTTTGTCCTCAGCACTTGAAGTCATTTGTTTATTCTGCCAAATTCTTGCACAAGCCATCCCATTTGTGATGATACTACTTAGTTTTTACTGGAAATCCACTTATAAAATATATTTTCTGCAAGATGGCCAGGGCATGTCCTGTCCCTCCATCCTGAAGTTTTTGTGCAAGAGAGCCAAACCAACATGAGAAACAATCTTTGTGCTCTGGGCCAGGCTGAGCAAGCCCCACAGCAGTCAGCAGCCCATCCTCCCCAGCCACAGATGCTGTGGCACCTCCTGCTCCTGCACTTTGAGTCAAGAGGCAGCCACACTACGCCCCAAGTGATGCTTTCCTAGATGGAAATGTAGTTTTTAATTAAGTATTGGCAGAGTACGTGTTTGGGAGAATAGTTATTTATTATTAGCCTCTCTCTTTAAACATTGTCAAGACAAAAACATTGAAACAATAGCCTTAAAATATCTCAATATAACTATTATACTGGAACTTGAGGTCAGTCCCACACAGCACAAGATACAGAGGCTGGGGATCTATGAAATGTGTGTCAGTTCCAGCAAAATCCTGATTTCTTGGGAATAAACTAAACCAATCCTCTCATCTCCAGAGCATCTCTGGAAGTGACACTCGAGGCCATTGCTGTAAAATAGCAGATGACTCCTGAGCTAATTCCTTCACCTAGACAGGAGCCTTCTCCCATATCTGTTTTTCTCAGTAAAAAACAGGCCCTGCAACTCTCATATTTGGCCAACAGGAGAGTGCACTCTGCAGTCTCCCCACCTGAATGTTGGGGTCACAAATGTTGGAATGAGGGAGCCAGCCTGAATACAAGGGCTGCCACAGCTTTTAGCAATGCCAAAGAGCTGCCTTTTTCCTGCACAGGCCTCTGCAAGGCCATGCTGATCATTCCCAAAGGTTTTAATCACTCATTTGGTTTACAAAGCCAAGGCTGAGTGTTCCCACTCATCCCAAACTGCACTCTTCTGAAACAACACTGAACACCACAGCAGATTGAAATCTTCAACAAAATTCCACTGCTGTCATTAATAACCTGTTACTGGGATTAATAAGAACAGAAAAAAAAACAGATTTTTCTGGGTAGAAAGCAGGCTAATTATTCCATACACAGGCTGGACTGGAGCTCACAGCACTTCCACTCTCACCAGCGCAGCAATCTGGAACTGCACTTCAGAAAAGTGGCAGATTGTAGTTTTCTAGTGCACAAAGTCTGATATTCAAATTTTTTTTTTTTTTTTTTTTTTTTTGCTAGTAAACACAACAGACCCATCACTCAGGACCATCCCTTTCCAGCACCATGACTTCATCCACCTGCCCTTCCCTATATTCCTCCTCACCCCTCCACATAACTGGCACCCCAGCTCACTCCACACCCCAGGCTGCCCCTATTACAGTGCCATCATCCCTCTGCCTCACCCCAGAACCAGAATAATGTGTCATGGCCAATTCCAAAATGCTGGCACAGCACCACTCAAAAAGCTCCCATCAGGTACAACCTCAAATCCCCCTGTAAAAGGAAGAAAAGGTATCAGAAAATGTTGGATGGGGCAGCAGAATGAGTACAAGGTGTTTCATCTTGGGCCTCCTCAAAATAAAGTTATTTTTAACAGGTCTGCAGCCACAAGGACAGGATAATGCCACCAAGGCAGCATCCCATGGTGACAAAGCTGTGGCACTCAGACACACAGACACTCTCACACCTGGAAGTTTGCTACACAACCCTTCCCTTATCACTGATGTTCCATCTCATACTTCTGGACACCTCTGTTTCCTGTAAAGCTATTTAAAGGCAGCTGGTTCAAACCCAGCCTATTTCCTGGGGAGAAGAGGCCACATGCTGCCCAGCAGAGCACCTCCCATCCAGAGCTGGAGTCTCCATGCTCCTGCCTCTCCCTTCTCCTCCCCTGAGTCTCTCAATAGCTTATCATCCCTTTAACTTCTCTAACTTATACAAGGGTAATAAATGTGATGTTGGCTGAGGGCTAGTGCATAAACCCTGAACAATGCCAGACTTCAAAGAGGTGAGGGCGTCAGCTGCTGCCAGAGCATTAAACTTTCATTGCATTTCCATCAGGAATGGGATGTTGCCTCACCACGTCATGTCTTTTGTAACACTGGCTTTGGCAGATAACTGCAAACTCTGGAGTGGAAACAGGGAGATGAAATAGTGGAAAAAAATCTGGCACTGCCTTCAGCAGATCTTTAGTTGACTCCTGCATGAATCAATGTGCTCTTGCAAAAATCATGTTGCTTATTGCAAGCAAAGCCCCGAAGATCAAATGAAAGAGGATGGGAGACCATGCCTGACTCCTTTTCCTCCTTCCCAGCCTGTACCTCCACAGTGTTTCCCACACACATTGCATTCATCCTCCCTGCCCAGGGGAAAGCCCTTGTCAGTGCTCTATCCTCACAGAAATGCTTTCCTACTCCTCTCCTCTCAGAGGAGAGCAAAACCAGATGGTACAATGAGGCTGGAATCTGTTGCTGACAGGTCAATGGTTTGGGCTTGCAGCAGTGTTGCAATCCCCAAGGATCCTTTGTGTTTTCTCTTCCTCTGATCTGCCCACAGTTGAAGACAGACTTGCAAACAAGGTCAGAAACAAGAAACCAACAGCCAGGCTTTCCTCAATCATCCCACAGCCAAGGACAGTCCTGGGATGCTGGATTTGACCTTGGGCAGTAACTGCTTCTATAAAATCCCTACACAGTACTCAAATAGAGATAACAGGGGATTGGGTGCTGGCCAGCCAAAGGATTCAATACTAAGAAGAACAAGAATATTGCTTTAGTTTTTCTGGATAAAAAGTTGGTAAAAGATCTTAGGATATCTGCTTATTTCTGTGCAGAACTGTACCACTGAGAAGAGATGCAAGCACCTGAGCCTCCTGTTCCAAAATGAATACACTGGACAAACAAGAGGTTGACATTCCTGTCCCTGCAGAAAAGGAGAAGTCACACAGGGATGCCCTGATGCACACCCTGGCAGCTCCAGAAAAAGGCAACCAGGCTGGGGAGTTCAGATCCAGGCTGCAGGTGTCCTCCCCTGTCCCCACTTCCTACAGCAGCCAAATCTGAAACCTCCATCAAGAGGAGAGACTGTCACTTGAGGATTCGCAGTGGGACTTCAGGGATGCTCAGGGCACTTGTATCACCTGGGTACCAAGGGAAACCAGGCCAGTGTGGGTAGAAGACAGTCAACATTTTACTATGTACATGCAAATCCCTGCCTTGGAGCTTGAGGAGGTCACTCAGAAATCATAACCCAGCTGAAGCAGCCTGGGGACCTGCACCTAGGCAGAGTGCCCCAGCCTGGGCAGAGGAGACCCCCTCACTGCTTCCATCAGGCTTGGCACTGCAAATGCTTTCCCCCACTAGTTATGTCTCATACTAGGAAGGCTGATACATTTCAGGACAACACATTTGCAGCCTAATATAATGTAGTTTTATTTATCTGTCTACATGCAGGGCTGTTTTGACAGATGTTTAAATAAGAAATGAGCAAGGTAGTTTCAAATGAATAATTTACAAGACAAACCTGCTCTCTTTTTGCTGTTTATGGTATTAGTGAGAGCAGCCCCTCATTTCCTGGATGTATCAGTTATTTGCAATGCCTCAGCAATGTGGTGGCCAGGCTGGTTTTCCAACTGCTCACCCATCACTCAGCACTGGCGTCTGCGGATTCCACAGTCACCATTTGAGCTCCATCCCCCTCTCCCACAGCCTGATGCCCTGAGCCAGCAGCTCTGCAGCTGGACTGAAGAGAAGCTGGATCTAGGTTGTTCTCAGTTTAATTTCTCCTTTGGGAACTGCCTCCAGCTCTGTAATCAGTAGAGCTTAACTTTTTGCTACAGCAAACCCCATGATTTAGAAGTTGCGGCTTATCTTGCGGTTGAAGCATGCTCAGGGGACACAAGCCCATCACTTCCATGAGAACAAGATTTCCCAAAAAGCTGGTTTCAGATACAGACAGGGAGGCATTTACAGCCACAGGGAACAGGATGATGCCTGAAGTGGACGACTTCCCAGCAAGCTGGGAGCCTTGCTTTGGAGGCTGATGTAAAACACCCCAGACCCCTGACACAAGATCCCCGTGCTGCCCATCCTTCACACCACACAGAGAGGAGCAGACAATGCCCTGGCAATGCACAAAACCAGAAAAAAGCATCTTATTTCACTAAGCTTTCCCAAGCAGTGCTGTCATCTGGGCAGACCACTCCTTATAAAGAGCAAAGTCATGCATTTTTCCTGCTTTTGGTCTAACTGCTCTTACTTCATACATCTTTCATCCACAGAGACACACAATGGTTTTGCTGCTTCAGCATAACTACTTTGACTTTGTACTCTTCAACAAGTTAATATTTCTTCTGGGTAACAGCAGTATTCAAGTATGTGCACTTGACAGAGCAAACTGTGCTTTTAAACAGAGGTATCTTGGCAATTCTGACTGCGAGACTGATTGGCACAAATCAGACTGTGGGCTGACTGTGTGGAATTGCAGAGAATCCCCAGGGGTGCAGGGCTGCATAACAAAGTGCAGTGGAAGCTCAAGGCAGAAAGCAACAGCCACAAGACTCCACTACTGCTGGGCTCTCAGTGACCACCACTGGTCTGGGCAAGGCGTCAGAGCCTGGCAGGCTGCTCTAAGATGTGAGATAAATACTCAGTGGGTAACCTCAGCCCATCACATCTTCTCAAATCATAAAGCCCAAATGTTAGGTGCTAGATGAAGAGCAGCAGAAAACAAACCATTAAACCACACAGCTATGCAAAGTGACAGTGTTACCATCACTTGAGCACTGCATATATTTTAGTCCCCTTACCTCAAAGGTGAAGATTTAAATTAATGCCCCTCTAATAAAAGAATTGCATTATTCTATTGCAATTGAGGATCTGATCACCTAATCTGAGAGTTGAATTAGATAAGAGTATTGCATCTTATAATTCAAGTTCTGCAGAAGGTCTATCAGGCATTCATTCAAACTTCCTGGGAGGATGCAGAACAAGCCCTGAGGAGTATGTGAGCAGGGGACCATCAACACCCACCTGGACTGTGGCAGGAACAGCCTCAGGCACCTGATACTTCAATTCATGAGCAGTTTGCTGAGATTTTGGCAGCAGGAATGGGTAGGACAGGGACCGGTATTTGGGTTTCATAATCTGCACGGGGGGGAAAAAACAGATAAAGAAAAAATGCTTGAAAAAATGCTTGCAACAGATAAAGAAAAAAAATGCTTGCAACATATCAGGAAAAGGAAATAAACCAGATGCCTACAGAGAGCAGGGGGATGAGGCAAGGCTGCCCCCAGCAGTGACACCCACACCCACCTTGGTGAAGTTCCAGCGCTGGATGAAGTGCCGGGCGACGTCGCGCGCGGCTCGGCCGTGCACCACGGAGGAGATGTCATGCCAGGGCATCCTCGGCGTGGTGTACCTGTCAATGAAGTCTGGGGGACAGGGGAGCATGGCTGAACTTCCTCAGACAGAGGACATGAATGTGGAAAAGCACAGAGTCCCCCTCTCAGACTGAGGGTTCTGGGACATGGCACCAAGCAGCCCCATGGCAGATGACTTGGACTGCAGCAGCATAATTGGCCCTAAAACCCCTCAAAAGGAGTTTTGCTGCTTTTTCATAGCAATCAAACCAAACCAGCCTTGTTACCTCTGGCTTGGAGGCAGGAAAAATATGATCTGAGACCAAAAAGGTGCAGAAGAAAGTCTGGGAGAATGTAAAGACTCCCACTCACCAGCAAAAGGCTTGTCGAGTTGAACCCAGTCTTTAAAGACGAAGTTGCAATAGTCCTTTCCGTGCCAGAACCTGGTTTCCCCAAGAAGTTCTCCAACACCTGTCTTCAGGCTACGGATGGATCCTTTATCTGTCCCAGGCAAACAAAACAAAAACATGCTCCAAAGTCATGGCCATCCACTGCACACAGCAGTGAGAGACTCACAGCCATGGAGCAGCACTGGTGGGACCTGCCAGTCCCAAGCAGCTGAAGCTGGTTTCTCTCTAGTCCTCCTGTTACTTTCAAGGGATATCTGCTAGTAATTTTTGCTCCCTATTTAAGTATTTTTTATACAATCAGAAGAGGCTATACATAGGAGTCTGTTATGGAAATGAAAAGCAGATGCTGAATTTTATCTTGGACTACATCACCCTATAACCATCTGCCTTTCCCAGTTCAATAACAACTAAATATTTCCATATGGCAGTCCACATCATGTATATCATCTACTTCATATATTTTACATTAATAGTGGACTAATTCCATTTTCTCTGCTATAGAGTTTATTATTTTGCCTCACTAGCAGGGTGTATCTCGTCTAATAGAAGTATTTATTATCTAGAATAAGATGTTCATGTTCCCTCATGAAGTATTGTGGGTTTTCTTAGTATTAATTTGTTCTTTCCAAATAGCAGCGTCATTTTTGATACAATTTTACATGCTAACAAACAGATCCTGAATTCCAAATTCATGTTGATTAAAAATGGTCTAAAATATTGTACGCAGGGATATTCCCTCCTAACAGCATCCCTTTTCCAAAACACATATTTTTGGGCAGTGAACTCTTTTTTCCTCACTCTTAAAAAAATCCAAAAATGTTGTCCTAGACCATGAACAGTTAACTGCTGTTATTTCCTGATCTTGAGAGCAGCCTTCATCTGTGACACCAAATACTTACATAGTAACTACACAGCAATGCCACAAGCAGAAACCTCCTCCTAGCCCAACCATGCTACCAGATAACCATAAAACCCCTTGGCACACAGAACAACCAACTTTTAACAGTCAACAAAACACACACTGGCAGCAGCACAAGACCAGGGGACACAAAGCAAGCCCTGCCAGTGCCGCTGTGACCCTGCCGAGCCGAGCTGAGCCAAGCCATGCCAGAAATGCCATGCAGCAGGTTTGCACCACAGCTGCTTGGGAAGCTGGAGCTTCTAGTGAGAATCCAGGTGGAGCTGGGGAATCACTGACTCCACATGCTGAGGTGGGAATGGGGATGTGTGGGACACAGGCCAGCACACGCTCCTTGAGCCATGCTCGATGACTGCACAGTGACTCACGAGTGAGCAGGAAGGCACAGGGGAGACTGACTGCACCTTGTCTCCACAAAGACATGGAAATGCTTTGTTGCCTGCCACTACTTTGTAACCAATGTTTTAAAATTGGCAATTAATGCCTTAGAGGAAGATGTTTGCAAGAGGATGATGCTGAAGAACTGCTCCTCACTCCATTCCTGTGCCCAAAGGCATCTTGGAAAGGTACCAACACTGGGACAGGCCCTTCCAACACCAGTCCCGAGGTGGGAACAGCTCAGTGCTCACAACCACCCAACTCCTGTCTCAACTGAGTGTGCTTTCCTTGGTTTTAACTAGAAGCAAAAGAGGGGACAAAAGTCTTTGTCCAAACAGAGGACTGGCAGTAGACATTCTGCTGCTTCCTCTCTCAGTTGCATGTCTTCTTGCATCAGGCTTATTTTAAAAATATCCAATACAGAACTTCCCAGTTCCAGTAACAGCTCTTTCCTTTACAGGATGAGAGCTGCTGAAATCATCACATACCAGAATCAGAACTATTTCTGCAACTGTTCCCTGCTGTCATTATTGCAAATTTTTTGTTTGCTTGTTTGTTTGATTTTGGTTTGTTGTTGTTGTTGTCGTTTCAAGGTTTTTGATTTGCAATTTCTGGAGAAGGCTCTTCTGCCAGGATGTCCATGGAGGATGGTTAAGGATGCTGGGAGAACAGCAAGCAGCAAAGGCTGATCCTGGCACCCAGCCTCACTCTCACCATAGTTATAATGCAAAAACAACAGCAGCTAAAGCCTGAAGGGGTCCACAGCACTGCCTTCCTTCACTTACCCTCCCGAGGCTCAGTGAGCCCCTGTTTGGATTCACTGTGGTGATGGAACATTTTCAGATGGGGCCTTAAACTCTGGATTATATTCGGTTGGCTCCTAGTGGGGCTAGAGTAACCTGCAGAAAGTCAAGATGCTCTATTCATGGCAAAAACATATCCACCTCTGCCACCCTGGTGCCTGCTCCTGTCTGAAGACACCTGGCAGACAGGAACTCAAACCAGATGTCAGTTTGCTGAAACTAAAGAGACTGCCAGGCAAAGGACCAAATAAAGCACCCGGCTGGTTTTAACCCAAACAGATGTAAGGAAGTACAAAGCCATGGCTGTGTCCTGAGCTGACTGCAATCAAGACCCCCATAAGGAGCCAGAGGCAAGAGAAGGATCTGCAGGGAGGAGATGGAAATTCCAGTAAGTTCCCTCATCTTCAGGAGCCAAGGGCTTCCAGGAAGAATTTCATTGCGGAGCAATTGCCAAGCTGATCCTTGTAATTCTGGCACTGAAGTAATCTTTAATGTCGGGAATTAAAAGCTGCATTTAAATATTCAACTGTTGAACAGACTTTCCTCTCTAGCAAATTTAGAATATTTCCATTTAAATAAACTTATTTAAAACCTAGCTTTTAACACTAGTCTACAAGACAGGATAATCCCATTCAGAAATTATTTGCTTATTATAATAAATCCAAGTTGAAAAATGAGATTCCATTCTCTCTTGCAGGAATGAACACTTTCCAACAAAACAAACATTAAGAATCACATACACTGTATGACATTATCTGATGGCTCATGAAAATTGCTAATTAGCTAAATAAAAAAAACAACATAAAACCTTTCTTTGCTATTTTGCAGTGACACAAATTTACATGTTGACTACACACAGCTATTCTTCTGATAGTTAGGTAACTTGTCAACTTTCCTTCCATACAAAGAACAGATTGCCCCAGAAATCATGAGAACGTGCACATACACCCACCCATCCACCTCCACACATCCTTTATATACATTATTTAGCTGAACATCACTTACTTGACTCACTGTCGATGCTGCTGACGCTGTCAGCATGGTGCATGCCGTGCCTGTGCAGGTGCTTGTAAATGCTGAACCTTGAAAACTTTTTGGGTTTGCCTACTCCTTTCATTTTCAACGTGTCTGGGGCATCATCAGCATTTCTCTCAAACAAGTGGCTCTCTGGGGCCAGAGTTTGAGGCTGCAGTGGGACATGTTCAGTTGACTCTGCTGCAGACTTAAAAGACACAAGACATGGCTGCAGGTCAGGTATGAAGAGTTCCCCTTTAACTACAGATTCTCATGCAGATCAGTGCTCAGAAACAAACATGAGGCAAATTTTGCTCTGTGACAGACACACTGGTGGGAACTGTGGCATATGGTCCTTCCCCACTGCTTTCTGGGCAGAGTCTGTACTGAGGAGGCACTCGCCAGGAAAGCCTAGCAATATTAGCAGCATTTAGATCCATAAACTTACTCTGGATTATTACTCCCCTTTAAATTCTCATCAAGCTAGACCTCTCAAATTATTAGAGATTAGAAATTATATGTGGTTGCATACAGACCTAGGCTAGCAGAAAGCTCAGCAAACAAGGCAGCTGCTGAGGGCACAAACAACAAACATCACAGAGCACTCTGCAAATGCTTACTCTGCATTTCTAAGTTTTGTTAAGAAAAGAGTGGTTGCCCAGATGTGGATGTGGATGCCCTATCCCTGGAAGTGTTCAAGGCTAGATTGGGCAGGACATGGAGAGACCCAGTCTAGTGGAAGGTGTTTCTGCCCATGATGGAGGCAGGAACAACATGATCCTCCAACCCAAACCATTCTAAGATTCTATGATTTTAAGAACACAGACTTCAAACTCTGGCTGCTGTTCCAAGGTCCAGGGGAAACCCACCTGTCTTATCTCTGTGCCCTAGAAGGGCTTGTCAGTGCATAGCCCTAAAGAGTCATTTGATGCTTAGATCCTTCCTCTCATCACTTATTTGTCATTAAAGCTCCAAAACCCAACCCTAAGCTCAGAAGAGGACACAGCCTGTTCACCCCTGCCCCAGCCCTGCTGTGGCTGACCATGGCCAGCAGCTGGAGCAGCCCACTTACTGCCAGGTTGGCGGTGGACACGGACTTGGTGGCGGCGGCGGCGCGCTTGACGCTGCCCACGTCGGTCAGGCGGTGCTCGTCGTCGTCCCAGCGCCCGTAGGCCAGGTCAATGCCACCCACAAATGCCACCGACTGGTCCACGATCACCAGCTTCTCGTGGTGGGCCCACAGGTACACAGAGGAGGACACGTGGTCTGGGTGCCTCATCACCTGTGAGGAAAGCAGCACTCGAGCTCAGCATCACTGTCAAACTGAAATCCTTCCTGGCAGAGAGCTGTTCTGGCTTTTTTGGCTGTTTGGGGTAATGGGCAAATGCTGGAGCTGTTACTGGAAGCTACTCAATTTTCCTATAGCTGGTGTCATCCATATGGCAGGCAGGTGTTTCCCTAGGATGCAGGAATCCCAGACAGCAGCGTTTACTGATGTTGGGATAGGTCACCCTTACAACAGCTTCACAGGAGGACCACAGTCAAAGAAACTGCTTCAGCTGAGCTGTAATAGCTGAGCTTTCAAACACAAAGCCTCCTCTGAAAGAAAACAACATATTGGTGGTCTGAGTCACTTCTTTGGTTGTTGCCATCACACAAGTGAAATGAGAAGTTGGGTGGCTTTTCCCCCCACTTAAAATCAAGTTGTTTGGCATTTATTTAGGAATTTCTTTTTGACAAATGCCTACAGAACCCTAATTCCTGTATCTAAGCTCAGAGTTTTATTTATGATGATAGAGCCACTAGACCAGCTTCCTGGAGAAAAAGCTACCAAGTTTCACCTGGCTGCTCCCAAAACCTGTGACAGCTTGTGCGTATCATCCACTTTTGCTGCAAAGATGATGAATGGATGCTTCCCTTCACTGTGACAACTGATCAAGTGAAAATAAACCAATTACTCTAGCATAACAAGTATCTTACTGCTCATTAAGGTGTATGTGTCTCTAAGAGACTATCTACTGGTTTGTCTGCCACAGCTGATTTTCAGCTTGGTGCCAGAACAGCAGTGTAACAGCACAGGACAGTGAAATGTTGGTCTGCTGTGGTGGGAACATTAATGCCCAGTGTTGACTCTCCTTATTCACATTTGAGCAGAAATGCTGAAATGAGACAACATTCTCAAATTTTAATTTTCCATTTGATGTAACCTCATTAACTTGTCACAGGAAATACACTTCTTGGGAATTAAGGCGAACAGTTGCTTTGGCAAATCTAAACTAAGCAATTTTATGTTCCATTAGAACCTAAAGAAATGAAGTTGCCAGATGTGGCAGTCACTACATGGATGTGTCTTGTCAGACTATTCCCACTGCAATGGTGGGAAACACTCCTGAACTTGCAGTTCCCAGCCAAGTACACCAGGGTCAGCACCAGCTATCAACAACTGAATGCAAACACCCTCCACACAGCCCTGTGCAATTAATTACCTTGATGTTTGGATGGAGGTGCATGAGCGTCCGCTTGCTGTATTCACTGTTGATCCCCAGGGCAAGCTCTACCTCTTTGTACAGCATAACAAAAATTCTCACTCCTTGTTGCTGTCAGAAATAAAAAAGAACACATGGAATACCAGCACATCAATGGATACAGTTTGTTTCCAAAAGGAGGAGAAGCTAAGAGGCAGTAAATGTGTTGTGTCTGCTGATGGAAATGCTGACTGAGGTTACTTGCTCTTGGTTATGCTCTTTCAGATCCTCCATGGGGACCCCACATCCTGGTAGGACCAGCCTGCTTGGGAAAGCTCTCCAGCTTTCTGAGAAGAGCTCAGTACCTGGGTTTGGGTGGGTTTTGTTGTTTTTGTCTGAGCCATGCCAAGGCCCATCCACAGGTCATTCCTGCAGCAGCTCCTTTTACACACCCTTTTAGGTAGATTTTCCAAGCATGATTCACTCCAATCATGTTCATCCACTGAAGTTCAGCGTTCTGCTGCTTCATGTTGCCCTGAGGGTTGCCCTCAGTTAAATGTCCCTGCAGGATGACACGACCAGTGAGGACACACTGACATCCTCCTCCTGAAGGGGATGCCACCAACTCAATACCAGCAAAGAGGTTTATTCTGCTGGTAGAGATAAACAAGCTCCTGGAATTGAGCATTGAGCAGTGCCAAAAACATGGTGCTTTTTGTGACCAGCACTGTATCCATGGCAGGGATTCTAAGAACTCTTGTTAAAGCATTTTCCAATGTGCCAAGTGCCTCCCAAACCTTGGCAAATACTGGTCACACACTGGGACACCTCCACTTCCCATAAATTAGCATGGATTAAGAAGCTTGCACTAGAGTTTGCCAGCTTAAACTTGGAACCCTAAACTTTCCAAAGCCTTTTGAGTTCCTATTCCCATGAAGCTGCCACCAAAAGCTAAGGCAAGCTGTGGATGATATTCGGGTCTCCACTGCACCCAGGGGAGTCCAAGGCAACACTGCACACACAGAAAGGACAGCCTCACCCCTACACCATGACATCAGCTTGCTGACTGCCCTGTTGAGTCAAAAAACACCACAAGTGACAGAGTAAGCATTTCCAGGAGCTGACCTCACTCACCTATCACTATGGTCATAAGAAAATCCACGTCAAAGTCATAAAAAGAAGCCAAATTCCTCCTTTGAGTGAGTGATGCCTTGTGGCTAGTTTATTTTTGCCAGAAAATAAGAGTAATTCCGAATCAACAGCAGTCAGACACAAAGCTCTCATTTTTTATCTAAGTATGTGGAGGGGTGAGGACTGTGATGACAACTGGCTTCAAAGGGGAAAGAATCAAAGACTATTTCAGCATGTCATGGAATCACAGAATGGTTTGGGTTGGAAGGGAATTTCAATACCATCTTGTTCCACCCCCAGCCATGAGCAGGGACACCTTCCACTAGACCAGGCTGCTCAAAGTACCATCCAACCTGGCCTTGAACAATTCCAGGGATGGGGCAGCCACAGCTTCTCAGGCAGCCTGTGCCAAGGCCTCACTGCCCTCACAGGGAAGAATTTATTCCCAATATCTAATCTAAACCCACCTCCTTTTAGTTTAAGTCTGTATCTATGTGGACTTCTGCCCGTCTACTACAGCAAGAGTTCAAGAGGTTTCCCAGCCATGGGAGTAAGCCTTGTGACTCACTGCTGATATGGGCAAGCTTTTTAGCACTGGTGTTATCACAGGGTATGTAAACAGCTGGAACACTGCCCACACTCATAAACACATCACAAAGTGCTCAGCCTTCCCTGCACTGCTAAATTACATAAATCCCATGGAGAGCATGGACAGCAGCATGTCTTTGACCTACCAGGAACTGAGGCAGTTGTAAAGCAAGGTTTTGACCTACCAGGAACTGGGGCAGTTGTAAAGCAAGGCTAAAGTGACCCAAACCTGGGGTAATCAAGAGGATCTACCCTTCTGCCTCTGAGCTCTTCCAAACCAAAACAAGGGGAACAAATCAAAACATGTGGTTTTCCAAGGCCATTTGGCAAGATGCTTTAACTCTCCTCTACCAAAATGCTGGTGGAAGTGCTCCAGCCCCAGTATGACCCTCTGGCTGGGTGGATGCAGGGTGAAGGTGCAGCTGGAGCTCACTCACTGCTTTCCTCTTGAGGATGCAGTCCAGCCTCCAACGATTCCCTTCCACCACCGGTCGCTTCATGAAGATTTCAGGGCTCAGCCTAAGAAAATAAAGGTATATAAAAAACACAGCAGATGTAGCCTGCAAACAAAGCACCTGCCTAAATAACCAACTTGGGAAGCAAAGGAATTGAAGTTTAAATAAAGTGGATGTGAAAGCTCATATCCCAGAGTGATGCATTCCCCAATATCTTGCTCTTTCTTCTTTAATAACTGAGCATTACAGAGGGCAGGGGACATGTCCAGCACATTCATCTTCATACTCAACAACCCACGAGACCAGGCTGAACAGTGATGTATAAATAGGGAAATTTGGACTCTATCTCTGAAAGAAAGATGCAACAAAAGAAAACCCTGAGGTAAAGCTGAAAGAAACATGCAGACATAAAAAATAAATAAGAGTGGGATTTCAGTTCTCCAGGTACCTGAGCTATCTGAACAATCTGAACAGAACAAATTTGTGCTGAATTTTCCTTGCTGCCTGAAGACAAAGCAATAAGATCTCTCAACAGGACATTTTATCGCTTTAAGGATTACAAGAAATAGTTAAGCAATCTCAATCTAACTCCTGCATAGCAAGGTGACTGAATTTCATTCCTTTACTTTTGTACCAAGCATGGCCACTTGGGCTCGGATAAAGCATATTGCTACATCCTATTTTTATCTTATACATCAAGACCTAAGCAAGTTTTGGAATTCCATTATACTTTAACAATTGTCTGAATAAAACACTAAGTAAGAGACAATGGGTCTGAAATGGGATGTTCTTGAACTGCCACCTGATGTTGCATAGGGGGAATCCATGAGCATTGAGCAGACCAAAGGGACACACCCACAAGATGCTCTCACCACTGGCATAGGGCCTCCCAAAGCAGTGAGGAGGAGCTGAAAGAGGATCCCATGCAGGATCCCATGCCAAGAGCACAGCTGAGCATCCCTGTTCCCTGATACACTGAAAGACACCCATGCCCCTCAGATTTGCAGCTATTTACACTCCTGAGGAGCCCCTCAAGACACCACATTTGCAGTTCAGGTGGTGCCTCCGTGCAGTTTCAGGCATTTCCGTGGAGGGAGACAACCAAGCTGTTGATCTGAAGCGTGTGCTTTTGCTGCCAGCCCTCCTGAAAAGGCCTTTGAATACAACACAAGGAGAGGTTTGGGTGTGCTGCCAAACCATCTGGCTGCAGGGCTAGCTGCCATACTGTAGGGCTCCAAACAGTGCTGCATTGTCAGGAGTGTCCCCGAAGAGACAGCTGGGCAACACCCAAACATGTCAGTACGAACCACCAATCTGTGATGAAAATTTCTTCCTTAGCAGCTTCCATGGCATTTGCAACGTCTTCAAAGTACCACTTGGCATTGACATACCTGCAAAAGCAAACAGAGTGCAGAGTTATGCTTCCTCCCCTTCATTAAACAAAGTACACAGCTGAAGAGCGATGGGGTTCTGTGTTAATGACATTTATGTTCTCTTCTCAAAAGCAAACATAATCCTAATTTCCAGAATCAGTAGAACACGCAGGGAGAATTCAATGCTGCTACCAGTAGCTTGATGAAACAGCACATTAAGGGAATATTAAATGCCTCTTGGCACTTCTGCCAACTTCACACAATATTCGTGGGTTCTGCTTGACATGCAAGCCAGGTTTGTCTCTCAGGAAAGGATGATGGAACGGTATTTCCTTTGATTTATGGGAAGTACTCAGGCAGAGGTTGTTGCAAGGCAGGTGTTGCAGGGAAAGCACTGGTCTGCTTCCAGCTAGAATCCAGTTTTTGAGGCACTTCTGGGAATGGATTAGCGCAGTCAGATTACATTGGGGACAGAAGGATTTCTCAGGGGCTGCTGTGTGCACAAAACCCAGCCACCCTCCAACTATACCCAGGTCTGCATTTGTTGATTCCCTTTTCTTCTCTTTATCCTTACAATGACAAACACCCAACACACTTGAATTTAAGCAGAACTTGACAAACACAACGAGCTGTGACACAGAGCTCCAGCCACCAGCACTGCTACTGTGTCCCAGGTGAAGAAAGCCTTTTTTGTTTGCAACTCCCTTAATTATCACCAGTCCCCACAGCTAGCAAAGGCTACCAGCTGTGCTCATGAGAGCTGGGGTGCTGAGGGCAGGCAGGTAGCAGTGCTCACCACTTGGCCAGGGTGTTCTCCTGCACGGCCGCGTAGGAGCCGAAGCGATGCTCCGTCAGAAAGTCCTTGCCGTGCTTCCGCACGAACTCGTCTATGCCCTGCCTCCACCACTGGGCATGTCTGTAGCTGTTACACTTCAGAATCAGCGACCTGCAAGAGCACAGGGCAGGAGGATGAAGCCATTTCCATTTGATTGGGCTGCTCATCGCTGCCTGTCCATGTTGGTAAATGCATCTGTACCAGTCATATTTTATTTACACAAAAAACAGGGACTTCGCTGTTGTGTTTGCAAAAGAATGCTCAGCACTGAGCTGCTCTGAGTGACTAATAGTATTGCACTGCCAAGCACAAAAACCCACCCATGTTTAAATTATTAGCACCAGCTTAACGTGGAGTTGGAGCCAGCTAATGTTGTATTTTTTAAGAGATGAATTTATACTGTGTGCTAACATAAAAACATTAAATATCTCTTTATCCCCCACTAGCATATCTTTTGAGTAATACTCCATTGGGATGCAGAAGAAAAACATCCCTGCTTGCAGCATAAAGAGAACAGAGCCTAAAAAATTACCTAAGCAATTACTGCCAAACCAGACTGTGCAACTCAGCATGCACTGTGCTCCAGGACCCAGCAATAACCACAGGGATGGACAAACAGGCTCCAAATGCCTCATTAAGACATGGGAAATCATCAGCATTAGGGCCAAACCCCCAGCAGGTCTGAGCACACCACCAGCAGCCACCCAGGCTTGTTAACCCCTCCTGCAGGGCAGCATCGATTCCTCCTTAAAAAAGCAAGAGCAAACTAAAATGGGATAAACCTAGTTGTTTTGTTACCTGGAGAGATTGTCGATCTGCAACCCATATTTAGTTTCTGTTTCTTTCTGGCCTATCTTGATGTTGAATTCCTTATCAACCAGCAGGACAAAGGAAATGGCCCCTGAATCAGGCTTCATGTACATCAGGAAAGAGTCCTTCACCACCAGCCACCTGTACAGACACAGCAACCATGTCACCTGCATTTCACACTCATGCCAGGCCTCAAAACGTGAGCCACAAAAAGAGCTGATAAAATAGAAAAGTGCTTCTTCAAAACACATGCAAATCATTTATCAGCAAAATCTACTAAATGGCAAAAATTATTCTCAGGAGCTAGACCAGGGGGTGGTTTTCTTGAGTAGGAAATTTTATGAACTTGGGTAATGAGTTTTAATTCAATATAGAACTTTTAGAGTATATAACTAACTTCTTTTTACAGGAGTCTTTAAAAATACAGGTTCCCTTGTTTAAGAAAACCCATGAGAACCTCCCTGGTCATAAACCTCTGAGCACAAGGTAAGGTGCCACGAGGATTCCTGCATCCCTGATTTTTATTCAGCTTGTATGCTATATGGGAGTTATTTGACATTTCTAACATTAATTCTGATGCTAGGATCACTTTCACTCCTATCAAAATATATGAACAAGGCATTTTGGAAATCTTTTATTGCCAAGCAACAGGCACGCTGTTAGAAACACATGAGGACGGATGACCAGCAGGTTTTACATAAATACTGTAGCCTGAAGGCAACTCTGGGGAAAAAACACATTTTTTACTGTGAATGGCATTTCTAATTTTTTCTCTCCCTGCAGCGTAGCTGGGGTAACCAGCCACCTCTGTCCCACACAGTTCTCCATCACCAGACCTTTGCTTCATTCTTCTGCACACCCAGAAACACACAAAGCAGCAAAAACACTGTAAAAATCTGTTCATTCTTGTATCTTTAGTAACAGCCTCAGCTCCTCAGCTACTCCCCGTAATTTTTTATTAGATCCCGAAATTTTTTTTCTTGCTTTCAGGGCCCTGAAAGAGGCCTGGCATCACCTCTCATTTGGTGCCAAAATACCCCCCCCGCTCTCTATTTGGCCCATAATTTCACTCTTAAACATCCCACAGAGTATATTTTCAAATATTCTCCCTTCTGTTTTTCTCAGGCAGCTCTACATGCCTGAGGAGTCCTGGCTGTGCCCATTCACAGCTTCACCCCACTATCCTCCTCCATGTCCCAGAATCCTTCCTTTAAATAACCCTCTCTGGGAAATATTACTGTTATTTGCTTATTTATTGGCGCATAAACTATCAGTCCCAGTGGGCTAAGATGGGAATGCAGTGTCTCACTTGTGATATTCTGCACACAATCCCACTCAAACACTTCTCCTACCCCCTTTCTAGGCTCTAAAGAAAAATGGAGATCCATCAGAGCTGGATGTGCTACTGCCACCACTACAGCCTGAGCTCTGGACAACACAAGAAAGGGTTAACTAGGAGAATCAAGAGGAAAAGGCATTTTTTCCCCATAAAAAAGAAGAAGAATTGGTGACAGTTTAATGATTTGACCTGAAAGAAGCTCACATCTTTATCTCCTTGTGCCCTCATTATAGAGATCTTCTGTAAACCTAAATTAAGAAATGTTGGAAAGATTGCGCAGAAATAGGACCTTTTCTTCACAAGAATGCAGAAAGCTTTTGTTAGAAAACAGAACTATTAAAGATAAAACTAATGAGAGCCCATAGGTGATCACAAAATCCACAAGTGCATAATGCCTGGGGAAGCTCCATTGACTAAGAAATTGTTGCTGTGAGGCAGATACGTATATTTAGATTCTCAAATGGAAAGATTTGCCTGGGAAGGGCATGCTCCAGGAAATACACCCTGCATTTTTTGGAGGCTGCCTGGTAACACAGGTACTCCCCCACAGAACACATCTCTCAGCCCCTGGCAACACTGAGACCTAACACAGAGGGTAAAGGGATGGGAACAGCAAATGATGTCTGTCTGCAGCACGAAGGGGACATGGGAACAGGAGAAAACATTGGGATTCAATACCTGCAGTAATAAGCAAGAGGCAATGTATTTAATGCCAAGGTTAATTGCACTAAACAGCTCCTTAGTGCTGCAGGTCACGTCTGATTTGATCCTGCTCTGAAGCAGTCCAATGAGTGTTTCAATTAATTGATTTTCATTTTGTAAATTGAGGAAGGGAAGCTCAGAAAGCCAGGCTGAAATCTGCCAGGGGCAGGTCACCAGCCACATTTGCTCCTGAAGGCACAGAGCCACCTGTGCTCCTGCAGCTTTTCCTGCTGAGGGAGGTCACTGCCATTTCTGTCAGCTCTAGGAAATCCTAGATCTTCTCTGAAGTAACATGTCCCTTCTGTGAACTCCAAAGGATAAAAAAAAAAATCACCACACAGAAGGGTGAGGCAGGAAACAGCCCACGGGCCGTTCCAACCTGAAAATCTGCGGCTTTCATAAAAAAAGCAAGATTCTCTCTCAGAGATTTTTTAGGAGAAGAAGACAAAAGGGGATTTTTGTGTGCCCAGGGAGCACGTGGCATCCCCCCTGCCACCCCAGCAGTACCTTTTGGACCAGCGGTAGCACATCCTCCCTTGGCCGCAGCAGTTCAGGCCGGGAATGCGGTGGCCCCCGGAGCGCTTCATGATGAACCCTTCTCTGCAAGGACAGGAACAGGGTCAGGGTGGGGGATGGCCTCACCTGGAGGTGCAGGAGGGATCTGGAGGGGGTGCTTGCTGAACCCCCAACCCTTGTGCCTAGGGCTGGCTCCTGTCACCTCCAGCTGTGCCCAAGCAGCCCCTGTGCTGTGCCCTGAAAGCTAGATGAAGGGCGAAAATAACAACCCCAGAAGAAAATAATGGAGTTTTAAGAAGCACAGAGTCCCAGTTTATAGCACAGGAAGCAGAAAATTAAGTGGCTCAACAGGGAGGGCTTCAGGGAGGCAAGGGTGGAAACCCCGTAAGTGCTGTCGCACAAAGCAGCTCACTCTCAAAAACATTTCTACAAATTGTAGCATTTCTGTCTGAACAGCAGTAATTTTTCATATCTAGATGGCAAAATATTCCCCAGACAGTTAGTGCTGAGGAAGGAAAGCTATTAATTTTAACAGTATTTATGTATAAAGCCATGCTCCTAGTGAATCATAACTCACAAAGACACAGCTCACAACTCACATGCCCTTCGGTCCCAGGTCGTGGATGAATGACAGCTGGCTTACTCCAACAAACTCCATCTAGGAAAGAAAAAGAGATTACTCATCTTCATAACCCTGAAATCCACAAGATTTTTGCTTCATCAAAGTGACTTGCCATAAAGACCTACAGAACATCCTGAGCAGATGTTACCCAGCACCACTTAAGCATCTTCAAGAAGACCAAGAAAAGTATTTTGGTTGAATTTTCTGTTCACTTATTTTAGATGTACTTTGGCAAACACACTTCAGGACAATTCAACTCCAATGTATCACAGGGACTCACTCCCTGGTATTCTCCCTTCTGGATCTTTGGCTGAAACAAGGACTCAAGTTTGACACTGTTCAGGGGTCTGTGTGATCTGTGTGGCTGCCTGAATCCCCTCCTTCCTCCAGGGACTCTCACAGAAAGACTGGAAAGGAAATGAGGACACATGCCCAGAGCTGGGAGCATTCTTTAATACCCCTATCCCATGGAGACAGCACAGGAGGGCTCAGCCCCACAACTCATTAGCATCCTCCAAAGCCACTGCAGCAGGTCAGTGCTGGACACACATCACTGCCCATCTGGTTCCACGAATTGAAAATCCACAGGAAAACCACAGTGGGGCAGGAGCAAAGCAAGTTCAAATCCCAAAGTCAAGGAACCTGCCTCCTCATGGCTCCTCCTGCTTCAGCAGGGATTGCAGGGAACGTAACAGTGAGCAAAGCTGGTGAGAAAGCTCAGCACGATTACGTTCACCTCTAAAAATAGGACACGGGGCCATTTCCACCAAGCAGGCTTTTCTTGGCACAGCAGGACATTCCTGGCAGTCTGATGGATATTAGCCCTGGGCCCCTTTAGCAGGGAGAAACATTCTGCCAGGGTGTCCTGTGCAGGACAGGGCTGGGGCAGGCACAGGAGTCATCTTGCACAGCAGAACCTTGTCTGCACCCAGGCACTTCTAATTTATTGTCACATCAAGTTGTCTGAGTGCAGAAAGGTGCTCAGGGCAGGGTGAGGGCAGGTGTCACTGTCCCTTTGGCCAGCAGCAAGCCAGAGGGAACCTCTAACAGCACATCTTGGCAATGAACCCTGCTGGGGCTGCAGTCCAGGGCTCAGCCCATGCTTCTGATCACTGCTGGGACAAGAGGCCGCTTTGGTATCAGCTTCAGGACATGCCCATCCACACCCACAGCAACTCCAAGGAAAGGCTTTCCCTTCTCAAGGAAAGGGCCACTGTCACCTCTCTGGCAAACCAGGGCCCTCATCAGCAAAATCCAATTTTGCACAGGAATTACATGGGTGGACCCCTAAGTCTCAAAGACATTTTCAGACACCAAGTATAATAAAAAGCATCAGTAAATTTGGAGTCCAAGTCTATCTTGCTGTTATGATGAGGTTAAGCAATAGGACCGAAGATCCTTCTATCTCGTGCTCAGCTGCTCCTGGGACCTTCCCAAACTTTACATATCAGCCAAAGCCATGGAGAAAAACAAAAACACTACTGCTTTCCTCTGAGTATCTCAAGGACATAAAGTAACCTCTACTCAGCTGAGGCAATTTTGATTTTAGGGTGATTTCAGCCTGTTTTCAGGAAGTGGTTAGTACACGTCATTCCATGCTATTTTACCAACCATCTTGCTCTCTCTGTTCTCCCTAAGTTTTCTGGAAAAGCACCAAGTGTGACCAATGAATGTTTCAGCTGTTTCTGCAGCAACACCCAAAGCAGGGTGGGAAGCACCTGCAAAAATCCAGTGTACCCTACAAGCCCTTATCAGAAGTCCCAAGCAAATTCTCAGGCCAGTTCTTTGTCTGGATCCCATTTTAACTTCTTCATGGCATTTCCTATCAGACAAATCAGAAACCCAGACATCTCTCTCACAGTGGGCATACACACAAAAAAAGCAAATAAATGTCAAAACCCTTTGAAAATGCTAGCTGGAACCAGAAAGCTGGCAGGAATTTGAGGGGCACTGCATGCAGAGAAATAATTGTCCAAAAAGAAGCAAAAAGGAAAACCAAGAGGAAAAATTACTTGCAGATACAGAACTACCACTACATAAAAGAAAAAGAAAGATTGTCTGGCAGTACAGCAACCTCATCTTCAGCCAAGCAGTTTCTGGAACAGCAGAGACAGGAGCCCATCCAACACATTGATCAAGTGTTGGTTTGTAAAAAGAACCAAAAAACCTTAAATAAATTCCTGCAGTGAGAAGGAAAATTCCTCAGCATAGTGCAAAGCATCTGATGGAATGATTTATTGTTACAATTCATTATTTTTACTGTCACAGTGCCTCATCTGAGGTGCTCATCATTCACAGAGAGGCAGGCAGGGCAGGCAGGAGCTTTCATCTCTGTCACATCAGAATTCCTGCACTGCCCAGCTGCCTCCCTGCGAGATGGCATCCCACTCTGGTTTCACAGTGACATGCAGCAGGATGCTTTTGGTATGAGATATGGGCCTGGAGAATTCAGCTTCAATCACATTGTTGTGGCAATGAAAAAGAAAAATAAATAACAAGGCGGATGGGAGTGATGGGCTGCAGGAGGACAGGCTATGGAAGATGGAAAACTGGCTGCAAGGTTTCCAACCATCCTGTCCTGCCAGCAATGTGGAGCATGCATGATTTATGTAAGTAAAAATTTCATAGAGCATCTGCATTTCAGAAAGGATTCAGTTTCTCTATGCTGTATTTTTTCATTTTGACTCTTGTTCTTTATTTAGTGGGTTCAGAAATGCATCAAAGCTCATCAGCAGTGGTCACTAGCAACAACGTGGAATTGCACACTCTTCAGAATGATACTGTTCAGCACAATTCCTTACACAAAAAAACCTTTGCTTATACAAAATACACATTAAAAACCCCTAAATGTGCTGCATTTCAAGTGCAATAGCTAGAAACACTGATGGGTTGGGTGGGGACCTCCACAAAGGTCTGTGGATCCAAGGGCTGTATCAGAAGCAAACCAGTGGCAACTCTCACTTCTCAGCTGTTCTAAATTGTGTTGCTTTTACTTAAGATGAGTTTTTTAGTCTCTCTAAAGTTCATGCAAAACATTACACACATACACACCCTCCAATCAAATCTTACTTTTTGTTTTGCTTGTGCATCTTTTAAGTATGGGAGCTTGCACAAAAATAATGCAAAGGTCCAATTAATAACATTTTTATACATAATCCAATTAAGCCTCAACATTTTGAGACTATATTCTTCCAATTCCCAATTTTCAGAAAAAAAAAAAAAAACTGTGAACAGTTAACACACTGAGATTCCCACAACATTCATTTTAACAGTAATTGTCTTAAAGCACTTCAACTATAAAAAGGTTTTGGAAAGAAGAAGACACTGAGATTTAATTACATGAATCAGATAATTTAAAAAAATTATTAAATATAAAAAGCTAGATGATGTACAACCTCTACAAAGTCTTGTAGTCACTGTGGACCTGATTCTTAACCTACCCAGAGATTTCAGGTCTGCAAAACCACAAGCTTGACTTGCAGGCTCAACTGTCTCAGTGCATGGCACATCCTCCAGACAATGTACAAAGCAGGTTGCTCTCACTGGCAAAAATTATATTAACCACAAATGCAAAATAAAAGTAGTAAAAAAGCAAATTCATTAAACTGTGCAGCTCAGATATAAAAAGCATCTCCTCAGAGATGCTACTGACCCAAGTAAGCTCTTCACAATGACCAAGGGTTACACTCCAGGCAGGTATCAGCTTGCCCTTGCAACTCCATGCCTGATTGTTATTAACAGAGTTCCTGATTTTAAAAAAGTCCTCAGTGCATGGATTTGATGAGAGGAACACAAAGGAGTCCAAATGTGCTCCAAGATTAAGACAGTTACAGCATTTGTCAGCATCCGGGCAAAAGCCTTCTCAACCGCAGGAAGAGCAAAGCCCTCATTTTGTTCTCAGGAAGACAAATACAGCTCCAGGGAAAGTGCCAGAAATGTTCACTTTAGTCTGAGAATGGTGGGGGTTGTTTGGGTGTTGCTCTAAATGAAGCACTTCCTTCCCTGTGCCCTCTTCCAGCATCGTCTGCAGGACCCGTGCCACCACCACGGGCAGCAAAGTCTTCCCCGAACACTTCTCTGGGGCCAAATTCAGAGAAAGCCAACAATAAACTGAGAATTTATGTGCAAAAGAGACATCTGGCTCCAGGGGCTGGGGACAGAAGGGCGATTCAGCCCAGGAGGGAGCACCCCACAGCTGCCCAGGAAGGCAGGGCTGCCCATCTCCTCCCCTGGCCCCCACCGTGCAGCCTGACTCAAACCACAGCCTGGCCAAAGCATCACCCACGTCCTCAGAGGAGCAGAAATGTTCCAAAATATTTGAAAAAGGCAACGCCTGCCTAAAAGTGACAAGCTGGATCCACACTGTGAAATAACTCTCCCCCGCTCTGCATATGCTACTGATCAAAATTGCCAAGTTATCCCGATCTTGCTTCTAGAACAAAAGATGACTCTTCCTCATGCACACTAACACAGCTCTTCACTGCATTGGAACTAAGCTCCACAGCCTGTCCCCTAAAGAAGCACTCTAAGAAATGCAGCTTCCTCAGCCTCAGCCTGAAGATTTCTTGCCATCCAGAGTGCAATGGCCAACCCCAATGGGCATTTTGTCCCATGGAACAAGTAGTGCTCAACACCGAGCTCTGCAATACAGGACACACAGTTTTAAAGTTTTTATACACAACATCCAGCTATGAGCTGCCAAACAACTCTACACAAGGGAAATACTGCAAAATAGAAGAATATCTAACAATAGCAAAAGTGGAAGAGAAGTGGCTGCTACAGAACCCCAAAGTTCAGTACTTTTGGCTTGTTTGAAAAGCAGGTGTTCCCAGTTATCACTCTGTGCTCAGAAATGTCACTAAACTCAGCAGCTACTCAGTGTGTGCATCAGATTTTGCTGGTAATACAAAAGATGAAGTAACACAGTCATTATGCAGCCAAAAAAAGGGGAAATAAATTACCGTCCCCAAGAGATGTCACAGCTGTGGCTGACAGGTGAGGACTTTTCAAGAAACATTCAAGGATGAGTTTCAAAAGAAATATATTTTCTCAAAATAGACCTGACGCTGGATTTGACATCTCTCCTCATTTCAATCAGTGTTGACTTGGGGAAATAAGCCAATTACCATCTCCTTTTGGAACCAAAAAAATACTCATTCACCTTTCTGGGTATCCCACTCACACAAATTCAACATCACTATTGTCCAGGGAAATTGCACAGAAGAGAAACCTGAGACAAATCTGCATCCAGAGCCACATACAAAGCTTAGATTGAAGGAGCAATTAAAAATATGGTTTGAATTCCAATTTTTAAAATATTTAAAACCTTAGCTTACCATCTTAAGCAGTCTGCAGAATTAAACAGAATCTCACTACATCATACATGTAGAACCAGCTGTCTGGACTGAACTAGCTTGAGGAGGTTATCACTGCATTATACCAGCAACCTCTAACACTGAGGCATTTCTTTGGTTTTAATCATTTTACATCTGTGTTGGAGAAATCAGCTAAGCCAAAATGCTCACAAAAACAGCTGTAAAATGTTTCTTGCAGAAGCTGCATGTCTTCTTCCAATGAATTCAGCATTTGTAAAGTGAATATTCTTTAGACAATTAAGCAAACTAATTTCTACTTACTGTTCCATGGTAGTTCCTGTACATTGGCATTTTCAGGATATTTGTCAAGTAGTCCTCCAGCTGTTTCTACAATTAAAATATGGAAACTTTAGATAGAATGTGGAGGGTTTTTTTGAAAATTCCTATAATCCAACTGTCTGGCATTAGGAAGCAATCAAGAAATCAGATCCACTTATCAGTTTGAGTGGATAAATAAATCCATTATTATGTACTCACAGGATATCATAACTCAGCACCATAAACAGTTTGGTCATAGGTTGTTTACAGTTCATAGTTCTGTTTGTACCTTCCAAGAGCAGACCTGTTCTGTGGCAGGGTCACTTTGGAGCTCAACTTTTGTGACTGAGCTAAAGTTTCAGAACAATTTTAAATACCAAATCAGTCCCCATTGTTTCTGACCTACAGGAATCAGCTTTGTGAGAAAATAGGCTCAGAGGCAACTGAGAGAGCCTGTTTAACCAAAACAAAAGGTTCATGGGGTGAGGAAAACAGGGACCATGTTGTCCTGTCCCAAGGACACAGAGAAAGCAGTGGCTGGGCCTGTCCTCCCCAGCAAGGGAGGGAGAAGAGAAGAAACAATGTGGGAAAAGTAATCTCTTACCATCCTCATGGTTAAAGGGAAAACAAAAAATTAAACTGTCTGGGCATGGGAAGCTGGGCAGAATCCTACAGGACACAAAGCAAACTGAAAGGAAACAGGAGTTTAAAAAAAAAAAAAAAGGCATCTAAAAAGCATCTAGAAAACAGTTTTCTTCATCTTTTAAACCTACACAAACTTCCCACATATCAGAGAAGCCATGAACAGCAGGGTTTCTGCATGGCACAGCCACAAGACACAATCCTTTAATCCTTTGGGCCTTGAAGTTCCAGTGGCACAAAGCCCAGGGAGTGAGGGAGGGAGCAGCAGAAAGAGAACGATAAGCACAGTCTGAACAAACATGGGGTTTTTAACTTGCAAGCAGCAAAGCTGCAATGAGGAGGTAGGAAGACATCCACCCTCTCCATGGAAGGGCCCATCTGTCAACATCTGATGAAGTTACACAGAACACGTGTGCCTGGGCTAAAATTACCCACTTCAGCATCAATAGCCTGACTGTCATCTCCTCTTTCAGAGGAGGATGGCATTGAAATCTCTCAGATTTTGATGGCCACGGGGCTGCCTCCATCTCACAAATTGACTCTGCAAACTGCCCTGTCTATCTTTAAATCAGAGCAGGTGGGAGGAGGGGAACCACAACTCCCAGCATCACAGTGTTCCTCAGCTGCAGGGGAAAGCTTTGCCCATATGAACCCCAGGAGCAGCATCCTCATCACTGCACAGCAGAGAATTTGGCATTAAAGCTGGACTTGTCAACGCCAAACGTTGTCAAGCAAAATACTGTAATGATAACAAACAAGGTTTTTGACAGTGTGTGGCTTTGCAAGCACCGTGCCAGGCTTCCCTGCACCTCAGAGCATCCCTGTGGCCCCCAGACTGAGGTGGGCACTCACCCTCCTGCTGGAGAAGTGCTCCTCCCGCACCGTGCTCTCCGCCGTGTGCGGCAGACTCGGCATCTGCCTCGGCTCTCCCCTTTTGATGGATTGTCTTCTCACCGTGTGACTGGAAGGAAAAACACACCCCAGCATCAAGTCTCAGGGCTGCAAGTGTCTGTATGCCTCAATACATAAGCCCTCTTCTGCAATGCCTTTACTTTTCCTATGCAAGAGCTTAAAAATTGACAGGTGGGCAGGATAGTCGAAAAAACAAACCAGAAGAGAAGATAGTGTGGATTCATTTAACAAGCCAGTGTGATCCAACTGGCTCACAAACAAAAATGAAACATCAGAGTTTGATTTCTGGCAGCCACAATTTTCCCTCATAAGTAAAGGGAGCCTACACCCTGTTTTTAGAGCATTCTGTTCCTCCAGCTCTTAACCCGTTATAATTTTACCTTTCCTATCATATCCCAATGTTTGTCTATATCAGGAGGCTCTCACTGACCTACACCATTCTCCTCCCACTTCTTTTCTCCTTCCCTTTACATTTCCAGCCATCCCAAGCACCAAGACCAGCCTGGCCAGGGACCTCCATACCTCCCACATCCTGCCCATGCTGTCAGAAAGCCAAAAAGCTCCAGCAATTTCCATTAACATTATCACAACCCTTTTTCAAGTTCAAGGTGAATCCAGCTCAAAAGCTGATGACCCAGGAGAGAATGTTTTCTGCGTCAGCAGAGAGATGTTTTCATCACTTAGATTATGGCTGCTAAACACATACATTAAATATTTTTATTACAGTTGGTAAATATTCACAGAGAGTGAATTCTTCTTCCCTCTACTCCTTACAGCAAAGTAAGTGGGACTAGTGGAGCCAAACAGATACAATACTAAAAGTTAAAAGATCCCATCTCCCAAAGCCCACAGGGATGCACACTCACCTCCTGGTGGGGATAGGGATGCGCACAAAGGCTTTGTACCTCAGCAGCTCCCTGTGAAACTCCTGGAAGTGCTTGAACTTCCTTTTCACATGCCAGACGAACTCTCCATGGGTCAGCTCGATGGTGTAAACATTGGGGCTTGGTACCTGCAGGGGAGAACATCACCACATGGGATGCAAGTTTTGAAATGAGCCATTTTCCTGCAGCTGCTCATCTAAAGAGCCTTTATTAAATTTTACTTAAGGATTATTCTGTCTCATGATTTCTTGTTCTGCTTTATTAGATTTTATAAACAGACAGATAATCTTCTTTCCTAAGTGTTTTCTGAGACACAGGCATTGCTGCTTCCACAGCCCACGAACAAGTAAGCACAAAACTAAGGCACAAACAGAATTTTAAGTACAGTTCTACAGAAATCAAAAGAAATCTCTGCAAGTTCTGACCTTCTTAGTGGAAGTGAAGCGTTCAACTTCCAACACACGCACTCGGACAGGACATCCCGTGAGGTACGTCTGCGTGCCCGGCTCTTTGAACCCATGGGTGTGGTAGATGGCAGAGAAGGGAATGCACACTGCAAGGACAACAAACCCCACAAAACTGTTAGCTTAAAAGCCTTGTAAGAATCCACAAGGGTGTGAAAGGCAGCAGACAGCAATGCTGTAATACAGGAGCATTTGTACAGTAGCATTAATTCCAGCAAAAGAGAGTAATTTTCATTAAAGAGAGCTCAAAGACAAGGTTACACAGAAAGGACTTGACTTGAGAAGCTCAAGTATTAAAAGCCTCCTGGCTCTAAATCAGGGTCAATGCTGGGCTTGGCAAAACCCCTGAGGCTGTAGCCTACCTGCCAAAAATTGTTAAACCCAGGCAGGACACGGGATGAGAACACACAGGCGCCAACTCACCGGTGCCTTTGGGGTCAGTGAGCACCTCTGCATCCACCTCCTCCCCCTCCACATGGAGCTCCCTGGTGTCCAGGCTCTCGATGATGTTGCTCATGTCTGCAGCGAGTTTCTTCAGCGTGGATGTGGCTGCATGGCTTTCTGCTCTCAGAGACATCTCAGGGGCCTGTGCTCAGGAGCCGCGGGGCGCTGGGGAGAGACAGGGCAGAGCTGGCACCACCTTCTCTGCAACACAGGGCTGAAGGAAACCACTGGCAATGCACGGACACATCCTTACATCCCTTTACCCACATTCATCCCAGCTATCCCCATCCTACACACCCAACATTCAGTCCTAAAGCTACAAACTGTATCACTGCCTGGCCAAATCCCAGATTTAATTCACCCGGCGCTGTATTTCCCAGGTTAAGCTGCATGGAAGAAAAGCTCATTCAGAAAATCAGAAGGCATTTTTGCTACATGTTCTTTCTTTGAGTGAAGTAGTGATAGAAACTCCTGGCATTATTAAGACTTCCTCTATTGCTATGCTTACACAATTGCCTGTGGTGTCTGCATACCTCATGCTCTCCCACAGCTCCATCCTCTCAGCAGGCTCAAAAGTTATGGTTCTAAGGGTTCCTCTCTGGGGTCAGGAGCATTCTGATCTCCACAGAAAGCCTGGGATCAACAGGGTGGATCTCTCCCTCTTCTGTGCTCACCCCTCCAATATTCTTGGTGGCTGCAGGGGACCAGCCCACTGTCCCTTTGTGATAGGGACACAGCCAGGGAAAAAGTGACTACAGCACTTCCCACCTTTATTCCCACCCATCCATTCCAGGAGCCTGAGTCACAAGAAAAATAGGGAAGGAAGAAGAAAAAAAAATAAGGAAACAAAAGTAAATCGATATGAGGCATGACCACTGACACTAGCACAAGCCTTCCCTGCTCGTGAGTATTCGCAAACCCTCTTCCTCCTCCTTCACTGCCTTCTCTGCATCTCACTATGGGGCAGTGCAGCTGCCTGCTGGTCCTTGCACACAGCCAGGCTCCAGCTCCTGGGCATCTCTCTGATGATGATAAAGAGTCCCTTCAATCTTCGTCCTGCTCTGCAATAAATGTCACAGCTCGACAGCTACGCTGAAAAAATATGGATGGGACAAACTGGCAACATTTTACAGAAGCCAATACAAGGATGCCCATTTATACTTGTGGAAGCTCTTACATTATGTTAAAGAATGATTTTTCCAAAAAAGTGTGACATTTCTGATGCTAAGTTCTGCAAAGAACACTGTTCAATTATTCTTGAGTGAGCTCTACAACAAGAGCTGGCTATGCCGTAACTTGGAAATAATTTAACATTTTAATAAATCATGCATTTAGCTGTTTTTGAAAGAACATTCTTTATTATTGTTTCCTCTTGAAACAAGTCCATTATTTCATTACTACATACATGCTAGAAGCAGCTGCCTTCAGGAAAAAAAAATTCATTTGCACACAGACTTGAATTAAGAAAAACTGGCTCAATCTCTTCCATTATACCAAAATAAATGTAGAACCAACAGCTTCATCTTGGGATTGAGGGCTCAAGGGCCTGGGTGGTTCTGTCACCTTCCACCAGTGGCAGGGAAAGCCACTAGAGCACAGAAGGCTTTAGGACAGACCAGGGGATCACTGGGCCCCCAAATCACTTCAAGAGAGAGTAATTCAAACGTAAACACACATGTAGGGAGCTCCTTTCCCAGTGATACACTGAACTTTGATGCAATGTCTTGGTTTCAGCTGGGACAGAGTTAATTTTATTATTAGCTGGCACAGTGTTGTGTTTTAGATTTAGGACCAGAACAATGTTCATAACACACTGATGTTTGAGCTGTTGCTATGTCCTGCTTCCCCCAATTCAAGGACTTCCTAGTTTCCAATGCTCTCAGAATGAGGAGGTGCACAAAAAGCTGTGGGGCAGCATGGCCAGGACAGCTGACCCAAACTGGCCAAAGGGATATTCCATTCCACAGGACACCATTTCCAGGATATCAGCTGGGGAAATTGGCTGGGGGGGTGCCAACTGCTGCTGGGCACTGATCAGGGGGTGGTGAACAATTATTGTATTATCCATAATTTGTTTTCATCAGTGCTATTCCCCTTTCATTACAATTATTACTGTATTTTATTTTGTGTCAATTATCAAACTGTTCTCACCCCACTGATGTTACCCTACCCAGCCTGTGCTGCCTCTCTGCAGCAGGAATTTGGCACTGGCACTGCCCCACACCTCCCTTGTCACCACTTCATGGAAAGCCAGATCTCCCTCTTAGAAGCTTTACACTTTTCCTATTCTAACAATATACTGCAGGGGACTTCAGTTACTTGGAGAGCATAAGGTTCATTTTCATTTGTTTGGCATGAAGTCATTCCATCTGATACAGACTGGCTTTGGATGTTTGATTTTCTCCCTGGAAAGCAGGCATCCATAAACAGCATTCCCAAGAGAGGCCATGCTACCAGGCTTTCCCAAATAACCCTGGGGAGCCCAGAGCCTCATTATGCACCAATACATATATTAAAATCCTATTTTCCACTCAGCACTTCATGCAAATATTTTTTTGTGTATTTCTAGCTTCAAATAAAGCAGCATCTTGCTTTGAATTTCTGTCTGCATTCACATATAGAAACAAAATAGAATTTGATTTTTTTTTTCTCCATCAGAAGATGCTTTTGCTTCATGGAAACTTAATGCCCTTTCCAAAAGAAGTTTTACTTGGTCAAAAAGAACACAAGCCCAAACACACTCTGGACATTCCATGCCAACAATTACACTTGAAGGAAACCAGCAGACAAATACCACATCAGCAGGGCTGGAGTAAGAGCAACAGAGAAGAGCTAACAGGGAGAGAGGGAGAGAGGATGCTCATCCTCCCTCCTTCTCCTCCTTTCCTCCCCACTGTGCCAGGTACAGCTGGGCTCTTTGTCAGATTAATTGACACAGTTGGTTAATGGATAAACAATTAACCAGTGTATGCAATTATTATTTGCAAGGGACCACAGCAGGGCTCCACAACTCAGGATTTTTTTTTTTTTTTTGTTTTTTTTGAAGCTAAAGCTGTTTTCACAGCTGGCATAGACAATCCTGGTATAAAGCAGGGTCCAAACTCAAATGGGACTTGAGTCAGACCTAGCAGCAAGATTCCCCTCACTGACATTAGAGCCAAATTTTGGGGTTGAGAGGGAAAATGTGACTTGCCCATGGTCCTGTCAGCAGCCCCACAAACCTGGGCAGTGGCCACGCTCCCTGCCACAGCTGACTGCTGCAGAGCCAGAGGACACAAAACCCAGTACTGAGCAGGGAGGCTGGCACTGGGGTCAGCTGGACAGACAGGACACAGCACATCCCTCTGAAAGCTTTGCCAAATTGCTTTACAGGGCTCTTGCTTTGCAGGCTCTGCTCTGCAAGAGCTATTTAACCTCTCAGGCAAAGTTTCCATGTGGATGCTCTGCATTCCCATGGTCAAGCTGAGGAATTCCTGGGTTAATCTGCAACAGGCTGGGTGCAATCAGGCACCATGCACGGATATCCAGGATTTTACCACAAACCAGGCAGGCTACCAAGAAGAGCCTGTCTGTTCAATGCCACTCACTGCTCCTCACACTGCTGACAAACTAGACAAAAGAATTAAAAACCTCTGATACTGGACTCAAGTGATACCAGTAAAGCGTAGGAGACTGTAAAAAATAGGTTGAAATCTCTGAGAAGTAAGTGTTGTATTTCAGTATTCAGCTGTTGCCATTCAAGACAGAAAATAAGCAGCAGGTTTTTTAAAGAAAAAATAAACCCAAACAACCAAAACAGAAAAGCCAGGGTCTGAGTGAGTCAAGAACCGGCAATCCGAACAAAGGCAAAACCCGTGCCAAGATGCACAAACGGGACTATTGCCTGTGAGCCAGGAAGGAAGAGATGGTGCAGAACACAGGAAGACTCAGACCTAAAGCATTTGACCTGTGAGAACAGTGTCATTACTGAGAGAAGGCAGAGAAACGTGACAGCAGACTGCAACTCTGCAGAAAGCTGCTGTGCAGGGTGGACAAGGAGAAGTGTTCTGAATTAGAATCACAGAATGGTTTAGGTTGGAAAGGACCTTAAAGATCATCCAGTTCTAACCCATGGGCAGGGACTTCTTCCATTATCCAGTTTGCTCCAAGCCCTGTCTAACCTAGCCTTAAACATTTCCAGGGATAGGGCATCCACAACTTCTCTGGACAACCAATGCCTCACCACCCTCAAAGGCAAGAATTTGTTCCTAGTATCTAATCTAAATCTACTCTCTTTCAGTTTAACTGCTGGTTTAAAGCAGAGACCAGGGAAAAGCCCTATGTAATGGCAATGGCATGGCACTGCCTGAGGAGGGGTTTGAGAGCCCCAGGGCTTGGAGGAGGCAGGGGAACAGTTCCACCCCAGCACCCACACCCCAAACCTGCTGCCAGGGCATTCAGGAGCTGGTGTTTGAACAGAGGGAAGGTGCTGCTCCAGCTTTATCCGGCTCAAAGTCTGCCGGGACAAAAGCAGCAAAAAGGAAAACATTGGAAAGAATGAACAGACAAGGAAAAATGAGATGATTAAAAACGGAAAGAGATAAAAACACATAGTACAAATCCCATAAAGACTGCTGGCACTGCCTTTGTCCAACCCAATTCTCATATTAATTACTTCCTCTTAAAGCACCACTTAAGCTCTCTGCCTTCTGTCCCAGGCTGTCCCCATAGCACAAGGGCCTCAAACCTCATGACCTTGTAAAATATATACACTGGAAACAGTGACTGCACCAAGAATCAGCCAAGATTTCAACTGCAGGGACAAAGACTAAAAAAACAGAAATTAACTATATTAATCCCTGAACTTTTGTGAATATATTGCAAACCTGTAGCTCCATCAGGCAACTTTGCGAGCCCAATACCTACTTGTTATTTGCCATTTTGGTTATGCTTTAACCCCAAGTTATTACTTCAGGGATCATATGACCATCTCGGCCTTCACTAAAGAAATTTTTTTCTACTTGTTGCACAGGACAACAAAAGCACAGCTTTAAAGGCAGAGAAACTGGAAGGCAGAAAAGACATTTTTTGGTAAATATTCATGAACAGTTCTGTGTTTTGAAGACACTGACGTCCTGATGTGAAAATGTATGCGGCTGGTAATAGCACAGACTATCTAAAACTTGGTCAGCCTAAGTTTATTCTGTATCATGGCAGATCTGAAACAAGCTCAGACAATCACAGCTCCTAAATGAGGTTCCAATGCTGAAAAGCACCACACAAAGCTATGAAACCCAGAAAAATTTCATTTGGAAAAAGAGGGGAGCAGAGAAGAGAAAATATATCCAGGAAAAATAGACATTTCCTGCTAATGCCTCTCAGGGTTTGATACTCTGTATCAACTCTTATCCCTACGGTGACAAACACTATAATCCCTGAAAACTATCTCATTCCTGTTCTCATGACATCTCCCCCAGTACAGTGACCTTTTGGCAAGGCCTGTGACAAGTGACCTCTGTTCCCATACTCGGTTTTCTCCTGCAGGCAGCAGCACCCATGGTGGGACACACAAAACCCTCCCAGGCTGCCTGGAGCAGAGCAGACAGCCTCAGGCCAAAACAGGGCAGGGTTATTAAACGGAAAACAAACAAACAAACAACCAAAACAAAGCTCAAAGAATCTGAGTCATGAATTCTCTCTGTCTCCTCCTGCTGCTGCCAGAAGCCTGGGTGCAACAGAGGCACCAAGAGCCCAAATGAAATGCCTAGGAATTCCCATGCACAATGCCCTCAATAGCTTTTTGCTCTGTCTAGTGGTGATGAATCTTTTGCATGTAAATATTTCCCAATTCATCCCATTTAAAATCTAAAATTAGCTTTGGACCACTCTGTTGTGGAAAAATACCCTTATCTGTTAAGAGCCATCTCTGAGGAGTTATTTTCCTCCCCCAGGAGATGCTGGGCTTGCCAGCACCCCAGATTTATGCCCTGGAACACTTTTCTTCCACAGCCCTGGGCAGGGGTCAGCCCTCCACCACAGTTAGAAAATGTTCCCTGTGCTCAGGATCCCTGCCAGCACCTGCAAAGAGCATCCTGATTTTCCAGCCCAGGAAAAATCCCCATACTCACACACAGCAGAATAGACACACACTGATTTTATCTTTCCCTCAATATTTAATCAAAAATGCAGGGCTCTTGTATGCTACCTGTAGCATGTTACATTTCCTAACTATGAAACTAAAAGACAAAAGGGTTGAAAAATGCTCAGCAGTGCCTCAACCCTGTTCTTCAGTTCAGTACAGGCAAACACACAGCCAGAGCAGCCAGCAACAGCAAATGCAGACGCCGTCTGAAAATCTGCCCTTCTGGATGCTCATACTACAGAGGCAGTGCAAAAGGATTAGGGTTTGTTTTCTAAAATATACAAAGCAGCACCTGAATAAGAACCAAAGCATTGCTCCTACCCTGGAAAGATCTGTAGCTGGAGAACTGAAATAAAAAAACCAGATCAACAATAGACACGTTGAAACATCATCCTGACTTCATTTGCTTACCTTTAGCCCAATCCTCATAAAACCAAAATATTTTAAAATACTGTTTCCAAAACAATTATTCCCACAAAGTGCTCACAGTTAATAGCAACACCTCTAAAAGCAGAAACCATTTAGTGTTTCCTGCAGCACAGTTCCCTGGCTGTGCATTATTGATTTCCACAGTCCTTGCCATGTGAGGCTTATTGCCAAGCCACCAGCCTGCCTGCAGGACAGCAAAGTCACAGGAATCCACACGGCCTGTTTGCAACAGGGCATGAGATGCTTCAAGGCTGGGATGGCCTGGAAACAACAGGTTCATCTTTGGAAGTCCCTGCTGCACTATCCACACCGGGCAGAGCCCCTTCTGCCCCTGCACAGGGCTCTGCAGCATCCATCCCACAGCACCTCTGTCAGAGAGAAGGACACAGAAAAGGCAGGCAGCTCAAGGGAAAGGATGAGGTAAGGCACTGGTGACTAACCCACTGCTTCAGCCAGAAAGCCCCTCCGTGATTTGTCCCCACACCCAGGCCCAGCCTAAGCGTCAGGCACCTCCCAAGGACTCGTTTCATTTGCTTCACAGAACAGTAAAGGGACAACACAAACATCCTCGGATGGGCAGTGGCTGTGATCTCATGCTGATGTACTGCTTGCTCTGGCTGCCAGTCCCCCTGCTCAGCAGCACCATCCCTGCTCTCTGGGCTGCCACAGGAAGTGCAGCCTCCCTGGGAAGCCCATCATTAGGTATTTATTGGTAATTAAGGCTGGCCCTGCACATTTTAATTCATCACCTTGTTTTGGATTCCTCAGGCATGGACAAGAGTATTTAAGCACAGCACTTGCACCTCGGGCTGTTGCATCCCTCAGGGATCCACAGCAGCCCTCCACTCCCTGATACGGCACATGGCACACACCCTGCAGCCCTAAACCCAGGAGCACTGCACATAACATCCCTGAAAACCAGGACAGGGGACGTCCAGAGCCTCTGGAACCTGGTTAGTCACCTCCACAGACCTACTAGCACTATAGCTGTTAACAGGCAAAGGGAACCAGGTGACAGCACCTTGGGGATCAGCTCCATCTCAACATCCCCAAACCGCACAACCAAGATGAAACAGAGTGGTCAATAAAGTCCTGGGCTGATGGAAAAGAGGGGATTGGAAAACTGCCTGCAGCAAAGAGCAAACAGCAGGAAGGCCAAAGCATGCAGCACTTCTGGGTGCTGACAGACACACAGAGTTTGGCACAAGACAGAGCTCACAAAAGCTTTATATACAATCCTAAAAGCAAGGAGCTAGCCAAAGTGATAGTGTAATGCACAGGACTCTTAGAGTGGACCATCTCCATGAGGATCAGGGATAACAGGGACCACCATAGAGCTCACAGGATGATACACATGGCTGCAGCTCCTACCTACAGCTGAACACACCACACAAATACAGCAAATATTTTAATGATCTAAATGTGTAAGTATCTACAGGGCTGATGTCCTCTACATTACTCAACACTATTCTGGTATCTCCCAGTGCCACGTCTGCTCCAGCAATTGCCACCTGCCAAGCCACATTTCCGCAGGGAATTCCGGTGGCTCGGAGACAAGCGGGCATGTTGGCAGGCAGCCCAGCACCTCCATCCCTCCCTCCCACACTGGGGTTAGGTGGCAGCTGATAAATGCAAACACAGACCTTCAGATATCTCCTACCAGCCAAGGTATTTCCAGGGAAAGCACTGCAGCCTGCGCTCGCTCAGCCTAGCACTGCACCCAGAACGGGCACTGGCTCCTGGCAGCAGCTCTAGATCACAGCAAAGAGCACAGGTATGGGTCAGGAAGTCAATGTCCCCATTCCTGCTGCCACCCTGCTGCTGATTGAACTGTTCCAATTAAGTGGGAACATGACTTTTCTTTCTCCTTCTGCTCTTTTCTATGTAAAAGCACAGCGAGATGATTTTGTTGACCCTTTATGTGGCCTGCTCAAAGAAATGAGAAATTCCTGTGGGTATCACAGCAACATGGAGCAGCAGATTGGGAACGTGTATTTTTACTAATAGTTTAACAAAAAGTTTAACACTTCAATAAAATGCTGTTACTATTGTCTTGACTTTTGGGAGTTTGTTTGCCCTAATGGAACATCTCAAATAATTTACATTTTAAAAAAACCCAAACAGTTGGCAGGGGCAGAGGGCGATACTGGAGGAGGAAAGTGACCCCTCCACTGAACAGTACTGTTACTGTAATCCCCACTACAGTGCAGAATTCAAATGTTTCCATGTGAGTAGCCAAGTCCAACTCCCTCCCCTGCCAGGCTCATCTCCAGGGTGGCTTCCCCACAACACTACCAGCTTCGAGGACAACCACTGCAGGGTGACCACCACCACAGTTTTACTGATGCTTTTGTCCCTCTTAGA
This sequence comes from Muscicapa striata striata, assembly GCA_030060385.1. Classification (NCBI taxonomy): domain Eukaryota; kingdom Metazoa; phylum Chordata; class Aves; order Passeriformes; family Muscicapidae; genus Muscicapa; species Muscicapa striata. The sequence continues at coordinate 1,575,407 of JAREIS010000115.1, forward strand.
GGCAGCTCCAAGCACAGGGTGCAGGGCTGGGACCCACATGCAGTGCCAGGCCTGCACAGGTGTTTGCACGGTGCTGTCCCACACTAATCTCTCCTGGCACTGTGAACCAACCCTGTGACTGCCCACACTGAACATTAACCTGTGCCAAGCCACTGCAGACTCTGCACCCACTGCACCAGGGGTGGACTTTGGTAACCCAAAGCACGGGATGACCTCTGGTTAATGGGTGTGAGAGGAACTGTGGCACCAGGCTGTCCCAGCAAGGGGATGTCCCAGCTCATCTCTGCTCCTCAGCCAGAATCCTGCTGCTTCCCCATCTCAAACAGGACCCTGCACCACCCTGAGAGTACTGTCACATGCTGTCCCTTCCCAGGGCAGGGACAGGCTGGAGCCACAAGTACACAGCCCCATGATGTGGTGCAGCCACTCTCACCACCCCAAAAAGCTCCTGTACTCCTGCCTGCAAGCCTGGATTCAGCACCTTTCCAAACTGAAGCTCTATAGTGATTTTTAATGTTTTATTTAGCAATGCTTTTAAACGCGTTTGATATGTTCTGGCTGATAAGCTCCATAAGAATTTGATGTCTCTGTCCTCATTTGACTTCAGTTATTTTCCAGTCTACTCCTAAAGCTGCAGCACTCAGTGGCAGCAGCTCCCACTACTGAGCTGGGACACCTAGCACTGAAAGTCTGTTGTACAATTAGCATCACTCCCAAAAACCAGCAACACCAGGTGCTAGAGGTGACAACAGGAGGGTGCATGTCTGCTCCTGATCCACCTTTCCAAGATGCTGCTTTTCCTCAGCATAACCAGCACTGACATGGGCAGACATCAACCCCCAGCCTCCCTTTCACACCCAGAAATCTCCAACCAGTTCCCAGCTTCATCTGTGGATTTTTGATAACACTAAGGTCTCGCAAGAACTGCATTTTCCTTCTCTGTGGCCAGCAAAAAAAAAAAAAAAAAAAAAAATTTGGGAATGTTTCATTTACAAGAACAAAACAGTTTGTTTGGGGAAGTCCCAGGGGTAATTGTAAGAGAAGCCATTAAGCCAAGCTCAGAGGGCAGAGCTGATGCTGTCCCCTTCACAGAGAGCTCCAGGTGATTTTGCAAACCAGGATCTCCCATGGACACCCTACATGCAAACACAGTATCACCTAAGACACAGGGTACTCAAGTTAGTGAAAAGTTAATTTTTCTATACCTTGAAGTGTTTGATTCATTATCAGAATGAAGGATAAGTAATTACAGTAATTGGGTTCTGATTTCTCAAATAATTCTGGAATTATTTCAGGCTGAGATCAAATCTAGGCAAATTCAATAAGAAACTGCCTGTTATGAAGCAGTAACTTGCAGAAACAGAATAGCTCCCTTATGTTTCTTTCTTAAATACAACTAAACACCTGCAAATTTATGCAAAATAGCTCATTTACACATTGACAATACTGACAGCTTGCTTAGAACAAAATAGATGCTGTGGACAAATTTTTTTTTAATCACTTTCCTAGAGCGGAAAAACAATGCCTGGATCAAGCCTGCACAGGAGCCTGCTGATGGCAAGCAGGGAAAGATGATGCTCATCTTAGAGCTCAAACCAAGCCTCAGCTGCCTCCTCTCCCCCACCCACATCTCCAGACCTCCAGCACCTTACAGGCAACACAGGTGTCTGGGCAAGGCAGACACCCTGCAGCTCATTCTCCTTTTGTCAACACCTCTTTATCGTATTTTCCCCACAAATTGCTAGAGGAAATCAGAGCGTTAATATTATGATTTACAAGCTTAATCCTCCAGACCTCAGCACACAGTGAGGCAAAAATTAAAGACTATTTTTCCTTCAACTGCATGACCTTCTGGAACAGTGCTACCCAGAAAAGTGTTTGCAGAGAGTTTTCTACATGTACAAAAAAAGCTGTTTGGCAGGAAGAAACGCAATAGTTTTGGGAGAGAAGTAAAAAAGGCTAAACAGGCTCAGACAGCAGTTCCCATCTTGCCAGTTCTTTCTCCTGGTGAACAAAATGGCCAACTTGCCATAATTGCTGCCAAAACTCTGCAGGATCAGGTTGAAACACAGAAATTTCAAAGCCACCATGAGTCATCTACTATTCTTTCTTAGTAAGACTCAACGCTGGGTGGGACACAGACACAGGAAAAAAAAATCGATTTGCAGAAAACCTCAGTCATGGAAAAATATACTTCAGAACATCTCACGGGGACTACATAAATAGCAAAAGAGAAATGAGAAAACAGTAATTCTTTCTGAAAAGACTATCATGCACTGCCTGCTCTCCAAATGGTTTCAGCAGCCCTTCAGCCATGACAGAGAGGACAGCTGAGCTCCCTAGAAGACGCCAGCAGCCATGGGTGCTTCCCCAGTGCACCCAAGAAAACCACAAGTAAGGCAGATCTGTGCTCTGCATGTGAAGTCAACTGCATCTTTCTTGAATTGAAAGAGAAAATACAAGTACAAACCATCCAACGGTTTCACTTCGTGTGTGTCACATTCAAACCTGGTTGGGAGCAAGAACGCTTATTCTTTAAATAAAGAAAAGCCCAATAGCTGGGTTGGCTTTAGCCAGGTAGTGGGGTGCAGTTATGAGGTCCTGCCACAACACCTCAGGGTACTGAAAGTGTTGGAAAGGTGCAATTAATTACTCTTGCTAGTTTATTTTTCCCCCTGCCCGAGGGCTTCCTGGAGGCTTCAAGCAGGAGTCAGCCCAGCTGATGGTGAGAGAAGCCTGTGCTGCAAGGTTCATCTGACCCAATGCAATGCAGTGAGCACTGTGTTCATCAGTGGGTGTTTTCTGGGTGGGACAGAGACAAGCAGGAAGAACAAGAAATTAGTATTTCTGATTAAAAAATCCTGCTAGAAGTCTGGCTGGTAAAATGGGAGAAGTTTCTAATAAGTGGTTCAGTGATGAGTCAGTGCCAACAGCAAGGAAGAACCCCAGGACAGAGCATCAGCAGATCCTGGAGGGAAAAGAGAAGCAAGTTCTTGCACAGCCAGACAACCAGAAACTGCAACTGGGTGTGAATGAGCCACTTGCACAGGCTGGGACAGAGGCTGTCAGAGCACTGCTCTGTGGGACATTGTCTGCCTGGCACTGCCTTTTGTCTCTGCGCTCTGGAACACTTGTCCCAGAGAAAAGAGACCCTCTGTGCCAGGACCACCTTCCCCAGCCTTGGGGAAGAAGATGTAAAGTGCCCCCAGCTCACTGGGATCTTGCTGTCAGTGTTTATAAGCAGGCTTATCTTATTTCTCCCAGAAAAGAGTCCTCATGTAAAAGCTGCACACGAGGGCTCACTGCACCAGCAGAAAGAAAAATATAAGACAGGAATCAGGCCCGTTCACAGCCTGACCTGAAAAATGTAATCCAGGAAATGCAGTTTAATTCTTTCTTCACCAGCAGGTGTAAGCCAGGAAAATAGATCTCAACACCATGAATATTCTGAATACTTGCCGCTGTCAGTATAGTGTGCACAGGACTCCCCCACTCAGGGAGAAAAGTCTCCTCCTGTCACACAAACCTGCCAATAGTGATGAGGATTCTCATCCACAGCTCTGCAACTCCTCTCCCAGAGGCTTTCCATGGGTGGTCAGTGGAGGGGTGCTTTTTCTCTTCTGCACAATATGCACCCCACCACTATTCACCTTTTTTATTACACCAGCCCTGGTACTATAGCCTTCCTCCCTAAATAGTGAGTTCCTTAGGGCAGAAGATCATTTATTTTATCTATTCCTCCTTTGCCATAGAAAACAGGATAGAGGAGGAAAGGACAATGTTACTACACTAAGGTAACTAATGCAAACCAGCTACTTTGCTGTCAAATCCTACTGGAGGTGCAGCACCATTTTATTTGATAGAACTCAATGCAGTCTACTCTGCATCCCCAGGGAGCAAAACGGAAGATTTAAGGGCAAACAAATCACAGAAAATCAAAGAGCACAAAGGTACTAACACCACACACAGACAACAGTGGCTTCAGCGCGGACTTGGCACAGATGGGCACACCCTTGTGCCAGGGTTCATTCCCACCCAGCCCCACTCTCAGCACTTTTTCTGGCATCCAAGCAGGCACGGTAGTCCAGTAAGACTCTCCCAGGTCATTACCTCAATATTAAAGCCCCACATCCCATGCTGGCAATAAACCCTGGCCAGGCTGTCACCCTTGCTGAGCTGACACCATGCCTGCTGCAGCAGCAGCAGCAGATCCTCTGGCACTTGCTCTATCCCCCTTCCCTGACCCTTTTCCAGCAAAATTCCCCTGACATGCATCTATTTAGACTTGTGTGAGCCACAACTGCTTTTAAATAGAATGTTTTATTCTCTGAGACAAAACTGGTCTCCTTCTGGGGTGTGTGGTTTCCACTCTGCCTGGTGCCATCCCAGCTCCTTTGGGTCCCAGCTCTCCCATGTAGGAGCAGCAGCCACCAGACAGCTTCCCCCCCTCTCCCCACACCAACAGATGGGTGACTGGGGGCTGGAGCTGTCTGACAGACATGAGCCCCACTCCCACTTTGTTATGTAAACCCCCAGGTTTTGGTGTTTATCTGCTTGAAGGATCCAGAAATCACTAAATGCCACCACAGTGTGTGGGCACGAGGAGCGAGGGATGTGCGAACTGCTCCGGGCAGTGGCGAAGGCACACGATGCCCCCAGTGCTACCTCCCACTGCTACTGCGTGGAAACAGAGACAACTCTCAATTCCAAAGACAAAAATATGTATCAATATAAAACTCATGATCCTCAAATCCACATTTTACTCCTGTTAGTCCCCCTCCACTACACAGGAGACAGGGCAAGGGTGAGTGTCCCATCCATCTCAAGGATAGTGACTGCCCTGTACCACCCTGGATACGTGTGCCAAGCAGCTGAAGGAGCAACATGGCAAATATTTCATAAATAAAACAGGAAAATGGAGCTTTTTCCATCAGACCCTCCACCACTTGCTGTCTTCCAGGCACACGCAGAGCTGGTATGTATATGTACCAGATGATCTTAAGTCCATAGAAGTGAGGGACAGGGCTGGTGCACCTGGTTAAATATCTGTTAAAAACTTATTTATATATCAAAAACAAACAAAAAATTGAATTGACAGTATATATCTATCCTGCAGCTCAGCAGAGCTGAAGTCTGGCCCTGCATAGGTGGGTGCAAAGAAGCCAGGCTGCACACAAGCTGCACACACATCCCACATCTCAGAGGGCAGAAAAAGCATAGCAAGCAGCACCTAAATATGGACTGAAAAAGACCTTATTTTGGCAAAAAGAACCAAAAAAAGGCTGGCCAAAGTTTTGCAAAGGGGGAAAAAAAAAAAAAAAGACACAGCGGCAACTCCTGTCAGGCAAATGATCACAACCAAATCTCAGTCCCTGCAGGAGTTTCCAGGGTACAGGGCATGTGAGAGCAAGTTAAAAACACATCATCAAATAACTGCCAGTCAGACAATAGGAGGAAAAGGCATGTGAAGGTTTGCTCTCACCCTCCTCCTTCCTCCTCCTTAGCCAAGACCAGGGCTTACTGACATCAGACACTCTAGAGGAAAATCAAAATGCTTCTTCAGCTCTGTTATACACAGATTTAGGACCACTGGCCAAAGCTGATTCTCATTAAAGCTTTATTATTATTATTATATCATTATTATTATTTTAAATCGCTTGCTGCAAAATAGCTGAAAAACAACATGAAATTAAGGAACCACCTGTTTGCAGCCAAGGCATCAGAAAGGTGCTGCTCCTCATGGAGCATGATAGCTTCCTGCACAACTCCAGAAATTTCAGACACTGAGTTTCTCCTTTGATGTATTCACTGGGTACAGATAGAGAGAAGATAAAACTGGAAGCCTCTATGAACATTAGTAACTGATATCTTCCTTATTATGTAATTTCAAGGGAATAACACTCATGGTAATGCCAGCATTTAAGTGCATTCCCCTGCAACTTTGTTCCCTAAAGGTTTGATAACCTGCTTTAAATCCATTTTCAGAGTAAAATGCAAGTTCAGCTGGCTGAACTTTCACTTAATCATGCAAGAGATTTCTCAAATCACTGCTGGAGATAAAGACCCGCTCCCTTGAAACATCTTTTCTCTATCACAGACACACCTGCAGTCTAAAGAGCACTTCCTAAATTACAGGAATAGCAATGTCATAATTACACAACCCTTTACACTTCATTATTGTTTAGAGTAATAAAAATCTCTAGGAGAGGCATGAGATTGCAGTACACTTTGTGAAAGATTAATTTCACCATCAATGATCACCTTCCTAGTACTTATAATTTCATTTACACACATGTGAAACAGCATCTTCAGCAGTTTAAAGAAACTGCAATTCTGACAACAGCACACTCTTTCTCAGCTGAGAGAGATCAGGACATACCTGTCAACAACGGTGGTTTTTTGTGGCAGGAGTTCAAGCCTCTCAAAATGAGAAGAGCATCATGGCCTCCAGAAAAGTGAATTTATTAAGTCTTTTCCAGTAAGACCAGAGCATCAACACTAATTTTCAACAGTCCTGAAAAGGACCGTGTTATATATCAAGATAAAACTAAAAAAACCAAATGAGTATTTAAATGAAACCCTTCAATTTTCTCTACTTAGGGAAGTTAAATCTTGGCAAAACCAAATTCAACCACTGTACCTCTCAATAAACTTTCATTCAATCAGCTGAAGCACAGTCTACAGCCATCTCTGTAAATTTTAACAGGTCTTTTCAGAGGGATCTGACCTCGGCCCTCCTACAGGGAGCTCTGACCAAGTCTGGGTCTGGCCTCCTCTCTAGAGGAGAGGGCAGATCTAGGCTCAGTATCCCAGCCAGCAAACCCTGCACCAAGATGAGAGATGGGGACACCATGGAAGGTCACCCATGTGCTGCACTTCCAGGGCAAGGGGAGGCCAGACATACTATCCCACTGCAAAAAATCTGATTTTACAGGCTCAGTGCTACCTCATGGCAGAAGGACAGGAGGAATGGCCTCTTTCAGCTACAGGGCAGGGCAGGGCAGGGCAGGTGCACAGGGGGGACTGGCTGCTGCCATCAATGCCCTGAGCCTGGATGGGGGACCCCAGCATACCCGGGAAGTGCTCAGCATCACAGGGTAACAGGGATGCTGAGAAAAGGCCTCTCCAGCAGCAGAGGGAGGGCAGCCCACAGACTCAAACTCAGAGCTTTCCAATTTCTGGCTAAGCTGGGCAGGAGACCCAAGTCACAAGGTTAACACTCCTGTGAGCATCATGAGGTGGTTGGAAATTAAGTTCCCTGGTTACCTGCGAGCCTCTGGCATGATCTCACACTTATCAAATGGTAGAGACGGCACGGGAGGGAAAACACGAATTCTTGAGCGTATATAAAGACACTCGAAAGAGAGCTCCTACCCCTCGAGCTGCAAACACAGCCAGCTCGAAACACAATGCAAACAGGGAGCTTTTGTCCCAGCAGCCATGGGCACACCGACCCCACCGTGACATCCACACTTATCATCTTCCACCAGTGTCAAACCAGCAGAGCTTCATCCACCCTGTCGCACTGCCTGTCCCCAGACAGCCTCACCGGAGTGAGACTACAGCACAGCGTGCAGAGGTACGGAGAGGGATGCGGGGCTCACACAGACCTGGGCACACGATGGGCATTGTCCTTCTGTGTGCAGAGCCTGCTCAGCCCGGGGAAACGCTTCCAAAGCCAGTGGAGCTTCACGGACCCGAACCACGGTCCAGCCAGGACCGGAGGCACCTTGGGGCTGAAGATTTCTTAGAGAGCATCACGCCGAGTAAAGAAAACCAGCAACAGGCAGAAAAGGCTTTCACTGCAGGAAACCCACCCGGCAGCTCGGCAGAACAGGTTGTGTCAGCGCGTTTAGTAACTCTCAGGGTTTCCCAAACCCAAAAACCGCGGGTGCGGAAGGGACGTGGCAGGGTCACGGCTCCACCAGTGCCGGGGACACTGAAGTTCACCACATCGCCGAGTTTCCCAACCCAGCCGCCCGCGCTGACCGCAGGGCACGACCGCACCGACCCGAACCCACCCATTCCACAGCACGGAAAACCATCCCGCGTGTTCGACAGGCGACAAACACCTCCCCGCGGCAAAGCCTGCCCCAGCAAAGCGCCCGGGCAGGGAATGCACTTGAAAACAGACTGAAGTCAGCGCAGTGCCCCGGGCCGGGCGCCCACCGGGCACCCCGCGCCCGGACTGAGGACGGGCACCCCCGCCCCGCTGAGGAGCGCGGCGCTCCCGGCCCGGGGGAGGGACTGAGGGACGGGCACCCCCGCCCCGCTGAGGGAGCGCGGCGCTCCCGGCCCGGACTGAGGGACGGGCACCCTCGCCCCGCTGAGGAGCGCGGCGCTCCGGGCCCGGGCAGGGACTGAGGGACGGGCTGGGTGTGAGGAGCCGAGGGGAGCGCACGGTGAGCTGAAGGGGAGAAACTCGGTGATTCCAGCCCAACTTCGCAGCGTGTGCCGGGGTTTGGGGCCCCTGCTCTGAGTGCCGCTCCCACGGGGAGCACGGTTCTCCCCTTCCTACTCCAGGAGGGAGAAGCCGAGGTTCCACATCGGCACGAGAAACTGCGTTTGGCCAGGGAAGCAGATTGAAAAAGCCTGCGCAAATTAACAATTATTAATTGCACATGCGGGGCTTTTTTTTTTTTTTTTTTTTTTAAGCATAAGACAACCCAATAATTACAGTCCGATGCTGTTTGGATCCGAGCCGTCCTCCCCTGCATATGCTGCATTTACCATGTTACTTCTCATATGCCCTTTTTAATATGCAAAGAAGCAGATTTTTTAGCGAGAGAGAAATTTTTTTATGCTTGCAGAAGCTTTGAACTGACATGCGGATAAGCGAAATTCCCGGCAGGTTTCAGCTACAACCCAGCCGTGAGTGCTGGTGGAACGCCCAGAATCTGTCTGCAGCACTGCAGCTCTCACTGCTGTGGCTGTACAGGGAGAGCTTGGTGATTTCTTCCAGGGAGCTCAGTGATTCCACTTCTGTATCTACAGCAAGACTTCGGTTATTAGGATATTTTTCTTCCTTAAATGATTTTAATTTTTATTTCTTTAAATCACGAAGAACTGAGCCATGGTCCTCAAATGTAGAGGAGATAAATAACCCAGCTTTGATCACTGCTGGTTCAGAGGCAGCCTCTGTCCCCTACTCTGACAGTACAATACTAAAGTACCACATCCTCCACCCGAGCAGCACCTGCCTTTTTTATGGGCACACCTGTAAAACGCTGGCTCAGCTCCTTTACACTGGGTTTACTGTGACTTAGCTTGCCAACACCTTAACAAAACTAGCGTGACTGATGTGCTTCACACCTAAATCAAACTTAGAAATCTAAGGTGCGTTCTCAATAGCATTGGAACTCAGTTTCTTTCAGCTCGTGGGGCTGGGCTCAAACACTGCCCCATTCAGCATCTGTGCAGAGCTGTGAGTCAAGGTGGCTCAGGCTGCACTGAGCAAGGAAAAAGTCAGCACAGATATTTGTAGCACTCAGTGTCAGGAGAGAGCAAAGCAGGAGAGGAAACCAGGGTGGAACACTGCAGAGCAGTGGGAAATATTTGATGTTTCCCAATATCAGTGCCATTTCCACCCCAAAGAGTGGCAGAGCCATGTTCCAGGCAGGCACATTGCCACACACTGCAGAGAGGTTTCACAATAAACAGAACAGGAATGAGTGGAGAGATGGCACGGGGAGCATCCCTCAGGGCACCCACCTGCCCAGTCTCTGCCATCCTCACTGGACACACCTCTGTCCACCCCCCAGCTCCCTGGGGCAGGAGGCCAGCAGAACTCTGCACCTCCCATCTCTGCACAGCTCTCCACTTGTGTTGATGCATAGCAGGGACATATCAGACACAGAAGAAAACTACTTTCTCTGCAGACAAACCCCTACCCTCCAGCCCAGAGCTTATTTCAGTGCTCATCCCCTATGTGAGTGGCTGATTTCTGGCAAATCTTTCCAAATCCATAAACCTTAGCTCACTTAATACGTATTTAATCTCTCTGCTGTAGGTTTATGTTGGCAGTGAGCAAGGCTAGACCAGTAGCAGAAGAGATCAGCCAGTGTAGGAGAGCATTTTGGCCTCTACTTTGCACAATTCCCCCCTCTGCAGCACCATAACAGAGCAGGTTTTCCACACACAGTTATCATCTCTCCCAGGGAAGCACCACTCTCTGTGCCCATGTCCCATTAGTGGTTTTCTACACTTCCCAGAACCTTCCCTGTCCCAGAGGCAATTCATAAAGTGGATACTTGGCACATACCCTCAAAAATGTCTTGAGCTCTTAAGAAGCACAGTATTATGTGTCATGAGTTTCTTTGGTTCTCTCCCACCTGCTTTCCAATCTTCAGGAACTTCCACACATCCCTCAGATGATGCCTGGTGTCATCCCAGGGGTGTGAAGTTTTCTTATTTAAGGTGAGACTGGTGCAAAGAGTGCTCTGAGTGACAGTCGGGGATTGAGGCTGCTGCAGTCTGTAAAACCAAGGTGCTGATATTAGCAAATTATAAAAAAATTGTTATTATTTAGTCCTACTTTATATTTTTTCCTTTTCCCCAAAAATTTTCACTTCCATGCCCAATGAGGTGGCCAAAAGTGGAGCTACATGAGGCTTGTAGAGACATCTGCGGAAGAGCTCTTGGTGACTAAAAGCCAATGCTGCTGCACACCAAACCCAAGCCACAAGCTGAAAGATAATACAGGAAAAGAAACAGGCATTCTTTTAAAATAAGGACATTGTCTTCAATCTCGGTCACCACTTGGCATCAAAACACGGGGAGAAGGGGGAGGACCAGAGAGCTGCAGGACACTAGAGAACTGCCAAGTAAGACAAGGGAATTAAATGGAAAAAAACCAGGGAAATAAATGCCAAACTAAGAGCAGGCAGGAGTGAACACGTGACAGCACAAAGAAGATCATCTCCAAACCTCTCAAACCATTTTTTCACTGAGAAACAGTGAAACAAACCTGAGAAACACTCTCCCCTTCCTCTGCCAAAAGGCAGTTTTGGCAATGGGTTGGAGTGCAGGAAGGATCTCAGCAGAGCCACATCAGGGATCTGTCTGGCATGTTGAACACAGGTGTCACCTAAATAGAGGGTTTTACCCATAGAGATTTTAATCACCCATTTGCTTTTCCTTTGTTAAATGAGCCCAGCTACACCAGTACAAACCCCAGCCCTGTGTTATTCACAGTATCACCAATAACTAGCTATTCCTCAGCCCAGAGCTCCTGACACTGTTCACATGAAAGATGGAAAAATGAAAAAAAAAAACCCATCAAATGCCAGAGTGGAGCCTGGAACATTTTTCATATCTGCAGGCATTGAAAGGGTCTTTTTCCTCCTTATAGCTCCCCTTTAGCCACACAGGGGCTCTCTAACACGAAGTTAGAGTGGGTCATGTTGGTGCCTCTGCAAAGCCATGGGAACCAGAGGGAAACCAGTTGGGTCACATTTGGGAAGGAGCTTGCAGAGCCCCAGGGGAGGAAGAAATCAGCTTTATCACCCTTGGTGAGCTGAGGGTTTACTTTGGCTGTGTGTAAAATCAGGCTCCAGCTTGGGACATCACTGTGCCTCCTGCCCCTGCAGCCTGTCCCCAGCCTCTGCTGAAGATGTCCTGACTACAGAGCAAATGTTTTTCTGGCCCACAGTACAGTGACAAAAGGGCCATTTTACCCTGTATCCCAGAGTGTCACCTCACTAGGGACTGGAAATGTGTTTTGCTGTAGGCATTTCAGAGCAGTGCAATGAGAAAGGGCCTCAACATCCTCCCAAGAGGGGCAGGAGGGATGGGGCAGAACAGTGCTCAGCTCCCACCCCAACTCCAACACCCCCACAGCAGGTGATGGAGCCCTGTGGAGTTGTGCACCTGGCATTCCAGAAAAACCCTGTGGATCCACTCTGAGGCAGCCACTGGTGACACTGCCAAGGATGGAGCAACCCAAGACAACCCAATGTGAGCCAGCTGGCACTAAGCCACATACATGCACAAAAAGAGAAAATATATTTTCTTTGTTTTGTCCCATAAGACCAGTATTCCAAAAGGAAAAGGCAGGGTTGCTTGTAGAAATCACACTGTCAAGTACTTTTTTTCCTCCTCTTCCCTTCAAGGACCACTATTGTCCTCCTAACTCTGAGGCAACAGGCAGGGGAGGAAACTTTGTTGAAAGGCACTTCAGCATCAAGTGCCTGACTGGGCCACAGGGCCTCCTGGGAGTTGTAGTCTTGTCTTCTCCCATAAAAATTGCTTTTTCTGCCAAAATGCCACAGCAGTGTAATACCTCCCATGACACAGCAGCAACACCCCTGCACAGTCAGGGGACAGTGGGACCCTGGACTTTAGATGCTACAGGACAACCCTGGGGGCTGCTCAGGATCCAAACCTTATCAGATTTGGCCAGGATATTTCAGTTTTCTTTCACACCCTTCTCCTCTCACAGAATTCCCATGGAAACACAAACAATGCTCTTGCTGTTTGTGTTTGGTTGGGGCTTTTTTCCTTCTCTCGCCAAGGTGCGGGGTGTGGATGAAAGTGGTAAATGAAAAACTTTAAAAACTCCAGAAAAATAAAAAGGAGAAGAAGAAAAAAATATATTGAATAATACATGAGACACCACATCTAGTTTGATTTTCCTGGCAGTAGTGCATCTCCCCTCTGTATCACCCTTTCAGAGCCTCAGGGGACAGAAACGTGCCTCAGAACTGAAATAATACATATTTCTTGTTTCACAAACTTGCTCTTGGGCAGGAAATGCCCGAATCCAAGTTGTCCCGCCCTTTTCCTCACTGGTGCATCGTTCCACAGATACCTGGATGCCACCGTGTGGCAGCTGCCCCGAGCAGCGGTGGAGGGACAGGGATAGGGACAGAGCTGCAGGGAAAGGGAAGGCTTTAAGGGGGAAAAAGAGAGGGGAAAGTAAAATAAAATAAAAAGGAGGGTTGGGGAATTTTTTTGCAGCAATTCACAAAACTTCAAGGAATGCCAAGCACGTCAGTAGATGAAGCACAGGATCTGGAGGAAGGAGAGAGAGTGCAAACCAGCTCCGTATGGTGTTGAGCTCATGCACACTGTATTTCTATTTAAAGCCCTGCAGGAACGTGAATGCCAGGTTTGAGTGAGCTCAACAAGTCCCTCTGAAATTAATTTACACGGTCCTCTCTACCACAGGGTCTGGTTATCTGACAGCTTTTAATGCCTTACCATTCCCACAAAGCAGGATACAACCCCGCTTTTCCTGCTGGAGGACAGAGCTCCTGATCTGGAAAGGTATTTAATTAATGACAGAGACCAGTGGGACTTCCCTGGGATCCAAATCAGCTTTGGGATGAGGACATGGGCTGCAGAGTGTTTAGTGCCACCCCTTCTTTTTCCCTCCACATGGGAAACAATGCTGGGTGAAACCAGATGAGGATTGTGCTACCAACGCTGTCCCCAGGCACATCCTGCAGGCCAAACCATCCTGGCAAGGCCAGAACATCCTTCCTCCTCTACCAGCACCCTAAAACTGTCTCCTGCCAGGGGGCAGCAAGAAGAAAACAATACACAGCCCAGGGTCTTCCACTCCCTGCCTCTGAGGAATACCTTATTTTCCCATTAAGTATCTCTGGGGTATGTCTCAGTTTCCCCTTGTCTACCTCAACAGTCCTGCTTCTCATTTATTCCAAGGTGCAGTTCATTGAATGGAGAATTACATATTTTGTCATTTGTCCATAACAGGTTGTCAAGTCTCCACGTTATTATTAGCAACGGGAAAGGCACTAAGTAAATTATTCTTAAAGTATGCAATGAGCACTTGAGTAAGCGTTAAGTAATGAGCGTTTCTTTAGCAGGAATCCAAGCGAGACATACTCCACCCATTTTGTTAACAGACAAAGGCTTATATAAGCTGGATGTTACATAAAACCCTGAAATAGGGAGCCGGAGCACTCCCCCACCTTTGGGTGATAGCTTTGCTTCAGCCCAGGATACCTGAGCTGACCCTGAACCAGCTCCCAGCTGAGAGGCTGGGAAGGCCTGGAGCTGGCAGGAGACAGTGACAGAGGTGTCCTGTGTGTGCTGCCACCAGCCCTGAGCACAGCTGGGGTGGCAGGTCTGGATTTGCCCTGCACTGCTCCTGCAGGGACGCGCTCCAAGTGGGTTTATCATCCCCGTGATGATCCAAGAACGCGTCTCTGCTCTTGTGTGGCAGGGCAGGCTCAGCACCACCCAACCCCAGCGTGTCATCCCAAGGGAATCATAACTGGTGCTTAGGAAGGGGCGTGCAGTGGTGTATGGTTATGGGAAAGCTTCTCTGAGGCTCTTCCTCTCTCCAGGGATCTGCAGGAAAGGAACTTTCCAAGACAGAACTGTCTTTGTGATTTCCCAGCTCCTCGCAGCTGATTCTTTCAATAAATTGACAGGTCAGTTCTTAAGTTCTCATTAACTTTCAACTTCTGCCACGTCACGTGACAAAACTCACCACAATTTACCATAATTTATCTGCATAGAAAAGGGGATCTACATCTTGCAACATCAATTACTAGAACTAAAAAAAACAGGCTGGTAGGGGGTGCAGCCTCTTCGTCACATCTTGTGTGCCTGAAAGCCTGTCTGTCTTGAGAAAAATCATCTCTCTCCGTAAAGAAAGACTTTTCCTCCCTAGACATCTTGTATCACACCTTAAAATGCACAATTGCAACACTCAGACGGCAGATTCAGCTGACAGCAGCAGTGGCTTCCTAGACACAAGGTCAAAAAAAAAGTCTCAGAGAAGGGAATTTGCAATTCTCTTAATGGCCCAGACACCAGACCCTCCAAATGCAGGTATCAGATGCAGTTGCATGAGAAGTTTGGGACACTCATTTGGTTGGGAGGAAGAAAAGGGGAGAGAAAGATCTTTGGACACAGGGTTTTTGGGCAGGCAGAGCAAAACGTGTCAGGAGTTACTCTCAGGACTACAAGGGAGCCATTCATGGCTGCAATCAGCTTGCTCTGTGGTACTTGCAGAAACATGCCAAGGCTGCTCTGTGATTCTGCCCAACTGACATAGTGTTTGTAATTTGCCTGACCTTTGCTCTAAATAAATGGGAGCCACACAGAGGGAATTTTGATGCAAGTCCCCTGCATCTATAGCATCCTCCCTGGCTGCAACCCACTGGCTTCCTGGGGCTTTGTTTTAAAGGAGAGACAGACAGAAGGCAGGCAGTGGCTTTGTTTTCTGTCATGTTATTTATCTTACTTCAGAATTAAATCCAGATGACATAGATAAGACAGGGGTGACCCCTAGTGCCCTATCCAGCTGCAGCTTCCACTGTTATTCCCTGTATTGATATTAGAGCATAAGCAGAGGGAAGAAGCAGCACCTTTCAGATTTGTTCTTCATTCACAAAGCCTCTCTCTCCCCTTTCAGAAAGATCTCATTTCCTCTCACTACTGAAACTCTATCACTGCAAGGCATTCAGTGCAACATCCCTTTGTCGCTGTTGTCTGGGAACAAAATTAAACACATTTACTAGTGTAAGAACTTATTATATTCCATTGACTATTTATCATAGGACATTTATATTTATCACCTTACATAAAAGAAAGAAGAGCCTATTTTGCTAACTCCAGGCTTGTCAATAGCTAAGAACAGCCATTCAAACTCCTGAGAAGAGACCTTTGTCTTGTAAAAAGTGTATTTTGCAGTACCAAGGCACTGAAAGGAATGAGTCTTTCCTGTGACAGCCATCAGCATGCACCACTTTTTTTTTTTTTTTTTTTTTTTTGTCTTTCAGCAATGTCAAAACTCTCTGTTCTTGTGAATCAGCCTGCACCAGACATACCCCACTCACTGTGCTGGGTGATGCTCATCAGGGGCTTTTCCTTGTGCTATTGCGAGGGAACAGCTCCTCTTTCACAAAAACCTTGAGACACCCCCTCACACATTACTTTGGAAGGCAGGATTTTTCTTGAGAAAATAAATTATCTTAGGCACAAGGCTGAAAGATTTTTAGTTTCCTGTAATGTGAGCACTTGGGGCACTTCCTGCCCTGCTGAGGTCGGGGCTGTGCCCACCAGCACCCAGTGTGGGTGGTACCACATCAGCTGACATCTCAAAATTTCACATATTTGATGGGATCTCATCAGGCAAAGGAGCCACCTGCTAACAGTCCCCACGGTGACATTTCCATCCTCAAAAGAGCAGCAAACTCCCCTGTGCAGCATCACAGCCTGCCACAGACTCATCTGATGCCTCTTCAGCTCTGTTTTTTTTTTTTTTTGTTTGTTTGTTTTTCAACCCTGGCAGCCACTACCACAGCACCCCCAGTGCTGCACCAGGGCCCAGATCTTCAGAGCTGCACCCTCACTGCTCGAGCCCCAGGAATGCTCCAACACTTCCCAAAATCAATTCTCCAGCTCAGCCTGGGGGAATCCTTGGGAGCCACAGGACATGACATGTTGCTGTCACACCCATCACCATTCAGCTGGCACCTCCTTCCCCTTTTGCCACCCACCAGCCATTTCTTCACCAGGTCTCAGCCAGTCCTTCCTCACCAACAACTTTTTCCTTTCACACAGCCTCATTCATCCCCAGAGTTCCTTCTTAAGCTTCTTGCTGCCTCCATCACCTCCTCAGGCAGGCAAACACCACCAGCCCTATCCCAAACCAGCCCCTTTCCTGCCATTTACACCCAAGACTCAGCCCAAGCAAGGCTGGATCAGCCACAGATGAGGCTGGTTGATGCCTCTGTAACAAATGTTTTACTCTTTGCAGAGCTGGGCTGGCTAAAATTAAAGCAGCTGCATTTTTTCCAGTTTTACTAAAAGTTTGTAATCTGCTCTGGATTTAGAGTCATAGAATGGTTTGGGCTGGAAGGGACCATAAAGATCCTCCAGTTCCAACCCCTGCCATGGGACACCTTCCACTGTCCCAGGTTGCTCCAAGCCTCATCCTACCTGGCCTTGGACACTTCCAGGGATCCAGGGGCAGCCACAGCTTCTCTGGGCACCCTGTGCCAGGGCCTTGCCACCCTCACAGAGGAGAAGTTTTTTCATAATAACCAATCTGAACACACTCTCTGTCAATTTGAATCTAATCTCCCTTGTTCTGTCACTCCATGCTCTTCTTCACTGTCCCTCTCCAGCTCTCTTAGAGCCCCTTTAGGCACTGGACAGGGCTCCCAGGTCTTACTGGAGCCTTCTCTTCTTCAGGTAGAATGCCCCAAATATTTCAGCCTGGCTCCAGAGCAGAGGTGCTCCAGCCCCCTGAATATCACAGATATAATACTGCTCTACTCATGTGCTTGTTCTCTGAATCATTTTCCCCTGATTTTGTATTTCTATGTTCCCATGTTCCCTTGTTTACATGAAAAGCAACAGTTTCTGAATTGAAGTTCCTCCTAATGTTTTATTTTTAAACTAGGTTTCAAGGGGGAGGAGGGTAAGAATTGTGCTAGTCATTGCATAATTTTGGTTTTATCTGGTGTAAATCTGATTTGCTTCTGAGATATCCCATGCTTCCCAGCATGACACCAACTCTGCATTGCTCTCATGTCTTTGGATCCAGCACTGCTCCAAGCTTCCCCCTTAATTTCTTTCCTCCTCTGTTTTAAAGATATGCAAATATATCATCCTCAGAGCTACTGTTTGTTTCTTTCACAATATTCCGTGTTCTTTCTCCCGTGAGTTTATTTTCCTTGTTAGCTTTAGTAAACACCTTTTTTTTTTTTCTTCATTGCTGCTCTGACTGTATATGATCCCATACAGAGAATGCACAACAAAATCTCCTTCTATAACACACATCTTTCTACAGCTGCATTTTTCCCTGTATTCTTATTTTTGCTTGGTGCTAGCTCTTTGTATTCCAGTTATGCTCTGCATCTAAAACAATCTGTCAGCTTACATGTGCCTATAAGTAGTGGGAGTATTAGTTTTGAATATTTTCATTTAAACTCTAGCTTTGTTCCCTCACACTGTAAAAATGCTCAGAATTAGCTCATCACTTTAATGTTTTATTATCACAGGAATGAGCTTCTTTGCATGCTTTTGCAATATTCCACTTTCCAGGTTCCTCACATCCTTGCTCATACTGTTGAAAAGTTACTCTTGTGAAGTAAAAATGCTTTCTTGGATGTCACCTGCCTGTCAGAATCTGAACCAGGCAATGCTGAATTTGAGACAAATCCAAACACTGAGCCAGTCCTTCATCAAATAAAGTAAAATCATCATTAAAAAGGCTTTCATTAAAGACAGGAGGTTTGTTCCATCCAAAGGCTACACTGGTTCAAGGAAACCATAAATCCTGTGGTTTGCCTGACGCTGCAGGTCAGACTAGATGATCAGAACAGTTTATTCTGGTATTCATGCTGAAAATCTTAAAAATATCCGGACAAACTGCAACTGCATCTGGTAGAGAGATGGTCAAAGAAGATAAGGGAGTTGCTGCTTCTGCTCTTAAATGCTCGAAAATTCGCCTACAGTCCTGCTGAGACAGCCACTTCTCACCCAGAGATCAATAATGCAGCTGCTCTCACTTGTTTTCTTTTTCATCTGAGTTGTGTCCTAACTTTCAAAGCTTTTCTGTTCAAAATGTTGTTAAAAACCCACACTTGATCCTGCTGGTGATGGAAAGCCAGTGTTTTACCAATGATTATTGTTGCTTTGGGGTCCCCCCCAGCTTGTGACTCCTGTAAATGACAAGCTGGCTCACTCAGAGGAGTTTGGAGAGTAGAGGCAGCTCGTAGACCTTGTTCCTTCACACATTCAGCAGTGAGTGCTTCAGCTGAAGTCCCTGTGCTTGGGGCCATGGGTTTTAGCAGCCAGGATGGCTCTGTCCCCTCCAGCCACCACCCTGACTCCCACAAGGCTGCACACACTGTCTCCCAGGGGCAGGGAGGCCACAGGAAAGTGGATTTTTATGTGATGGCCCATTGGATAGATTGCAATAGGAAAAAAAAAAGGGTCTGAATGAGTCATGAAACTTTTAATACACCATGAGCTGGAAAAACCCACTGGACACGCCATGGCACCACACAACACAGGGAACATGGGATGGAGCAGATCCCACCCCCCAGCACAAGGCCCATGAAGAAAGGTTTTATTTTTCCTGCAGAAAATCCATCAGGAAGCATAGAGCTTCTCTCAAAAAAGTCATTTTCCTATTTGCCAAGCACACATGCAAAAAAGGCAATCAGAAACGCTGAGCACTGCCTTTCCAGAGTTTAGACCAAACTCAAAGCTGCACTCAGCCCCAGTTCCCTGCACTCTGCTCCCAGTTTACTCTGCCCCTCCACTAAAGCCAGTACCATAATTCTCTACCGTTCTTTTTTCCTCCCAACTTCAGTTGTTTTGCACAGTTCAAGTAAAACATGTAAAACCAGGCTTTGCCATAGGGTGAAAACTGAAAAAAGGAAACAAGCGAAAAATAAAATCCACAAAACAATTAAAGAAGGACAGAACCTAGCATACAAAGCCTCAGCAGAGTCCAGTCAATCATTTCTGTTTGTACTCACCAGCACAGGAGCTGCACAGCCCTCAGAAGAGCATGGTTGGGGGAGTATTCTCACCTTCCTCTAATTCCATCCATAAATCTGGGAAGAGCAGAGCATTACAAATCTCAGTATACTCGGCAGATAAAAACACCCAAGTGCTCAGCACAGGATGAGTTGCCTTCACGTGGAATCCTTTCTGAAGCAGTAACTGGGCACAGGTGGGGCTGGGATCAGCCTATGGAGCAGAGGTGTGATTACCACAGTGAGTGAAACACCCATTTGCCCAGCTAACTCATCAGGTTCTCCTTAAGCAGAGGGAAAAGTTAAAGAAAAAAATATTTACAATTTTTGCATTTCACCCAGTTTTTGCATCCCCTTAGCTGCCAATCAGTGTTCCACTGTAGATTTCTGACAATTACTTGCAAACACATGAACAAGAATAACAAACTGAACAGCCAGTGGCACACAGCCTCAGAGGTGTTAGTCTTTATTAAACCTTCAAATGAAAGTGGCCCTGAAGTGCCAGATTCCCATTTTACCCTCTGTCACACTTACTGAGGGAGCATGAACCTGACCCAGAACCGGTTCTTCAGCAATTTAATTGTAAGGGTCACATACAGCAGCTGGTAACAGCAGCACACCCAGAAATGGGACGCTTAGCTTTTACTTTATTTTTTTAACAGTCTTTGGTTTCTAACTTTCTGTCAGTCCCTAATGCATGCCTGGGTACCCAATTTTTTTCAGAGAGGCCAGAGGAAGGTCACTGCTGGAATTCTCTGGCTCTCCTGCACATAGGTAGGTGACATTAATTCAAAGGGTTTGGTTGGCATCTGCTCCACAGCCCTGTTTCCAGCTGAGGACATTGGAGGTTTCTGTGCTCATAAAGGGGCTGGCATTTATTTGGGGGTCACACCACAGTTCCTGGCATCTCTCCAGGCAGGTCCTTATGCAAATAGCCAGCATTTACTTGGAATTTGCATTACTGTGTAACTGAAACGCTGCTTCTGAGGATGTCTGTTTCCAAATCTTGGGGTTATCCCCATAACCAAACATCTCCAGGCTGGTTTAGGGGAGCAGAGGCTGCTGCTGGGTGTGATTCACAGCTGCATGTCAGTGTTTGCTATTGACTTAATAAACCAAGGGCTGCCTGAGCAAACTGCCCATCCCAGATCCAAACACCCTTATCTCCTGGCAGGGCTGTTCCTCCCCATTTAAAGCAAAACTACTCTTTGGAGTCAGGAATTAAACCAGCCAACAAGGCAGAGAACAACTTCACTTTCTCCTGCTGTCTGTGGAATTCCCAAAATCAACTATGCCATCAACGAGTACCCCACTGAGCCAGCCCCAGCAAACTCCTGCTGCAAGCAGCCAGCACTTACCTGGACCTGAACTGAATTCCCTCCAAAGCCTGCAGGAATGACGCAAATGCTGTGCTTGGGCGTTAATCCATGGGAAACCGTGAGATCCCAGCACCGTGCTGTGGACACAGCTGTCTCTGGAGCCTTTCAGAGAGGACTTCTGAGGCAGCCCCACTGCTCTGGGACACAGCTGCCCCACGAGTGGGTGAAGTGGGGAGATAAGGGGTGAGGACACGCCAGCAGCAGCGCGGGATCGCCGGCACAGCTCCAGCTCCAGGCGCTTCCTCTTTCCAACGTCACTGGTGTCACACGGAAGGACCCAACAGCAAGTGCTGCATGGCCTTCTTCTTTTACTATCAGAATGTTTCAATTCTTATTGTTTTAAATGTAGGAAGTAGGGAGGTTTTATCTTAGAGAAAAAAAAAAATTGTGTGATATTCCTTCATCTAAGCTCACTGAATGGAAAGGAAAAATCTCCTGCAGTTTTCAGAAAACCAGGCAAAGCTAGGAGCCTGGCCAGCCATTCTTCATCAATTTTGGAAGATCTGTGCTGTGAGGACGCTCACACTACTTTAAAAGTGAGTGAATAGAGACAGGCAAGTGTGGGACTGCACAGTGGAGGCTGAGGAAAAGGTGCTTCAGGATTGCAGAAACACCCAGCCCAGGAACAGCACGCTCCTCTGGTATGAAACCACTGGGGTGTTTCAAATCTGCTAAAATATCTTGACAGGATGACTCTGCTTCTCGTCTCTTCTGCTGCCTCTGGTGCCTGTCAGGTCCCAGGGGAGCTGGGTGCTCACAGCATCTGCTCCCACAGGACACAGCCAGTGCCAGGAGGCTTCCTGGGATCAAAATGAGGAAGGAGCACACTCCACAGTCACTGAGCAAGACAGTTGTGGCATATTTAGGTGTCCAAATAGTGATTTTTGTGCAAACAGGTGGCAAGTGGGAATATTTCTTATAAACTCTTCAGAACTGCTTCAATCTAGGTGTTGGGAAGGTTGTCTCATCTTTATTCTGAATGGTTTGTCTTTTCCATTTCCTTTTTCTTTTGATGGGCTGAACCCACAGAGCAAAGCTTTCCTTAAGCTCCAGTAAGGATGAAAAGGGATGCTGAGATCTCCTGGGAGAGATCTCAGAGAAAAACCACCTGGAAACAGAGTAGTGGAGGGGGGGAAAAAAAAAAAAAAAGTGACAGTGAGGTTTATTGTATTCAGGTTGGTATTTATATTAGTGATAATATTTAGTGACTGTTTGAAGGTCAGTATTTGTTTCAGCAAACTTGCTATCAGTGGGCAGCTGAGTCATCCTGCCTTGTGCACACAGAGAGAAGTGTCCTCCATGAAACACCGTGGCTTTTTCATGATTTCACCCCAAATCCTGCTGCATTTTTAAAGCACTGAACACATGATGCTGCTCATTACCCAACTCCTCCAGCCTGCTGAAAACCCAGCCTGGCATTTCTGCACTGCAAACACCAGCCTGGAACCTTTTAACCTGCCAGTGACACACTCTGCTGATTTTTGGGAGACTCCTTGTGACTCCAAAGTCATGAGCTTTCCATCTTTTGAAAAGCAGACTTTAGAAGGGTGTTTTAAAAAGAACACCTTTGCCTTCTGATTGCAAAAAACCCCAGGGTTTCCTTCAGGAGATTATAACAGCCCATTCAAATAGGGCTGTTTAGGGTGGTACCACTATTTATGACTTTGCTGATGGAGACAGCACTCACACAATGACAGTCTGGGCAAAGGCTGGTTTTAATTAGGAACACTGAGAGTTGTTAAGTGACCAAGGACAGTACTGAGTCACAGCACCCAGAACAGCACCGGAGATTGCTTAGGGCTGTGGGGTTCAGTCCTGCCTTTAAAAATTTTTCCTAAGACTGCTCCCCTGGGAGGAGGAAGCCAGTGGGGTGTTTGGCATCACTGTTCCAGCAGGAACCACAAACGTGTCTGATCAGAGGCTACACAGGAGGATTTTGTGGTCTCTTAAGAGCAGACACGCTGAAATTTCCTTTAGTGGAGACACACAGCTGAGGAGGGCATTTCTAACATTCTCACACAGTCCAAAAAACACTTAATTAAACACCAGCCAGCCCTTTAATCAGCACTTTTGCTTGGGATGGTGTAGTTCTGTGAAAGTGGAAGCAGTGCCCTCAGGCACTGACCTGAGATGCTCTCCCCTAACTCTGCACAGAGCTGTGACTAGAGCTGTGCTGAGAAAGATGCTTTGCCCCTTACTACATTCCCCTCCTGCTCCCAGTTTGCTGCAGGAAGGCTCATCCCTTCCTCACTCATGGCAGGAGGAAGCCTTTAGAAAGATGCAACAGATGCAGCAAGCCTTGGTGCCCAGTTTGGGGGAAGATAAATTGTCTTCTGGGAATTGTAGTCCCAGGGAACACAAATTTGCAGCCTTCCTGGGAAGGTGAGCCAGGAAAGCTGGCAGCCTGCAGCTGTTTCCATAGCCCCAGTGCAATAGAAAATGTGTTGAAATTGAGGGAAATTTTTATAGGTAACTCTGCTTGGAAATTAGCAAGCTCCAGTAGGAAAACTTGAACACGTTTAGGAGAATTCAATACCAAGAAAGAAACTCTTTCTGCCGTGATGAGGATTGGAAAAGGGTGGTATTTCTTGGAGTCTCTAGTCATAGGGAAACTAACCTTGGGGTTCCATGGGAGGTTTGGAGGCTGCTTGAGGAGAGAGCATTGGCTGGCCAGAGAGCCAGGTACAGATGAGCCCTTATGGCTTAAGAGGCATGAAAATGTTCAGCCAGGGTTGAAGAAAGTAGGTTTGCAAAATGGAGATGGAAAGTTTGGACCCCAATCTGCAGCAGCCTGGCAGAGGAGAAGAGCTGCTCCTCCTGGGGATGAGGTGAGGAGCAGAAATATGGACACAGCTGGAAGAAGAACCTGCTGGTATGAAGGAAGAATTACTGACAGAAAGTGCACAGCGGTTGGTTGTGGTTTCCAGAAGCCACCACAGTGTTTGCAGGCTGAAAGAGGCAGAGGAAGTGTTTGTATGGACGGAAGAGCTGAACCCAGCACAGGCATCAGGCTGGTAAATCAGAGAGCAAACACTGAGCTTGCCCACAGCTTCGAATGCTGTTATAGGGAAAGTAATTTATATTCTTGTTCTGGAAAAGACTATTATGTCCTTGTTTGTGAGGAGAAATGCTGTCCTCTGGCTATGCAAAATTCTGCACAGCATGTTCTGTGGAAAGCCTAAATGCATTATCCAAAAGTCCTGGAGCCCCCTGGGAGCTCCACCACCTTCCATCACCCTCTGCTCAAGCCCACTTGCACAGCCAGCAGCCCTGCACACTGTCCCCCTGGGGCTGTGCCTGGCCTTGGCTCGGTGCTCTACACATCCCAGGGGCCCAGGCTGTTGCTAGAAAGTCATATTTATGTACAAACAACTCAGCTGGGAGGGCTTGGTTTCAGCACTGACGTTGGCTCACGTGTGGCTGCTGCAGCGCATCCTCTGCAGCCTCTCTGAGCTGGAGCACAGGCCTTGGTTGAAAAACTGCCATTCCTTTTCCTGCTCTGGTGGTTTGGGGTGTAGCATCAATGCCTGCTGCACTCACCAGCTGAACACTAAATAACTAGAAATAATAACCAGTAAAGACATTTATGAGCTGAGTGAGGCCCTAGGACAATAAAGGAAGCTTGATGGTCGCTCATTCATTACCATCTGCACATATTAGCAGTAAAGCTGACACCAGCAGACAGAAACACAGGCCTACAAAGACCTCTTAACATTATTTTCCACTTTTACAAATTTAATTAGCTCTTTCCCCCTCAAGCAGCAAAATACAAAAATATTTTTTTCCAGGTAATACAGCCATTTTCTAGGTAAAGAAGTGAACACTAAAGCAGAAAAACCTGTATTAGAACTCATTTATTCTCATTTTCTACATGGACATTTTGGTTTCTTCTCTGAAAGGAAGAGTCTTTTTGTTCAGTGTCATAACTCATGGGCTTCTAAACCAGAACCTGATGGATGGAGTCCCAAAAGGTGAGATTTAATCTGATTTTCCACATCTTTCTCTGGCTCTACTAGGCTGCTGTAAGTTGACAGGAATAGTCATATTCTGTTTCAAGGGTAAGATGTGGTGATCTCTGGTTCTCCTTCCCCACAGCTGTCAGTTTCACAGGGCTCTTGCAGTTTTGGGGGGGGACAGGGACATTTTGCCTTGTAGCACAGCACTGAGCAGAACTGTAAGAAAACCTTATCAGAATAAGACAACACCTCACAGCCCAGCAGCACCTCCCTGACAGAACTCAGTGGTTCATTCTCCAGTAATCAGAGCTGGCCTGAGCAGCCTGGTCCAGCTGCTGTTGACATGAGGGCTTTGGGACAGCTGTAGCCAACCCCAGGGAGCTCCCAGATAACAAACAGATAGCAGTGTGCTGCTGGAGCCCTCATTCAAGGTCTGGGTTTAGCCAGCAGCTCACATTGGTATGTGTTGATTCCTGCAGGAAGATAATCTTTGTGCTGCTAAGGCAGATTTTGGTTTCCAGAACAACCTGGTAATGGAGCTATTCTTTTTGTTAATTATGCTGTCCAAACAGAACCTTGTGGACCTGATTTTCTGCTATTAGTAAAAGAAAACTAATCATACCAGCATACAAATGACAAGATTGAGTAAAGACTCAGCTATTGTACCAGCAGCTCAGCCTGTCTTTCCCAGAAAGAAAATGATTCACATATCCCATGACACCATCCCACCATGCAGTTTTCCTGGGATCCTGGATTTCCTAATACTGTGATGTCTGATCCCAGTTTGTGGTGAATAAAGTGATGTTAACTGGCCAGTTATTCCTATCATCTCAGGGGTAGCATGATACATTCCCCATGCACAAAACAAACCTTAGGCTCAGTAAGCCTTACCAGCCTCACTTCTGAGCCTTACAGAATCCTTACTAGGCTTTGGGAAAACCAGCAAGAAGAGAGGGTACCAACCTTTCAAAGATGGCTATTCCTTTTACAGCACACCCTGAGGGAATTTGTTATGACTTCCCCAGCAATACAAAATGCACTTGTGCCATCAGATATCTTTGGTATGTAGGGGCCTGGAAACCCTGCTCATCCCTGCTGTCCCCTCCCCAGGCTGCATTTGGGAATGAGTCATTCCTGTATTTAAACTGAAAGCATGGCAAGGTCCTGTCAGATCCCTGGATGCAAGATGGGATGAGGGGGGAACAGTTTTAAATGAAAAGAGGAGATATTTAAATTATATATTTGAAAAAGGTTCTTTGTTGGGGTGGTGAAGCCCAGGCACAGGTTGCCCAGAGGAACTGTGGCTGCCCAATCCCTGGAATTGTCCAGGGACAGGTTGGATGGAGCTTGGAGCAAGCTGGGATAGTAGAAGTTGGAAGGAGATGATCTTTAAGATCCGTTTCAACCCAAACCATTCCACAATATCCAGAGTGAGCAGGACCAAGCAACAGGACGCCCACCAGCACCTCATCCCACACTGCATCACCCAGGGACACCCTGCCTCCCAGCAGGGATGGAGAGCACACAGGCACGTTTCTTTACACAATAAAACAACCAAAAGGCTCCAGCTCTGCCTTTCTTCCACAGAAAGGCAGCCAGAGAACTGCCCTCTCCCACGAGCCTGGTGCTCAGCCTATGAGATAATACAGGCTGGCCTTTTCTTTGCAGCTGTATTGTTTTAGTGCTTTGGAAAATAGCAGCAGGCTGAGCAATGAGTCATCTGTCACTAGATGGGGTTAAAGTAATTTCCGTTTTCTGTTGCCATGGGGAAATCAACGTCCTAAGATTTGTCCTTTCTCCCACTCAAACACGTGGGAGTAGAAAGCCTGAAACCCAGCAGGACTAAACATTTTTTTAAAATTGTTTTTTATATTTTTTTTGTCCCCTGATAAACAAACTTCCCTCCGTGGCCTTGCAGCTGTCAGTCTGTTCCCGGAATCGTCCAGTTAACAATGTCATTCCCCTTGGATTGCAAAAAATCCAGAAGCAGAGTTAAGTAAATATTTGACATTCATATAGGAGTTGCTTCATGTTATCACTTGAAGAGTCTCTTTTTCTTGTAAAGTTTTACATGTGCATTTGAGGGGGAATTATAAACTTAAT
Source organism: Muscicapa striata striata (assembly GCA_030060385.1). Taxonomy (NCBI): domain Eukaryota; kingdom Metazoa; phylum Chordata; class Aves; order Passeriformes; family Muscicapidae; genus Muscicapa; species Muscicapa striata. Next base: position 1,602,317 of record JAREIS010000115.1, read on the forward strand.
ATTATCCAAATAAAGTTGAAACTTCAAAGGAAAAGTAAATTAAAGTGGCTGCTTCCCCAGCATATAGTGTCCGGATATAGTGACTAATAGAAACAGGAAAGAGGAAATTGCAGTAAATACCGTTTTAAAACCTTGCTAATGTATAGTTTACATGAGTAGCAGCACAGCAACATCTAGTGTTGATCAGGAATATAGCTGGAAGTTATCACATGCTTTGTTAATGGTATTTTGAAGAAATTGTTTCCTGGACCATGACACCACTGCCCAGCCCCAGCTCCTTCTCCCCTGTGTCAGCTCCATGTCACTGCCTGGGTTAGCTCTGCAGAATGCTGGGAATGCTCCCAGTCTGCCTGGATCATCAGGAGCATCACTGGGCTTCTACTTAGGCACCAACTCCATACAGCTACAGATTTAAATGTGATTCAGCACAAGAGTGGCCAAAACTTTCAGCAGCTGAACTGAAACTAGCCAAGCTATTCCTTGAAGCTGATCCTTTACCAGTAAACACTGTTGTCAAACTGGCAGAGCACTCAAAGTTATTCCTTTCCCTAGAAATGAGTGTGCAAGTGTAAAGTTGTCACTGTAAGTGGTATCTTAGAGTAGGCCCTGTTTTCACCCTCCTGTATTTCCCCACAAATGCAGGGATTATTGTATTATGCACAGTTTAAGACAAAAAAAAAAAAAAAAAAAAAAAAAAAAGAGATGCATATTTCTAGACACCTCTATTTATTTAAAAGACACCTGAGGCTCAAAGTTAAGTTCTTCTGTAGGAATATATTATGGTTTTGATTACTTAAATTTAACTAAACTAATCAAGTCTACCTTAACATTAGTTTAGTTTTTTTGGTTTAATTTTCAATGGCTTTGCTAAACTCTCACAGATTTGTTTTTTTCATATGAGCAAACTTTGACATCAGGATTGACTTTGGACTACTTAAATGAAATAATTTGTCTACTTATATTACAGTTCCTACTGCATGAAGTTTGCTTCATCTTCAGTAAGATAATGTCCTTTAGGTTTTCTCAAACAAAACAAAATTAATGACTGGCTGCTTTCCAAGTCCAACTGTCTTGCAACTCCCTGTGAACAGATTTTTTGGCCACATTTAAGTTTATTACATGATCTAATTAGCGTGACTGTGTAGGTGCATGGAATGCACTGGAGGAGAGGAAAAAATACAAGTGTACAAAATTCTGTTATATAATTTGCTATGGGAACATGATTATTACAGAGACCTGGATTGGTCTCTGGATTCTTTTCAGCAGGATTTTTGGAGTGAGCAGTTAGGCAAGGAAAAAGAAAGGACATTCAAGTCTATCACAGAGAATGGGGCCAAGAGCAGGAAAGTCTGACTACCACCTGACTTTTGTGGCTTAGAAATGCCATCACAGTTTTTAAAGGTATTAATTCTATACTCACATTTGCTGCTTCTACCTCGAGAAAAAACAATTCAGCAGAATTCAATGCCTGACTGGAAGTGAGGACTTCAAGCTCATCAGCTACGCTGCAAGGCTCGCTCAAAATCAAAATGAAATACAGCCTTATAATTAATAGCAAGAAAATACAGATTGTTACCCACTCTGGCCCTGAAAAAGGCATCAGAGTGTCTATTGGAAACACTCAGCCAGAGCAGAGATCAGAGCTCTGCTTCATGTTATTAAGACATTCACACCACCTTAACAAAATTAAATGGGCAGCTCAGTAACATGAAGCGAGATCAGACTCTCTTTCTTCCTCCTGCATGCATGAAATGACATTTTAAAGTGATGTGTGATCTTTCAGAGCCTGTAAAGGGGTCAGGCACCAGGCACATCTGGCATGCTGATCCTCTCATTCAGGGGCATGAAGTCATCCTGCATTGCTGAGTCAAGAATGTGCAATTTTCCATGTGTCACTTTGCTCACTTGCACACTGAACAGACATTCATTTCATTGAAGATCAGGCACATTTAAGAAAAACGCAAGCCCTGCTAATTGTGTTTTAATTTAACTAGAAATAAAACAGTGCTTGGTAAAGGGGGCTGATATTATTTGAACAAACACCCTCCACACAGCCCACTGCACTCAGCCATAAATCAGCTCAGTGCTGGATTCCTCCTGATGGGGTCAATTTGGCATAAAGGGATCTTCAGAAGGGCGAGTTGAACTACAAAATTCCTACTAAATTTGCCACCCTGCCTTCCCCAGCATGCAGAGGGGACACTGTCATCTCAGCAGCCCGAGGTGCCACCACTGTGCACTGTACACACAGTCTGCTTTAGGAGAAACAGGATATGCTCAGGGGCCCCTGGCTGTGCCCAGTGTCACCCTGGCTGATGGCAGCATCCAGCTGCAGCTGACAGGTCTGAAATGAGTTTGAGGATAGGATTGCAGATGATAAAGTACACAATTGCTTTGGCTCTTGCAATCAAAATACTTGCTGTGGCAGGTAGGGAGAAACAGTGCTCCAATCCCTCTAAAACCAAAGCCTTTTCCCACTGTGAGCAGGAAGAAATCCTCAGAGTGATCTCCCACCTTCCAAGCATCTCTCAAGGGTGTCAGAGCCCTTACCTTTCATATTTGGGCCAATGAAAAGCACCAACAGTATTAGGTGTATGATTAACTTGATTTCAAACCACCAGCTAGAGCCTATTCCCTGTAAGCCAACTCCTCACACGCATGACACCAGCAATGACTGTCCTGGGGGAAGGTGGCCCCATCCCAGTCCTGCAGAACCATTCATGCTGGCTCAGATCAGTGCTGGGAGCAGCCCCTGTCTCTCTGCACTGGGAGCAGTCTCTGCCCTTGGGGAGGCAGGTTACAGAGCAATTCAGACATCACAGGACAGGCTTTCTGCAGCTGACAGGAAGAGCAGTGCATTTGGAAAAAAAAAAAACAAAAAAGCCACCCTAACATTCCTAGGGGTGAAGGAGCCTTATTCACCAGAGTGTAAAACCTTCTGTTTCTGTAGGAACATCTGAAGATAAACAGAATAGTGCTTGTGGTGCCAGGTAAACAGCTCCTGCATGCCATGGCTACAGTCTCTAAGGAGCTGCTGTTTATTATGAGCCATCCCTGCCTCAGCATTAGTGACAAACCCTCCCTGCAAATCCAGCAGGGAGAGGCTCACTAGGAAGGGAAGAGCTTGTGTGGAGTTGCCAGAGGGATCCTTATTACCTTTGGGATTACAAGCCTTTATTTTCCCCCTGGATTTTTGCCTTTTCCCCTGCGGTTTTTCATATAAAGCTCTGGTTTTTTGGATGGAATCTCACAATACTCGTTTAGAATGGACCTGTGGTGGGCAGAACAAAAGTGTTATCAAAGGAAAGATGTTAGTGATCCTACAGAGGCATTAAAAAGTCAACTATGTCTGAATTATTTATTTCCTAGTTTCTGTGAACTATATTTAAACAGAGAAATGCTTGGAATTACATGAAGCTAAAGCAAGAGGCTCCCTGGAGGCTCTTGATAAGATTCAAATTTGCAGTAAATATTGGCATATTGATTATTATCATGATCTGCTGATTTTTAATTTCCCTTCTCAGAGAACCCAAACCATCTCTTTCTTACCTTGATTTGGACTATTGAAAGGGTATAAATGTAAGTTAGGATCACCCAGGTTGTGCTGGTTGTTAATTTGATAATTGTTTTGTGCTTTTCTTTGGTCCTTTGCCTAAATTTTTGCATTTCCAAAGGGATGCTTTAAGTGATGCAGTGAGACAAGCACAGCAAGCTTTAAGGAGTAAAAGCTCAGGTAGGGACAGGGAAATCTTTATCCTCATCCTCCTCACTGAGGGTACAGTGCACAGCTGGTGCCTCCTCCTGCAAACTGGCTCTGGACCCAGCATAAAGCTGCTGAGGTTTTTGGGGGGAGGCCCCACAGCTGCAGGAGTTGAGAGGGGCTGGTGGCCCTGTGGCAGCAGGGGAAGCCCTGAGGAAGCAGAGCCACAGTGGGGGTTGAAGGAAGGGTGCATCTTCTCCCTCTCACCCCAACAGCTGGAGAAAGAACTCCAGGGGAATCCTACTCTTGGTTTTACAGGGGACTTGATGTTATTCTTGTGATTTAGTGATTTAGCCAGGGGATTTTATACTCACATATTCCCACAACCTGACTGGTAAGCCTTGACACAGTCCATTCTTTTATTTTTAATCCAAAAGGACAAAGAAAATGTTTTGTTGTGGCACTGTCACTTCTGCTGTCCTCGTACCAAGGAGTTCACTGCAGTACTTTATGGCTTCCCTACCCTTCCATCAACCTTGGGATGTTTATTTTTCTTCAAACATAGCTGTTTGCAGCATGCTAACAAGAACTGAAGATCTTTTAACACTGCTATTTGTTTACTGAAGACATCAAAGCCTTTTTTTCCCACGAGCCTCCTTTGAGCCAGCACAATCTGCAAACAGCCATGCAACACCGAGGTGTGTGTTGTCCCCCAAAATAAAACCTCAGTGCACTGTGAAGATACAGCTATTTTCTTATCTCAGGTTCTAAATGTAGCACTGCTTCATCCCTCATTCCTCAGCTCCTCAAACTGTTTGTCCCCAGCCCAGTTCCAGCAAACCTTCCAGTTGGGTGGAGGAACACACTGCCAACGTGGACTGTGGCAGGGATGGCAGCTAATCTAAACCAAATATTTCACAATATCTATGAGCAGAAGCATTTCCCTGTTTCACTGTGATGGCCAAGATGCTAACAGGAAGCAGCACTCCATTATTTAGTGTTAGGTCCTGTCAGCTTTCAGTTCAGACACAGCCTGTGGGTGCTGGGAAATAAACAGTGCAGGAAATGACAGATGTTGGCAGCAAAATAAATAACAAGAGCTGCTGAAAATAAAGTCCTAAGAAATGCTGGTGTATCCTTTTTATGGATTTCCTAGATACATTGAGGCTATTTTAAGGCAGACTGAACTCCCACTCCTTACAGTGTAAACAGGATTATTCCCTCTGTGGGACATATGGCAGCCTAAACATCATCATTTGTGCATCACTGGTATTCCCAGGCACGTTTTGAGCTCTGCCTCACCCTAAATGTCTATCTCACCATTCAGAGCCTCCCTGCAGCCTGCAGGGAGTGCTAAGCACTGCCAGTACATCCCAAAAAACATCTCCATGGAGGACAACCTAAAGCCTGGCCATGCAGAAGGACCTACTGGAGAGGAACCAAGAGACCAGCTCCCTCAGAATGGACAGCAGGAGGAAAAGGGCAGCAAAGGAGAGGATGGGACAAGGACTGAGCAATGGGGGTTTTATTCCACAATGAAGTAACTCACCCTGAAGTGCACTGGTTAAAGACAGAGCAGGCAAAGATCCAAGGTTTTCCAGGAATGAAGAAGGGTGATGGGCAAAGTCCAGGTCATGAGAAGCTGTGACTGTAGTGGTTGGGAAGGGTTTGTGTTCTAGGGGCACTTTCAGGAACATGCAACTTCCTTTTTATTTATCTGCCATGGGTGTCATTCCCCTCATCACAGGGAGACATCCTGCATGGCCTGGTGCTGGTGGCAGCTTTGGAGACCTGTTGAAAGAAAAAGAAGGGATGGGTGGCAGAGGATGTGCTGTTCAGAGGTTTTCATCCTGAAAACTTGAAAAGGAGATGTAAGGGGAAAGCAGTACAAACTTTTCTCCATCCACTTTAAACCAGGTGAGCAGTGCTGGTACAACAGGGTGCAGCCAAAGAGGCTGCAAGTGTGTGGGACAACAATTTTGGCCACTTCCCTTGACTCTGGGTGCTGTGAAACTCAGGTACAGCATGTGGCTCAGCAGGACAGGGCTCAGCCTCCCAGAGGTGTGGGGGAAGAGGAGAAACTGTTCCCCCATGGAGTTGGAAACAGGGACACAGCTGGACTGCTCCTCCAGCCCCAGCACTCAGGTGTATCCTGCAGAGCACTTCCACAGCCTTGCCTTCAGAAATTTAAAAAAAAATAAAATGGCAGACCCTCAAAATAAAAACACAATAGTTTTAAGCACATCCAACTTTGGGATTTCTTGCCAGAAAAATTTAAAACAAACTGGAAACTGATCATCTACTCATTTAAACGATGTGCCTGGAGCTAAACCAGCAAGACTGAATAATCTCTGCACCGCTTTCATCTTCCTTCAACTTTTCCTTTGTTCCATCAGCCACATGTGTGTTAAGTGTAAATTGAAGGACTCTTCGCTGGAAAAGCAGATTGTGTAAAGGGCTTGGCCCTCATCTTATAATTCAGCTTCAGTATTACAATTATTCTTAATAGCACTCTTGTTTTGTTGTATTATTTATCCTGGCTAGAACCCTCCAGGATCCCCTGAAGGGTTTTTTTGTTTTGTTTTGTTTTTTTCTGGTGGATTTAGCCAACATCCACTCATGAATCCAGATGTTTCTGCTTTTATCCCTGGGAATTTAATGGTATGGACATGCCAAGATCATAACTTCAGGCTCAGCCTCAAGACAAGTATTTTTCAAATTCCCTAACTCAAAAAAATGGAAAATGCCACAAAACCCCCCCATGGTTCTTAGAGCATTTTAGCATGCCAGAATGGAAAACAACCACAGGACAATGCTGCCCAATGCTCTGTGCTGGTACAGTCTCCTACACTGAAGCAGAAATCACAGCCCAGACCGTGCTGTTCTCTCTGATCTCAGACACAGACTTTGCCTTCAGCACAAATCCAGCTCTTCTTCCCCTTCACCAGCCTGAAGTCAGGAGCCCAGACACACGTGGGTCCAAGATGCTTGCACTGGGAGAAAGATTCCACCCCACCAGGCAGAGACAGTGCTGCTGTATTTAAATGAACATGTGCCTGTGTCTCCCCAGACAAAACTGGCTCTGAAGTAAGGACAAGGATCAAACATACCCTGCCCTGATGGGGATTCAGCAGCACTCAGGAACAATAACCAACCCCAAACTCACTCCTTGTCCAGAGTGAAAAAAGCAGCCTAAAGCAGGACTTGAAACAACCCTATTAATTTTTCCTTCTGCACTGCCTGGCATTTCCTTCAGACACTCCTGTTTGAGGCATCCTGAATTTCTTCCCTGCTCTCCATTTGTCAGCATGAGAATTAAAGTTGGAGGCTGGTGATGGTCAGTGCCAGTGTGGAAGGTGCCCTGTAAGTGATGGCCATGTCCTTCCAAGTTCCCTGAGGTTCCTCAGGGTCAGGACACTCAGGAGCATGGAACAGCAGAGGCAGGAGATGCACACAACAATCTTCAGTGACCTTTTGGCAACCAGCACTAAACACCCTCTGTGTGACCATGCACACAGCAAGGACACAGTGCCATGTCTGAGTCCACAAAAGGTGAATTTTAGCCTTTCCTCTGAGGCTCTCCCAGCTGGCTCAGTGCTCACCAGCAGAGCCATGGTCCTGCCTTTCCTGTGGACAATCCAATCCCTTTTAAAGCCCTCCCTGAGCACTGGGCAGGGGAAGAACACAGAGCAGTGATTCCAGCCCAGCACAGCAGCCAGTTACTGCCTGTTCCAACAGCATTACTCTTCTACCTGCAGAGCTGCTGGATCAAAGAAAATTTAAATTATTCCTAAAAGCTCTTCTAAGGCTTCCCCCAGCATAGAAAAGCCTCTCAGCTGGCACAAAGGGTGGAACTGGCTCCATAGCAAACCCCTCCGGGGCAGGGATGTGCTGGGACAAGGAGGAGGCACAAGAGCCAGGGAAGCTGAGCACCCAGCAAAGCTTTTCACCCACCCACCCCAGAGCTGAGCTCAGCCACCAAATCCTGCTGAGGGCAGGGGACAAGTCCAGGAGTCCATAGGGTGGCACATGAAGGAGGCAGGAAGGGAGCAGCAGAGCCAGCCTGGGTGATGCATTTGAAAAGAAAACCACTTTTCTTGTTAATATTGTGGGTCACATGCTGTGCAGGGCTCATTGGGGATGCATAATAAGTGTCTCTCCAGCAGTCAATCTCCCACTTCCTACCACATCTTCTGTTTTATAACAAGGAATTTTTTTTTATTCAACTGTGCAATTTAAATTTTAAAGGCTGCCCATTGTCCTTAAACACTATATGATTGTATACCTGTTCCAGCTTATTCTTCTGATATTCTTAGTAAAATATGGTTCCAATGACTTGGTCTTCCCTGACAAAAAAAAAAAAATCTCCTTTTTCTTTAATAAGTTCGTGACATTCAAGCTACTAATTTTCCTTACCATCACAGCTTTTGGACACAGAATAAAGGAGATGAAATATATTTTTTAAAAGAGGATTTATCCAAGTTGGAAATGAAGAAATACAAAAATACTCTTTAAAGAGTTTGATTTTTCTTTAAATAAATAATCACTCAGCGGGTCATAAAAGTGATAAAATGCTTTTGTCTCTATTTCAGTGGGAAGCCAGTTTTGCCTTTAACATCCTGAGCATCATGGGATCCTCAGAGCAGTTTGCTCCTGCTGTTACTTCCCTGCTCCTTGGCCCATCCTGCTACTGCTCCCTGGTTGGGATCAGCCACCTGGGTTACAGCCCTGCTCCCTTTTCCCTTCCCAAACCTCTGCAAACACCCATCATGTCATGAGTGGTACCCCCTCACCCTGCAAACACTGGACCCATGTTTGAGTTTGGCTGTGTTCTGTGCAGCTTTGGGTTTTGGGAGGATTTTTGTGAAGCTGCTCCAAACGTGCTCACTTAAAGAAAAGAATCAGTCACAGCTGGGAGGGGGGATTGCCAGGAGAGTGGCATGGCTGGGCAAGGACAGGTCCTGAATGCACTCACACTGGGATCAGAAGTACCCCTGAAGCCATGTGGTTCATTCCATTAGATCACCTTATGAACCTTTAACTTGGCCCTTCAGCCTCATTACACTTTTTGCATGCATAGCCTGGGCCTCTGAATTTAAAGGCTTGGCAAAATTTTATGGAAATTATACAGTTGGCTTTTGTCATTACAGAAAGCAGAACCTGGAGATTTGCCTTTCTGCTCTTCCTTGTGACTGTCAACATTGCTGTGCCAGTACCAAAAAACCTGCACAGACCTTGCTCTGAGATGAGCCCAGGTGTGACCCCAGCACAGACAGCAGCAGAGGTGTGAGGAATTCCCACCATGCAGCACGTGGGATCTCTGCTCCAGCAGAGCCCTGGGCAGGAGCACCTTGGCAGGGGAATGAGAGGGGAGGGCAGGGGGAGAAATGGATGTGAGTGACCAGAGCAGAGCAGAGCCCAGCACCACACCCCTGACAGCTCCTGCATGAACATGGCATTGCTTTCCAGCCCTGACATTCCTCCAGCACATTCACCTTGCAGGGCTTGCTGTTGGTTCAAACATTCACAAATTTTGCTGTGCTGAGGGAAATCTCACCCTCTGTGCATGCCACCCCTTGGGGTTTTTCTTCCCTTGAAGATTTGGTTGGAGCCAGTCTGGAAACCCCCAAAAATAAGTGTTTCCATGACCAACAGCCCAGCTGTGGACTCCTCTGGAACACCTGAAGAATCAAAACAGTCCCAGTGCTTTCTCCTGCTCCAGCATCACACCCCATGGTGCCACAGCCACCTCCCCTCCCTCCTCCTGTGCTGCCCTGGCTGCACAGGGCTTTGGGCAGAGCATCATCCCTGTCACAGTGAGGATGCTCACAAGCCTCAAGGGCTGCAGGGGCAGGCACTGGACCACAGAACCAGCTTGTGGGGGGAAAGGCCAGAGGGGTCTGCAGCCTAAAGGACTGGACAGCTGCTGCATTTTATAATCCCCTAAGCTTATTAGCCAGATTCATAATTTTCATGCCCTCCTTGGTATTTTACAGGGCATATGAAGGGATTCTTTGTTACTCAGTCCCTGCTCTACTCCCAGCACACAACTTTTCTCCTGCCTACATTGAGCAAAGCTCTGGAACTGCTGGACCCAATGGTCCTGTCTGTCCCATCCTGGGACCTGCCCAGGACCCAAAGCATCCCCACCTGCCATTCTCCCTGAGCAGGGCAGGGGAGCAGCCCTTTGCAGAATCAGGCCCTGCTTACCCAAGAGTTTTCTCCAAATACCTTTCCCAGAGACTGACTCCAGCTGAGTGCCCCATTGATCCAAACCCTCATCCCTTCCCTGCAGCACTCTGTCTGCCCTCCAACCAAGATTTATGAGGCCAGTCCATGGATGTGGCTGCAAGAGGAGTCCAAAAGCTTTTGCTGCAATGCCCCAAGCAGCAGAGAAGCAGCAAAGTGCTCTTTGCATACCTGATCCTCTCTAGAGGGGCTGGAGCAGGAGCCTTGCCAGGACAGCAGGGTCTGCAGTGGCACCAGGGAGGCAGTGTGGGTGTGTGCCAGCCTGACAATGGGGTTTCACTTAACACAGATTCAAGTGTGGAAATCAAATATGAAACAGTCGTGGCCAGCATTGTCTGCATTCTTGGAGGGGCACTGAGCGAGCAGAAAGAAAGGAACTGAGACACTGGCCCAGACATGCTCCAGCTGTCTGTGACTACCTCTGCCCTCCTCCACTCAGTGTAACCATTCAGCTTGTTTTCATTTCATTATTGCATGTTATTTTTGCAACCTGGGAAAAGAATAAAAAAATGGAGGGGAAAAAACATCCTTCAAATGCTTTTGGGTTTATTTTTAAGAGCTAGACCATTTCTTTCCTATCAGAGATAAGTACAGAGTTTTAAAAGAGCACAGGGCCTGGGGTATTATTAGTTAAGCATTTGTTTCTCAAGTAAGATCCTTTATCTCAGAGGCAGCAGCACTTGTGTTGCTGTGGTTATTCATGTAAGTCTCACTCATTTAGTACTGAGCAACATGCAATTAAATAGCCATATAAACACCCCCAGGCTGAGCAACAGCTGCCTACAGGTAACCTTCAGCTTCGTGCACTCACTTGCCAAATGTTCCAGCTCCAGTCCTGAAAATCCTCATCTGCATGTGGGAGCAGGGCAGGCCCTTTCCTCCATCACTGTGGGCACAGCTCAAATCAAGATTTTAATGAGCTGGTTAAAGCCTGATGCTGCAGATCCCTGTAACACAAGTGCTGCTCAACTCACCTCCTTCCCTTCCCTGCCCTCCTCCCAAAAAGAGAGATTATCCATCTTTAATGTTCAAAATCATTCCCACACAAAATCTGATGACAATTTGCTTTCCCACTTTCTTTTCCCTTCAGTTTTTCTCGTGGGGGACATGCCAGCACACACTGCCAGTGCCTCAGTGGGGACACTCCACCCTTATGAAACCATCAGAGTCACCAAGAGAAGGGCCAGGGTTATAAAGCTTCCCACTGAGGGGAGTGGGAATGCTCAGTTGTGCTGGATTTCTCTGGAAGGATCTTTTCCTCTGTTTTGATGCTGACACACTTCAGCTCAGCAGTGGTGTTCCAAGGGAGAAGAAGGATTCAGAGTGTTTCCTGCCTTTTATCTTTCTCTTCAGGCCACCCACTAACCCAGGAGCTCTCTCCAGCTCAGCTTTTTGCACACTCCTGCAGTATTCCCAGCAGGATAAGGTCAGGTGTGCTTCAGAGTGAGCTATTGTCTCTCCAAACATTGTTTTGCAACATCCAGAGAGGGTCTGTAATTTTAAACCTGGATATTTTGAGCTCCAAAAAGATATTTTGAAGTGCACATGCAATAGCTTCTCACTACACACATCATCCCTTCCTAATGAATAGCATTGCTCTAAGGACCTGCATGGAGAAGCTTTAACTAATTTTTACCTTATTCCATCTAGTTTTTCAGCATGGGGAGAGTTTTATATTTTGTTAATGAAAATTAATTCTCATACTAGAAACTAATTTCCACTCATTAAAAGATGATGATTTCAAGTAAAGAGTTTCACCTAATCCAGAAACTGTAAACATCTGCTCAACACCAAGCCCAGAAGCAACTTCATTTACCTTAATGTGTGTGCTTATCTCTAAGCAGGTGTTTAAGTGGTTTGTTGGCAAGAGCTGGAGTGCTTGTGCCTTTCCAGGTGACCCTATTGAATAATTACCAGTATTAAAATGCTCAATAGCTATAAACACAAGGAAAAAACACCCAGCACGGAATCAGCTCTACACAGAGCTTTTCCAAACATGATTTCTGCATTAGTCAGGAGGGTCAAACTGTTCCATGCTCAAAGGCTGACCCCAAAAGCCACAGGAATCAGTGGAAGGGTGTTGATGGGTTACACCAGTTTGGGGATGGGATCCCCTGTGAGGAGAAACACCTTTCTGTTTTGGCACTGTGACTAACAGGGACAACAAAGGCTCTGTGCTGACATTAAGAAAATTTGTTCTAAGGATTGACATCCTCTTAACCTCCAGCTCCCTCAGAGGAGGCTGTTAATTCCATGGTTGCACCAGGAATATCCAGCAACAAAGAAAACCTCACAGCCCAGTGTCAGCATTGACACCTGCACAGGGCAGCACTGACTGCAGGCAGCTCTGGACAGAGTAGGAATTGAAATACCCTGTCCTTGACAAGGAGAATATTTTCAAATCTGAGTGACTGTAGCTGAACCAGACTCTAGAGACAGAGCACATCCTCCACAGCAAAGCTCTCTAGAACCTGCAGGTTCTTCCCATTGAATTCAATGCAAAAATGGATGGATGAATCCACTCCCACCACTTAGAGGTAAGATGCTGCACACAGTCTTAACTCACTCTGGTGCTAATGGTTCTCAACAGAAAAGTTTATTTTGCTATTTGATTTCAATGCAGTTAAATTTGACTATAGTGGTAGCCATTTTACTGATCATCAAACTTACATCATGCAGATAGACAAAGGTAAAAGTGGAAGGTAGTGGTAAGACACTTAAATACACCTAAGTGATAAACCACCTAAAATTAGATTCTTGGCCTAGAAATAAAGGTGTAAAGGCCCTGACTCCACAAAGCTCTTCAGCACAGACCTATAGCAGACAGGGGTGATGCTGCTGAGCTCAGCCTGACAAGTGCTGTAACTAATATGGTGATAATCAGGATTCAGGTTGGATGTGATTTAAAATGCAGCTGTGCTGTAAAACCATGGGTTTCATCTGGGAATGCCAGTACATCACCTGAAACAATGAAGTCTTTCCATTGCCTGCTCAGACACAGGCTTTTTTATACACCAGAAAACACCTTAATTTACAGCAGCAAAGTAGAAAGATCTGGGTTGTTGCATCACTTTCAGGAAAAAATCCTTGAGCTCTGTGTGGAAGGCTGGCACTTGCACTCAAGTCCCAGCTCACTGCCTCACATTTTGATGCTCCTACAGATTTGAGCACCACCTTCCAGGCATGAGATCACACACTCATGTCCCTGACTCCTGCAGCTCCAAACATCATTCCTGATTGTGGGTTCTTCCCAGCTCTGACTCATTTTCTATGCCACAGCCCATCACCTTCATTCATTCTGTCTACCACACAAACACCACTGTCCTTTCCCCAAATCTGAGCTCCCTGTCTCTCCAGCCTGTGGCTCAGGGTCAGCATCACCCTGGAATCCTTTATCCCACTGCTTACATTTTCCATCCACCAGCTTCTAACATGAAATGCAAAGGAAAGTTCCTTGCAGCTTCAGCCAAGCTCACCTCCCAAGGTCTTTTTGCCCAGAGGGACAATAACTACAGCTCAAGCCAAGATACTATCTCATCCAGACAAGGGAAGTCTGGAAGCCCTGATAGCTAATGACCTACGTAAGCCTGTGTTACAATTTCACTCTTCATAACTCAACTGCAGTTTCTAAACTGCATGGAAATGCTCTGTGGTGTTTATGGAAACATTAACATTACTCAGATTTTGGAAACAGCAACACTGTTTTCAGTGGTCTTGGTTAACCAGAGTCTTGAGCTATCACAGTCACTGGATAAATCTTAGATGTGTTGAGAGACATCTCTACCAAAATAGAAAGGCAGAATTTTTGAGGCATTTCAGGAAACAAAAATCATCCCGAGTGTGGGTCCTCCCTAGCAGCATCCAGTGCAGGAGTCCATCTGCACACAGAGCAGATGGCAGAGTTAAAGCCTAAACCTGTAATCATTAGTCAGGCAAAGTTCCAGCAGGTGATGGTGCACAGCTGAGTGCAGGGCTTTGTGGCAGGTGATCAGCACACTCCTGCCCCATAACCTCTGCAGTCCCTGGGGTTCAGAGTCAGCACTCCTGCTCCTGGGGCTGCAACCTTACATTTTCTCTGCAAGTGTTGTAATTTCCATCTCAGTTCAGCATGCTTCTTGATTGACCTGTCACTGCCCCAAATGGGTTTTCTGGGTAATTAATACCACCAGGGCTCTAATGAAGATGCCACAAGAGTCTGCTTCAGCAGTTCTAGGTGACATGACCAGTCTGCCACCCTTTTCCTGCTCTTCAAAAACCTGATGCCTCCTTAGTAGGATAAGTCAGGATCTAAATAGTGCTACAGCACTGAGACACAGGTAATTTTGCTTGTTAAAAAAATACCTTCAGCACTAAATGTGGAATTCTAGACAAAATCCTGTTTATCACATCAGGAGGAGATCATTAGCAGCAGCAGCAGCCCAGCTTTCCACAGGATGCTCTGGTTTCTCTGGGTGATGCTTTCATTAACACCTCACCAGCCATGTCACCTGTGTTGGTAGCAGGACAGTAAAAATGAAGTGCTGGCAGCTCCTGCTCTGGTCAGAGCAAGGGAAATGGAAGAGGCTTCTGAAATAGCCCAGCCACTGTGTGAATGTAAATGGCAGAGCAGGAAGGGTGACAAGTGTCAAGGCTTGTGAAGGGAAGGGCTGGAACAAGTTGCCATGACATGTCCAGTGCAGAGGACTGACCTGAGGCTACTTACTCCTCACACAGATGGAGAGGTTTAATTCTGATAATACAGCATGTAAATAAACAAAGCCAAATAATCCTTACACAGAAAAAGCACTAAGAAAACTCATCAGCCAACAAGATGTTTTACTGAAGACTTGGAAATATTGGACATATTTTCAAGTGTGTGAAGTGCAGTTGTGTTTCCTTGTGTGCAGGGAGGTTGTAGGAGTTCACATTCCCCATCCAGGCTCTGGTTGTGCTGGGGGATGTGTGTGGGTTCCACATCTGCCTGCTGAGCACACCCTGGTGTTTCCATCCAGCTTCAAGCTTTTACACTTGACTCACCTCAGAAAACACCACAGACATTAATCCTGCTGTGCAGGTACTAATAAGGAGACAAAACACCACTGAAGCCTCTGTCAACCTCTTCCTCCTTGGGACACCTGATTTATTATTGACAAAGTGCTTCCTGCTCTGTGTTCATGTCTGACTTTACTGCAAATGCCTGTCAGAACTCTGGAGCAGTTCATCTCCTCATCTCTTACCTTCAGGGCAGTGTAGGTTAGAGTCAAACCACATGAAAGGAAACTGTGTGGCTGATTTTACAGCTCTTAAAAAAGAAATTGCCTTTTTATAATATTGGATGGAGATTTTTATAACTGCCTCTGATAATTAATTGGAAACCAATCGAAGAACAAATAAGGGTGTGTGCCACAAACTGTACATGGGAGAAAGACTACAGAAGAAACTAAAGGAAAAAAATTTGCTGGCAAAGATCAAAGAAAGGGCATTAGTTAATGGCTGTATTTTCTTTAAAAAGAAGCCCTGTCTTTGAAAGCAATAGCTGATGAATAAGAATCTGATGAGCCAATTCTTATAAAGTTCCTTTGAAACAAGGCACACATACACACTCCAAGAATAATTTCAAAACACTGGCATTATTATTTATATCTTCTAAAAACTATTACAGTACTTCTCTGTTGTGTCAGTAGCCTTTGAGGAGAAGGACACACACCTACTCCACAAACAATCTGATGGCAAAGCTGGCTTAACAATTTCTATATCCTGGGAGTTGCCAGGTCAGAGATTGAGCTCAATCCTACTGAAGTCTTCTACTGGCCCCCACTGAGCTGAAGATTGGCCCATTTATGGAAGCTCAGACCCATCAGAAGATTAAGATGCCAACATAAGTGATGCCTGGCTGATAGGTGTCTGCTTCCCAGGGCAAATTCCCACTCACACCAGTAACACCAAGTTGCTGGAGTCTCCATATGCAGCAGGAGTCATTTACCTTTCAGAAAGCCCAAAAGCCCCAAATGCTGAGCCAGGCCACAGGGTCAGATGGATATTGTCTTGGTTTCAGGCCCAGTAGAGTTATTTTCTTCTCAGTAACTGGGACCCACACAGACTCTTGGTCTGAATCAGAAACTGCATTTTTGGTGTCTGAGCCTTTCCCTCTGTTCTCACCCCAGCACTTGTCTCTAAGGGTGTCATGGTGTACTTGAGTCACTTCAACATCTCAGTGGCACCCACACAGGTTCTGTTGCTCCAAGTCAACTATTTCAACCACTTTCCTTTCACCTTGCCTGTCTGACCCCTGGGCAGGATGATTCAGCTCACTAAACCATCCAAACTACTCAGCCCTGTGCTTTTGGAGGGCTCCTGCCCATGCTCTGAGCCACAGGGCAGAGGTGTGTGACACACACACAGCCAGTGGGCCAGCCCAAAACAAGCACAGCTTGGCTAGGATTTGGAATATAAAAACCTGGACAAATAATACAGACCTCAAGCACACTTTCCAACCTTTGGGGATTGAAATTCCTCCCTGTGTGCCTAATCCTCTTGCTCTGAAGCATGTTCCTCTGTGTGCATAGGAGATTTCCATTAAAAAAATGAATGCTCAATTATGAGGGAATTCCTGTCCCTTCCTCCCTCACCTATATGCTTCTCTTGGAAAGATCATACACCTTTTCTTGCCTTTCCTAAAAATACTTCAGAGAAAATCCCTTTCTAATTTAAAAATCAGCCTCTCAGCCCTTTCATACAAGGGTCAATAAAGAGCAGAAGGTAATCCTGGCACCCTTAGCTAAACCTCAGGCAGCTTCAACAGTTTGGTCACCCCACCCAAAGAAATCCCCAAAGTTTAGTGATGTTTTTGTTACCCTGTGATAGGTGCAGACATTTCTCTTCTCTTTACACCTCTAGGGAAGGCACAGAAAACAGAAAAACAAGCCCCAGAACTCAAAAGGAGTTTGAACTTGACATGCCTGCACACACCCCTGTTACTGAGCACTGCCAAGTGAGCCTTCCCAGATTATCACAGGAGGCTCATACTAGGAAACCTAACCCAAATTTGCTTTTATTAGGAATCATCATCCTTCTTCCAAAGTGGAAGTTTGCACTTGGTGGGAATGTGCTAAGTCTCACACATATTGTTGTTATTGTGTGGCTTTCCCTTCCTCTCACAGCTGCTAAACCTTACATTCAGGTAATAAATATTGTGGAATGACTGCAGTCAGCTACAGCAGGGTATTGGGAAAGCCTCAGCTAAGCCTCCAGTGTCAGACATTTGTACTCACTAAAGGCCATTGAGAAAGACATGCTTGGAAAAAGTGAGTAGAAAAGATGAATATGCTGGATTTTATTAGTCTACACATAGCAAGAAAGCACCAAAACACTGATTTCATGAGACTGTCTAAAAACAGACATTGAGGAATAGCTCTGTGCTGAAGGATTCCCACAGATAGCTGAAAAAATACCTTATAAAAATTCCATCAATAAAATTAAAGTGAAATGTCTGTGCTGATACACAGAGCACACATCATTAAGTAACAGTGGTATGAGGTTAGTGGTAAAGTGATTCTCTTGTTTAAATCTCTAACCTGGAAGATGTCTTTCCAACTTTAACAAGCCTGAAAGACTCTTGGGGAGACTCAGATAGCAGCAGCTGACTAGAAATGTCACCACTAATTCTTGCTGTGCTCAAGGCTTTGACAATAATGTTAAAGGATCAAAGATGACATTTATCCAGGTCACTTCTGTGGTTAACTCATGGGTTTACCAGTCAATATTCAGATTTAAAGCAATTTCCGACAAATTTGAAAGCTTTGGATTTTGGGGTAATATCCATGTTAGAGCTGGGAACAACTGAAACTTGAATTATAACTTCAAAGTCCATTCTCATTCTCCCTTTCCACGCCAGTGCTGTTGAGGTTATAGGTACACAATGGACTTGAAAGAAAATTCAAAAGGAGAGAGTTTTCTTTTTTTGAAACTTCAAAGAGCAGAGGTGACTTTGTGTTCCACAGTGTTTAAGCACCAAACCCTCCCTGGGTGATTCAGCACCATGACAGGTGGGTGACAGAGCAGTGGCTCAGCTCTGGGGACACCAGGAGCATCATTTCTCTGCACACATCACCACATCACAGGGCAAGAGCTCACCTGGGGCGCCCACAAAACCACACCAGGCTGTGCCTCACACCTCAAGCCAAGGTGGCTCTGCTGCACGTTCCCACTGCAGCTCCCAGACACACAATTCCCCTTTTCCTGAGTGTGCTGAAGTTTAAGAAGTTAATGGAGCCAGTAGTGCTGAAAGAAATTCAGCTTCCCAGCTGAATAGTGACAGATAGATAAATTCTGTGATAATTAAAAAAGTGAATCTCAGAACACAGCCAGCACCAGGAGCTTCCATTAATGTCCTGAACTTCTCTCTTTTTCATTCCCTATTTTCACAGGAGCTGAGGGACAGCATCCTCCAGAGTCCCAGGAATTGTCCTGGTGTTCACAAGCCCAGAGACTCATCCCATCTCTTAATGAGCAATATTATAACAGCAGAATGTTCACAAGGCTGCAGAGACACACTCACTCAGAATTTCACATCCTCTGTAGGGCTGCTGTATCCCTCCTGGTGGGTTTGCTGAAGCCCTGGCAGCCCTGCCACATGCTGCTCTCTGCAGAGCTCCTGAGCTGAAAACTCCTGTTGGGCTGTTGGATCAACACTGGCTACCAATATTTGGAAACCCACCATGCTGCCACAAGCCCCACAGCACTGATGGAGGGGGATCCTTGCTCCCAGCTGGAGCAAAGAGCTCTGGCTCTCATGCTCAAGGGTCTGGCTGGTGGCTCACTGAGCTCCCACAGCAGCACTTGCTTGCACAGTAGTCTCTGAGCACAGCTAAAATGTGAGCTGTGTTTTGCTGGGGATTACTGTGTTGTTACTGCTTTCCCTGATAGCATCAGCTCCAAAGCGTGGATATGGCCACGGGGAATGCTTAAAGAATCCAGATGCAGTGCTCAGCCTTAATGTGTTTTCCTTCCCTCAAAACACTACCACACTTTTTCTGCAGTGACAGCCACGACTCAGCTCAGCAGGAAAGAGGATGAGGCATTTATTTGGTGTGTGCTGGCAACTGAACCCCAAAACCATGAGTAGAACAGTTGGCCCCCAGTACAGCTTTTAATGGGAATTATTTTAATACACTGCATGGTACACAGCAGCCTCTTGCCAAAGAAGCAACCTTTCTTAATAGTCAAGCAATATTAAGCAGAGCAATATACATCTTGACCTGCTGAAGAGCTTTACAGAACACCATGATAAAGTTTTCTACAAGATGTGACTCTGGACTAGTTCAGACAAATCTTACATCTCTCCTTTAAGACCCAAAATGATCTTCCACATGGACACAGAGGTGTCATAGGAAAAACAAACAGACTAGGAGGCATTTATATGAAAAGCACTTCAATAATCTAATCTCTGTAGCTAATTTAAGAACTCCTAGGGAAAGAGAAGGTAGAGATAAGGAATCTTAATGAGGCCAGGCCAAAAATCAACACATGAGCAGCAATCAAATGCTTGCTGACTGCTGTCTGTTCATTATACGTGATGAGTTTGACAGTTTCTCAAGAGGAGAGACCATTACAAAAATAGTGAAGACATTCCACTAAAAAACCCACTGAGCCACTATTAAAGACTTAGTCAACAGTAAAAGCCTCGTAAAGCATTGTTAGTCACTGCTGAAGGATTGCTAAGCAACCCTTTATCCTCCTTGGGACTGGATTAGTTTCATCACAGCAACAACCAACAGCCTCCATCCTCACTCAGCTCCCAGCCTGAAGTGCTGTGCAATTTTCTTTGAAACTCAAGTGAGAGTTGCCACTCCAGCTCCTGTTGAAGAGTGAGAGGGTTGCACATCAGCAGGGGAGCCTGCCTGCAGCTCCAGGGGCTTCAGGAACCAGGCTGCCAATTCGTTTTAAGAAATGAGAAATATTTATTCACGCTCACACTAATTCTTTGCTGATTGCAGTAGCAGCTGATATCCTTCTCAGCACTGATTTTAAAAAGGGCAGCCTTTACTAAAGCTAGACCAGCTGCCATCAGGATTTCCACTAAAACTCTATTTAACTGCAGTAACTGAAACCAGGAAGCTCCCAGGCACAGACCTTGTTAGATTATTGCTCCCAGGTAACAGCTCTCTGCTAGGCATTGCCTCTACCTTCATTTATATTTTCTATACCATTTGCATTTATGTTATCTCAGCAGCACCTCCACAAAGCTCCTTCCATGGATATTAGTGATAATGCACTTAGCAGAGCAAATTCAGCTGGGTATTAACTCACCTAGTCCAGCATCTCAGCAGTTTCCAAAGGAAAATGAGAGTGATAAATAAGGGACATGACCTGCCTCAACATGATCTGAAACCCAGCACAATGAGGGGCCAGCTAGACACAGAACCAATAAAATGAGACTTCAGAAAAGCCAAAGAGCCCAAGAAAAACAAATCAGATGAGTCTTGTCTAGTGCTGCCACCCCTGTAGTCCCAGGTATTGGAAAAACAGTATCCAGCAGCCATCCACTTTCCCAAACCACAGCCAGGAAAAGGGAGGAGTGCCCAGACACCTCCTCATCCTCTCTGTCTCCCATTCCACTCTCAGGCTGCATACACACACTCACAGTAGCTCTCTCAGCCTGCATGGTGCTCCAGCAGAGGTACAGCCACTCCTTTAGCCTGGCAGATGTGCTTTGTCACCAGCCAGACCCACAGCTGAGAGTCACTCACAGAGATGTGTGCTTCAGTTGGGAAGATGAGGACTTTCCCATGAACCAGAATTATTTGTTCACTCCAGAATTTAAAGTCCACATCTACAAAAGCATTGTTTGCTAACAATAAATCTTACAACATAATAAAAAAACAAAACCAAACAACAAACCAGTTAGATGATTAGAAATGCCACTTGTCAGTGAAAGCAGGGTCACAGTCACAGAAACGTGTTCAGAGACCCTGCCTGTGCCAGAATGACCCTCTCAGAGCAGGAATGAAGTGCCACATAGCCCAGAACACAATATTTACTATTTTTAGCTCACAATCAGCTGAAAATAAAGTTATGCTTTTTCTCAGGATTACTTACAGCAAGAGCCCAAGAATCACAGCCAGCACCCAAACTGCAGCACAGCTCAGACACAGGAAAGGCCCTGGGCTGGGCTTAAATAGGGCCCAAGGGCAAGTGGGGCTGAGATCACAGGTGAGGCTGCTCAGGGCATCATGTTCACAAATAAACCTGATGATGGTGCTGGTTTTAAACACACACTGATTTATTCCTGTGTGAGACCAAAGGCAGACAACAGCCACATATCAGGACCTCTCCCAAAATGCTCCCATGATAAAGTCCCAGGGCTCTGCTGTACCACTGGGCTCTGGTGGGAATCCCTCCCAGGTTACCTGGGATTATCAGACCCTCAGGAAATGCTCAGCTGACAACAGACAGTACAAGCGTGGTCAAACTTAGTGATTTTTTCAACAAGTTCCCAAATTTTCCAGGTTAATGTCACCTTAGAAAAAGCACATCACTCCTTTTAAAACCTCAGACTGTTTCAGTTGGTTTGATTTCCTCATATACCAGTTCCCCTGGGGCAGAGCTCAGAGGAAAAGAAATGCCTGGCTTTAAGCAGTCAGATTTTAATAAGTGCACAATAAATTAATTTTTCCTAAAATCCAGCATGTATAGACACTTAGCCCACCCTTCCTTCCACATCTTCCCTGTCTGGGGCTGAGCCTTCTTCCTTATCTTCAGCCAGCAGCTCTGACATTCTCCAGATATGCTCATGAGGTCAAACAGAGACTTTTTTGCTAAGTACTCTCCTTATCCACGATGTTTGCACGTAAAGGAGGTTGGGGACATCTTCCCATATTTGAAGCAAAGGGAGAGTTTTATCTCTGTGGGAGCCCCAAAGACACAACACAAGTGTTTGCCTTGTGCTGCTCTGCTCCTTAACAAGGCCCTTACAGCTTTCAAGGGAATAGATTGCAGGGCTGTGCCAAAACTGGCAGCTTCCTGCAGAATTTGCAGGAGACAACTTAAAACAGGTTGAAGGTGAAGAAGACACCCAGGAAACCACGAGTTGCAGTGAAGTGGAATGCTAAAACACAGGACTGGGAAAAAACTGTGTGCTAAAGTGATGGTTTTCAAACAGCACCGATTGCTAATTAAACTGCTCCTACTCTTTGTCTTTTCTTTTTACAAACTTGCTTCTCTCTGGTATAGAGACAATAAAGAACAAAGCAAAAAGCCGATGTGCCAAATTGTGATCTCAGTGAAACTGGTGGAGAAGCACATAAAACATTCCCTTAGGGGACTGGGAATTGTGGGGTTCAGAAAAGAGCCCTGGTCACACAAATGGAGTTTCATTATTTGGTATGTGAGTTCATTATAAGTGGGTTCAATTATATTTCATCAGTGAAGAGAAAATGGCCTTTTCATCCAATGTATCGAGTTGAGTTGAATGCTAAGCACATCTGACGCAGCTTTTGGGAAAAAAACAAAACAAGAACAGTAGCCATGTGAAAAAACAAACAAAATGACTAAGGCATCTCGGCGCCTGGGCGAGCTGTGTTTCTCACGGAGCCATGGGATAAAGAAGTGAATGAAGTACAGTAGCTTAACATGCACCCCATGAGTGTGTGCGCTGCCACATTCGCTGATTTACTAACTCGTTTTGTTTGAGGGGCACTTGAAAGGCTTTGACATTTACAGCTCTGTAGGCAAATGTGAAAGGAAAGAATAGATGCTGTATCTGCGAGCTCCCAGCTGCTGGTGAATGTCTGCTGAGCAATCCACGTGAAATCAGGAGCGCTCTGCGCCCCCGAGCTTCCCAGGTTTGTCTGCTATTGGAGCAAATGCGTCAACACTCGGGGGTTAAAAATGTAACTGGGGCTCTCAGCGAGATGTGAAGTCTCTCAATGGAAAGTTGTGATGCTTTTCCAAAGTTTTCTATTGGAGCACTGAGCAGGCTGGATGCTCAGAGCAGCCCCAGTGCCCGGGTCAGCAGCCATGGGTCAATTATTGAGCCTGCACTGGGTACCCTGAGATACTGAAGTCAAAGGGATTGGAGATGCTTTCCTGGGCTTTAATTGCAAGAACGGTTTTGTTTCTGTGTGAGTCACTCACTGTACAAATGTTTGCTCTGCCCTGTGTCTCCTGCTTCACACGGGCTGGCTGTTTTCAGGGAGGCAGCACACACAGAGCCCCAGGAGCAGGGCAAGCAAAGCCTTGGGAAGCTCCAAACGCTGCTTTGCTCAGCCTTGCTGCTTCTCACGGATGTCACTTGGCAATTTTATTTGTCAAGCCTGAAAGCTTTTTGCCATTCTGAATCATTCAGTGGGACCCCTTTGATAGCGTGGGTGTTTTGAAGCTCTTCAGTTCAGCCTTGGCAGCCTTGGCTGGGATCCATGGGTGCAGCATCATTTTCCTACCCTGCCATGCAATGCCCCTGTTCCCCTGGCAGCACTGTGACAGTCTGAAGCTGTCTGTACATCCACATCCAGTTATCTTCTGCCAGTTCCTCCTGCCTGGGTGGCAGCATCCTGCCTATTCCATCAGGATTTTTCACCCGTGACTGAGGGGAGTGAGGGAAGGAGCAGGGTGGAGCAGGAGGGGAAATGAGATGGGGAAAGAGGAAAAAGCAGAGATAACAATGGAGTAGGAAAGCAGTGAAAAGATCCAAGGGGAGAAGGCAATGATTAGGACCAGCAGGGAGTGACAGAGAGATGATGACATCTGTTTTCACCAGAGGGATGGGGTGGTGCTCATTCTGGTAAAGTGTAGTGCAAAATACTCTTTAAAGATTTATCATGGGGTCTTGTTCAGCTGGAAACCTGCATGGGGAGTACTTTCTTGCCTTTCCTTTCCATGGAGATTTGAACAGAGAGGAAGAGAGTAGAAAGCTGCTTGGATGTAACCCATGATTGGAAAGCACTACTGGCCCTGTAGTTGGGGCATAGTCTGTCCTAAATCCACTCACATGGACAGGGAATGGAAGCAGCCCTATCTTCTGCCAAGCCAATTTGGAAACTTAATCTGAAAGCTGTTTTGAGAGCTGTTGCTCTCAGAGGTCACTAATAGTATCCATTCTTCCTGTTACACTTTGTCCTCTCCATCCTCTCAGAGGCAAGACAAACCCCTAATGAAAGTGTAGGTCAATTTGCACTTCTGTTCCTCCAGGAAAAGCTCAGCTAAAACCACTCAACTACAAAACTCATTCAGCCTCCCATGGACAAGGCATTATTAAGATTCATTACTTTCTATGTTCAGAGTCACAATCACTACAAAATCAGTGTCAGAGGGATGCCACAGGGCCGATAGGAATGTGTCCATTGTCCTCAGATTCTTTTCCCTGATTTTTTCTTTTTCAGCCTCACAATTTGGCCCCTGGTCCCTGCCCTCCCTGTGTGCAGTGGTCCTGCAGAAGAAAATTCATCTTAACTGTTAACTTTTGGGGAGGAGGCATCAAGGGGAAATTAATTCCCTTCCTCATTGCTAAAACAATCCCCCATTTCCTACCCTAGTGCAGATGAAGTATAAGTCCATGGCTCTTTGGTGCCAGGTGCAGCATGGTTAGTTGTGACAAGGAAAAATGTTCAAGATTTCATTTCTCTTTCTATCTAGACAGTTATTTTAAAAAAATAAGTACAAATTCCCCAGACCTGTTTGCTGAATCACAACTCACACTTAGCTTGCATGATTATTAAAATATTCACTTTATTTCTCTCCTTAGAGGTTCATATTTATCACAGCTCACTCCCAAAATATTTTTAATTAAGGAACAATGCTGCCACCGTGTCCTTTTGCAGATTAACATGACACAGTGGAAGGAAGGCTGCTTTTCCCTTGCAGATGAATGGCTAATGCTGAGGATGCCTTTTGAAGCACACAGTTGACCACTGCCACCCACCATGCACAGATCAGTTCTGATTCCCTCCATGCACAGATCAATCCTCAGGCTTTATGTTTCCTGGAAATCTATGTGACATCTTTAGACTGCAGAGAAGGTCACCACTGCATTTCTTGCCTCAGATGATGAGTTTCTAGGCTTGATCCATGTCGACTTCTATTAAAAGGGAATATAAAATAGAATTGTAACTGGCCTGATAGGAAAAAAAAAAAAATTAAATAAAACAAATCATTCTTTTCTTCTGCTCTGATGCTGGCAATAAACATCAGTGTAGCTGTGAAATGCAAATGAGTCAGGGCTTTCACTCCCTGACAGCAGACATCACATCACCAGAGAGATGGCCTTGAGATCCCTGCCAGTTGCAGGCACAAGGCATCCCTATGGCAACTAAAGCAGAGTAACACTGGGAAAAGGCTTGTTTAATATGCTCCAGCAGCTGAAAACCAGAGAAAAGTCAGCACCACAGGAGCAGCCTGCCTTCTGCAGATCACACCCAGGGCCTTGTCCCCCACAGGCAAGAAGGGCTGCTGCTACCAGGTGACAATTCAGCTGAGCTGTGGGATACACCCCTGGGTGCCCTCTGCTCTTGGACCTTGATTATTCCACCCCAGAATGTGAATACACTGCTCAGTGACCTTAATCTGGCCCAGACACACAAATTTCCTTCCCGTGGAAAGGAAAATACAGAGAAAAGCCTGGAATTTGGGCACTGAGCTGACAACACACCCAGGCTGAGGAGCTGTCTGAATGCTGTGAAACACTTATTCCTCCTTCCAGGCATGAAACTGCTTCCAACATGTCCTTTTACAGTCTGCTTTCCACCCCACTGATACAGGCCTTTGGAGAACAATGGGAAAAAGCTGAAGTGCTTCAGAATCTCAGAATTTATTCCTGAGCTGGAAAAGAGCCTATATGAGGTGAAGCAGAGCAGCCAAAATCTGTCCTGGATTTCATGCTGATAGAGGTTGCTGCCAAGAGAACTGGAGGAGTGGTCCCACCATGTGATGCCACCACTCTTCAGAGAATAAAGGTTTGACTTTTTTTTTCTCATGTTCCCAAGATCTTACAGCCAGTAATTGCCCTATGGATTGCTTTTTCCATATCTCCACTTGAATATTGAACAACAGGTACCTATAAGGAGACACTGATTTTTCAACATTCTCCCCTAATTTTCCTATTGTCCATTACCAATGATTGTAGGAAATGTGACCTTCATGAAAAGTAGGAGTAAGATAGCAAAGCTGATGTGTAAGAAGGAAAAATGATGGACAAGAATAAATTAAACTCCCATAGGAAAACTGATATTTGCTCTGGATATTCTAAATGGAGGCTTCAATGAGGCAGGGGCTTAAATTTGCCAGTGTGTTTCAGTGTTAATAGTAATATAAATTACAGTTATATTAATTATAAATAATTTTAATACATATAACAACATAATGAATATCAATTTCATTAATATGCTTTTATTATAATATATAACAATATAGTAAACACTACCAGGGAATTAGCTGTATAGAAGACAAGTTTAATTAGGAGAAAAAGATCCTAAATAAGAAAAAGAAGGAAGAAAACAGAGGGGGGATGAAAAAGAAGGAAAAAAGAAGAAAAGAAAAAGAAAAAACAAGAAAAAAAAGAAGAAAAAAAGAAGAAAAGAAAAAGAAAAAAGAAGAAAAAAAAGAAGAAAAAAAGAAGAAAAAAAGAAGAAAAAAAAGAAGAAAAAAAGAAGGAAAGTTCCAGCCAGCTGAAGTATTTGTAGCAGTTTAGAATAAAGCAGTGACATGTGATCACCAGGCAGTCCTGGAGCCTCCTGCTGCTCCCAGCTCAGCTCCACTCTCTGCAAGCAGGAAGAAATCCCAGAGAAATTGTGACTGGCCAATGACAAGAGTGGTGGAGAAGACAGAAGGGAGTTAGGTGAGGAGTCCAGACACATTCCAAAGGGAAGTGGAGAACCAGTGCAAGGAATCTGCAGTGAATCACCAGCCAGAGCCACCTTGGAAAGAGAGTTTATTATCTGATAGCTGCAAGAGCTGGGGAGGGACTGGATCAGCAGAGGACATCTGCACAGTGTTTTCATCAGCCTCATTGTGCCAACATTAACATCAGCCAACAGGAACTGAGCTCAGAGCACTAAATAAACTTGCCAGTATTAACCTGTTAAAACTCTGAGTGCTTGGGGAGCCAAGTCCTCCCCAGCCCACCTGGAGCAGCAGTGACCAGATCAATCCTCCTAATCCACACTTTGTGGAACTGCTAATGAGACACAGAGTTTTCCACTGTTTCTCCTTCACCCCTTGTCAGTAATGGTTTTCCATGCCTGCTGCCTCATGGAAAGCTTTCCTGAAGTTATTCCAGTGGCTGTTGTGACTTCATTTCCTCACAGATCACAGTGGCTGAGTGTCCCCAGAAGTGACAGTGGCTCTGCAGCCTGTGGGCTCCAGGGCAGCTCACCAACACAGGTGAAACTCCAGGGATTTTTTCCCAGCACTGAGCCCACGGAGGCTCTCTCATCTCTCATTTCTCCTGGGAGAGATGTGCACCTCTGTGGCTTTTTCACAAAAGTGCATCCTTTGCCATGTTCTTTGCCATGGTCTGCCAACCCTCCTCTTGTTTCAGTGAGCAGAGTGGGCAGAGTGGATGTGCTCACAGAGAACAGAGGATGGAATTAGCCTTTCCTGGGAGTGTGGTTTTTCCTTTTTATCTCTAATTGTTTGTCTCTAATAAAGATAAAAGAGGTTTTTCTTCCGATGGCAGATGACAGAGCTCTGCTGTAAAGGGAAGAAGGAAATGGAGATTCTCTGGAGTAATTATTCTCCCATGCCATGCATACCTGTTAAAATTCAGTTGAGTGAGCCACACACCATTCACAGGGGAGCTTTGGTCTGAGCACCAGCTGAACCAAGTTTGCTGTCTGACACCAACTTTGTTGTCAGGGACATTAGGTAGAGAAGGAAGATGACAGGGAAGAGAAGTAAATATTTAATCTGACATCACTGTCCTTCCCAGAGAAACAGCCTTCTCCTCTGTGGCCAGGACTGGCACAGGCAACTTCCTCCCTCAGTCTTGGTTTTCTTGGCAAAAGCTGTTTATTTGATTGCGTAACTTTTCTCCCAACAGGCCCAATCCCTGACTTGTTCCAAAAGTATTTGGCAATCTCTCCCTCATCACCCTTTGGTTGTCTCTGTGCTCTGTGGCTGCTCGTGGGGTGATGCATTGCTGCTGGGTGACATTTGCAGACACGTTACTGTCAGGAACAGGGAGCCACAAAGACTTCCTGAGGTGGAACTCCCTGCTAATCTCTGTGTCTGTGTTTGTGGATCTGTTGTCTCTTATTTTTGTTTGCCTTTCATGTGATGTCCAAGCTGTCCCAAATTACATCACCATCACCCTGATATAAATTCCAGTTATTCCCACTCCAGACAGCCCTGCTGCTCATATCTCAGGGCTGGGGCTGTGGAGTTTCTAATAGTCTTGCCCCAGATTTGAGTACTTGATTCAAGCCCATGGTCTCTTGAAATCAAGGTTTATCTCTAAAGAGAATTTTGCCAAACAGTATGAATACAGAAGCATCTGCAGGTGATAAATTTCACAATTTGTTTAATCTCTTTAAATGAGGCTTCAAGATACAATTTTCATTTTCCATGCAAAAATATTCTTGTAAAGGATGTCTTATTCCTAACTTTACCAGGGCTGTGGTGAAACAAAAGTGGTGCTGTGGGAGACTCAGATCATGTAACAATGGGCAAAAGCAAAGATTTTTTACATTGTGTTCACAAGTTCAATTAGTAAAGCCAGAAAGGGGTCAGTTTTAAAAGGCCAGAATGGAGATGCCCTGGGTTTATGTTGTTTGACCTCAGTATGGCTGCAGTATTTTGAATGTCTATGAAACTGCTGAGTCTTAAAGAAAACACTGAGCTGGTGGCTGGAAGTGGTGGAGGAAAAATGGAAAAGAAGTGGTACCATTTTTTTTTACCACAAGTGTGTAAAACTATTGCCAGAAAACATATTGACAGTATTGACTGAAGAGTACTGAACTGTTGGTGGACAGAGAGTAAGACTGGACATGATGTAAGGTACAACATGGTATGTATGGCTTCATAGTCTTGTATTTTTTTGTGTAGACAGTTTGGCCCAGAATTAGGAAAGTAAGTTGAGATGTTCTAGATGATATTTAAGGTCCCTTCCAACCCAAGCTGTTCTATGACACTGTGTTTGAGTCTGCCAGGGTGAGCTGCTAGTAATGTGATCAGGGATGAAAACTGCCTTAGTTAAAAATATAAACTGCATTTCACTGTATTCTTCCAGGAGCCAAGGCAGGCTGGAGGGAAAGCTGCAGTGATCAAATGCAAGGTAATAAAAAGCTGTTGAATGAGAGCTGATCCATGGCCATGCTCATTTATAACTATAGTTTCATAGCTTTTATTTTCTGTAGAGGCACAATGATTTTTCTATGGGAAGAGCACATCAGCCTGGATCCACAAGCCCAGAGGACAGCAAACACTGAGATGACAGCACTGACTGTTCTGGATACAAACTACATTTTTTCTTTGATTGGAGATCAAATTGCAAGTAGTAGTTCAGGTCATTTCTCTTTATGTCTGCATGAGCCTTCCATCTCCAGCCAGCTGTTGGCCTTGCCATTTCCATGAAGAGTTGCTAAGACAGCAATGTCTCCTGCACTATATTTTAGCCTTGCTGTCACTGCTGCCTCTGCAGTGTGTCACTTGCAGTCCATCGCTCCCATTTTTTCCTTCCCTGTTCTGGGAGACTTTTCCTAGCAGAGATGAAGTGCTGGATTTGATAAGCCAAATCCATTTTCTTACAGACACCAATTCATGACTGTCATCCATTTCTGCTGAGTTTTATAAAAACTCGGGCATTTCTTTAAAGGTTCAGTCCTCAGACTTGTTCTATGCATTTTGTTTACCCCAGTTTGTGTTAATAACAAAATAAAATAATAACACAATAATAACACAACAAAAATCTCCACACCCTCAACTGCCATTATGGCAGTGGCACTTTTAACTAAGAGGGGAGTTTACTGCTGCATCAATAGGGAAAAAGCTCCCAATAAAAATAATTTCTTAATTGTATATATGTGGGGATTTTTACATAAATTTAGGCCAATGAACTCTCTTTTTTTTGCAAGCAGAACTTGCAACACTTGCCCTCTATGATTCTTCTAAATGGAAATATCATACAGGTGATGTTCAAAACAAAATTGTTAACAAAAAAGCATGAAGCAAGTATAGATTTTTGTTAATGCTCTTAATGGGAGCCATAAAATTTCAGAGTTGAAAATTTCCATTTGAATGACTCATATTATTAAGTACAGGACTGTATGTTCCCATGGCTCAGCAATCTTAGTAAATATATCATTAGTGGTCCACAGAGAGAATGGATAGTTTGCTGCTGGTGTTCTTATTTTCAGCAGCTTAATTCTCCAGTGGTGAAACTGCCATTATTTTTCCACAAGTGTTGCTGTTGTCCCTGTGTGATCAGAGATGCAAGGGGAAGGGATTCACATGATTGTCCATGATTTCCATTGAGACTGGCTTTCCACAGTCTGTTAAATCCATCGTGGAAGGCTGAAAACAATTCATACAACACATGTAAACCTTTGGCATCCACAGTGTCGTGTAGCAAGGAGTTCTATATGTAATGTGAAGAACATCTTATTTGGTTTAAACCTCATATCTGCTCCCTCTGTGTGACATCTATTGCCTCTTAAAGTGATAGAATGGGAACAACTGGGCTTTATGTTCCTCCTGTGTGTCACTTTACAGTGTAAACCTCACTGTACTCCTTAGTCATCTCTCTTGGGGCCAAAGAGTCACAGTTTACTTAATTCTTATTACTAATTATTATAATATTTACATCAGAACGGATGCAGGCATGAGCATATGTGCACACACTCTTCTGCTTATTAGCACTGTAATTAACTGGGAGTTGAGGGATGCCTGAGAACTTGTCCCTCTGTGGCTGTGGGGATCTGGTACCCAAAAGCATGTGTTCCTTGCTGTGGGTTTAAACTCGTGCAAGCTCTCTCATGCAAAGCAGGCTGAGAAAAGTGCAGCAGTATCACTTATTTACATCTGCCTTGGCAGCCCTGAGAGCAGCATTTGGGGAAGCACAGCTTCTCCCCACTCAGTAAGGGCTGCTCTCTTGTGGGATGTGTGTTCCTCCTGCTGTTACTATGTAAGTGAAAATTTGGAGGAGGAATAATGCAAAGTTTTTAAACATTAATAATTAATGCATAAAATGTGGAGTCATTATTTTTGTTAGTAATTGGTTCGTGGGCTCTATAAAGTCTTCTCTATGTGAGGAACTGGGTATTAAACCAAATCTTAAAAGGGCATAGACTGTACCTGACAGATCAAGCTCAAGTGCAGTTGTTCCATTGTGTTTCCATATATACATAATTTTTAATATGTGTGTATTTATTTATTAATTAATTTATAAATCAGGTTTTGGCGAATGCAATGCAGACCAGACTTTGAAGTTGGATACTGAATTGGCTGGGAAAAATGCTGTATTTGGAACTGCTGTATGCTCAGTTCTAAAGGATCAATGAAGACAGTGCAATCTGTGCTGCCCAAACTGCTCCATGTGAGCACACACACCTTGGGAAGGAGGTGATGGCAGTGGGGCAGCATCAGCACTGTGTTCCTGGTGGGGACAAGCACCACTGCACTTTTCCTGCTGGCACAGGACTAGGAAAAGCAGTGCAGAGCTCTGTCAGCCTGTGCAGCCTGTGTGCCATGGTAAATATCCACTAATATTCCCATTCCAATGGAAAAACAAAGCCTCCCTGACTTAGGAAAGAACTTGTTGGCAGCTGTAAATTTGGTTTCATGACTGAGCTGTGTCACAACAGCTCAACACATCTTGCAGCCTGAGGCTGATCAAAGACCCCCTTTCCCAGTTACCTTATAATTGTGTAAGTTAAAATAACTGCTTCCTATTCCTGTCAGGGATGACCCAAGGCTCCTAAAGTGAGTGGAACCTCTTGCTCTGCTCCACTCTTGACTGTGTCTGCTATTGCCAAGCTCAGACTATTAGTCTGTCTTCTCTGATGAGACACTCCAGAGGAAGGAGAAGAGCACAAAGCAGCTCCCAGCATGAAATAACTTTGCAATAGCTGCTTCCTGACCCTGGTGAGCATAGCTGGGTTTGAGGTATCCAGCAGAAAAGCTGGATCTGGAAGAATTTCTGCATCATCTGACTTACATCCATCTTTTAGCAAAAGTAAAATTCTCTGTTGTGCCCCACTATAGCTGCTGGCAGTACCTGGAGGTCAGAGCCATGGTAAATGCTGGAGATGACCTCTTGTTTTATGGTATTTAATAGTAGCTGATAATGAGGAAAAAACAATACTATAAACAAACAAGCATCCATGGCAATACTGCCATTCACTCTTGAACTTTTCAAAACAGGAATAATTAATTTAACCTTTTACTTTGTGGTTTTATTTTTTGCTCTTTGGGGGATTTTGTGACTTTTTTTCTATTATAAAAGCTCACACAGGCAGATGTAGATGTATTCTGGCAATTAGTAATCAGCTGAGTCAGAGTTCTTCAAGGGAGCTTGTAAAGGATCTACCTCTTTTACATTTAAGTTCTTGTATCCAGAGTGCAATCTGCATTGCTCAGCACAGCAGCTTTGGCTATCAGGGGCTGTATCAAACAGATCCATGCAATTGTTTCTAAGGAAATGCTTTTCCTATTGCCTTTGACAGTTAAAAACGAGGCAGTGTTCATTTGCTGGAGTACCTGAGTGTGGAAGTCATTCAAGTCTGATCTGGTGACACTTTTCCCCAAGGAGGACGTTTCCTTTCTGCTGATATGCTCCCTACAACTAGACCTGCTCAACTGTCCTGCTTTTGAGTAACAAATGAGCACCAAGATCAACCAGTTCATGCTGGGAATAGGAAGTGAATATGTACTGCTGGCTCATGGCCTAATTCCCAAAACTGCATCCTTCTTTCCAAGTTCTTAGGTGGGCTCCTTGGCTGCAAACCAGATAGAAACATGAAAGGGAAGGTTTCATTGCAAATGCTCCACTTCTGTGGCATTTTATCAGGAAAATAAGGGTGCAGGGCTCTTCCAATGATGGTTTTATTCCAAGAGACCTGTATTTGGGGTTCATGAGTGGATTCACACTTCCAAATGTACTAATACCACAATAACTCATAGTGCCAGCAAAGCTAATGGAAATACTGCAAGTGTCTGAGACTAATTTGAGGAATCCACTTTATTGTTTTGGGGGCAAAAGATCTGCATCCCTGTGTAACTGAGGGTTATGGAAATACACAGATTAAATCTGGGCTCAAGATCTGAATCTTGCTCTGCACTTCACTGACCTGAATAAGGTAAAAGACAGTGTGATCAAGTTCATCACTTGGCTCAAAGAGCTTGCACAGCTCCTTACAGCCTTTATCATCCAGGCCCCCTTATCTTGCTCCATCTGCTCCATTCCAGTGATATTTTTAGCATGCATTCACTGTACAGTTTTTCCAGTCTGACTGCCTGACCCTTTGGTTTCCTAACAATGCAACTGCAATGGAAGTGGTGCATGAGCAAAGGCTGCCACTGAAGTGGGATTTTTTCCAGCTCCCAGAATAACTCCAGAATTTGACCAATCCTCTCACCTTGGAGCTGTTTTTAACGAGTCAAGCTGGGAGGTTTTTTTCTGTAAGGTTCTGTTAACCTAGAAATGGCTTCAGCTCTGCTTTGAAGTTAACACTTCATTAAGATTAATTGGGGAAGTTCACACCTCTGCTGGGAGTTTGTCTAGCAGACTGTGAGACAGGAGCAGGCTGATTTACACGCCGATGCCTGGCTTTGTAGCTGTAAAAGGGAGGGCAGTCACTGGCTCCAAGAACAGTGCAAGAACTGAAAAATGACCCTGCCTCCACAGCTGGGCTGCTCCTGCTCCTGAACTTACCGCAGGGAATGGATGCTGATCACAGCTGCCTTGAACTTGCAGCACAGTTTCAGGCGCCAAGCTCAGGGCACAAATGGCAGGGGATATATGATTAAATCTTACATTATTGGTGGTGCATAAACCAAGAGGTAAATTTTTCCATTTGTCTACTGCTGCCTGGTATGAGCTGGGGATTATTCACCACAAGGAGGAGAAGGGAAATGGGGCTGGCTCCTGCTGACTCATGGGCTGAGTCCAGTGCTCAGTGGCTCAGAGGTGTCCAGCAGGATGTGGGGGCAGGAGAACTCTGTGAATCTGTCTCTTCCCTTTGTGTCAGGCCACAAGATGAGAAGAAAGAACCCTGCAACATGTCACATCCATCACAACCAGGAAAGCTGATGTCCTTTTAGCTTCTTGGATTTGGCTGGGTTAGGTTTAGAGGTGGACTCAATGATCTTAGAATCATTTAGGCTGGAAAAGACTTTTATGAGTGTGTGGCAGTGCAGGCAGGGGAGCTGCCAGCTCTGCTAGGAAGGCAGCAGCCTCAGCAGCAAGGTGGCACATGTTGTCCTGTTTCCTCAGCTCTGTCTTCTCCCTCCTTGTGAGGATTCTCTCGGATAATCATCACAAAGTAAATCATCAGTGGTTGTGCCACTGGTCACTTCTTGTGATTTCTAAGACACTATTAAAGTTAATCCCAAGTAAAATAGCCTCAAACAAATGGATGTTTCATCTACATGTTATCTCATATGCAAGGAGTTCACAGAATCAGAGAATATGCTGAGTTGGAACAGACCCACAAGGATCATCAAATTCACCTAGTTCTGCACATCACCATCCCCAAAAGTCACACCACGTGCCCAAGATCAGTGTCCAAACACCTCTTGAACAGACAGCTGTGACCAATAATCACCAGTGTTTCACTCAGATGCCTCTGGTGGGACAGCACAGTGCTAATGAAGTTGGGGAAAGCTGTGTGATGGAACCTTTTTCCCTTGCCAAAGTAGGACTGACAGTACACCAAAGCTATGGCAGTGTTACTTACATCACAGTAAATGAGTCAAGGTCCATATTCAGAATAGTTTGTGCCCTTGCTCAGCTTTCATTCTGCAGATCAGATGAGCTGCAGTGTCCTGTACAAGGTTGGAGGGAGCTCTCCCATCCTGCATTCTGTTCACCTTCTGCAGTTCCCACTCCCCAGATCTGCTCAGGGTTTTGAAGGGGCTCTGATGAGCTGTGATGTGACAAAATAAACAATGGTGTGTAGTGTTTGCACAAGGGCTCTTCTACGTCCTGCTTTGTGCAAGATAATCCTGTGGCCTGAAGCCTGGAGAAACCTCCCTTGTAGCTCAGGCAGCTTCTTTGATACAGCTTTTATCTTACCCTTTACTGTGTTTATTGCTGGCAGAAAACAAGAGTAAATGTATAGATAAACTTCAGGGTCTTATCATCTTGGCTAGGAGGGTAATCCTGGCTCCATTCATGTAAACAGCTGAATTCCTTCTGATTTCATTTGTACCAGGGTTTCATCCCTCTGAGTACTTTTTTCTCTCTCTATTTGCAGTCCTTGAAGCAATCACAGACTGCTGTCTGCCACCTGCATTCCACCAGCACAGGGACTGCAGCTGAAGGCTCAGCACAAGGGGAAAAACCCTCCTTGGAAACTTTCAGACCTTTAGACATTTCTGGGACAGGGAGAGGTAAGAATTCATGGACAGGGGCTGAAAACCCTTCAGGTACTGGAGGGAAGAGCTGGGTGAAAAGGGCAAGGCTGGCTGCAAACTCCCCCTGTGATGCAGCTGCTGAAATAGGAACCATTCCCTGCACTGCCAGTGGAGCACAAAAGCTAAAATCTAATATTAGAGAGACAATGATGAGCACTACATCTTGAGGTTTTAGTGTTTTAATGTTGTTTCTATGGTACCAGTACCTGGAATCTTCAGAAAAATAAAATAAAATGTAATGATAACAATCAGAGAGCCGCTGTCCTATTTCTATATATAGAAACCCTCAGTTCTAATATCATGATTTCAGATCTGATAAGAGGGTTTCCAGTTCCATGAAATTATTTTTGCTTGTCTATGGCTCATACAGGTGGGAAAAAACCAACATGTACATCCATAATTTATTTTCTGAAAAAAACATTATACTTTACTGAAAAAATAGAGATGAAGGTTCAGATATTGGCTGTCCTAGAACTTCAGATCTCCTGTTTGTTACAGGTCAGGTATAGATCTGACATTTACAGCACAAACCACCCCAGCATTGACCTAAACAACGAACCATGACCCAATCCAATGGAATCTGGGCTAATGTAAGTCACTATAAGTTGACCATAGGAGTCCAGAAGCACTGGAGACCAGTTTATATATATAGTTTTATCTATATCTCCATCACTTGGAAATTGAAATGCAGCTTATTTTAGAAACAAGTTAGCCAAGTGTTGCTTCAGGACATTGGTTAAGATAAACAAAAAGTAATGTCCTGTGTGAAATACCATGGGAAATGGAGGTTCAGCTGCCCAAGTTTGAGTTCATGAGAAACATCTGGCTCTTGAATAACTTCAGTCATAACTTGAAGGTGAACCTGTGGGATTTACTAGCCCAGACTGGGTAATCTAACAGAAAGGTCTTCCCTAACCTGGAGGAGAAGACTTTGTGATTAAGAAAGAAGTGTCCTGTGCTACACATTCTATCAGAAAGACAGCATTGCCCAAACATAATACCCCTGGTAGCACAATAAGAGAATATCTTGAGTTCAGACTGGGTGAAAAGAATCCCTAGGGTTACTTACAGGTGTTCTTCTCAGGGCAACAACAGATGCATTTCTCCTTATCTTACTTGAAAAGTCTCTTTCTATGCCTTCTGATCAGTGGGCAGCAACACGTTTCACTCCAAAAAATTCTTTCCATTTATGAGGCTGCAGCAGAACTCAGAAATGCTGCAGACAAATTGTTTTACTGCTCTTGAAGATTAGAGAGAAGGGAGAAGTATTCCCTAACTGACATGATAGGTTGTCCCAACAGAGTCTTTATTCTAAAATAGTTTCATATTTCCAAATGTAAAAATCTAAAACAGTGGTGAAGGAGGCTAGGGTTTCTTTTTTTGGCTCAGCCAGCTAACCTGGAAAGGTATATCTGTGCAGTCAGTCAGGAAAGTAGCAAAATTCCTGGTTGTAGCTCTTGGAAATCATTGCAGAAGCAAAGCCAG
Organism: Muscicapa striata striata; assembly: GCA_030060385.1. Lineage (NCBI taxonomy): Eukaryota > Metazoa > Chordata > Aves > Passeriformes > Muscicapidae > Muscicapa > Muscicapa striata. The sequence goes on from JAREIS010000115.1 coordinate 1,639,293, forward strand.
GTTATTTTAATAGAGGTTGTGTTATCATCAGAAACAGTCTGGAAAGAGCATGTTAAGATGTGGGTTTGATTTATTCTAGGACCTAGGGTTCATGTTCAAATCCAAACCAGGATTAAAAGAGACTAGAGTATTCAGCAGGAGATTTTGGCTTCAAATGATAGAAACAGGGGATCTTGCTGGCTTTGGTGATAGGTCAGGTTTTTAAATTACCTTGATTTTTGCACACCTCCTCTTACAGATAATTGAAACCATATTGTGTTACATATATGCAGCATGAATTTCCATTGGTAACGTGTCTTTATCTTGAGAAATTACTTCTTTTTTATCCTGGAACTGAGACAAAGAAGCTCCTTTTCTCTATCCCTGTCATCTTCCAGCTCCTGTTGAACAATCTGGGCCTAATTTGAATTCCAGTGATGAGGAATAACCTGATATTTTGCTTACCTTCGTGAATGAAAGGTTAATTCTGTACATCCAAGATTTATACTGCATGCTAGTTTAAGGGCATTTTACCACACAGCTGGTGAGGGATTTTCACAAATACAAGAGAGGACTGTATGTTATTTAACTTTTCCTTTCAACTCTTTTTTTTTTTTTTCATTAAGTTCCCAGCTGACTGCATACTCTTGAATGCAGCAATCTGTTTAATCTAGTTTTAGCCTTCCTTTTCCTGTTTTGCTGTTTACTTTTCTTCCCATGCCAGTAGCGATTGAGGCAATACTGTGGGTCCATTATTTGTTTCAGTATCTTGGAATATATGTGTTGGCTTTGCTCTGTGTGTGCATGCATGAGAGAAAGGGAATAAACATACATGTGGCCAATTAGTTAGTACACTTAAATTAATGAAGAGCAATCTATGAATCTCCTTTTTCTGAGAATTTGGAAATGCTGGGAATGTTTGCCATGTAGCTTTCGAAAACTTCAAAAGCAGCTCTAAGGTCACAGTCTAATACTCCCTTCTGTAGACTCATGTCTTTTCTAAAAATATTTCCCAACTTAATCTTCAGTGTGTGGAACAGGAGGGCAGAGGGGGAATGGCAGTGTTTATGACCAAAGTGCAAAAATGAGGAAGAAAATTAAATCCACAAAAAAGCGAATCTTTTGATCTCTGCTTCATTTTCCTCATTACCAACTTAACATTACCAGCAGTTATGTTTTAACTAAACACTGAGTTTCTGGACCCATGTCTCTGTCTACAGATAAGGGAAGGTCAAGAGGAACTAAGCTAATGCTGCCTTTGCTTTTGCACATTTTCCTTGAATTGGGACACCCAAACAAATCAGTGGGAGTCTAAACACCACCAATGATTTGGGTGTGTTGCTTCTTGTAGTAGGTAAAATGCAATCAAAGAGACAATCCTGAGAAGAAAGAGTCTCAGTAATATCACAGGTGAAGAGGCCTCTAGGGTCCATGAAACTTGAAAGAAAATAGCACAGTAAACCGAAGAGCAGCAAAATTAACCCAGCTAGAGGAGTTTGGAAGGAAGTGTTAAAAACCCAGGCTTTATGTCCCCTCTCCTTCTTTTTTTCTCTTTGGTTCTTGAATTGTGAGAAACCCTCAGGGGTCAAAAAAGCTGCAAATGAGAGGAGGAGGGAGGTGTATGGAGGATGTCTCTGTCCTGTAGGAAATCTCTGTCAAACCACCCTCTGGAGCAGTGAGAGAAACTCCTGTTTCCAACAGTGTTTCTGCTTTCTCATTCCACCAAATAAAACCAAAGGAGAGATTCAGTTTCACCCCATCTCTTTACCTGCAAAACTAACCTTACTGACTCCTGCCCACCAAAGGAAGTCCATGTCAGATTGATAAACACATCCATTGTTTGAGAACTCTGCAAAGTGATCACATCCTCTTCATCACTGTCCTGGCTTCTGGTTTGTCTGTTCCACACACCAGCAGAGATGGTGAACTGAGCTTGCACAATGTGTCTGGCAGCCCCAAGGGATGGTCCTTTCAAAACACTGCCCTGTCAGAATTCATCCTTCAGGTGGGATGACTGATGTCCTCAGAAAACCCATGTGTACCAGAAAGGAGTTTAGGTGTGCAATGAAGAAGTCAAAGAAAATCCACAGGTCCCAAAGAAGAAACAATACAGGAACTACCCTGCAACTAACACCAATATGATGTGAGGAAAATAAAAACCTTTTTCTTTCTGTGCTTTCTTCCAATGTACAGAAAAATTATGTAGCCAGATTCTACCTTCCTGAAACTACTGAAACACATAAACAAGTAACCTGGCATTGGACATTAAGGAAAACTTACATTAGAGCAATTCCCAGAGGGAAATAGCTCCAACAGGTGTGTGCATTGGAGAAATAAGGTATGACCCTTATTACTGGTATCATGTATAACTTTAGGTCTAAGTACACAGCTAATTCTGAAGGAGTTCCAAAAACAAAAGGCAAGGAAAGAATAATGATTCCTGAGAAGCCAGTGTGCAGCTCTGACTGATGCTGGCTGCAAACATGTCTGGGTGAGTTGAATCTGGATTTTAAGCACAGACAGGTAATTTCAAACTGTCCTGCAACTAAATAACATTTTACCCTGGGGAAGTCTCCCTTCCAAACACTTCCACTGCTACACACAGGTTTCCTTTCAATGTTGTTATCTGTTCTCATGGATTTTCTTCATCTTCACCCTTTCTGAAGATTTTGGGATATTCAGAGAAGCTACTTTATTAATTTTTTCAGATGTTTTGAGTTCTGAAAGTCTTCACCTGCAGAGGATTTATCCTGATAAGGCATTAACTCCAGCTTTATTTGAAGAAAGAGAACTGTACACAACGTGAAGGGTGCTTGGCTGCTTCTTAGACACCAACGTGAGCAATTCTGAATGGAGATCTGTTCAGGTGCTCTGGACATTTGCATGTCAGCGTGCAGAAAAAGCAAGCAAATGCAAATGAATGTTCCTGAAACAGCAGTGGAAAGAAAATATTTTTTTACATACCCTAAAAAGACCTTGTTATAAGGATCATGATAGCAAGAGCCCAATAACAAGGTACAGCAGAGTTAAACTTCCAGAGCAGGAGATGAGAACTAGGGCCCTTCCTTTCTACATTGCCTTATATTTCACTGAGATCCTTAGCTCAGATGCTCATTAAGCATCTTAAGCCCTAGAAAACTCCTTTAGGTGTAATTTGGGCTGCGTAACTCCAAATGCAGGAACCCCACAGCGCGTGGTTTGTGCACATGTGCATGTGGGTGCATGTGAGTGCATGCATGTGCTCATCAGGGAAGCAAAAAGGAGGAACTGAGGCAGCAGGCACATGACTCAGGGTGTGTGGGGATTGGTAATATAACCCTGCTATTGCAGCAAGTTTGGATCTTCATTCTGCAGCACCTGGGCTTCCTCCCAACAGAAAATGCTGCAGGCTACATTTATGCTTAGCAGTTAATTATCCATGGGAGCAGGTAAGGGATTAGTGACCAGGTAGAGTTTCACACCTGTCAATGGGGTGAACACTGTAGCTGCTCAGAAATTTTTGGCAAGAGAGGAAATAATACAGCTTTTCCTGTGCTAAACCACAAGCCCCTTCCACATGAACTGAAGGGGAATTGTCTCCTGTTGGTGGAATTTGGTATGTGACGTGTCTGGACGAGATGTGGTTCAAAGTCATGTTGCTGCATGTGCCTGGCAGTAATGCTGGCTTAGTAAATACCTGTCCTCCTCTTCCATCCATGCCTACCTCTGTACTGCAGCCCACACCCCTGCCCTTGGTGCCATTGGAAACCAGCTGTGGAGATACCTGGTTTGAACAGCAAAAATAAAGCCAAACTTTTTTAGGAATGCTGGCTCACAGCTAGATCAATATCCTGACCTGATTGCAGCACTGATGCAAAGCCCAGGAGTGCCAGCAGCACCCAGAGGGCAGAGCACACAGGTACCAGCCAGCAGCGAGGGGCAGCAATAGCTCAAGCCTAAATTCCTACCAAAGGCTTTGCATCAAAACCCTGGAGCTGGAGCCACAGTTTGGGGAGCAAAGCTCAGCCCAATCCAGTCTCTGTTCTGAACAAAGCAGGGATACCACAGGTTTAACCCAGCTTTTGCCTTTGCCTTTGGATAAAGCAGCATGAATTTAGGTTTGCAACTTATACCCAAAGAAATCTTAGTGAGCAGCTTGTTTCTGCCAACGTAATTAATCAGGAGATGGCAAAATATCACTTTGTTTCATCCCAGATTTCAAACCCCATTTGTCTACTCTTCCCTGGTCTGTCAAGGTTTTCCCACATGCTGTGTGTTCTGGGCATCATATGGTCTCTTATTTTTAGCTGTAGGTGAGTGCAACACACCCCCTTCAAAGAAATCCCACTGACACTGTCTGTTAGTATTCAAAAGCAATCAGGTGTTAATAGGCTTTTACAAAAGTTTACCTAAGATTGCTTCTGCTCTCACTCACTTAGCTTTCATTATCACAACCTGTGTCCCAAGTGAAAATACACCTGCTCACTGGATTGAACTATCAAAAACCAAAAAAAGGTTCTTGTTTTCCCCTTCTTGAGCAGCATCGTTTGGCTATTGAAAATGTAGTACTTGTATTAGCTCACTTTAAGTGTGTTTCTTCCATTCCCTGATTAACACATCTAAGTTTAAGTGTTGGTTGCATAATTTACAGATTGCAAGAGTTTACTCTTTTTAGATTCAGTAAATGCTGTTTAAAGTACTCAGGTGTCATTTTTTATTACTAAGATGCAGTCACAAAGTCAATTGATGAATGGAACTGAGCAGTTTCAGGATCAGATTCAAGCTTGTGAAAGGAGATGAGTTACTAAAACTTAAAAATTCTCTGAAGCTCAAATCTTTCCCCAACAAGAATAGAATCATAGCACTTTCCCTCTCTTTCCATATGTAGCATTATACAAGAAATGCAAAGTAAGATATGGGCATCTCTTGAGCATTTGTTGAAATTAGCATTCTGGTCATCACTGGATGTTCTTTGTGCCAGACAGAACGACTCTTTCCCCAAATAGCTCCATCTTGGCCCCTGATACTGCATGTGCTTACTTGATTATTCTGAATAGTTCAGAGTACTTTTATAGCTCTCTCATAATGAACTGCCAAGTCTGTTTTGAATATGTTAATTTCAGGATTAAGTTAAATATAAATACATGCCCCCCAGCGCTCTGAAGGATTGATGCATTTTCAGTTTAATCTCTGAGGATTTTAGTACCATTCAGAAGAAATGTTCAATATCAATTCAGCATTGCTTCCAAGTAGGTGCATGCTTTCATGAGGAATTTATATGAATCCCATTATAGATATGCTGGATCCCCATTTTATAGTAACAGAAGAACCAAAACACCAAAGGATGAAGGGAGTGGTGTGACAACAAAATACACTTCGTTTTTGGACAGGAGTAAAAAGTGCTGCCATAGGAGATCAAGTATTTACGTGGTCTAAACTCTCTGCCAGTTCCAGTTTATTTTAAAAATTCTGATGGATTAACTCTGAAGAGCCAAGCTTTATGCCAGATCAGGCTCTGTGCCTCATTTCCATCCCCAGAGCAGATGTGGGGTTGAACCCCAGAGCAGATGTGGGGTGAGCATGACCTGCACCGTGACTCTGACAAGCTCAACAGACGTGGCTGCTCCAGGATAAATGTGCTGAGAGCAAACCTGGAACTACACAGACCCAGTTTTTGTGCTCGTGTAACCACAGCCTTACAACTTGGACTGAGAAGAGTTGTGGTCTGGTCAGGGGGACCACAGCTCCTTGGGCATCTGTGCCCTTTCCCATCCTCATCCCAGCAAGCAGAGCTGAGGAAGCTACAAAAATCATGGACAGACTGTGAGACCCTGAGGATATTTGTGAATTTGGGACAGTAAAACAGCGTTGGTAGTAAAAATGACCCAGTGAACAGCAACTAGACTGCTGAAAGAGTCTGAAACCCAGGTGTTGTAGTGCTGCATCAAGGAGCAGAGCTTGGCTGGGGGGTGACAACTCTGGGGGTGTCAGGGATGAGAGGGGATCTGCTGTGCTCTGCTCCAAATGTAGCTGGCTGTGGGCACTGGGAATCAGATTGCAAATCTTACAGAGAGTTTAACTCAGGGAAACAGAACTGCATGCTCTGTGGTGAGGAGCTGGTGAAGAGTGTGACCTTGCTCCTTATTTTGTGACTCCATTTTGAAAGCTGAAGTAGTGTGGAGGGAGAGGAATAAGAAACATCTGAAATATGTGTCTGAGAACTCTTTCAATCCTTCTAAAATGTCTATTATATTTATCTTTATTGTATATGGCATAAGATTTATATTGTAACTGGCACTTTTATGGCACCTTTCCCCGTAACAACTTCCTTTCAGAAATCACAATGCATATTTACAAATGCCCATCAATTAAGCTCCACATAATCATTGTGTGCGTAATGGAAATTATTGTATTTGCTTTCTAGATTTGTTTAAATCACATGAATCTTCAAGAATTAAGAAAAACAGCAGCAGAAACCTAGGAGGACTCCACTGTTTGGGTTTTTTTCCTCTTCTCCTCCTTTTTTTTTTTTTTCCTCTTTATTTTAACAGGCTACAATCATTCCTCCATCCCTGTCTCAGCTCTGTGGTCAGCTTTCAAGTGAGATTTAAGGCTGTGTTTGACCTCTCAGCCATGGAATGACTTGGGATTGATGCAGACACCACTTCACATCACTGTGTATCACAGCTGTGATCTGCTGGCTGCACACAGGAAGGCAGGAGCTGACACAGCACACTGCCTATATTGCCTTCCTTGTTGCAGTTGCTCCTCCCTTAATAAAAAATAATTCCAGGTTTTGTTGATTTTTATGGCATGTGGCTAGATCTTAACATGGTTATAAAAAAAAAATGGTTAAAAGTGTGTGGAATATAGGTGTGATAGTGTATGTGACAGGGCATGATGGAGAGGGTAAGCCTGGCTATTTATTGCAGATAAAAAAGTAATAGAATTGTAAAATATGCATTATTTTTTAAATCATTCTAGCCTGAGGCAGGGTTAGCTGAAGAGGTTTTTCCAAGGCCATACCAAAACATTTATATTCCAGACTCAATAATGTATCTATTTCATGATGATAAACAATCTCAGGCATCACCTTTGAAGTCTGGAAAAGTTAGCAGCATGGTAAATAATTCTCAAAACGTGACTGCTTTTCAAAGTAACACTTGATGTATTTCCATGCTCTTGGAAGCTCTTGGAAAAGTCATTTATGGAAAGGAATCTGATGTGAAACTCTTAAATCGTTCAGTGGGTTTTTTTTGGTTTTTTTCAGATAACACACTTGAAGTTGGTGATATTTTTTTCATAGGGACCTTACACCTGGTATAAAGATTGTCAGTTTATTGCAGATATATAGAGCTTTTGAGGCATTTGTTTCACTTCCATGATGTTTTAGAAGAGGGTTTGTACATGGGCATGACTGGGCATCTCCATTCAAAAGCACTGAGCCTTCTCTTTTCACGCTGTCAGCCAGGGACTTGGAGATGGCTAGACAGGAAAAAAGGCATTATTAGGTTTATTTTTGCTGCTTTTATAACAAAAAACACACTTAGCAAAATTCTGAAAGGAGGAGGAAACCACAAGTGCACGCAACGTGGCCAAGGCTCCCTGGATAAGAAGAGCTGGAAGCAAGGCTGGGCTGGCTCTTCCCTCTCCTCTCACTGGGATTTATGATCATCCCATGATCTAGGGGCTGGAACTGCCAGCACCAGAGGGGCTTGTGACTCTTTTTGTTTTAAAGTTATTTGTGCATTCACTGCAAGCATTATGAAATTGCTGTGGGTTTTTTTTAATCGATGAAGAGCCCAGACTTCTGAGCCACCAGCATGGCTTCCTAATCACAGGCATGGAAACTCCTGAACTTTAACTAGAAGTGTGATCTGAGTAGTCTTCTTTCAAAGTGACTTTGGGGAAAAAAAAATCAGTAATTGTGAGTGTTTTAAAAGCTTATATTGAATGCTTTGCTATTGCAGAGTAAACCTGCTGAGTCACTGGTAACAGTTCAATTCTAGAGTTGGCAACATTTCTCATGGATTGCCCTGTACACAAAAATCTCCATATTGCACTGTGTAGTTAACAGTAGATAAGGCTGTTGGATTTAAAGGATAAATGATTGTGTCTAGAATATAAATGTTTTGGTATGGCCTTGCAAAAACCTCTTAAGTTATGAAAAGAAGAAAAATCCTTCAAGCTGTACCTTGACCGATTTAAAATGAAGATGAATTTTTGACAAAGCACCATTTGTAGCATGCAGTATGAAGATTTCCAGTGTGTGGCAAAATACTTTCATGATACCACTAGAGAAATCAAAATAAAGAGCAGAAACTATTTAGGAATTCACTAGAAACCTTGGTGGCAGCTAGGAATAAAGCCCCCATGTCTAATGCTTCCACTCAGCAAGAAAAAGAAATGTTTACTTATTAAAGCATTTATTTCTAAATTGTCAGGTGTGGCTGCCCTTTACAGGAAAGCGGGTGCATGACTGGCAAGGGAAAAGAAAAAATTAACTGGAAAAATAAATACTGTGAAGAGGAAGGAGATACAGCACAGAGGAAAACTACTGTGATAGAAAAGGGCAATGGATCAGCAGAAGTTTGCTGGTATGTGCAGAAATGACAACATCTGATTTATTCTTTTTTTTACAGGGAGAAGAAGCTATTAAACATATTTCAAGTAATTCCTGCTTGTATTTTCTTCCCTCCTTTTTCTTTGTAGTTGTGGGTTTTGTTGTTGATTTTTGGTTGTTTTTTTTTTTTTTTTTTTTTCCCAACGACAAGAAGATAAACTGCTGGTTGTAAAGAGTGCTGCAGGGGAAACACTGGGGATATAACCACCTAATTATGAATTTCCTGAATGTGCAACATGACCAGAAGCAACTGGACAGGATTAGTGCTGTATGTTTCATCTCCAGCTGTTTCATGAATGCCAATCTCCAAACTCTTCCAAGAAGAACATTTTTTTTCCATGGCCCTACTTTTGCCTTTAACAATACAAGCAATAGTGCTTTGTTTTCTTTAGAGCCTGAACTGAAACAAGAGCTTTCAACAAAACAAACCCCAAGCAAACCTAACGAGCCAAAGAGCTGCACAGTGTTAAGGAGATTTAGCTGAAATATTTGTAAAATATCAAAAGGAACATCCTTCTCATTGGCAAAACTGGAACTAACACTGCAGAGATGCATGATTACGAGACAATAAATGAGAGTATTCTCTTCTGGTGCAGTGGTCAGAAGTTATTGTTTTGAATAAGCACCACTGGTGTGTAATCTTCACGGTGAGCTTCTTGAATTGGTGAAGTGCCAACGCTCTTTGGAAGCTCTTAGCAGACAGGAACTTATTTAAACTTATAAAACCAACGTAGACGAAAAAATGTAAAAAATGTCCCGTGTAAGGCCTCAGCTTGCAAACAGACAAATTGTGAAGACAATGGTGCTTCTCATGGAAGAGAGGGCAGCAGGAACCTTTTCTTTCCATGACGCCTTTGTAAAGATTAAGAAACAGCTAACAGAATAATATCCCTGACTAACAATAACTTCTGGGGTGTCAGGAATCACGTCTTTGCAGTAATGGCACGGGTGTTTAGAGAGCCTCTTCTAGGTGCTGCTGAACTTCTCTGGTCTTTTGTGACTTCTAGTAGAGTTTGACTGGAGATATTTATATTTATATTTATATTTATATTTATATTTACATTTACATTTACATTTACATTTACATTTATATTTATATTTATATTTATATTTATATTTATATTTATATTTATATTTATATTTATATTTATATTTATATTTATATTTATGTAAAACCTCTGCAAGATTCAAAGGCCAAATTGAAAAGTTGTCCATTAAATGTAATATAATGATTTCCAATAAGTAATTGGTTTTATCACATTGATACGCAATGCAAAGTTACCATGCACTGCTCTAATGGAAGAGGCAGAGAAATTTTATTTCAGAATCATACAGAAGTTACTTCTTTGATCTTATCCCAACAATCAGATTTTTGGGGCTTAATTTCTTCACATGGTATTGAGCATGCAAAATCCCAACCTGTGTTATCCTAAAAAGGGAAAAATCTGCTAATTAATACCATGAGTACAAACTCAGTCAGTTCATGAATGCAAACCTGTGAATATACGCTGAGTGAATAACTGGCATTCATTTCCTCCAAATAGAGAGGTACAGACAGAAACCCTGGTTCGTGCTAATGTTTACTTGCCCTACTTATTTAGAAAGACTGTCCTGCAAAATTTTGGATTCCCTGCAGTAAAAGTGACCATTATAAACTACATTCACTTACCCAGATTCTCTTGCATGTGCCAGTCTCCACAGGCACTACCTTGAAAATAAAGCATTATAAGGATTGAAAGAAATTATCGTGTTTTAATCTGTACAATCTAATTTTCCTTTTGTTTTTTTTTTTTTTTTTTTTTCCTTTGGTCACATAAAAGAGTGAGAGAAGACTACCATGACCAGATTGTACTGTGTGATTTTGAGTACTCAATTGTTTAAGTTGCCCTAACTTTATTAGTTTGTGAGGCTTAGTGAAAGAAAAGCATTTTAAAACAAGAACAGATTATATGGCCTTCTCTTAATTCTGTGGAAGCAGTAAGTTATGTCATCACAAGACGAGGGAGGAGAGGTGAGACATCATTGTGTTCTGGATATTCTTGTGAGGAGATCTTCCACGTTTGCTTTGAGCATCCTGCCAGTCCCAGCTCTCAAGTGGCAATTTTGCTGAGTACTTCTGTCTTTTTTCATCCAAGTTGCTGCTGGCAAAAAAAAAAAAAAAAAAAAAAAAAAAAAAAAAGTGTGACCCTGGAGGTCTTGCTATGGATGAATGTAACTTTTAGGACTGAGTCCTCACCCCACAGCTGCTCAGAGGTGTGATAATGCACAAGGAGAGAAAAGTCCTGTGGCCACAGCCCATCCAGTGTTTGAGTGGAACCATCCACCCTCTATGCTGGTGCTATGCAGGGTTAAAACTAACTGAGGGCAGTATATCCCAGGTAAAAACCCACACAGAATTCAGCAAATAAATCAATCAAAGCATGTTCTGTGTGCTGTCAAACAGCACCAATGCCAAGATTTCTGCCTGCCTGCCCTCCAGAATACAGAAGATGCAGCTTGTGGGAATAGTAACAGTTTAACTCAAATCCCATCAGAAATGTAAGGGGCAGTATCCTGGGAGAATAAAGACTGTCTTCACAGCCTTGGCAATGATGTCTGACCTCCAAGGCCACATCTCAATTGTACAGGGACATGGGCCCCTCTGGGTTTTGCCACCAAATAGGAGGGGATGGCTGATGGAGATGATGGCAGAATACAGGATTTAGAACTGCTTTGGACCCAGCCTCAATCAACAGTGCCAAAATCGTTACTGTGTGATGGCTAAACAATTCCTGCTTGAAAGGAGTCAGGGGTTCTGTCTGGTGCTGCTGCATCTGTGGCTTCAGAGTGACTGTCATGGGGACAGGGATCCAACAGAAAGACCAAAGAAGGACAGAGCACAGCCCCTTCCTCCTGCTGCTCTGCATCAGCACGTGTGGGAAGGGAGATGGAAGAGACGCGCTATTGCGTTTCTGACGCCACTCGCTTCCTGAATAAACAGAAAGATCTCCCTGTGATAAAAGATAAATATGCATGTTATTGAAAAAATACCTCTCAGACTCATCAAAACAGAAAACTTAGTTCATAGCTTTGGTCTGTATTTATTTGGATGATAGTTTAGGTCAGTCATTTTCTCCAGTGTGACTTGTCTGTCTCTGCTGTGTCATCACTTAACCTAATCCTTTTCCTTTTCCAGTGGCAAGAGACATTTCCTCTTGGTCTGATTAATGCTCTTCCTAGATGAGCTGGCGCAGGGAGTAAGCTGTTAAAGAAATAGTTTTATCTGTTATTTATGTAGGAACTCTCTGATGGAAAGCAATCCTTGCTTCCCTCTCCCCTGCCCTGTCCCTTGGCTCCTGAGCCATGCCCAGGCTCTATTGAACCAGATTATTGTTGCTGTAAACCATCTGCTCTTCCAGTTCGTCAGGGCCGTGGGGATGATTAGAGGGAGCTCCATGGAGAAGGCAACATTTGCTCCAGCTCCGGGCTGACCTTGCTCTAGATTTTGTGATTCTTCCCTTCTCCAGTTTCAGGTGAGACTGGAAATGTCCCCGTGCCTGGGACCCCTATTCTGACTTTATGGATGAGGACTTTTGGCCCATCAGATAGAAAAGCTACAAATCAGCCCTATGGTTCCATTTCTTTCCTCTTCTTTATTTCTCTTCATTTTGCTTTCTCCAGGTCTGAGTTTATTTACTCTTAAATTTTAAATTTAAACTCCAATAATTTGAATTTTATCTTCTTTAAAACATTTTCCAATTCCTGTCAGTGATTTTTCCCTTCTATATCAATGCCTTCACTGTCCCTTCTCTCTCTCCTTTTTTTTTTTTTTTTTTTTTAATTTATTTCCACAAAACAACCAAGCAAAGTCTTTACAACCCTAGTGAATAATTAATCTCATCTGGTCTGTAACTCTATCCAGAACCATCAAAAAGTTTGCGTGTTTTAGGTCAATAATAAAACAAAACATTTTTCTACTTTTAGATTTTATGCATTACAAAAGTTTTTTGCAATTAACGATGAACAATACTTAGTGCTGGCTGACCATTCTACATTGAAAAATCTTTCCCATGGGAAAATTGCCTATTTGTTATTTTCATATGAATTATCTATTTCAGATAACTTTATTTTCATTTTTCTGGGTTTTAGTCATGTACAAAAGAGCCCCAAACCCAGCCTATTTGGGCATGATGCTTTTACTCAGCTTTGATGCCAAACTGATTTTTCTTTAGCGTGTGTTTCAGCAAGAAGCAGAACATCAAGGAGTCTTATGGGAAAACTGTTTGTTTTGATATTTTAATGGAAGCTGAAGAAAATATACCTGGGCTGCCTCAGACTCCAGAGGGTTTTCCAGTTTTTGAAAGGAAACCTTGCTCTGGTGGATGAAGTGGATCAATCACTCATAAAAGCTGTTGGGAAAAGTAACACTGAGGAATATAGTGATGGAGAGAAGTCAGAGCACAGGACGTGTGGGCGATGAGCTCCTGCAGAGGAAGGTTGGCTTCCCCAAGGACCAAGGCTAAATCAAAAGACCCTTCACAGCACGGCTGCAATCTGTGGTGGGGGTAAGGCCGAGTCCTATTTTAAGCTTTTCCTGTAAGCAGATTAAAGCTCCAGTCGTGGTTCCCCCATGGCTTAGATGCAGCGCTGAGAGGTGAATGACCACCACGGCCCCTCCCTGGGGCTCTCTTCCAGAGCCAGCAGATAAACCTCTCTTCTTTAGGGCTGCACAATTTAATAAGTCAGAGCATTTCTTTAGCCCTGAAAAATATTGCCTAGAGCTTTTCCTCCTTGCTCCCAGCCGATGGGAATGTAGGAATGACTCCCATTTATAGGAGCACAGGCCTTGCCTTTGCAGCAACCAACAGCAGGCACCAAGGGGAGGACACGGATGGGGACACGCACTGACCTCAGCCTGGGACTGCTTGGGCAAAGGGCTGCCCGGTCAGAAATGGCATTTTACTGACAACTTTCCAACATCCATCACAACCACGCAGCCCTGCTAGGGACAGGGGGAGGCTCAGTGGGTGATGTGTGCTCCAGGGTAACACTTGACAGTAAGTGGACGGTCTACGAAACATATTTTAAGAGGAAGAGACGTGGGAGGGTTTGTTTAATCTGGAGAAGAGGAGGATCAGGTGAGACCTCATCCTTCTCTGCAAGTCCTTGAAAGGAGATTGTAGCAGCTGGGGGATGCTCTTTTCTCCCGCACCTGCAGTGAGAGGACTAGAGGAAAACAGCCTTAAGCTGAGACAGGGGAGATTCAGATTAGACATTAGAAACAAATGTTTTATTTTTAGGGTGGTCTGGCATTGAAACGGATGGCGGTGGAGTCACCATCCCGGAGGCGTTAAAGAGGCGGCCGGACCCGGTGCTGGGCGATGCGGTTCAGCGGTAATAGCGGTGCTGCAGGGTGGGCGGCGGGACTGGACCATCCCGAACCTTGGTGATTCTCTAATTCCATTACCCAAGTGAGGAGGAGCGGATCGCGGCGGGCACGGCAGAACAGGAGCGGGAGGGGAAGGGGCCGGGGCCGAGCGCCGTGCCCGCCCCATGCCCGCCCCTCACGGAGCGCCCGCCCCGGCGGCGGGGGCGGAGCGGCAGCGGGGCTGGCCCGCGTCCCACGCCCGCCTCGGTCGCCTTTTCGGCGGGAGCCGCTACTCTAGAGTGCGCGGTAGCGTGGGCCGGCCGGGGCCCCATGTGGTGCCGACATCACTGACATGGCGGAATCCCCGCCGAGCCCTCCCGGCACTCGCTCCAGCTAACCGGGACTCGCCGCCCCGCACCGCCCTCCCGCAGGTAAGGACGCGGCGGCGCTGCGGGGAAGCGGGTGCCGGGCGGGGAGCCCCGCGGTTCCGCTGCGCTCCGAGCGCCGGGCAGCCGCGTCCCCCGCCCCGCGGCGCCTCTGCCGGTCCCGGCTCTTTTGTTCGGCGGCGGGACGCGGCCGCACTCGGTGGAAAGTTTCTCTCCCCGCCCCGCCGGCTCCCCCGGCGCGGGAGCGCCCGGCGGGCGGGCGGGAGCGGCCGCGCTCGGCGCTGGCGGCGGGACGGGCGCTCCAGCACCGCCCGGCTGGCTGTCCCTGGGGCGGCCGGCCCGGCCGCTGTCATCGCCGCCGCCCTCCCCGCCCGCTGCGGCTCCCGGAGGAGAAGTGCGGGAGCGGTCGGCGCTGGCGGGGCCGCGGGCACCGCGGGTGTGTGCGGGGCTCCTGCCCGCGGCACCCCCCAAGCCGCGCCCCGCTCCGCAGCCCCGCTGCCCGGCCGGCGGTGCGGGCAGGTGGAGGAACCGGGGGCTCCTCCGCCGCTAGAGCGTCGGGATCCAGAGGGCATGTTGGAGAAAAAGCTGGAGAAAGGCGCGACCGTCTTCTCTCGGCCGCGTCCTCCCCGCCCGGCTCCTGGCAGAGGCGGCTTGGGGAAGGAAAGCCCTGGAAACTTTTTATTTTTGCTTGCCAGACACCTTTTTAAAATGGCATGCGACCAGCAGACGGAGTGAAAAAAGAACAACTCTTTTTAAAAGCTTAACCTCTCTTAGGTTAAGACCACAGCTGCATCCCCCCCTTCCCTGTTCTCAGAAATGTGCTATTTAAATAAGGTTTTGGCGGAGGTAGTGCGGCTTGGAGTTAAATGTAACGAACCATTTATCCCATCTATATTTGTAGAATAGAAGGCGCGGGGCAAGCCTGCCTCTCTCCATATTAGTAATTTTGTATTTCATTTGCATTTCTTTGTGTCCTTTTGAGTATATAAAAGTACTGGCCTTAAAGGGGTAGTTACCCCATCGGGGCGTGGGGAGAACTGAGTTGTGGAGAGGTTGGAGTTCCTTGTTGGCGGGATTTTAATTTATTTTATTTAGAATTTTTTTTTTAATTTGCTATTTGAACTCCGTGCTGGATCTGTGAGAACAGGATTCACTCTCCCAGTTACCTGTGCCCTAACCACAGCTGCTGCATCCCTTAACCGCTTACCCTGCAGAACACAGGGCTCAGTACGTTCCTGAAAGGTGCCAAACCAGTCTAACTCGAGTTTAACAATGTGCTAGGTAAGGGCATTTCAAACTTCCACAGATTTTTTTAAGCGCAGAACACTATTTCTCAACCTTTATTTGCAGCAGCAGAGCTTGCTTACAAAAGGTTGAGAGTGCCAGGCCTGGCAGTGCCTCAGTGCCTGTCCTGGTCTGGGTCTGCGCTTTGTTCTGATGGGGAGCGGCTGCCCTGGACACGGATGACACAATGTGTGCTTGGCTGCAAATCCAGATAAAGGCATCCCTTCCATGAACCTCAGGAATGGCCGAGGGCTGTCTCCTGAGTGGAAGCATCTTGCTCCTCTGGCCCCGTCCCCCGCCGGCCTGGCCCACCTGGGGCCCGTGTGCCTTTCTCAGCGGTCGCAGAAAACGCTGCCGGTGCTACCAGTAAGAAAATGATTCTTGGCCGTGTTCCCGGGGTCATTTCGGGTCTCACACAGAAGCGGTCTGTTAGTGCTTTTCTCTTAATCTTCAGCACTTCTGTGGTTCCCTCTCGTTAGTTTCAAAGCAGTTGTGATTTGTGGTTGTGTTGGGACCCTGCTGTGGCAGAAACGTCTGCTGCCCCAGAAGTATTGTGTATTGTTCTTCCCAGTTCAGTATCTTTTAGCTACTTTATGCTTTTAATGTAGCTCAGAGATGAGTCTGTGTGGAAGTTGATATATATCTTATTTTTATTTTTTAATTTTTATTTTCTGCCTTAGGGCCTCATCTGGTTTGGGTTTGAGGTCACTTCTGGGACAGCAGTGAGAGGGTTTTTTCATACTCTTCGCCTATAGTTGGCCAAAGGATAAGAAATGAAGGTAGTTAGCAGCCAAAATAAGCTGATATTCTGCTATAGCCAAGAAGCTCAGAGCTGTAACTCCATACTGCAAGTATTTTATCTTTGGTCCCAGAAAAGTTTGTAACTTCCAATCTGAAATGTGTTTATCCTGGCACTGTTTTTTCTACGTGTAGTATTTTAGGGAACTGAAAGAAGTTTTTTCCATCATACCTCTTTCTTAACGGAGAATTTGGGTTTTTTCCTCCTCACTTTATAGTTTCCTTTATGTCTTCTGAGAAAGAGAAGCAGTTAAGGGCAGTCAAACTCCTGCAGTTCATAAATCTGTGCAAGAAAATATATATAGACTATGCAGCAAACTTCTGCGTGTGTGTGGTTGTATTCATGAATAATGAAGTAAGTATAATTGACTTTTTCCCTCAAAAATGTAGGTTGTCAGAACCAACATTTACAGTACGAATAAATGTTTGTAATGTGAGGATAAATGCCTACTAAATACATGTAATTTAAATAAAAGGCCCACAGCCTGAACACACCTGAATTAAACAAATTACACTCCACAGTGCTTTTCTCTTTGCTGTAGTCTGCCTCTTCCATCCAAAGAAAATACATGAGGAAGATGGAGTGACTCCTGAACTTGGAGTTTGGGACACACTGGGAGAGCATCCTGTGACTCCACCAAGGATGTGGTGTTGGTTTTAAAGTCTGGAAATAGTGTCCCAGTGCACTGGAATTGTTTTGAGCAACATGCCACAAGTTATCAAAATCCCATTGGCTTGCAGTAGCCTTTAGTGTGCAGCAAATAAAATAAATAATAGAAGAAGCCAGCAGAGCCCTGTGTAAATCTCAGCTGTGCAAAATACTGGTGAGGCAAAGAGTTTCTCAAGCATTGCCTGGAGGGTTTGTGCCTCAGTGATTGTCTCTGCACTGCTGAGTGGTGCAGGGTCCTTTGGAAGCAGTGGTATCAAAACTCGTGTTGTTTACGGCCAAGGTTTAGTGTCCCTGTGTGATCTGTCCCTGGAGATGGAAGGTATGTGGGAAGAGGGAAGTTCTTCAAACAAGGCAGTGGAAATAGGAGCCGCTGGATACACAGCGGTAAAAAGCCATCTACAGGCAGGAATGCTGCAGATAACTCCAAACAGCTTCCAGTGGGGACGTGGTGGTTGGCGTTTTTATCAGTTTATTCTAAACACCTCTTTGCAAAATTGAAGTTGGAAGCCTGCTCGCTGTTGGATTCCAGACAGCCAGGAAAAAAAAAAAAAGGCACAAACTAATTAAATGTGATTTATAGTGGAATTTGCAACAGTATTGGATAGATGAGTTGCCTTTCAGAAATGCTGCTGTAGATGTTAAATCTGTGCTTTGCTCTGGATGAAAAATGATGGTGCTGTTGAGCAAGTACACAAGGAAAACATCGTCTGTGTTAAAATCTGTTCTTGAGCAGGAATATTCCCTGGAGGTCCCAGGTAGTATAGCTTTGAGCAAGTCTTTGTGGTGCTTTTAATTGGGAAAAGGATGGGTTTCTTTGAGCTTAGAGGTTAAAATGTAGGGCTTCTCCAGTGACATGCTTTCTGTGTTTCATCTGAGGGATCCTTTGTTTACAAGTAAATTGTGGTAGTTATTAGCAGATAACAGACAAAAAGCCAACAGCATAGGAAACATTCTCTATTTGTTTTTCTAGTGGTGACAGTTTATAATGGTGATATACTGGAAATTGGCATGTGGATACTCTGCTTAGTAAACTGCAACTATGTATAGTGTTAGTTTTGTAATATGAAGCAACAAACAATTCCTAAGTAATTAAATATATATTTTATAGTTTTCTTTTTGAGAGGACAAAACTGATATGTGGCATTTGCTTGTTCTGGCATCTGCTCCTCATTCTAGGAGGTACTCAGTGCAATGACAAGATGGATCCAGAACAAAGTATCTGCTGTTGTGTTTTGGTTTGTCTTATTTGTTAGATTTAGAATAACTGAAAGCAAACACTTGAATTGTCTGGAGATGAAGGTGATAAGCCTGTCTGATTTTTCTGTGTTGAGTTAGTGTATGGCATTTCTGTGGCAGCAATGCAAATACCTTAAAACATGCTTTACATCCTGGTCTCTTATCATTGCCTTATACATAATTATGGACATTTCTGTTATTAGTACCTTGCAAAGAACTCTAATAATAGAATGTGTGCATACATGTATTTAAACATCTACTTCATACTTCCAGGAATGTTTCATATGGAATGCTTTGGAAAGACAGATAGAAATTCCTTTCAAGAGGTTAATAAACACTTCAATAAACAGCAGTTTTAGATGACCCTTGCCACCTTCAGAGATGCTTGGGATGTTGTGGGCAGATTTCCTCATGCTTTTAATCTAAACTAGCAAAATCAATCTGCTCTGCTTAGTTGCAGGTTCTCTGGGCCTCTGTGCAGCTGTGTCAATTTTACATGGTTGCTCCCCATTTTCCACTCACTCATTAATAAAATGCTAATGTTTATAACCTAAATCCTGGTGTTTTGCCCCAGATATTTCTGCACAATTCTTTGGTCGACCCCAGAGCTGTAGTGAAGTAAGATGGAGTGATTATTTTGGACCTTGATAGCAGAAACAGCGTGAGAGCAGAGAGTTGTCCTGATTTGTTTCAGGATGACCTTTCCATTTTCCTTTAGTGTATGGTTAGTTAGCTGAAAGAATTAATTCCACTTTATAACTTGCCTTTTTATAGAAGTATGTGCCTATTCAATGACAGTTCACCTAACATAAGTGACCTTATGCTTAAAGACACTTGAACTGATCTGGTACATTACTCAGTGTTACACATTGCTCTGCTCCTTATTTATTGACATGGAATAATGTAGCAGAGTAAAAAAAAAAAAAAAGGTGAAAGCTTTTGTGGATAATGAGAGCACTGGGTAAGTTTCCTTCTGGCCAGCTTGTGTTTTTTGTGGACTTGTGATGTCAACTCACAGAAGGGAAAGAATTGCCTTCAGTGTCTTGTTACTAGCAAATGTATGGCAACTAGAAGCATCACTTTATTAGAATGAATTAACAGAGTAGAAGAGACCCAGTGAGAACTGCAGAGCTTGTGGAATATTTTGAGGGTCTATAATTCCCAAATAGTGGGGGATTTTTGTCTACAAGTACTGATAGGAATGGTGAGTTTGAAATGCAGAGGAGCAGTTTTGGCTTGACTGAATCCATGAAGGGTGTTGCTTTAGTGGAGGATTCGGTATTTTCTGTTTTATATGATGGCTTAGGTTGAAGTGGAAAAAAATCCTCCTTTTGTGACAAGGTAAGGCAAGTTGGAATATACCATGTACATGATTCTTCTAGATGTATTTGGGCTGGATACAAGTTTGGGACCTAGTTGCATACATGCTTGTGTGTGTTCTGTTCTTGTGGCAGATGGTAAATGGTGTTTGGCTTTGAGGGGTGTGTTTGGTTGGCTTGAACAGTCATTATGTTGGTCTTGTGTTCACCAGTTCTTACTTCACTTTGCTTAGAACATTCTTATATCTTGTTCTTTTGTGCTACTCTAAAGCTCTGGGGAAATGATTTTACAGTCTTGTTAGGAGATATATTTTTATTAACTATTAAAAATTTTTAAAAAGGGTTAAAAATAAGCTTTAGATTTTCCCCCAAACATGTTAGTGTTCCCCTGTTATACAGTCCTGTATTGAGCTGTAGCTACCTTGGAAGTCACAACTTTTAAGGTGAGGAGTTTTGTTCCTATTTGGTTGCATTGTCTGAAGGATGGCAACACTTTTCTTTAGGGCTGATTTCCACTGAGTCATCCCCTGAGCAGGGCAGAGGGATATTCAGCTGCTATCACTTCTTCTGCTTTGGCAGGTTAACTAGGAAATTTGTTTTCAAAGCCTGCCTTGGGGAGGAGAGAGCAACAAGTCTTCATTTTCGAATGCTGGAAAGTGTTAGAAGCTGTGGCAGCTCAAAGAAAAGCAAATGCAAGAAAACAACTGTTTTTTACTCTGTTTTTATGGAATTGTCTTCTGCTTTAGGGAGTTTTTTTTTTTTTTTTTGTTTTAATTCCAAGATCTGCTTTTCTCAGTGTCCCACTTGCCCATCCTTTCTTTAACACACTTATTCATTAGCCACCCATGATTCTTGATCCTACAGTAGGGTTTTCCTTTTAATTATCTCTATAATTTATATTCTGTTAGTTGCAAAGCTGTTAAAGGTCATCCTCAGCCATGCAGTGAGGTTTCTTCTGCTACTGTGCTCCAGGCTGGGGGGCTTGGGGGGGCAGCATTTGGTCACAGGGGCAGTGTCCCTTCTGAGCAACCCGTCTGACAATTGTCTGGGGAGCTGAGCAGCAAGAGACACAATTCTTAATTTGGCACAGTGTTTGCTCTTAGCTGGCTCTTCTTGAATGCCTCAGATGTGGGTGAGGGAGGGGCAGCAGATCTGTGCTTGTGGAACTCTGCATTCCCTTCTGTCCTCTTTCCTTTGACTTCATGCTCTTGCTCACACACTGGCTGTGATGTGTGGTCTTTGTGTGACTAAAAGGGCAGGCATGTGGACCTGAGGCTGCTGGGTGGGAGGAACGTGTCCACCCACATGTGCAGTGTGGTGTGCCCAGCAGTGCAGCCCAGGTGGCCGTGTCTTGGCCCCAAGGTGGGTACAAATAACCCAGGAAGGCTGTGGGATGTGGTCCTCATGTGCTTCAGAAGAGCTGAAGGACCACAGGTGCTGCTCCTTGGATCATAGGTTGAGGCATTGTCGATGGTACAGGTCCCAGCCAGCTGTATAAGGAAGGAAAATGGGTCAGAAGTTTCCTGGCTTGGTTGGCAAGGGTGTTCTTATAAGGAAGGAAATGAGAGATTGGCAGTATCATGAGGTGGCCTCGTGTTTTTTTGGCTGTCATATGTAAGAGTTGGAAGGAGTTAAACTGCACGTGGTTGTGGAGAACTTAGGCTTGGAGAGTAATCCAGAGCTGCAGAAGGTTGATGGTGTTAAGGAAAAGAGAAAGGAGTGGCAAAAAATAAATCTAAATTCAGTATAAATAATAGTTAAATGGTGCTTCACTATGTCTGTGTTGATGTTTGAACATGTACATGTGTTGTCTCCTCTTAAATGAGTGACCTGACATGGTTTGGAGGAGCAGAGAAGATGTCACAGTGTCACAAGTAATCCCCTGTAGGATTTGTGGAGTGAAACAACACTTAAGAATCTGGATCAGTTCAAAATGACTCAGTAGCCAAAAGACTGACCCCAGCTCTCTTTGTGAACTGTGACACTGCAAGCTGTCAGCTCTGCTCTGAAGAGTTCAACCTCCTTTTGTACTTGTAGGAAATGTATGTTGGATGTTTTGAGGATAAAGGGTTAATTTTATAGCATTTCAGGGTATAAGTTCATATGTTCATAAGTCAGTTTGTTTGACAGTCAATTTCTCACTGTTCTCTAGTCAGATGTTTATTATTTAGGCTGCTGTAGATACTTTCCTGGTCTCTGATGATACTGATAAAACACTCAGAATAAGCAGAAGTGAAGCCTGGTTTTCTGATACTCCTGTGTTCTACTTGCACTCAAGCAGGTAGGTAGTTCATTCCCATGATGTGTCCTTATGTAACTTTCTATTTGTGTGTTTCCTTTTGGTTTCTTTGTTATAAAACTAAATTACATTGTAGTTCAACAGGACCTCAAAACAACAGAAATCAACAAACACAAACCTTAAAGGACCAAACACAAATTATTTTGTACTTCCCACTGTGGTTGACTTAGATGGTGGTGAGGTAATAATGTTATGTTCAGAAGTATCCTATGGATTTCATCAGAGACCTAGATAATGTCTTGTTGGATGACTGTTGTGGAGCACTGGGCAGCACTCAGCTGTTTCTGCCATGCCAGGAGGTTAAAATGCCATAAATAGGAAGCAGCATTAAGGTTCATTGAGAATTTTAGTACTAGATGGAGGTCTAGAGTCACACTCTTGCTTGATATTGAATGTGCAGGTTACATCATTCTTAGCTGACCATAACCAATGCACAAGAAATCACATGGCTAAAGTGGAATTCTGGGATTTTCCACAAAGCAAAAGTTTTGCAAAGTTTGCCATAAAAGTGGAGAAAAGTGATTGAAAGGATAAATTTAGCTTGGATATTAGTAAGAAATTTTTTTCTGTGAGGGTGGTCGCACGTTGCCCAGAGGAGCTGTGGCTGCCCCTGGATCCCTGGAAGTGTTCAAGGCCGGGTTGAACTGGGCTTGGAGCAGCCTGGAATAGTGGATGGTGTCCCTGCCCATGGCAGGGGGTTAGAACTACATGGTCTTCATGGTACCTTTCAACCCAAACCATTTCATGAATCTGTGATCTGAGCCTTAATCCTTGTTTCTTGTGTGTCAGCTGGTGATGAAATTAACTTGTTTCATTCTGCTCCGCACACGTTTATTTTTGCAACTCCATATGCTGCTCTAACAGATCTTTATTATTGCTTGTTAAGTTCAGCAGTGCTTTTAGTGACTGCACAAAACATAAACATCCTCTGTGACTTCGCTAGACATACAGTGCAAACTTTTTGTTGACTTGAGGGCTGTTCCTCGGGTCAGTGAGCACTGCAAGCAGCAGTCAGGGCACTGTATGCCCATGACTGGATATGGGAAACAGAAATGAATTGTCCTGTTACCTAATTTAAGTGTCTTCTCTCTGCAAGCTCTCGTGTGTGTGGTGTTTTATCTTTACCCTTTCCCCTCTCGGTTAACAGGGCTGGACGTGCTTGTCCAGCTGTTCCAGCTGCCTTGTTCAGTGGGCAGGAAATGGTGATGTGGTGGAAATTAGGCAATTCTGCTGAGTGCTACCAAAAGGATCTCTGATCTCTTCCACAGCAGCCACTTCTGGATAAAACGTAAGAGTCAAGTCACTCAGATACTTCTGTAACCACAGTCTGTGTAAGGAACAAGGTGGCTACACTTGAATTTTTATGCGCCTCTGAATAGGTTGCTTCAGTGGATGTGTGAGAGCTGCTGTGTTACTGTAAAGGCAATATTTGTGGATCTAGAACTCTGCAGTTAGACATCAACGGTTTCACTTCCTTTGGGCATTTTGTGATCACGCAGTCAACAGGATGATATTATGCTCTAAAATGTTGCTGCAAAAAGTTTTTTCAGTGTCTTTGACTTTCTAAATTATCCCAGTCCTGCTGTTGCTAGCACATCTGAGTCCTTTCTGATCTCAGTAAATCGTTATTACTCTATTCCCTTTTTTGTTATATTTTTCTAGATTACAGTGTATTGATTTCAGTGTATCCTCAGTTGTTGGATTAGTGCAAGAGGAGGAAGATGAGTGAAACATGAGAATTGGGACGAAGAAAATACGGATATATGAAGACATGGGAAAAAAATAGCATTGACTGGATCACTTTGCAAGTAGACCAAGCGGATTATTATTATTGGCCCTGCTCTAATTGAAGGTTCCGTGACGTTTTCTCACAGTGAAATGCAATAATGCACTCATGAGCAGATGGGGTCCGGGCTGGGCAGCAGCAGTGCCATGGTTGTGCTGCAGCTGCAGGGCTGGGGCAGGGCTGGCTGGGCAGCAGCAGTGACAGGGTTGTGCTGCAGGGCTGGGGCAGGGCTGGCTGGGCAGCAGCAGTGACAGGGTTGTGCTGCAGCTGCAGGGCTGGGGCAGGGCTGGCTGGGCAGCAGCAGTGACAGGGTTGTGCTGCAGCTGCAGGGCTGGGGCAGGGCTGGCTGGGCAGCAGCAGTGACAGGGTTGTGCTGCAGCTGCAGGGCTGGGGCAGGGCTGGGTGGGCAGCAGCAGTGCCGTGGTTGTGCTGCAGGGCTGGGGCAGTGCTGGCTGGGCAACAGCAGTGACAGGGTTGTGCTGCAGCTGCAGGGCTGGGGCAGGGCTGGTTGGGCAGCAGCAGTGCCGTGGCTGTGCTGCAGCTGCAGGGCTGGGGCAGGGCTGGCTGGGCAGCAGCAGTGCCGTGGCTGTGCTGCAGCTGCAGGGCTGGGGCAGGGCTGGCTGGGCAGCAGCAGTGCCGTGGCTGTGCTGCAGCTGCAGGGCTGGGGCAGGGCTGGCTGGGCAGCAGCAGTGACAGGGTTGTGCTGCAGCTGCAGGGCTGGGACAGGGCTGGCTGGGGACGGGCGCTTCTCTGGCTCCATGCGAGCGACGTGGCAGCAGCAGCGCTGTCCTTTCCTTTGGGAGGGAAAAGCAAAGCCTTGGCCTGCTGCCTGGACTAACCTCACATGTACTCGGGTTAGAAAGTGTATGGGGATGGCAGATTGGATCTGTCAGCTTCCCTTTTCTTCTGTTCTCAGAAGAGTTATTTTCCATTAATTATGGATATGTACTTGGTTTTTTTTTTTTTTTTTTTTGTTTTTTTTCTGAAGTGTCCTGGCTCTGTAGAGCAAGTGATGTGTAGCTGTGGTCTGCTGATTCCCTGGAGGGTTCCCCCAGGATGGCTGGCTGGGCAGGGGTGCAGTGAGATCCTGCCTGTGCTCCCTGCCAGGACTGTCCCTCCTCCTGCTCCTGTTGCCTGGCGAGTGTGAGACGATTTGAGGGAGCTGTATGCAAAGTGTAGGCTATTCAAATAAAACTTTTCTGTAAAAATTTTCAAGAAGATTTGACTGGATCTTCAGTGAGTATTTTATGTTGGCTACATGCTGTATAAAATATCACTGATTGAGTATTTTTGCATATCCCTGTTTTTCTCAGAAAATGTTTTGCAATATTCGACTTGTGCATTTATGAAAGGATTTGGCAGATGGGGAGGGGAAGCAACAACTCTTCTGTCATCATACACAAAATACACAGTTGGAAGGAAGAAACAGATAAATACCATTTTTATCTATTCTAGTGTATTAGACAAAGGTTTTCTTTGTTTTTCTGCCAACATCAGCTCTCCCTGACCTTTGTGATCAATATTAGCACTGAAGTTTCTTCAAGCAGATATGGAGACTTTGTTGTGCAGCTGCTCAACCAGAGTGTGAACGTGGTCTGATAGTGGTTATACAGCCCTGAAGAAGGGTACCCACCCAAGGGGGGAATCTTATTTTGCTTTTAATAGAGATGGGAAGGGAGATTAACACTATTTTGCAAGTCCTTCTGGGATTTGTTTTGGAAAGTGTATGCATTCTGATCACCTATGTTAGTGAAAGATGGGTAAATTTGAAGTGGTAGAGTTACAGGCAAGGGTTACAAGCATGACTGGAAGTGTGGAAAGCCTTTCTCGTCAGATGAGATGGAGAAATATTTACAGGAAAGAAGTTCCAATGAACTTTACTATCTCTAAATCCATCAGAGAGGTAAACACTGAAGGTGTACAGGACTGTTTAAGCCAAAAGCCAGTGCTGGCAGATGATTGTGTGGATGCAAGATGTCAATAAATAGAAATGTCTTTAGAATTTGATCAAGCAGCTTAGTCCAAACCCAGCCCAGCTATCTAAACAGGAGCCAACTTAATGGCATGCAGAAAGACCTAAGCACTAATGTACAGGGCTTAATGCAAGGCTATTAAAGAATATGTGACTGTGATATTCCCATATGTGAATAAGGAGTGTTCAAGTGGCAGATGGATTTCAAGGAAGTGGGAGAACAGAGAACCTGGAATATAGTCTGATGAAAGTACTGTGAGCATTCATTGCAGCTGCAAAATTTATATACCTATCCTCACTTTTTGATGAACTGGCATTCAGCTTCAACTGGCAACTTTCATCAAGTCTGCTTGCACCTGAAATTATGCACGTGCAGAGCTGTACAATACTGGTGGTGCAATTTCAGTATGGCTGCAATCCTGGTGGAATTTCATTTTCAGGTACTGTTGTTTTTATTGATAACATAGTTCCAGGAAAGGAAATGCGCAGTTTTCAAAGCGTTTTGAACATCAGGTCAAACAATAAAGGTGTTTTCCAAAAGTGGTGGATCACTTATCAAAGTGGAGAGGTTTGTATCCAAAACTTTACCAATGATAATCTCTAGGAAAGAGTATGTTAATTCTTGATAATCACAGGCTTCAAAGCAAAATCAGAGTGCAAGATAAACTTTTGTTTACATTTTGTCTTAGGGGGAAAAAAGGTAACAAGGTCAGGCTTATACAAATGTGAATTTAAATATTTAAAAATCAAAATATCTGAATTTGTTTGCTGATTGAAGATGGAAGCTATACTGAAATACAAGGTAAAAGTTTTTTAAAGTGTGAAATCCGTGAACAAATCTGCAATGCCGAAGTAGAAATACTGTCAGTGATAAGGAAAGGAAAATTTAAATTTAGTCATCTGCAACTTCAGAAGTGGCTGTAAAACCAGCAAATTGCTAGTTCTGCTGGCTCCAGGACTCTGGAAAAGGAAAAAAAAATCATCATGTAGAGAAGGTATTATCCAGCTAATTGCTTGGTAGCTGTACTGAAATTGCTTTTATACTGACCTGTGGTGTTCCCCTTTCCCAGCAGAAATGCTTTTGTGTCAGGCAGAAATTAATGTTTCTTTGGAGAGATGAGAATGCAGTGAGTTCTGCAGACTTTCATCTGAGCCTCTTCATCTGCAGTGGGAGTCACAGGAACTTGTTGACAAAGCTGTTTTCTGTGATACAACTGAGATTTTGGTTTGGGGAGGGTTTTTTTTTGTTTTGTTTTAAAGAGTCAGGTTTAACTTAAATATATTATCTACACTCATTTAAACTTGTGACGTGTTTTTTTCCCAAGCTGCTTGAGGGGGGTAAAAGTTGTTTTAATTGTCCTTATGCTAATGCAGAAGAACTGGGAGCTTGTTTCCATCCATCAGTGCTGGAAACTGAAACAAAAGCCAAGCAAACTTGCAGATGGCTGCAGATCCTGGATCCCAGCCACTGCCCATGCCTCTGTCAGTTGCTGCTTACAAAACACTGTGCTGGGTGTGTGAGTGTGGACTTTGCCTTCCCTGAGCCGGGCTCTGAGCTTGGACTTTGCCTTTGTCAGCAGCAGAAGGAGGAAGGTGCAGCCCTGAAAGTTCCCCGCAGGGTCCCCAGCCTTTGGCCAGGGCTCCTTGCCAGCGACGTAAGGATTGGCTTGGGACTTCTCCAGGGTTATAAAACACCCAGCTGTTGAACTTTGAAAAGTTGTGTGACTGGGCAGCTGGGAACTCGGATGGGCTGGAGGATGAGCTGTATTTGACGGAGGAACAATGGTTTCACAAGCGCACACACGTACTCCCCTCACCCCCCTTCTGGGGCCATGGGTGTGCACTATCTGAAATCCTGTTGCTAATTAAAAATCACAATAAGCCAGTGCACTTAAAAGTGGGTTTTGTTGGTATTTTATTTTATTTTTTTAATTTAAAACTGCTCTGACTGGGGAGTTAATGAAACAACTGAGAACAGCATCTTGCATTGTGGCCACTTGCTCAGTCGTGGCTGAGTTGGTGCAAAATATGTTGGAGTTGATTTTTATTGTTCTGATGGGATTTCAGGGCAAAGGAAACATTAACATGGGCAATAAGAACTCACTCAGCTTCCAGGGGTGTGAAAGTGCTGGTGGGAGGCCAGGAGCTGACTGGAAGAACCTGGCTGGGAATGGGGCAGAGGGAGCACCCCTGAGCAGGTTGGCAGAGCCAGGAGCACAGCAGAAGTGATCAGTGGGGCTTTATTTAATGCTGGCTGGGTAATATGGTTTAGTTTCAATCTCACCCACAAACTGCTAAGCATTTCCTGATTTAGGAAGATCAATATGAAAAAACTTGCAGGGTAAAGCTGTAGCTTTTAATGTGGACAGGCAAACAGATCCCATGAAGTGATAATTAGTGTTACTGGCCAGGGCAGGCTGTCAATTTTAGTAGGGAATCATTAAATAAACACTGGTGAATAACCAGTATGCTGGTTCTTCTTCCCTTGGAAGAGACCAGAGCACTAACAGAGGTGATGTGTTTCATTATCCCCATTTTGCAGCTGAGCAAACAAGACACAGAGGTGAAAATACTGGAGATACTTTGTTTAGGGCTTTTTTTCAGTTGAGGCTGGACTAGAAATCTTATTAGTGGTCTGCCCATATATGGGGGTTTCCCTCCCCAGCACAGCTCTTGACAAGTGCCTGTGTGCAGTTCCTACCTCTGAAAGCCTCTCCCAGAGGAGGTTTCCTTGTCAAGAGGGCACTAACTGCTTGCCTTCTGTTTAGCATATTATATTGTATCTGTAGGAAGCCTTTGTGCAAGGCTTACTTGCTGTGGTTAGGGGCAAGAACAGTTCCTTTACAAATGCCAGCTAGGTCTTTGCAAACTGATAAAATTGTCAGTAGACAGTACAATATACACCTGATTTAGTAAGGTTATAGTTCTTTTTTAGAAAAGATAAAGTTATCCTGGCTTACTTGTAATTTATATTTCTGGTGAGCACATGAGGTTGGATTTCCATAAGAGGAGGAAATACTGTTCACTTCCCCTGGCTGATTCCATCTATTTCAGTAGCTAATCTTGGGATTTTAATTTCTAATGTTGTGCCCAACTCTGATTTGCCTGGCTCCTGCTTCTGCTCACTGGTTCTTACTGTTCTTATATGTCCAGCCCTTGTTGAGCCTGGGGCTTTATAAAAATGCCAGCCCTTTGGGAGGGCTGCTGTGTCAGGTGTGGGGCAGTGGGGCACATCTGCACCCTGGCTGATTCACACATGGAGTTATCAGCTCACACATTAATCTGTGGTCAGTTGGCTGGCCAGCTCTTAACACATTGGAGATATTTCATTTTGATTGTGCAGTGTGAACTCTTTTATCAGTGTTGCTTGGTACCAAGTCAGACGCTGGCTAAAGAACACACATGTGCTAACACAGATATCTCTCCAACCAAAGGTGTAATCTCAGCCCAGAACACACTTAGATTTGTTTGACAGGAGCTATTTTTATAGAATGACAATGCTGATTATGTTCCTATCTTTGCATTCCTTATCAACAGAATCCTTCATTGACTTTTGATTGTTTTATCTGAAAGCTGTGTCTTACTAATGGGATGTAATTGCACTGGGCAGCCTGCTTCCCTCTCAGCTGCTGGTGCTGGGTTAACCCAGCTCCATCTGTATGCATCAGTGTGTCCTGGTATTGGCAGTAGGTCAGGCATTTCTTCAAAGGTTTGGATCAAAATTTAATTGAAAAATTTTGGGGCTGACTTGCCTAGTGGGGTAAGTCAACAAGTGCATTTTGTGGCTCTTCCAAATACCAAACAGAAGAATTCATTAAATTCTTTTCTCCTGCATCACTAGCCCTATTTTTACTTCTGTTTTGTAGTGGGGTTATGCCACTATTAGAGTTCAGTCCTCTTTAGTTTGTTTTAGAACGCAGATCATTTTCTATTTTCTTGCAAGTCATGGTTATTTTTCTTTGTCTGACCTGTCTTGACTTTGGCCTTGGTTTCACTTACCAAATTTCACTATCTATTCTTAACTTCCCTCTTCTACTAATTTTTTTCCTGCATTACATTTTAACCATGGTATCAGGATAGGATTTTAGTTTAAGTTTTCCTCTTTCTCAAACAAGAGAATCATAATTTTTCAAGTTGTCTTTTCTGGGGGGGCGGGAAGAGCTTACAATTGTAGATAATTTTTTTCAAGTCCATTTTTCCCCTCAGTTTTGGGAAATTACCATTTGTTGTTCTAAACCTAAACTGCATTTTCTGACTCCAATTAATCTCACTCTAATAACATTTGATTGCTGTGGCGACTCAGAAGCTCTCATGGGATGATTCTGACTGGCTCTGTGAAGATGAAACTTGCAGCTGTTGGGTATTGAGTGCACAAAAGTCACAAGGAGAATAAAACACTGAGGTTTATTCACACATCTTATATAGGTTGAGTGTGCATGGTGCAGGAAGTTTCGTTTGCTCTTGAGCTAGGTTTGAATTCCCTTTGTGGTGTAAATCAAATAATTCTCTAAGTATGTTGTTGTCAGTGGGGGAAGGAAATGGTTTCACAAGTGTTTGCTGTACAGAGCTTGGTGGAGTAGTTCAAGTAGTTAAACATAATGATATTAAAAAAGGAGCTGCTGAGATCAAACTCCATCTGCATATCAGTAGATAAAATGCTACTGATGTACATCAGAGTGTGAATTTGTGCCCTGATGACACAGCCCTGAGCTGGTGCTGCTGCTGAAAGGTCAGTCCTGCCTCCTGCTTCCTTTATTCTTGTTTTGGCCCAGTGAGTCAAACTCCCTGGGCTGCTCTGGAAGCCAGCCTTGAATCTCTGTCTCTCCTTGCTGCTGGCTGAGGGCCATCCTGGCACAGGCAGTGAGGGTCCAGTGGGGCTCCTGCTGTACCTGAGTGGGGCACAGTGTGTCCTGGGGCACCTCCTGTGCCTGCTGCCCCAGTGTGCTGCAGTTCCTGCTGGGGTGGACTGCAGAGAGGAGCCATCCTTGTTAAATGGACAACAAGTGTATTGTGCTTTGCCTTTAGTGTTTTAGTACTTGTGCTGTTTGAAATCGGTGCCAGTGGTTGTTCTGCCTGGGCACCACCTCCCACATTAAAGGAGAAGGGTTAGGAGAAGGTGAGTGCAGAAGTGCTGCAGGTGCAGCCTCGTGGTCTCCTCAGTGCTCTGCTGTGTGTGGGGAGGGAGAGCAGAGTTGTGGGGTATTCTTAGCAGGTGATGTGCCAGCTAAAAGAACCAGCTCAACTGCCTGGTTTTCATTTAAATTACATGTTCTCCTTCAGTCTTCATTTTAGCTACCTGTCCCAATAGCTAATTTTCCCTCCTTTGAAGCTGTCTCTACTCTTGTTTCTCGTGTTTGAAGAGATGGCCTTGCATGTTCCCTTTATGAAAGGGCATCAAGAAAGACATCTTCCCTTTCTCCTCTCAACAGCTTGAGGCTTTCTTTATTCACTGCAAAGCAGGTTGCACTGGGTAACAGCCACTCAGCCTTGCAGCAAGAGCATGTGGACCCTGGCTCTGGAAAAAGGCTCTGCCATGGGCAAAGGTCCATCTTGGCTTCTCCCATGGACAGGGCATCCCTGGCAGCCCCTATAACCTGTGTCTCCTGCTTTGTTTGAATTCTGCATTAACTCTGTGTGGCAAGGCAATCTCCTAATTACTCATTGCTAAAGCTTCGTGTTTAATAGCTACTTAGAGGCAGAACTTGGATGGGAAGGAAGAGTTTTATAGATAAAAGTTGGTCATTACTTGTTAATTAAAGTCTGTCTTTTCTCAGGGATAATTAGTGCAGCACTGGCAAGAGAAAAACAAAAGTTCAGACAAGACACAGCTGAGCTGTAATCTGCTTATGTTAGAGCCTGAAATAGCAAAGGGTGTGTTTGACTTGAAGTGCTTGTCCATGGATCTTTTACTCCTGGCTTTATGGGGGAAGGGATAGCAAGCTTTGAAGTGCAAGCACAACTCTAACACTGGAATACCAAGGTATGAATGGATAACAGAAATGTAACAGGTACCTTAGAGGTAGAGGTGGTGGAAAGAACTCGATTATTAACATCTCCTTTAATATGCTAGTTGGAAATCTCAGCTACTGGGATGCATAAAAAAAAAAAAAGAAAAAGTGCTGATACGGAGCAACAATTAATGGGATTTGTTTGGTTTTTCCACCCGAGGATGTAGCCCTTGGGTCATGTTTCCCTCTGTGTGTGTGTGGGGGTCTGCCCTTAGAGCAGTGGGCTCATTTGGGTTTATCTGGGGTACACAGGGTCCCCTACACTTGTGTAGGTGCTGTGCCCTCTCTGTTGTTCCTTGCCCACATTTGGGAGACTCAGCTTTGGCAGCAGGCTTTGTCTGCCCAGGGCTGGCTCAAGGATTTCAGTGTAGGCATGAGAGAGAGCTGGGATGCCAGACTGCAGATGGGAAGGTCTGTGTAATGCAGAAGGAATTCCAAGCATCTTTTTGGTTAATTCTGTTTTTTAGAGGACTGTTAATGTGGCTTGGTGGGAACTTGCATGTTGATTGCAGCTTAAGGCTTCTCGAGTATTTCGAAAAATGGTTTTCTAGAGTCTTCCTTAAAATCTCTTTAAATTGACAATTATTGTACTTAAGACAACTCAAAAGAGCCTAATCTTTTTACCATTATTATTTGCAAATACTCTGATGTTTAATCTATTTTACTCCTAATGAGAGAGAGCCCTGAGTCCATCTGATTCAATTAAATTCATGCATTCCTACTCAAGGACTGAATTTTACTGAACTTGGTATACTGTACTTAAAATGCCTTATTTTTTTATAGCAATCACTTTGATTTTATGAGGAAACACATATTTCCACTGTATTTTCAAATGCTACTGCATTTCTCTGCTGAATGTGCTGGTGCCATTTCCAGGACACCTGGAAGGATTTGGGATGCTAGGTGTTGTTACTGAAGTAGTGAAGGTGACATATAATTAAAAAGAAAACAACTAAAGCCAGCTCATCAGAAATAAACTTCAGAAATGTTCATCATATTTGGCACTTAGTGTCTATGAAACTGAATTTGGAAAAATGTCTGAGGGGACTTTATATCCTCTGAGATGCTCCATTACCTTTTTTGTTTCCCTCACCTTCCTACAGATGCTTGTTTTCTGTAGTGGTTGTTCAGGTTAGAACAAAAATGAGAATTTGACAAGCATGTAGGTGGCCTTTTCTCTGATGCATATCAGCAGAGCTTCATTGTTTCCAAGATACTTATCCCTAAAACACTTAAGTTTTTAAGCTGTTAAAATTGTCAGTGATCTGATCAGCCTCGATGGTTCGTGTTTAGACTGTACATTCATGACTGAGAATGTCAGTGTTGGAGTGTGTTTGAGTGGCAAAGAAATGCAGCAGTGGGGATGAAGGTTTTTGAAAGAAATTATCCCCCAATGAATTATTCCATCTCCAATTTTGCAAGAGGCGTAATGACTGTGCAGATTGAGATGCTGCTGTGAGAGTAAATGCTGAGTGTACAGGAGAGTGTACAATTTCTATGGATGTTGGAGAAAACCTCAAAAAAGCCTCCTTTTTTGATATAATGTCTTCAAATGAATGGTGTTGCATAAAATTGTCAGGAAGGAGGCTTTGAATCTTGTGAATTTGGTTCGAGTTTGTCATTTAACTTCAGTGGACTAAAAAGATTTCAGTGAAAGTCACTGGAAAGACTTTAACCCTTTTGTTACTTTCTTAACTTTTTGTCTCCAATTTTATTCAACAGTGATATTTAGTTGAATTGTTTAGATTAAATTAGCAAGTGGTATGGTTTCTTTATAGGTCTAGTGTGTTATACACTTGAACTGAAGCTATGTAATTAGACACTTTATTTTACTTCCATTCTACATCTTTTAGCTAATTAGTTACTTGGGTTGCTTTATTTTGCATTACGTTGTTTTCATTTGATTAAGTACGCTTCTCTAAGGGTACGGAATTAAGAACATACTAATTGCACAACAATTTTGGCACGTGTAGAATTGCCTGTGTCACCTGAGGACAAAGATTTCTCTGCTTACATTGTTGGCTCTGTTCTCTTTGTGCCCTCTGGGCAGATGTGTCAGAGCAGACACTGCTCTCCAAAATCTCTTCCTCACTCCTGCAGTCTAGTCAGAGCTTGTTGGCAGTGTCTAATGCAGCCACTCACCCTTGGCATGTCTTGATCTCAGCTTTTAAATGTTCAGACCCACTAGTTTGGTGGAGTTTGGTGGGTTTGGAGGGTTTGTGGTGGGATATAAAGGTGATCTCAGAGCAGAGACCCAAAGGTATTGTGAATCCAACATTGTGAGTTACACCTGGAGAAAGAAACCAGCAAGCTTCACCTGGGAGCTGTCAGAGGTGGAGGGGCAGTTGTGATGCTCTCTGCTGGCTGGGAGTAAATTTTGTTTGTGGGACTAGAAAATATTTTGAGCATGGTATTTCTAGAAGCAAGTTTCCCCCAGGCACCAAGTGTTCTGGAATAAACATGACTTTATTATAAAGTGCTTGCTCTGTGCTTGTGAGCAGATCAAGACGTCCTTTTTTTGCATTTTACTTTGAACATCAGTTATTGATGTGAGGCACCGAGTAGACTCTAACCTGTGCCAGCTAACAAGGGGAAGCCAACAGAAATGAGAAACACTACAATTAAACTTTTGTTGCTGCAGTGCTGACTGAAGCCTGAGTGTGTCCAAGCATGTGGTGTTCAGGCAAGATACATATTTCTCTCTGTAGAACTGCTTCTCAAAGGGAATACTTGCTCTTATGAAAACTGTGGCCAAAGTTGAATAAATACCTTTAGGTGTGCTCTGCCACGAGAAGAGGTGCAGGTGGTATCTCTTGTGAAAGTCATGATTTCTCTCTTCTATCTCACATAGCTGCTTAAAACTTTAACTGCATGTTTATATTTGGTATCAGTCAATCAATATATACTTGCACCTCTGTTAAGGCTGGTGTCCACTACTTAGTGGGCAGCACTGCTGGATGTTGTGGTGGTCATTGGATGTGGAGTTGAACGTTGCCCTAAGACAGAGTTAGGAGAGTCAGTACCTCCATGTCCATGTGCTGACACAAGGGCCAGTGCACAGGGACCTTGCCTTGGAATGGATCTCCTCTCCCCATGAACTTGTCAGATGTTTTAAGAGTAATTAATTGGAATGCAAATATCCATTGGCTAAGGCTGTATTAGAGCACTCCAAGAAGCGCCATCATTTTTGGCATATTAAAAATATAGCTGGTTTTGAGGTCTTCTACAGGAGCATTAGCCCCTTGTTGTCTCCAGTAAAACCACAGTGATGTGGTGTTCTTGTAAAGAAAAGATATTTAAATAGAGACTAGTGAAGATGTAAAGTGTAAGCATTTTTTATTACTGAGGCTGGATTTGGATGCCTATTAAAAGAAAAAGTGGCACTTAAAAACCTTTAGAGAAATGTATTTTAAAAAGATCCAAATGTCATGGCTGGGGTTTTGTGCTGTCGGAATTAGTGTTTTTATTTCTTGAAATGCTTTCTTTTTTTCCCCTGTGGAACAGATGCCCTCATTCCAGAGGTGGCAGCCTTGGCTCTACCTCAGCTGCTCCTTTGCATTTAGCTTTGGATGTTGCCTGTTCTCCTCATAGGAAGAGACAGAAAGCTACTGAAGTGTCAGAGTGCCTTTAAGGGATTGAATCCTGATTTTAATGGGCGTGATTGTAAAGATTTGTCTGCCTTTGCTTAAGAAATGTAAGCTACTAATTTAGATGTGAATCATCAACTTTGAGATTGTTTCATGGCACTTGAAGCTGGTCAGGCAGTTGCACAGCAGGTGATGGTGTGACTATCCCTGGGGTCTATGTTGGGTAATTTAGGTGACTATATTAAAAGTTTAGGATTTCTGTACAGTTGCTGTTACCTGCAGAAGGCCAGTTAACAGTGTTTGTTATGCCCCTAGCTCATGGGGACCCCAGTTGAGGAGTGGGATGGGCTCAGGGGCTGCTTGAAAAGCTGTCAAACTTTCTTTTACAGCATCAGTCCATTATCATGACTCCTGGCCCATTCCAGAGGTGAACTGGCTTTATAACATAACAGCTGGTGGAGCTCCCCAGCATGAACTGGATCCATGCCCCTTGTCCCTGCTCTCCTTGTGCCTGTGCTGCTGGCAGCTGCCTGCCCCCACTGGGATCTGGCTCTGGAAGTGGGACAGGATGTTTGCTTTTGTGGAGTGCAGTTGTTGAGGAAATTAAACGGAGGGATCTCTGTAAGGGCAAGCCACCTCCATCAGATTAGGCTGTTGAGATGAGGGCTGTGGGCATGCCTTAAAGCACCTTATCAGGAGACCTTGGGGAGGACGTGCTCCTGATAGCCGGCAGTGATTGGAAAGCTGCATTGCATCACGTCTCTTTGGACCATGGAGATGTCTGGGGTTGAGTACACAGGAAAGGGAAATCTTGATGAAATCTGAAGGAGCTGGTTTATCCAAAGCTGTGAGGCTGGAATCCTGGGGGGATCTGCAGGGGAAGGCCCTTCTTGGCCACCCCAAGGCGTTGCACACTCTCTGGCATGCCGGCAGCTGGCCTGGGCAGTGACAGGTCGGGAGGAATGCACAACATTTTAAGTGTCATAAAGCTAGATAGCCTTTGCTCAGGATATTTCCCGTCCTCAAGAATTTATTTTTCAACAATATTATTGGCAGAAAATCCCTGAAATGGAAGTGGGGGAGGGAAACTTCTGCATTGCAGAAGATGAGCTTCTAATTTTCCTATCTTAAATGAAGAGATAAGCTTTGGAGAACAGAAAAAATGCACACTCCTTATGTAGCAGTGAACCACCAGCATGGCCAGTTGCACATTGAATAGTCAGTGATTTGTATTTATTGCTGTCAGCAATGTGCAACAATTAACCTCTAGTTTCTTATAAAAATGAGACTTTTGAACACTGTTGATTTAAAAGGTATTTAATTCCAAAGAGGGTTGAGCCTTGGGACAGGGAGAGCAAAGCTCTCCTTACTGACTTCCACCAGGCTCTGCTGCGTGTTTTGCCTTTGCGTTCGTTAATGAATTAAAGCCTAAATCATAAAGCAGGGTTTAATTGGTGATTTGTGATCTGCTTAATCCCATAGTGAAAGTAAAGTGTGCTTAGCACTGCTGCCACTGCTCTCCCATTGACGGCGGGGCTGCCGCCGCCGGAGCAGCAGAGAAGTGCTTGTAGCTTCCTGCTAGGAAAATACCTTTGTGAGGCTGTTTGTATATGCTTCCTTCTGTAAACTTCAGATAGAATTCACTCGATCCCATGAATGTGGCTGCGTGTTCTGGGGTAGCTGTTGTGAACAAAGACCTTCAACTATTAAATACAATGAGAATTTATTGTTTACTGTCTATTTTCCTGTTTGTGTGTGTGTTTCTAGCAACAAGTATTTTCATAAAGGATTCATTTTCCTGTAAGTTTCTCAAACTTAGCAACATGTATTTGGCAATCGAGTAAATTTGTGGGAGGGAGGCAGTGTAATGAAGAGGTGAGGCATTAGTGAAGTACCCTATCTTCCCTGTGCTAATAAAGAGAAAAGAATTTGGTAGGTGTGTGGCATTCTTAGTCTATAACTGGAATTTGTTTTTGGAAACATGAGGATTATGTGTGTTAAATTTAACCCATTTCCCTTGCACCCCCAGCACCCAAGAGAAGGTTTAGTGAAAGAACACTGAACTTACCATGCTGAGATGGCACTTTTTGAGGCTGGAGTAACGTGTTATAACAGAAATCCAAGCTGATGAGAACATTTAGGTCGTGATGCAAAAATGATCTGGAATCTTTGGTATGTGCCAGTGGCAGGAACTGCGCTCCCCGGAACGCGTGTGAGGCTCTGGCATGCAGCGTGCTGGGAGTCAGGGCTCAAGGACACACTGCCAGCCCTCACAGGATTTGGTAGCAGGTTAAATCCAGGAAAAGAGACAGGGAGAATTTGAGATTTTTTTTTTTCTCTTGGCTACTTTTGTAGTTCTTTGAACTTGCTTATTTCTCAACACGGCTTAAAGCATTCCAAGGGTCTTAGGATAAATGAAGGTATTTATGCCCACTATGTAGGATGTGTGTATATGGACATACCTTGTGACTTGTGAGGTGATAGCAAACCTCTGGGATTAGATATGGGAAGAGAAGGACCCTGGATGAAGCCCACAGGAGATAAAATTGCCAAGGGAAGCTGCAAAAGTAATTACCAGGTTTATTGTATTGATGGAGGGTGGCCTGACACTTGTACTGAACAGAAGACACCTTGTTTTGGTTTTGGGGCCATGGCATATCTCAAGATACTGCAGTTTGGAGCCAGCAGTGAATTCTATACACCTGTTCTTCATGTTCATATCCTCTTGCAGCTGATTAGGTTTCTTGAATTCATGTTTTAAAAAATCTTTGTGACCTCTGCCTTGTGTTTGACTATGTGCTAGACTGATTTTAACCTAATAAGCACCTAAAATAAAGACTTTATCCTTTGTCTGGCATAGCTATTTGTATTTGGGATGGGGAGCTCACTTGCTGTAGTTCTACATTACCAGTTTGCCAGTGACTGAGTAACTTGATGACAAATGTAGATCCCTGTTACAGTATCAGTTACAGGTCTGACAGCTGGTGTATGATGTTTTACTGCCCTACATTTCTTTTCCTATACTGATTCTTCCTAGAGGGAATGGTGACTTCTGAGAGTGAATTTCCAGTCTGTTAGCTGGTCTAAAAATCCTACTGGCTCATCAGCTGAGAACCTGTGATGTTAGATACCTCCACATTTCTGCATTTTTAAAAATCAGCTTTCTGTTAATCCTCAGGAATTCTTAATCCATTTAAAACCTCAGTGATGCTTCAGTATTTATGCTGTAAGCAGGATGCAATCAGGGGTTGTACAACTGCTTTTTCTTTGTTTATTATTAGCCTAAGTACTGTGTCTACAGGTAGGAGGCTCAACCTACTGTTTGTCATAAGAAGTAAATTACTAGTAACAGAATGACTTTCCTTAATTTGATCAATTCAAGAAGTGTTCAGAAAAAGCTTTGAAGACCAATGTACCTTGACATATTCTTAATAATAAACATGTTAAAATCTGCTTAATTTAGATGAATATGGTTAGCTCATCTTTTAGTTCAGACCAAGTACTCTTTAGAGATTTCTGTACTGCTAATATATATACATGAGAAGGGCGAAAATCAGAGCATCCCTTCAGCTTCAGATTTAAAGACAAAAGTTGTAACAAGCTGAGGTTCTGATGGAAATAATAATAAACCTTATTCTTCCTTGAACAGGGAAGATGCTGAGGGTAAAGCAGCTGCTAGTGGTGCTGAATTTCATGGTACTAACTTCTGAGTATTTAAAACTGTGGTGGATAATGATGATGACTTTCTGCAGAGCTGAAGTGCTGACTTAGATGTGTTGAGCTCTAACAGGCTCTGTGAGCACTAAGGTATCTCTGGCACCTGTGGGATGGTGAGGGGCAATCTGTGGTTTAGATTGTTCATAGAGGACTTGATGCAGCAACTCCTGGGAACACAGAGCAAGATTAGAGAAAAATCTTACAGTTGGAGTTTCATCTGGTGTGATGGAAAAAGTCCAAATTCATTAAGGATGAGGGAATTTCCTTAGTGAGCAGTGGGAGGAAGATGAGGTGCTGAACAGGTGCTTGGTATTGTGGGATTTCATGCACTGCTCATGTTCTCATCAGCAGGTTAAATCTCCCCTGAGCACCCAGGCTGTATTTCTGTACCTGGAGTTATGATTAGGGACTAGAGAGAAGGGGGAGGAGGAATATGTTCACATAAGAGAGAGTGGGAGTGCGTTGGGGTTTTTTTTTCCTACACAGGTCTATTACTTTTGGGAGTCTTTAGAAAAATTGTTGCATGGACATGTCATCTTCCTCCCCTGCCCCAAGAGTAATATGCCATGGTGTGGGTAGAGAATAATATCAGTTTTACTTATTTTTTAAACTAGATATTAACATGTCAAACGAGGACAGTGTCCTCCCTGTAGATACTGGGGAACAAATACAATCTGCTTGAATCTCTGGGACCTGTGAAGCCTTTAGCTGGGAGAACTGGTGTTAATGGGTAGGTGTTTGTCACTGATTAACTGTGTACTGTATTGTTAAGGTGGGTATCTGTGTGGGCTCTGTGCTGCCAAAATGTGACTGAACTGGGTCAGAATGTAAATATTAAAGAATTGAGATTGTGCCGTACTTTTGACGATAACACCTGGGTGTTCCAGCTTATTCACACAAACCGAGTGTACCTCGATAGAGCTCCCTGGGAGGAAAATCTTGTTGGGTCATGTGTCAGTTAGATCATTCAGGTAAAATTGAGCACAACTAAATTTGACTGGGAAAACTTTTTTCTTGCTCAAATCCCGTGCTAATCTGGTCAGAACCCTGCAGGCAAACTCCTGCATTTGCTGATATTCTGATGTTTCTGCCTCCACTGTCAAAGAAAAGCTGCTGTCAAGCCACATTGAGTTTTTCAAATTTATTTATATACATATATACTATATTTGTATATTTGACCTCGACTCAGTGTAACCTTCTTTGCTCCATCAGGATTTCTCTGAATTTTTCTTGCATAGGCAAAGTGAGATGCATGTCCAGGAAAAGCTGAAGGCTGTCAGGGCATGTGGTGGTAAAATGCTTTATATTTATGAAAGATACAGTAGGAAAAGATCTCCAGAGAATTAGCCTTTCTGGTAGTTTCAGTGTTTATCACTTGGCTTGCTTCCAGTTGAGTTATGAGATGGGTTTTCTTATATTTGAAGGACTTGTGTATTTTGTTCTCACCTGTTTATTGAAATTCTGTCGGTGAACCGTATATTTGTACCTTTTCCCCAACCCCCCAAAACTGCTTGCTGTTAAGGTAATTTTCCCCACTCCCATATGCTAACCAAGCCAATTCTTGAAGTTCAGGTTTCATATTTTAGGATGCAAGGCTAATTTTTTTCTGTGCCTTTCTGAAATGCCTCAATGTTTGAATTCTAGAATTATAAATAATTTATCAGAGAACATGGTGTTTTTTTTTTTTTTTTTATTATTTCTTCCCAGAAAGCTGAAATCCTTTGAATGGTTATTGCTGAAGATTTTCTCAGTCAAAAAGATTTTGTGTAACAAGACTCAAATATGCACTCTGCTTTAGTGATGAGCTTATTGCTGCTAGTCTGCTTTGAGCTTGTACAATGGATCTACCCCATATTGTTAAGTGGCAAACAGGTTGTTTATGCCTGGGAAACAGATGAAATGGGAATAGTGTGGTGTATCCATGGGACTGGGGATGCTGTTACAGACCCAGGGAGAGGGAAGGATGAACTCTGGTATCTCACAGAGCAGTAATGAAAGTGTATCTGTCTCATTAAGTCACAAACTTTGTTTTCCTCATGGCAAAACCCCACTGATGCTTAGTAAGGCCAGCCTCTACAGAAAACAATTTGGAACAGGCTGCCCAGGGAAGTGGTGGAGTCACCAGCCCTGCAGGTACTGAAAAAATATGTAAATATGGCATGTAAATGGTTTAGTGGTGGAAATGGTACTGCCCAATTAGCAGTTGAACCCAGTGGTCTTGATAGTCTTTTCCAACCTGAACAATTCTGATTCTTCCTCTCTGTGGATTTTCTTATCTGTGTTTGAATAGACTCTAGGTTCCTACACCTCTAAAGTTAGCTAAGTGGTTATGGAAATTAATTTCTCTAAATGTAACAAAGGAAAATGAAACTTGAGGTACATGTGATATGAGGCTTGAAAGTTGGTTTGCTTTCTGCTGCTTGTCTAAGTTTTTGCTTGACTGGAATTTTGTCATCTAAAGGATGTGGAAAGTTCACTTGAGTTTCAAGGGTTTAATTAGCTTCATTGGAGCTGTGTGTGCTTGTATCAATAGGGAAATAAAAAGAAGCATGTGAGTCCCCTTTTTCATTAAATACAAACTTTGCATTAAAAAATATTTCAGTTTGCAGGAATTTACTTTATTTGGCTCACCCTGTTTCTTATTATAGGCTTGTGTGTATATATATATATAGACTTTGCACAGCTTTCTTTGAAGCCCCTTAATAATACTTCTTATACCTGAAAGCTGTAGTATCAAAGTCAATAGGTGAAATATTAGAAACTTTAATTAACAATGACTTGTAACTTATTAATGAGTAACTCCTGTAACTGGTAGGATTGGGGCTGCTGCATTGACTTCACCCAGGGTGAGAAGAGCATCTGTCCTGCTGCAACCATGCCTTGAGCCTGCCTTTCAACCAGCACTTCTGGGTTTGGTGTAGCTTTAAGAGCTGTTGGTTTCCCAATTCATAAGACAAGCTGTTCAGTATTTAACTGTATTCATTGTTATCAAAGACCAGTACAATTTATTGAGAATAATTTTCATCTTTCCATTGCTTAAATTATTTGGCAGAGTATGGGAAAGAGATTAGAAGGGTGAGGATTCAGAACTAAATTGGATACAGACCACCTGAGAGCTGGGTGACCCCACTGGATTGTCCTTGCTGTAAAAACAGAACTCTTTCTCCTTCAGTCTATGTTACAAACTATTACTTCAGACAGGTAGCAAACCCCAAAGGTTTTCCCTTTTAAACATTCAGTTGATAACCTGAGCTTTCTGGCTGCAGCAGGTGGCACATTCAGCACAGCATTTTCTGTCTAGATAGAGACCCTATTCCCACCCTAAGGAAAACAAATTGTCTAATACTCTGCATTTAAAGATTTGGGGTTTTTGCATTAATTGATGCTTTATTATAATTTGAGATAAAAATCAGATACCTGGAGTGGGAGAGGCTTCTTTCCTGTAAGGTCCTGGATATCAAAATTACTCTATCAAAAATGGAACAGTGACTTGACGTTGTGTGTGGTTTCTTTTTTGCTGGTGAGTTTCAGGTCTTTGTTTAATGTAAATTCCTGTCTATCTCTGTCTCCAATTAGGAGAAGCCTTCATAGGTAGCATAATGGCTTCATTTTTATAAAGCAGTTCAGAAAAGTATGGAAATCCTAAAAAATGTACTTAATGCTCTGTGCAACTGAGGGATGGTGTAATAAAACTGTAACTTTTTCTCCTGATGCTGAAAAGTTACGGAGTGATGAGGTTTGCATGGTGGGTCTTGGGTTGGTTTTCTTGTTACCACTGTGGTTTAAGCACTTGGATTTTATGAGCACAGTGATAATAGCGGGCTCACCTTTCCTCCTCCATGAGAAACCTCTCGGGCAGCCATGCAGAGGTGCTCCCTGGCAGGGCTGCCCCGTGTGAATGGCTGTTGCTGAATCCCAGGGTGGAATGGGAGATCTCTGCGGGGCGCGTTCCCACCAGAACACAATGAGCCACTTTGTCAGCCCGGAGTCGGGTTAGCAGGGAATGGCGACAGCAGCGAGTGTGCGTCGCACAAAGGTGTGCTGAGACCTTGTTGGAAATGGCATTTGGTATGCAGGCTTTTCAAGAGCTGTAGATTGATATGATAGATAGCCTTTTTTTTTTTCCCCCCTCCTGCCTCATAGTTTAATTAGGGGTAAAAAAAAAATCCCCGCCCCATTGATTCCAGTAGATTCCCCATTGCACAGGAACTCCAGGAGAGATAACCAAGGTCTTTGTGGTATTATTGCAGAGAGATAATTATTTGAGAGAGCAGAGTTGAAGGGGAGGGTATTTATCGACAAAT
The DNA here is from genome assembly GCA_030060385.1 of Muscicapa striata striata. Lineage (NCBI taxonomy): Eukaryota > Metazoa > Chordata > Aves > Passeriformes > Muscicapidae > Muscicapa > Muscicapa striata. Next base: position 1,682,587 of record JAREIS010000115.1, read on the forward strand.
GCTGTGCTTATCAACTTGTAACCATGATTAATACTTTGGCTATTAAATGGAGGGAGAAAGCAAATAGATAAAGCATACCTGTGCTTATCTGACTTTCACCCTTGTGCAAGAACGTCTCTTTGCATAGAGGTTCTGCCCGTGTCCCTGGGCACGTTTTTGGGCTTGCAGCCCCGATCTGGGGGAGTTCAGGACTTAATAAAAGTATTAAGAATGTGTAAAGATGTACTTTAGTGCAAATGTTTGCAGGATCAGGGCCCAATTTGTAGACAGGTGTAGGTCTGGACTAAAGGGAGTTGTTCCTCCTCACACAAATTGCTTCAAGCAAATAGGTTATTCCAATTGTGTTTAAGCTTACTGAAGATCCTGCTAGACCGTGTGACTTACTTGCAAATTGCTTTTGTCAGAGACAGTGCAGAGAACCTGAAAAGGGTGGTCACTTAGTTAGGAAGTGTGCAATGTTGTCTCTGCACTTAGGGGACCAATTTGTGCTCTGTGTGGAGGGAGGGCTCTTGGGCCACTGCCATCCTCCTCTCCTTGCCCTGGCAATGGGGGACCACAGCTGGAAGAGCTCTGTGCTTTCCTGCTGACCTGTGGCAAGACAGATGTCATCAGAGAATCACAGAGTTGTTTGGGTTGGAAGGAACTTTAAAGCTTCTCATTTCACCCCCTGCCATGGGCAGGGACACCTCCCACTGTCCCAGGTTGCTCCAAGCCCCATCCAACCTGGCCTTGGACATTTCCAGGGATCCAGGGACAGCCACAGCTTCTCTGGGCCAAAGCCTCACCACTCTCACAGGCAAGAATTTCTTCCTAATTATATTATCTAATTCTACTTCTGCTTTGTCCTTATTCTGTTTTGAGTGACTTGTATTCTTCTAGAAAAGCAGAAAGATGCTGAGTGCAGTTGGGAGTGTGTTGTACAGCTGGCAATTAAACAGCACCCAGAACTCTCTTATCTCAAATGTCTGAGGGCGGACAAGCAGCAACAAATTAGTTTGAAATGTTAATTGTTGCTTGTATTTTTGGAAGTGCATAAAATAATTTCCCTTGAAAAGAGAAAAAAAAATGGAGTAGTTGCTATTTTAAAGCCAAGTAGTGCCAATACAGCAACACTAAAAATCATGGTAAAAATGCAATTGGCCACTATTGTGCAAGAGCAGTTAAACCCCATGCATGCCCATGGCTGCTTAGAAGAATTACTGTGAAATAGTGTGAGAATTGTGTGCTTGAAAACTTCTTTGCAGCTATATCCCTTGTGAGTCCCTTTATCTGTTGTGATTAATACGGAGGAAGGTGCAGAAAGTAAGGTGTGAGAATCAAGAAGGAAAGGAATATAAATAGCAAAAATGACTAACTTAATTTTCAGATTGAAGAAAAAGCAGTGAAAAACATGATGGGAGTGAGTTGTATACAGATTGTCTCTGCAGCTTGCTCTTCTGCCAGCAGTGCAGGCTGTAGCCGTGGTGTGTTTGCATGTTTTGGAATTGATTTTTTGATACTATTTGCAGAAGCAAGAATGCTGTGGAACCATTGGATTAGCTTGTCTGCCTGTGGCTTTCTGCTCAGCCATAACTAATAGAAGCCTAATAAAAATTTTTGAAGGTCTGTTTCACCCCTGGTGTATTTTATTCCCTTAAATCTAGTTCCACTAGGTTTGCACATGAATATGATGGCCTTCAGGCACTGCACACCCCAGGCGTGGGTGGTGGTGGGAGGAGAGCAAGCTCGCTTTTCCTACACGAGTTTTCACAAGATTTCCCCTTGGAAAATGAAGGGGAAAAACCCCTAGTGGGATGAAGTTTTTCTTTGGTAAAAGACTCCTTTGTGTGCCAGGTTGCTTTATTCCAGTATTTCATCAGACCTATTATCTGCTGATTAGTTGTATTTGCCTTGTGAAATAAGACACTGCAGCATGATGCAGTTTGACCTGATATCCCCATTCCTGATGCTCATTTCTGGTACATGTTTGAAGTTACTTAGTTATTTCATTTCTTCCCAATGTTAAGCCAGGAACCAATTTTCAATAGTTTTTCTGTTACTGAATGACAAACATTTTGTATGAGGGGTGTGCAGCTGGTTACAGTGCAAATTTGTTGTTCTATAAGATAACGGAGTTTCAAGCCTGGAAAATTAGAGGTCAAATTTTAGGTCTAAATAAATGCAAACTACTGAAAATCTTCGTATCATTACCCTCTGGATTGCTGCCTTGGGAATATAACACCAGTGTGGGGGAAAACAATGTTAACTTTCCTTGATCCTGCATAGAATTGAATACTGTTGATAATTCCATTTTCAGAGATGGAATGTACCACGCACACTGAAATGTGTTGTTGTTTAAAATAAACTAGAGGGGAATAAACCCACTGATTAATTACAGTGGTTAAGTTTTGAGAGGATGTTTATGCTTTTCAGCTTGCTGGAGATAGGATCCGGCTACTGTGGCCTTGTGTCTGTGAAATGGCACAGAGAGCAAGCAGCAGGCGTTTCTCTACCTCTTCCACAATGCCAGTGGATTGTGTGTATGTATTCCCTCTAATCTGTTTTCTTTTGTCATAACAGATTTTTAGAATTGCATGTATTTCTTCAAAATTGTTATGAAGAAGCCTGTCTGTTTGGATGCTTCCAAATTAATCTACCGTGTTTGTAATTAAACAGAGGAAGAATGTGTTCAGGTTTCAGTGGCACTTCAGACGGATGTGATTTAACTAAACTAATGAAGGCACATCAGACAAGACAAATTCCAGACTGTTTGTGCCTTGACCAACCATCTGTGCACATACCTCCAGGTACTGCTCATGTCTCAAGAGGCTTTTCTACATGAACAATTATTACCACTCCTCTTTGAATTGGAGTGGCAAGCCATGGCAGGAGTCTCTTGAAAGCAGCTGTATTTACCACTCTGCTTTTCAGTGAAAATATAATTGTGTTATGTATGTTTTAATTAATCCTGAATTTCAACGTGTGCTGTACAAAATGCAGTAGGCAAATGGGGCAGTGTGTGAGTTCTTGCATCTCTTGCACATAAATTCCAGCATCAGCAGGAATGTGCAGAAGGAGCATTCCTCATTCAGAGCCTTCCTAGTGGGCTATAGATCTATATTAAATTCTTAGTGCCTGAGAATACGTGTGTACAGTTAAGACTATGTATACACATTCTCCTTGTAAATACTAGCAATTTTTTCCTAGTTATTTTTCTTTCTTATTCAAAAGATTATTCAAAACTATTCTGGAAAAACACCCATTTCTTCTATATAATAACCAGCAGTAACATGATTTGACATGCCAGACTTTGATAGGGTTCTTCAATTGCACATATAACATCCCGAAAAATAACAAATAATTTCAGGACTATTTCTCTTTATGGAAGAGGAATAAAATATGCTGCAGGTAATGACTTCTGTGAATACTGAATTATTTTTTCTCATTGTATTTTAGCATATATCTTTTTCGAAGTGAGTTTTTGTCTAGAAATATTTAAGTCTTCCCTGTTTTCAGGGCCTGATGTGTTTGACCTCTCAGTGTGCCATATGGGACTCCCTCTGACATGAACCTATGATTCCATACATTTTTTAACGACGTGGCAAAGCCCTTTTAAGCAATTCCTCCTTCTTATTATCCTGGTTATAACAACACAAACGTTTGAGGGTTGGTGCAGTGGATGGGGAACCCTCCTGTGTTTGCATTAGCTGTTCAGGTGATGCTGGAGGCTTTGGGCTGGCCCTGCTGTTAGGGTGTGGTTTGGAGGATGCAGATCAGATATCACAAATCGTTTCCTTTTTGGATCAGAGAACTGCCAGTTTCTGAACATCCTCACTGTAGAACCTGGTCTGCCAGAGAAAATGTCTGGCTGTGGGGAGAAACAGTTGCCTTGTGACTGCTGGTCACAAGCAGGGCAGTTATCAACAGACTTTGGCTTTTGATAACAGCAGAACTGGCTTTGCCCATGGTGTAAAGTACTAAGGAAGCTCCTGCTGGGCTGGATTATTTCTCTGGCCAGTGCATCAGCCTCTGTGCAAGAGGAGCTCACCCAGCCCATACAGCATGGTAGAAGAGGGGTTCCTGTAGTACATATATTAAAGTAATGGTAGAAAGGAGTCTGTTAGACTGTGTAACCTTGTGCATGTGCTATCTGTGTGTGAACTTCATCATGGGGAAGTGGTAGTGTTTTTTTTCAGGCTGGAAAGGAAAGTTCTTCAATTTTAAGTTTATACTGTGTCCATTTCAAGTACTTTTTAAATCAAGGCTAGAATGGAAGGTGGAGTAGCTTCTTACTCTTTTTGCAGTCTGTTTTATTCAGGCAGGGTACCCCTGCCTATGCACTGCAGGAGTAAAATGTGTGTTTAGCACTGAATTTTAGTTGTATATTAAATAGACCTGGCTACGTGGCTCTACTTGGTATTGAAAACTCTGTTCTTGTTGTAGTACAACTTCTGTAATTCCAGATGATCATGATAAAAAAGCAGAACACTTTGTTCAGGAGCTTTTAACGGTCCACTGCAGGGAAATAAAAATCAGCTCTTTGAAAGAACAGTCACAGGACTCAATATTCACAACTCCTCTTGCTTCTGCCAGGTTCTCTGCATTTGCCTGCCATAGCTGGAAGAAGTTCTTTGGCTTTGTAAAAGACAGAAGGTAGGAAGAAAATCACAGAAAGAAAAATGTCCTTGGCTTCCAGCCCTATAAATAGCATGGATGAAATCTTCTAGGAAAAGTAGAATTGGGTATCTTGATGTGGTTCACACTGCTATGGAATTTCAGGAAAACTGACGTAACCTGTTGGGTCATGTTATTTGACCATACATGGACATTGGGTTTTAGATAGTTACGCTTTATTCTTCTGTGTGTTTTAATTTTCTCTCTAGTGCCATGTGCAACTAATTTATGCATTACTTATTCACATATTGAATTGATTTAAGGAAATGGAGTCATCTCAGGGATCAGTAGAAGGCTCTAGTTCTGAACTGAAAATCAAGTTTGCAACAGTAACTTGCAGACATCAAAAGATTTGGATGTTTTGTTTGGGGACAGAGACATCAAACTTGGATGGTTATTTCTTCCTTGCTCTACAGCAAAATGGAAAGCTGTGATTTCCATATTCCTGGAGGAAGCTAGACAGGGTGATGCAGCCTCTCACTCCATGTTGGCGTTGTTGTGACCTGTCCCAGCCAAACCTAGGGAATGTAGACGCACAGGAAATATCTTTTTAAAATTTAAATATACTCAGCTTTCTAGACAAAACCCCGAATTTGAGTTAGTACCTGAAAAAGAGGCTGTGGGTTAGTATTTGGCAGTTCATATTTTAGCTAAGGAAGAATTCTCATATCCTGGAATGTGACCTGGCTCTTTGAGTCGTGTCTGGTGTTTTCTTCCATCGATATTCCCAATTTGCAGGAAGAAGAAACTGTTTGTGTTCAGACCTCACTTTCTTTTATTAATCAGCTTTGCATCCCCTGAGGGAGGAGGAACTAGGCTTCAGGAGGGGTGTGAAAGCACCGCTAATAAATCTGTTTTAAATAGGATGGATGAACAAATAAGCTGGAAAAGTGTGTGAAGCCTGTTTCCAAAGGGTTGGGCTTTGCAGTGAGGTCTGCCAGTCTCATGGCAGATATCTTAACTCTGCCTGGAGTACATCTTTGTGAATTACTGCCAAAAATTCCTGCCAGTGGCTGTGCCTGGTAGCCAGTACTGCTGCTGGTGTCATCTCTGGTGGGGTCGTACCAGACCTGACAAACAGAGGAAGCCCTTTTTATTTATGATTTCTTGTTCTTTTGTTTTCTCCTCTCAAGCAAGGCAAGTGTAGACATGGCTATAGTGACAAACCATTAATAAAGCAAAAGGAATGTAGCTGCAACACTTTAAATAATGACACATAGCAAATAAATGTCAACATATCCGTTGTTATGCCTGGAATGGAAATATTACCAGGAAAATATGTCGCTTCAAGCTACAGTATGAGTTTTTTTCTCAAGAAAATAGTGTCAGTGTGGTGCTTAAACTGTTAAAGCTTGGCTTTCAGATTGAGATTAAATGAACCTGTCATTTGTTTGGGGATTGGGGTTTTGTTTTGTTTTGTTTTATATGGGTTTAAAATAGTTTCTATGAATGTTTTGTTCTTTACAAATAAGTTTTAAATGTTAGTGTATGTATTTGCACACACAGCTATAGATGCATAAATAACTGCATGTATAGCCAGAATAGTTGGAGGTATAACTGGCTGTTGACTAAATCAGTCTGTTTCCATTGAAAGCTGTTCATTCATGTGCTCTCTGGTGATGATTATTGGGTTCTTTTAGTCCTTTTCTTAATCCCAAGCAGTTAAGAAATGGTTCAAAACCTCACATGTTCTCTTCTTCCCTGTTAAACAAACAGAATCCCCAAAAAGTGAAGTCACACTGACCCACTTGTCCTCGTCCACCCCCAAATCCCAGCACCTGTGAATATTGTTCTTGGACTTGGATCTTTCGTGAAATTAAAACCTGAAACTGTGGAGTAATGAGAAGCAAAAGGTTTAGGATGTACCATCCTAACAACAACTGTGTCTCAGGCTTCTGGAGAACTTCTGTCCTGTAATTGAGTCTTGGATAAAAGGAGGGATTTAATTTAAAGGTAGATGAAAATACATTGCCTCTGTTTATATCTTGGGGAAGTGATGATTAGAAAAGTGGTGTTTTCTCACAGATGAGAACAGTGGAAAGAGCTGTGAGAGTTGTGCTAAATTTGGTACTGAGTAAAATTAAAATGCTGGTCTTGAGCTGTGTGGCTGGAGGTCACATTGCCAGGTTTGCACATCATCTGAAAAACTCATGTACTTTGTCTTCTGGTTCTGCTTAGATGTGAAGTTGCCCATTTGATGACAGTGAGAAGACAGATGTGATTGTCTGTGTGGGCCCTGTCACTTCTAAACCACACAGGTGCTTCTCCTCAGGAGCTGGAGGAGCAGCTCTTGGTCAGGCTGGTGTTTCTGATCATGAGGCTGTGCAGGTGATGGGATTGCAGTGAGCTCTGGAAGAAGCTGATGAGAAGGAAGACAGTGCATTTAAACTAAACTAATAATTTAGTTGCTGAACTAAAGAAAAAAAAAAATTGAAGTCTAGCACCATTTGGGCTGAAGGGATATAAGATTTGCAGCATCCAGCATTCATGGAATGGGATGTTCCAATCCTGGTGAGACTGTCTCAGTCCTTCATCCCCTCTGGAGCAACTGAATTAAACTTCTGGTTTATGGCTCTCCACTTGTGTCCCATGCTCTTTGCCAAGAATTCCCCTTTCTGTACTCTGGTGTACTCTGATTATCTTGTGCCAGCAGATCATCTGTGCTACCACCTAAGTCACAGCATATTTGTTTTCTAACTTGAATTTGGGATGTATATTAAATTATTCAAGATGACTTTGGGATTCTCTGGCATGAGGTGTACTAAGGAGGCTGCTCACCACGGGACATTGCTTAGGAGTGCAGAAGTCTAGATAAGCTATGTGATGAGATCATCCTTTTTATTCACTGGAGCTGTGTTACTGCCCCATAAACCAGCATGATGATACCCTTACCACTGAATTAAGACTTTACAAGGCAGCTTCTCATGGTTTTACTGATGCTCACATATCACATCAGTTAGCTGTGACAGGGGGAGGGTGTGCTGGAAGTGATGTGTGATTTTTCACAAATCCTTACGTGATTTGATAATTTTCTGTTGCCCTTCCTAGAACAGGGTGTTCAGAACATTGAGGATATGGTGTCCCTGCTGCTCCAGCAGAAGCCTTAATTCTTTTGGGTCATGACTAAGTGGAAGCCAGGTGTCTGGTCTTTGTTTTGTTGTGGCAGTTCACACTATTTACAGGGCCCTAGAAAGAAAATAAAGGTGTTTGGCTTTGAAGTGTGGCTATTGAGTGAAATTGTTGTAACATCTTAACCGTGTGTAGCTCCAAGAGCTGTGGCAGCAAGCAGGATAGTGATTTAAGAGCAAAACTCTGTCTCAGAACCTGCTTATTTCAGCAGTGAGGGCTGAGGTTTATAATGGTGGGGAAGAGTGGAAATCTGGCTAGTTAGGTTTTGAAATTCTTGCATGGAAACTTGATTTCCCATGCTCTTGATCTAAGAGTTAAAACCTCCGTTCAGAGCCTTGAGCTCCTGTACACCTGTTACAAAAGCAGGGCTCAACTTAAATTCCTGAATGGCTGCACGACCTTCTGAAGTCACAGCAGGGTTTCTTCAGGGTCTCACCTGATGTTTTCTCTTGCAGGAAGCCCGTTGAGGAAAGTTCTCCATGAATGTACGTCACGATGATGATGACCGACCAAATCCCGCTGGAGCTGCCGCCGCTGCTGAACGGGGAGGTGGCAATGATGCCTCACATCGTCAATGGCGATGGATCACAGCAGGTCAGAAACTGGCTGCCTTAAATTAACTCCTTCTGGGTCAACAAAATATTTTCAAGATGGGGAAGATGGTTTTCCATAGCACTAGGGAGTGCAGGGTATTTGCTGGGATGTAGAAATCTGCCTTTGTGCTGGAAAGACATTAAAAACAGTGATTAAAGTGTACAGTTAAATTGAGCGTGTTTGTTTGAATGTGTGCTCATTGAAGTAAAAGTAGTGGAATTGAAACAGTGGTTATAAATGCTGCATAGTTGAGGGCTTTGCAGAAAGTTAGTCTTATGATTTGCTTGTGCTCACTCTTGTCCAGACGTCTTACATTTGTGTGAGATTTTAAGATTTAAAAATGCTGAGATGAGAAAAAAATGGAAGTAAGAAAAGAAATGGAGAATAGCAGTGATGTCTGCTATTCTTTGCTTACCTGAATATACCTTTCCCAGCAGGCCTGTGTACTACCCTGTGCTTCATTACAAGAGGCATATGTCAGTTTTGAGTGGGTTTTTGAACAAAGGCAAGTTTACAGTTGCTTTTGAATTTTTTTCTGGGAGATACTCTCTAATAAGCTTGATCAGAAGTTGGTGGAATGCTCGTAAGACCACAGCAATGCCTTTATGTCATGATATAGCCTGGAGGTTCAAGCTGGTAGGTGGTAGGTTCCCAAATATGTCATCTGGGGTCAAGGTGTCCCTTTGGAGAAATCTACCCTGGCAGTATTTTTGTGTTGCTCAATTTGGTTCCCTCCTCACTTGAGACATTTCAGCAAAGTATTATAGTGAAGGTAGAAGCAAGCTGTTCTTCTTGAATCAATATAAAAGGTCATTCTGTTACTTCTTGTTCCCTGGATCATTTGTTCCTTCTTCCAAGCTGTGTTTTGAGCTAGACCAGCCTCAAGAGGAAGAATAATTTCTGCTTTCCTTGTAAACTTCTAAATATCTTTGGTTATCTGGACTCTCATTATGACAGAGATTTTCATTGTTGTGCTTTGCTGTTTGTTTTTTTATTAAAGTCATTATTGCAAAGTGTGCTTTGACTTGAAAAAACAGAAAATAATGCTTTCAGTGGCTGTATTTACCAAATCCAATATTAGGCTTAGATGAAGGAACAGTCTTATTCATACTGGAAAGGATAAATGTTCTTTAAGTACACACTTCTTTCCTTGCTGGAAGCCACTTACCAGGTCACACTGTCCTGTCAGTGGGTCCTTCTGGATTACAGAAAGAACAAGTGAATTGTTCTGAGCCCTCCTTTGAGATTGTGCTCTAAGCCCAGTCTTTCAATTCCCCCATCTTTGATGATTCAGCAGCCTGGCTTGGCAGATGCCTCTGTTGCCTTTAAAGCAGTTTCTCAGCTAATGTTTTGCATTAAAAAGAATTGCAGGTGCACTGGAAGCACACTGCTTCTTGCTTTTGCTGTGTTATGCAAGCACAACTCAGTTCTGAGCCAGGTCCCTCTTCTGTGTTTGCTAGATGATGCTTTTAGATCTCATCTCCTTATCTCTTGAAGTACCTGTAGCTGAAATACCAGTTTTCCATGGGACTTTTTGGCCTCTAGTCTGGATATGCCCTCATCTGTTGCAAAGCTTAACTACCTCTATGCTTTATCGTTTTCATCCTATTCCTGAAATTTCAGGTGATGTCTTTGCTTTTAAAAGTACAGTTCTAAAAATGGAATGAAATTGGAATAAATGCTTTGTTTGATCTTTGCAAATGAACTATGCTAATTGCTCTTAACATGGTTTGTTGCAAGGTGGAAACAAATGTGAAGTGTTTGTTGAAAGAGATTTATTTTAGTTACTTGTAAGGTGGGAAGAGCCTTCAGGTTAAATTCACATAGAAATTACTTCCTTAAGAAAGATGGTTTGTATGCCTGCTCTTTGTAAAGCTGTGTTTACAAACCCTGTGGTTTCACCACTTGCTTTAAGCTTAGGCACTGCACATAGTGCTGTGTGTGCTTGTTCTTGTGTTTTAGGGTCACAGGCTTTCAACGAGGACACAAGAGTTACAGCTGAATGAGGAACAAGATTTGGTGCTTTTCTGTAGCATAACAAGTCTGTGCACCTTGCAAACAACTCAAGGCACTTTAGCTGGGTTTTATATTGAGCCACAGCATTTGAGCTGAGTGAATGAACTTTCAGCCAAAATTTAGTTACTTCTTCATGGTTTCTCGATTTATTAATTTATTTTATTTTTACTGCTTCTTTGGCATGTGTGTTTTAAGGTTTGATAAATTAGGAGGCTCAGGATCTGCCACTTGTGGATTTTGCTGTAAAGAGCACTCATGGTAAACTGACTGAATTGCTTCATGTCTCTATTATTACCTCTTTTTTGTCCTGTCAAAATAATAAAAAATGTTAAGCCCAGGCACTATTTTTGAAGTATTAATTTTAAATTAATGAAAGCTTTATTGTTTAAGATGTAGCATGTTCCTAGATTTTTGTTACTGAAGAGATGCTGAAAGTCTTTAGCCTACCTGCTCTGTGTGACTGGGGGATGTGTTCCTGAGAAGAGTATTGCACACAGAATGGTTTGAGTTCCCTGGTCCTTCCTGTGGGATGCTCCTGGAAATTACTGGGGCACAGTTTTTTACAGTAGATAACAGGATGGATACAAGTGATTGTTTTGTTTTTCTGTGCTTTGTTGTTTATTTTCTTTCCCCAAAAGATGCAATGTATTCCATTAGTTACAAGCCATAAAAATTGTAAATACAATAAATTTAATGGTTTAAAGCATTTGTGAGGAACCTGGCTGCATCCTAGATGTTGCCTATGATGTTGTACTCCCCAGCTGTATGAAGCATGATAGATCACATGGAAGGGAAAATTGACCACACTGGAAAATGTTCAATGTGGGATTTTAATAAGCCTTAGCCCTGCAAGTGGCTCTTTGACCTTAGTGAGGAAAATGTTCTCATAAGGGGGAAATACTTGAAGTGAGCTCTGGGACTGAATTGCATCACAGGGATTCAGGTGAGTGTCATCCTCTTCACTGCTGTGAGCAGGTGGGGGATGATTGCCTGCCTCCACTATGAATCTTCTTGTATAACTAAACCAGTAGTGTACAAAAGAGACATAATGTATGCTCTTGGTCCAGGTGGCATTTCTGCCTTTGTGTTTCCCCACAGTGGATATGGTTTTGTGTCATAGAGGGGTTTGGATTGGAAGGGACATTAATGTTGCTGCCGGGCTAAGAGAGCGGTGAAAAGGATGTAGCAACAATACTTCCTTCATGCAGAAGAGAAGCAAAAAGACCTTTATTAAAGAAACAAACCACTTTTATAGAGTAGACCATGGCAGCAAGGGTAGAAGTGATTTCATTGGTGCAGGGAAGGTGACACCCCTGGTAAACATGTTTCACCAAAGCATCACATCTCTCACGCGTCCAGCAGGTGCTTAATCATTGTTACAATTCTTTCTCTTATGTTTTCCTTGAGCAACTTGAGAAAAACCAAGCCTGCTTTTTCTCTGGCTTTCACCAGTATCCCACACATTAAAGCTCATCTCTTTCCACCCCTGTCATGGCCAGGGACACCTTCCACTGTCCCAGGTTGCTCCAGGCCCTGTCCAGCCTGACTTTGGACACTGCCACGGGTGGGGCAGCCACAGCTTCTCTGGGCATGCTGTGCTGGGGACTCCCCACCCTCACAGTAAAGAAATTTTTCCTAATATCAAATCCAAAACTTCCCAGAGTCACTCAGTTTATTTCTGAACCTGAGCTTATGCCTGCATTAGCTTTATGGGCGCTTCTTTAGTCTCTTCCCCTGCTTCCCCTGGCCATGAGAGTTGGATAGTTGGGAGCAAGGGAGGCACGAGTGACACGTGCTTGGCTTGTTTGAAAACTTAGTCTGGACGTACTCTGTGGGATTATAAATATTTATAGTAGCTATGCAACTTAGTAACATCCATCACTCAACAAATGTGACTTTCGATAAAATAGATTGGCATTCCTAAATGCAAAATAAATGCAAAAAGGGCATTATGGAGAAACAAGGTTTCTCTGAGGATGCAGCAGGTATGGCTGCGCTTCAGCACCGAGTGGGATTAAACTGCTAAATTAAACATCCAAGTCGTTTTTAAGGGAAAGAAAATTCCTTTGAGGTTGTGCTGCTGACGCCCTGCTCCCAGCTGTCACATGCTGCAGCTTTTTGGGTGGGAGGAGGCCAAGGACTGAAAGTGGGCTGGGGTGACCTCGGACACGAGGCCACACCCTGGAGATGCAGCCTGCCAGCAGCGAGGGCTCCAAGTGACCCTTCAAGTTCTTCTCCTCTGTTGCCATCTCATAGTTGTGCATACTTGGGATGATGAATATTGGAAGAGGCATAGCACAATTCAAGATCATTTGGGTTTGTTTTCATTAAAATAGAGATGTTATCTTTACACTTTTTTTATTTCTTTCCTTGCATTTTTTAATTAAAAGCTTCAGAAGCAAGGCATTCTCATGAAGTTCCCTTGTGTGAAAGGAAAGAGGGAAGCTGCATTCCAGGCTGCAGAATACGATTTTGTTGTTTATGAGGATGTGGGGAAAAATAAATTATGGAATTAGTTTTATATACTTAGTGTGTATAAACAAAAGAAGTTGCAGTGTGCTTGACATTATTTGTCCCAGGCAACTGGGACAAGTCAGGGGTGTTGGCTGGAAGGTGCCCCATGTATAATACTCAACATGTGCTGGCTTTAGTGGTTTGGCCTCAGCGCTGCCTCTCTTTGGTCAGTGCTGTGCACTTGTGAGCTCTGGGGAGTTGTGTGCAGCATGGGGGACTGGCTGGTGGGGTGGGTTATGGGGAACACCCCAGTACTCCAGTTTTGGGAAGGGAAGGGCTGGGGCTGGGTTCCTCTGGAAGGATCTTGCCCAAGGAGCCTGATTGCTGCTCCTGGATCTGAGGCCATTTTGGTTTCATGTCCTCCTTTTGTGCCCAGCCCTTCCTCCACTGTTGACCCACATCAGTCACACCTTGGCTATTCCTGTTTGCTCTTGATATTGCTGCCTTCCCCCAGCAACAGGCTGTAAATGTTTTCTTTGACTCCAAAGGTGGCCGATTTGAGCATCTGGCAATAAGGAGTTATTTCCATATCTATAACTTTTTAATAGAAGCTACTGTAGTTAAGTCCCAGGCTCTGCCCACAGGTTTGTGATGGGGGGAACAAAGCTGTGTGGCTGCTGCTCTACAGGAAACAAATTTGTTACTGGAACAATTTGTCTTAAAACCCCGTGTGATTAGGCAAGGATGCTGCTGCTTTTGTTTTGAATATCAAAAGTAACTGCTGTGATTGGGAACATCACCTTTTTAAATGCAGAATCTCAAGGAATTATTGTTAAAGGGCGGCTGCAGGTGTGCTCAGGTGGGCACTTGTGCTGGTGATGGACCCCTGGGATAGGAATTGATAAATCTTCTGTAACTCTGGGGTGAGCATGTTCCTAGAGTAGGAACAGGAATCAGTCTGTCCTGCTTTAGGGAAAGGATGGAGCTTTACATGCATCAGTCTCAGGGTCTGTATTTTGAGGAGCTGGACCAAATTCCTCCAAAGTTGTAAAGGTGTGCAAGGGCTTCTGATCTATGCTAATCAAATTTGTTAGCAAATAACCAGCTTTAGGGCTGTTGGTTCAGACACGTAATGCAAATGAGCTGATGAAATATTTCTGTGATTCTTGGCCCTGTGTTCTGGTTTCTTGTTTATTGGTTGTTTAGGGTTATTTTATTAAGCTGGATGACATTGCATTGCTCTGTGCTTCTTTTGACCTGATGCCCATGTCCTGTGGTGGATAATTCACGCCTATTCATAGCAAAAGAGCACTTAAACGCTGTCACTTAAATGTTGATTGTTCAGAGATTAGGGATGGAATGGCTTTGTGCCTTTTATCTTTTCTGAACCATTTATTGTGCTCTGTATGCTGGATCAGATCCACCCTGATCAGTGCTCCCTGAGAAATGATTGTTGCAGACAACATAATGGCTTTCATATGTCATTTTCTGATTTCCAGCTTGTGCTTTAAAAATGTTGGTGGAATAATGGGTTTCTGTAAGATTACTGTAATTCAAAAGGTCATCTAGGTAATAATTATCTTATGCATTTGGCTAAGGAATTCAGAAACACAACATGAATTCAAATTCTCTTTCCAGATTGAATGATTAAATTTTGCATGCAGATGTCCCAGAATATAAAGACCAGACCAAAATTTAGAGAGAGCTTTAATAAAAAAATGTTGATTAATCTTGCTACAAATTGAAAATTTAATTTATAACTTGATTGAACTTATGACAAAGCAGTTAGCAGAAATGTGTTTGAAGTATTTTAGTGAAAGTTTCAGGAGCAGCAAGGTGGGATAAATGGTCTTTAGTTCCCGATGAAACTGTCAATTTAAGAAAGGATTCTAAATCATAGGTTTTAAACCCATTGTTTCAGACACCTGAAAATCAATAAGGATGCTACAACATACCATGAACTGGGACATATTTTGGTGCTTTCTGGTCCTTGTGTGATCCCATCATCTGCAATGGGAGACTGGGGTGATGGTTTTATTATTTAAGAAAATATTATATTTGTTAATAAATAGTTTATTACTGGTTCTATGTGCAACTGTTGAAATGTGTGTGTGCCTACATGTTTTGCTTAACTGAGATTTGTGATGTGCAAGACTGAAATACAAGTTTTTGAAAACATAATGGATCAACTTCCCACAGAAAAAAACTTTTTATTCCTGTGAACTTGAAATCCCATTATGGGTTGGTGCTGCATGTTGGAGTTCATGTACTCTCTGTTCTCATGTGCCAGTGGTCTGAAGATTTATATCCTTAGCCAGCAGCATTTGGTCAAACTAAACACACCCTCAAGATTTTGGTGCGGAACTCAAAGCCATAATTCTCACCTGTATACAATTCAGTTACATCTTCATTTCAGCTCTTAAAATGTAGATGAGTAGGTGGGTTTCAGATGTCTGCCTGCTCCTGGAGTCTCAGACCCACAAGTGTAATATGCCAGTCTGTTCCCTCCCTGCCTCCCCACCTCTTCCAGAAAAGGGGTAGCACAGTTACTGTTCAGGGGAAATTTTAATTTTTGGAGATCTCAGTGAACCACATGTTTATTTTTCTTTCTGCAGGTCTTTTTGGTTCAAGTTAATCCAGGTGAAACCTTTACAATAAGGGCTGAGGATGGAACCCTCCAGTGCATCCAGGGTAAGAGGATACACAAACCTGTGTATGAGCATTGCTTTGCTTTATGGAATACCTGTTCTGTCATCTCTCCTAAAATCTGATATGTTGCTCTGAAAATGCACTGAAAGTGCACTGAAGCACTGGGGAGTGAGAACTTGCAGACGTGGCTGCTCTCTGTATTCTAGGAGTTGAGTATCTCAGAATGAGTCATGCATTTCTTGGAAGTCCAGGAGGATTTCTCTCTTCTGTTATTTATCAGTCCCATCTTGCAGCCTCCTTGCATCTTTTCTGTGACACCCCCTCCATTTAAACAGTGGAGGAGTGGGTGGTTCTTGCTTGAAGTTTCATCCCCATGGAAATGATGAATTAATAGTTGTTTGAGATAGACATTACAGAAGCTTCCCTGAACACCATCCAGGGTTATTTGGTCTTGATGAGCAATAATAACAGCAATTTAAAGCTGCTTGTTGAGATTTATAGCCAACATGCTGTGTGGTAAGAAATTGGTCCATGTGGCAATTAACAGAGGAATAAAGCTGGCTACTCCTTTTATTTGAAAAGAATGCTTTATTCTGGCTCAGTACATGAAAGATTTCCATTACAGATATAATTATGACCCCATTTATTTATAATTTTGTTCGTGCTTAAAGTGGTGTTCAGACAGTGTATTTAAATGAATGCAACTTGAAACCTCGTGGTTCTATATTCCCAGTAATTTAAGGTGTTTGTGCCAATGGGACTTGTTTGGTACTCATCAGCAGTCTTTCATAAAATTGATTTAGAATTTCCAGCATAAGATTGTCTCCTTTTATTTGCTATAGCTGCAGTATTGACTGCCAAGGCTCATGTTTATTTGCATACACCCTTGCAGTTTGGCCTGAAAAATCGTGATATTCCTTTCAAGCTAAAGCTTCTGATCCTACTTTATTATAAAATATTTTTATTGCTGAACTGCCTACATGCTTCAAACAGAGGAAAGCACCTGACTGTGTTGCTGTTGTTTTGGTTTTTTTTGTTTGTTTTTTTTTGGGGTTTTTTTTTGTTTTGTTTTGTTTTTTGTTTTTTTTTTTTTTGTAAAGCTGCTCATACCATGCAGTTGTGGAACTTAATAGTGATCTATTGCAGAAGATCTGTTGTAATCAGCCTGCAAATATACTAAGATCTGGATTTGTGACAGTTCTGGTTTTGTGCTCTGAGGTTATTATAGAAGACAGGCTTATTTTATGTGCAGTGTTTTTGGAAATTACACACCCCCTTGCTCCACAAAACTTGGTGTCTTTTTTTTTTTTCCCCTCCAGTGATAGTGTTTTTGGCATGTTTAAAGGTTTTAGTGTGCTATGTTTAAAGGTGAATGTATTCCCTATACAAAGGGCAGCACTCAGACAATAATGATGCATTTTGCAATGCTCCCACACTGCACTATGATTAGCAGGATAAGGAATAATTTTAGCACTGTGCTTTAGCATGAAAGTCTCTTTTTGGGCAGTGCCTCTCAGCTGGTAGCTCCCTGTGGAATAGATGATACTTGCTTTTTCCTTACTGCCACGTACTCAGGGCTGTGACATAAGATGTGCTGCTGAATATTCTAAGTGTGAAGGATTGCTTTATTACAAATTGGGTGATTCTCCTGAGTTCAGGGAGTGAACACTGTTAATAAAAACTTGAGATGTCAGGCTTGGTAACACTAAATTCTTCAGGATATATGAAAGCTCTTCCCTTTGGCATGTGACCGTTCTGCAGGGACAGCTAACTTTGCTTATGTAGAATTTTTTTTCCTTTTTTAACTTTTTTGCATATGACTTTTTTTTGAGTAGTATGAGATCTGTAGGTTGTGCTTCTGGAGCCAGTTCTGGAAGTTCTGTGAACCCCACTTTGTGTCCAGAACCCTGTTTGGCTCCACAGCTGTGGTGTATCTGGTGATGTGCTTTAGGGGACTGAAGCAAAAACAACAGAGAAGATGACTTAGTGAATCTTCATTTGTCTTATCAAGGTTGGAAGAAAGACACTTGCTTGAGTAAATCCTCTATGGAATATCCTCTGTTTCCAACACCCTGAAGTGTAATTAGCCACTAATTGAGTAATCACTGTTTTAAGCCAGAAAGAACAGATGCACATATGAATGATTCTGATGTTTTGGAGTGGTGGAGAAATCTCAAATACAAAAACTTGTTCCAGTTCCTTGGGGTTGCAGCAGCAAGATAATCAGTGAAAACTTAAAAAAAAAAAAAAAAATCCTAAATAATAAAAAGATAGAAATAAATATGTATTTGTAACTGAGGATGCAAGGTCTGCAGCAAGTGCTCTCTTTATTCCTGGGGGTTTTTTTGCATATAGTTGAAGGTTACTTGTTTAAGACAATGATTTATAAGCACTGTAGATCATGGTGTGGGCCTGGATTAGGCAGCTCTTGGAAATGGTGGCTGGGAGAATTTCAGCTGGTCAGTGGGCATGGAGAGGGTCTGTGGGTTCCTTGAAAGACAAATTTAAAGAGAAAAGAAATAAAAAAATCCACAATAAATCTGGTCTTCTGGAGAAATCCAGCCCTTGAGTGCACAGTCCACGTGGTGAGTTGTTTAGGGAAGCATCTGAACAGTTCCAGGTGCTCTCAGCAGGAGTTTTGTTGTCTGACTTCCTCATTATTTGCCTTCTCCATCCCATGTGGGAGAAGAGATGCTCTGGTATGTGACTTTTGTAGCCTTTATAACAACAACAGCCAAATAAAGGAATAAAGAAAATGGATGTTGGGGATTAATTGAGATTAATTTTTTTAATAGTTGCTAGAAGCTGGATCAAGTAGAAGCCTGTGACCTGAGGCTGCCTGTGTGGATGGGAGGCATGTGGTGCTGCCCAGCTGGGCTGTGAAACACCCCAGGGCTTGCTGGATTTTGGGGCTGGCCACCTGGCCTGTGGTATGAAGTGGAAACATAAAGCACATCCTTTATTCATGTGTGATTACATGGCCAGTCTTTGTTCCTTTTAGTCCATGTGGGTGTTAATGACAAATTATTGCTGTGCTTCCTTTGGGATTTCCCTGCTCACCCAGAATGAGTTTGGGGCTCTGACTGCAAAGTTGCCCCTCTGGGTGGTTCAGGGGAGGCTGATTTAGGGTGTTTATTCAATGTCTTTGGAAGATGGAACATGTGTTTGTGCTCTATCATCAGTATTTTAAAAGCTGCTCTTTATATAAAGTTTGACCAATATTAAATACTTCATAAATGTGTCAATACTTTAAATGCTTCATTTCCTTTTCCCATATTCCCATTTTATTTGTCAAAAAGTCAGGACTTGACTATTGCTAGCTCTGCAAGAAAAGGACAAGGGCAGGGCATATCCTCAGCCATTTCTTTACTCAGCTATTAACTGTGGACCTTGTATTTCCTTTGTATGAAAGATTGCCTCTAGCTACTGCTCTGTGGTAACTACAGTAAATGAAATATGGAGTAGGGTGAGAGTCTGGATCTGGTAACTACAGAATGGAATCAAAACAGACCCCTGAATTAAAAAAATAAAAATAAGAATTCCTCTTTCTAAATTTCAGAATAAACAGATCTCATGTAAAACCGACATGTTCACTCAGTTTCCCTAGTGGCTGATTAAAATTTTTTTAGCTTAATATCTTAAGATCTTTGGTAGGAACTTTTGTTGCTGCTGGAGAGTTTTGTCATTCACAATTTAAAAATTCACTCTCTGTGCACGGTTTGGGGCAGTGAAGCTGTACTTGAAAATCTGTTCAGAGCTCTTCCCTCCTGGAAGGCAATAATGCCAAGCTGTCACACCCGCTGTGGTAGGAATGACATGGACAGAATGATTATTCTGCTGCCACCTGACCTTGCTTGTCACCCACATGTTGAAAAGATGTATGTACAGAGCATACAGGCTGCATATCTATCCACTGATCACACAGAATTGCCCAATTATTGCTAAATGCTCTTTTTATTGCCATCGATTAAATAGTCCTCAAGCTGGATCTCATTTTGTGCCACAAACCAAACCGAATTTTCTCTATGCATGTAAAGCTGAAAAAAGCCTGTAACAAGGTAGAACAGGTAGCAGAAAACCAGGTGATGGAATAAAAACTGGAATTCCTGGTAATTTCTGCCTAACCCATGCTGCTGGAAATACTCTCTTGAAACTCACCTCTAGTCTTTGTCTTGTATGCCAGCAAAAGGTTTGGAATAGTGAACAAAATTTGCTTGAAAAGAAAACAAATATGCTAAAGGATTAAAAATTCTGCTTTAATTCTGGCCTGGAACAGGGGGAATTCTCCCTTGCATAGGGCAAGGCTCTGCATTAAACTGGCTTTTGTGATGTATTCAAGGACGAGTTACAGATGTGCAGTGGCATGGAGCTGTAGTTATGTTGGAGCATAAATATCTGTGTTGCAGACAAGGATCTCAATTGGTTTTGGGTGGTTACATTTTGAAAAGAAAACAGGATAAAAACATAGTTAGTTTACTAATACTGATATTTGTTTTAAATGTTTTTTCCAAGTATTTTGCCATTAAGGCTGAACTTGAAGTCTTCGCTTCTTCTTATCTTGTAAAAAAAAGAATGCAAGAATTAAATTTCCATGCTGCTTTTTCTGTGGCTCTAAAAGTGGGTAACTCAAGAAAAAGACCAGAAGTATGCAAAAAATCTAGCAGTGATTTCTCAAATGAAAGATTTCCTGGAACTAATATTCCCTTAATTCGGTGTGTGGGTGTGGTTTGGTGTGGTACTGCAAAGGAATGGATATTATTAAAGGCTTAACAACTGTATATTTGTATAGGAAGAGTGTGTATGTCAGTGAAATAAGGCTGTTAGTATAGTCCAAGCAAATCAAGCAAATTATGTATTTTTTTTCCTCTATGGTATGAGGTTGGAAATGAGGAGGTGCTCATGTGCTGGTGAGGTCCAGAGGCTGGAGTTGGAGTCCCTTTGGTTCAGTACCTGCTTCTGTCCAGAGCATCACCTGAATTAGCTGAATTTGGCTCTTGGTTACAACATTTAATGAAATAAATTTGTGACAGTATTCAAAATATGCTGCACAGCAGTGCATTGATCAGAACATAAAATTTGTCAAAGCAGGAGGAAATATTGTCCTTTCTCAGCTGTATCTGCTGATGGTTGGGAACTGCATGTGGTCAGGCACACTCCTGGGGAAAGGCTCTGGGGACACATCTGCCAGGGTGCAGGACAGGATGGATGCTTGGCTGTGCCAGGGAAGGGAGGGTAAGCTCTGATTCTGTTTCTCTTTGTTTCTGCAAAGAGTTTCAGCTCTTTCCACCTACGTGCTGGTGGGCAGGCTGGTTACATGGCATGGAAAACTCTGTAGGAAATGCAGTTTCAGTTCAGACTGTTTTGGTCATTAGGGCTTGGAGCAGAACAGTCTGTGTGGTGGTGTTTTACAGCATAGCTCTTGCTATTAAATAGCTTTTGTTTACACTTTGTTTATTAAGCTTTGGCTCAGTTTCTTTCTGTTTACCAGCAAGGGTCCTTTTCATCTTACTATGTTTTAAAACATAACTCTTACTCTTCATTTACATCACTTTACTTTGACTCCTAGTACTTGGTATCTAGATTTAGTGTTTGATGCAAAAGCCAGGCCTGCAGTACCCATTGGTCTCCTGTAGCACAAATAAGGTTTTGATTTATTAAAGTTCTTTCTGTTAATCAACAAATGAGAAATTATCTGTATAAGCATCTTCCAGAGCAGAGCTGTGGTTGAGAACTCTAACTGGGAAGAATCCCATGTCAGTGTCTAAACAGCCTTTGTTCTATTGACCAAAATACTTATTTTTATATGTATG
Source organism: Muscicapa striata striata (assembly GCA_030060385.1). NCBI lineage: Eukaryota > Metazoa > Chordata > Aves > Passeriformes > Muscicapidae > Muscicapa > Muscicapa striata. Next base: position 1,703,892 of record JAREIS010000115.1, read on the forward strand.
TATATAACAGAATCAGCATCATCCTTTTGAGGCATTGTCACCAGATTCTGGGTTTGGTCACTTCAGTGTTTCAGCAAACTCAGCTCTGTAGCATAGGCATGTCCCCAGGCCCTGGGATCTGCTGTGCCTTTCCTGTTGGGATATTATCTGTGGTGTACTCCATAGCTATAAACCACTAGTTGTTAATCATGTAATCATAACAGACACTGTTATTTTATTTTCACATTGTTGCCCATCTAGAAAATACCAGCGTTTGTAGAGGAACCTTCCATCCTCTGTGTTATTTTTGATGTTTTTGTTCTGTATGTCAGAGATGGGTTCTTTGCCCTTTTAGTGTGTTTGGTCACCTTAGAAAACTGTGGTCCTGCTGATGTATCCTTTATTCCTTTCATGTGCAATAACCAGCTTTCAGATATTTGTGAACCTTGTGTTAAAATCTGAGAGAGCAAAGAGTGGAGTAGGTTTTTCCCATGTTATTGTCAAATCACACCACCATTCCCTGTTCATGTCATGGTTTTATTTTTTTAGCACACCACAATCAAGTATAGGAAGCCATGTAAGAAGCCAAGACTAAACAATGGGATGCTTTGTTTACTGTGTGGATAATCTTAGCTTCTCCATTTTAAATCCAATAATGCTAAGAATAATTATGGAAATTTATTTTGCATGTGTGTGATTAAATCTTGAACCAGATGCATCTGCACTTGTAGCTTTGCTAGGTGGAATATCTGATTCTTTACAGTTGGTAGCTGTTATTTTTTATAGCTCCCCTGACACAAAACAAAAGAAAAAATAATCTTGGCATGTAATTAAATTTTAATTTGGCTTAATCTTTCCAAATCCTAAATTGTGACTGTTTTGTAGTACACATTGAGAGAAAGGGAGAGTAATACCAGCTAAGGCTGTAAATACTTTCTAAATTCTGTGAAATGTGGAAACCAAAGATTTCTTGAGACCCTTGCTTTTGATGGTCTGTGGCCATCTATGCTGGAGGGATGGCCAGAGCCTCTCCTGACCCTGCAGCCTGGTCCCTGGGGAAGCCACTGGCCAGGCTGGGATAGAACCTGGCAGCCAGAGCTGTGTCCTGCTGACGTGGTCTCCTGGCACAGGAGAGGGGCAGGGGCTGAGCCATCAGCAGGCTGAGAAATGAATGACTTGAACCATTCTGGTTTGTACATATGTAAAAACCAAGCATCCTGCTTCCCAGCAGAACAGCACCCAAATGAGCAGAGAAGCAGCTCTTGAAGCTTGTCCTTTGCTAAAATGGAGATATTTTTTGTTTATTTTTTGGAATGCCTAAGAATCTGCTGCTGGGAAATGTGTTGATCTCTAGAATTAGGACAGCAGACTTTAAAGACAAATGTTAAAACATATGGTCTGGGCTATAATTTCAGACTTTTTTTTGGGTTTGTAAATATGCAAGACTTGTGTTTGGGATTTGTGTCTGTCCTTATTTTACTTGTGTGAGTATGTATGTGTGTGTATATATATATATATGTATGTGTGTCTGACAGAATCAGGAATTGTGGTAGATCCAGGGGCCTTTGGGAAGGCTGTCTTGTACCAGCATACTCTCAATTTTTAAGTTTCCAGTATCTCAGGATCTCTCCCCAAAACGCAGGGAAGCTCTGTGAGTGTGTGGGTATCTGCAGGAATGCTGCAGTTGTGTCAGCCCTGATCAAATGCAGCTAATCCTCCTAGTGTGGACCCAGTGCATTCCAGTCAATGGTGGCAGGATTTTGAAGTCCAAGATCCACATTCTTTATCAGGCTACAGACACTGCAAACCCATAAGTCAGTGCTGTTAGTCTTTTTACAGTGTATTAGTGCAGCTATAGTTCTGAATTAGTAAGGCAGTTGTATTCAGCTTTTTTAATCTGAAATAATTATATTTGTTGGCCAGAATAATAATGAAACTATTCCATTATCCTTATTAAATTCCTTTACTCCTCATCACAGGCAAATATTTAGTTTTCCATGCTTTTTATTCTTTAATGTCTGTGATTCTGGTTCATGTTTGTTGTTCATGTAGGAGATGTGGATTAGGGATGAGGATGAAGCACATTGTAACTTAGAATCTTTGCAGGACTTTTATTATTATGGTTCTCATTTTTAATTTTGAAACAAATCTCAACTTGGATAAGCGATAATAATGAATTGACTTTAAATGGTAAAGAATGTGAATTGGATTGTTGCTTTTGCTTAATTTGAAATTGTACTTATTCCCACCATAAAAGAAATGGTGTGGTGGTTGTTGAAAGCTGTATTGAATCAGCTGTTGATTCTGCTGTTATCAGATTTCTGGTAGCTTTCACTGACAGTCTAACCCCTTCTATATTTAGATACAATTTATGTGATCATATCTTTAAGAGTCTTGTTTGTTCCTTCTGCACCAGTGTTTTCTTGTGGTCACTGCCATAGGGTGGATTCTGCCTATGACATCAACAGCTCATTTTGTGTGTCTTGATTATTTTCATTAATAGAAGTTTGAAGAATAGATGATATTAACAGAAATAAATTGCTGAGTCAGCTTTGTAATGAAAGCATCACTGGCTTCAAAACAAAAAGGAAAGGAAAAAGCCCACTCAACCACATTAACCAGTGTGAAATTGCATAACTGTGGACAACCTCAAAGTGTGTAGACTGCCATCCAGTTGTATCAGTAATAGTTTAACAGTAAATCTAGAATCTGACTTAATATTCCAAATTATTTAGGACAAATATTCTAGGAACAAATAAACCTACACCTTTATTTACTCATTTAAACACCACAAAACTTAATTTTGTTTTTTCCTTTCTTTGTGGGTCAGAGAGCTTCAAGTACTGCTTAAAAATCAAGCTACTCCTGGAGATGAGTGGGAGTTTTGTTGGTTTTTTTTTCTCAATGTTTAAAATTGAAACTGCAATTAAGTTTTTTATTAATGTACCCCATGTGTTATAATGTAAAGCTGCACCTGCTTTGTTTATAAGCTGGATTTGATTACTGCTAATGACTTTTTGCCTTCTTGATGCTATTATTAACTACAGTTTTGATGGTGTGTTTTGGGACTTTTTTTTCTTTACTCCTGTGTTTTTGTAAGTTTGTTCCTCTTATTTCTGTTGGAAATGAGGTAGGGGAACATTTGAGTGTGGATGGGTTGTCACAAGCAGTGCCTTCATCTCTGGATTACTGTTAATTTTCTGTCAATACACCCATATAGAAGATCTTAAAAAATGTTTGGTTGCACAGAATCATGTTAACTCAGTGTATATGGGAAGGATTGCAAATTACTCATCAGCAAAGTTTATTTTTACTTCTCCTGGTGAATGAAGGGTTGGAGACCCTGCAGGTGTGGAAGAAAGAGCCTGTACAGAAACCCTGGTGTAAGAGTTTGTCAGCTAAGTATCTAATTGTTATGTTATGGGAAGGCTTTGGTATTGTCAGCACTAGCAAGCAAGAGCTTGCAATTTTTTTTTTTTTTTCTCAAAATAGCAGTGGTTTTTTGTGGTTGTTTGGTTTTTTGTTGGTTTGTTTTTTGGTTTGTTTTTTTGATTTTTGGGGGGTTTTTTTGGTTTTGTTTTTTTTTATTTTTGGGGGTTTTTGGTTTTGGGGGGTTTTTGGTTTTGGGGAGGTTTTTGGTTGGTTGGTTTTTGGTTTGGGGGTTTTGTTTGGTTTTTTGGTTTGGGGGTTTTTGTTTGTTTTTTTGTTTTGGGGTTTTTTTTTCTTTTTTTTGTTTTTTGTGGGGTTTTTTTCTTTGTTTTGTTTTTTGGTTGGTTTTTTTTGTTTTTGTTTTTTGGTTGGGTTTTTTTGGTTGATTTTTTTGTTTTTTTTTTTTTTTTTTTATCATACAGCTTTCAAGCAGAGTTTTATAAGTGACCATTTGGTCTCTATCTGTATACTGTTTATCCAAGCTTAACCTTTGAAGTGGTATACATGTTAAGCAGGGCTATACTGTGTTACTTACAAAAATCCTGCCTAAAATTCCTAGAAACTCCTGGAGTTTTTTTTGGTTGCCCTGCCAGCTGCTGCTGAGGCTCTCCAAATGCCATCTTGGCGAGGTCGCTCCAGATGACCTCGGTGTAGTGTGATAAAAGACTATTTTTGTCTCAGCAGACGATATTATCTCACCATAACATTTTTGAACATTTCTGGCTGGATTGTTCTCAATGTTGGAGCTGTGCCTGGAGAGGGGACTGAAACACAATGCCTGCCATTCTCAATTGTGTGAGCTCTTGGGTTTGATGATGGGACTGTGGTGAGCAGGGTGGGAGTGGGGCATTAATTAGGCAGCTCCCAGCACCTGTAGCCTTGAGACTTAAAGTACCTCAAATATGTTTGATTTCTAAACCAGCTATTTGTGTATGTGTATATATGTTCATCTACTCTTCCATAAAAGAGCTATCTATGTACAGCTGCAAAAATACACATACATATTTTTTTTAAAATTGTATTTATGTATGGTCATTCTATCATCTTAAGATGGTTTCTCAGCTCTCCAAAGCCATTCCAGCCATGGCTCTCCTCTGAGTGGAAGTTTTCTAATCCTTGGTGCAGGCATGGAAATGGCAAGCAAGTGCCATTGGGTGATTTGCCCACAGGATTTTCACTGAGGATTCATTAAAGTTACTTAAGTTAGAAGTAATTTGCCTCCCTTGAGGGAAAATTCTGATATTTGGAATGTTTATCAGTCATCTGCAGAACGGAATGAACATAATTGGTGGCTAATTGTTTGCAAGAACTGTGAAATACAATTACGAAGAGTTAAGCTGAAACCAATTGTGTTTATGAAATCTAGCATAAGAAACACTATATTAATCCTGCCTCAGTACCAGGAAACACAATTAGTGTAATTAAGACTATCATATTGTAATTTTCTTGGCGACTCCATGCCTTGGCAGCCTCTTTGCCCTGCCAGGGCTGGAGCGGAGCGCGTTCCTGTCGGCGTCTTCTCCTGCCAGGAGAGCTCCAAAATGACTTTGTTTATTTGCCCTGTGGTGGGATGCTGCTGCTGGGTGGAAAAGAGCTCTAGCTCCTGCCTTTGGGTGGCTCAGTGGTGGGCACAGTGTCCTTTTCAGGCTGCTGTCTGTGCTGGCAGCCTGCAAGCCGAGGTTTGGGATCCTCCAGCTGGGCTCTTACCCAAGGCACTCCTTGGGCTGTGTTTGCTGCCAGTCCTGCCCTGGCAGCACTGGCCAAGCTCTGTCTCCATCCTTTGCCACACCAGGGGTCCCAGCCCTGTGTAGTGCACAGTGAGAGGCTGCCATTAGGGCAGAGTAAACAGAGAGTTGAGAATTGCAATTAAGCTCTCATTAGCATTTCATGCTGTACCACGAGAAGCCCATAAATAAATAGCTTTGTCTGTTGGTATTGAAACAAACTTAGGCATGTTTAACTTGGTGTCAGGAGCAGCGATCATAGATATCTCCATGCTGGTAACAATCACTCTTAAATCAGCTTGAATATACATCATTGATGGATTTGTTGTAGAACGTGCCCAGGTCAGGAAAAAATGAGTATGGTAACATAGTTGTTACAGTTTGTCTGTCACTGCTGTGAATGCACGTAATTAAGGGATAATCAGCATAATGCCTACTTTGAGCTCTTCTTAATGGTTTAATTGCTTCTGTGAGTTAAATAAACACTTTATGCTTATTTTACAAATTTTTCCCTGGGGAGCTTGTCACATGGAAGTGTATGTGCATGTATTTATTTTTTAAACATAAAGAATAATCAATTATTTAATTAAGCTTCTCTTGAAGTTCTCTTTTGGGATATTCTGTGTTCTTATGAGTTGCTCTGATAACTAATGTATCAGAATAGACTGGGTAATAGAGGTAATGAGTTCATCAGTGGAAAAATGAACATGCATGTTAATGTTATTATTCCAGAGTCATCTGTGTGCCCATCCTTTATGGACACAAGTGCCTGTGCACATTCTTCTGTCTTTTGTGAAATGCTTTAACAGTTTCAAGGGGCTGTGATGGCTGCAGAGGATGGCTGAGGGCTGTCCCCAGGTAAAGTGAGGCTCTGGGTACCAACTGGTTTGAAGCCTGAGCATATGCAGATGAGGTCTCCCTAGAGATTTCTCCAGGCTAAACAAGAAACTAATTGTTTTGATCCTTTTTTTTCTGTTAATTCTCATTCTGTTCATTTGTCTTTTTAAAGACACTTTATTTCATCGCATGTCACGTGTCCATTGGAACTGCCTGGAGTCTGCAGAAAATTTTCCTTCTTCTGTATAAAAGTCTTCATGTCATTTTATAAGATCATCTTCCCCGGAATACTTACAAGGGATATTCAGTATTTTTTTTTTATTACCTGCATTTCTAGATCCTGCTCTGCCAGGGTACAGTTCACTTTGAGTATTAGTGGAATTTCTCCTTACAAAAGCCAGAGCAGTGTGCAGCCTGGCTCCTTGGTGAGCTGGTGACCCTGTTCAACAGTGACATTATTTAGCACAGGAATTGAATGTTTTCCTGGTAAGTTTCTCAGCCAAGTAGTCTTGGTTTACAAAATACTTAGGGTACAGTGCAATTACTACATAAAGGTCTTCCTTTCCTTCATACAGGGGAATTTAATAAGTTTCTTTGAAATGGTTTAAACTGTTGAATTAATAAATACACTCAGTTAAGATGATGTTTAAACAATTCTGTTGTGACTGTCTTGTCACTTCACTGGTAGTGCAGGGCTAGGCTGTGGTCCCTGCTCCATTATGATGTTGAAAACACCACACTACACTGCCAACCTCACCCTGTTTTGAAGCCTGTGCTGTTGATAAACACCAGGGGAATCTCTCTAGGACTGTGAATGTTTGTGTGTGGGTGGTGCTGCTGTGCAGATCAGGGATGTTTTTGTTTATGACCAGAAGGGTGTAAGGACAGACTTCATACTCTGCTGGGTCTTGGAGCAGTGAGTGGCTTTGGATGAGCATATGAGCAGTGACTTTTAGTCGAGTTTTTCTCCTCCTCTTCACTCCAACAGCTTCTCTGCAAGTGAGGCTTAACTCTACAGAAAGGTGGGGGTGTGTTCAAAGGCTTTTCAATGTATTTATTGATGCCTTGTCTTCATTTGAACTACAGTCTTTTACATGTTCAAATAACAGAAGGTTATGTTTCCCTCAGGGTGAATCTAGGACTGAAATTGTGTTGTTGACAAGCACAGCAAATTGAACAAATTTCAGTTTTAAGGCCAACACAGATACCTGAGCATGAAATTTGGGTGCTCTGCTTTGAAGTGCATTATATACACAAAAGAAATTGTATTCTACAAGCTGATAAATGTCATTTTTCAACTGCTGCTCATTCACAGTTATTTCCATTCTATATGTAGCCAGAAAGGCCTATGCACAAAATGGGTTAAGTGAATTAGCAGTTGGCTCAAATAGCTACCTATGTCAGAAATAGATCTGTAGCTGTTTTCTAAGCCCAGTCTGTATAGTTCCAGTATAACTTCAATACTACTATTTCTCCTCTGCTTGCAACATCTCAAACCCCTTGGTTCATCATTTTAGGAGCTGTATGGCAAGGACCATTTTGAATATCCAATTTGGAGCATTATTCTTCTTGCTTTATTTTTACTGTTAAGATGGATGTGCCAGGCACACATAATGGTTAGTCTTATCTGCCTGGGTTTAGTGAGTTGCTAAAAACAGTTTGTGCAAATGTCTGGGCAATTTTAAATTGAACTTTTTATAATTAAAAATGTAATGAGAGTCATTAAAGCAGCAGTGATTCTGTTCTAAGTACAAATGCAGTTAGAGGCTGAAAAATTGCCTTTCAAACCAGATAGCCCTTAAAAGCTGTCAGCATGCAGCACTGCTGATAAGGAGCATAGGGCTCTTTATAAGCCCTGCATGTTTCCACATGGGTTTTGCTGGTGTTTTCAACAGTTTGGAGCAGAGGCTGCTCTCTCCACAGATTTCCCACCCCCTCACTAAAAAGTGACTCTTGCACATGTGTGTGGAGCTGACATTCTGACTCCCTCTGGAGAGAGCTGATGCTTCCCCCCATGAGAAGTGCCTGGGAAATGTGGCCAGAGGAGTTGTGTGCTCAGTGGGGTGAGAGCACTGCTGCCATCCAGGGACAAGACATCCTCCAAGCTCCTCAACAGGCAGTGGAGCAGGTTTGCCCCCTTCAGAAGGAGTTTCAGAGCACATAAGTGAACTGCATGCTCTCATTCATCTTCCTTTTGAAGAGTATTTTTGAGTAAAAGAGGGAAACTACATGCTGCAGGTCTGAGAGTGTTGGCCAGAGTAACATCCCCCAAACATGAGGGGCTGTAGAGAATCATGCTCAATATTTTAATTGTATTTTTCTGGACAGAGATAAAGTGAAAATAGTATTTTATTCACAAGTGTCGTTTTATTTGGTTTGCTGGCATCCACCAGTGCTGTTTCATTGTACACAAGGAGCTATTTTCTGACCCTTTCTGAGTTCTTTCTCTTCTGTATTTTACCTGTGAATTACTGTGTCTTCCAGTATGTCTAACCTACATTCAAACCTTTATTTTTATCGTGTCTCAGAAGCTGGATAATGGTTCTTTAGCCTTGTTGTGGATGTGCTGCTACTCATAGAGCTTTCAGTTCAGTAGAGTGACTGTTCTGTCTTGTACTGCTCTGAAGTGCTTTTCTTCCTTGTGATTTTTATATTAGTAGGAGACAGTTTTTACTGCTGAAAACAGCGGTTGTTTTTGACTTAAGAAAAATTGTGGTTTGATACAAATGACCTGACCTGGTGGAGGGCTGCTGCTGAAAGACATGACCTCATGATGTCCTCTCCACCCTTTACATCATTTCCCACTGTTTCCTTTGCCTGGTGCTGGCATTTGCTTGACCCATTAGCCTGGTCAGGAAGGAAAAACTGATCTTCTGCCATTTAGTCTCAACTCCCACAGTTCAGGAGCAAAAAAGAAGAGGAGGAGGTCAGGAGGAGGAAGAAATGAGAGTGATACTTCCACTTTAGTGGCATTAGCTCACAAACCTATTTATTCAGTCACTAATTATGCACCTTGGTAGGAAAATTATGAACTAATGTGAGTTAGGAACATGAGTTGCATATTACAGGGGTTAGAATACAAGAAAGCCACTTGTTAAATTATTTTCTTTAGTTTACAGATGGTTTTAAGTGCTTGTTGGGTGTGTGTGCCACAGGCTTTGGGTGGTTGTGAGGCATCATCACCATGGGCACCCCAGAAGAGTCTCTTGTCTGTGAGACCCTTTTTATTGGTTTTTTTTTTTCCCATATGCTCTTGCTGTTGGGCTTTTGAAACCCAGCCCATAAAGAAACCATCCATTATACTTGTGTCACCTCAGGCTTCTTTCTGCTGGAACTAGGACTGATCATCTGCTGAACTGCCCAGAAAGAAATGGAAAATGCAGATGCCTGAGGGGCACTTGAGCTGAGGAGATGCTGGGCAGTCAGATGTCACTTCAGTCCTGTGAAGATCTGTTGGCAGGACTGTGCCTTTTCTTTGAGTTATCTGTGAATAATTTAATTTACTTTCAAAGAAAATTGCAGACACTTGTTGTGAATCAGTAAATTGAGAGGTGCACAAAGGGATTATCCTTGGAGTCCTTGCTCCTCCCTGGCCCTCAGCTCAGGAGCTCTTTCACTAAAGGATGCTGTGTGGAGAGGAAATCTCTCTGATTTCAGAGCAATATAAATTCCAGGAATAGTGGCCTCTCTTTCTGTTGTTTGTCTCATTCTTCTGTCCAAATACCAGGGGAATCACAGAGTCTTTGGACTTCAGAGAGATTGGCACATCTTATTTCACATTCAGATGAGGAATGCCAGTTTGCCCTGCTCTAGATCTTCCTGCCTTGCTTGCTACTTGATCTGCATGTTTTGTACTTTGCTGTATCAGTGCATCCATTCTGCAGGAAACACTTGTGGCTTCTGTACCTGCAGCATTTTTCCACCCTACAAGTCAGCTTTGCCACCTTGGCAGCTGTAAGTGAGAGTGCACATCCTGGTTCAAGCCTTGGGGTGGAATCTGTGATAGGCATTCTGCACCCCCAGTGTGCCCCTGCAGCTTCACAGGCTGACCACAGCTGAGGGTCTGTGACCATAAAAATGCCTTTTTTCTTGGTCTGTGCATGAGGCAGAGAAGCAGCATAGAAGGACTAAATTGATGCTTAAGTATAAACACTTGTACTGTCTGTGCAGGTTGTGGGTTTTACCCAAAAGCTCTATAAAAGTGAAAATTTGGGAATTTCCAGTTTGGGAAACCAAGTGCGAATTTTGTCCACTGAAATAGATGTTTCCATTTGTCCTTGAATGAGAGCATCTCAAAAATACACATCCAAATAGATTTGCATATCTGGGAATTAATTTTTCTTTCCACCTGGCTGTTTCCCCTTCTCTTTTTGAAGTTTTTGCTACAGCCTGAAAACTGGAAGTCTTGTTGAAGTGTCTTCTTGAAACCAAGGTGGGTTTTTTTGTGTTTCTTTCTTAGTGTCAAATATCACCATCAGCTTCATTTCACCATTGCACATGCTTTCCTATCCTGTTAGGCATTGTGCTGTATCTGCTGGAAGCAGAGGGTTTTGTTACCTGGGGACAAAGAGAGGCTCCTTCGAGGTGTCTGCCAGCAGCAGGACCCAGCTCCCCACCTGGCCTTGCACACAAAGGGCCACTGTCCTCAGGGTTTGTCTGTAGCTGCACAGTCTGAAAGCTGAGCTCTGGGGGGAAAACTGACACAAATTCCACATTTGCTTTGTAAGCTGGCGGTTTCAAAGGCACTGCACCTGGAGCCTGGTTTAAGACATTATTGTACTAGTTACTATCTCAGTAGACTTAAGACTTGAAATGACTTTGTAAGAGGAAATGTATTTGGTCCAACATCAGCCTCAGGTGTGACAAGAGGATAGTAAGCAAAGACTAAGCTTGAGCACTGGGATGTTCCATTGGCTTTCAGTCTGTGAGCAGTGATAATCGTTTACTTATTTCCATTCAGGGATTTATCAAGGGGAAGAGGATGATCGTATTTGTCTTTACTTAAGCTTTAAGTTGAAGCCTGAGGTGGTGATAACTTCTCAGCCTCTGGTGTGTTTATGCTAAAACCTTGGTCAGCACTATCCTTGCTCTCAGCCAAGGCTGCAGAGACACTTGGCACATCTCTGTGTTACCAGTGGGCAGTTGCCCTAGTGCCAGAACACATTGTGATTTCCAGTGAAAAATACATACATGGCAGGGAGAAACGATTTATTTTGACATTCCTTGAAGCACAAACAGCTGCGCTCAACCTTTTTTTTTTTTTTTAAAAGCACAGTGGCATCTCCCTGGATAATCAGAATTACAGCTGAGCATGAACAGCAGGGCATAGTTCTGTGCGGAGTCACTTAGTGAAGTGTTGCAACACAGATTCTGCGATGTGAAACAGCTGTATTCATTACTAATAGAGCAATTTGACAAAACACCAACATGGCTTTTTCCCACAATAACAGATGTGTGGAGCAGGCTGCCACCCCCTCCCCAGATTGCCAGCATCTGTGCGTCATGTCATGCTCCGAGGTGCGGCGTGGCCGCAGCGCCTGCCAGAGTGGATGCATTTATTTTATCCCTGTGATGAAATACTTCTGTTGTGACTAATCGGGATCCATCGGCTGGAAAATTTTAACGGCTTGGAAGAAAATCTTTCTGCCTTGTTATTACTTATTACTTAATAATAGTGTTTTGTGGATGCAAGTGTATTGTAGCTCCCCGACGCACGTCAAGCACATTTGAACTTCCTCCTTTTTTTCTTACTGTCAGCTGCTAAACAGGCAGTAAAGGATTTGTAGCCCACTATACACCTCTCAGGTTCTCCCTGAGAGCAGTGGAGCTGTTGCTTAGCTTGCAGATGGGAAAATACATATTACAGCCAAATAACGTGAGGTTGTAGACAGTGAGAGTCCATTTCCCTTCCTTCTCCGCCTACATAAGTCAATTTGTTTATTCCATGTTTAAGTTCTCAGTAGAAGCACCTGTGATTACAATAACTTGTTTACAATTAAACTACAGTATCATAGGGGCCACCTAAACATACTAAATAGAATCAGAAAGCTTTTATTGCTTTTGGGAGGTCATTGGCCTTTGGAGTAAGAGGAAGGGAGGAGGGAGAGCAGCAGGGACTGTATGGAGAGCTGGGGAAGACACGTGGCTTCAGATGGTTCAGAAATAGAGTTTTGATTTATTTCTGTTATTTGTTAAAAATATCTAACAGTCCTTGTTGAAATGCAAGGTATTGAATAGCAGAATGTGATCATGGTTACTTTTTTAGAAAATAGGATACTTTTCTCTGGGCATCAAAGCAGAGAGGACTATTCCATTTCCCATGTGCCTGCAGTAATGTTTGGTTTTTTTTTTCATCTGACTAACATGTTAAGTTGCTCAATTTCTCAGATTTTTTGGGTTTTGGAGAGATTTCTCAGATATTTGGTTTCCATTTGGTCTTAGAAGCAAATAATTCCAAACCCCTGTTTTTGTATTAGCCTACCAATAGTTGTCAGTAAGTATTTCACTTGAGAAATTAAATGAAGAGCACAGAATGTGAGAAATCCCATGGAAGCTGAAAATGAAATAACCGAGACAGTTTTACTTCAGGTACAGTTGTTAGTCCGAGTGTCATCAAAGACATCCAGTGTTTCATGTAACTCCAGGCAGTCACTGGGGCTGGATCCAGCACCTCGGTTCCCTCCAAAACAGGAAGAGCATCCCAAGGGGTGTGTTGGGCAATCAGAGGCATGGAAAAGGGTGTTCATGGGCACCTCAGAATCTGAAAATTTGGTGGGATGGATCTGGAATAGGGCCTTTACAAAGAGTTGGTTTGTGTGAAGCAGTGGAAGACTGAGAGCACAGCCAGAAGGAGGAGGCTGGTCTAGACACAGGCACTTCATTTTCTAGAGAGGTAAGGATGTGCTTGTCATACTCCATCAGTTAAGCACAATACAGTTAAGGTGTAAAGCACATTTCTTGCACATGCTGATAATTTTAGGGGCCTTTGCTAGCATGTGGTATTACAAAAAAAATCCCTACTTAGTTACTTGTAAAAAAATCTCGAGAGTGCAAAGAGCTTTCCAATGTGGACTTTTTGGGCAGCCCAGCTCTTGCTGAAACACACATTTTGTGTACAAAGGCAGCAGTTTCAGGCAATCACAGCACATGGGGATGGGGATGGTGCTGGTGGGATGCTGGGGGTTGTCTGGAATAAGTGCTCCTGTGGCTCTGGGAGATGAGCAGGACAATACCCAGGCAGAGCCCTGGGCACATCAAACACGATGCTGCTTTCATCACAGCAGCCCAAATCACTATCGTCAGCCAGACATGCTCTTGGCACAGAAATGCAAAAACCTTTGTCAAAAGGGGGGCTGAAAGAAACTGTCTTTCAGCATGGTCATTTTTCCCTCATCTTGAGCTTTTTCAGCAGATGTTAATAAAGCTCTAATAAAGCAAATATTTGTTAACAAAAAAAAAAATCCCTAACTTGATACTTGGAAGCAAAATTATGTGAAAATATTTTTCTGGTTATTCCTGCTTGCAGGTTTTATAATTTAAATTATTTTTTTGTGTTCAGGTTTCCAGGATAGCTCACCGCATTCCTTCAGTAATGTGGCAAAAATGTGTCCTTCAAACTTGTTAACCAACCCTAGGCTTCATAAACACCACTGAGGAGACAAAAGTATGTTGTTTCGAAACAGGACAGAATCAAACACAACCCATTCATTTTAAAGTTAGCTAGAGAAAGCAGGGAATGCCTGCAAATGGTCTTTCATGTTTTGGTCTAGAGACCTGCTTTCAAGAAGGAATATGAGTCAGCTGGACCAGCCATCATGGTAAATCCATACTTGCAGGAGATGCTTTGAGTCCACTGAGGTGCTGGGATGAACACATTTCTGTCAGAGCTGCCTGCTTCACAGTGTTGTCAACCTTTTGAATGTATGCAGAGTTTTAATGGGAGAGTGTGTGCAGCTGGAAAGCAACATCTGTGATGCTCTAGTGTTTTCTTCTGATGTCCAGCTGATGCAGATAGATGCATAGCTATGGTTGTCTTACTGCTGATTTATTATCCACATGAGACCTTGAGAGTTGAAGGCTTTGCTTTTCTTTGAAAGTGTACTGTTTCTTGCATATGCTTTTTTAAACTTCATTTAGGGCTTTGTCTACTGTCTGTGTTTTGTTTCAGCCTTCTAATAAGCTGATTTAAATTTACATCCTAACTGTTCTATGACAATGTTTTTAGAACAAACCCTAAATAGTTTAACGTAAACATACGTGAACCAGAAAATCCATATTTTCCTTTATTTTTCTGCCAAATGTTATGTGCATTTCCTTTTAAAGTATAAGAATTCAAACAGTAACAGTTGCTTGACTTGGAGCATAAGCTGGTAATGAGATTGTTAATAACACAATGATATTAAAAGTAAGGAAGTTAGACTGCAGCAGTTAAGTCCTTTTATTACTTGTCTGAGGTTTTCCTGTGTTAAGGACATCCATAGACCTCTGAAACTTTCTTTTTCAAAGTGAGGTTGGTTTCTACAATTCCTTCACATCATGTTGAGTCTATAAGCTGTAAGCTAATGGATCATGATCTGTATCTCTGATTGGTTCAAAATACAAATAGAGGATTGAAATGCATACTTACAGATTCATGCAAGTAATAAAAATCAAGGATTATGGTTTGCATTGAAGGAAAAATGCATCTGTTAAGTCCAGCATCAGAATACCAGACATTCACTTAACATTTGTGGGTTTATTTACACCTTGGATTTTCTTTTTCCTTCAGATGCTTGTTATAACCTTAAAAAATGAAGTTTTTTTATAACTGTGTGCCAACAAATACTTTATTAGTGACTGACCTAAATCATTAGACCAAAGGAGTAGAAAATGAACTTGTTGGCAAAGCTCCTCAGTTTGTCTTGTTGGTTCAAGATTTCTTGTGTTTTGTGAGGGAGAGCTGAAAAGAGAGAATGTATCAACATTTGTAATGTTTTACATGCAGTATGTGGGGGTGGATGAGCATGCCACAAGGTCGGTTCCACACTGTATATAGTACAAAAATATATGAAATATTTTATTTGTACTGAACCAGTCTGTGTAACAGCCTTGCAAGAGATGAGTGAGAGCCCCATTTCTCTTTAATAAGGCAGTAAATGGATATTGCCTTAAGATCATGAAATGGTTTTGGGTTGGAAGGGATATTAAGATCATCTTGTTCCACCCCCTGCTGTGGGCAGGGACACCTTCCACTATCCCAGGTTGCTCCAAGCCCCATCCAACCTGGCCCTGGACACTTCTGGGGATCCAGGAGCATCCACAGCTTCTCTGGGCACCCTGCCCTCCCAGTAAAGGGACTGTGTAATGTCTCAAGCAAGAGAAAGGTATCTTTCTATCATAAAATTTTGTCTATACCTTAGCAGATTATATATTATGCTAACGGTGATCTCAGTGTCATAGACCCTAATCAGTGCATCTAAAAAACATCCCTTGTTTGCTTAGACTTGTGTCAAATGGTTTTGGTACCTGTGGGGATTCATCCTCCTGGTGAAGGGACAAGAGCAAGTTTTTGTATCCTTTATTTGTGAAAATAAAAGTCTACAAATGTTAGTTGTGTATGAAATAATTCTGTCTTCAGCAGTCAGTTCATTTGAATGAGAAGTTGATTCATGTGCAAGTTCTTTGATAATCAGTAATAATATTCATCCTTCTTTAATAAAAATTTAGAAATAATACTAAAAGTGTTAAGGCTTCTTCTCCAGTTCCTTTGTGTGTTAATGCTAATAATTTTCAGTCTTCAAATCTGCTTCCAACCTCAGGCTGTTGGTTGAATTTTGTGACAGCGCTGTGTAGAATTGTGTTCTCACTTTCCACTCTTTGGGTGAGTAGTGAAAATTAAGGATATAATTTCATCTGTGTGGGGAGATTTTTATAAAAATCTTAGAAATATTTTATGTCTGCTTAGACATAAAAAAACCCAGCACATCCTACCTGAGTGCCAGCAGACCCACTTGCCTGTCTGTGCCCTGGTGGTGCAGACTGCTTGCAATTGGTCTTGTAGCTCCTCTTTTGTGAACTTATGAAATCAAACATAAAGCTGTGCCTTAACTGCACCTGTTTCACTGGGTGTGTTATGTGGAATGACATATTGCAAAGGTATCCCAGCAGGCGGGTTCACGTTACCTGAAATCCGAGCTGATTATTAGATACTGCAAGACAAGCCAGGTTAAAGTATAATTTTAGCTGCTGCTCTAACAGTGAGTGACCCAGAAAGACTTTCTAAAATCTCAGCCTCTTGATGCTTTTCCATGTTGTCTTTGTAATCCTGCATGTAGCATTGTCTGTTTAGCTTTCATTTCTCTCATCACAGTTTTGATTTTGGGACTGTGCTTTTTAATTTTTTTCAATCTGCACGTAGTATGAAGTACACAGATTGCCATGAAAATAATGTCATGTTAATTAAAACAAAAGGGAGCTTGAATGCCTATTGAACTCAGGTTTCTGAGACTTCAGGTTTTTCTCTTCCATTAAACACCTCTCCATGTAAATAATAATGTGCAAAATATTGTATTGTACCTTAGAACAGCTTGAATATATGGATTATTTTGGTAAACCACATTTGCAGACAGTTCATACCAAATCCAAACTGGGACCAGTCTATTTCCATTGCTCTCCAGTTAGACATCCCACCCACAGGCTGCTTCAGCTGGGAATGAAGAGCACAGTGTGCTGTGTGATGAGAGAATTGATCCATTCCTGGTTCTCCACAACGTGATGCCCACCTGTGCCCAGAGCAGCCCCTCCCTTGATTTCTGTATCCCAGCTTTCTCTGTATCTCACAGACATTTTGAATGTAATTTAGAGACAGAAATTGTTTTGCCTGGTGTGATATTTGGGCACTAATCCCAAGATGTGCAACGTGGGCGAGAGGTGATGGAGCTCTTGGTTCCTCCTGGCACAGAGGGGACTTCAAATGTTTCATTTCCCGAGGGTGCAATCAAATAACTTTAGAAAAAGGTGCTGGTACCACCTTCCTTCTTCCTGGGAGCAGTTTGCAGTGACTGAGCCAACTTTGTTCAAGAATACAGGTGACATTGGTGCAGCTGGTGGCTGAGCAGGGAGAATGCTCTGCCATAGCAAGGAAGTCACAAAAATTAAAAATTGTTCCTGGTTTCTCTTTCAGTTGGGTCACTGGTCACAGTGGAAACCACAATACATGGAGTCTTTTCCCCCAGTTAATAGCAATAGTGAGGATTAGTGCACATTCAAGCTTTTATTTCCACTTCATGTGCTCTGTTATTTTGCTGTGAAATGGAATATGTTGATTTCAAAACCTTTCAGACCATCCTTATTTCACAATGTTTTATCTACATGGACACAGATTATTATTTTTGCAGTTACTTTTGCCCTGATGCTGAAATGATAGTGCTTGAGCATCCAAGGAATTCTAAACACGGAGTGGGGACAGTTCCTAAGAAAAGCACTCTTGCTATGATTTTCTGTAAAAGCAAAAATTCCTTGGATATTTGCATAATTGTCATAACAATTTGCATAAAATCTCTTCTGAATTCTGAAATCAGCTTTTAAAATAAATGCAGAAATACCCTTTTATTTACCAAAGAGATGAGGTGTTTGGTAACCAAT
Source organism: Muscicapa striata striata (assembly GCA_030060385.1). Lineage (NCBI taxonomy): Eukaryota > Metazoa > Chordata > Aves > Passeriformes > Muscicapidae > Muscicapa > Muscicapa striata. The sequence goes on from JAREIS010000115.1 coordinate 1,721,483, forward strand.
CTGCAATTACAAAAGGGCACTCAAGTGAGGCTGCTGAATATTTAATTTGCTTAATGTACAACTGCCACTGTTAATAGCTTTGACACAACTAAAAGCTTTGCTCATTCAAAAGGCAACAATTAATAAACAAGATTAATTTTTAAATTAATTATTTATTTACCAGAGGAAAAGCCTTTTGTGCTTTTTAAAAAATAGCTAGACAATTATCTCCTTGGTGGGAATATGCAGAAGTAAGTGAGTGTCTTCAAAAGGTGTTTGCATACTTATTTCCATTTTTAAGAAGTACAAGTGATTTAATTTAAATAGAATTCAGGGGGAATAATTTAGCTTTAAATTATTTTCCTATATGAAAACACATTTATGTATTCTTTAGTTCCACTTGCAGGAAGAGTACTGCTGAGGAGGAGAGGGCTGAAAACTCAGCAGGTTTTTTTTTGTTTGGGGTGTTTTTTAATGTTTGAAAAAAGCATCATCAGTTCTAATTACTTTTTGTGGGGAGCTCCTTGGGTGATTTTATTGTTTGTTTGCATTTCTCTCCCTCCAAAGATGCCTTTCCCAGGGGCCTGTGGCAGGATGGAGACATCCCACAAAGATGCCATCAAGCAGCACCTAGGGGATTTTTGGCCCTGGTGTTTTGCTCTTTGCAGGCAGCTTTGTCACAGAGATTCTTCTGACATCCAGCAGCTCCTGGGAGTTGCCTGTCCTCCTGTGTCATGCTTTTACCAGGTTGCTTTGGAAATCTTTCTGCTGCTGCATGTGCAGGATTTTTGCAAATCAGTCTGCCTTGTGGCTCAGGAAAAACAGAAAACCTAACAGAAGGGTTTTGTAATTAAAAATTGAATTTTTTTGACATGCATTAAGTATTCTTGCTGAGCAAAATAAATGTCCTCTATGGGGCTCTCCCAGCTGGAACAGGTTTATGCACATGGATATCACAGGTTAGTGCTAACCCAGGATAGACAACTGGTAACTTCATACATTTTATGATTAAAAGAAATAGTGTGACCTTTTAAAACAGCACCCTGATGGAACTTCTGCTTTACAAAACCAAAAATCATCATCTCGTGTCTGGTCAGAGACACAAAACAGGAGAACCTTGGCCTTGGAGAAACTGCTGATCAAAGACTCATTTCCAAATTTGTTTGAGTTGCTCTTGTCTTGTGACACTTGAGAAGGGGTCTGGTTTGTTGGAGTGACTGGAAGTCTGAATGCCTGGTTTATTTAGTAACCACTGACCCAGTAAACATCCCCTGTAGTCAGATGAAGCAGGTGCCTCTTCTGTGCAGCCTGTGTGTGCAGGGGGAACCTTCTACCACTGGGGTGGAACATTTTCTTTGGATAGAAGATGCCTCAGTGCAGTCAGAACACTTTCCTGGAGGAGGGTTTTTTGTTTTTTAAATCCTGCGATCACTTAGAGCACCTCTTCTCCCAAAGTTTAAACTCCTCACAGAATTACAATGGAAGTAAATTTTCAGAGTTTAAGTTGAAGGTTATTTATGCATTAGTACACTGGCTTGTGTTGGAAACATTTCCATGCATTAAGAAACTTGGGTACAGAAAAATGCATCTTTATATACAGGAGTAATTGAACAAATGTTACTGGGATCAGTCTCAAGGGGGTTGCTTTTTCACATATTTAATGTCAAACTCTTAAACTCTCTGGGTCTTAGTCTGGTCTCTACCCCATCATGTGAAATCTGATTTTAAATTGTAGTACATAACATTTATGTACAATATTCATGTAGTTGTAAAGACTTTTTTTGGTTGATGCAGTTGAGGACCTCAATAATCAGTGAAGTATTTCTGAGGAAGGAGAAATATTTGTGTGACAGTAACAGAGAAAATCCCTTTTTTTTAGTGGTTGCAGAAGAGACTCTTAGCAAAGCCCACTCCTCCCCAGCCCTGCAGGATGGTTTCTCCAGCTGTTTCCTGAGCTGTGAGTGCTCCAGTGGTGCTCAGGCAGAAGAGGATGGACACAACCACAGCATGGACAGGGCTCCTGGGTGGAGGTTTTCAGCCTGTGCCACTCCTGGTGGTGTTCTCCTACCACCTGCAAACTGTTCCTGGCTATCAGCTGTTACTTGTTAAGAGCTTTTTTTGTCATTTGGACCCTATTTGTTACTAAAATTGGTACATGGCCTGTAAGATTAGTTTAGATAATTTTATAATACAAATTCCTTCAACATCTATAGACTTGTGCCTGATTTACTGCAGTGTGGTCAGTCCCCAGATGGTAGAGCATGGTTCTCTAAAGCCCTGAAATTATCTGATTATAATGATTTTAATGCTGATCATGAGTAGCAGTGGTACAAAGTATCCAGCTATACTTTTGAGAGCTTAAAACGATCTTTCTTAATAGGCTTTCTTACCAGCAGTCTTAAAATCAAATAAAGCAAAAACAATTTCACTGTTCAAAGATGAATGCAGGCTGGATAATTTTTATCCAGTGGACTTCATTAAATAACTGTGTGCTGTTTGATCATATCAACAGTGACCTGCCAGGTTTAGGAGCTCTTGCTAATGGCAGGAGTATTTAGAAGCAATGCTTTCAAGAGAAAAGTTGATTTGCCCACCCTGTTTACCCTACATCAGAGGAAAAGTGAGAACATGCAGGATTAAAGTTACAAAAATGAAATTTCTCAAAGATTCTTAGACTTTCCTTGGTACTCTGATGCATTCCTGTCTTTTTTGTATAAATAATTCATGCAGTATTAGTAAGTGTTGAAACAAATAGTGGCAGAAGAAATTTCCAGGTGTTTTCTACCTGATATTCCTCACATTCTTTTCATGCCTGGTGGGTTCATAAGAAACTGGCTGCCATGTAATTAACAGACCGTAACTCATTTAACAGACATGGGTAGAAACCTTGTACTGTGTAAACTTTCCTCATTATTATGGTACATTTCATGCTGTTTGCATGTCTTTGTTTTTTAATTCTTGTATTCTTAAGAGGCTTTGGTAGGCAGCACTCTCCAAGCTTATATGCATCATTAAAGCTTTTTCCTGCAGAATTAAATCATAGAATTATTTAGGTTAGGTGGATCTCCAAAGGCCATCCCCAAAGCCAAACAGAGCAGGTTGCTCAGGGACTTCTCCAGCTGAGTCTTGAACATCTCCAAGGATGGGGATTCCACAGCCTCTTTGGGCAACCTATCATTTGATCACACTCATGGTGAGTGAACTTAAAAAAAAAAAAAAAAAAACAGTCCTCATTATATGTGATTGCAATTTCATGTGTTTGAGTTTGTCTGTTGCCTCTCATCATCGTGCTGTGCACTTTGGAAAAGAGTCTGGCTCCATCTACTCTGTATCCTCAGTAGTAATGGGTTTTCCTTTAATTACAAAAGCTATTTTCTCCATCTGGACAAAAGCAGAATTGGTAGTTAAACCCCAGGCTGTATTTCCTTGAAGACCTTTCTGAAGTTATACATCACAAATTCCCAGTCTGATGTTTTGAAGGTGTGGGTTGGAATGTGGGTGGTTTTCCATTCCAGTTACAGCTGATCTGCTTCTGTCCATAAATATTCAACAATTCCATTCAAGAATATTTTAAAATGCTTTCCACTTAGCAGCATTGTGCATTTTGTGTTCTCAAACTTTTAATTTGGCAAGTCAGATTCAGACACCTACCCAGAATTGTCGACAAGGCTGCAGATTAAATTAAGGTGTAATGACCTGGCAGAAGGTCCTGCTGTGTTCTGCTGGGGCACCTGCCCAGTGCCAGCTGCATTTGGTAACCAAAGGGTTCTCTGTGTTGTTCTGCCCCATGGAGGCTGGGATTCAGTGGTGTTAAAACTGGAAGGTGAATTGGAGGAAAGTTTCCAAAACGTCACCAAAGATCGTGTGCTTTTCAAAACGTGCTGTTCTTCTAACCAAGCAAAGTTCATTTATCATTTACACCTCAAAGATGGGGTGGAGTTCAGCCTTGTGTGCCAGCTGACAACACTGGAATGATAAAATTAATCAAAAAAACTTGGATGAATGCTTCAGTGCCTCTGTGCAAAGGGAGCATGTGGGCTTCTGCATTTAGTGCAGCATTTCTACCATTCTGTATTTTTAAGCTACACACAGTACATGTAATTCCATACTTGTGAGATACTGTGTGTGCCTTTGTGGGTTGGTCAGGTTTCTGAAGTCTGAGAATTACATGTGTTCAGGATCTTGCTGGATCAAACTAATTGTGTGTATTTATGAAAGTGATTGACAGGCTCACTTAGCGTGCTAAAAATAATGAGGCTCCTCAATTTATTCAGCAGGAAACTTGATATTCCTTTTCAAAAGAAGAGCAATGCTGTTGTTTAAAAAAGAAATGTGATGGCATGTTATTACTTGTGGATATGTTGTTGTAAGTCTGAGTCGTGAGGCTTGCAACAGCTCTCAGCAGATCACGTACCTTCTCGTGCCTGAATAAAGAGAGATGTGCTGCCTTGGAATTCCCCCAAACAGATTTCATCTCGTAATTTCCAACAATTTGTGGTGTCTTCTTTGAATATTGTTTTCCATTGTTCATTGTTGAGCCATTCCTGCCTTTAAACCCAGAGGCTGTTTCATCTCAGTGGCAGATCATCACCTCTGTGTGCCACACAGCGTTTAGTGGCTGTGTTCCTGTGGAAAAGGAGAAGCTTTACTTCCCTACCCTCTCTTCTTTTTGTATATTTTGGGTTTCTGAGCAGTTTTTGAAAACAGTTGTTTTTGAGATGGGGAAGATGATGATTGGTTTTAGTGTGTCTTTTTTATAGCCAGGCGCATCGTTTCTAGTCCTCAAAGATGAGGAACAGGCAGAGTTGAATCTTGTACTGAAATAAGGCTTGAGGTCTAATAACTTAGTATCTCCATGGCCAAAAAATGATCACTTGGTGCTCAGACGTGTCTTCTTTCATGTGCAGCTTACTTCTTAGCTGAAGTGCAGTAGCATCTAAATGCAGAGGATGGATAATTTAGGTCTTTGCATATGTGTCTAAATGCCTGGATTTGCCCTGGAGTAAATTCTCAGTGTTCAAGTGTCGAGGCTCAGTGCCTGGCCTAAGTTAACCTAATTTGAAGAAGAGGGGAGTAAAATGAGCTGGAAAAATATAACAGGGAGAGGAACTAGGTAACCTTGCCTGTGAGGCAGGCTATTCATGTAGAATAATCTGAATTTTTCCCCCCCCCCCAACCTTTCCCCTATTTCTGTGTAGTAGCCTGATGGTAAAGGGCTTTTCCCAGAGTTATTTTCTGTTTGAGTTTAATGTCAGTGTGGAGATTAAAGATGTTTGTTTTCCATTGGCTTAGTAAGTCTAAATCCAGCCTTTGAAGTCAGGTCATTTGAGATTCTTTAGATGAAAAATCAACTCTTTATTTGGTAATCTACCCAACACCCTCAGATTTCAAGCTTAAATAAAATGCTGCCTTTGCTACAAATGATGTCAGTATTGCCTGAGGTTTGTTTAAGCAGAAAGCTGAAGTCAGCTTGAACAAAACTTGGCAAAAGTGGGATGTTTTATTCATGTGGATGATTTGAATAATGTCCCAGAGTTTCCATGGTATAATTTTGTTGTACTTAATGTTTAAAGAGACCCCCATCCCCTTCATTTAGGGAAAGCCCTTTGGTTGGGATTCATGTTTAGGCTTATGGTGAGTGGTGTATTATTGCTGTGTAAATACAGACTTTTTCCATACGTACAAGCTCTCCTAACATTTATGGAGCTCTGCTGAGGGCTCCAGGGCAGTACCTGAGAGACGTGGTGCTGCCAGCAGGCAGCCTTGGAAGCTGGGAGGCAAATAAAAAAAACATCCCATGAGTTTCAGGGTTCCCACTTACCTTTTCCTCCTGCTGCTCCTTTGCACAATGCCTTTTAAAGATTCAGAGAAGGAATTTACCCCCTTCATTGAATGAGTCAAGGAGCTCATGGAAAGGTTATTCTCGAACTGGGGTGTATCAGAGTAGAAAACTGCTCCTGCTTTCACTCTGTGCTTCTCCCCTCCTAAAACCCCAACAACAGACAAACCAAAAACCCACCTCCAGCCCAGCTGCTGACTGAAATGGGGTCAAGCATCAGATTCAGAAGACGACATGGGATCATGCTGATGCAAGAGCTATGCCCCTTTGTAGCAGTAGTGTGTTCAAGCAGGGCTGTTCTCATGGATTTTTGTAGTTTTGAGGGTTTTCTCTCAGAATCTGCCACTCCATTAATCTATTTGAAGCAGGACGTTTGATTAAGGATGTAGAAGTTGTGGGTCTCTCCGTTAGGGCTGAGTTAGTGAATTCCACAAGTTCAAAATAGCAATAGTTAAGATGGAGCACACGTCGGGCAGAGAAAAGCTAATTACTTCCATTGATTGCTTGGAGGCTTGGTGCTGTGTGTCAGAGTCTGTATTGCAGAGACCTCTCAGCATCCTGCTGCAGGAGCTGATGTTGTAACTACAGGTGGGGTGAAGCCCTGGCTCTTTCCTGCAGGGATGAGAGGGGGTGCAGACATGAACCTGCAATTCCCCTGCTCTCACCCTTGCCAGAATGGGTGACAGGAGGCTGGTGAGGGTGTGTGAGCATCTCTGTGCCCACCTGAGAGGCAGATGTGCTCAGGAGAGGCAGAATCTCTCTGTGCGTTTCTAGGGAAGGCTCCCACTGCTGGCTGCTGGTACTGGGTAAAAGCTGCAGTTTGCTGTTCCTCAGCCCAAGGGTGTATTTCAGTTTTAATTCCCACTGCTGACTTGAAGTCGCTTGGTGATTGTGATTAGTTGCTTTAGAAGCACTCAAAAAGCCACGGCATTAGCAACCAGATAAGTATCCACAGGCAGATTTGTAATATTGTCCAGAAGTTTAAGCTACTAAAGATACCGCGGAATTATATTTAAGTGTATTTCCTCCCCGCTTTGCAGCTTCAGAATATTTTATTGGATCCCAACCTTAGGCTGAGTGGAAGGAGACAGCTTTTTTCCTTGAGGAGCCCGTTGGAGTGTGAGTGGGGCACAAAGGGGTGTTTGTTCTGGGGCTGGAGCTGATGGCTGCGAGAGCCCTGACAAGGGCCCGCAGTGCTCCGCGCCGCGTCCCAGGAATGCCGCTGTTTGCCGAGGGGATGGCTGGGCTCACTGTCCAAACAGATCCCTGCTTGCCAACTGGGAACATATTGCAGTCTCTGTGAGGCACTCCATCACGGCTTGAATAGCTCCTCTTGTGCTCAGGAGCTCTGAATGCAAGAGAGAGAGGGAGAGAAATATTCCTTTCAGCCTTCTGCAATGTCAGAAAAGCCTTTAGTGACCGTATGAGAGCATTGCCTTAATGCAGGGGTTCAGAAAGGGAAGGAAGTTAAGAAGAAGGGATGGGATTTTTACCATTTGTCACTGTATTTTTAGATTTAAACCTTTCTTCGCATTAAAATGTTGCTGTATCTGCTATTTCTTGGGGGAAAAAAAAATGGTAAACGCACATTTTTAACATACCACTCTGTTTATTTCGAAAAAATGTTTGCTGTCACTAGCAAGTTCATCCCAGCTCTTTTCTAGGAGACTAATATAGAGCTTGTAAAATAATTCTTTTCATCTTCTAAGCCTTCAGCTGTAGTTTGTAAACATACTTGTGTTTTGGAAAATTACCATAGTAAGGCCTGATTCCATAGCAGCATGTGCATTAATTGATCCATTACCTGTGCAGGCTTATCTGGAGTTGAAGGATTGTATACAAACTTGATTCTGTGCTTCTGATATTTGTTTGTAGATAACTTGATATGATTTTGGTGAATTGATCTGAAAATTATAATACATAGTGCAGTAACTTGAGGCTCTTTGCAGCATAAGCAAAATTTCACCCTTGCTCCCTGCCCTCCCCCAAGCAGCATTCTCTCATTCCCGAACTATATTTGTATCTAACTTAAATAAACATGGATTATAATTCCTTTAAGTGCAGTGCTCATCTATTTTTGTTTTCAGAATGCTTCACAAGCAATTTTGCAATTCCAGAGTGGGAGAGCTTTTTTACATGGAAGGAAGAGATGCTGTGAAGACTGGAAATGAAAAATGCACTTCAAAACCAAGAGAAAAATCCTGAGTTTTGCTCAGGACAGTGTGCACACATTATCTAAGAAATAACAAATATGTGTTTGTTCCGGGACTTTTGTGTGCAGGAAAGGGATGAAGGACTTCACTGCTGTCACTGTTTCTATAGTGACAGCTCATTCTCCAGGCAGTATTGACATAAACTATAGTCAATCATTTATAGTGAGAAAACGTAAAGGGAAAAAAAATAACCACCTAAGAGTGTTTATAAGCTCTTCACACTATATTATAAATTGCATTTGGAAGTTATTCAATCTCTGAGGTTTGTGTAGTTTGCTGTACTATGAGATGCTGATAAAATATCTGGATGTGGTGCACATTTTTATGAAATACCTGTAAATGGCTCTGGCTAATGGGTTCAGTATGGTGTATTGTGTTGTAAAATATCTGTGAGTGCATGATGGGCAGAAATTTATCTTAAAACAGACAAAGTCAAATTGCAACAGCAATTTTTACCAGATGTTCCATTATCTTTTATCACATATGTCTTGATAGTCAGAAGCCAAATGCTAAAGCAGAGCAACCTATAAGGAGGTGTTTAGTTATGGCCACATCCCACCAGAATCTCATTTGGACCTCATTTGTAGGAAGAATGGGCTAAGCTTGAAACCTGAGTGTGCCAGTGTAGGAATTATCCCCAGAGGTGTTGCACCACCAGCAAACACAGGTTCAGACTGGAGGGCTCCAGCTGTGGCTGCTCCAGCTGTGGCTGCTGCTGTGATACCAGCTGTAGAGACTGTGGTACCACATATTGTGCCAAGCTGTGAGTTTCTCTCTTTGACATACAAAAGCATCATGTATTTTTACCAGAAGACTTGGATCTGGGGCAGTGCAGCCCAGACTAACCCCCAGTTTGGCCACAGGTTTGCTCTGGTAGGTGCAGGAAGATGCTGAAAGCTGAAAGTTCTTGAATTCCTCGTGGATTGTGGGAGAGATCCTGCATAAGTTACTGAATGTCACTTGAAAAGCCTGCCCAGTTCTCATCAGACTGACACTGCAGTTTTCATGAAATATAGTTTAACTTTTGCAAATCTATAGGAAATTCTGTTTTCTATAGGAAAAGCTTGGCTGGAGAATGATTTCAGCTTGCTTGAAAGTTGCTGCGTACTGATTTGGCACAGTGATATCCTTGGGTTTGGATGTATGTTGGAAAAGTGAACATTTTGCTGTCCATCCAGTCACTGTAAACATTGTTCTGAGTGGATCATTGTGGGGCATTTTGCATTCTCTGGGATTTCACTTAGGGAATGGGATAGCTGAAAATTATCTATGACCACAAATTTATGGGTTAAAATTTCACTGTTCTTAATTTTTTCAGGATTATTACATGTATGACAGCATAAATGTTTACTGTAAGTTTGACTGAAATTTTCAGAATTGGTTCATGTATGACAAGTATATGTATAACTGTGCACAGACATAGAAATTAGAAAAGGAAGGAGGGGAATATCTAAAACAGGTGGTGTGGAACAATGTTTTTATTGCACTGACACAGCAAAGTTTTTAGAAAAGATATTTTCCCTAATGCAAGCGATATTGATTTAATTTAACTCAGGTGCAGGGCAAAATGTGAATTGATAAACCACGTTTTTCAGAGAATTTTTTGTTTTCTTTCACTGTGGCTCTGGTTTGTTACATGACTTATTGAATCTTAGATATTGAGGGAGAATGATTTAGTAGTTAGAGAGCTGAGCATCACTACAATTTATTTATTTCCCTAATTCTTTCTCTTGCTGTCTGATAGTTTCTCTTCTTTGCTGTGCTCTCCTATAAAGGGAGTATTAGAGCTTACAAGGTGATGTGTGGTGGGGTTTAGAGGTGCTTTGATGCTGTTTTGTGCAAGGGGTAATTTTTGATGCTCAGCTTTCTCTTGGTGAATAAATGTGACTGTGGTTCTGTTCTGCCAGCTCATGTCTGGAGCTCAGCAGAAAATATTTAATGTCTTGTGTTAAATTCTCTACTGGACAGCATAGTTGCCTACAAACCAAAGGCTCATTTGCCTTCCAAGAATGGGGTAAGCTGGATATAAAATGCAATGTCAGGAGTGTGATAGAGTGTGCACAGAAAGAAGCAGAAAGGAGATGAGAAGCTCATGGTCAAAACTCTTTGCTTTGGAAAAAATCACTGTATTAGGTCTTTAGGGATGCTGCAAATAAAGACAAGAAGCTTGTTGGAGAAATACATGTCCATGGCATGAAGTAGTTTTTTCTGAATGCATCATTTTTCTTGGCCAGAACCCCATTTCTAGGTCTGAAATAAAAGCACAGCAGACTTACAAAACAGATTGAAGTTGAGTAAAACTGCTCTGAGTTTAACATAATGAAATGAACCTGTTAAGCACTCCCAGCAAATAAAGCAGCCAGTCCATTAGGTGTGTTTCTCCAAAATGCTTCTTTCTGATGTTTTCCAACTCGGTTTCCTGAACATCATTGCAATCTTAACATCAGAAAGGCTTGTGGTAAACAAGGCAGTCTTTAACTAGAAAGATAGGTGAGTGTTAATTTCTGTACTTCCAAAGATAATTTCAATGACATTGGGTTTTTTTATATTTTCCAGTGATACAAATTTCTCTAGATTATTTTCTTCTTAGCCAAACCTTATGATGAGTGCAGATTTCAGTAACTTCTTCTTGATGGGCAACTGCATGAGCAAATACAGGGGAAAACAGTTGAGTCACGAGCCTGAGCCCCATGAGAATAGATCAGAAGCCAGCATGATGCAGTGTTACAGAAACAGGGCTTTCTTCGAGCCGTGGAGACTCTGAGTCACCAGGACAAATTGTTTTTGTTATTTTATTTTTTTTAATTGTGTGCTGGGAGGGCTAATGCACAAACTTGTATGAGCCAGTGAGTTGTTTTGCTCCCTGTTAGATACTTCTGGATGTGCAGCAACTCCAGCTCCAGGTATTCCTGCCCCTCCATCCACACTGCTGTTGATGGCAGTGCTGCCTGGTCACTGAAATGGTTTAGAAACAAATAAATGCTGTTCACTGCTTTAGTGGAAGTGAGGAGAAAGAAAAGGAAGAACACACCTGTGGAATCTTCCCTCTTTTGAGAGTGAAGCACTTTGGTTGTGGGTACAATGCTCAAGTTGCACATATACCTGTGTGAAGTTTTGGGGACTTAGAAACACCATTCAAACTTGAGAGATTTTGAATAAAATTTATGGTTTCTACCTACATCAAAAGTGGATAAGTTGTTTAGGTACAGGAAGGATTTTCTTCTTTTTTTTTTTTTTTTTTTTTTTTTTTTTAAATTGATTGAAAATAAATGAAACAAGGTGAGTGGGATTTGTGTTTTAATCAGTCAGTTTATCCCAACCCTGGAAGTGTTCAAGACCAGGCTGGATGGCACTTGCAGCAACCTGGGATAGTGGAAGCTGTCCCTGCCCATGGCAGGGGGTGGAATTGGATGAACTTTTAAAGGTCCTTTTCATCCCAAACCATTCTGTTATTCTAAGACTAAATTAAAGCTGCTGTGCTCCCCATTTCTGTTGCACACACATTCCTTGCACTTGTTTGCATGTGCAAACCACAACCACCAAAGATACGTTTTAGAATTTTTACCTTTTGAAAATTGTAGTTGTTGTTTGGTTTTTTTTTAAATCACACACTACCCATGTTTCCTTAGCTGCCACTTCTCCCTTCCCATTGGACTCATCACTTCCTTTACTAACTGAGATGTTAGATCCCAACAATAGAGCTGAAGTAGACATTCAGCTAATTCAGAGGACAGTTTCTCAACCTGAGGTTGTTAAGAGGAAATCAAGAGCATTCCTTGAATAGTTTTGAGGTGGCTGAATCCCTTCTCCCCAGCCCTGCTCCTTGCAGCAAATTCCAGGCCCTGAGGGTGGAGTTGTCATGGAGGGCTCCTCTGCAATGTGGGCAATCCCTCTGTGACCCTCCTCAGCCTGGGAAGGGCCCCAAAAATGGGATTATTCCAACACAGCTGCACCCATGGAGCTCCTGAGCAAAGGTGTGGCTTTTCCTCCTGTGCTGGGACGGAGACTTGGGAATGCTGAAAGGAAAACTTTTCACTCCTGTGTTTGAAAAGTTTTTAATAACTCTCAAGAGTGATGGCCAGTTGAAATGCACACTCCCTGGAGGACAGGGGGCTTTTAATCTCTATCAGGCTGCACGATGGGTAGTAAATTTTGAGTAGTAAATTAGTTTTGCAGTTGTTACAGCCAACAAGAAACTTCCTTTATTGCATCTGAAAATTCAGAGTATTTCAAATGTGCTATGGAGGAACTGTCCTAGAACTGTTCTGGTTAGAAGTGTTATTTGAATAATTAGAATAATTTAGTTAATTACATGATATTTGGTTCTCATTGACAGTTAATTTATTTAGAAAGGGCAGAGTCTCACTCCCCCACTACATCATGCTTTGTGCTAGGATTTTTTGAGACATGGGAAAATAAGAATTTATGGCTTGTTTTTTGAAGGGTGCAATGCTGTCAGTAGCCCAGAGGCATGTTTTAAACACAACTCAACAAACGTGCTCCGTGCAAAGGCTCAGCTTTAGAAATATGAGAGATGAAGTGAAAATGAGGGGAGGATGACAGGGCCCTTGAAGCATAACCTGGTGACTCACAGCCTTCCTCCTCACCTTGAGTGTTTATAAGTGAGAGCAGGATGTGAACAAGTGAGTTAGTGCCTTTCTGGGACAGCTGCTGTGGAGCTGAGGAAGAGTCTGCTGGAGTGGAAGCTGTGAGGAGGAACCAGAGTCAGCAAAACCCTTCCTGTGCCTGCTGGGGTTCAGGTGCCTCTCAGGTGGGATTTGAGCACCTTCCTTCAGCCTGGTGTGGCTGCAAGATGTTCAGAGACCAGCAGCCAAGAGAATCAGAGCTCTGTGAACACGAGCTGTGAGAAAAGATTGGAAAATGGGTTTGATTTGGGCTGTGGAAGGGCAGGCTGGGAGGAGATGGGGCAGTGAGGGGTTTCAGGAAAGGCTGTTGGAATGGGAATGACAGAAGGCTCCTCTGTTATGAGAGTGAAGCAGCTAAAGTGTTGAAGGAAAGAAGTGCAAGTTCATTTCAGTGCAAAGGCAGGTAGGCAGTGGAAGACACAGGTGGGGATTTGGTGGAGCTTCAGTCACTGGAGATGCTGAAGAAGCAGCAGCAGTCAGGAGAGGCTCAGGTGGAGCCTCTGGCAGCTCCCTGTTTCAGAGAAATGCTTGGCTGCTGCACCCTCTGATCCAGGAGAACAGTGCACTGGTTGAGACTTCTCCACTTAAGATGCAACTTTTAATTTTTTAGTTCTTAATGGAAATTAAATTGTGAATGTAATGGGAATTTTAAATGGGAATTAAACCCCTGTGAAGGAAGGAGGAGGTGCCTCTGCCTCTGGTGAGCAGACCTCAGCTGGGAAAGCCCTGGGCTCACCAACAGCATCTGTAAGCCCTGTGCTGAATGTCATACTTTACATTTTAGCTTGTATTTTCCTCTATGGTAATTCTGGTGTAAGTGCAGTGCTGTAATAAAACTCACAACAGAGGGACAGACCATATTAATATATAGTGAAATTTGGTTTTAATGCTTAATGAATATATATGCATGAATGAAAAATACATATGTTATATATATATATGAAATATGCTTTTACTCCAGGGAGATGGCAGTTCACCACAGCCTCACAAAATATCCCAACGTGTACCTGAGAGCCACCAGTGCTGATGATTCTCATTCCCTGCCCACCCTTGCACAAATGAGTGCTTGTTTGTGACAGGTGGATATTAATTGCTGTGTTTTTGATGAGCACATTCAAACAGAGACTTTCAGATGATTCACTGAAGTTCAGGATCCAAACATGTCACAAATAGAACTCATCAGCCCTGTGATGGTGATGAGTGGCACTGTGGCAGTGCTGGGTGGGGAGGGAGGGTTGGAGGTTTGGTTTAGTTCAGTTTTCACTGGATGGCTGATATTTCTCCCTGTGGGTGGACAGGTGAAGAATAGCCATCACCTAATTGCTGCCTTGTTTGGGGCAGGTGGAAGAGAACGTTCTGTGAAACTTCATTGTTGGCCAGGTTTGGGTCTGTTGCTGGTTGTACAGTCCTTCTACTGTTGCCATGGGAATGAAATAATTATATTGTGAATAATTGGAGCATTTTATTCTACTGTTGCAGGAAAGTGGTGTTGTGTAATTACTGCTGCCTTTGATGGAGGTTGTGTTCAGTATTTGTATAAACCTGTTGCAGAGAACAAAACTTTCTGCAAGTGGATGCCCTTTCATAAATGTGGCTGAAAGCTGATGCATGCACACACACTCCCCAAAAATGTTTATGTTACTGGAATGTGTTGAAGAGCTGTCTCAAAATTGAAAAGAGAAAAATAACATTTTTAGTGATGTTCTCACAGTTTGTTGGTTTTTTTCAGGCAAATAGTGTCATATTGTAAGCAAATGGTTATGCTGTTGATAACTGGTGCAGAAGTAAAATAATTCTCATTTCAGGACATCTGCTTCCCTTGAAACTGAGTTCTGATTAAAAGTGAGCCCACTGGTTATATAGGTCTGGTGGGAAGCTGATCTGGAGGGTCCTAATCTTCCTTTAGCTCTTCATAGCTTTAGCAGTGTAAAAACTTCATAAATGCGATTTTTTAATGCTAAAGTGAAGCCTGATGCTGACAGAGATCTCCCATCATTTGTGTGGCTTGGCAGTAGTTACTTGATGGGTTTTCCCCATTTCTGAATTCAGCTTTGTGGTCTCCTTTTCTCTCTTGCAGCCTCATGCAGGGGCCAGGCTGCAGTTTTCTGTGCAAAGTCTCTTCTCTCTCACATTTCTTGGTAGTGCTGTTCTCTCTTTTTATCCATGGACATTTTGACATATTTCTGTCTTAAAACAAAGGGTTATGTAAAGGAAAAAGAAGATAGTAAATATGAGGAAGACTTTATTTTTTCCCCCAAAACTGAGTATTTTTTCTGCAACACCCTACAATTTTTTGCAGCCTGAAGTTTTAGTCAGGCTTAAGTATTGCTTTATGACCTAAATCCTATTCTGGGTTTGTGTCCAGTTGCATTCCCACAAACTTCCTGTGTGACCCTGCATCAGGCATTTCATTACTTTGTCCCACAGTTCCACTTGTGAAGCGAGGGGAAGAGCAGCCCTGCTCCAGCCAGATGTTCTGGGGATGGATTCGTGAGTCCTTGTGGGGTAACGTGGGGCTGGGTCACAGAAATGCTTTTGTGCTCCTGCCTCAGATGTCAGGATGTCATCTTGGGCTAATATTCCTCACGAAATGAATGTCTCTCCAGTTTCAGGTTATTGTGTTGTGGCTTGTGTGCTAATGGATTAATTTCAGATGTTTTCAAGTAGTTGGTTGTTCTCTTTGTTTCCAAAGTAGTCCTAATTTATTTAACAGTATTTGCCATTCAAGTCAACTGATTTTAGACAGATGTTTGTCTCTTGTGTTTCAGTCTAGACATTTATGATTTACAATCTGTAGCCCATCTGGTGAATTGCCATGGGAATATGCTTATTTTCAATGCTTGAAGTATTGCAACACACTCTTTGCAAGTGTTTTTGCAGTAGCGACTGGTGAGCCAACCATCAGAAAGGGTTTATTTTAGCAAAAGACTCTGACTTGTTTGTTCAGATTAGGACAGGAAAATACTCCACTTCTGTTCCAAACAACAATAACAAAAAATGTTCCACTCCAAAATGTTGCCTGTAAACTGAAACTCTAGAGTGATAGATATATGGGTCTAGTTTAAAAAAGAAAAAAAACCCACCTGTGAATGTTGAAGAACAGCAGGAGACCTGAAGAATCCCCCTTGTTCAGCTCCATTCTGGGACTGAATAAGTTTGTCTAAAGCTCACTAAAGTCTTTCAAAAAGGTTAGATTGTCTGAGTTTCTTAATGTGTAAATTTAAATGCCATCACTGTAGACTGTGGTCACTGATGATTTGTCACTGGTGCGGGGTATGCTCTGGGACTGGGTCCTTGTCTCCAGGTGCTTTCTCCTTCCCTTCCAGCCTTGTCTAGACTCTTCTCTGCTTGTTAAATCAGTGAAGTGTGGTGAACCCCAAAACCAAAGTGCAGGATGGGCAGGTGAGGAGCAGGACAGCTCTTTATGCTCTCAGGATGAGTATCTCCAAATTCAAACCACTTCATGTTTGAAACAACAAAGGTTTGATGCTTGAACAGCAATTAATTCATAGTTCTGTGGTGGACATTTAACCAGAAATCAGCTCAAAATTTGTGCTGCTGTGTGACTGCTGTAGTACTGTGGTAGCTTTGGACAGGGCATATTCGGGGCCACTGACAGCTTTTAGTTAATTTCCTGTTTTTTCAGGTTACTGCATTATTTCTAGAATATGCCCCAAACCAGAACACAGCATCTGGGAGACACACATTGCAAACCAGCAGGCTGCTGAGCAGGAGTCTCGTGGTTCTGCCATGAAAGTGTGGGGTGCAGTTGTTTCCCTGCAGGTTGGACGTGCTCGAGCCTCCCGCTGTGTGCAGCAGGTCAAGCAGCAAACGCCTTTCAAGAGGCTCCAGTGTAAACAGCAAAGGTGCCACTGTGTAAATAACCCAGCAAATGCTCCAGGAGCTGTCTGCTGGATGCGTTTGGCACACATTTCTGAGCAGTTTGATTGGATGTTTGGTTGAGTGAGCTTGTCTGCGAAACTTTTGATGTTGAAAGCATCAGTCAAATGCAGGCTGGAGCGTGGCTGGTCCTGTCGGGTCTGTGGCTGCAGAGTCCAAGGGCTGAACGTGTCATTCCAGCATTTGGGGTTTGCAGTTTGGTCTTAATAATGATCATGCACTGAAACTCCCAGACACCAATGTGTTTTTTATAAGTTGCATCGGTTTGGCATCTTAGTTTTAATTGTATTTACAGCAAATTGACTTGACAGTTTGTGAGAGTGAGTAAAGAACTGCTATATTTGTAGTCCTGGGATTTAGAAAAAAACATGAAGTGGTCATAGAAGTCACAAGGAGTTCAAGAACTGTCTGTTGCCTACATCAAAAGTGCTTCAATCTCCACTGTCAAACCCTGTGTTTGCACATACAGAGGTGACTGTGCTCCGTGGTTTAGCCATGCACCTGCAGGATTTCTCAGGCTGGTTTTTTTTTTTTTTTATCTGTTCCATTTGCATTTCAATAGTCATTTGTTCTGGGGTCTGAGATAATTTGGAATTCGTGGAGCCATTTCTGTTAAACTTGAGGGTTGTAGTAAGGTTTTTGTACTCTTCAAAGGTGAAGGAATCACTTCATACTACTAAACTGTGATCTGAATAGAAAATAAGCAGTTGAGGTGCCAGAATGTGAATGGGCTTGTGGCAGGCACCCTTTTATTCACATCTTGGTGTGTAGATCAGGTAGTCTTTAAAATATTGTCAAATCTGTAGGGATAAGCTGGATGAAACTGTGCCTGCTGCCTGTCTCAGGAATGAGTTGGTGCCATGGGGATGGCCAAGTGCTGGACATGTGTCTTAGCGTTTATCGAAGCACAGGTAACGTTATTTAAGCACCTTTCACTACCCTGCCATTGGCAGGTTGAATGCAGCACAAGTGGGACTTTTTTCTGCCATTTCAGAAGAGAGAATACCTTCTCCAAAGGTATTTTTTAAAGCTGTCAACCATTCAAGCACTTAATACTGTTAAAGCTGCCCCTTTTCTCTGTAATGTGGAGCTGCTTTAATCTACAAATTCACGCTGATCTAAGGACAAAGTATTTAGATCTTGATCAGCAGCAGGTTTAAGACCCTGTGTCCTAGGAACTTGAATAGACACCTGGGAACTCACTCTGCCTTGTACGTGAGCAGAGTTAAGTTAGTAGCCGAGTAAGCTCTTGTCTAGGAGAGTGCAGTTCAAAATTGTGGTGATGCTGCTATGTGAAAGCTTTTTTTTAAAAAGATTTTTACGAAGTGCTCATGTTTGCTTGTGCTAGCAAGGAGTTCTAGGCTGTGGCCAAAAGGTTGGGGGAAATGCTCACCACAGCTCTGCTGCAGAGGGAAGAAGATGAATGGCAGGATCCAGGATTGGGGTTTTTTTTATTTTCCTTGTCATCACCTTGTTTAGTCCGTAAGCTGCTTTGAGAATAACCAAGTGGAGGGAGAAGACACGTGTCCCTGACAGGGAGCCTGTTTGTGCTTGTTTCATTGAGGAAATTGTTCCGGAACAGCTGCTCATCCATGTGAAAATGCAAACCCTTGGGTCCCAGCCAAGGTCAGCAAGCCCTGGGTCATTTGTTTTAGCAAAGCAGACCAATTTGCCCTTTAATTATCTCTCCTTTTTATTCTGTCACACCTCTTGCTCCATAGATTTACTTCCTGAGAAGTACCACGTATGAAAAACATGATACCAGTTTTGTTGTGGATCGGGGAGAGGCAGAATAATTTTTCATGGGTTAATTTTAACTGTTAAGCTTTATAAAACTTACTGCATTTACCTCCCTGGATTTATTTTTTCACTTAGCTGGTTCAGTAGGTTCTTGTTATTGAAATGTACAGGATTCTTAGCTTTCAAACTCAAATTGCAAAATCATTAAATTTCATATTGTTTCTCTGCTAGTGGAGGTATTGTGGTGTGAAATGGTTAATTGGTAGGTGTTTGCTGGAAACAGGGCTGAGAAATTCCTGAACTTCTGGAAATTTCCAGTAATTGCTCTCAGAATGGGAACTTAATAACAAAGCCTGGTAGAGTTTGGTAATTGCAGAACTAGAAACTCTGTGTAAAACATATGCCCATGTGCAAGAGCTGGATGTGAAAAATATTCTACAGGGGACATAATAAAGAAAAGCAATGCTCTCTAAGCACTCATGAAAATGGTGTGGTAAAATGACTTCTTTGCCATCTAATGTTATGTGGAAGGAGAGAAATAGGAAAGAAGTGTTGCTGTAGCTGGAGGAACCGAAATGCCAGATTCTGGCTTCTGTAATTTAAGGAAAGACAACTGATTAAAGTGATCTTTAATGCATGCATTAAAGGTCACTAAGGAACAAGGAAAAAAACATGCTTATTCCAAAACTGATTTTGTACAAGAATTTTGAAAGTGTCATGGGTTGCAACCCCAGGCTATAATTAGCCTTGAAAATCTTGAGACAGAAGTTTCTCAAGTACATTGTGACATTAGTCCAGAAGGAATAAAGATGACCAGAAGAGCTGTCAGTCTCTGACAGGAACATCCTCTTGCCAGGGCAAGTGGGAGATAGAGGTAGAAGGGAGCCCTGTTTTGATGTGCAGTAAAATCACCCAATAAAACATGGCACAAGAAGGAATAGAATGATTGTTGTCATTTTTGTTAGACTGAGCATGCAGGTGTTTTTTGAAAAGGCAATAGATTTGCAAAACCTTGTTGGTTATCTGAAATAGTTAAAAGAATCAGTTCTAATGCCATCAGAGGGGTGACAGAGGAGCAGCACAAGGGAATAGGTGTTTGGGAAGAGGAGGAAAGGCTCAGACTGGGGTGTCAACGTGTTAATTAGTTCTGCCACTATATGAGCCTGAGTTGCTTCTTTTACTTATTCAAAATTGTGTTCTGTTAAATATTAACATGTAAGAAATAGGAAATCTGTGCTCTGCCAGCTGGGAACAAGTGGGGTCTGTCCCCTGCCTGGCCAGGTGGACATTTGTCCCTCCAGCCTGATGGCTCCTGCCTTCCCTTTTCTTTCAGAGGAGGGGGAACAATTTCCTTGCACCTGCATTTTGGCCAGGGCAGCCCTCCAGGAGCCAGAGATGTGCTGTATTCCCGGGAAAGGAGCTCAGGGTGGAATTTGGCCACTGGCTTTGTCAGCAGAGGTGGCCAAGTGCTGTTGGCTCTGTTTCATTAGGAACTCAGCAGATAATCTGCATTTGTTAACAGGTTTGCAGAGTACTCCAGGGAGCTCACTTCAGTGTGCAGCATCTCTGATAGAATGGATGGACGTTTTCTCATTTAAAATAAACTTTGTATTGAACCATGAGCTTCAATTAAAACTTGGAAAGTTGTGATTCCCAAGGGTGTACGTTAGTTACATCCATCCTGTGAATACAAGCAGCTGAAGAACATCCTCCTCTAAATTTCTGCTTTTTAACAGGTCAAAACTATTTGAAATAATCAAAATTACTAAAAAAAAAACCCAAAAAACCCCACAAAAAACCCCAAAAAACAAACAAACAAAAAAAAACCCAAACAAACAGAAGTCAAACAAAAGGTATGGATTTGTTTTAGTGTTAATTAGGGAATGGTTTGATAACAAGAGGAGTCTTTAATAATTGTTGGGACTTGTTGAGCTGTGGAGGTGGGGGGTCTTTATTTTACTACCACTTGAAGTTGTTTTGATACCATTGATGAGAGGAATGCAATAATGTGTGCTAAAGTCATTTGGCTAACCCTGAAATCAAAGCACTGGAAACAAAATCTAGCTGCAAATCACCAGTCTGTCAGTCTTTTAAAATTTGTTATCCAAATGAGTTTAACAGTTTGTGGGTCAGAGGCAAGGTTAAGACTCATCTTGCAGGGTGCATGTTCTGATGATAAAACACAATATTACTTTTTTTTTTTATTGGAGTGGAAGTGTTACAGTCAACAGTATCAGTGTGGGAGTTTGATTTCTTCCTGCTAGTAGATCACTACTCCATATGAGCAGTTGGCACAAGGTTTGGAGGGACAGATATGAGGCATGCCAGAAAAGTGCTGCTTGTTTGTTGTATATGTCTGTTCTCTATGTAGAAACTCCAAAACTGTTCTGTTTTTAAGTTTATTTCCAAGTCAGAATAGCTGGTTTTTTTGTTTAGGGGCTGAAACAGGTTATGCATAAAGCTTCATTCTACTGAGCAACATTTACATGCAATATTTAAATTATTGTCGATTTGAATGGTGAACTTGGGATTTTTAAATTTATATCAGCAGTTTTTCTTGCAGTTTCTTGAGTTTGAGAAATCACTGACAAGGAATATATTGCATTACTGTTAACTATTCATTTTGCATATTTTCAAGCAAGTTTTTCTGTCCTGAAAAACTGAACAGTTCTTGATAATCCAGTGTGGATTAAATCCTGAAAACAGCATCCTTGCATGTTCACAATATCAGCCTTTACCTTTTATGTACTGTCCAACTTACTGTGGATCAAAACTTGGCAGTGTCTACAGACCAGAGTGGATTCAGAGAGAAATAAACTCAAAAGAAGTTTGCAGAGATTTTTTTTTTTAATTGGGAAAACACATTTATTCAAACAATATTTCTGTTCTGAACCAATTGTCACTTCATATTTTTGATGGATTTAAATAAAGCCATTTAGATGGCAGCTCCTTCCCAATAATCACTTACTGTTCAGGCTGAATTTTTTCCACCGACACTAAAATTATTGGCTGTCTGGGGAGACAAATGTTGTTGTGAGGGCCATAGTGTAAGAGAGAAATCCATATGAGCTGAATAATAAGTAATAACTTTTTCCCCTTACTGGGCCTGTAGTGTAGGTAAAGCTCCCCACATAGTAAGGTGTAGGAAAGTATGAAGTCCATCAAAACCAGATCCAAAATATTTAAATGTAAGCATCAGAGTTCTCATTTGTCTTTTACACTTGATGATGGTTTACCATATTTGAAATGTAGATGTGAGTAGTAAAAGCTGTAGGGACTGGTTAGACTGTAAATAACTGGATTCAGAAAACAAACCAAGATAAGAGGAGGTAAAAATAACTCAGATGGGTTCCTGTGTGGAACTTGGATTTTGGGAGGTGAGAAGTTCTGCTGATTGTACCAGAAGCAGCAGGAGTATAAAAATGCAGATGGATAGGGAATGACTGCTAATTTAATGTGGACTGGTTTTGCTGATATCAGACAACAGACTGTGACTCAGTTTGTTGTTGGAGATTTCATTAGATTAGTCAAAATTTTAGGAGCAGTCACTCCTACAGGCCATTGCATCCCATCTGTGCCTGAAGTGCTTCATATGTTTTAGTGTTCAGCTTCCTTCCCTAGAATGTGATATGGTTTGGAGATGCTGGATGACTTCTCCATCAGAGAAGGTGATGGACTTACCTTTTGTGTTACCAGTCAAAGCTGAAATTCAGTTTGCAGTGACAAGGAACAGAGTCCTGCTGAGCTCCTCTCAAGAGTTTGACAATGGGGGCAGATGGGCTAATTAGCAGTTCAGTGTCAGATTTTAATATGTAATAAGGAAGGAATGAAATTCATTTTTCTTTTCCAAGCAGTAAACTCTGATAGCAAACATCTGTCTGATGTTTGGGGGGTTTGTTTTACTGGCTGCTCCATGTGATGTTCCTGAAGTTAATGGGTGAATCAATGAGCAGTTGAGAGAACTATTTCCATTTTATCTAGACACTTTCTTTTAGCTGTGAGGCTCCATTTCCAGAAGCACAGTGGTTATGGCACTGGCTTTGTTGTACTTGTACTCAGTGCCTCAAAATGGAACTTGCATGTTCAGGGCTGGATTTCAGAGTGGAAACCATAAGCTTCTTGCTTGTATAACCACATTCCAAGGTTAGTCTGAATAGCTGAGATAATGAATTTGGTCTTTGTGCATTCTTAAATAGATAGATAGTTTTTCACATATGTGACTTTTTTTTTTTTTTTTGCTACAATTGGACGCTTTCCTTGGGAGCTGCCTAATTCCAGGCTGCACAGTTTCTGCTTTGTTCCCTGCTCCTATGTCTTTGACAAGAATAACTTAAACAGAGTTCAGTATAGGAATTGTGGGCTGCTAAAGGACATATTGTGTTACTGCTTAATGCTGTATAAGTTGATCAGTGGGTAATATAAAGTCTATGTTCTAGCTGTTTTATGGTGAAAATATTATTTCAGCAGAATATATGGTAAAGTCATTGAACAATGATCTTATTCTCAGAATGATGGCACAAGGCATTTTCCATATACCAGAAATTAGTGGGGCTGCTCATTTTGTTATTGCAGGCTTCAAAAATAAAGCTATTTTTAACCTTTTCTAAGCAATTATGGTATTTTTTAACTGAAAAAAACCTGATATCTTATTACTCTCTTTCTATTAGGACCAGCAGAGGTTCCCATGATGTCACCCAATGGATCCATTCCCCCTATTCATGTGCCTCCCGGTTATATCTCACAGGTATGCTTCTTGAAGAATTAAAATTTTTATTATTAAAATAACAAAAAAAATTAAATTTAAAAGATAAAGCATTGATCCATGTGGAGAAGTCTACGTGGTTGAAGTTTAATTTGGAAATTTTAACCAAAATGATAATACACATCTTCATGCTTGTGCTCTTTACTGGCAGTACACCCACATTTGCACAAGTGACCAGGGATGTGCAGCTTCACACCCTGCTATTTGTATTAGATTTGGGATTTGAGCACCAGCAAAAGCTCTGAGCTGACTGAGCCTATAAATGCAACTTGTGTTGTTTGTGAGAGGGGGAGAAGTCCTTGATGTTGGGTAAAGCCTCAAGTTTGTGTGACAGTCAGCAAGGGTAGGAGACCGTGGAAGTGAGAGAAGAAGCCACTGTAGCTATAAAATATGCAGCAGATCCTTGGTATCTCCCCAGCAGAAATCCTGCAGCATACCAAGAACTGGGGGTTTTGGTGTGTTTTCAAGAATAAATGTGATTTAACTATCTATTTATGGAAAAACTGGAAAAGGTTTCGCAAAGCTGTTGGGTTTTGGAACTCTTGAACAACTACTGCTCTTCTGTGTAAATAACCCCAGATTACCAGTCTGTTCCTTCCATCTTCTGCAAAACTTAGATTCTTTCTGAGGTAAGGGAAAAAAAACCTGACCCTTGATATAAGGCATGACAGCTGTGAACAATACAATAAATCCAATAATTTCACCATTTTCATTGAGACCTAGAACAAAAGCTTCCTTACAAGTGCACAGCATATTTCAGATATCCTTGATGAATAGCGTAAGAACTTTTGATAGATATAGTTTGGCATCTTGTTAAGCAGAAAATAGATGATGTCCTGGAGTCTCTTCCCCTCCCCAGGAAACATGTGAGCTTGTGTAATTCTGAAAAATCGTGGATGGCGTCATACTTAAATTCCACAAAGTACTGCAATCACTCTGTGGTATTTTGACTTCTGAACAGAGTGAAAACACACTTCCAGTAAGGGAGATTTTGCCAGCCAGCCTAGGAGAGAGGGCAGGATGGCAGGGTGGTCCTCCTGCTTCTCAGTCATCCCAAGGGGAGTAGTTGGAGTTTTGAGACAGCATTTGCTGCTTAATGCTCCTCACGGGCTCCCCTAATTTAATAAACTGGCCCATATCATGCAGAGGTTTATCTAAAGATTTATTCTCCCTTTGAAATAACTTTAACACCTTTTTAATATTAAAATGTTTATGCCTCTCCACCTCTGTGCTGAGATAAATGGTTGGGTATAATTGGAATGCTTTCTAAACCAGAGGGATGAAAGTCCTCCAGCTGTATCTCTGTCTGAGCCCAGCTCTTCTGTACAGCTTTTTGTGGGGCACCAGAATAATTCCACTAAAGAAGCCTTTAAGTAGTTTCTTAACCAGAAAAAAATCCAACCAAAAACCCTCTCCTGAAGCAGTTTTTCCAGGGAGCTGGAAATACATTGTAAAGTTTTAGGGGGAAACTCTGTATTTGGCACTTTTCTGCAGTGGAATGTGTGCTCTGTTCTGTGGTGAGTGAGCCTCTTGCCTTTCAGACTGCTTCAGATTAAATAGTAGTTGAAAGTCTGTAGTGATGAAATTAGCTCTTTGTTGTAATAAACATCTCTGCCTTATTTGCTCTTGCTTTTGTCTATTGCTTCATAGTTAAAACCCAGTATTTTATGATAAACAATTAGAATGCAAATTTAACATGTAGGCCGTAAAGCAAATTAATGCACTCTGGGATATGAAGCGAAATGTATTTGATTTTTGGTGTGATTTGTCCCCAAAGTGTACATCTAAGAGTCAGGCAGAAAGCAATACCCCTGCAGAGAAGCAATAGTGCCTATTAAAAAAAGGCATGAAGTCTTACTTCATTTCCATTTTGTGATGCCAAGCCTGTGTGAGCTGTGTTAGCCCTGAATATTACATGAGATATCGAATGATTGCAACCCTGGATTAACGTGGTGCTTCATCACCTCTCAGGAAAAATTGGCAGGAGGATGTGAGCCCTGCAAGGTCAGCCCCACTGGAAGCAGCACAAACACAGATTCTGTTTCTAGACTTCAAGGACCATGTTAATAATTGTGACTAGAAGCTGGTTTTGTTGATATTAAGGAGATGTTCCCAATGATGAGGCTTAGCCAGGGCAGGAAATGATCCAGGAAAATAATAGAAAACAAACACACACCACCAGTTCAAATCTTTCATGCTATGGTTTTGCTCTCAAAAGACCAGCTCTTCAAAAAGCCAGTCTTTTGGATTATCTTTTCAGCAGACAAACCTCTGTGCCCCTTTGGCAGATATGAGCTATCAGATCAGGGTTCATGTCCTGCAATTCTTTGTGGGCTAAGGGTTAGTTTAATGTAGACAAGGGGAGAAGTTCCTTGCTGTGCTCTTGATGAACAATATCTCTGCTGTAAAGTTGGTTGTGGAAGGTGACATGGCAGAGAAATCTGCATTAAATGTGTGTGGCGTCAACTTTTTTTGACTTCAACTGTTAAATGAGATTACAGATTTCAAGACTAAGGTGTTAAATTTGGGGACAACTTCATGGTTGCTCCTGCTTTTCAGTGTTGTAATCAGGAGAACTAGAAAAATGAATATATCAAAAAGCAGGATCATTAACTTGTTTGTTTAATGCTACTGGCTGAGGACTGCTCTCTCTCAAATAAATCTGGAGCAATTCCACTCAAATTTGAGAAGTTGCTTGTCAGTAGTTGGACGTGAAAATTTGGCATGAAACTCCACTTTTGATTTTATATACAGGTTTGTTAACATGAGCTCTCTGCCACAGATATTTTAAGACTAAAGAACAAATTTACTGCTTGGGCCATGAAGTGCACATGTGTTGAAAAGCCTCCTTTGGCCATGGATTTTCTATGGTCTGAAGTGTTCAATTTGAGCCATGGTCCTGCAGTTTAGTATTCCTGCACCTAGCACATGGTGTTTGACAAAACTAAAGCATAACTTCTGGCCAGAGGAATGTCTTTAAATGACATTTAAAATGGTAGAAAATTCATCCTGTCCTTGAAAAACCAGGATTTTGGTCCTGGTTACATCCTGTCCCCTAAGAGAGGTATTCTTCTCCAAAATTGGATTTTAGTGACAATCTTGTTTTTGTGTGGCTAACTGCTCACAGAGCTGCTCTTTGTAGACTGCAAGCAATACAGGCATCCTTTAAAATGATCCTCATTTAAGTTTTGAACACAAGGAAGATTGTGCAGATCTCATATGGAGCAAGCCATGAAGTGATGATCCTTTGAGTTCATGGATACAGTTCCTGAAGAACTGTATCATTCTAGATTTAAAGTATCCCAACATGCTTGCCAGCATTCTAGATATTTATCTGTCTATTTTCCTCATTGAAGGTGTAGATTTAATTTGGTGTTTGATTTAATACTGATGGATTCTAAAGATAGTGATGCAAACTTGCCATGACTGGCATGAACTCAGATTGGCATCTTTAAGAAATTAAATTAATAAATAAAATGTTGACATCCAAGTGCCTCATGGATGAGCTCATTCTGTACTGTTTTTGGGTACAGATTGATTTATGAATGAAGTTTCAAATTAGTTTATGAAGTTCATGAAGTACTGGTTGTGGTCCACCCAGTGGCCATGCTCCAGATGTCCTTGCTGAATCTAGCACACTAAATTTAAGTGAAATAAGGGTTGTTTAGGGGTTTTTTTTTCTAAGTAAGTGGAAATTACTTGCATATTACCATATAAACTCATTCAGTAAGGGTGTGTTACAGAATGAGGGTGGTTGTTTCTTTAACTGGGTCTCACAAAATACAGATACAATTTACCTGTGCACAGTTAACATGCCTTTTTCCTTAGAGTGTAATATTACATTTCAGTGGAGAAAAATGAGACAACATGGAGCAGTGTGATGTGCTTTGAATACGTGAATTATCTGTAGTTACTACAGTGATATCTGCACTGGAAAACAAATAACATGACATTCCCAAAATGTGGCAAGCAATGGGGGAGGCAGTTTTATTGTGTATGAGTAATGTTAACCCAGACTGCCCCAAAAGATCATCACCTACCTCACATAGCAATTAAGCTCCCTAAAATATGGGAAAAAACCCACACAGAACTATGCTATAATAGTATTGTTATTGAGTGGCATGCCATTTACAACAGCAAGCACAAAAAATACCAGCAAAAGACAATTTACCTACTAACTGTTTGAAAAAAAACCCACAAAATAATGAAAGTTTATCTCTGAGCTCCAAATGACCAGAGGTATTTGTTTCCTCTAAATATAAAGTGCTAAAATTAGTAATAGCAATTACTTCTAATATTCCAGTTGCATCTAAAGACCTCAACAGGGATTAGGATTTTGTTGATTCTTGGCAATGAAGTAGAGGCAGTTTAGCAGTTTCCAGATGAATTTTTTATGATCTTTGAGACAAATTGTTTTAAGCAGATACAAAGAACTGCAGATTTCTCCTTAAAATAGCAAAGTCGAACCTCTCTGCAAAGTTACTTTTTTTCATTCATGGATCAAAGCTGATTTTATCTGTCATTGATGAACTGAACCTTGTCTCCCAGAATGTCACTACTACAATCTACTCACTTTTACAGGTTTTACAGATCAAGGGATATCTCTCCAGTCTTTATAGCTAATTAATACATATAACACACAAATCACATTACCAACTTTGATCTGTTAAGGACAGAATAATTTAAAGATTGTATGTATGTATACAGCTTCAGAAATGTGCATGTATATCAACAATTCCTAGTTTAGAGAGAAAATGCCCTGTAGGATTGGGAAATAAAGTGGGTTTTGCAAGGTCCCCTGTGTTTTTGTGTTCATTTGTAATATATGCACACAGAATAACAAGAATGCTATTGGTGTTCATGGTCTGGGAGGAAACAAATAAAAGAGATGAGTGTTTTGGCTTTTTGACTAAAGTAATCTGGAAGGCTGGCTCATCCTTTGAGTTGGTCTAGTTGGTGGTTGTAAGTTCCTCCCAACTGAAATTTTCTATTCTCTCCCCTCATTTCTGGCTTCTCTCAGTCCTGTTGATATTTTATAGCTTCATCTAGCAGGGTAATTTCATCAAAAAGGTCTTTGACAGGACTCTGAGCTTTCCTCCCTGCTTTATAGCTGATAGTTCAGGAAGCTGAGTCCTAATAATTTTAAATATGGTTTACATTATGTGCTGTTCAGTGTACAAGCTTTCTGTCTAAATCTGTTCCTTAATCTATTCATCTTTCACCAAAGCACAAAAGGCACATGTAGCTGGTCTAGATGGAGAGATAAGAGCTTGGAGTTGGCTTTGAGGCTTGGACTAGTTAAAGCCACGATGAAAACCTCTCACATCAGGATGTAGGAACTTGCTCTCTCATTAAGTTACTGCATAATCTGAGTCTGAGAGTTAAATCCAGCATTTTTGTGCATAGTCCTAGATAAGTAGTTCTGTTTTTCAAATATGTGCTGAAGGGAAAAGGATTTTCCCTCTTATCCAGGTTTCAGAGTGCAGGTTTGAGACCTGGCAGCGGGATGAGAGATGCTGTGGAGCAGAACCAGTAGCAGAGATGGGAAGCCTGAAAATGCAGCAGTTCAAAGGATGTGATCTAAATCTCTGAGGTTCAGCTGTCTTTTGAGGACTCTGTAAAGTCTTTGAAATTTAAAGCTGGCAGCTGACAAATTGTTAGTGGAAGTCATAAATTTTGAGGGTAGAATGAAGTACGTTAAGCCAGACAATTACTATTTTGGTTACTCAGCAAGTGATGTATTTTTAATGTGAAATGTTACAAGTGAATGAATTAACTTTCTATAGAAAATTATCTTGTGTAGAGGCCAGCCAAGCCACAGAAATTTGTGTCCTGGTCACATCCCATAGCTAACAGGCTAAATGCACATAGCCTGAGGGCACACATGGCCTGCGGGAGGAATTGGGTCAGCTACTCCTGGGTGGATTTTCCCCTGTGATACCTTGCTCAGCTGTTGCCTGAGGCAGGAGCTGCTGTTTTTTGGAGCAGTTCTGCTCTGGGCATTGCCCCTGGGCAGGGCTGGTCCTGTGTGGCACAGGTGGCACAGCCACCCACGTGCCTGTGCTTTTCCTCTGCTCCAGGGTACAGATTTTTCTTTGTGGTTTAAAGACACTGGGATGTGATGAGAGCCACTGGAGTGTGGGCAATCCACAGCAGAGTGTCCTGCTGGTGCTGCTGGGGGTGGATAACTCCAGCTGATGCTCTGGTAATCAGATGGGAGTGGCAGCATCTTGCAGCAGGTGCCTTTGGTGCACGTTCACTTACATCATACAACATATTCATCACAGATACTGCTCCATCTGTGTGCCATCAGTCAGTTTAGAGAAAATGGGGTTTTCAACAACCTGTTTTGTTGTATGAGATTTAATTATGCTTCCTTAATGCTTTTCTACCTCATGCATGCCAGCATACAGAGTCAAAGGGATAGTAATTGTTCTTACGTGGTTGTATTTTTCAATTTAAGAAATGGCAGAAGTTTTTTGAATGAGCTTCAAGAAAAGCTTGGTTCCTAAGTCTGGATTGAAATTTGGCTGGTTGACTGTTCTCCAGGAATATAACTCTGGAAAAATTATAACCTGAAAAACATTTTTCAGCCTAAGCACATTTCCACCTTCCTACATCTGTTTTTACATGCTTTGACTATGGTGTTAGGGGCCAAGTTATGCAAATCCCAGAGCTGATTTGTGTGGATGTATAGACCAGCTCTGAAACAGAAACAAACCCTGTGCCCTATGATTTATCCTGAGCAGCTACCTGTTAATGAACAGAGCAGCTCCTTTGCAAATGTAGGCCAGCACAGCAGGCTCCTGCAGAGTACATGTCTGTGTGCACACACACAGCCTCTCCTCAACAGCAGTGCCAGCTGCTTTCCAAAGTGTTACCAACTCTATTCTCAGGGCACTGTCAAAATCTGTGGTAGAAATTTTATGGGCAGAATGTAAGGTCAGTCCCAATGAGTGTGCTTATTTTGGTGCTTTGTGTTCCTTTTCCAATTGTTTTCCTCCCTAAATGCAGGTTATTTATTCTGTCCCTTAACCCACACAGTTATCACCAGCAGCAGTACAGCTCCCAGTGATTAGTGTGGATATCTGAGTCTGCAGGAAAAGCCACATCACCACCGCGGTTATTTCTGCCGATATTAATTTTAGAATTGTGTTTATTCATGAAGCTAAACCCAAGGAGCAGCTGATTGCCAGTGGGAGGACAGGCTGTAAACAGTGCTGTTTTAGAGGTGTGCCTGGCTCAGATGCTGCCTGACGTGCTCCTTTCTCTGCAGGTGATAGAAGACAGCACGGGCGTGCGGAGGGTGGTGGTGACGCCGCAGTCGCCGGAGTGTTTCCCTCCCAGCTACCCCTCGGCCATCTCGCCAACCCATCACCTGCCCCCCTACCTGACACACCATCCCCACTTCATCCACAACTCCCACACAGCCTTTTACCCTCCTGTCACTGGACCTGGGGACATGCCACCACAGTTTTTCCCGCAGCATCATCTTCCCCCAACAATATATGGAGAACAAGGTGAGCTGGGACTGACCTTTCACACCTGTGTCCAGTAAGGTTTAAGGCTGGGGGAACCAAGAGTAGGAATGAAGTGGAGAATTTAGAAAACTTTGTTACATGGATGGAGCCTCCTTTAATATCCTTAGGGGCTACAGCTATCCAGAGTATCCACTTTTATTTTGCCAACAAAGAAAAAATTGTTTTGGGCATGATATTTTCAAGGTTCACACTCAAAGTGAAGCATAAAAAAGGAGGATTGAATTACAGAAAAAATCAGGAAATACTGTGATCCCTGCAAGGTAACCTGCTTTAGGTTAAGAGAGTCATCTTTGGAGGGGGATGTGGGGATTGTATTTAATGAAGTGTATCTGAAGAGTGCACATGATATTTATGATAATTCTCAAACATTTTTTAAGATAGTTTTAATTCCCAAAGCTTCTACTTCATGTTGCACTTCTCTCCTTAGGCAGCACAACTGACAGGATTCTAAAGTCTATTTATACTGGGAAATTAAATTGCATGTAATCCAAGATTGGCAATTTGAAACCAGCACATCTCACCTTGTGCTGTCCAGTCAGGCCCTGAGGAAGAAAATGCTAAATTGCTCTGAATTTATGAAGGCTTTTTCCAAAAAATCAGTTCTGTCTGGATTTTTGCTTGAAATGTGTCCCTGAAACACAAAGACTTAAAAGGAGGAGAAAAACATCACTCTAATAGCAATATTTTACACACTTATCCAAAGTAAAATTCTGTAATCAAAGGAGCACAGTTAATACTATATAATTGCAAAAAAGAGTTTTCTTCTAATAATTTCATTAGGAGATGGCCAGGAATTTGAATTTCTGGTAAAAACAAAACCCTCAGTGATTTTTGTCGAGTTAACGCGGGTGAACCGTTCCGTTCCAGAAATCATACCACTATATGGGATGTCCAGCTACATCACCAGGGAAGATCAGTACAGCAAACCACAGCACAAAAAGCTCAAAGACAGGCAGATTGACCGCCAGAACCGCCTCAACAGCCCTCCCTCCTCCATCTACAAGAGCCATATAGGCAGCTGCACCACGGTGTACAATGGGTACGCCAAGAGCCACAACGGGGCGAGCAGCGGCGGCGGAGCCCCAGCCCTGAAGAAACCTGAGCGCAGAGCAAGGAGCAGCCCAAAGTCAAATGAGCAAGAGCCACACGGTAAAAAGAGGGTTTTATTTATTTTTAATTCCTTTTTTATTGCACCTTTTCCGGCTTGTGACCTCCTCTGTCTGCATCCAGCGGCCGTGCCAAGAAACGCTCCCACCCACGCGTTAATACGGTGTGAACTTAAATACAAGTGCTGGCCTTGCTAGGCTGGGGTTTGTTTTGTAAGGTGAACCCAGTGCCTCCCCATCTCTTGTGACTGCTCCCCTGGCAGATGCAGCATCGTTCTCTTTTTTATCTGTTGGAAGCAGAAGTGCTTTTTATGGGTGAGGTCTTGGCTTTATTTTGCTTTTCGGAGAGGCATCTTGGCACTTCACAAAAATCTTCATGGTCAATTAAGCTATAAGCGATGTCTGACTAGTAGGAACCATTGTTCTGCATATCCTAGGTTAACCTGGTGAAGTTATTAGAAAGTTTAGAGGTGGTGACTGAAAAACCAAGGATTTTTTTAATGTGAAAATTCAGCGAAAATAAGATTAGTTGAAAACAACTGAGAAAAAATTTCTTTATCTTAGCCATTGGAAATAGTGGTCAAATAAATCTGGCTTTTGAAATAATTTTCTTTGGCATTTTCAGAGACTTGCCATTTAAAAATTTGAAACTTTAGATTAACAACCCAATGCTTTAATGTAATCAATTCTCATTTATCACAAGCCATTCTGCACACATGCCAGTTCTACCTAAATTTAGTTTAGTAACTTGTTATAATGCCTTTTACCTACCTGCCTTTCTCCTCTCTTAGTTGACTGCTAAAGCAGCAACTACCTGAACAAACTTCAATGTAGTAACCAAAGCGGCATGTTCAGGATATTCATAATATAGCACACTGAAATATATTGAATTAATTTATGCATAAAGCATAGGTTTTCCATTATATCTATCTGTAGTGTATATTTATACATCTCTGTACTTTTACATGTGAGACATAACTGAAAGAAATAGTTATGAAAATTAACTGTATCAATAGCCAGAGGGGGAAAAATGCTACTGGCATGGTAAGGAATGAGGATTTGTAGACGTGCTACAAGGTCTTTAGAATTAGAAAGGAGCTGCATTTGGAATGCTGTAATCCAAGAAAATGAATCACTGCATTAAACTTTCTAGTTATTTCTTGCCAATCAGCTTATGTGAACTTTAGTCTTCTTATGTATGTTCGGGTGTTTATTTGACGTGGAATACATGAGGTGTTTGAAGCACGTGTGTAAAAGACCTGTGAAAAGAAAAAACTAGTCTTACAATACTGGTTCAGTAGGTACTGAGTCAGCCTGGCTGATCACTTCTGCAATAATCTAGAAATAATTTAAAAGCATCTTGTCTAAGGGTTTCCTGCAGCCCTTGTGTTTGTCTAATTCGTTGCCCTGGACTGGTCTGCTGTGCTGCAGCTGAAAAGCACGAGTGCTTTTAAAATGCCAGGAAAATCAGTGGAGTCAAGGCTACAGCACGTCCAGTCTTGTCAGCCAGAGAATGCCTTCAGACTGGGAAGAGCAAAGGATGGAGTCCTCCCCAGCTGGGGAAAAGTCCCTATCAGGAGGCTATGCAAAAAAGCATCCCTTGTCCCAGCCTCCTGCCTTTTAAAATCAGGTTCTGCATCTGCACCCGCCAGTGCCCTGGAGTCGTGTGAACTGCTCTGCAGCAAGTCCAGGGCCAAAGCAGGAATAGGAGAATTTGTTTCATTTTAAAAGAAACTGAGATACTATGGGCTCAGGTGTGAGGTTTTTGACATCAGTGTATTATTCTAGTCACACATGTAAACTTACACTTAAACTTCTGCAGAAAGGACACAGAGGTTTCTTAAAAGCTCTCATCAAGCAGCTCCCTAAAATAAATTCCCATTTGATATTTGCAAGCTTCTAATAATATCTGTCACTTTATGATTACCTGTTCTGTTTCTTCTTTAATTATTTGGGGATTTATTCATGAATATCTGACTAACCTGACCATACAAGTAATTAGGGTGAGAGTTAACAGCAGTCTGGGCTAATTTGATTTATGCTGCTAAGATGACAGTTTTTAGAATAGCCAGAAAAAATGAATGTGTCAGAAGCAACAAGTAGCAAAGGGGTTTAAACTTACAGGTTTTATGGATGTATATCTCTTTTAGCCTGCTAATAGTTAAAAACTTGATGGTGCTGTGTGGCTGCTTCCAAAATTGCAGAATAGCTTGGAAAACCTATTTTTAGGTACATAAATATATAAAAATGTGTGTATATACACGTATAAAACTTGTGGAGAATTCTTTATTTAGAAAACCACTTAACCAAAAGGTTCTTTAGGAGGGAGGAAGGAATGTATGAATTTGCAGTAAAACTTAGAGTAACGTGAAGGAGAGCTGAAGGCTTTGTTTGCATGAATTCTTTAATTGGGATTGTGATATGTAAAATGATATTTCCTATCTGGCTGTGTGGTGTGTGTGCTCCTGCAGTGGAGCTGGCTTCTTTGGGGAGTTTGAGTGATGGAGCAATCCCAGGATCCAGCTGCTGGCAAGGGAGGGGCTTTAGGAGCCCCAGACACAGCTGGAGCAGGCACTTGCACAGCTCAGCTCTGGTTGCTGCAGAGAGCTGGAGAGAGGGGCTTTTGACAGGGGCATGGAGTGACAGGACAGGGCAAATGGCTTTGAACTGAAAGAGGGCATATCTTCCTTCCCAGGATGGGATATTGGGAAGGAATTCTTCCCTGTGAGGGTGGGCAGAGGGTGCCCAGAGAAGCTGTGGCTGCCCCTGGATCCCTGGAAGTGTCCAAAGCCATGCTGAATGGGAGTGGGAGCAACCTGAGATAGTGGAAGATGTCCCTGCCCATGGTAGGGGCTGGAACAAGAGGATCTTTAAGGTCCAACTCAAACCATTCATGTGAATAATATTGATGAAAATGTCCAGTGTACAATGCAAGGACAACTCAACCCTTTTTACTGAAAAATCACAGTATGTGTGGTATTTAATTTAAAAATGTACTTTTCCATCTAAATCTATTTTCATTTAATGTATTATGGCCATGAAATTTGAGTAAGTGCTCAAGGAAAATTCTGCCATGTATCAATAACTTCCAACTTCCCTCCAATACTAAAAGAAGGAAGGATTCCCCAAAAAATCTGCTTCACCACTGGTTGAAGAAATAGGGTTTATAGAGCATCAGTTCTGAATGTGATCAGTACTGAAATTAAGTAAATTACTCTGGAGTACTTTAGTTCAGTCACCTCTCCAGTGGATCCAGCTTGTGCACCCCTGTGCTCTGTACAGCATGATGGTACATTAAAAATAAATTGGTTCTTCTATAACACACCCTTGTCCCAGGGTGGTTCTATAACAGCAACATCCTCTTTTTACGAGGAAATTTACAATTTCAGATTGGGGTTATGAGTGCAATTCTGACCTTTCCATTGACAGCATCATGCTGTGTTGGGTGGTGCACTTGTAAATAAAGATTTTTAGGAAACAGGCTGTTTTAAGGCAAAATATAAAAAGGAAACTGATTGCTTATAATTGACTGTAAAATTAGCAATTCTTCTGAGTGTTTCTGGTAGGATGATGGATGGTGTCTTGTACAGGTAGAAGGCTTGGAGGTATGATGCTGGGATTCTGATTTAAAATCCATATTGAAGCTTTTCCACAGAGCTGTTTCAAAAACTGAATGGGAGAGGAGGGAGCAGGGATGGGTTTTTTTTGTGGGCTTTTTTTTTTTCTGTAAAGGAGCCTTGCCATGTAAAAAGAGCTGTAAGCGGAAATCCTGTCCCATTCATGCTGTCCTTTATGAATTTCAGTCTGAGTCACTTCCTTCTCATGCACTCAGTGGCTCCCTTCTTGGTCATGCAGTGATCTGGTAGTTCAAGAAGTTCTGTGTGTGGCTGCAAGTACTGTGGGAACATAAGCAGTTCTGAGCATTCTGACAATGCTTTTGCCTATTTCCTTATGAAACCTTTTTTTTTTTTTTCTCTCTTCAAATGAAGATTTTTTTAAATTCCTTACTGAAGCTTGAAGAGCTCAAGACAGCTAAAACTAAAGCACTTGCAATGGGTAGAAGTGGGAAGGGGGATGGATTGTTGCGTGCATCCTGTGCAGGAGCTGGGTGGGAGCTGGGAGCTGGGTGCCAGAACAAACACAGCCAGCCTGGGCAGGGAGTGGCTCCAGCCTGGTCGCGTGTGCCTTCGTGGAAGCGTTCCTAAAGAAGGTTTTGTCATCATCTGAGATCTGGCTGCAGATCAGGGGCCCTTCCAGCCCAGGAGTGTGATGAAGATGATGCTGAGGAGAAGCCTGAATGTGTCCCACGCACTGCTGCCAGCTCCTCCAACAGCATCCAGACCTGCCAGGCACCAGGCAGGGTCGAGTCCTGCCCAGTCCCTTGGGTGCCCATGCACTGACCTGTTCTCTGTAAACTCATCTCACTCAGTTTTGAAAAGCACATTTGATTTCCCAGTGAGGAACACTGGCTTTGGTGTGCACTTCACTGCTCCGAGCAGCTGCTTTCTTGCACGTGGCATTGATGTGCCACGTATGGAGAAGGCAGGAAAAAACATTAGAATCAATTAATAGTTCAAATAGTTGTTGTAGACTATTGGCAGATCATAAACTTCCATTGTCATATGTGTACAAGCCTCAGAGGTGTTGCTTTCCTATTGTGGAGGTTTTGTAAATCAGATTTTGTGCACTGAAGCAGCCTCCAGCTACTCTGGAAGGTGAAAACCATGGCTTCAAATCCTGCTGCTTGGAGGTTCTCAGGAGATACAGGTAGCTCTGTGTGCTCATTTCTTTGAGGGAAATGTGTTAAGAATACACAGAAAATGGGCTTGGCAAGCCTTCCTGACAATGGTGGTTTTAATTTGAAAACATTTCAAAGTAAATGCTTAACTTGGCAAAGCAGAAGTTCTGAGGTGAATACTTTCAGGTATCCCTGAGTGGGGTGAGATGTGCTCTGCAAGCTGCTGGTAAGTGATGCAGAGTGGGTGCCGTATGAGAAACCAGAACTGAGGCATTCTTGGTACAGCCCCATCCTGTTCTCGCTGAATCTTCCATGCAACATTGAAATCTACTTAGGAAAAAGTGGCGTTTTTTTCTATTTTTGTTTAACTGTTTCAAGTTGTTGTTTGAATCCAGAGGCTGTGAATTAAAGGTAAATTGTAGGAGCTCTGATTCAGTGCAGACAGGAACCAGGCGAAGTTCCTCTTCTTACTCATTCTAGATCCTGTCACTTCTTTTCTATTTTGGTCCCGAATCCATTTTGCTTTTTGAGTCATACATTTATCTGTGCCTGTATATCCTATAGATGTAAAAGCTTAAAAGAGTAGTTTCATCACTTTTGGTCCATGTAAGCAAAGTGGTGAGAAACACTGGCAATACATGTAAATTTTATGTTCTTTTAGCCAGGAACTGATGATTTGGTACATCCTAATAGACATTTGTTATACCAATGTAGAAATGTTCCATAGACAAAATTGGTCATAAATGTTTTTTCTGCTGCCATACAAAATACCCCTATATTAAATGCAGCTTCTCTAGTGTCCCTAAATGTATTTGCTTCTATAAAATAAGGAGTTTCAATAAGATTGTATCCTGAAAACAACCTGTCAAAACTGACATAGTGATTTTATTAATAGCATTGAAAAAGACACATGGAAGAGTAAAATACATCTGTCAGGTTAAGTGAATTTTATTATTAAATCAAATAATGCAATGTGAAACATAATATTTAGTGAAATATTTAGAGAAGTGTTGAATCTTGAGAGCATAGATCAGCATCATACATGAAATGTAAATAGTGTTACTATTTCTACTGCTTTTTTTAATAGTTTTAGCCATTAATGCTACTTGTCTGGATTCTTCAGACTTACATCTCATTAGAAATAGATTTTGTGTGCTCTGTGCTATTTTCCTGTAAGTTTTAATGCATGAGAGGAAATAGGATGCATTAATTAGGGCATAGTCTGAACTTGAGAAACAAGTGTTCATTTGCAACACCCAGAATTTCAGTGTGATATTTTCATGCCTTGACCTTATCTCCCACATCATGACTGAGCTTGTGCTTTTGTTTGTTTCTATTTGGAAATATGCCTGCCTCTTCAGCAGCCTTTATCTTTGGTATTTTCTATTTTCTCTAAAATAATAGGGTGTGAATTGCTCGTTCAGGCAGTAAACAAAGTGGTTATGGGTGTCAGATACACCTTTGTGTACCAGCTTGAACTCCATTAGCTGGGCCACACAGATTCTCACTAAATAATATTTTGCCTAATAGTCACGTAAAGTAACCACTTAAGTGAGCTTTATATAGACTGATGGCTGTATTAGAAACATATTGCAGGGTTCAGGTAGAGTACATTCCCAAGTTCATGTCAGTCTGTGTGCCTGCAATAATTTATCCAGATCAGGCTTAATTTGTGACTTTGCTTTAGCAGAAAGAATGGCTAAAATGTTTATCCAGCATCACTGAAATACCCTCTGTTGAGGGGGAGAAACAAATCTGTTTCCTTTGTTGTCTTGAAGCTTAACTTGGAGCATGGGGGCTTTGATGGAGAAGGGTGAAAGCTAAATATCACAAATGGTGCTGGAAAGCAAGTCCATGCCCAGAGCACTCCCTGCCTCTGCCATAGCTTTGCCCAGTTCCAAACCCAGCAGTGTTTTGCTTTGAGCTGCCTGTGGCTACTTCCTTCTCAGGCATCCTGACCAACTCTTTCCCAGAAGTTGCCTGTGTGCAGATAATTTCCAGGAATTTGCAAGCCTGTGAAATCTTGTCTGCATGTGACCTGTCACAGACAGGGAGATGTTCTCTTGCTGTGTCCATACTCCAAGAACAAGCTCAGAGTTTATGGGGGGCCTGAATGCCATGGCAGTCCCACCTTCTTCCACACCACACTGCTTTGTTAGCACAGAGTTCTGCAAGCTGGGAAGAGCTGACACAGGAAGAGAGGAGATCCACTCTGTTTTTATGCCCTCATCTTGAAAGACTAGAGAACCAGCTTCGTAACTTTGGCACCAGAAGTTGTAGATAAGAGATTCCCTTCTCAGCTAATGGGAGCATCTCCTAATTTAATTTCACAATGTTCTCCCATCATCAATGTCCCCTGGTTTTGAAGGTGAATGGAAATTCCTCAAACTTGGTTTTGTTCAGACTTTTTGTACCTGGAAGTGCAAAGAGAGCACCAGGGCAGTGTGGATACAAATGATGCAGTGTGGTTATGAGGTGCTCTGAGCACTGGTGGTCTGGGCTTCATGGCTCTGAGCCATCCACGGGGCAGAAAGGGTCGCCACAGTTCTGGTTACATTTTTCAGTCTCATCACAGCAGTTGTGACAAAATAAATGTCTTTAGAAGCTCCCTAATCTTCCTAAGTGTGCTAACTACAGGAAACACTGCTCAAAGTCCACTGAGGAACATGTGGAGCATATCTAGTAAAAGAGTGGGGGAATTTGGCTCCAGGGTTTGTGCTTGACCTTCTTAGGGCTTATAAACCCTTTTGGCAGTGGCTGGTGTTTTACCTCAAAGCTGTTTCCAATCCTGATCAGTTTCTGTAGGTTCTCATATTTTTATTCTCATCTGCTTTATCCCTCCCTTGCCTCATTTTGCCAGCAGGATCTCCTTGGCAGGCTGAGCTGGATAAGCTGTCTGCTCCATCATTTATCAGGAAGTCAGTGCTAAATGACGTAAGGCACAACCTCTTCCCCCAGAGGATCTTCATATTATCTCAAGAATTTGCAGCTTCTGCTGCAACTGACAGTCAAATCCAGAAGACTGAAATCTGAACCTTTTTCCTAGGAGTTTACATAATTTATGGATACCCACCCAACAGAAAAAAATAAAAATCGTAGAAAATACGTTTTCATCCTGCTTAAATGATCACTGATTAAATGCCTGAGACAGGGAGAAGAGTTACACCAAGATCTCAGACTTCAGAGCAAGATAAGCAGTGTATCCTCACCAGTTAGGAGGAGATAACATGGACCACCAACAAGGGAAGGGAACTGTGTTTCCCTTATTTGGCAATATCTGGGACATTGAGCCAAAAGGGAGAGGGTATTTATAGGGAAGAGGTAGAACATTTCCTCCCTCCAGACTATAAAAAATAAAATGCATTTAAGTCTAATGATTTAATGAACAACACTTACTTGTGTAGCCAGATGTTCTGAACAATGTCCATCTGTATTTCCAGCTGGATTTGCAAAGGTGGTGAAATGAAATTTCATGTCCCCCTGAAGTTAATGGGATTTGTTTACTGAACTCTCTTAGGCTGTGCTTCAAACCCCATCAGTTACTCTTCTGAGGAAGGGTGGAATTTGATTTCTTAAGTTTTTTTGACTTTCAGTATATTTGCTTTTACGGGGAGGAAGGATCTTTATGCAGGGTGATGCCTTGAGTGTTGCAGTTAACAGAAAGGATAAACACTATTCTAAAATGAAGCAGCCATTTCAATTTTCTCCAGGGTTTATTATAAAAGATTTTGTCCAAAAGCTTGGGTTTGGATTTTGTGTTGGGCTTTTTTTTTCTTGTTTTTTTTCCCCCTCTAAGGAGCTGTGCTTAGAAGCAGCTGCTTTGATTTACTGCAATTCATGTGACTTGTGCCTGAATTTCATCTTGGCAATGAAATCCAGAATGAGCTGAAATTCCTGTAGCTTTATTGAATCCTTCCCAGCAAGCAGTAATCAGGTGGATATTTCTGTGAAATATTTTAAATATTTGGAAGGGTTCTTGGTGGTGAAACTGATTGTGCCAATATCCAAGATCACATTTTGCCCTCATCCCATACAAGACTGCTAATTGCCCATGCACTTCTTTCAGCTCACTAGTAGGAAGTTGATACAGACATAGGTCAGGTTTTTTAAACATTCTTGAGCTCGTTCTTCCCATCTCAGGCATGAGAGGGCACAGATAAGATTACATCAGCTTTTTTGACTTCTGCATTTTAAAAATTTAGCCCTCAGTCTTTATTAAATGTTCTGTTTAATATCCTTCCAGCTCATATAGTCATAGTTCATCCTTCAGACATGACTGCAAAACAATTTAGGCTGGTATTGCTTGAGTCAGTTGATTGTCATCTGTCACGAGGAAGATAATGTATTTCTGTTCTGCTGTCAATCTGTAGGTGTTTGGGTTGATTTAAAGAAGGGAGGGGAAACTCTTTGCCTTCCCCCATCTCTGAGCTGTGGTGCCTGGGCTGAGTAGAAAGAGAAAATGTTATTTGGTTTCTGGGATTACTGTGATCTCCCCCACCACTCATTGCAATTTCATTGTATCATACTTTTCATCTGGAAAAATAGGTCAGTAATTTACATCGGTAACAGAAGAGCTTAGGTTGGGGTTCATTCAAAGAATATTGTAACTGCAGCCCCTCACTAGGTTGCCATGAAAAATCTTTGCCTTTCTAGCACTGTGATTTGGAATGGTTGTATTCAAAATAATAAAAAAAAAAAAGCCCGAACTTTTTTTCCTGTGGAATCTTAACATCTTTTAAAGACGTGGAAGTAGTGTAAGTAGTGCATAGAAATACAATTCCTGCTTTAATGTAAATGCTTAGATAAAAATCAAGAACAGTGAAAAGATTATACTTTTATCCTGTTTTAGGGCAAGTTTTCCCTGCTTGCTTTCTCGTGGAGGATGAATAGCTTGCTTTGCTCTGACTCTGTTCTTGAGAGTGGTTATTGCTAAAACCCAGCACCCAAAGCTTTGCATTGCCAACCATGAAATCTAAAGAAGGCTTTTCTTCTTTGATTCAAGCGAGGCTGAGAAGTTGTGACTGAAGGCAAAATTTGGCCTCCAGTTATTTTCTTAAAATCTTTTTGGTTCGTGATGGGTTCTGCTGTGCCTCTGCACTGGGGAAGTGCTCTGCTGCCTTCCTATTGTTGTAGCAAACTCAGTGGCTTTGTGAGGTTCACTGCCAAGGAAGTTGTTAGTTTTGGCTGAGGTGCTCTGTTTAATCCCCAGCAAGTTTGGAGCTCCTATGGAGTCTGTTTTGGCTGTGCTGTGTGATTATTTTTCTGTGCAAATATGCAGTTCTGCAGGTTATTTTGCTAGTTTGGTGTTTGATCAGGAAAATGCTCTTATTGTATAATAGGCAGATTAGCAAAGGGTTTTATGGCCAGAATTGCCTATGGTTGTATTTTTGAACATCAAGAAGAAGTTTAATCTTGTGTGCAATACTGGTGCCATTGTCCCCCTACACTTGGGATGGTATTTCATGGAAAAATATTTCCTCGTTGGCATGGGGCAGCAGACAAAGGTTTTTAAAGGCCAGACTGGTACACTGGAGACTTGTCACTCTGTGTTCATTAGGGATTGTGCTTTCCACCTCAGTTCTTGGAGAGGGCAGGACTCACCTCTGTCCCAGCAGGGACACTCAACAGTGACAAAGCCACACCTGTGGTGGGATGCAGTGGAGCTGTCAATGACCCAGTTGGGAAGAGGAGACGAATCCTTGGTGCTGTGAAACTTGTGCTTTTTGTCAGTGCAAGGAGGAGTTGTGAGCCTCCTTTCATGTGTGTTCATGATGCTCAGGCTCCCACTTTGCCTGGCTGTGACAGGTGCCAGGAGTGAAGGGAACCTTTTTTTTTGGAGAGGAAATCTGTCTGTCAGTGCCAGATGGTGTAATTTCATGGCTGGTGTCAGACATCCTTTTGAGCCAGTTTCACATTTTAAGAAGCCTGGGTATCTCAGCCAAGCTGCTGTCCATCCCCTGCCCCTGCTTTGAGCTAGGAAGCCTGTGGAATTTTTATGCCATGTCACCTGGGACAACGTGGGGTGCTGGTGACAGCAAGGTGCAGCTCTGCAGAAGTTACATCCCCTTCTGAATGACCTCAGCCTGGAGAACAACCCTTGAGTGTGGCAAAGGCTGGACAGGCAGTCACAGGGAATGAGGAGAAATGAGAGAGACAAAGCATGAAGCAGCACAGAAATAAATGGAAGGAATTAAGTGTAAGGAAATTCCATGCATCCCAACTACTGTACAAAATTCTGAGGAGTGTGGAGAACATCACTGTTCCTAGGAAAAGTTCAGTGTTTGTTGGCAAAGTTTGTAGTGAGAACAAAACATCAGCCTTCTACCTGGAAACTGGGAGTTAGGAGCTCCAGGAAAGTTTAGGAGGGACTTTCAGTCTCTTTGTGAAATACTTGACCAAAAGATGGAGGGCTGGACACTGCTTGGTTTCTCTTCAAAGCTTTTATTGCCTTTCCAACCCCACAAAGCCTGTGAGCTGCTGTAACAGGATAGCAAGAGGGAAGCTGCTGAAAATTAAAAGAAAAAATACTTTGACACAGAAAATAAGCTAAAGCAGGTTGAAATGATGAAAAGAGAGCACTCCAAGAGAAGGTCCTGTGTGTAAGTGGTTTGTTGTTCCAGCAGATTCAGCTTGGGCTTCCTCTGTTTGTGTGGGTTATGTCATTGTTTGGTTTGGTGTTCCTTCAAGGCCAGGCAGCTGCAGCCATGCACAGTGCAGTGCCTCTGTTATCTGCTTTGGGAGATGTACAAAGCGCTCACTCGACATGTCAGATGGATGGGATGGAGATGGGGGTTGCTGTATTTTACTAAGAAAGCCCTTTTCTGCCTTCTAATGGACCAACTGCGTGTTCACAGTAGGAATTCACTCAGATCTCCAGCCAGTAAAGTAGGAGTTGTTTTTGCTGTCTTCCAGCAGTAGCAGTGAAGAAGCAGAGAAAAACAAACCCAACATGTCACTGAGCCTCCATTTGTCCCTTGCATCCAGCCTTTTATTTCCCTTGCTGGTTGCTACTGATCTGATTTTCCTTCTTCCACCACAATGAAAAACACAGACAATAATGGGGAGCAAGGAGGATTGGATACCCTTACATTTATTTTTAAAACACTTTTTAGGTGACTTCATTATGTACATCTGGATGTTTCCACATCAGGCCCTGATCCATGTGATTGCAAATTGACAGCTCATCCTTCTTTAACCAAAGAAACTTGCTCTCCAGATATTTTGGAGTATCCTGTCCTATGGGCAATAGGATACTGAAGCAGTCAAGGTGAAACTAGCAAGTCAGTATTGACTGTGGCCAGGACATCTGTGAAGCATGGGATTAAATTCATGCCTAAATCACAGTGGTGTTGAGGCAAAACACTTCAGTTATTCTTTGCTTTATTGTCCTGATGAATCAGGATGACTAAGTATTTGATTTTTCTTATTTTAGCTGTTAAAATATGCCTTTCTGGATTTTATACAGGGGTTTTGTTCTATTTGCCTTTAGTTATTCAGAGAGTGACTTGGGGTTGGGGTTTTTTTGTGTTTTGCTTTTTTTTTTTCTTGGTGTTTGGGTTTTCTTTGTGGGTTTTGTTTTTTGGTTTGTTTGTTTGTTTTGGGTTTTTTTGCTTTGTTTGTTTGTTTTGGTTTTTTACTATCTATATATGGTTTGGTCTTCAAGGATAAATAATGAAGGATAAGCTCCTAGACATTAATTAAGGTAAGTTAGCAGGAGAAATCTGATAGCAGCAGTGGGAAGGCACTTAGGAATGGAAAAGTTGCGATACACTCATGCATGGCAATTTTTAAAGAATTAGAACATGTTTTAACAGTTGTATCTAAAACTGGATAACATCAATCTCTCTACCTTTGTCAGGGGAGCCATAGTTGTGTTTTGTCATTGGTATTTTTTTATTAGCTTTCATGTAATGAATAGAAATTCAAAATATTTAACATTTAAAAATCTCGTCCAGGCTTAATTAAGAATTTTCTTTGGTGTATTATAGGTTCACATGGTGTGATTGACTGTTTCAAATATAATTTTTTTTCACACATTTTTAATTCTGAAGGGTTCCCTGTTCTGCCCAGTGTGGAAGTGGTGCTGGGCAGAGTTTTTTAAAGCCCCATGTGTTCAGTGTGGCACTGAATTTGCCCTTCCCAGTGTCACATCTGTCAGCCAGCAGTA
The DNA here is from genome assembly GCA_030060385.1 of Muscicapa striata striata. Lineage (NCBI taxonomy): Eukaryota > Metazoa > Chordata > Aves > Passeriformes > Muscicapidae > Muscicapa > Muscicapa striata. The sequence goes on from JAREIS010000115.1 coordinate 1,766,114, forward strand.
GCCTGGCAGTTTATCCCTGACCCTGCCCTGTCCTGGGCTGCCTCCCTGACAGGCTGGAGAGCTGCATCAAACTGGATTAGGCAGGAATTTGTCTAGGTCTAATTTTATTCAATATTTTCATTAAGGGCTTGAAGGATGGAATAAGGATTGAGGATTATTAAATTGTAGTCCATATCAGGCTCTGATAGGGTTGAGAGTGCTTGAATGGGTCAGGGAAGGGGGACAGGACAGGAGGAGAGCTCTGTAATGGCCTTCAAAGAAAAAGTTTGATCTAGGCAAGAGGCATGTACTGCACTGCAGCTAGTTTAAATTAGCTTTTTTAATTAGGTGGTAGTTCTGGGAGGAATAGAATATTACAAAGCCCAAGAGTCAAGTTATTCTGTAGATGAAGAGGAAACTTCTAAGCAAGCTCTGTAAATGGGTCCTTGGTTTTGGTGCTGCCAGGACCTCAACTGGCATACGGTGGGCAGGGCTGTGCCACATCTTCACAAGGATGGAGACAATTTAAAAAACATGGCAGAGGACAGCAGCAGGGGGAAGTCCCTTAAAGACAGGTATGGAGAAATGAGGTTGGTTGGTTAAAGGAACAAATTCCTTTACCTTCACCTAGCTGAGAAGGTTGGAGGTTACCATGATCATGGGGCAGGAGGTCATTTATTTAATTGTCATTTATTTTGTGAAAATGGGCTAGGAAGCCATCTCAGAGAAATGGTTTGGGTGTAGATGATCGTGTTTCAGTGTGGGAGGGTGGACTCTGTGACTGTGTCACATCCCCTCTGGTCCTGTGACTCAGCTGCTGCGTGACATCTGCAGCTTTAGGTTTGTTCTTGTACAAGGAGCTTATTAACTTACATTTCTGCAATTCCCTGAAAGTCTGTATGTGTTCTTCTTGGTGTCTTAAGCTTTGACATGGGCAGGCAGCTCACAAAGGAGCTGGGCTGTGTTTTGAAGAGTTCATTTTTTGGGGGCTGTAGGTTGTGCTGTACGTGACTGATGAAAGATCTTTCCCAGCATTAAAGGCGGTCACAGCCCCGATAAATCTGGAACAAATTCTGAGAAAGCATGTCATGTTATGACTGGCATATCTGTGAGCATGGAGCTCTGCTTGAGAATTAGACTCAGAGTTTGCAAAGTGCTAGTGCTGATGTCATTCCCTTGGAATGGAAGGGCTGTTGAAACAGTAAATACTTTCTGTGGCCAGAAGCTAAGTCTTGAGCTGGACCTTTTCCTCTCTTCGAAGGAAAGAATGCAGAACAAACCTAAAATGTGTATTTGCAATGGGAAAATCTTAATTAGTTTAGAGCTTTTAGCTATTTCAAATCATTTACATACACAGCTGCTATTCATGCAAACATGTAAACTATTGATGGAAACTTCAAACTTACCTTGAACTGACATTTTTTTCCCTGTTTTTTAAAGCTGTGCTTGGTGTTTAAAAGTATGGTTGGAAATGTCTGAAAATTATATTTGTGCTGTACGTGCAGAAAGGAACATAGACATGGGCTAAGAGAAGCATAGAATAAAAGGCTTTTAGTTCAGCAAGACTTGACACTGAAACCTTGTTAGCACCAAACAGCTGCTGAGAAAGTGTTTAGATTTTAGGGGCATTTACTCCTGGTTGTATCTATAGAGTTTTGTTTATGATTCAAAACACTGAAAAAAGAGAGGACTTGATGAGGTCCAGGTCTTTCAGCTGACTTTTCTGCAATAAAAGATTAGTCTGAAACATTGGATCCAAAGAACCCATGGCTTGGGAATTAGAATCTAATGCTGTAGCTTGGGAGTGCTGTGATATCTCTCAGACAGTGAGATTAGCAGGGTAACTCAGATTTTTGTACTGTCCCTCAGAGGACCCCAGTGAGCATTCACAAGGAATTCATCCCCACCCCCAGCTTCCTCCTAGGAGGAAGAGTTTTGCCATGACAGATGTGGGGAACAGATGTTGAGAGGAAAAGTTAAAATGGGACAATGACCTGAAGTGTTAGCTGGGCTCTTCCTTGACGTGACTGAGCTTCTGTTCCTGATGGCAATGAAGGAAAGCAGCTCCTGCTGCCTGCCCCTGGCATACAGAGATTTTCTGTCTTCCTGTCAGCTCCTCAGAGCTCAGTCAGCTGAGGAAGGGACAAAGACTGAAATGCAAATCAACTGTCTGTTATTCAGGGACTGTTAGTCCCAGGTAGGTGAATCATGCTCACCCACCCACCACCTTTCCTGAGCAGCTCTAGGTAGATTTTTGAACCTGAATCACCTGTTTTACATCAAGACTTGCCCATTTCTTGCTGCTGTTCTTGCCCACTTTTCCACCACTGCATCTGTGATGTCCAGCAGATGCTCATGCTCCCTGTCCCTAGATGCTCCAGTGAGCTAATTTAGAGTATAGAACTGGTGGCTGCTGAGTAACAACACAGAGCCAGGAGGAAAGGCCTTCAGCAGCTCTGTGTTATCAGAGACAGCATATCAGATGGTTTCTTTCCTTCTCTGTCATCTATTTCAGAAGGCTTTCTGCTCTTTCTTGGCTTGGAAGGAAGATGTTGAGCTTGATACTTGAGAGAGATTGGCAGGTCAGAGCAGCTTCCCTGCTGAGGGAGGGATTTGGGACAGGTCTCGTTCTCCTTAGCTTAGTCTAGCTCAGGAGACTGTGAATAATCATGTTTATTACAGAAAGGAAGTCAGCCATCCATAGAAGCCTGAGGATTTTTTTTATGGCTCTTGAAATGGGAAACGAAGTATTTGGAATAGTGTAAATACTGTAATTCTTGATAACCACTCCTGAGGTCCCCTTTCAACTTGCAGTGTTCTCTGATGCTATTATAGACATCACTTGTGAATATTTATTGCTTTCTGCCTTTAACATTTGCTTTTTTTTCACAGGGCATTATTTGTTATTTGTATCCCATTCCCTCTCTCCCTCTCCCCAAAGTCTTTGAAGAAGACTTGTGTTCTTCCACCTCCAGCTTATCTGTGTAAACACTTGGTGACATAAATGTCACATAAATGTCCATAGTGACCTCATAAATGTCCACATGTGTGTAATAACCCAAGGCTTCTGTCTCTGGTACCCAGAGCCCTTCTCTGTGTGAACAGGATAGATAGTTGGGACACTAATGTGAAAAATTTTCTTAGTAGGACACTTAATTGAGAGGTTTAATGAAGTAATTAAATTATTATTTATTTGCTGGTCATACCCACCTCCCTTAAGTCTTGGAGTCAGTTCCTGTGCATGGAGCAGTTTGAACCCTCAGCCCTGACCTGCAGAGGGTTGGAGGACTCAGTTACTGTACAAAGCAATCACCTTTCATGGGAGAGGGAAATGAGATTTCTTTGGGCTTCAGGGTTTGTTTTCCTCCCCTGCTCAGTGTGACTGAGCATCCTTGCTAGAAAGCAGAGAGAGGAAAGAAAATTCCAGTCCACATGTTTGGGATTTGAGGTTGAGAGTGATTCACGCTCAGCTTCTGGGGGTTGTAATTAGGGGTGACATAATTACCATAAACTTTTGATAAAATAGTAGCAGCTTTTTTGTTACACTCAGAGCTGCAGAACTGCTTCTGATTAGCATCCCTTCGAGATAAGCCTGCAGGATCTCCACAGTGTGCAGATCTGGCTCCAGGCTTTTGTGGCACAGTTCAACAATTTTACTGATGCTGAAAGGAACCCTGCATTCTGAAACACCCCAAATTTTGATATTATCAGTTGGATCAGCATTTCAGCCTTTTCCTTAGACATTTTTAGTCTATCTGTGTAATTTTGAAATCAGTATTATCATATTCTGGCTCAATCCTGCCAGTTTATGTTTTTTATAATACACTCTGAGGGTTATCTGCTATGGAAAAAAACCTAGTTTTGCTATCCTCAACTTCTGAAATATTACTACTCATTTCTTTTCCAAGTGGCTGAGACTAAAAGGAATCCAGGAATGTGTGCAGCAGGAGATCTGTCATTCCCAGTCCACACCAAGGTGCATTCTTATAGGGAGAGATGGGCATTTACACTGGAATTCTGCCATCAGCATTCAGCCAATTCTATTTTTTGGCAGTCAAGCACATGGAATTTTTAAAAAGAAGATCTGCTTTTTTAAAGCAGGTCACAGACAAAAATAAAGACACATTCTTGGGCTACGAGAAGTAGGTCAGTTTTTGGGGGAATCATTAGTGAAAGCTGTTGATCTGATCCCACCTGTTTATTAATGCTTTTTGCTTCCTATGCCAAGTACATCTGGCTCATTTTGCTTTAGGTGAGATATGCTGTTCTGCTTTGGTGAGCAAACTTTTTGCATTAACATTTTCAAAAAGAAAAATCCAAAAAACAGGAAAATATGTTCCTGGTTTTCCATTAGAGAATACTGTAGTGGAAAGTGAGGCCTCTCTGTGCTGTCATCCAAAAGGAATAAAGCTGCTTTGTGTCACCTCATTACTCTAAGCTGATGTTTTACCTCAAGATTGTTTTGAGGAGGGAGGATGAGGGAAAGGCTGATCCCACTGCTCAGAGGATGGCCTCTGCAGCACCTTCTGCACAATTATCCCTTAATTTAGGGGGAGCATTTGACAGCCTGTAGGTGCCTCTGTGTAGCCCCTGCAAGAGCTGCTGTACCAGGCACAGGCTCAGGCAGGGAGGATGGATTGCTGCTGGTCAGACTTTGGAATTTTACTTTATTGCCTCCACAGCTGTGAAGGAGCTTTGGGCATTGCCCAGTTTAAGGACAGGTGGCTGCAGGGTGGATGCTGGGGCTCAGGGCAGGCACCTGTGTGGCTCCCCTGGGTTTTCCCTGCATGGGACAAGGACATTTGTCCTGTCCAGAGCTCAGGTGGACAGCTCAGTCTGCAGCTACTGGAGTAAGGTGGGTCTGGTTAACAAATCAGGGTTAGATTCAGCAGGAACTGAGAAACCCCTGGGCTTCTTTCACAGCACAGTTCTGGAAACAGCACCCTGGTTTTAATCTCTGAATGCAGATCACAGTTTGTGATCTGCAGTTTGTGGAGGACACCTCTACAAATAGTCTCACATTTCTGAACATCTGCAATTACTGGAAGTTTCATTCCCTCCTTTTTCTCTTTTAATTTTTTGTAATATTAATCTATGTAACTGCGTGCCTTAAATTCACAAGGCAACTGATGCTCACATGCAGGTAATGTCTGTCTCCCTCCCCTATTTTTATTTATGTAACTGAAATTTTTGTTTGATTTTGGTAATTTATTTCTCTTCCTCTTTCCACATTGTCTATTTTACAGAATTTGATTCAGAAACAAAAAGGGTTCAAGACATTCTTTCTGGAATGGAGAAACCACAGGTATGTGATCCCAAATTGCCACACAAACATACAATAGCAAATGTGAAAAGTAGATTGTGTCACAACACACTGGTGATTTCACAGGGGAGCACCTCTGATTTTTTCCCTTAGCAGATTGTTGCCAATAACTCATTTTACTGGGATATAAATCTGAAGGATCTTTTGTGCTCATGGATGTTTGAGGGCTCTGCCCACTCCAGGAATTGCACCAGCTGTCTGTTTCCAGAGGACAATTCCCAGTATTCATACTATAATTCATGTCATGGGGAACTCAATGCACTGGGACGACTTGCATAGCTCTTACTCCTTCTCCCCTGGGTTTAATTTTGTCATGAGCAATTTATGTCTTTAATCATGATTAAATTAAGTTAATTCTATTATTCAATGGCAAATTACTATAGTCTGTGTTTGTCTGAGCCATAAAAGCCTGTGAATTATGATGGAATTGAATCATTACCCTGTAAATAACCCTAATGCTGAGTGTGACTGCAGTCAGGTGAGGTTATTAATAAATCTGGTTGTAAGCCCTTTTCTAGTTTGATATGTCAAATGAAGGCCAGCAGAGCACTATGGGTCTGAATGAATGGTCCAAGCCAGCACTGAAGCAGCAGTCATGGGGCAGGGGGAGGCAGAAATCCCAAAGCACAGCCTGTCTTCTTTGCTCTCCAGAGCTCAGGCCTTTCTCTGTCCAGCTGGAGAGATAGGGCACAAATAAGCAAGTAAATAAAAAATGGTGGTGAAAAGCTCATGGGAAGACTTGGTTCAGCTGATAGAGGCTGATACAGAAACACTGCAGTGGGAGCCTTGGCTGCACAAGTGGCAGAGCTCAGGGAGAGCCAGGTGTGGGCACAGGCTGAATTTTGTTTTTAGGACTTTCTTCTGATGAATGCTGCTGTTCTGAATAAATACAAAAGGTGTGTGGTCTTAAATTGCTCCATCAGTAGTTGCTGGTGTCCTGGCATGGGCAGGAGCTGGTTCAAAGCCAGCCACAATTTAAGCCAGGCCTAGAGAAGATAAACACCAGCCTGAGTTCTGCTCACAAGGTGGAAGTCACTTCACTGTGTGTGGAAACAAGTGACAATACTGAGATGAGGACTTAAAAGAAGGGTTTCAAGGTGCTCAGAAGGGAAGAAAGTGCACTTAGTACAGAATTAGGCTCATTTGTTGTACAGGGGGAGTCAATATTTTTATACCAAGGACCACCTGAGTGTTACTCATTTGGTCAATAGCCACAGCCAGGTGCTTTTACAAAGATGCAGAGAGCTGACAAGAAAAATGTGTTTTTTCATACTTTTATCTTTAGAGGTAGGAAGAGGAGCTATTAGAGCAATTTGAAGGATTCTGAGATCTGGACAATTGAATTTATGGCATCCAGAGCCTTTAAAGCAGAACGAAACAAAAAACCAAAAAAATTAAATAAAAATAGTCTTCCTTTACTCATACCAAAAATAGAATTTAAAAAAAAAATCTAAACCAAGGCAAATGCTGATTCAATAATAATGACATTTACTGAAGTGATGTTGGAGATTATCTGTTATTCTCTCTCTGTAACTTTGACATTTGTGAGTAATTAAACTCACAGGACTCTCACCAATTGTGAATTGCTGTGAGTGATTCTCTGTGTGTGTAGTCAGTATTACATCTGATAGAAATATATCATATTATGCATAAATAGTCATCTTGGTCATGTTTCTTGGCAAGTCTTATGCATATACAAGTGAAAAATAAAACAATGTATAGAAAAAAAAATTATACAAAGGGAAAGAACACAGAGTGGTGAGTCAGTGACAAGTGGGTGATGCTGTGTCTGCAGCACATGGATTTGATTTGTCCATCTTTGCTCCCTCCATCCATGGGGAGGATGAAGCCATCCAGAGGGATTAGCCTTGTGAGCAGCTCCTGCAGGAGAGCTATCACTGGGAGGTGTCTGGATCATACAGGTACCTCTCTGACTACAAAATATACCCACTTTAAAAATTATTACTTCATGAAAAGTCTGTTTTCAGTAATAGATATTGTTACCCATTTGAGGGATGTGCTGCTGAGCTGTAAATTTAATCAGAGCTTTGTCCCTTTAACAGCCAGAATTTTAAAAGGCACCTCTTGCTTTCAGTCCCCCATGGTTCTGTGTCAACTGAAATATGTTTTTAATTCACGTTATCACAGACAAAGTAAGCATTCTCTGAAACAAATACCTCGGCGAGGGGAGGGAAATTTGACTCTGGGTTTCTGAAATGGCTGCATCTGACAGCCAAGGGGCTGGGGGGGACATCACCCCCCGTGGGGAATCACCAGGGCTCTGTCAAACCACAGCTCAGACATCAGCCTGGCTTTCCAACAGGCAGCCTGCTCCCGCTGGCTGCCTCTGCAGCAAAACTCATATTTAATCACGGGGGTTTTTGCCTAAAATTGCAGGATTAGAGCCATAATTTAAAAGCAGAATCTCAACCCAGTAATAACTGTGAATTCATTTGACCCCCAAGCCTTTCAAACCATGCCCTCAAGGGAGTAAATGAATGTTGCTTGCAGTGTAGTTCTCACACATACAATGAGCCCCCGAACCACATGATGCCTGTGAATGCTAACCCGGAATTTGAAAGATAATGGAAGTTGTACAGAAACATTTTTCATTACCTGAAAGACGGGAAGGGCCGATACTCATCAGTCTTGTAACCTTATTGAAGTGGTGCAGGAGTTGGATTCTTTCCCAGGGGCTTTTATGGAATAATTATTTACACCACCGAGTTTTGATAGAGCAGAAAGGAGGCATTTACTGTGTAAACTGAGAAGTTTTCAGAAACTAATTAACTGTGCTTTTCACCAGACGTACAGAACTCCTTGTGGGAGAATCTTTTGTTAGCTCTCAGCTAAAAGGCCAAGCCAGCTCTCTTCAAAGCAAGCACAGTGATTTTGGGGACAGATGAGACAGGCTGGGGGAACTCAGAAGCAGCACAAAGGTTTACCTGCCCAGCCTGGGAAGAGATGCTCTGGCTGCTTATATTTTGTCAGATGGAATTAGTGCCCCGTTAATGAGCAATAAGCTGAGTTTTACTGATGGTGAAGTGTTTCTGTCTGCATTTTCAGAAGGGCCATTAAGCCCACTGTTGTGGTGGTAGTTGGGCTGTTCCTTACAGCCTGGAGAGGGCTGGTCCAGGTCTGTACCTTGGGAAAGGTGTTTGTGTAAGTTAGAAAAGTTGGACGTAGATACACTGAACTGTTTTATAAGTGCCTGCTGTTATTCTCAACATATCATAACCCCATTTATTTAACTTAGCTTATTTCACAGCAAAGCTAGTGCTTCCTGCTCCAGGTAGGAGTTCCTTGGTAAGCTTAGTGGTGGCTTTGGCCATGAAAGGAGATATTGGCAGGTAACTGTGATATGGTATCAGCCTGTGGGTCAGGGAGCAGCAGATAGGTTTATCTCCAGCCGCACAAATAAATCCATTCCCAGCTGATGTGCACAGCCCAGGGAAGGAACAGATTTGCCTTTTCTGACTTATCTTGCAGACAGCGACCCCTCACTTGCTTCCCTACACTTGCTGTGTGTGCTCAGTGCAGCTTAACAATTTCTGGTGTTTATTTTTAAACCTCCAGCAGCAGTTGCTGTGTACCTACGAGCTCCAAGGCAGCCACTCTGGGTGCTCTGAAATTTCCCTCTGAAATTAATGGTGTAGCTGGAGCAGCTTAGCAACTGCCTTTGGACTTCTATCCTCTGTGTGCTGGCTTCAGAGTAACAGTCTGACAGTTTCTAGCAGTTAGCCCACAAGATACTTTCTCTTACTTTAAGAAACCCAAGACCTAACTTTTTGCAGATTGCTGGAGTTCGTGGAGGGCCAGAGTTCTGCCGTATGTGGAATATATACGTGTGTCCTTGGGAGTAGTCATAGAGAAAAACATTTCAAATAGAACATTGGCAGGATATCATGCCTCCAGCTCCAAGTCTGTCTGAATTTATGAAAAACAATTATGCAAGCATATTTCCATAATAAAAGAAACTGCATGTTGATGGGCTGAGCTGGCATAGTAGTAATGTCTGTTAAAAAAAGCTAAAATCTATTTGGATCTTGTTAATCAGCTTTTTGATCAAAATATTATTTTAAATGTGGATTTTTAGCTCTTCAGTATCTTTGCTACAATTTCATTTACATACCTGTGTGCATATCTCAGAAAAATTAACTTACTTTTCTTACTCTAATCATTCAACATTCTTATAAAGTATCTTATCCAGTATCAGGGTTAGCTGCTCCAAGATTTTGAAATAAACATTGATTTCATAGCATCAGAAAAATATGATAAGAAAATGCCGTGAAAGCAAGAAATGCCATGAAAATTCATAAGAAATTTTGCAGGTCTGTGTTTTTTACAAAGAAAGCTTGATGCTACTTAAACCTTCTTGCCTTAAAACTTATTTTTCACATTAGGTTGAAGAAAGGTTTTCTTTTGTTGGCAAGACTTGAATGTGCTGCTATAAATTAAAATCTCTAACTTTTGAGATCATGGTGTTTATGATGAGACATTTCATGGTGTCACCTACTTGTCAGGCTGTTAAAAATGGATTTATGATTTGCTCAGAAGGAATCTGGTTGATGTATGGGTATCAGGCACAGCAGTTGCAGTGCTCATCAGCTGGAAGCAATGTGTTTCCACACGAGAAGGTAAATATTCTCCATTATATAAAGATATCCAGAAGCTGGATTTGTAAACAAGCAGTTCCTGAAAGCTGATTGCTGATACTTCATTCCCAAGTAAATTGTGGGTAAGGGTTTTCACTTGTCTCAACAAAAGTTAGGAAATGTGTAACTGAGCACCTGCAGCATTCATGTTACACCTTCTGAAATAACAACATCTTGCTCTTTCTGTTGCAAAAATCTGTCAAAACTATAGATGCAGTGAAATTTGTTGTTTAGGAAAAATAAGGAATATAAACTCTCAGTCTCAGATTCCTCCATATGAAGGCTAACTAAAAAACATTCTTTATATATTCACTGCAATTAAGAAGGAAAAGCAACATTATTTTCATGGTGAAAAGTGGAGAGTTGGTGGCAGAGCATTTGAGTTTTTAATTGACAGGTTGGACTTCTATTATGATTTGCCCTTGTGCTTTTGAGCCAGCATAACTTTCCAGGTTGAATTGGGTTTTTCTGCTTACTTGCTGCTGAGTTATTGAGGTTTCGAGTGCAAGAAGGAACAGAATGACTGAAAAAGCCATTAGAGTTTCATTGAAAAAGCTCCCCAGCAAAAACTTCAGAAAAATAATTGTGTATAAAACAATCTATAGGTTAAAGTCTTTGTTCCACTTAGTTCCAGTTCCCTTCTGGGAATGGCCACAGCAGCAGGTACCTCCAGAGGCATCCTTTGCTGGATGCTCAGACAGTGATGAGCCAGTTCACTGCAGGGAAACCTCTCTCTGTGTTCCTCATCTGTTAGAGATCGTTTTTTTGCCATGAATCTCTGTTTTTGTTTGTGTTGTTGATCATTTCTGAACCTTTACTTTTCAACTCTAGCTCTGAAATTTCCATTTTGCAAGAAATTAGTTGAGAAGATGCAAGCAAAAAGCAAATGCTTACAGAATAGCATTTTTTTTTCAGATTTCAGATTAACTGATGTTTCTTTTGTAGGTTACAAATATTCAAGCAAGAACAGTTTTGCTTTCCTGGTCACCTCCTCCTGGCCTTCTCAATGCAGATAGACACAACAATGGTTTGCCTTACACCTGTACCTACGAGGTTGCCTTATCAGATAAAGGGAGGGATGGAAAATACAAGACCATTTACAGGTAAAAAACATCATTTTTACACTTCATTTTTGTTCATTAGAGTAAATTCTCTGAGCTTTTCAGGATGTATCGTGGCATGGCCATCAGTCACAGAAGAAAGGCATTTGAGCATCCTGTTTCCTCACCAGAGGAGCTTACAGGGAGCTGGTGGAGTGCATGTCACAAGGTCCCTAATTGTCACCCCATCCCACCTCCCCAGCCCTGGCAGGTTCTGCCTGCAGTGCCATCACTCCCTTTGCCAGTGGAAAGGTTACTTTTTCTTTTGTACTAAATGTCAAAACCTTTAGTGTACACCATGCAGGCAGGAGAGCTGCCTTCTTAATGGGCTTGTTTTGTGTGGACTTGCAGAATTTAGAGCAGTGAAATCTTGTTATTTCTGCTAACAAGAGAAATGTGAGGGCTTTGGTGCTTTGTAGTGTCTTGGATGAGCAGAGGAGGGAGTACAGCAGTCAGTAGGTTACAGAGGCTCCCCAGAAAAACCCGAATACTTGGCTCTCAGCAGGCTTCAGTAAAAGTTCTGAGGGATTTCTGTGTCTCCTTGCAGTGATCCTCTGAGCTCACTCTGTGATCAAGTACATATGGTGTTATGCCTTTCTTTTTCTCTGCTAATGACGTCTAGGAAAGAGAATTTGGAGATGTGACCTTGGCTATTGTGAAATAGCTAATCCTTCCCAAATCTCATTAAATAAAGTCCAGGTGATAGAGCATTTAAGGAATTACCTCTTGAGACCAAGCCATCTCCTTTCTTAAGATGTCCTGTGAATTGGGGTATTCCATTTGGTATGTTGAAGGCAGGTTTTGGATAATACAAAAAGTGTCTATTAATTAACCAGGGAAAGGCTGCCTGAGTTTACTCTTTTTCTGGCATTTACAGCAGCTGTTTGTGTGCCAATGTGAGCATCTCCATAGTCAAGTGTGTACTGCTGAGCTTTTAAAGTGGGAAGGACACTTTCTAGTACTTCTTGTGCTTGATGGCTGCACATTTTCCCCTGGTTATGAAATGTTGTGCATCTGTTTTAAAGCTGCTGGTGGTGATGTGTCTCCTGCTGCTGGCCAGAGTGCAGCCTTTAGCCTGATGTGCTATGTTCCATCAGGAGCTGCAGTAATTATTATTACTATAGGCAGAAGAGCCTGCAATATGTTGAATACATTGTCTTTGGAAGGAGGTGCACTCATTTCAGAGGGGAAAAATTGGATTTGCAGAGCATTGTATTATATGAAATAAAAAATAGAAGGCTTTCTGGTGGATTTCTGGCAACCCAGCAGGCATGTGCTTTCTGGTGGATTTTGTTCTATTGGTTTTGAGACATCTCCCTGTATTTGTCCAGCTAGCTATGAAATATTTCTTTATGCTAAATTGAGAGCTTTCTTGTTTTCCCATATTTTAATAAAATCATGAATAAGCCAAACTCTTACATGAGATGACTGTTACTTATTAAGCACTGACCCGTACCTTAATCTTCACAGATTTGGCAACACATGACTGAGCCCAGTGTTCATTTACCAGCAAACAAGCCAGAAGGAAAAAGAATAACCCTAACTATGTTGGCTGCTTTTGAAATTAATAGATTGTATGCTAGTTTTTTCTTAAAATGTCTAAAACACTTTGCTTTAAGTTGTCTTGGTATTGAAAGAAAGCTGGGTCCAGCTGTTTGGGTGTTAATTAAATGTCTCCTTGCTGTGGCCCTCACAGGGAGTGTGGGTCTGGAGGAGAAAGCAGTAAGTGAAACAGTTGTGCAAAAAACTCTGCTTTTTCCTCTGAACTTCAATGGGTCACTTTGTATAAAGTATTTTGAATAGGAAATATGCAGAAACTACAACAATAATGTTTGGGTTTTGCTCTTTTCGGCTCTGGGAGGGTTGAAAACCACAATGAGCTTTATACAAATATCAGCAAAATATAAGCATTAAAATAAACCCATATATTTAGTTACTGAATAAATTGGTGTGATAAATTCTTTTCTCCTGTGTATGTGGAGCTTTATGGAGTTTTCCAGAAACATGAAGTGTGTTGACAAATTGTTGGTATATGGTTTGCTACTGTTTCTCTTCAGAGGGATTATTTTTCTTCTTTTAAGTTATATCACTAGGAAATCACTAGCTGTGCTAAGAGTGATACTGCTTTTCATAATTTATTAATTGCTTGGGTTTGGATTTCTTTCCTACAGTGGAGAAGAATTAGAATATCACCTGAAGGACCTTAGGCCAGCAACAGATTATCATGTCAGGTGAGTTAGCATGATTTGAATGTCACTTAAAAATAAACTCTTCAATTATAGGAGGATAAATGTGAAAGATTGTGAAGTAGATATACACTGTAGTTCAAGGATTTCACCTCTGTAGGTGTGTTTTTCAGTTGTTTCTAAATATTTTATCATAGATTTTATCTGGGACAATGAGAGTTGTTTTTGAGCAATATCTTTCATTGTGTTGCTGTCACTGCTGTAGTAAGAGGCAAAAAAAAGTTTTTTCTGTATGGATAACAGGCCTGGAGGTGCTTGTATGTGAAAGTAGGATATCTGAGGTCATCTAAAAATTGGACTCAAGCAACTGGTGTTTCTTCAGTTCCTGTAACATGAACATTGAAAGCACCCCACACTTTTTTCATAAGTAGGCCACACTTTGGGAAGTAAATCTGCTGAATACAGATCCATCTGACCATAGTCACTGCAGCATTTATTCCAAGAAAAAAAGGAATTCACACTGAACTGTATTGATATTTTCATAACATATTTCTCTTTGATTTTGAAAGTGTGTTTTACACATTTATTGACTATTAACACATTCTAGTTTTGCTCTCTGATGGTTTTAACACTGTGTTACCTGCTCATGTTGCTTTTTTTTAAAGACTTTATTTATGAACCAAGGCTTTGAATTTACATCCTGTTCGCTCACCCTCAATATCCTTTTTTAAAAAAATCCTTTCATTCCTGTCTATTGTTCCTTCTGTTTTTCCAAACAAGGGCTAGGTTTGGCACACTGTTTCACATCAAGGTTGCTCCTGTTTGTAAAACTTGAAAGAGCAAACACCTTGCTTCTGAGCTCTTAAAAAAAAAAAAAAAAATCCAATACCAAAACCATCTAGCTTCAATACTATAGATTGTTTTTATTTTTAAGGATTATTTCTAGTGGAGCCCTAAAATGAACTTTTCAAGTAGAAGCACAAGACCAGAAGGAACTTTTCATCAATGAGGAAAAGATGCAACTCCTGAGTGGGGCTGGAGTCTTGGCCTTAGCAACAAAGGGATAGTAACAAGGAGAAGGTTGTAAAACACTGCTGAGCTTCCTTCTGAGCATTGAACATCTCTTTTGAAGCCACCTTCAAACACCAGAGGTCACCATGCACAGCTGGGCTGAGGTCTCAGCCCTTTTTAGGGATGTTGTGGGTATTTACCCCAGGTCCTGGCTGACTTCTTCCTCCCCACCTACAGTTGCCTCCACCTTCTTTGCCAAAATACGGGTTGTTTGTGAAGGGTTAACAATAACTCCTGTTTAAAAAGGAGTGACTAAATACCAAAGTTGGACCTGCAGAGCAGCAGCACTGTTTGTAGTGAAGTGAGCTGACACTGAAACAGTGGCTGTTTGCTTTCCACCATAGGTTTTTTTCATTTTCCTTCACTGAAAATGCATTATGTATTAATGACTGTGAAGAAATAAATCTGTTGAAGTAAAGAAATTTATGAGGCCAGCAGTTGCTTGGGTCTCCTTGACCTTGGCAGCATCTCCCAGGGCTTTGTCTCTACTGGACAAGGTGCTTGTGCTCATTCCTGCCCTGGGACTAGCTGGAACAACCTGGTTTGCTCAGAACCACCACCTGCTTCCCTTCAGGTGTGATTTTTTTGGTGCCCTCAGAGCTGGCTGTGCTCAGTGTTTCAGGGGCTTGCAGAGGTGCCCCTTGAGCTCATTTTCACACAGTTTTATTTCCCTTGGGGTGTGTGGTGGATGCTGGGCCACGCTCATTTCCAGCACACACGTGTACCACTTGCCAGATGCAGACTCAATTAATTAATTGCATCTCTTGTTGCTCCTGCCTGCTAACAGGTGATGTGTAAAGCAGCACCAGAGCAGTTCTTGTCTGCCTCCCCCAGAAGATTTGATTCTGCGTAGGTGGCCATTGTACATAAATTACTCTTATCTACTGAAAACAAATTTAGAAATTGCCCTTTCTTTAGCTCTACATTCAAGCACACAATAGCTACAGCCAACTTAGAGGTCATTGTCTGGTCATGGCCTGAACTTTTTTTTTTGAGTAGAAGACTCCCAGTTTGCACTTTTCTTTTGCTGCATGGAAAATGTGAAGGGAAAAAATAACATAATTAGTTTTTCAGAGAAAAGCACCTTGTGAGGAAGTGCTCAACTATATCCTATTTGCTTTCCCATATTATTTGGTCTATATTATTGCATGGTCTGTGTTGATGTATGGAGGATTTGCCTGCAATCAAATGTGCTTTGAAGGTTTTTAGTTTATCACAGCAACGTTGCTGACCTCTGTTAGTTTTAGTCCATGGAGATCCACTAAATATTGATGCCTGAGTTATGTAGGAGAAGATCATGGAAGGAGACCAGCAGACACCTGCACTCAACACAGTACATGTGGATCAAGTGTAAACCAGGCATTAAAGTTGGTACCTTTTTTCTGTTGTATTTCAAGGAGGATTTTACCACAGTGTGTGGGAGCCTGGCAATAGGCAAGGAAATATTGGTGGAAAGAAATAACTCAGTAGTCTGTGGATATATTTGCACAAAACACTGTTCATCTTCTGTAATTTTTTTGCCTTCTTGTATAAATGAAGTGAAGTGAAGATAGGTCTGTGAAAATCTGTCATTAGTGGATGGCATCGAGGGTGCTTTGGTGGTCAAATAGTGTGGCTGAGGCAGTGCCACTGTAACTGTCAGCACATTTATAACCCATTTGATTACTGTTTCCAGGGTATATGCAATGTACAACTCAGTAAAGGGATCCTGCTCAGAGCCAGTAAGCTTCACCACCCACAGCTCAGCACCAGAGTGTCCCTTCCCACCAAAACCCTCGCACAGGACCAAAAGCTCCTTAACCTTACAGTGGAAGGTAGGTAACACTTGCCTGGGGCAAAAGCAGGGAAAAAGAACTGACCCTGAGCATAAATTTTGGAAAAATTGAAGCTGAGATAGTAATTTTTCAGTAAGGGGCTTGAACTTGCTGTACTCTGACAAATCCCTTCCTGTGCACCAACTTGACTTTTATAATGTATGTGTTTCATTATGTCCAGCTTCTTCCCAGCATTCCTTAAGAGGTTGCCAAGCCATGTGCAAGGCTTTGGTTTCACTTGAAACTGTACTCATTTGCCTGGGGGAGGTGAAGCCGTTTTCTCTTATTCCCCAAATCACCTTTTGTTTATTTTTGTTCGTAGGCACCCATTGATAATGGTTCAAAAATCACCAGCTACCTTCTGGAGTGGGATGAGGTAAGTAGTAACAAGCTGAAATAAGTACACAAATAAATGGCACTCAGACTTTACAAGGATTTGCTGAGTAAAGAAAAGTAATTAAATACAGGAGAAAGTAGAAATGGGGAAATGAAATCCTGATGGCATTAGGGAAAGAGTTGGAAAGGTGAAAGAGGCAGCAAGGGGAACACTTTCCATTCAGTGTATTTTACATAGTGACAGTGTTCTGTTTCTGTACCCTTGAAATATTTTATCCCTCATTTGGTGTGCTTTATTTGGTAATTAGCATTGCTCACTATTTAATTACTTGGGATGTATCTTACAGTTCTGTTTGTGGTCTCTTTCTTCTGCTGCTGAGTGCAGAATGAACACTTGTTCCTGCCTTAGAGGAGAAGAGCCATGAACTTGCAGACCTGTCTACAAAGAATGTACTCAGGGTCAAAATCAGTGTCCTTTGTGGCAATTCCAGACACAAAAGAAAATAAGTTTTCTTATAAATATCTTCCATGGTTAGTGAGCACTGGGCTGTTGAGAGAGTGCCCTGAGAGATGATGTGCAGGATTTGTGCAGGAGGTGTGTTCTTGTGAGTCTTCTCTCTGTCCCCTAATTTCTGTCCCCTTTTCTTTGTGCAGGCCATATTCCTGCAGAAAGCATGAGTCAGGGAGTATTATCTCTGAAGGAAAACAATAAATATTGGGTGACAGAAAGGGCTTGGACAGCTTGTAAATAAAAGTCATGAGTTGGGAAATGAAGAGTGTGAAAGGGTGTTTGGTTGTAAAGTCTGAGAAACGTCTCTTGAGGTCTTTTGTATTCTAAAAATATTCTAAAGGGAGTATTCTGTTATGAATAGTTTTCCACCATGGCATTAGTAACACATTCCCTGCTTGTTCTGCTACATGTTGGGTGTTAGGATCCACTCACTGTGCAAACATTTATTGTATGCACTGTCACAACTAGTGGGGTGTGCATGATGAGAAACCCTCAGAACCTGAATTAAAGTTGAACAACAACTTCAGAATGACCAGCTGTCCATTTGCACATAATGGAAAGCCAAAGGTTGTCACTGAAGAAGGAAAAAAGGAGAATGTGAAGTCTGGGAAAGGAGATAGAGAGCTTTCTCCAAAGGAATGGGCCAGGATGATCCTCTTAGACACATGATACCTTGATTGTGCAGTTGTGATTTCTTCCAAAGCTTCCAGTAACTTGGAGCTGAAGGAACAGAGCAGCACAGAACAGTGGAAACATGGATGATTCCAGCCTGCAAAGGAAAGGAAAGAAGCAGAAGGACTCCTCAGAAGAAGGACTATCAGCAGATAATTAATGCAGTGCAAATACTGTAATGTTAATTCTGACTACATGGAGCATCAGCATAATTTTGGATATATATAGAGCAATTCTAAAATCCTTCTGTCCTTGAAACTCTTTAATAAAATTTTTGTCTTCAGAAAGAATGGTTATGACACCCATTTTTCACAGAACAAAAGCAGTGTGGTTTAGGGTAGTTCAGCAACCAATGGGAAAAATTGAGGCATCGAGATTTGCTTAGTCTACATGTTTTAATTACCTTGTTTTCTCAGTAACAGCCCTGAAATCTGAGATTATAATGGATAGCTAGCCAGCATAGATGAAAGAATAATGGCCCTGCACAAATTAATTTGGTACATCTCCAATGGCTTGACAGGACTCCTGGCTGAAATGTAGCTGTCAGGCTCTGAGATAGTTAATGCCTCAGGTGTAGCTTCTCTAAAATTTTTTTTCCCTCTGATAAGAGACAGAAATGCAGCTTTAAGCTACTGAAATTAAAGCCTGCTGTTAAAGCTTGTGAAAGGAAAAGTCTGAAGAGGCAGGCTGGCTGTGCCTGGATTTGCAGGAGCCTTATCACACACAGTGGTGGGCTGGCAGGCTGCTGCACTCACTTTTGCATGTGCCATGGCTGGTTGTGATGTGAGGTGCATTTAGGTGCTGCAGTGATGGCACCCAGGTACAAAAGAGAATTCATCTGTAGCATCGCGCTTGGCTGTGTAAACTCCACGTAAGCAAATCTCTGCCTTCTCCACAAGGCCACACTGTGTCCTGGTGAAATCCAGGAGTCCATACATCCAGGCACAGGAGAAGGCTTGCCAGGCAGCACTGAGCATGCTGCCAGATCTCAGCTAGAGCAGCATTCATTAGCTGTGAGGCACAGGGTAAAATACAAACACGGGAAAATCAGCCATCAGAAGGAAATTAAATCGTGGCTGCACAGCAGAGAGGGTTTTGCAAGAGCAGAGAACAAGAAATCTGTCAGATGATAAAGGTGGGAAAACACCCTAAAGTGACAGCCTGCCTAGGAAGTTGAGCTCCTTCCTAGGAAGGAATGGTGTGGAAAGCCCTTGCCACACTCATGGCACACAGGTCCTGGAAGGCTCTTGTGCAAAGGCTGCAGCTCAGACTCTGGAAACAAAGCTGGCATCAGGCATGGGAGCTGTGGAGAGTGGTGGAGGCACCCAGGCAAACACTTCCAGTGTGTCCCAGTCACACCAGAGTGTTCCCCCAGCTCAAGCAGGGTTACCCCTCCAAGGGAGGGGCTCCTGCAGCCCCAGCTGTGCTCCTTGCTGGGGGTCACAGATGTCTGTCTGTCTGTCTCTGGCACAGCTCAGATCTCAGAGTGTGTCAAATGCTCAGCAGTATCTCACCTGGTTCCTCCTGTTTTTATGGGGCAGTTTGTAGCATCCAAAGTGCCACCAGGAGTGTAGGTGGCATCACTTGTATGTGCAGAAAACGAATTGTGGCTGTAAAGTGGCTGCAGAAGCACCGTGTTTACAGCCCAGGATTAGGGGCTGAGGTGGGAATTTTTCCAATTCTGGAAGTTTATTCTGCTTAATACGTTACTGTGTCAGCCCTACCTGGCTGCTGCTTCAGTTTAGTTCTGAGGTTTGGTGTTTTTCTGACCTGCAGTCTCTGAAAGATTGTCAGTACATAAAGCTATTCCAGTTATCCTGCATTTTTCTATCCCAGTTTGGATTAAATGGTTTGTAATGTAACTGGTGCTACATGTTTAGTTAGAAAATACAAATGCTTTCCCTTTACTGATCCAAGTCTTTGAATTAGAGTTGTGATACCTTGCTAATGAACTGTTATGTCTTAAAATGCCTGAAAACTGTGAAGGACTTAATTCTTAATAGGAGAGTAAAAGATCAGTTCAGCAAATTGTCACTCAGATACACTGGATGTACCCCAGGAAAATTTCTACTGACTCTAAAGAAGCAAGGATCAGCCCCTGTCTCAAGTATTCTGGATTTCATTGGGATTGGAACATGCTTGCACACAGGTATATTAGTTGTCTGGCAATAAAATCAGTTAAAATTAGTAATTAAGAAAAACTTCACATTCTGGCTCTTTTGCTATGAACTTTGAACTTAAAAACCTTAACTAATCAATTGATGTCTTGGTGCCAGGATTGATTATTCAGGGTAAGCAAAAAGCTAATGGGGGAAAAAATAGCATTAAAAATATACCAAACAGAAAACATGACTGTAAAGGAGGTGATGCTTTCCCTGATGCCAGCATTCATCAAAATCAGTAAACTGTAACTGCATTGAAAAATGCTGCTGGCACTGCTTTAAGAACCAGGCCTTTGTTTCTAATTAGATGTGAAATGCTCGTTGTGTGATTAAGTGGTAGTAAATAAATGTTTCTCTTGTGTATATGGATAGCAAGAGTATCCCATTCATTCTGGATGGGAAAGGGCAGGAATGTTCCTGAGCCAGAGACAAGGACATCCCTCTCACCCAGTGTGTGTCCCTATTCTGTGTAGAACTCAAAGCAGCTTTAATTCTTATCCAGTAAGCAGCTCATTTTAATTTACTTGAGAGAGAGAGACTGACACAATACCACACTATTTAATGATTTGATGATGGATAGTTAATAATGAAGTTTACATAGAGATAAATAGGGATAATTTTGCTCTGCCACAAAGTTTTAAATTTTTTAAGGTAGCAGAGATGTGCTTGTTTATAGCAGCTGATAATTTGAGCCAGGAATCTCAGTGGTGATCCAGCAGAGCTGGATACAGGGAGCTCCATGTTTGTGTTTGTTCACTTACCTGTCCTCTGAGTCTGTTCTGTGGCTGTGCCACTCTTGTGAGACATGCAAGGAGAGCCTTGGATAAAATTGGGGTTTGTGTATAATTTAGGGATGTTTTGTAGGTCCTTTGCTGCCTTCTCAGTGTTTGTGTATAGGGAAGATTTAGTTTCTTGCATAACTGGCACAGTAAATGCTCTGCAGAGGTCTGAGGGTGTGTTGCACTAATTGCTGACAGTTTGCTCTGCAGCTTTGTGTCAGATTGAATTTCAGTCTGTTCCTTTTTATTGCCAGCATGACCCAAACACAGAAGCCAATGCTGGTGTGGCCACAGCAGATGTCAGTGCTGCATCCTGGTCACAGATGTGGCCCTGAGCTTTGCTTCAGTTGTGTGCAGTGAGGTCTTGTGCAGGACTGTGCTGCATTCCTGCCTTGCTGTACCTGCAGTGGCCCCTTCCTCCTCCTCTTGTGTTTATGTACTGGGTCTGCTGCAGGGAATTCAGTCAACAAAACCCATTTCAAACCTCAAATCCCTCCTTCAATAAATACACTCTCCAAAGACAATCAAGCACCCTGTGTTAAGTGAGTGTGCAGCTTGAAATATTGCTGAAATAGCAGGCAGAGCTCTTAATTGTGTTTAAACACTGAGTTGGAACATTGTGCAATGTAGAATGGATTTGTGGAGCTGAATTGCCCTTGTTTCCTCAGACAGGATTGTCCATCACAGGGTGGGCTGGCCTGGAGAGGAAAGGGAGCCCAGGCTGGAGAAGGCAGGAGAAGACATCCCCAGACTGGGGAAGTCCCACAGCGCTCTCCCTCCCAAATCTGGGGATTGCAAATACTTGCAGAAATGATACAGTGTATTTTAAGCAATTTACGGAACATTATTTGAAGGATTAAAAACTTGGATGCTGAGTGTACAAAGAATAAGAGAAGGATTCTGGGAAAGCTGTAAGACTCTTGGGTGGCAGCCAGTACCAGCCTGCCAGTTGTTCCTGTCTATAATTATGCCAACATTAGTGCTTTCATAAATCTTGGGAGAGAAGGAGTGGAGAGGCTATTTCCAGGCTATTAATGCCAGGATAATTAGAAATATCGGCCAGCCTCTCCAATTAGTGCCAATAGAATCCAAAATACCAGCCAGTCTGAGTAATCTGAATACCAGTTGGTCTCTGAGTGAGTCTGGAGATTGTACAATACCAGTTCTAGAAGAGAAATATATACAGTATGAAGGTTTATACTCTTTTAGAGTTAAGGATACCTTAAATGTTTGGCAATCATGGCAAAGTTTTAACCTACCAGTCTGACAAACTAGTTTGCTTGGCCCATTGCTCTCAGTTCAGGCATTGTGCTATAGGTGAGATTTTCCATGATTTCTCTTTTTAGCCAGCATTGTTTTATTGACCACATGCTTAGCAGTTGGTCACTTTGTTCTCTTGGAAAAAAAACATAGGAAAATTATTCTTTTTAAAGGCATTCTTAAACAGAAGTCCAAAATAAATGAAATGTTTTCAATTATTTATAAGCAGTGAAGTCAATAAAGAAGTGAGGAAAAGTTAATTTAAGGCAACTCAACCTGTAAAAGAGAGTTTGCATAGGGGAAAAATCTATTTTTAGTAGTGCTGCACTGATGAATGGATATTTTACTGGAACATAAGATTTCTAATTAGGTTTTGTATAGTCTGCATTTTAAATATATTACTGCTGAGCTGAGAAGTATGCTCACCTGTTACTTTTGTCCTAAAGAAATTCTGTCATAGAACTCATACCACTCTATGGCTAGGGATTTTAGATCTGAAAAAGTTTTCCTCATTTACAAAACGTTTTTGCTTTGAGTTTCGTGATTCTTTTCCAATTCCACTCCTTGGTTCACCTGAGCTGTGCAGTAATGCTGCAGCTGGAGCAGGTGGGTGAAGCTGAAGGAGATTGTGTGTAAAGGAATTCTAGAACAAGTGTAGCTCCCACTGTATAAATAAAAGTTCTGGCTGTTTGCCAGTGTGCTAAATGTCCCTTCAGTGCCTGCACATTGTTGTGCTGTGCTGGAGATCTGGGTGGTTGTTTCTAGCCTGACAAACACATTCTGGAGATTGACTACAAATGTTTCAGGGAGTTTTTCCTTCTGTGTCACAAGGGACAAGAAGTAGAGAGTGGCAGGGGCTGGAGAATGGGCCAGTGAAAAATGCATGTCCCACTCAGGCATTTCTGAGATCTTTAGAGGTGATGCTCTGAGCATGGAGCAGGAACAGTGTGTGGGAGGGCAGGTTGAGCCCAAGGGGGCACAGCAGGTGAGGCTGTTGGCCTCAGGGGGAGATGCCTGTGTAAACAGTAAAAGAAATATTAAAAATTGTACAGACACCGTGCCATAACTGGTAAATGGCTCAGCAGAGCTTTTCAGGCAGAAGAAGTTTCAGAGATGAGCATAACCCTGTCTTCTGCACATGCTGGAGCCCATGGAGGTGCTTTGTCAGGCTTCCATTCTGGTGTGCTTTTAGGTAGTTCATCATGTAATTGTCTAATAAGTTTGTATTTGAGTATTGAAATTAAAACTCCTTTCAGCTGTTCCAGTTCTGGTAGATACTGTCTATGAGGAGCTGAACAGTCCATGCCCTTTCTGCTGAAAGATTTCAAACTGACTGTTTTCCATGTGTGGCCTAGAATGAGTCCATCTATTCCCTGTTACTTTAGGGTCCCTGTCCTGCAAACAGCTCAGCTTTATTTCTGCCCCAAGGTGTACCAAGCTGGGGTGGATTGATTGATTGATAAGGGTTTGGTTTTGTTTTAAATGTGGTGGGGTCAGGGAGAGAACCTCTGAGTGTCCTTGTGCTGAGTGGTGCTGAGGTACCAACCAGTACCTGAGGAAGAATTTGGGAGCTGCAGAAGTGTCTCAAACCCTCTGGGCTGCTGCCTTGTGCTGTCTTTGCCAGGATGGATCCTTGCTCCAGGTCATGGTGATGGGAAGCTCCCATAAACCATCCCTCTGGCCAACAACTTCTTTAAAAAACTTCCCAACAAACCCTGTTCACTCAGCACATGCCATGTGCTCCAGGCAGTGGGGTGGGTGCAGAGCGTGGCACGCTGAGTATTCCTCTGGGATGGGTAAATCTTGTCCCAGGGAACACAGGGAAGGTCACACCCAGCTTGTCCCGCTGGCTCTGGCCATGCTGGACCGTGGGGAGCGAGAGCCCTCTTGTGGGATAGGGAATTCCTGAAGCAATCCCAGCGAGGGATGCACGGGGAGATGTTGGCTGCACCTTTCCTGTGCTCCTGTGTCCAAACAGATTCAGGGATTCATTTCACTCGTAATTCTCCCACTTTTTTGTTCCTGAGTGGGATAAATTGTGTTTTGAGGTGGAGCTCTAGACAGATTTCACAACTACAAGAAGACAAGAGGAGGGATCTGACAGCAGGCAGATTGTGCTGTCTGTGTGATTTTCAGAGCACAGCAGTGCTCTCAGTGCTTGCACAGCTTGCTTTATGAAAACATCCCATTCTGATACCGTTTAACAGCTTCCTTTCAAATGAGCATGGCATGGTTTTGTTTCATAGCCATCCAATTACAGATTGCTCTCTTTCTAGGGCAAGAGGAACAGTGGTTTCAGAGAATGTTACTTTGGGAGCCAGAAGCATTGCAAGCTGACCAAGCTGTGCCCAGCTCTGGGTTACACCTTCCGGCTGGCGGCGCAGAACGACATCGGTACGAGGTGAGTTCCTCAGGGCACACACTTTCCTGAGAAAAAGTGGGAGTTGAAAAGTTTGGTATCAATGCCAGCATAAAGAAGAATTTCTGGGGGATTTTTGTTTCTTTTCTCTTCATGGTTTCAAGTTCAATATCTGACATTTGCTCTGTTGTTAATGCTTCAAGGTAAGTCACGCTTTCCTTGGTGATACCCTTCACCCCCCAGGGAATTGCTGTGTACCTTCAGCATGATGAGATCAGCCTAAGCAGATAGACTCCTTTTGAGGTGTTAAATGGTGTTTTGTGGTCTATTCCTAATACAAAAAGAATACATCTGTTATGTAAAATTCCCACTAGGGACCTCTGTGAACCAAGAAAAACAAGCAAGGGGAAGTTGAGTTACAGATTTTGAAAGGAATCTTGATATATTTATTTTTCTGGTTTAAAGCAAAGCCCTTCTGTCTCTTTTCAGCAGTACAGTCCCTTCCTTCTTCAGGACTGGCAGGGCTGGCTGATGGGGTGGGAAAGAAGGGAGAGACAGGCAGGACAGAGAGAGGACAGGCACAGCCAAGGCACTGAAGGATGGGGTTTAGCTTCTGCTTTTCCTTGCACACAAACTGATGCACTCATATGAAGATGAGTGAGAAATCAGACAGTTCAGTGCTCTGGGAGCTTCTGGGGAACACTGGGATGAAATGTTCTGCAGCTGAGGGGTAGAGTGTGCCCAGAGAGACATTGTGCTGCAGGGCAGTTTGTGCTCCTGTGCTCAGGCAAGCAGAGCAGGCCAGGAAGGGTTTAGCTGTGAAGAAGCCAAACATCCAGTGCCCTTGTGTACTCCTTTATTGTCCTTCTTAGCTAAACAGGATCTAATCATTATTACAAGGACACAAAAGAAACACCAGTGGTATATAACAATGTGTTTTGTGGAGGGAGGCTCCTGCATTGTTCTCTCTTCTAAAACACAAGCCTCTCAGTAATTGATGGCTTTAGAAAGCTTCTTTATTCATGTTACTATGTTTTCCCTGACATGGACTGAGACCATTCATGTGTACAGAGTCCCTTTTCCCAACTTCTTCCAAGATTAATTCCCTCCCCATTGAAATAATACTCAATGTGGAGAGAGGGGGGGCTGAGCTGGAGCTGCTGAGTGTAACTGGAAGGGAATTGGGTTTGTGCAGAGTTCTCAGTTCTGGCATCTCTTTTCTTTGCCAGATTCCAGATTTTTAAAATATCTTAGTGCTCCTCCCCCATGCCTCCCCTTTTTTTTTTCTTCTTCTCCTTTTTTTCTCTCCCCTCAAGCTATTGATGAAGGAGTGAGCTAAAAACTATTTATGGTCAGCTGCTCTGTGCTAATCTGTGAGATAAGCACCAGCAACACATGCCTTACTTTTATAGACAGCACTCAAAATTAAGGCATGATAATGTCATCTAACACTTCATGTCATGAGGTGGCTTTGGTTTGTTGAAATGCTTGTGGACTTACCATATATGATGATTTTTTGTCTTGTATGGGTTTTAGTTATAGGTGGTTTATTTAAATATATTTCTTCAAATAGGTTATTTTTGAGAAAGAAGATTTGGAATAAGGACATCTGGCTTTTTCTGTGTGTTAAGTGCATGATGTGACTTTAAGGCACAAAATATGTTTTCTACTATGGAAACAGATTTGAAAATTGCAAGAATGTCACCTTCCATTGAGAGCTTGATCAGAGTTCATAGAATTTGTATTCTGCATATCTCAGGTTCAACATTCAAAAGTTGAACATTTGAGGCTTATTTCCTATACTTTAGTTCCCCTTTGTTAAATGAGATTTTCCTCCACAGTTAATACCAAGTTAATCATTTTTGGCATTCAGGTATTTTTTTCCAGCATTATTGTGGTGAGTTCTGTAAAAACAACTCTGCAGACACATTATCCTGCATTTTTTCTATTCTTAGTTCTGGCATTTCATAACTATTCATCTTTTCCACCTGAGAGATTTGAACTTTGTCCAAATTTTTTGAAAATGTGAAATATTTCTCTAAGTACATTGAGGTTTAGGTTCCTTTAGCTTTGTGTTTTTGTGGTGGTTTTTTTTTTGTTTGTTTGTTTTGTTTGCTTTGTTTCTTTGTTTAGGGGGTTTGGAGGTTTGTTTGTTTGTTTCTAATATTCCTCTCTCTCTGCTCTGTCTCTGAGCAGTGGGTACAGCCAGGAGGTGGTTTGCTACACTGCAGGCAATATTCCTCAGACCCCTTCTGCACCACGGCTCATTCGAGCTGGTGTGACGTGGATCTCATTGCAGTGGAATAAAGTAGAAGGATGCACACCAGAGGAAGTGATTTCCTACACCCTGGAAATTCAGGAAGAAGATAATGTGAGTGCTGTGTTGCTGTAAAGTGCACTGAGTTTTGATTTATTAATTGGAGATCACTGAGAGGAAGCATGGACTGCTGCTTTGGAGGGCCTTCCAGGAGTACTGGGTACTTGGCAGGGTGCAGCTGTGTGATTTGCTCTGCTGCTCAGCAGAATTAGGAATCCTTAGCTGCAAATCTCTGCTGTCATCTATGATTACTTAAAAAGCCACACAGGATTCTGTGAGATGCAGGGCAGGTTGTCCTTAGCTGGGTCAGTCTGCCATGTCCTCCTGGCTGCTCCTTGGTGGGCTTGTGTTCTGTCATCTGTCACTTCCAGTTCTGTAGCAGCTTAAACTGCCACGATTGGTTTTGTACTTATTTTGCAGCAAAATTACATTATTCAGGGCAGCTGCAGCATGTTTCTTCTAAAGAAAAAGTATTATGGCCTTGCAGTTTAAAAGTAGTAGTAGGAATAATAATTAGTATTACTATATATATTATATGGGGGTTTTTTGTTTTTTTGTTTTTGGTTTTTTTTTTAAATACTCAGCTATAAAGCCCCTTTGCTATTATGTGTTGTAGGCACAGACTAGCACAAGGAACACTTTCTCAGACTCCTCAGTTATGGGAATTTGTTTGGTTTTGTATTTTTTCAGGATAGCGTGTTTCACCCAAAGTACACTGGAGAGGAGCAAGCCTGTACTGTGAAGAATCTCAGAAGAAGCACACAGTATAAATTCAGGGTAAAGTCTTTTTCCTTGTCATTGTGTGGTTTGTTCTGTTTTGTGTTTTTTCCAGGCACTACAGGGGTCCTTAGTGCTCCCTCCAAAACCTGAGTTATCAAATATAAATTTGCTTTATAGTGTGACCTAATAGATTAAACTATTAGTTGTATTTCTGCTTTTATCACACAGGAGGTACTGTTGCTCAGACTTGGGGGAGCAATCACAACTCTTAATACCATGTGGGATGTTGTAAAAGTGTAGCTCAGGGTATGAGGTAGTTGTAGTGAGCTGCATTGCTCCCAAAAACCTGGTCCTGGTGGCAAATCCCATCTCACTTGTTCAGGATGCAGCAAACACTGTCAGGTACCCAGCCAGCACAGCTGCCCTCCCCAGCATAGGGGCCTGTGCTCCCCTGGCAGCCACAGATTGAAGCTTTTCTGTCTCATCTGTCTGTGGCTGGTTCTGGAGCTGGTTTTTAGCAGGTGTTGGTGTCTTCTCTGTGTGAAGATGCCCTGGAGTTTTCCTGCAAAGACCAAGCTCAGTCATTTTCCTCTCTGTGCTGAGGTCTCTGATCACAGCACAGTGCTGGTGCTGCTGTTGGGGAGCAGGCAGTGAGGTTTATCCAGGATCAGCTGTGGTGCCACTGTCCTTCCATCCCTGTCTGTCCCCTGCAGTGGCTCTAGGAGATGTGCCCCCAGAGTGTGGTGTCCCTCTGGAGATGGCCAGAAGCTGTGTGTGAGGCCAGCATCTGGCTTCTCTCCAGGAGCAACAAAAACAAAAGAGTCATAGAATGGTTTGGGTTGGAAAATCACCTGATTCCAGCCCTCCTGCTGTGGACAGGGACACCTTCCACTAGACCAGGGTGCTCCAAGCCCCATCCAGCCTGGCCTTGAGCACTTCTGTCCCTGGGGCATTCACAGCTTCTCTGAGCAGCCTGTGCCAGGGCCTCACCACCCTCACAGGGAACACTCTTCCTGCTCTGTGGGACAGAAAACCTTGTGAAGTTGCCTGAACTACCCAAAGAATTGGGAAGTTTTTGTGTTGTCACTCTGAGATGATGCCTTTTAGCTTGGTGTTGTAAAGGCTGCTGTGGCTGGTGAGAGAAGAGAACCCTTAGTGCTTCTTCACAGCACTGCTTTCAAATTAAACATGGATTTTACAAAACTGCACTGATATCAGAACAAATCTGTAGCCTGATGTCACTGGCTACAGGCACAGCTTTGATCTGACTTTTAATTGTGTGATTACTGATACTCTGAATGACTTTGTTGCAAATAGCAGTTAGAAATAGCTCCAAAACAAAAATTAGCAAAGTTATTATTAAAGTCCTCTTATTTTTCTTTTATGAGAAAAATACTGCTAGTTGACAGTTGTTTTTAAAAAGTGACTTTTTCTTTAAAGGGAAAACCAGCACTGCTTCTATCTTAAACATGTCATGATCTATTGCTGATGGAGGAAGGGGAAGAAATCACTGTGGTTTGTAAAGAAACATAATGACAATCTAATATCTGTTATTACAATCCCACACACTTTGGGATGTGACATACCTTCCAGTTTGGTGACATTTGTGCAATTACTGAAAGAAGTGTGATGCAGAGCTGCCAGAAAAGCAGTTGCAGTGAACAAGGGCAATCTGGTTGTGGTTTTGTTTCAGCTGTTTGCTTCCAACGTGGAAGGGAAGAGTTCTCCCAGTGAAGTGTTGGTCTGCACAACCAGCCCAGACAGGCCAGGACCTCCAACCAGACCTGTGATCAAGGGGCCAATAACATCTCATGGCTTTAGTGTGAAGTGGGGTAAGCCAGCTCAGATTGCTGCAGCAGAGCTTTTTGGGGTCATAAGAAATTCAAATGAAATTGCATAAATATGTGTTACAATTTGGATTGTTCATGCTCCTTCTCAGTCCTAAGTTAATGTGTTTGGAGAACTTGACAGCTTAATTTTTTTAATATTCTAAAAAATGTGTAGAGGCTCTTGTGTATTTAGAAGCAAAAATGTTTTGGTTTTGATTAACTCTTACTGAGGTGCATCTTCAGGCTTTTCACTCTCCATTTCATGTCCCATTGCAGCTTCATTCCAGCTGCTTCCTTTATTAATGGAGCAAACCTCCACACAGCTTCTCTTTCAGTGCTTTTTCCATACATTTTGTTTTGGATCATCATTATCCAGCAGCCTTAGTTTGATTCATGCTGAAAAATAATGTCTGTCACCCACTTCTGCTGCACATAAATGGTTTAGTTAATATGGAGGAGTTTGGAGAAGAGCTGGGTCAGAAACAGGTTTGGGATTGTTTTGTTATCTTTCATTCCTATTCTTGTCTTATTTTTTCAGATCCTCCACAGGATAATGGTGGTTCAGAAATCCTAAAGTATCTGCTGGAGATTTCTCAAGGAAATCCAGAAGGTAAACTTGAGTTGTCTCAATTTCAAAAAACTGTGGCTACTATATGGAAGTCCTGGTACTCTTTAGGTTATTACTGTTATTATCATTAATGCCCTAACAGTGTGATTGAAACAGAGTAATGTACTTTGCAGTATTCCTGGGTGAGCTGGGGTTGGAATTTGGGAAGGTTTTGTAGTGGGATTTTTAGGTATCCTCTTTTTACTAGTAATTAAAGAATTTTAGGTTATATGGATAAATCTATAAATATTTTTATTTCTATTTGTGTGCACATATTTGCACATTTACATATGATATATAATACTCATATTCATTTATATTTGTAAATATATGTGTTTGCATGTATGTCTACGTGTTTTGTCTTCAAGTGGGAAATAACATTTATAGTAATACTAATGGTTTTGCTGATATACATAATTTGTGGAAGACCACACTGAAGATTTTCCTTTCTCCTAGACACTCCTAAATGTGTTGCTTTCCACTTCTTTAAACTTAGATATTTTTTTTTAGCAAATCAGTGGGAAGTGGCCTATAGTGGCTCAGCTACAGAATACACCTGTACTCACTTGAAACCAGGCACTTTGTATAAACTCCGGGCGTGCTGTATCAGCACTGGTGGACACAGTCAGGTGGGTATTATCTAACCATAGGGGCTATGGGTTTGATATTTTTCTGAGATTTATCTGCTAATTTTGGTAAAATACTGCTTTCAAAAGAAGGGACATGTTTTCCCTGTAGCACAGTAAAACTACACTGATTGCAGTTGATCTCATGCTGCAAGTTGCTGGATTTTAGGTTTCTATGTGTACAAATTTTCTTTTCAGCAAGCTGCAATTTAATGAGATTTGGTTTCCTCAAAACCAATATGTAGTTTTTTATATTTACATGTTTATCTGATGTGGCCACTTGCTTGAAAAAGGCCACAGACTCATGTGTTGACCCTGTATTGACTGGAGATGCAGAAAGAGGTAGTTTGTTGTAACAATTGTGTTTCATGTGGCTGAATCCTTTAAGTTTTTGGGTTCCTTTTTTCAGACCCAGATTCCTGTAATTCCCCTCTTTGATTTAAATTCACTTCAGTACCTTTACACTTATTCCTCCTGCTTTGATATGTTTTTTTCTCATTTAAGATTGAGCCTTGACATTATTTGAAAACCAAGGAAAATTAAAACAGAGAGCCCAGTACTGAGAATGCTAATGAAGGAGCTCTATTAATTGCATTTGTACTAACACGCTTGATAGCATCTCCTCTCTTTTACTGTTCATATAAATTTCCATGAAGTGGTGGGTGTAAAAAATTTCCTGTGTAAGCTGTGGCTTACTCTGAAGGTAGTGGCTGTGCCAGAGGGTGACTGAGCTGTGATCCTTAGAGAGCTGTGATTCTGCCAGGGGATGACTGAGCTGTGCTGGTACCAGGGATATCTGGGCTGTGCTGGTACCAGGGTATCTGAGCTGTGCTGGTACCAGGGAGGTATCTGGGCTGTGCTGGTACCAGGGGGGTATCTGGGCTGTGCTGGTACCAGGGGGTATCTGGGCTGTGCTGGTACCAGGGAGCTATCTGGGCTGTGCTGGTACCAGGGGTGTCTGGGCTGTGCTGGTACCAGGCTGGCTGAGCTGTGCTGGTACCAGGGTGGCTGAGCTGTGCTGGTACCAGGGGTGTCTGGGCTGTGCTGGTACCAGGGTGTCTGGCTGTGCTGGTACCAGGGGTCTCTGGGCTGTGCTGGTACCAGGGTCTCTGGGCTGTGCTGGTACCAGGGGGTCTCTGAGCTGTGCTGGTACCAGGGTCTCTGGGCTGTGCTGGTCCCAGGCTGGCTGAGCTGTGCTCCTGTGTTCCCTGCAGTGCTCTGAGAGTTTACCTGTCCGTACGCTGAGCGTGGCGCCGGGTCCCTGCCGCCCGCCCCGGCTCCTGGGCAAGCCGAGGCACAGGGAGGTGCAGCTGCAGTGGGGTGAGTTACCCAGGAATATCCTGCTGCTCTAAAGCTTTGGTTCTGCTGCTCAGCTGCTGAGCTTCAGCCTTTGTTTCTATTGTGTCCTGTTCACTGGCAAGTGCACAGCAAAGTCCAGTGGAGTCTGAGCATGTCTGAAGTGCAGCTTCTCATCAGGTGTGGTGGCTCAGTGTTGGATTTCTGAGCTCACCTGTACCTTAGGTCTTACACTCTGCTCCCATTTTATTTTTTTTAGCCCTCTTAGGGTTATTAAGAATCAGCTTCATTAGAATATCTATCCTTTTATTTTAAAAACACAGTGTGACTCAAAATCTCTTTTTTTATTCCTTTGCAATATTGGCTTGGCAGAATCAGTTTGGTATTTTTAATGTATAACTTCTTTCAAAAATTTGAGTTGGAACATATTGAGGGGTTTGGGTGGCATTCAAATCCTGATCCACAGTATAACACACAGAATCTATTGGACCCCTGTTATTTTGCAAAGATGCTGGACTACAGTCATGGCACTAAACTGTCAAAAAATTCACATTTTTGAGAATACAAAGCACATGCCAGTTTCCAACAGAATGCTTTCTTTACAGTGATAATCTTGCAGCATCCAAGTATTTTTGTAGCATCATTTGTTAAGCCAAATTCTGGATAAGTAAAATTTCTAACTGTCAAATATATTTCAACACCAGTATAAAAATTCACCCAAATGCTTCCTGGAAGCATTTTAGTGGCTGCTGTTTTTCTGATCCCCAGACAGTTTGATTCTGTGGTGCTGGCTTGTAACATAACATGCAGATGTTATCAAATACATTGTTTTCAGGGGTAAAAACAAAGGTGCCCACAAGAGAAGAGAGAGATGTGTGTGTATATGTCATTAGGATACTGCTGGGAGCCAAGAAAGCAGCCTTTTCTCAGGCTGCTCAAGGATAAGGGATTATAACAATGGTTAAACACCTGCTGAAGATGTGAGAGACGTGATGTTTTACAAAAAGCATGTTTTCAAAGAGGTGTTGCCTTCTTGAACCAATGAGCCTTTTCTATTTTGTATTGCACAAACTACTCTATATAAGTGTAGTGTTTCTTTAAATAAAAACTCTATTTTTGCTTCTCCTTTACACTAAGAACTATGCTGCATTATCCTTTTCACTGCTCTCCTATAGCTCAAATGCAGCATGTGTATCTGTGTGCAGACACAGAAATATACATTTTTATGGTGTATGAAGTAAAAAATGTATTTTCCTGTCACACCCCCTAGCGTTTCTAATGAATTTACACCATTTCTTTTAGATGTCCCTCAGTCAGAAAGCAGCTGCCCCGTGTCTGAGTACAGTGTGGAGATGACAGCCCCTGAAGAAGTGGTTTCTGAGGTGTACCACGGGCCTGAGCTGGAGTGCACCGTGGGCAGCCTCCTCCCCGGGGCCACCTACAGCTTCCGCGTGCGCGCCCTCAACGACGGCGGGGTACGTGCACCACCCTGCTGGGGCTGGGCTGCTGCTCTGCTGCTTGCCACGAGGGTCAGGGGCACGTGGGCCAAAGGAAAACCATGGGATAAATGCTTGAGAGGAACTGCAGAGAAAGAGCTGTGGTTTTAGACCTGGTCTCTTTTAAACTGAGATTTCGGGTATTGGTGCGATTTGAGAATCGGCTGCTCCCAAATGTGCAGAATCTCTGGTAAAAGTCATAGCTGCCTGCAGGGAGGACTCTTTATCCTCATTCTGTTGCATTTCCTTCTTTTTGTTTTAAATCTAAAGTGTGTAAAAACAAGAACTGCAGTTTCACCCAGGTGGTATGTTTTGAGGGAAACTCACATTCCTGGTTGTTTCTTTGTTTCAATTGCAAAAAAATAGGAGCTTTATAGATTTGATGAGATTTTTTTATTAAATTATTTCCTTGGAAGAAGTTCCTTCCCAAATACGTCAGAAATTCTGTCAGATGTCCATGGAGATCTGCAGAAAGATCTTTTTCTTTTTCATTGAGGTTTGGGTTGATTATGTTTGCCTTTGTGTCATTCTAGTGGTATTACATAAAGTCCCAGCTAAACTACATGCATTGATGTGTTTCTCCCCAGGAAATCATGATGACAAACATAACACAAAGGTTTAAAGTTGCTCACCTACAGGGAGAAATTCTGTTAAAACTTAACTTGGATATTAGAAAAATCGGCAAGACTGTTAAACTGTTTTGTCATAAAAATACCCTCTGTTTTGTTTTTGTGAAAAATTAATTAAATGGACATGGAAAGATTAGATTTTCTTGCTGGAGTGAAAGCCATTGCCTACCTGGTAGCTGTGAATATATGATGCCTTGCTTTTTTTTTTTTTTTTTTTTAATCCTTTTTTTATGGCAGAACAGTTGCAAAGCATTTCTGGTTCCACCCTTAGTTAAATGAGGGGTCTGGTTCTGGTTTGGCTGGGTTTTTCTACCGATACAAAATAAGGGAGGATGTCCTTTACCTTATTTTTCTTCAAAAACAGCAGAAGTCAATAAATGCCATTTTTTGGCATGTACATTCTTTGTAAGACAAAGCAATCAGTGTTGGCTTTTCTTTGATGGCAGATATTGACATATCTGATGAGAAGTTTTCTGGGGTTCATAATTTCTGTGTCATTTGGCCTTTTTGTAGTGGCTCATTTTTTCATGCTTGCTAATATTTCATTACAAAATAAGTAAATATCAGTGGTTTTCCTCTAATTGCTTCCAAGTGAAGCTCCTTTGTTCTGGAGAACGATTTCTAATTAACTTGGGGATGTACTGAGCTAACTTCACTCTTCCACTCAGGAGGCCTCAGAAAAGCTGTTTCAGTTGCTATCTCCTGTCCTCACACTGCTGGCTGAAGCCAGGCTCCCAGACTGCTGAAAATTGGCTTTTTTTTTTTTTTTTTTTTTTTTTTTTTTTTTGCTAATCTGCATTTAAATGATTCTCCTGCCACGGCCTCAGAATTTGTCTGAGCTGAGCTGCCCGTGGAGCATCCACTGCATGTGTGCAGCGTGTCCCTGCACGTTGTACCAGGCTGGGGCTCCAGCACATCCTGTCCTTTTACAAGTAACTTGGGGCAGGCATTTTATGTAAAAGAAGCTGGAAGTGGACTCCAAGATGTGCTTTGCTCCTGCTGTGCTCCTCTTTGTATGATATTTGTTATGATACGTGAACACGCTGTGCTAAGGTAAGGCAGAGGGACACAAACTGTTCCTCAGTTACTGCATGCTCATTCTCACTTTTGGGCAAATTGGAGGTGATTTCTGCTTTCATGAGCACTTGCTGCCACACAGGAGGATGCTCAAAGGCTGTACAATGCTTTCTGCTTGTTTCTGAGCCCACCTCACACTTCAACTCTGAGTCATTTGTGTGGGCTCCTCCTGAGCTCTGGTGTCTGGTGCCAGGTACTGCAAGCCCAGTCTGTCTTTGAGAAAGTTTAGTGCTCTGAAAAAGTTTGTGTGCTGTTCTTGTAAAGCCCTTGAGGGCTTTGAGATGGGTGTACACCTGTATAATAATAATAATGCTAACAGCACCTTGTTCCTCTCCAGTACGGGCCGTATTCAGAGGCGACAGAGGTGACCACAGCAGCAGGACCCCCAGGCCAGTGCAGAGCACCTTCCCTGTCCTTCCTGTCAGACACACGAGTCCTGGTCAGCTGGGAGGTGAGTCAGGTACCTGCTGGTTTGATTCCACCACTGGTATGCTCACCACAGAACTCAAAAGTGAGCCCAAGAGCTGTTTACTGGTCTGGAGCTGTCTTTTTGTGCAAGGGAGCCCTGTGTAGAAATTGTTTTATAGTAGAAAATCATCTTCTCTACTTCACTCTGAAGAATTACACAAACTTGCCCGAGATTCAGACACAAGGCCTCCTGCACTGGCATCAGATGATAAAAATGCTCTCTGCAAGCTTTTAGTACCATCAGCATGTTCTCAGTTGGAATTATGAAGACAAATATTTGATTTTGGCTGAAACTAAAGTCTCTGATATGAAATTAACTCTTCATAAATGCTTACAACGTAGGGCTTCTTGCCCCTCAAAAATTGTTTGTCTCTTCCCCAAATATTTACTTTTATTCTAGTTTGTGTGCATTCCTCCTTCATTCTCCAGCATCTTAGGCATTGGGCTCAAGATACTTTTTAGCTGAAGTGCTATGGGGATGATTGGTGCCATTAAAGAAAAAAATGTTGTCTAATTAAAGCAGAAAAGAAAGGATGTTACCATAAATAATGGTATGAAAATAAATAATATTGTGATGTGGTTCTGCCACAGACTTTCAGTGAAAATCTGGCAGCCATTCCAGCCCTGCTTCTATTGGGCTCCTCCCCAAAACAATGCCCCTGTTGAGAAAGAAGTCACTGACATTCACAAGATGCTCAAATAAATAGTGCTAACAACATATATAGATACAAACATAATCTGCATTTAATTTTATAATATAAATATATAAATTTAATATAAATTAAATAAGTGTATTTGTGCAGTTTGGGATATTAGTATTTTTTGCAGCTAGAAATTGCATCGAACTTTCAAATGTTACCTTTTAATGAGATTTACTCCCCCCAGCCATGAAGCAGTGGTTCTGGTAGGTCCTCTTTATTTGAAGGATATATTTGTTTATTCTAGCTAAAAATGAAGCTGTGCTTTGCAGTGGTTATGTTTTCTTAAAGAGTGTCATTTTTTGGCTGATCTGAATAAGAAGGAAAAACAGTGAAGCACTGTGGAGTGTGGCTAGAGAGCACACTGTGGTGCCTATTATGATTCTTTTTTTACACATTGTTCTGAAATCTGGCTTAGGAGCTCTGAATGTTCCTACTCAAACAGCTGGAAGCTCTGAGGCAGAGCCAGAGGAGCCCCTGTGCCTGTGCAGGGTTGTGCAGCAAGGCTCTGGGTCCTTGCACTGGAAATTACATCTTGCCTGTCAAAATCACAAAGTCCTTGTAGGCCACACTTCAGGCAGAGCAGTGTTTCCCTGAGCTGCTTCAGACCACACAGTCCAGCTCTAGGCAGTTCTGTTAAAAGCACTAATTATTTTGGTTTGGGAACTGTGCTGTTTTGCCTGTATTGGCTCATCTCTAGCACGTTCAGGCATTGAATTTGTGTTTCCCTAAATCAAGAGTTTACCAGGGATATGTGTAAGGGGACAGGTTTTGATTAGATATTGGGAAGAAATTCTGTTATTGTGAAGGTGGTGAGACACTAAAACAGTTTGCCCAGAGAAGCTGCCCCATCTCTGGAAGTGTTCAAGGGTTGGATGGGGCTTGGAGCAGCCTGGTCTGATAAGAAGGTGTCCTGTCCATGGCAGGGAGTGGTATGAGGTGATCTTCAAGGTCCCTTTCAACCCAAACCATTTGATGGTTCTGTGATCCCAAGGGAATGTGACTGTGGATGTGAATGGATCCACACTCCCAGATCCCATTCTGGGACTGATGGGTGACTTCCACAGAGAACCTCAGACCAGCTCCCCCCTTGCTGAGGTGGTTCTTTTCTCAGCACAGAAGTGACTGCTACAGGCTCCAAGGCCAGTGCTTCCAGAGCTGTGTTTTGATCTCTCAACTAGGCTGCACTAGACTGATGCTTTTTTTATGTTCTCCATGGTTGAGCTTCTGCCAAGCCAGTGGAGAGACAATTTATTCCTGAGTGTCCTGATGGAAAGCAAAGTAGCTGCGTACACTCATTTCTCTGAATTTCAATCAGGTAATTTTTGTGCAGAATTGTCCTGTTTCAGTAACCTCTCAGGGAACATTAACTCAGTACATTTCTATTTGCAGCAGTAATGGTGTATTAATTTAAAAATAAGGGTGATTGTTGGGGTTTTTTTCCATGTACTTTATTCCTTCCCCAGTGAAACACAGCAATCCGAAGTGCTCATTTCTGAACTGAACCACATAAATATTTGTGTTGCAGAGTCCTGAATGTTCTGGTACTGACATCTCTGAATACAGATTAGAGTGGGGAGAAGAGGAGGAATCTCTACAGCTTGCATATAGTGGCACAGAAACCTGCTTTGAAGTCAGTGACTTGTTGGCAGCAGCACATTACTGCTGCAGGTTACAGGTGAGGCAGGGCTGCATGCATTGCCCTCTGAGATCCCAACTGAGTTTCCTTCCACTGCTGCTCTTATTTTATCAATAACCCTTCTCAAGTCATGTGCTCTGCAATGCACATTTATTTTAAGCAATACAGACTGATGTGCTGCTTAAAAATTGCTCTTGTGTTTTGTTACTTTCAGTGACTAATGCTTGTAACAGCCAGCTTGCCCTCTGACACCAAAACAAAATGGCAATGGTTTAGAAAATAAAAAAAGTCTTCATTGTAAGGAAAGGTAAATAATATCTACCTCCCAACTGGATATTGAAGATTTCCCTGGCTTAAATAATGAATTCCAGCATCTATTTATTTTATCAAGTAAGGCAAAGCAGAGTAAATTCCTATGTATACATGAATTGGTACCTGCCAGAAAGTGAGTTCCCATCTTTGCCATTTTGTCTCTTAGATTTGTGAGATTGAATCTCATATAGAGTCTCTACATGATTTCTTTTTCTTTGACCTCCTATTATTTTCAGTAAAAAGTAGCAGTTAAAATATATTTTGTATATCTGTATGGAAGTAAGAAACCAGTACTTTTCATCCTTTATGTCTACTGAGAAATAAATGGAAGGTAAAGCAACTGGGAGTGAAATAGAAATATTTTACCTAAGATACTCTTGCACAAGATATATTTGCATGTGGAGACAGAACCAACACTAATCCAACCCAAATACCCACCCAGCTGGTAACATGTGGACCACCCAGGGTAATCTCTTTGATCAGGGACAACATGCTTCTGTTGAGTGTTTCCTTCTTACAGTTTGGTTTTTTTTTTTTAAACAGGATATTGAATTTTTTTCATTTTTTTGGGAAGAAGGTTTGGAAGAGCTGGCCAGCAGCCCAAGAGCTCAGGCCCCACAGCTCCAAGGGCACTCAAATGTATTTTGTGTCTTGGCCAGAGCTGGTCTGTATTGCTCTGGCTCTGTGGGGGAAGGAGAACGAGGGAATGTGTGAGTGGCTGGGAGGTGTGAGCCAGAAAGTGCCTCTTGTTCCTGCAAGAGGGAGAGCATTCAGCATCTGCTGGGCAGAGAGGAGGCTCTGACACCACTGCTGTGGGGAGCCCAAGGAAAATTTTGTGTTAAAAATGGAAACAGACAGCTGTATGGCATCTTTGACTTCTAGTGGGTGCTTATTTCAAACTACCTGCCACAAAAATGTTGCACAAGTCTACTCAGTTTTTAATGCAGCCAGTATAATTTAATCCATAGGCAGAAGTTACAGGAAAGGCACAACAGCAAGAAGATATTTTATTGAAGTCCATCAGTGACTCAGGTATTGCTGTCTAGAGAGCTTCATCTTCTGGATCTGATCCACTATAATATGTGGAAAAGAATTTCTTAAAAGAGACACTGTAATCTTCAAACAGTTACACAAAAATCTGACTACAAAGTAGATACAACAGACAAAGAAAGGAAGTTAAATAGTGTCAGAAATTTTAGTTTATTTTTATTTTATCCGTTACCAGCTTTAACAGAAAAATTTCCTTTTTAAAAATAAAGATCCCCCTAACCACATTTATTCAGCCTTCTAATAAACACACAGTATTGCTATCTCAGTCTACAGTAACTGAGTAAAAAAGAGAAATCAGACATATCTAACTGCAGGGCAGACAATTGTCTTTACTGTTGCTCAACTTTTTCCTTGTAATGAATATTCCTGAAAACAGTAGTGGCTTCTGCAAAGGGAAAATATTGTGTCATTTGGGGGTGGCAGGGGAAAGCAGCTAGGCAGCAAAGCCCCATCAGTTATGGTGATGAGATTGTCCAATAAAGCAGTTAAAAAACACCACTGACAATCAATTGCTTGGAGCAAGGTACAAATGGCCAAACACTGGTTTAGGGGCAAGACAAATCATATCATTGGCAGAGCACAAAACAGGGCTCACTTCTAACAGCTCCAGGAGCACTGCACTAAACAGAAGATTTCCCCAGAGCAGAATTTGTTTTGAAGGGCTTTTTAAAGGCTGACAAATGTAACTTTATTATCTCTTTCTCCAGTTGAACAAAACGTCTCCTGGAAAAAACAGAACATGGCTTTGTGTTTGCATTATGCAGAGCAGAAATAAGTTATTCCCTGCAGTTAAGCATAGGTTAGAAATCAAACAATTGTTTGATGTGTCATGTCATTGCCATCAGAATCCTGCTGGCAGCATTGTAAGCCTGGATTTTTTAATTAATTGTAACCTGAGGGGAGACTCTGGGGTAACTTTTCCAAATGTAAAGGAAATTTAAAGGGTGCTGGGCAGCATCAAAGCTGTTTCTGGAGGTCTGTCCCTTGTGGACTGCTGTAGTTTCTGTTGTACATGTTCTGTGAGCTCTCCCCGTGCCTTGTGTGCTGGCAGGATGCTGGGCTGGGTCAGGAGGAGCCCAGCAAGCAGGTCCAGGGATGGTGGTATTGCCCATTGCATGACAACCTGGAATGCTGCATCCTGTGTTGCTCCAGGCTGAAATAGGGATGTTCACATGAGATATAAAAAAAAAAAAAAAATCACTGTGCAGGCAATTAAGGATCTAACAGTGGTCCAGAGGGGCTGTGCAATCTACATACCTGGAGTTTTTCAAGACCCAACTGGGAAAAAAAGCCTGAGCAGCCTGGTCTGCATTGTCTGACCCTGGCTGGAGTAGCAATTTGGATGAGTCCCACAGTCCCTTCCAGCCTGCATGGTTCTGTGATTGAGTTTATAATAATCCTGAGGAGGTAACATCAGTCATTCCCTAGGCAATTCCAGTGCAATGGGTACAGCTTTTGCCACTGGCTGAGCATCAGATGATAAAACCCCAGGCCTGTATAACTGTGTAATGTTGGGCTTGCAAAGACAACAGCCTCTAATTAATGAGCAGAAAGGGTCTAGGTTTTGAAACTTGGTTTCCTTTGGGATTCAGGATCTAGGATTTAGGTTGAGAAGCTTGATAAATTGATACTCTCCTGTTTTGTGGGAGATACTGAGCCTTTGTGCTTTGGTTGTGGTTTGGTAGTGAATTATGACTTTTCCAACTTTAATGATTCTGTGATTCTGGGGAAATGTTGAGTCATAGGCTTAATGTTCTGCTGAGGTTCTATATTTTTATATCAGAAGCTTTTTAGCATGAAATTAGTTATCCATTTTCCAAATTAGGAACCAGGGTAGTTTTTAACAAGCCAAATATCCCTTATCTTTAGGGATATTTTTGCTTGCATGAAGCATCTGTTGGGCCACCCTGCATACTGGGGACTTTGTTCTGGGTGGCTCACTAATTTTGAGTAGCCAGTTTGCTGATGTCACCTGTCACTGGCAGCATGACTATGACATTTTCCCTTACTAACCAAAGTTTGTCACTGATAAAAAAAGTTATTAAATATCTGCTAGGGAAAAGAGAAATATTCTCCAGTATTTTTGAGACATTCGT
Organism: Muscicapa striata striata; assembly: GCA_030060385.1. Taxonomy (NCBI): domain Eukaryota; kingdom Metazoa; phylum Chordata; class Aves; order Passeriformes; family Muscicapidae; genus Muscicapa; species Muscicapa striata. Next base: position 1,807,181 of record JAREIS010000115.1, read on the forward strand.
AAGTGACAAAGGAACTAATTCCCTAGGATAGCAGAGGGATGAGTCATGCTCTAGAGAGGAAGCCAGCAGTGCATACCCTCTGAAGAATTAATTCATGCAGCTCTTCCAGGCTGCACAGTTCTGAACTTAGTACACATGTGAAGGAGAATGGTGAATGTTTTTTGTTTTCACACCCAGGCCATTAACCAGGCTGGAGCTGGACCCTACAGCGAGCTGGTGACCTGCAGAATCCCTGCCTCCGTGCCTGATGCCGTCTCCAGCCTGTGCGTGCTGGAGGACGAGCCCGTGGGTGCCTGCCAGCCCTCACCCTCTGTGTGCCTTGTCCTGAGCTGGGAAGAGCCAAGCAATAACGGGGCTGAGATCACATCCTACAACATCGACCTGGGCGAGCTCAGCATCCCCGTGGGCAACGTCACGAGCCACGTCATCGAGGGCTTGCTGCCCGAGACCGCGTACCGGTGAGTGCTGGGGACACAGCGCAGCTCAGCTCCACACTGGGATGCTCCTGGCATGGGGAGTGCCTGAAAATGCAAACCAGCAACCCAAAGAACCAGCCTAGGGGCACAGGGATCTGCAGTCATTCCTTGATGGGATGGATTGTGGTAGTTTGTGCTCAAATATTATTTTCTCCCACCTTTTTGTCCTCTCTTATCCTCTCCTTGCATTATCTCTGACTTCTCCTTTTTGAGTTGCTCTGCTAAGGTAAAGTCACACTGGTAATAAATTTTAAAAATAAGAAATAATTAAAATTAACATTACATCTCATATTTTTTCAGCTACTTAGAAGTACTGTTCCAATGGATTAAGTTAGTTAAGCTATAGATCTCTGAGTAGAGTTAGCAATTTTCACACAACAAACTTTTATTTGTATAGCTACAGCTATTTTTTGTCTCTGGTATATGGAGATTAATGAAAAGATTATCTGAATTTAAAACAAATTTATATTGCTTCAGAGTCTAAATTGATAAGTGGCATTGCCAAAATTTTATTAGTTTAATGTTCAGACTTATATGTTTTCTCCCTAATTGCTAATTAAGAAAGAAAAATGGTTCCATGCAGGCAATGAACAGCAATACAACAGAATATGTGACAAAAGAAATTCTATTTTAAGTACTGTTCTAATAAAGACTGAAATTTTGTCACAGAGTTGTAAAATTAGAGATATCACAGACTTGCTGTAACATTTTTTTTTTTTTTTTACTTCATATTCAAGGTCACAATCCTACAGGTCTTGTAAATGATAAGTTTATAATTAAAACTTTATCGTGTACCCAAGGAAAGGGAACTTTTTTGCAAGGATACAGATGCATACACTAGAAGTTATTTAAAGTGAGGAGCACATTGCTTGCTCACAGATCATTCATACAAAGTTGAAGAGTTTGTCTGTGGATTGGTCACCCAGCTGTGGAAATTCATCATCCTTGGGCAGTCTTGTGTTCCCTGGTTTCTCCTCAAATGTTTGTTCAAGCAAGACCCAAGAAAGCTGAAAAGGAACTTTGAGCAACTCACCCAAGACAGAATTTGCCATTTAAATTCTTCACCAAAGTCTTATTCAGTCTCTTTTTTACCTGGTTCTTGATTGTCTACAGCTTCCTTAAGGGAAATGTCTTCTTCAAGGTTTAAAAATAGAGATTGGAATGATTTTATTTTTTGTTCATTCTTATTTCATTATTTTGTAAGAAGCACAGTATTAAATTACATAGTTTTAGTCTAGGATTCGTCCTGTCTCTGGTCCAAATGAAACAGCCAAAGCCACAAGCATTAACTGTTCTAAATATTATTGTAAGACTAAGTTCCTACCAAAAAATACCCACTTGAAGAGCACAGACCACTGGATGGCTAATCAGAAGTAATAATGTAGGAAAGCTCTTTTGTTAAATGAAATCAGAGAAAGAAACCCCCAATCTTGCATCTCATTCCTGTAAAGGAAGACAAGTGACTGCAGTTGGATTGTAAATGCACCTCATCAATAGTTTGAAGTATTATTTTGCTAATCAAAAATAGATTTGTCCAAGTGTTTCAATCATTAACTTCTTCACTGCTATTTCTTCTTCAAGCCTATCTTGACACCTGTCTTTGATCAGAGCATGTCTGTAAATCCTTAAGGAACAGGATTATCAGGCTGTGTGCTAAACGTTGGTGCATTTTCTGCCCTCCTGGCTGAATCAGAAGAATGTCTCAGAACATCACTGATCTCATTCTCTTCATTTCTCCACTCATCAGCTTTCTTTTCATGTCAGTTTTGTTTAACACAACTTACTCTTCTCCCTCTCAAGTGTTTATTCCATGCTGTGTTTAATAACAGTGAACATACTTCTCCTAAACAAGCCAAGTACTACTGGGTTTGAGGCTCTGAACTCCCCCTGCCAAAGTTTCAGCAGAATTTGAAGTAGATCAGCAAAGGGTTTATATGTTTCAGTTGAGTTGGAATTCCACTGTCAATGTTTTTGGTTGTGGGAAAACAAATTTGAAAGCAAATCTTGGTTGTTATGAATCCAGCAAGTCCAAAATTGGAAACTTAAATTGTTTTGGATAGGGTGTGAATGCCTGTCCATGTGGGTCCACCCTCTTGGAGCTGTTAGCTTGGGTCTGGCACTGCTTTGCTTCCAGCTTCTCTGTGGGAATGACCATAACAGGAGCAGCCCAAGAGCACAGGGAGAAACTGCAGCTCTCTGCAGAGATGGGCTCCAGGCTTGTTGTTGGATGCTTTGTGTCTTAGCAGCAAATCCAACCAGCATGCCATGAGAAGGATTTCCATCCCAAAATGCATTTGAGGCAGGAGGAGCTGAAGATGCCTCTGTCACACTGCATGTGGCTATAGCAGGGCTGAGTCAGGAGGATTCCAGCTCACACACAGCCCAGCCCTGCTGCTGCAGAGAGCAGATGCCTCCCCAGAGCACTCTGTAAACATCCTGGCTGCTGAGCAGCTGCAGAAATATGTCTGAGTTCTGCAGTGTCTCTGCTTTATTGACATAGCCATGAAGCTCTGGAAACTCAGATTATAGGGTAATATACTTGGCCTGGTTTTCTGTTAACTGATGTAACTAGGAGTGAGTTAATAAATATTCCACAATAAATAAAAATTCAACAGTCACAGAAATACCAATTTTCTATTACACTCTGTTCCCAAGCTTCACTTAACACATTCCATAGATAATTGTGTTCTGCTGTTGAGATAGTTCACTGCAAAGCAACTTCCAATTTTTAAGAATGCTTCTTCTCTTCTGAAGTTACACAGTGTACAGAAATATATAGTAACATTTTTAAATTTTAATAGCAACATCTAATTTGGTTTAGAAATAAAAATTCTATAAATATTTTTGATTTTTTAGACCATATCAAGTAAAAGGTCATCCAAGATGGAGAGAAAAAATCATGTGGATGCTCAAATTAAAAAGTTTAAACAGGCTGTAAAACAAAATATATTTCAGAGTGTAAAGCTAAGTCTTCTTCTAGGAGTCTGGAGTAGGGATTTGTGGGGCAGTGTGTGATTGCTGTTCACCATGTCCAGGCTGCTGCTGATGGTGGAGGATGCTGCTTCCCCTCCCCTTTGGAAGTCCATGGCATTTTAACTCCCACAGGTTTCCACAGGCACATGCATTGCAACTGGTGGCATTCCTCTTATGGGAACGAGGGAATCAAAGTCTTCTCATGTCTGACTCTAAAATTAATTCAAAAGTTGATTTTCCAGTTTGTTGGAATACTATACGAAGGATTTTGTGACCAATCTGAAAATAGCATCCTGTTTAGTGTGTTTATTTCCCTGGGTCAAGAATCTTTTAAGAGAGAATGGTCTGTTAAAGATCATTTTGTGGTTTCTAAATTTGCCTAGTCTGATTTATGGTTTTTCTTTCTAAATGTTTAAAAGTTTTAGTGGGAAAGTGTGAGAATGAGTGCAAATATTATTGGTCCAGGATCTGTAGAATTAGGCACTATTCTTAAATACAGTCTTTACATTTTCAAAAAACTTGTTGTCAAATTGTGATTGTCAGATTGTTAAACCATCTTTCTTTTCAAGAGGATGTTTGGGGTATTTTCACTTAGAAACCATTAGTGAAAAAGTTGAAAGGAATTCAGGAAATGCTCTTACTGCAAATATTTCTCCTTGTCTGTACTATACTTTTACATGAAAATAAAGAATTGATTTTTCCCAGTACCAGTTCTGTAAACAGTAATTGGTTTCCACTTAATTGTGGATGTTCTCTTGCCCACCCTGACTGTTCCACCAGCTGGAAAAGCTCATTGTCACAGGCTGGGGCAGGGACACTAAAAACCACCTGAGCTGGAGCAGAGATGGTGCAGTTCAAGAACCTCTCCCACCACCATCTGCTCTCTCCCCTTCTCCACATAGTCTTTTCTTCCTTTTCTGTTTCCTTTCTTCCTTCTCCCCTTCCCTTTGGGCTTCCCAAGGCCTGATACCCATTGAGCAGACACTACTGGGGTTCAGAGGAAGGTAACACCAGGGTTTGGGTTGTGCTGCCATGTGCACAGGAAGCACAAAATTAGTTGTTTGTGTATGTCTGATGAAGCTCAGGCCCTGGGAATGATAGTGGCAATTTTCAGAACTTTATAGTGGTGCAATCAGCAGAGTGGCCACATCAGCCATACTGGAGTCAAATAAATCAATTCCTGCTTTCCCAGTGTCACCACTCATTTGTAAAGATGCCTGTCTCTATTTTAAGGCTTAAGAGTTTCCATCAGTCTTACTGTGCTCTGGAGTGTGTGTGTGCATATTTGTGTGTGTCAGAAGGGGGGAGCAAGAACTCTGTTTAGCAGAGGAAAGTGAAAAAAGAAATGAATGAAGAGATACATTTTTGCCTTGTGCAAATACCTGGCAAAAGCAAGACAAGTCAGGTTTCAGTGCATGGGTATATCTAAAAAGTGTGATATTGCATTTCACTGCTTGTTTTCAGGTGTGGTAGCTGCCAGTTGGAAACCAGCTGAAGTTACAATGCTTGAGGAGAGGAGAGGCTTTGTTCTTGCTGGGACTTTAATAGCAAACAAAAGGGTATATACTCTAGAAGGATGCTGTTGTAATCAATCTACAAAAGCAGTAGTAGCATTTTGTAATCTAGCTGTTACTGTTTATGTGCAAATGCTAATGAATACCTTGCTAGAATCCAGTGAAAATACAGGCAGACTTTGTTTTTTTTTTTTTTTTTAATTGGAAATACCATTAAATATTGATGTAATGACTCTTCAATCTAAAGCAAACCAGTAACATAATATGAAGTAAGATCAATGCTTATATTAATTATACTTCTTCAGGTACTGGAAAAGCCTTTTGCTCTTTCCATGTCACATGCTTGCAAGCAGCAGTTGAAGGGGAGGCTCCCACTAGATCTTTGTGCCATCCACCCTTAGGGAGGAAGAGGAGGAATGTAGTGTTACAAGGTGCTCAGGATGCATTTCCTGAAGCCAGGAGGAAAGTTAAAGGGAAAATGCAGCTCCACACCAAGCAATGCATTTCCCTTGTTAATGGCTGGGTCAATAAACAGATTATTTTTTAAGCACACATTTGCATATGACTGTGTACACACTGCATTCTCAGTGTGCAGTGGCTCTAGCTGACTAATCAATAGATCAGACATCATTGTTTTGCAATATATTTATTAACAATGTAACCATTTATTTTCTTGAAAAGCAGAAAATACAGTTTGGGGTTTTTTTCCAATGGGTAATACTCTCTGGAGAGTTTTTTTTCCTTATCACTATTACATGCTCTTTTCCTGATGATAGAGCTGAAAACTTGCTGTTCAAAGCAAAGTAATTTTTCTTACGTTGTTTGTGTGAACTTGCATCACTTTATGTTCTTCAGTCAAAATAAGTAGCTTTTCCAAGCAAAGACAGTTCTGGTAAGGAGTCTTTATCCATGAGAAAATGCAAGCCTGCTGTGCACAGGGTTTCCAAAGTAAATGGCATCTCTCCAGCTAACTAAACTAGGCTGAACTATCTTAAACTTAATTTGTTTTCTCCATCCTGATTTTTCGTACTTAGTCTTTGATTTAACAGACTTTTGAAACCTTTCAGACTCATCTGTACCAATATTTCTATTTACACAGTCCTCAAAACTGTTTGGAAATGCACATTTCCCATTTTTGTTATGGTGCTGTTGATGTTACCATAGTCAGAGACTGCTACTCCTCGCTCATCTCAGTGTTAGACTAAGGTGCAGACAGGTAAGAGAAAATTAACAAAGCAGAAAGCAAGAGTCACTATCTTAAGAAAGAAATAGAATTTAGAAGGTTGGCTCAGTCTTAAGAACATTTCCAAATTCAAGCTGCTGTGACCAGGCAGGCAGGCTTTTCTTCTTGATGTCCTCAAATGGCTCGATGGCTTTTGTGCATCTTGAGAGAGTGGCTTGGGTCCAGCACTTATTTGATCTAATGGAGAGTTTGCTGGAAGTTAGCATTTCTGCAGTTTGTGGCAGAGTGTAGGAAGTTTGTGGATTTAACCTTCTCCATTATTTCTCCCAGGAGAGTATCCTGTGATTAAATAGTGTGCTGTGTGAGACACTTGAGAAACACTGCTCTCTCTGGGTCTTCAGGGTGTTTGCCAGCCTGGAGATGGGGTGCTTTTCCTGAATGGTTTTACCCAAATTAGTCCCTGGCTTTTGTTAGATAACCATAACGTACTTTTGGTTTTTATTTACTCATGGTTGGGCACTTCACATTTTCCAGGCTGTGCTTGTCCTGTGCTGCTGTCCCTTGTCCCAGTGGGTGAAGGGGCTGTCACTAGGTCCTGAGACCCAAACCTTCCCCTCTGCCTTGCTGCATTTCTAACATCTTCACTGCAACTCCTACAGTCTAAGCAGGATGAGTGAGCCCTGTTGTGTTTACAGAACCTTCCAGCTTGGCACTGGGAGCTGTGGTGGGGCACTGTGGCAGGATGGAGCAGCCAGCCCCAGAAGGCTCTCTTGTCCCTGGGGACGTGTTTATATCAAAAACCTCATGAAAGCACTTCATCTAACATTCATCTTCTTGCTGTTGTTTTAGGATCAGAATCCAGGCTGTCAATGAAATTGGAGCTGGACCTTTTAGCCACTTTATTAAAGCAAAAACCAGGCCATTACCACCCTTACCTCCACGGCTGGAGTGTGCTGCAGCAGGGCCTCAGAGCCTGAAGCTGAAGTGGGGAGACAGCAGCTCCAAGCTTCACTCTGCTGATGACATGGTCTATATCTTGCAGATAGAAGACAGAAATAAAAGGTAAGAGACATGAATCTTTTCCTTGTGCTAATGGAAAAGAGTTCTGGTTCATCGTAACATAGTTGTGAGCGAAGGAAAAATTCTGTTTTCCTTATTGCTTTGTGCCTACCATTATGTCCAAAATACTGTTTTAATAGGCATTCTGTGCCTGTAGTCTGAGCAAGTTATGCAGCAAAGCTGTGATACAGAATCATGGCATCACTAAGGCTGCAAACACCTCTAAATCATTGAGTCCAACCCTTAGCCCAACACTGCCAGCTCTAACAGAAATCAGTCATGTACTGGTGAAATTTCAGCAAAACCCTCACCTCTCTGCCAGTCATTTTAAAATCAAGTTTCATGGCCACAGTGCTTTATCTTTTGGAATATATGAAACACTCAGCTTGCTGTGTGTATAAGTAAAGCCAAGGGTTACAAATCAGAGGTCTAGGTAAGGTAAAACTGAGCTGAACAATGTTTTTTGGGCAGCATGGTGGTCTTGATTTTGTAGCTGTGATGTTTTACAGCATTAGAAAATAGGAGCTTGGCATCAGCTTGGTAGCTCCACAATAATTTTGAAATAAGGTATGCTAGAAACAAACAAACAAAATCTGTGTTTAGATCAAACAGTCAATGCTAAGCAAAAACTATCTTCCCATGTAAGCTTTGTATGGGAAGATTTGCTAATGTAGCTCCAAAGTTGGGTGAGATATATTCAATTAAAAAAGGGAAGGAAAAAAAGACAATATGCAAGTAATGCCTAACAGTCTGAGCTCTTCAATGAATAAATATCATAGATGGTTCATAATTTACTAAGAAACACTCTCAACTACTTCAATTAGCTAAAATAAGGAACTTATCGAGTAGATAATCCTTAGAGAGCTTCAGCACAGATCATAATTTGATGTAAATTAGCACAATTCCTTTAATTTAAACAGAGCTATGCTGAGTTTATGCCAGCTGAAGATCTGGCCCAAAAGCTCTAATTTTAAGTAATAAACCCACTATGAATAATGCCTTAATACCTCCCAGTATCTCAACTGTACTGATGCAGAGAGGGTACATGCTTCCCTGTATTAATCCTGAGAGGTGTCCAATGAATATAAATACCCATTTGAAAGTCTGACAGGTAAAAACAATTCCCTCAGAGTGCAGTGATGCTTGGCAGGAGCCCATCAGCTGCAGCACCCTGGGATTCAGTCAGCTCCAAAGACACATCCAGCAGGCTGCTTTGCTTTGCTTTCATGTAGCACTGCAGGTGAGATGGTGAATAACTGTAAATTGTTTTTAACCTGTCTTTATACTGGGGAAAATAGTAAGTTTCCTTGTAAGAATAAAATGTTGCCTTGCAGCAGGCAAGGAATGTTTTTTTCTTCTTTGCTTTGGCACAGAGCTTTAAGCATGATCCTTTGCTTTTGCACAAGCTTTTCCCACTGCAAATGGTCTCTTACGAGCTTTTAATTGGGAGTGTTTGACCTAGATACTCTGCTGGATCTTCTTAGCTGTGAATTTGACTTAGAGTCCACATGAGCTCCCAGAGATGCAGAGAAGCTGCTCCTCTGCACTGTGCTGTCTCCCCCTGCTTGAACTGAGCCCATTCCATGAATTGGTTCCCTTTGGTGACTGGGTTTGGAGCAATTAACCCAGATAATTCCTGACATGAACAGGAGCTGGAATACTGGAGCACAGCTCTCTGAGCATCACTGGCCTCTTCAGTTGCACAGCAAACTATGCACATGTGAGGGAGTAATTAAACAGAATATTTTAGCTGGAAGGGCCCTGCAGTCATGCAGTGTCACTGCTGGCCAAGTGAAGAGGTGGTGTTAAGGGCATTGGCCAAATGCCTCTCAATCACTGACAGGTCTGGGACTGACCACCCCTTTAGGAAGCCAGTCTCTGGTGAAAAAATGGCACAGAATAAATGGTCTGGAAGGATGTTTTGAAGTATTTTATGGTTTGAAAGGGTTGTAGGAAGGTGCCATGTGTCCACTCTGTTGGGAGAAGAGGCAGTACTTGATTCAGGGAAAGAGGTTGTGGTTTAAAACATGGATAACTGAAAAGTGACTCTGTCCTATCCCTGCTCTTTCAGAGGACATTGTTGCTGTATTCCTTGAGACATCTGAAATTACTGATAACAGCTTTATATTGAAATCCCTCAATTCAGTATCACAATTGTCCCTTCTTTGGTTTAAAATAAAGTTACCTTTTAAATGCCATTGAAGTATTTTCACAAGCAAAAATATAAAGATGAGCAAGTTCTTTTACAAAAAAGGAAATATCCAGTAGGTCCCATCCTTTAATGGCCTTTTGGTAAAGACTCAGCTCTGGTTTTATGTAATGACAGCCAGTGCTCTCCAGTGTGTCCTGGTCATTAAGGATTGTTTTCAACTTTTCCTTTCCGTAATGAGGTGTAACAGGCCAGTTGTTGGAAACCAAATGTTTCATTGATTGCAAGACCTGTGAAACAAAATACTTGGAAATCTTCTGGCACTGATTAGTGTAAGGGCTTGAAGAGGTGTGCACATCAGAGATGTACCTGCGTTAGCTCCCATTAGCTCTTCAGGGTGTGACATTTAGGAAGATGAAATTAGCATCACTTGTCCTTTCAATTATGGGTAGCACTGAGTGGAAATGAAGAAAAATCTCTTTCTGGAAAGCTCAGTACATAGAAACGTTAGTTGCAAGTAAGTGACCTTTATGTAAGGACTATGAAATTCCTTTCTTTTTTAAAAAAACTATCAGTTGTGACTTCATTTTCTAATTGTGGTAATGTCAAGAAATTTCTGTTAATCAAATTGCACTGCTTTCCAGAATATTATGGGTTTTTTTCTCTGTGGAACAAACGAACCTAATTAATGGTTTTCCTTTTTTTCCTGCTGTACTGGTAATTAATCTTTAGTTGTTCCCACAACTAATTACACCTCTTAATGTCTTAAAATGCTCACAATATCCAGTCTGAAAAGGAGAATTAGCAAGTAAATTAGTAGTGGGTCATTTATCAGTTGCTTGGGTTTATTTTAGATATCTGTATGTTGCAGTTGAGGTAGATGGTGTGATTTTTGTGTGTGTACAGAATCACAGTCAATACATACACATGTAATTACATTTTAAGGGAGAGTCATTGTAAGATTGACTAAGAAACATCCTAAACATATTCTTTAAAAATATAATGTAAGGATCATTGACAGTTGTCCCACACTTCTCTTGCCTGCAGTTGGTGGTGACAGGGAGTGGTTGAGCATATGAGCCTCAACCATGGGTGTTTGCTCTGCATTAACTTGGAGGTAGAAACACAGAGTTGCTGAATGTGCTGCCCTTGGCTGATGACTTTTGCATAACCATTCCCTGGTTGCTGCAAGTTTCAAGCAGTCTAATTAAAAAATTGTTTACACTCCTGATTTGATCAAGACAATTTACACCCATTTTAACAGCAATTACTTTTATGTATCAGTCCTACTGGCTTGTGAAATTCTATTAAAATACAAAATCAGATAAGTTAACATATCCTTGCAAAAACCTGCAGGAAAAAATCATTTTCATATTGTGTAAAACAGTGATAAAAGGCAATTAGGCATGAGCACCAAGACAGATGGCATGCTACAGTTTCCACTGCAAGCCTGGCTAGATAGAAGGTTAATGTTCAAGAAAGTTTTCAAGCTAACCTGTGTTTATATTGGTTCATTCTGTAGGTGAGTATTGCTATTAATAATAGTGATATTTATATTAGCAGCATTCTGAGCTGATACTGGGGGCTTTGCAAATTAAAAAGAGGGAGAACTGTTTCCAGCTGTAAGAGAGTTAAGTTGTTAATGCATTTCATCTTTCTCCCTGGAAGCAGGAGTAAACCAACATTTGTAGTAGGTGTGTTAACTGTATGGGTGTCATTATTTGAGACAAAGTGAAAACCACGTTAAATACGTGAGATGAGGTGTTTCAGCTCTTAGGAAGCTGGCAAGACACAGAGTAAGATGCTACCCCATAAGTATATTCAAAAAATTCCTGCTTTGGTAAGAAATAAAATTTTCTCCTTTATTTTGATCTGTTCACATCTGCAGGTACTTCAGACTTCATGGGTAACTGAGTATTCAGTATTCCAGACAGCAGATCATAAATAAGAGCAGCATCTAGACCCAAGATTGTCACTGTAATAAAAAGTGTTCTCTGCACATCTGTAACAGCCTTATAAGAAAAACAACACCTTGATTAGAGTAATGACTCTTAATATTTAATCTCTGAAGTATAATGGAGGCTCAGCTTAGTGCAGCAGGATCACATTGGCCAGTTTTCCAAAAACACATTTTTAGGTTTGAGCTTCACTTTGCTGAAACTGGTGAAGCAGAGGCTGAGTTTGGCTCCTTGTTGCAGCTCTGCCCAGGTTCCTGGGGCTGGCACAGCAGCAGCTTGGACACAGTGTGCTAAGTGAGCATCACTGGAAGGCCCATAAACACTGTTCAGTGCTGCCACTCTGGGAAAGTGGCTCTGATGCTGCACAGGGAACATAAACATGTGTAGGGCTCTAAGAATATTGGTTTGCTGCTCTGAACTGTGTTTGTTCTCTTCTGGTTTTAGCTTTAAGTTCACTTATTGATATCTACTGTTGGTTGTTGACAAGGTGTTGTAGTTGCCTCATTCCTGACTGTATAATTTCAAGAAGCCATTGGGTGCTCTCCCTGATTGTTCCCACATCTTCCACTCAAATGCTGTTAATTCCCATTTAAGCTGTGCTCAGTGTTGTCCTCCTGCCTGTTCCTTGCCCCCAGATGTGGCTGCACACAGGAATCTGCAAGCTTCTCTGTCACAGTTCTTGCTTTCCTTACAGATTTTTTTAAGACAGAGAAATAGAAATGAGTGGAGATGGGAACTGGATGGGAATATTGGTATTAACTGAACTGGGAGTATTAGTCCAGTTCCCAAATATAACAGAAGGAGCTCAAATATTTTTCCAGATCACTTCCTCAGTGTTAGCAAGTGTTAGTGACCTTAGTCATATCCAAAAGGTGAAAATGTCATTTGAGTCATTGGCCACACGAATGACTGGAAATGTACCTTAACTTGGAGTGAGGGTGTGCTTGTCTGTTAGCTGGGAAGATACATTTATCCTGCCTTGCTCACCTAACTCCACAAATGATTGCAAAGAGGTCATTAGTCTAAAATAGGCATTGGATCTTTTTTGCTTTCTGTTGCCCTGGGATCAGGATCAGAGACAAATCTCTGCACTCCTGTGAGTACTGTAGTGGTTTCTGAGCCAGCTGCCTGATTGAGCTGCAAGAAGTGCAGAGGGAGAGTATCTTGTCTTAATGCTGTCCTGAGTATGTGTTCTTTGCTCATCACATGGTGAATCCCAGGAAATCTTACTCCATGAGCACGAGTTTGTGTCAGCCTTGAAACATGCTGTGGTTGCTTATGTGAGCCTCAGAAATGTGGGATAGCAGGGAGTTCTTAAACTGGGGAAGCATAAGGTTAAGAAAACATCTTTGGAAATTGGCTCTAAGCTCTCCCCTTAAAGACTTGTGGGCACAGATCTTTAGTTTGCTATCAAGGTGTGGTTCTCACTAAAACTCAGTGGGAGTAGTAAGTCACATTAGTCCTCAGAGTACATTTCCAGCAATTTGAATTACCTGAATATTCCCTTTTATTGCAGATGATTCTTGATCTCTGTTTGTACTTATGTGGATTGCAATCATAACGTAATACAAATTGATTTCTGTCCCTGAGAGCTAATGACAGACCCAGTTTCTTTGAAATGCTCAAATTGGTTGTACTCTGTATCTCATCCAAATCCAAAGGATAAAGCTAGCACCTAGGTAGGGAGGTCAAAAAAAATATCTCTTGGCTTCCTGGTGATTTAAAACCTTCTGAAATGGTTGAGATACTTGAATAAGGGTACTAAATAATCAAAAAATAGTATATGATCCTACACAGCAGATTTTCTGTTCTCCAAGGCCAGGACTATTGTGTGCAAGACGTTGTTCCCTTGTGGAGGCCAAGTGGATGGATGCACAGTCTGGGTGCTTCCTCTTTATTTGCTTTCATCCCCACTGTACTCAGCTCCTGGGGGTCAGGGGCTTAGCTAGAAATTGCTGGCTGACTTACAACTGTTAAGTGAAAAGCATTTATCTGAGCTGAGCAATAGAAAATAGAAGTCAGATTCTCTTTAGCAGCTGTATACTTTTTTTTTTCTTAAGTGTCATTGATTTTGTTCAGTGTTACATTGTTGGACGAGTTTGTGTGTGCTCTTGTTTAGTTTTGTCAATGGAATGTTTTGGGAGATGAGACCGATGACTGCAAGACACAGCCTTTGTGTCTTAATGTGCAAATGAAGTCCCAATCCATAAAAGAATCAACATATTAATTGTGTTTCTATCAGACATGTAAACCAGCAGCACACATGGTGTGTTGGAGCAGGACAGGCTGAATCCATTTTGATTCCATGGTAGTAGGGAACCATTGACAGATGTTCTTCCTGATAATTCATGTAATCATTTTGCAAGGTAATAGTAGTTTCAAAAGGGACAATGAACTTCCATGACCTCCTTATCATCATCAGTGTGTTATTAATGTGACATTTTTATACATGCATTTAACAGCCCTGCAGGGCACATGGTGCCAGTTGTCACAAGAAGGATATTTTGAGCTGATGGGTAATAGCCAGAAAAGCCAGTGCCACTCCAGTGTAACTGCATACTCTTGTTTTTATTGTTTCAGGTTTATCCCAATTTATAGGGGACCAAGTCACACATACAAGATACAGAGGCTGACAGAATCCACCTGTTACTCCTTCAGAATACAGGCAGTCAACGATGCTGGGGAGGGACCTTTCTCAGAAATCTCTACCTTCTGCACAACTAAGTCAGTCCCACCTGCAATCAAAGGTATGTAATAGGTTTTTTTGCATGTTAGTACCATGTAAGTATTTATGTAAGTTGGTAAGTATGAGGGGAGGTTGTAAGGGTTACCAGAAGTAATAACACATGTGAAGAACCACTTTGTGGTTTCTCTTGAGTTGTGAGGTTATTTAATGATGGGAAGCTAAATTACCACCCAAAAAAATCACACAGACTACAATAAAGGTTATGTCAGCAACTGTTGTAATAAAAAAAAAATGCTGCTGCTATTACTAGTTTATCAGGGATTACTCTGGATTGCCACATTTATACAAGGGATCTAACAGCTGTAGTGTGTGTGGGTACCTACCAACTTAAGCTGCAGTAAAGTTTAATGGTTTTTGTTGTGTATGTGATGTCCAGTGTAGATCTTCAGGGTTTATTTTTACTTTAATGTATAAAATTAATTATGATATTTCACATATAGAGCATTAGACTTACAACTCAGCATGTGTTCCACTGGGAGAAATAAAGACCTAATTAAATGAAGTTTTATAATGAAATGTCTTTTACTATGTGTAAATTTTGTCCTAAGTAATTATGCTCCTGAGGAGGAAGAGGAAGGAAGGAAGGAGCAAAAGTAAAAACCACAGTGAAAGATGTTTAATTATAAAACTTCATGTAATTAAGCCTTTTGTTCTAGGCCTAATTAGTCCTTCTTTGGCCTGTTACAAAGGCAGTGGGTTTGCTCTGTGGGCTGTCAGATCAGCTGAGCTGAAATCAAATGCACCTTTTCTCCTGAAAAGAAAGAAGTCTTCCCTGTCAAGCCCTGTGATTTTCTGAAACAACAGTTGTCAGTTTGTTTGCTTGCTTCTCCATATTTAAAATCTGGCTTTGGTGATTTTGACACCTTTTGTAACCAAATACTTAGAGAGAGGAGAACACTGCTGGGAGTGCCTTTCCCTGCTAGGTCAGCTGCTCTGAGCCACCCCAGGGAGAAAACACTGCAGCAAAACATACCTGTGTGATTGAGGGTAAGGATACTCAGCCAGGGGTGAGTTATCCTGATCCTCACCTCTGCAGGGGTGGGGGATGTGCTGCCCAGCCTAGGGAAGGGAACTCGTCTGGCATCACCCAGGATGCCAGAGGCACTGTAGCCACACTTGCATTTTGTTGGCTAAAAACCCATTTTATTCAGCTTGCCTTACCTAGGTTTTTGTTTTGAGCTCCCAGTCTGCCTGTTGAGTCCCTGTTAAATGTGACTCATGCTCTGGGCTGAGCATCAAGCTGAGTATCAATGGTGGGGTGCAAATACCAGCCGTGTGTGGGCTGGGACCTCGGGTACCTGACAGAGCACTGGCTGTGACAGAGAAAAGGGCATGACAAAACTGTGCTAATGAACACTGCTGAGGAGAAGTGATGCAATGGGGAGGAGTGGTCTGGTGCAAAATGATGGTGTTGATTCTCTTCTGTGCTCAGAGAAATACAAAGGAATTTATGTGATAATCTTAGTTTGGCTCTTTATCTATCAGAATAAAGTGTTTGTTCTCCTATAAGGTCTCCTCATCATTCTCTTAGTGATGCCAACCCTAGAATAGCTTTGTTGTTAATGGCAGTGTTTTGTAAGTGTCAGACAAAAATCTACATGTATTGAAGTGAGGGATGGAAGGAGAAGGGAAAATAATTGAGATTGTCACTGTCAGCTAAGATTAAGGCATCTATTATCAGTCTCTCAACACTAGCAGATGTGCAGAGAGAAGTAAATGGATATTGATTACATTTGGGCTTTCATGATTCATGTGTTCCTCTTGGGAAGTAACAAATCAGTCTAAAATTGGTGTAATGTATGCAGCAGCATTTGTTTCTTTGGTAGACCCTCCTGTTACCTGTTTTTGTAGGGTTGGGGACCTAGATTGCCTTTAACAAGCTCATGTCCTTGCACGTGCACGTGTTAACCACCTGGTACAAGTGTTCAGCACTCTTGTTTCTCCCAGTTTCATTCTCTTTTTTGGTATTGTGCTTGCTGGCTCTGCCTGATCAAGGGGTTGGTAGACCCTGGATGCTGTTGCAGTTTTTTTCATGCTTTCCAGTGGCAGGTGCTTTGTTGTACCTAAAAGTGTGCTGCCCCTGTCTGTGCTCTGCTAGGCTCACCTGTGAGCTTGCAAGGCACAGCACCCTTGGCCAAGGACAGCAGCCTTGTAACAGCTGACAAATTGAATTTCTCTGGAGTTCTAGTGAGAGCACTACTCTAAGTCTGGCTAGAAATAGCAGGTCTGATCAAGTGGGTGTCAGGCTCAGAGTTATATTCAAGTCCAAGTCTTGACAATTATGCTTGTCCTTTTACTTCCCAGGATAGACTTCATCTCTGATACAGAAGATTCTTTAGCCTCTCTTCTCATGTTCCTTCTCCTATTTTTCCTGAATGAAATGTTTGATATTATTCCTCTCTTTCAATGGCATGTAGCATGGGAGGGATGTGCAGGCATCTCCACTGGCACAGGTGTTTGCTGAGAACTTCACACAGTTGCTGCTTTTATGAATGCCTGTGTAATTTGTGCATTGGCTTCTGCTTTGAAAAGATCAGTGCACAGCACTGCAATTAAGTTTTGAAAGTTTTCTCTAAATCCACTCCTCCTTTGTAGCAGCTCACAGAGCTGACAGGTAAGAAATGCTCTACCCTTTTTAAAATGTTCTGGTGTATATATTATTATGCTCATAAAATAAGATTTTGGTGCAGTCTTTATATTAAACATGACCACATTTCCTTTTATTGTAGCCCCTCGAGTGACACAGCTGGGAGGAAACTCCTGTGAAGTTACCTGGGAAATGGTCCCACCCATGAAGGGAGATCCTGTTGGTTATGTTCTGCAGGTACTGGTTGGAAGAGAATCTGAATACAAGCAGGTAGGGAAATGGTCTGGATTTAATATTGTTAAATTGATGGCATAATGGAAATGGTTTTGAAAGTCCACTGTGCTGCTTCTTTCTACTGTATTGAATTACACCCTATGGTGATGTGTCAGGTGCACTTTGGTAAAGGCTGAGTCAAAATTAAGGGCTGTAATGGGCAGTTTTCTCCCCTAAGGGAGCATATAGAACATCATTATTTTATTGGAGTGATTTGTGTTCTTTCTGTGGTTAATCACTATTTTTTACTGTACTAACCTTTAAAAAGTTACAATTCTGTCCATGCTTGCTTCCGAGCTGGCTGCTCTTAACCATTATCTGGAGATGAGATGAGATGAGATGAAGTCAGGATATGAATCTTGCTAAGCCAATTCCAAGACTGTCCATCAAGGTTTTCAGTCAAGTGCACGTTAAGTGGTTTGTTCATCCGTCTCGTCCCTGTCTGAGGTTTTGATGCACAGGTAACTGCTGTGTTTCCTTTCTGTCACTGTGGAAGCAAGGCACTGAAGTACAGCTGATCCTTCTTTCCTTGTCTGTCTGGATTAGACATCACAAGTGGACACTTGCCCAGAGCACCTGACACAGAACAGCTTGTTCACAGTTAGATCTTTTATTTCATCTGTCACACCTCTGCCTGTGTGATTTCCTGAGCACCTGTGTGCTCTCTTTTTCCTCTGCTTTCTTTTGTTGTCGTGTGGATTCCAGATAAATCCAAATTAGGGAAATGAGATATGCTATGCTAATTAAACTCTTATGCTGTGCTAATTAAGCTCTTAAAAATATTTTTAAGGTAGCGCTTTCTTTGCAATTGTGTTTTTGTTCCTCTTCAGGCTGTTTCTGAATGTCACTGTGAACTAATGAATTATCAAAAATAACAGGAAAAATGCAAGACAATTCATAGGGGCAATAAGATTGAGAAACCCAATGATTGTTTTTGTCGGGAAATGATCTTTGGTGCTGGTGTAGGTAATGAAACTCCTGTGTGCTGTTCTGGCCTCATAATGTCAGTGGCAAGTGGATAAGTGGAGCCATTTTGCTGTTGCCTAATGTACAGAGTAGCTTTGGGGTGGTTCCTCCAGGTACAGCTTCAGTAAACATAGCTCCTGTGTTTAAAATATTCTGGTGTCCTTGGGGAGAGCTGGGCACAGCTCCATGGTCCTGGGACAGAAGTGATGGCTTCATCTGCACTTTCTAGAACTTGTGGTGTGAAAAAACAGCAGTGAAGGAAGGAAGTAAAAAATACTTTCAGGGTCTTCTTATGTTGAAGGTCTTCATTTCTGATGAGGCACAAGCCTAACGAGGGGTTTTTGTGTGAATTATCATCAGTAACTCCCTGGAAGAAGTTCTTGGCTGGGATGCTCCAAGTGCCACTGGGACTTGTGTAGTTGTGCTGGCTGATAGCCAGCCATGGGAAAGAGAGAGACTTCCACTGTTTCACCTGCACAGAAATCCCCTTTGCCCATCAAGATGTTTTTTCTCCATCAGGAATGTGACACATCCCAGTCCATGAGCTGCAGTGGCTGCATGCTCTGAGCTCTGTAATTGGCACAGAACATAAAATACAGAAACACCTTTCAGTGATTTTTATGGCTAAAACATTTCACCTGTGCTTTGACATGCCTGTGATCACCTGCTACTATTTAACTGAAAAGTACTGTCACCAATATGTTCATTAATGTTAGTGATATGTTAATTACCTTTGAAGTGCAAGACCTAAATTTATTTTTAAATATGTTTTGTTCCCTGAGAGTGACATACATATTTTGCATGTGTATCTAAAGGGGTATATTATACTAGAAACATTTTGCAAATTGTTTTGAAGGCACAAATGACACAAATGAAGTACACTAGATTTTCAGGCTATTAATGGAATGCAACATCAGCCACTGATATGCTTTTGGATAAAGCTGTCATTTTTCTGTAGATTGTAGACAATTCAGCTGTCTCCCTCCCCTGCACCCCAGTGTTTGCAGCCCTCCACAGCCCAAAAGCTGCTGATTTTGCACCATTTGATCAAGCAGAGGTGATACCAAAGTACTCAAAGCCCTTTTTTTCCTGACTGGGACTATAGCCATCTCTGCCCTCCTATGGGAGAATATTTTGTAAATATTTCTCTGCTGAGAATTGCCTGAAGAAATGGATTTGCTGGAGCTAAACAAATAACATTTTAGCTCCCTGGAAAGTGTATTTTAAAAAATGCTAACTACTCCTTTCCTTGTTTCTCACACAGTGTGTTTCTTTTTGTGTATTTGTATGCTTTATCTTTACAGATAATTTTTAAAAAGCAATGACATAGTTCTTTTTAGGAAATAAAATCTTCCTTGTTTATGAATCAGGATGTAAGCCACAGGAAATTCCAGGAATCAGTGGCCTGGATTTGTTTTTCTGTTTCTTGCACTTCTATCCAGCATAGCTTACTCAGTCAGAAATCAGCTCCAAAGTGTATTAAATTGTCTCTGTGTTTGCATAGCTTTAATGTGTATTTAGGGAGGGGGCTGGGCTGTGCAGCACCTGCAGGAACTGCAGTTTGGGATAACAGGTTTGGTTTCCCAGTTGAGCAGCTCTGGGGATGGAATCACCCAGGAACCAGGTTCTCCTGAGAACTGACCATGGAAAGTGAGAATTGAGCTTTTTAAAGCTTCTTTATCCTTAAATTGTTTGCCAATGAAGCAAAATGTTCTACCTTTGAAATTTCCAAGAATTTGGAGGCAGCAGTGTTCCATCAGCTTATGCCACATCTCTGCTGGGAAAAAAAACTCTCTCCAAATGTTTTCCAAAAGAAGAAAAAGTATGGGCAGGATACACTAGGTGTGTGAAAATCCTCCAGCAGTTCTCAGGTCTGCACTGAGAGCTGGGTGCCTGGGGAGCTCAGTTGGCCTTCCCAAGCTCTCACTTTAATTACTGTTTTTTATTTGGATTAGATTGTGTAGACACACAATATCTGAGCTGCTTTAGTGAACTGATAATTTCTGTAAAGCTCTAGTCAGCCAAAAATTGGGTTTCCTTCTCTATTTTCAATAAATCAAAGGCACTGGTGCTGGTTGTGAGCCAGACTATGACAGAATTAATTACACAGTACCTGTTGACACTTAGTGCCACTTGCATTGGGTATCCCTCTGCCTCCTGATGCCAATTTGAGCATCTTAGTAGTGGAGTGAGAGAAGCTGATGTTGAGTTTGGATGAAATTACAGTCCAGTTTCTTAAAATAAACCTGTCAGGTGACTTAGAAGAAATTAAACTTTTAAAGTGGCTGTGTTTTTAACATAGATTGAAACCCATCCCTGGCAGTGTCCCAGGCCAGGTTGGACAGGGCTTGGAGCTGCCTGGTCTGGTGGAAGATGTCCCTGCCCAAGACAGGGGGCTGGAATGGGTGATCTTTAAGGTCTTTTACAACCCAAACCATTCTATGATTTTGTCTTTTTATCAGCATACAAAATAGGCTTTCATTAATTATTAAAGACATTGTCCATCACATCAAGGTTCAACAACCAGGTGAGGTTACCTTGCACCTTCCAGTTGCTCACAGGGCAATTATGGCTGTCATTGTTATTGTTTGGAAAGGAGGGAGAGAGGGTTGGAATTATTTAATGAGATCAGTGAAATTGAGAAATCCTTGCCTGCAGGAATGCTCTGTCTCTCTAGCTCTATCAGTAGGATCAAATACTGTAAGAGGCTGCAGCAGCAGTTTATTACTTGTGATGATGTTTTCATTGAGGGAGCCAGGCAAAAAGCTCATCACATTTTTATTATATTCTCAAGTGTCCAAACCAAAAAGCTGTTTTGAGGAACTGAAAGTGATAAATTGGATAGGCACTTGACTTTGGCTTGTTGGCCACCAAAGCATAATGTGCTACATATAAAATACTATTGCTGCTCCATGGAGTTATATTTGATTTCATATTTGTTCAGCAGATTTAAAGACCTTATCCATAGTTATCCAGGGCTTTTTCTGTTGTATGTGTAAAGTCCACTCACAGAGTGTAACTCTTCACAACCAAATGTGTTTGTGCTGGGGCATCCTGCCATAGCTCTGAGGTGCTGCTGCAGCCCCTGGTAAACAATTTAATAATTGTTTACCTGTTACTGACAGGTAGCTCCACTGCTGGTAAATACTCTTCAAACCACTGAAAGCAGGACAATTTCCATAACTGTCTTAGTGCTACTGCAGGAAATGTTTTCTCTTTATCACTGGTGAATATTAATTCACATAATTTATCTACTTTCAACAGTTTTTCAAACTTCCCTTACAGATGCACTCTTCTATCACTTGGCTGGCTGGCCTTTTTCTGAGAAGTGCTGTTGAATGGATGGCTTGAGTGAACTCAGCCATCTGTACTTGTTAGACTGTAATGAAGATAGAGGTCTTTGATTTAGCCAAATTTGGCCTCCAGTTACACTGGTACTCACCACCCTGACAGAACAAAACAAGTAAAAACCCAGGATCTTTTTTTGTACTGGACAGGATTTTTTTCAGTGCAGACAGATTGTATATGTGGAGTCCCTAGTGTGTCTTAAATGTAATTTATGAAGTTTAGATTGTAAATTTTTTAATTTAAATGTCATTATTCGGATTTTATTTGATTTTAAAATTTTGGTTCAGAAGTGGTCATACTAGTTGCAAAGGTTTATTTGTGGCAAAGGCATGTAGAGCTTTTTTGGCTCTACAAAAAATTTGTTTTGAAATGAAATCATTAATTAGAGCAGCATTACAGAAATAATTACAGAAAGCAAACCTTGCTGACAGCTGTTTTGTGAGTTGCCCTGACTAGAACCTAAAGAAATGGGAGTTAGGTGGAAGAATTCTGACTCAGTCCTGTGAGACAACACAGTTGCCCCCAACAGGTGGGTGTTAGAAATGGAATTGCCCCTGGAGAACAAAGTGGCAGAGGTGTTCTTGGCATGAGGGCTGCTCTGCAAACAGATGTTTCAACCCTCTCATCACCCTGTGGGCTGCTGCAGCACTTCCAGTTTTGTTTTCCCTGCAGTTACTGTAACCCAGTGATGCTCCTCATTGGCATTGGGAAGGCAAGCAGACACAAGAAGGGCAGCAGTGCATGCTGTGGCCAGTGGCAGGGGTTTATGGGATGAATTTGTTGTAGTCTTGTCACTAAGGGAACTTCCTGCAAATGCTGAGCAGTACTTGAGCAAGGCAACATTTATTTAAATGTTGTTTCTTGGTCTGTGCCTCTGGTCCAAGAAACATGAGCCAGTTAGAGGGACTTGTGCTTAGTCTGGAAACCCAGACTCACCATCATTCAAACTGCATCTGGAAGAGCTGTGAAAGCTGAAAAGTGAAGATGACAAATGAAAGAAGCACCTTAATCTTTTTGTCACAGACCTCAAAAAATCAGCAACCGACTGTTTAAGCAAGGGATGAGTCTCAGGGGCAGGCAGGGCAGCAAAGCTGGGAAGCTGAGATCTTTAAGTGCTCTTTAGCTCAGCAGGTTTCTTCACTTTCCTCCTCATTTCTTACTCCAGAGTAACACACAGGAAATCCTCGATGGGCTTGGGACTAGTTTCCCAGTTTCTCCCCTTTTCTAAGACAAGTTCTTGCCTCTGGGAGGACAGAGATGCTCTCAACCTTCTGCTCCCACAGCAAATGGAAGGGAAATGGTAAATGAGCAGAGGAAGAAGCATCTGAAGTTCAGGATGTTTTTTTCCCAGCAGACACAGGCACTCTGTGACACTTCTTTCATTTCATAAAATACCAGTCTCAACAACCGTCCATTATATAAATTATTTGTTTTCAGAGTTTGTGAATGTTTCCAGTGGTTTTTTTTTTTACATTTAAGTCACAAAATTGTCTCAGATACTCAGTTTTTTCTCTCCTTTCTGATGCCGTGACTTGTGCTCTGAGTCATGTGGTACCTACATTTGATTAACATAATTATGTGATGGGTTTGGATTAGTAAATAACCAAATATAATGCAATTATGAGGAAATTTTTCATATCTTAATAATGTTTTATTATTTCACCAGTTCTGAAAGTGCAATTTCTGTCAAGATTGCTGTTTCTTGAGAGAAATGTGAGGGAAAATACATTAAAATTACATTTGTAAGCAATTTTGCAACCATACATGGAATGACTTCTAATAACCTCATTTGCAGGTTTTCTTCATTTTGGGGCCAGACAGGGCAATTATGTCCTAGACATGTTTTGGGCATACAGTCACACTTTCAGAGTGCAGAAATACATTTGTATTTGTTGCATTTATCACGCCCACAAAAGATTAGTGTTGTCATTGCTGCAGTGAGTGATGTGTTTGTTGTCTGTCCCTGTGTGTACTGTGTTAGAACTTGTTGAGAAGTTCTCCTGGTTTTCTCTGCCTCTGTTTTTCCAAAACCTGTGTTGACCCAGTGAGTTCCTTCCTTTAAGAAGCATTTCCTTAGACTTGATGCCTGGAGAGGCAGCCTAGAACAGAGTCTAGACAGAGAATAAAGAGGGTGTTTATTAAAGGTCTTCAAAGGATACACCTTGGGCAGTGCAAAAGAAGTCAGCGGTCAAGTTTTTCTCACATATAAGTTTGATCTGTTTGCATATCAGGGGTTAATTATCCAATTACAGTTTCAGGTAATGAAGTCACATCTCCCCAGTTTGCTCCCCCCAATTCATTTTTGTTTATACTTTTTGGGTCCTGAGGTTGCAGTGATGATCTGGAAGGATTGCTTTGTCTGACCAAAATGTGGAGAGAGAAATGTGAACTCCAGTGTGAACTCTATGTGGAGTTCAGAGTGATGCACTAACACAGTACAGGATCTGAAAAATATAAAAGCTAAAATCTCAAGGCATCAGACTGAACTGAAATCCGAAATCCCCGCGAAACCTTGTGTTATTGTGCAGGAGAAATATATATATACCTTATATATACATTATATACACCTTATATATACATTATATACACATCATATACACCTTATATACACCTTACACATTACATATACATATTATATAGTACATATATTTTATATATTTTATATATTATATATATACATATTATACATTATATATATTATATATACATATTATGCATATACATATACAAACACATGCATATGCATATACATATACATATACATATTATATATACATTATATGTATTATATATATACATAATACACATTTTATATACATTATATATACATATTATATATTCATTATATATACATATTATGTATGTTATATATATACATATTATGCATATACATATACAAACACATGCATATGCATATGCATATACATATTATATATACATTGTGTATTATATATATACATATTACACATTATATATACATTATATATACATATTATATATGTTATATATATACATATTATGCATATACATTGCTACATATATTACTACATCACTGCGCCACAAAAGCGGGGAAGGGAGGGATTGTCATGTCTGACCACTGTGCCTGGTTTGTCCCCACAGGTGTACAAGGGAGAAGAAACCACATTCCACATCTCAGGCCTGCAGGTGAGCACAGACTATCGCTTCCGCGTGTGCGCCTGCCGCCGCTGCGGGGCCACGGGCCAGGAGCTGAGCGGCCCCTTCAGCCCGTCGGCGGCGCGCTTCGCTGCAGCGCGGGCGCGGAGCCGCCGGCAGCCGGGCAGCGCCCGCGACCCCCAAGGCAAGGCGCTGGTGCCCACGGACGAGCAGTTCGCCGCCCTCATCGTGCTGGGCTTCGCCACCCTCTCCATCGTCTTCGCCTGCATCCTACAGTACTTCTTCATGAAGTGACACGGTGCAGCCGCCCCTCGGAATACAGGTTTAACTAATGCTACGCATTATAATCCACACATTTATTCAGATATTCCTCCTCCTCCTCCTTTTCCCCCCCCTTCTTTTTTTTTTTTTTTTTTTTTTTGGTTTTTTTTTTTGGAAATCCTTCCATGCATTTATATACTGCTCTTGTTTTTTTACGGTTCTAGCTTGAAGAAAGGTAAATCAGTGTTTTGATGCACCTTTTTGAAATTCAGAACTAGGAAGTGGTCAAACTGGAGAAACAAGCAAACCAGATACCAAAAGCAAGATTTCTTTGTTTTTCCTTCACGATTTCAAAATTGTCACCAATTTGCCTTTTCAATGTTGTTTTGGGTTTTTTTTTTTTTTTTCACTGAAGTTCATGCAGTCTCTTATTTTATCTTACTATTTAGGAAATTTTAATCATGAGTCACTTTTTTTGTCTCTTCATGTTCCTTCTAAACATTAGTCACAAGTGTGTATAGTGGTAAGACTAGAATACAGTGTTAGTCAAGTACCAGTTTTTCCTTGAACAGTGTTAGCAATGTTGCCACAAATTATTCACTACATTTGCCCCAATTTTTCAAGATAAAAACCTAAGTTCTTATTTTAACTGTTTAGTGCATTTAAATTGGAACAGCATCCTGCAGTTGAAAAACTTTTTTAGTTGCCTGTTACTTTTCCAAACACTATAAACTGCCTGTATAAGAAATCAAATAACCAAACTGCATATAAATTACGAAGCATTATAGTTTTTTTACCATTTTGATTCCTAGCAGTAATTTTAAGTAAGAGGGCATTGTGCAATAGTTAGTTATTCCCATGTTCAGCTATTTAAAAGCTGCTTGTCTGTTTGTCACTGTATATAACTATTCCTAATCTAATACTAGATATTATTCTATTACATTCAGCCTGATTTATATGATTCGAGCTGGTGACAGCTTACTGCCTCTACTGAATTAGGTGAGATTTACACTCAATGGAAGCAAACTTTACTGTCAGTTGATCTTTTTTTATTATTAATATTATTGTTATTTTTTTGAGGGGTATCTATTTTATGGAACTTTCTTGGAGGTGTCAGAAATCACATCTGTTCATTTTAAATACCTTGAGAGGGTGTCTTTGCTGTTCTTACCACGGGGCTGACTGAAATAACTTGGTACCTGGCAAAACTGAGAGGAGAGTTCTGCAGAGGAAAGGTCCCTGCTCTGGTGGCAGTGTCCCCCTCCTGCCTGCCCCCTTCCCAGACACATTTTAATCCATCGAGACACTAGATTTTTAACTCTTGAGTCATGGGGTTATTTATATTAAGTCAACATTGTGGAAGTACCTCAGGGACATAAATGAGCTGGAGGTGCAAATAGATTCCAAAAGGGTGCAACAGACACAGTGTATTTCCCTGCCTCTTGTTTTTGTATATTTTTGCTACTTGATTTTGCTTTTGTCCTAGCTTTTTTGTGCTCTGTCTCCATCGTCTAAGGTTCAGTGTCCTGTACTAGCATAATATTCCCTTAACCAAAGTAATGGGGAAAAAAACAACATTATTTTTGTTTTTAGGTTTATTTATACTATATACTGCATACAGTACTTTAAATACCAATTACAGTGCAATCTTTTTATTTATTGTAAAAAAAATAAAAAATAAAAAGTGTACTTACGTACTAATCTAATCCCCCTCTCTACCCTCCCCATAGCATGTTACATTTTGTCTGTTTTATACTGTTGTACTTTAGGTCAACTTTTTACCTGGCAGCATTCCTAGTATTATTAATCTTCTTGCATTTTCTTGTGTTTTTGAAGATGGGAGCATCTAGTACATTAAATGCCAAAAAAAACCATTATCAGTGATTCAAACGTTTACATGTATCCAAAAACAAAATCATCTCTGGAAAGAAAGTGCTAAGATCAATGAATTATTCTGTGTGCCTCTCTAGATGTAGCAAATATTAGAAATGTTCTGTATTTTGTTATTGACTATAATTAGTTTGATTTAGCCTTGCAAACTAATGGCATTGAGCTAAATATATATATTTTTTTGGTTTTTGCCAAAGTCATGGCTTGTCAAATTTATTTACATCTTATTTAAATTTATTTGTGATATGAAACTCTGTGACCTTGCATCTGTATTTTGTGAGCAAAGAGTATACAGCTGTTTTCATTGGAGGGGAGAAGAGTGTATTTTTTAAAACAATGAAAAGACCCCTAGTTTGGAAAAACCCAGAAATTTGAATAGATTCCCTTTTTTTATTTTTGGTATCTTGTTTGAGCAGTGCTGCTATGAAGTCCGAGCTTGACACCTTTTTTTTAAGGAAAAAAAAAAAACCAAAACTGCTTTAATAAACAAAGGAATATACCCAATGTGCTCTAGATTAGCAATTTTGAAAGTTGGAAATACGAGTGCTACTAAAAGCAGTGAGCAGAAGTGGAGGGGAGAGCAGTCAGTCACACTCAAAGCATCTCTGGCACTGTTGATTTTTGGGTCCCTTGTAGCCACACCAAGAGCCCCCAGTCCAGGGCTGAGGTTTTGGGAGTGCTGGAGCAGCTGGGACAGGCCCAGTGAATTTGACATTTTCAGTCTGTATCTCCTGCCATAGTGATCTGATTGTCAATGGTGTGTCCATGACAAATATGTCTGATGTCACTCCCTTCTCTTCTGAGGGACCTTGTCCCTCACCCACTACTGCTGATGCCTTGGCCCTTCCCAAATCTCCTCTGGCCCAGCAGTGGCAGGTGCTGGATCCAACCCCAGGGCACATTTCTGCTCTCACAGAAATCACCACCACCAACAAAGGTAGAATGAAACACTAAGTATTTAATACCCTTAAGGAAGGAGAGAGATGTTTTTATATTGTTCTACCTTTTTCTTTATGAACTTGAAGTGTTTTCTAATCCTGTTTGTTGGCTCCAGTAGCTCAGTATTCAGTGTCACGATTGAGAAGTGCCCTAATTGAATGTGTATGAACCTTATCCTTGCACAGTTCTTTAAATTGAAAAAGAAAAATAAAATGTTTTTACCTCACTATGGGAACATACATTCCAAGCTTTTCAACTTTAAAAAAAAATAATCAGAAGTTTTCTTGTATTGTAAATTTTAGACTATTTCATATGCATTATATTAAAACTGCCATATCAATTTTAATGTATAGATTTTGCAAATACTACACTATGTATGTAAGACTTAACTGTATCTGTAGTGTATATGTAATATATTTATGCCCAATAAATGTTTTAATTCTTTCTGTTTTAATTCTTTATTTTAATTGAACACAGCCCTTTGGGTCCACATGTCCCCTTCTGGCAGGTCAGTGCTGTTGTGCACCCTGGAGCAAGGGTGAGAGCCCTGAATTTACCTCAGGATGTTTCTGGTTTGTAATTGGAGTGATTTTTGTGGTTTTTTGAAGAGTAAGTTTATAGTGATAATCTGAAAGTCAGGTGTTCTAATAACTTCTTTTAAATAGTTCGCATGAAAAATTAAGGATTTGTATTTATAGAAACATACCTAGGTTTGTTCACTCCTAGTAATTAAACACTTGAAATACTTAAGCTTTTAACTTACTAATTATGTGCAATGAATTCAATTCCTCATCATGATGAATTAATCTAGTATGTATACATGTTTCTTGTCAAACACATTCATGTTAATTTTTTAATGCTTTTCAAGTCACTGCATAAATACAACAATTTATTTGTTTGCTTTTTTAATTGCTGCAGTTTCCAACATGAGTGGGGTTGTCCTAGGGGAATACAGTAACTTTTTTCACTTGGTTGCTCAGCTTTTTTATTTGAGCACTGCTTGCCAAGACAATCTCTTTAACAAAATCTTTTAAATATGTCTGTAAAAATAGTAATCTTTGGCACCTGAGGAGATCTTTTCTTTTCAGTGGTCCCTGGTTTATTGCCAGGGGTGTCTGCAGAGATGCTGGAGGGCAGAGAGCCCATGAGGGTGAAGCAGATTTAAACTTTTGCTGTTGGAGTTCTGAATGTTACCTTGTGCTGTTATCACCCACAGGTTCTTGCAGAGGTGCTGGGTGCCTTTCCCACACCCAGACTGTGCAGAGCTGGGTAAGTAGCACTAAATTTACCATGGATTTTTGTTTTGTGAGGAAGCACAGAGCAAGTTGTAACTTGGGTGATGCTGTATTTACCAGCAGCTCTTTGCTTGCTGGCAGAAGTATAAGCTTTGAAAAGTTCTGGAAGAGAGCAGAGGCTGGTATTTGGGGTGTTTTTGTGGTGTTACCAGCTGCCTTTGGGGTGTGCACAGAGGGCACCTGTCCCAGGGTGAGCAGTGCCAGCTGTGCCCCAGCAGCGCGTGGTCCCCGCGCTGGCGCTGCCGTTTCTATGGCAGCGGCGATTCTCTGCTCTCAGTAATCACAGAGCTGCTCAGAACCCAACGCCTGCAATTTGTTTTGCTCCTCACTTCAGTCGCTCCTGGCAGCTCCCAGCACGTTTGGTGTGGTGCAGGGGAGCTGAGCCCCCCTGGAATTGGGGTCAGAGCCACATGTGGCACGAGCTGAGCCACGCGCTCCTGGGACGAGTTGGGAAGCAAACAGGACTGCAGTGACATCAGTCCCTGTTGTTCATCTCCTGTGGAGCTTTTCCACAAACTCACCTGTGTCTTTGAAATTTAGGAGATGCTCAAATCCAGCATGCTATTAAAAAAAATAAAAAAAGCTGAAGGGGGTGGATCATAGCGTCAGTTTTGTGCCAGAGGATCAAGGCTCTCCTGCCTGTCCCTCCCATCTTGAAGCATAGCTGAGGTATTTAAAATCCCCCTGAATTACTTGGGCTGGAAGCAGATGGTCATTAAAGCCCCTTCTAACCCAAACCATCCTATGAATTAATGGCCTGTGGACATGAACATCATCTCCAGCATTGACATCTACATCAACAGGATGGCTCTGTTTGACCTGTCTTTCAACCACAGGTGTTAGGGACAAGAAGAAATTTGTGTGGTAATATGAGGTACAAATTATATTTCCTCTGCAAATCTTTCTCTAGAATTATTGCAGATAATTCATGATGTATATATATAATATTATATATATATATATATAATGTATATAATATTCATGATGTATTGTCATTTATTGAAGTGGTGTAGAATTATATTCTCTGTCCTTAGCCTGGCCTGGAGTAAAGATGCAAATGTTATCTTTATTTTTCTCAGAGTGAGACCCAGGAGTAAGTAGAGATAAATATGGATATTTGTTTCACTGTTTTAATGGCTGAGCAGAAAAGCCAGCTGAGATTCCCTGAAAGGGCTATTTTATTGGTACTACATTCTGAACAATTACATCTATTTTTGCTCTTGACAATTGCTCTTACACTGCCCAGACTCTTGGCTCAGTGAAATAAAAAGAAGTTTCACAAGATGCTTTCAAACACCGTGGATTAGCCTGGGATCTACTGTTACCTGAGTGAATGTGCTGTTATTAGCTTGAGTAGTTACATTTACTGCACTAATTGGTGGCATAGATGGTCTTGCATGCAATCAAAGCTATTTTTAGGTCTCCTGACATGGTTAATAAATAACTGCTTGGGTCAGTGTGCTCAGTGGATGTCATTTCTTTGTAATTTTATTAGCTCATCTCTCTCTTTCTGTCCTATGAAAGCTATTACTCTCTACAAATAAAATGGAGCAAACAGTAGGGATGCAAAAGTCTTCTGAGGATTAACTTGTGAATAGATTTGAGAAATTCACCCTAATCCAATGCAAATACTGTCTTTTTTAATTTATAGCTGAAATGCTCTTTGTTTCCCTAAGAAGCTTGTGAGGTGGTGTCCTGGGCAGCACTGGTGATGTTGCTGTTCCCTGGCTGCACTCTGGGCAGGATGCTCTTAGTCCCTGCCCAGGCATGGCTCAGCTCATCAGGGTTTGCTGAGAAAATGGGGTCTTTGCACTCAGCAGGGCCAAATGTCCCCTGGGATGCTGCTGTGTGGAGTTTGTGTTGTTGTAGCTCTGGATTAGTGATTGCTCTGGATCACAAGCCAGTGCTGCTCCTGTTCTGCTTCTCTCCAGGGTGGGGGTTCAGAGTTCCTTGTGCTCTTTGTGGCTCTGTCCTCTCTTCTTTAAGGTGTCAGGTGTTTGACTTCAGTGTTCTGAAACCAAAAGCATGCCAGCTGTACAAACTTCTGGCTGTTCCCTGAATGAGCCCTGTCTGGGCAGTGATGGTGCAAGCCCCTTCCCTGGCTCCCATCAGCCTGTCTCAGGAAAGGTGTTGGATACAGATCTGGGCACAGCCTGTGGCACTGCCACTGCTCTGCCTGCAGAGTCCAGATTCCACTGCAGGGAGGGAAATCAGGCATGAGCCCACAGCAAAGACTGAAGGGAAGCAGGTAAATACAAACCTCTCATTCATGGGTTTTGACAGCACAGCTGGTCTGAGGTGACTTCCCTGTGAAGGTGCTATGGCCCTGGTACACATTGCCCAGGGAAGTTGTGGGTTCCCCATCCCTGGAAGTGCTCTTCTGAGATTCTGAGTAACCTGGGATAGTGGAAGGTGTCCCTGCCCATGTCAGGGTGTTGGGACTAGATGGTCTTTAAGGTCTCTTCCAACCCAAACCATCCCATGATTCTGCATACTAGCATTAGAGCAGAGATCCTCAGGCATCCGAGGGATGAGCCCCCAGCAGCACTCCTCTCCCAGAGCCAGGGTACCAGCCAAGGCACACAGAAACCCTTGTACTGGCTGCCCACTTCCCTCCTCACAAACTAACAATAGTTCAGTGGGTTCAAAACTCCACATTCAATCACAACTAACTCAGGTGATTGCACCTTTCACAGCCCCATGCTGGCACCCCCAGCATAGCACAGCAAATTTTAGAAAAATCAATGTCATTGTCACTGCTTGATAAAAGTACCAAGGTGCTATTGACTGGGCAGGATGTCTGCCTGTGTGTGATCATGGATCTTGGCTTAATTTTGGGAGAATTTGTAGTATGCATTGTTGCTGTCTTCTCTCAGATTGCCATGTTAAAACTATTTAAATCCCTGTTCCTCAGAGCTCGTCCTGCTGAGTCTCATTGCAGAGCAGGCTCGAGGTGTCAGATTCCCTGCCTGCCCACCTTAATGAGCCACGATTTGCAGCACCAGGTCATTAGTGGAAGGAGGCTGTGCAGGGAAGAATAATGTGGATAGAGGCTTGGAAATAGCCATGCCTTTTCTTTCTCACGGACAGTGCTGCAATCATGTGAAAATCAATCAGAACATGAGAAAAAAGCAAAGGATCTTTTGATCCAGTAGCATCAAAAATGGGGGCAAGTGCTGGGAGAACATCACCTGAGCCCTCAGAGCAGTTTCTGAAGGGGAGAGTGGGGTACTTTAATTCTGAGAGCAATTTTGCCTTATAGGCTCACACACATCACAAAACCATTATTTTGCTGCCAGTGAAAGAATCAGGTATGGAAAGCCATAAAACCCCTTTATCTGGAGAAACACAAAGTGGTTTATCTCCAGTACAATGGGAGAAGCACCCTGTAGCTCTCAGGAGGGTTTATTTGTACACAGAAATGAGCTGGGGTTGGCAGTGGGCACTGGGTGGTTTGGATGCTGATTTAGGAATCAGCCCCTCCTCTCCTCCTGGGGGCTGCTCCCATCCCTTGGGGTGCTTTGCTGGGATATTGCATAACACCTGTAGGGCTCTGCTCACACTGTGTTTCCTTCTCAGCCCACTCCTGGCCAGCAGTGTGAGGGCTTGGCAGGGTGTCAGGGCTGGGATCCAGGTGACCCTGCACATCAGTGGGTTTGGAGGTGTTTGCCCTCCAAAATCGTGCTGCAGAGCCACCTCCTGTCACTGAGCAGACCCAGGTCAGTGTGTCTGCAGGTCTCAGAGGAACAAGCACTCAGCAGCACCAGCTCAGCTCCAAGATGAAGCCCAGGTGCTTTTTTCTGATCCAGGTAATTGGGTTCATGAGAGGCTCTGAATTTTGGTCTTAGGGGAGAAGTCATGGCATGCACCCCTCCACAAGTGAAATTGAGAAAGGCCATAACACACAAGCACTGGACTTGCCTGTTACAGACCCATGAAGTGTGTTAGTTACATGGGATGATGCTAATGTGCTATACTGTGTGCTGGAATGACACCTGGACTAAGGCTTGACAGTGAGTGACTGCAGAAACCTGTTAGCCTGCATTAATACAAGATGGATTCATTTTTCCTTTTCTCCAGTGTACTTGCATAATCACAATTTAGAGATAAGAGGCAAATTCTGATCTAACATTTGCTTTTCTGCTTTTTTTCCTAAACAGCAGCAGGCAGGGTTGTGGTTTCATGATCTGACAGAACTGGCACAGCTGGACCCCATCATCTAACAACTGCTTTGGGCAAAAGTTTGGCCAGGGATGTGGGATATGAGGCCAAACCCCTGTGGGTTTTACCTGTCTCTCACCAGAACTCGTGTTTCAGAGGGAAAAGCCATTAGCAAGCATGTCTCTGTCTATGTACACAGTGTCTGCAGTGCCAGCCAGAGGCTGCTTGTTTCCCACATAAAGCTTTTCATGGACTACTGTGCTGAGCACTCTGGTAGCACAGCTCAGGAACAGAAAACTGATGCTGGGAGCTGCCAGACCCAGCCCAAACCCAGGAATGACACACAGAGGGTGCAAGCAGATCACACCCCATCACTCTGGGACAGAAGGGTTTGAGCAAGGGGTTAAAATGCCAAGGGCTTTGAATTCATTTTTGTAAAATGTAGTTATGGTTCTTTCAGCTGGGGATGAGGAGGGTGGGTCAGGATGTGGGGAAGTAACAGCAGGGGCTTGCCTGGGAGATGAGTTAGATTTTTTTGTCCCAAATTTGAATTTACTTCTTAAGATGTAATTTATTTCTTCAAGGCCACAGGATTTTTGCCAAAGATACAAGCTCGATGGAAGCCCATTCAGAAATGTCCACTGGGCAGCATCACCCTAAAACCAGCAGATCCATGACAGAGAGGGGGTTCTTCTGGATGTTTAGGTATCTAAACACTGCTGATTTTAATAGGGCTTATGCAAATGTCATTTGATACAAACTTACATAAATGCTGACTATCTATCAATTCAAATTTTGACAGGAAGTGCTGGTTTTCCAGGAGTTTTTTTGGGGTTTTTTTTTGCAAGAAATACAATAGAACATGATTTTCTGCCTGTGCATGTCTCCATCAAAGGCACTTTTGTAAAATGGATGAAGCTTTCTGATAAAATCCTTTTGACCTATTTCATCACCAATTTAAGTCATTGCCAAGAAGGAGAATGCAGCCAAATTGTTCTTGTTTATTTGTGAAGCTGTGATACAAAATGTAGAGGTAGAAAAGCTTTTAAAACTGTGACTGTTTAATGAATGAACTTTCAGTTATTTTCTCTATGGGCTGCTCACATTCAGTCAGTAAGAACACAGCAAAATTTCGACTCCTAAAGCCTCTGTGCTTTTTTTTTTCCCCAGTCAGAACTGGCAAGGTTTGTTCCCACAGGGAAGAGTTTCCAGAAATGGAAAGGTTCAACAGCCTGAAAAAACTCTTTCCTGCAGAGCTGCCCTGTCTGCTATGCCAATGAATGGCCCAGTGCCTGCAAGGACTCTTGTCCTCCCTCCATGAAAAATGGATCTCAAAACCTCTGTCCAGACCCAAAACTGGATGGGAGGCACAGCTGTGCCCTTTCATGGAGGGAAGGCTTTGGGGAGAGGCTGCCAGGAACATGAGGTGCTGCAGAAATGCCCTGGGAAGCAGAGAAAAGCTTTGTCTGAGCTGGGAAATGTTTGCCAGGCTGAGGATGAGGAGCAGCTCTGGTGGGTGAAGCAGGTGGTGACACAGTGCCAGCATCACTGGGCCAGCACAGGTTGTTTGCCACTGCCCTCTGCACCTGCAGCATCCACTCTGCTCCTGTTCATCCTGCCAGAGACAAGGCAGGAGGAGCCTTGCCCCTTGCTGCTACCTGAGACAGATTGATGATGCCTACCTTGGACTGACTTCAATGTTCTTAGGTAAAAAATGCTCTTCAAATCTTGCTCACTCTTTTTTTTTCTTTCTCTCCCAGTGAAGTTACCTCTTGAAACTTGGGCAGGGTCAGGTTGGATGGGGCCCTGAGCAATCTAGTGGGTGGCACACTGCCCATGGCAGAGGGTTGGGACTAAAGGGTCTTTTAGGTTCCTTTTATGTTTTGTGATTCTCTGAATAACACTCAAGACAAGCAATGCTGGATTCATCCATCACTGCAGGTGGGGACGTGTGTATCTTTTTGGAGGCATCAAACAAAAGTTGATTTAATGATGCAAAAGTGAGGGTTATCCAGGTTTTGAGGTGTTTCTTTCCTCCTGCTTTCCAAATAAAAGCAGGTCATTGAAGCATCCTATTCACCATCTGCACTCAGCACGTGCTGGTGTGACCCCACTGGCTTTAGAGAATCCATAAAGAAAAGTTTTGGTAGTGAGGGCAGCAACACTAATGGCTGATGCAGCAACAGCTACAGTGTGTTAAATGTTGGTATTCCCTGCTAGGTATGAGGTATTTTCCTGCTTGTGCAAGAGTCCTGTGAAGGTGGCTACTTTTCTTTAATAAGGATTTGTGTATTTTGCTAGATTTGTCCAAGGACTTGTAAAAACAAGTCCATCTCCTCATTTGGAAGGAAGGAAGAAGTCCTGTCCTCCCTTCCAAGGAGCAGCCAGTCCCTTTTTTCTGACTGTTTTGGCCTCAGATCAAATGCTTTAAATTTCATTGTATACACAAAGCTATGGAAATTTTACTGTGTTAGTAGAGCAAAAATCTACATTTTCTCCTGATGAAATGTTTAGGCTAAATTAAACTATTAGTATGTTTGTAGTTTGTATGCACAAATGTGTCTACACAAGGCTTTAATGTTGCAGTTACTCTGGTTAAACAAAATAGCCTAATCAAGCTAGTATACAGATTTGGGAAACAAAATTAAAATATAAAAAAAAAAAAAAAATCCAGTTGTGTGAATCACACTGGATCCTCCCCCACCACAGAGCCACAGGGTTATGAAGGGTCTCATCACTTTATTTCTTTTTCTGTTCACATTTAACAGCACAGACACAGCTGAGATTGAAACACCGATGTGGCGCCGGGTGTTTGTACAGACAGGTTGTTACTGAGCTCACATCTGCACCCTCTTTCCATGGTTCCCACATGTCTTGTTTCCCTGAGTTGCATGAATTCTGCCACCAGACCTGCTTGTCAGCCAGTGAGAGAGAGAACAGCGTGGACAGCCAGGTGATGTGGGTGGAGGTGGAGCAGGAGGGGATCCTGCAGTGCCTCGTGTGTGGGTGTTTGCACATAAACCCTGCATTCCTGCAGTGGGGAAGGGGACAGGCTCAGGTGCCACCAAGGAGCAGCAACCAGCCCCTGGCACCAGCAAAGGTGGTAGAAATGGCACTGAATGTACAGAAGAGGCCAATTTCTCTTGTGAGTTCAACCTGAGCAGCTGAAGGTGCAACAGGGGGAACGTGGCCCATCGGTGTGAGCAGGGGGTTGAAGGCAGGAGAGTTCTGCTAACACACAATTCACTAGGGAGAATTAAAATTCACCAGGGAGAGAGGGCTCTGGACCAGCTGGGGATGAACACTAGAACCAAGTGAACAGAAAGCTGCTGTCACACATGCATGCTCCAAAGCTCTGTCAGCTCTGTGGGGCACAGAACCCACGTGTTGGTGAGACAATATCAGCCAATACTCATTAACACAGAGGATGGAACGTTTTCTGGTTTGCCTTGAAATGGCACACTTGAGATATAAAAATCTAATTTAAGGGGTTTATGAATCAAGTATGAGAATGTGCCTGCCTGTGTCCTTTAATGCAGATTTTCCTATTACCTTCTCAGGTCACGGTGGTTAAAAAATGCAAAATGTTCTCAATTCAACACTGCAGCAAACAAGCACAAATGCACACCAGGCTTTAAGGGGGAATGTGGCACTGGGAACAGACTTTAAACAGAAATGTGGGGGGTTTACAGGCAGGATACCTGTCCTCAGCAAGCTTTGGGGTGCAGTGGGGCAGTTAGGGACAGGTAGCCACAGACTCATTACAAATATTGAAACAATTAAAAGCTTCCGAGTTCACACATCAAGTCATTCACAGTCAAACTGAACAGAACAAGTACAGATGATTTAGCTAGTAAAAAAAAAAAAAAAGATACTTTGGTGGGTGATTGCATTCCACATTTTTATAGCATCACTGCAGGCCTGCAGTCAGCACTGTCCTTGTCCCACTGATATATATTTTAAAAAAATATTTCAGTACAGTCACGTTCTAAGCCACTTCTGTGAAGACATTTTTTTTGTTTCCTTTCTACTTGGATGTGACATGAAGGTTATTTACTTTTATCATGTTTAAAAATTATCCATTTTATATCTCTTTTTTTTTTTTTTAAGAAATAATTTTCCTCATTCAGAGAAAAACATGAGCTTACTTAAAAATTAGTTTTATGAAAAGTGTATCAAATTTCCTGTTTACTACTCTGAAAAGGCAATTCAGTATTCTCTCTCTAGGGTCTGGTTAGATGCTAGCAAAATTCTTAGCAAAACTAAAGCTAACTGTGGAAAAATTCAGCTGGAATTGGCGCTGCTGAAGTCGTACAAACTCTGGAGTGGGGTGGGCTTGGTCAGGAGGGCACAGCCTGGTCTGGGCAAAAGTCAGCATTAAAAAACCAAACGGGCAAAAGCAGCACAAAAACAACACCTGGAGCATTGCCCAGTTCCGTGACTGTCTCTCTCCTCTCAGAGTCCCAGACTTTGGGTGTTTTCCCCCAGATGTGTGGCTCAGGTCACACCGTGCGGGTGATGCCCAAGGTCCCGCTGGCTCCCAGCGCTGCCATTCCCGCTCCTCGCCCTCTCCCCTCCCGGCGTGGCTCTCTGGGATGCCCAGGGGTGATGCTGCTGTCATGTGGCCAGGCTGGGCTCTGTCCACCCACGAGAACTGCCCTGCTGGCTGCTGGACAGGCTCTTCCTGGGCAGGGCCCTGAGTCCCAGCAGGCGGCAGGCGGCCACGCGGTACTTCCTCGACATGATGTTGTACAGGATGGGGTTGATGGCTGCACTAAGGTAGAAGAGCACAAAGGACACCAGGTTGCAGTACTGGCTGATCACTGCTATCTCCAGGGATCCAGCTTCGAAGGATTTGGAGAACAAGTACCGTCCTACGTGAAAAGGCAACCAGCAGAGTATGAACGCAAATACCACCACAACTAAAATAAAAACAGCAGAAGAAAGTGTGTTAAGTGTGAGTATCGACATACAGGTGATTAACATTCTGCTCCACAGCTCTGTTCCTTTAACAAATTAACCACAGAGTGGGAAAATGCCTCCCCTAAGCTTTCACTTGTGTCTCAATACATTCCCTGAGAGTATGAATTGGTGATACTTAATACACTTGGATCATATCTTAACAGGGTGCCTCAATATTGCCCAACTAATCTGATGTAGCAAACTTCTGACCTATAAAACTTATGTTTTCATCAACAGAGCAATAAAGAATCCAAATGGTGACAAAAGAAGCATAATCATCTACCATCTGCAGTGTTTAACAAAAGCAAATTATATGTGATAGACTCAACACTGTGGTTTATAATGAAGAATGTAATCACTGGGAAGCAAAATTATTTAAGACAAAAAGCAAAATTGTTAAAGGCAAAGGCCCCAAAATAAAACACAGAATGGGGACTTGTAGAGCACATATGCCAAGATAAGGAGAGTGGTGCACCCCTCCAGTTTGTCCAATTTTTGGAAATGAGTTACTCCCAAGAAGAGTAAAACTAAATGTATAGTATATAACTGGATAATTATAGTTACACAGAATATCTGTAATAATGTATTACTACAGTGCTTACATTTACATGTAAATATCATGTCTGTATAATAATGGGAATGTGTGTATCTCTGAATACTGACCCATTGGATTTTTCATCTGAGAGAAAGGGAAACTTTCTGTTCATTTCCTGTGTGCCTTTGACCTTTATGATTTTTCATATTGCTCTGAGTGTATCTATTAATATACTACAGAGAGAAAAACCAGAGCGAGGGTTTCTGACATTCTTAAGCAATTTTTACAGTTAACCTGTTCATGGAATCACAGAATTGTTAGGGTTGGAAAAGAACTTAGAGAAAATCTTTTTGCAAGCCCCCTGCTATGAGCAGAGACACCTTACATGAGACCAGACTGTTCAAAGTCCAGTCCAACCTGGCCCTGGTGGGCAGGTTGTGTTAGCAACCTGCTTGTGTCAGCAATCCTCATTACCACAGCTCAGAAGATAATAAAATTCAAATTGCTGAGAAGAACGGTTAGAGATATCTTTCCCCAGAAATTCTGCACCAGCATTCCCAAGTTTAAAAGGATGCTTATGCAGAATTTGTGGTGGAGTGGAAAGCACCAGAGCTTGAGGTTCAGAATAGGTTTTCCAACTCTGCATCTTCTTGAGCCAGCCACTTCCAGTTTTCCCTCACTATCGTCACTACAGAATTCAGATGATTCCCTAGCTCACCTGGGGATTTGAATCCATGTAATGAATATTACTATGATGGTCATTATGAATGAACAGAGTTTAAAGCACTGTCTGTTATGATTAGAATTTTAAGCACGTGTAGGCATGCAATATCCCCAGTCAGGCTTTTGACAGCTTGATCTTCATGCATACAGGATCCCATGGATTTCAATAGGAATGGGGTGTGATAGCTCATTTGAAAGTCAGGCTATATATTTTAGGTGCTTAATTTCAGACCCAACAGCATAACCTGTCTTTACAGTTAAAAGAACTGCTGATGCTAATCCCGTTTACTTTATGTTCCATGACTTGATAAAACCTCAGAAAGCACCTTCTAAATTTTAAGCAGGACATTACACCAGTGAGAGTTGACTCATTGAGCATCTGCTGCCACTGAGCCCTCACTAACTTCTTCCCATCTTTCTATCAGGCATCAGACTGTTATCATTTAGGGAATTTTTGCTCTCTGTCAGAGTGGAGTCTTGCCACTGCCTGGCTGTTCTCAGACCTTGTAAAAGGGGAGAAAAAAAAAGGTGCCTGCAATACTGCAATGCTCACTTGCAATACTTCAGGGCAGGAATAAATTTTATTTCAAAATTCTTTATAGTTAAGTATATGGAAATACAAACATGGTAGTAATATATGTCATTTACTTATAGTCAGTGGAAGTTCATAATCCTGTAGAAGTGTAAACAATTAATTACTTCCAAGGTCACGCTTACCAGACTGAAGTAATTCTATTGATCATAAAATGTAGCTGAAAGGGCATAAAGAATGCTGCAGGTTTTATTATTCATCCTGCTGTTACATAGTAATAAATTAGGGCATGAACAAAAAGATCAGATAGTCTCCTATTTGATAATTAAGGTACTTAGGACTCACTGCCACCTCTTGTCTGCCTCATTAGTCCACCAATTCAACCCTGCTGAAAGGAGCCTGTGAAAGCTTCTTCCTGCAGAGCATCTCATCCCCCCAAAATCCACGGGATGACTTGCACTGCAGAGGACTTTTGGCTTGGATAAAAGTATGCAGAAGCAGCAGCAAGATTCTGCAGTTTTCAGACACTAAACTGCAGGATAACTTTTTAGGTTTGTGTATCAAACTGCCACTACATGCACTGACTTAGAACATTAAAACTTGTGTTTCCATGTGCCAACCACAAGTGTTTAAAACACTCAGTGTCAATACACAAAGTTAGAAATTACAGTGTCTGTTGTCCTGATCCTGTTTTCTTACAGTCTGTGATGTTTTACAGCATCACAGTCCTCAGAGGAGACGGTGCTCCAGGTCCAGCATACCCTGGGGTTTTGCTAATATGAAAATGCAGAGTAATTTTCATACGCTTACACGGCCATGGTAGGAAATAACTCCAATTTGCTAAAACCTTGATACTCTTCTTCTATGAATCTTAAGTGGACATCATGTCCTGCCTGCATGGCTGTAGTCTGCAGCTCAACTTCATGGATTGAGAAGGGTTTAGTTTTGTTTAAAAATCAAATAAACTGTTCTCTGTAAATAACATTGGTATCTACAACCAAAGAGCAAAAACGCTTAAAAATCTCCAGGGTACAAGCTAATTATAACTGAAGTATTTGTCCTAGTCAGGAATTGTTATTAATGTTTGTTTAACTGTTTGGGAGTCCCCAGCTCAAACCAGTTAGAAATAAATCTAAGGGAGTTAGAATAAATCGAAGGAGAGTTGTTCTACAGATAGCAAGAGGTTTAGCCTTTTGTATGAAACATTTTCTTTCCTTTGGAAGGAACTACAGTAAACTATCAGAGAACTCCCCATCTTTTCCCCTCTCTCCCACACACACAAGCACACACATCCTTCTGGAAAAACAGAGCAAGAGGACCCGTACCTAACATTTTCACAGTTTGCTTGTTGTTCTTATCCCTGATGGCAGTGTTTGGACCGATGTTCTTTCTCTTCCTCCTCCAGAGCTTCCTCCCGATGAGGCTGTACAGCACGGTCAGGCAGAACACGGGCAGGAAGAAGAAGATGCTGGAGGTCCAGACCATGATGGTGAGCAGCCCCGAGCGGATGGCGTACTCGGTGGCGCGGCACTCGTTGGTGCTCAGCGGGTTCGTGCCGTTCTCGTGCTCGACCCCCACCAGGATGAAGATGGGGCCGGCGCTGAGGAAGGAGATGGCCCAGAGGAAGAGGATGACCAGCTTGACCTTCCCCTTGGTGATGATGACTTTAGCTCGCAGGGGGAAGCAGATGGCCACGTACCGCTCCACGCTGAGCGCTGTGATGTTGAGGATGGTGGAGTAGGTGCAGCTCTCGCTGATGAACTGGAAGAGCTTGCAGAGGAGATCCCCGAAGTTCCAGGGCCGGTACTGCCAGAGGCGGAAGAGGTCCAGGGGCATGCAGAGGAAGATGAGCAGGTCAGAGAAGGCCATGCTGGACAGGTAGAAGTTGGTGGTGGTCCTCATGTCCCGGAACCGTGACACCACCAGCATGGTCATGAGGTTGCCGATGATCCCGATGACGAAGAGCAGGACGCAGGCGACGGTGATGCCGGTGAGCACGGGCACGGGGAACAGGTGCAGCGGGGGCTCGGCTCCCGTCCGGTTCTCCGCTCCGCGGCCGCCCGCGCTCCTCCCGCATCCTGGCGCCGCGGGCTGAGCATCCCCGCCCGGCGAGGCGCGGCCCGGCCCCGCGCAGAGCCCGCTGCTCGCCCGGGCAGGTGCGGGGCCGGGGCGGGCAGGGAGGGCAGGGAAGAGCAGGGACGGGCGGCCCCGCTCCGCCTCTCCGCGCTCCGCCGCTCCCCCCGGCCCGGGGCGGGCGGGCGCTGCCGCGTCAC
Organism: Muscicapa striata striata; assembly: GCA_030060385.1. Lineage (NCBI taxonomy): Eukaryota > Metazoa > Chordata > Aves > Passeriformes > Muscicapidae > Muscicapa > Muscicapa striata. Next base: position 1,849,119 of record JAREIS010000115.1, read on the forward strand.
AGGAGACGTGGGCACCGAGCGGCCCCGCTGCGACCCCCGCGGCCGCTGCCCGAGCCTCCAAACTTTCCTCCCGAGCCCCTGGCTCTGCACCGCTCAGCCCGTCCGGCCCCGGTCCCTGCCCCGCCGCCCGCCGCAGCGGCTGCCGCCTGTCCTTGCTGTCCCCGGTGCCGCCTGTCCGTGCTCCCGTTCCCGGTGCTGTCCCCAGTTGTGGTGTTGTCTGTCCGTGCTCCCGGAGCCCTAGTGCCGCCTGTCCGTTCTGTCCCCCGGTGCGGTGCCGCCTGTCCGTGTTCCCTTAGCAGGGCTCCGTTCCCCGGTGCCACCTGTCCCTGCTGTCCCCGGTGCTGTCCCCGGTGCCACCTGTCCGTGCTCCAGGAGCAGGGCTCCGTTCCCCTCCCGTTCCCGGTGCTGTCTGTCTGTCCTCCCGTTCCCGGTGCTGCTGTCTGTCTGTTCCCCTCCCGTTCCCAGGGTGCTGTGCTGTCTGGTGCTACCGTTGCCCTGTGCTGTGCTCCCGTTCCCTGGTGCTGTCTGTCTGTCCTCCCGTTGCCCTGTGCTGTCTGTCCGTGCTCCCGTTCCCCGGTGCTGTCTGTCTGTCCTCCCGTTGCCCTGTGCTGTCTGTCCGTGCTCCCGTCCCCGGTGCTGTCCGTCCTTGCCGGGCTCCGTTGCCGGGCAGAGCTCTCCGCGCTGTCCCCGCACACGCGGCCGGTCCCGCAGCCCTGGGTGCGATCGCTGCCTCCTCGCTCCGTCTCTTTGCTCTGCCCTTGGATCTTGGCAGGAGCCCGGCCAGGCTCCGGTTCAGCGAAGCTGCAGCAGTCACCCGCTTCTACATGATTTACCTGCAATTAAATTTCGATTCAGTGTGTTACTGCTGTCCTCTGCTCTGCCCTTTGCAGGCACAGACAGAGCCGTGCTTCCCCAGCTGCAGACTCCTGTTGTACAAAAGGACAATATTGTGCCCAAGAAATAAGATATGAGCAGAACAAGGTGAGATCAGAGGTGGTAAAGTAACTTCCCACACATCTGTACAGGGTGTATCTCTCCACCTTTCCTTGTCCCCACAGATTGTAAGGGTATGTGTGCTGCAGCACAGTCCTTTTTCACTCCTGTCTGTCTAGAGAGGCTGGATCTCTTCTGTCCCATCTCTCAGGGGACAACCAGTGCTCTGAATCCATGTTAGCATCTACCTAAACCATGGAATCATGGAATGGTTTGTGTAGGAGGGATCTTAAAGCTCATCCCATGCCTGCACCCTGCCATGGGACACCTTGCACTAGCCCAGGCTGCTCCAGGCTGCCCAGCTCAGCAGCTCAGCAGGTTTCTGCTCTTCCCCCGGGTGCACTCCAGCACTGTCATTCCCATTTCAGGCTGCAGGGCTTTGCTGGAGGGTAGATAGAGCACAAGGGTGGTGTGACACAAAGCTGAGTTGCTCTGAATGTGCCTGTGGTCTGTAATTTGTGCCTTCTGTAATCACACAGGCATTAGCCTTATTGCCTTGTCCATATCCTAATTTGGATGATATATTTTTGCAGTTTCACTGGAATCAGTATTCTCATTCCTGCTCGTGAACTGTGAGACAGTTTTGCAGCAAGTTACTCAACGGTTGCTAAATTTTATGAGGGATGGCTGCACATTATTGCAGTTGAAAAGGAAGAAGAGCTTAATGTACTTCTCACTTTGTCTACCCAGTTGCCTGCATAGCTGTGTTACATGTTTCTGAATAAAAACCATGGACTTTATGCCACTAAGATACCGTTATTTCATCTTAGAATTGTGTCCCCAACCTAATTTATATTAAGCTTTATATCATGGAGAAGGCAACTGCTTCTGTGGTTAGGCTGCCAAATACTTTGCATTATTAAAAGGAATTATCTCACTAATTTTTAAAATTTCTTTTCCCTAATACATTCTCAGACCAGTGGTGTTAGCTGCAGGATGTTGATATTTACCATAGAAAATGGCCTGAAGCTATAAATGTGACTTTCTATGTAGAGAGGATCCTTCATGAAACTCTTTCAGTTTTTGCTGAACTGTGTCTTGTCAAAAATGACCATTTCTCTTTCCCCAGGGAGTGAAAAGTGTCTGGTTTGGTTTTTTGTTGTTGTTGTTGTTTTTTGTTCTTCCCCCCAGGAAAATGATTTATTCTTTTCTAGAATAATAACTGAATTGTGGTGTATATACCAAAATCAAGTACCCAGCAGTGAGTGAGCACCAGATCTGTACAGTCCACACAACCTGAGCTTGCAGTGCAATGATTTATCCCTGAATTCCTTGGGAGTTTCATGTGTTATGAGCCAATTGATCAGAACTGGCAGCTGTACTTCAAATCCAGCAACATTGATCTTCTTAAAAGGGTATCATAATTCAAGGGCCCCTCTGGCTGCTTTTCCTGCATGGGGCTGGGACAGGGCCAGAAAGAAACATCAGTTGAGAGAGAAGAAAAGCAGCTTTAGTTTTCTTTTTGATTTCTTTGGCAATATCAGGCCAAATTTGGGTGGAATGTAAAGATCTGTCATCCGACAAAAGCTGCATAATGCATTCCTGCTTCAGCTTTGCATATGCTAAAGGACAGTGGTGCAGGCAGTGGTGATAGAAGAGGTAAGAACTGTGAGAGAAGATGGCTTTAGGCTCCCAAAAAAGTTGTCTACTAGCCCTCAACTGCAAGAGCATTAGTTTCATGTTGGCAACTATACAAGAGTGAAGTCATTTGTCTTACTGCAATGAAAGAAAGGGGCTGAAGTTAAGTACTTTTTATTCTATTTATCCACTGGTTGTAGGAGCAAACCAGATATTAAAAAGATAACTTAGAAAACACATTATACTGGGCATTTACCTTTCATGGAACTCTTAAATTATTTGTGTTTCTCTTCAGTAGCTTCAAAGCTGCATTGAGCACCGGAGATGAGGTAGAAGAGTTTCTATTTGTGGAGTTTTGAGATCTCACTCCTTTGTTCCATTCTTTCAATTTTCTTCTCATCCAGTAAAGTTCTAATTCTTGTTTATATCAGTGTTTGTTGTCATGGAAATATCTGAAGGCTTTGAATCTACAATCATTATGTGTTTATTGTGGAGAGAAGAAACTGGAAAACAGACTTCAAGGTAGAGATTCATTTTAAAATGATGTGCCTCCAAAACTCAGAGAAAAGCAAATTCAGTTTCTATTATATCCAGGGACAGAAGGTGTTTTGACTGTTGTTATAAATGTGGTTTAGAGCAGAAGGTAGCACCTGGTGTATGCTTTCAAAGGTTATGGTTTAGCAGCCCTCAGGAGTGCTGATGGAATACCAGTAATGCAGCTTAATAAAGTAAAACACAGAATGAGCTCAAATTACTTTACAGCTGTTTGTATGGCAGTAATATCTGCCAGCAGACTTCAAAACACTGCTAGTTTATTAATCAGCAAAGCTGTGCTCTGCAGTCACTAATTCAGAGGTTCAGACTCAGCTTTTGGCTGTGCTTCAGCTCACTGTGTCAGTGGGTCACACCTGGGCATCCTGTCCCTGTTCCTCAGACTCACTCCCCAGCTCCAGAGATGATCCCTTGGTGTAGGGGTTCCACCCCTGCCATGGGCAGGGACACCTTCCACTATCCCAGGTGCCCATCCAGCCTGGCCTGGGACACTTCCAGGGACCCAGGGGCAGCCTCAGCTTCTCTGGGTGCCTTGTGCCAGGCCCTCCCCACCCTGAAGGGAGGAACTCCTTCCCAATATCCAATCCATCCCTGCCCTCTGGCAGTGTGAGAGCATTCCCCTCTGCCCTGTCATTCTGTGCCCTTGTGAAAAGTCCCTTTCCAGCTCTCCTGGAGCCTCTGTAGGTCCTGGAAGATGCTCTAAGGTCTCCCAGAGCCTTCTCTTCTCCAGGCTGAACATCTTCAGCTGTAGTTTGGTAATGGGTAAAGATCAGATGTTTTGCTTCTAAATAAGAATTCCCAGTCTTTAAATAATTGCTAAAGCCCAGAAATATGAGAGGTACCTCAAGGGAAATGCTCTCTGGTCCCAAGATCATTTTCAGGGCATTCTTCAGCCTGCTGCTTCCAGATGCTGTTCACCAAGTGGCATCTGGAAGCCAGTTATATGGAATTACACAATATGGCATTGCTCAATGGTTTGCATTTTGTCCGTTGCATTGCAACCATTTCTGGCATTTAGTGGATTATATCTGATAGCAATCAATGTCAGGGAAATGATTTAAGACAGGGTTGTCATGGAAGCCATAGGATGACACCAATAATAACTGTGAAACTAAATAACTGTTTAGTAAAAACATTTTATATAAAAAGGCATGTAGAAAAATTTACAATATTCACACGTTAATGGAACCTATCAAAATTTGCTACATATGTCATTCAGTATAAAGTGAGATGAAAAGTGTGAGTCAGGACAAAGCACAAACAGAACTTCCTATATTTTTCCATTCTTCTTCAAAGGTGTCCTGTTTGATATCCCTGTTTGACAATCTTCCCCCAAGATAAGATCTGGCAAACATGCCTTCAGATCACTCAGAAAATTATTATTTCGTGTGATTCCTGTTGCAATATGCTCTGCATGCAGAGACCAAACTTGATACTGGGGGACAGTCCTGTGCTGAAATCACCAAGCCCAGTCCATCTGCAAGCAGACCCTACAAAAGTCATTTCTCCAAGGTAACAGACATACAGATATATAGGGAAATGGCTCTGTTCTCCAGCCTTTCTGACAGGGAGAAAATTTCTGAATTAAATACTGAAATCAGAAAAGAAAACTGTAGAAATCTTTTCTGTTCTCTGTCAAAACAGATGATTTGAGAAGGAGGCAAACCAAAGTGTTCCAGTAAATGGTGAGGAATTTCACATATTTGATTGCCACAGAAAACAGCATGTGTGACTCTGTTAAACAGCAGGCAGAAGTTAAAAGTCATTATTTTCAGCTTACACTGGTGTGTTCCTTTGCCCTGACCTGCCAAAAGAAAGGTGCTCCTGAAATTCTTCTCTTGCTGCTCCAACACAGGTATTTAAGTGAGCCAATGTACCTGCTTGTCTGAATAGCCAGATGAACACGGGGGCTGGTGTCTGTAAACCCCCTGTTGCTGCCTGGGCAGGAAGATGAACAATTCCTGTTTACTGGTGAGGCCCTTGTGCAGGGGCTGCTGTGATTTAATTACCACAGCATGCAGGTGAATGGGAGGGTTCCCAAGGCAACCCCAGTGCATTCAAAAAACAGACTTTAAAAAAAGCCAGACTTTATCCTGCCATCACTCTGTTGATGTAAAGTAACATTTGCAGAACTGTCTTCCTTTCCCTCTAATTTTTTTTTTTTTACCTGTCCCACTGTTTCATCCAAATCTGGGCAAAATGCACTCATGGTGCACTTTGCTATTCCTCCACTGACAATGCTACAGATGTGCTGATTTACACAACCTGACTTTTGCTGAGCCCATAAACTTTCAAATCCTTTTAATACAAAATAGTAATTTTCATAGAGTTAAAAAATATACTGTTCATTTTTTAAAAAAATGTATTTTACAAAAAACAGTGAAAAAATTTTGATTCCTAAAAATAAAATCAAATATTTACAGCATTACCTAAATAAGCAGCATTTTTGTAAGTACAGATAGTTGTCCCTGCTTTCCTTAAAATGTTAGTCATTGGGGTGTGTTATTCTACATTACATCCTACCAAACACAGACCAGTACAAATAAACATGGAAGAATCTTGTCATGCCTAACTTGCTGCAAATTTCTCACAGAATTCAGTATTTACAGAAACCCACCCCTTTTTTCTGGATCCAGTTCTTGCTGTCAGCAAATCTAACAGCAACTGCATTACTGAACTTATTGGGAGCCTGGTGAGATGTCTGCAGCACAGTAATTAAGTAAATAGGCACTGTTACAAAATGTTGATCAAAACACAGATTGATTTCAAAAGCTCTTCAGTGCCATTCCAGCAGCTGTTCTTATGTACAATATCCCACACAAGACAAATGTGTTTACTCAAGACATGATTCTGGAGATGCTTAAGCACATACTTAATTTCAAGCATGTGGATACCCTGATGTAGTCAGACTATTTGTGTGCTTAAAATTAATTAGGTGCTTAAGTGCTTTGTTAGACGAGATGAAGATGTGCAGCTTCTGCAAAACTCCTGTTCAAAGAACTTCTGTAGAAATTCCACAGACACTTGGGCACAGTATGTACAAAGGTTCCTGACACATTCAAGAAAGGGTTGTAATGGAAACCACAAACAAAATTTGATGTCCAGTAGCCTTGAGTAAGACCTGGAGCATCAGCCATCCCTCGTGCCACAGCTGAGCCAGCCCGGAGCATCTCTGCTGCAGGTGAGTGCTCACCTGCCCAGGGTTCTGGCCAAAGACATCACCTGTGAATCCTCACACACTCCCAGCCTGGCTGCCTGTGCCTGCACAGAGCATTGCCACCCACAGCCAGCTGCTGCTCCTCCTCCTGCCTGCTGGGACACAACGTGGTGAGTAAGGGCAGTCTGCTCTTGTTGGTATCCATACAGCTTTTGCTTGTTATCCCCTATTTTATAGGAATTCAAGCTGTCCTTGACTAGGAAAACTGGGCCGTTTGGGATCATGGTTTTCATGTTCTAACTGATCATAAAGGCTCCAAAAAAACTTGCTTCTTTGTCCATGTCAACTATGTCACTGTTGCTGACAGAGACAAAAATCCTGTCCTCTCTCTTCAGCTGAAACACACCACCTTGATAGATGGAATAGAGTCCATATTCTGCCTTTTTAGACCAGCAGCTTGTCCTTGCACTTTTCATGAGCAAAATGGGCTCAGGGTAGTTAGTCAGTTTGTAAACATACTGGACAAGCTGTTTGGGGTTTCTGATTTGTCCCAACAAGTCTGAGTCCTCGTTCTCATCCTCACGGAAGCGGAAGTAAATTTGTGAGTAGATGTAATAAAAGCCTGTCTGGGGAATCACTAACTCGCCATTTCTCAGCTCCACGTTGTAAAGGAAGGAGTGGCCTTTTCTTGATGATTCCCAGTTGTTTATTTTGTGTCCATTTCCTCTTCTGGGCAAGGGATTTACTTGAAAAAAAAAAAAAAAGAGAAAGATGTTAACTTAAAAAACAGGTAGTGAAGCCAAGTGTCTGCTAGCTGAAGAGCCTTGTTTTTAATAATAAAATAAGGAAACTTGCTCTTCCCAGCAGTTCATTAGATCCATTCTCAACAATTTGATGGTCCACAAGTAAGCTTTATGTGGGAATTAACATGAACTGCCTTTATTTTTATATTTGTGCTCCCAAACAAGGGCAAAAAAAAATATGTTTTTACTTAGTAACAAAGTTTAAATATCCATTAGTGTCTGATACCCTCAGAAGCTGCGGAGAGCTGAGCAAGCCCTTCATTAACACGGCCTGAATTTCAAATCTCTCCTGTCTGTCTCACATTTCTAATAGGTCTGTCACCATAGCAGCTGGGACTCACACAAACAACAAAAGAAAAGGAAAGAAAAGAGGAAAACTTAACACTGGGAAGGACATTTCAATTTCTTTTTCCCCCTAATGGAGGTTCCAAAAGAAGAGTTAGGAAGGTACCCAGAGGAAATGAGAATTAGAAAAAACCCAATGTCTGGGGCAAGACGCTTTGTTCCCTACCCCTAACACAAGTACTGAAAGGTGTTTGTAAGCAGTGAGGCTGGCAATGGGAGGGTAATTTAATGGATTGTGTGGTGTTGAGGTGTGCTGAAGGTGTGTCCTTACTGCGGGGGGCCAGGGAGCTCCTCCTGCTGCTGCTGCCCGTCAGGTGCGCGGCGATCCTGCGGGCTCCGCGCGGCTGCGGCTGCGGCTCCGCGCGCGGCAGGGCCAGCGTGCTGCCCACTGCAAGGGAAACACAGCCCACCTCAGCAGCCAGCTCCACAAAACACAGCTGCTCCACCTCACGGGGTTTCACGGAATAGGTGTGTCCCTTTTAATTGAATGAATCATAGATGGCTAATTATTGGTTAATAAGGCTCAAATTCCGCTTTCGCTCTTGCTCATGAAATGTCTTTCTGTGCCTCTCTGTTGTCCTTTTTCTCCTCCCTCTGCCTTCAAGCTATCAACAAACAAAACAACCCATAGTACTCAATTTTATGGTTAAATATTCCTCATCTCTCTATGAATCTCCACTTGGAAGTTGTAATGCTTCCACCCAGCATCTTTAGTATGAGCTTCAGCAGAGCCACTTCTTACCTGATCTCTGCAGCTCTGTGCTGCATGTTCCAGGAGCTGGGGTACTGGGAGGGCTTTTTAAACATCCCCCATGACACATGGGACTGAGCTCTAGAGGCTGAGTCCACTGCATCCACCTTGGTTACCTTGCTCAAACCACTTAACAGTAATTCTGGCTCCTGAAAATTTATCTTCTAGTAATAAGTAATCATTTTTTGATGACTTGATGCCTCTACAAGATCTTAGTCAGTTTCCTGCACTTTTAAAATATCAAGTCATTATACATCAAGTGCCACTAGTGGCTCCTTTTAGCACAGTTAATAAAATTATTACAATACCATTGATTGCAGATATGTTTTCCTCGTAGCTTCTTGACATCATCTGAAACAAACACAGTGAAAATGAATTAGCTTGTCAGCTGGGGCTGACAGGGGCAGGAAAAAGACACACAGTTTTTTACTCATGAATAAAGGGAATTCTGGATTTAATCAACAAATAGGAGGGGAAAAAACACTTATTAATTTGTTGTAATAAAGAATTTCTATGTTTACATCTTTTAGGTAATGAAAGACATGGGAAAACATTTTCAAGAGCTCAGGCATAAGTCTGTTGGAAAAATCTGAATTTCATGCTTCTCTCAAATAAGAGAAGTGTCCAAGCACCAGCTCCCACTTGCAGAATACTGGGCAGCATAAACTATAGGGTCTTAGATCTGAGGAACTAAATTAAATTTATTTTTATACCTCTACCTATCTACCTAAGCGCTTAGTCCAGCATATTTTACTTTGTGCATTCCCCTTCTTCATAACTGTTTGGTGACTGCTAGAACAAACCAGTTTGGTATTGACAGTGGTGCAGCAGCAGCAAGTGTGGTGATGATTTTCCTGGGTGGTTAATAAGGCCTGTATTGCCAATTATTGATGGGTTTTGTCCTGCCACATTCTATTTATCCATCTCTCCTAATAGTAATGGTAGTATTATCATAATTGTAACTTATTTCTGGCACCCAGGCTACCTTTTCATAAGCAATCAGGGAGCTAGTAGGTGAATTAGATGTGTAGACATCCACCAACTAAAACAATGCTTTAGTGCATTGAACAGTGCAGAAGTTCAAGGACTTCACTGGCAGAGCTTCCACCAAAGGAGCCCAGCTCTCTGAACACAATCTGTTTTGGACTGCAAGACCTGTTTTTGCCAGGAAGTTTCAGCCAGAAGAGTATTTCTATGGATGAGCTTGTTTATGTGCTGGAGATGGGATTTTGAAAGCCATTCCAGAAGAATTTAGCCACTGTGATTTTTCAGCCAGATTGGCTTTGTTCTCTGTAGCCAAAATTATGTGTATTGTGCTTAAGTCACGCAGGAGCTGCTCTTTGGGAAGGTGCTGTGCCTGATGCTGTGTGCTCACTTGCTCTTTCCTCCACCACTGCATCACACAGCTCCTGACTGGACCACTCTTTAGGCACCTTTGTGCTCTCCCTGTGTTACATTTAATCTCATTTTCTCTCCCCAGCCTCCCTGTATTCCCAAGGAGGCAGTGACAGCTCTGATAGCACCATCATCTGTATGGTCAAATAGAAAACCTTTACCCTGAGGTATTTCAGACAAGCCAACCTATCAGTGGAATTTGCTTAGTAAAAGCTGATAGTCTTTGCTTTATTATTTCCTGAATGCAGTGAAATCACTTTTATGGGTTGTTTTTTCTTTTGCTTCAGTGCAAGCACTCTGCAGCTGGAGCTGTGGCCTGACAATTGCTTTGCAATAAAACAATCTGAGCCTCCTTTTTTTCTGCTATTAGGATTCCTTCAGCTGGAACATCACCAAGCACACTGTTCCCAAATACCTTTTTAATTAACTTTCCCAGGTGCCACTTTACTTGCCAGCAGGGATCAGCCTCTCTGTCTTGGCTTTCAGTGAGATCCAAGTTGTGGATGGAATTTCCGATCTGCTCCCCGGTGAGACAAGCGATGCCGCTCTTGGAGTACGAGTCCTGGAGCTGCAGCACAGGGAAAAACAAGATTTTTTCATCCATGTTTTTGCAGCTGTGGTATGTCACTATATTCACTAAGTGCTAAGAAACACACTTTCTTTTCTCTAAAGCATTTGCTAATATGGTGCAAGTAGAGCTACATGAACAAGAGGATTTAATTCATCCTGATCTGACATATTTAAATATGAGGGCACACCTCACATGAAAAAATATGCTTGGATTATCTCCATGGACATAAATCTGGTATCCAGTATTCAACTTAATAGGCTTTGTGAAAATTCAGCACCCAAATCCCTGATGTTGGAAATTCTTTAGATTCTCTAGTTCTGCATAAGAAACATTTATTTTGCACAAGATTGTTTTTTAAACCAATTATTGAGGATGAAATGAAATACTAGAACTTAAAAGTATTTTCTATGCTGTCTTTTCAGCCAGTTGCATTTATAATCCAGACCTTTGGTGTTATATATATATCTGTACCATATCTTCACCATATCCAGTTTGTGGTCTCTCCTAACAGCATTTCTCCTTATAGTGAAATAACACTTGAGTCCAAATAAAATTATAATGCTAGATGTTTTTGACGTGAAAATATCAAATATCTGTATCCTCTAGTCATGGAGAAAACTTTTTTTTTTTAATCTGCTGAGACTGAAGAGTTGGCAGAACTCCTTTTGGCTCCAAGGAAATGTGACTGGGAGTGTTTTCCTAGGAGCTCCTCCAAGCTCCCTGTGGATGTGACTCCAGCTGGCGCTGTTGGTCAGTGGGAGCACAGAACCTGAGAGCAGCCCTTATTTGCTTTGAACTGGGCTCCTGCTGCATCAGCTACACACTGGTCAGGCTTGTGGAGCCAGCAAAGCACTGCAGGAGCTTGGAGGAAACAGCAAGAAACACGCAGAGCATTCAGATGCAATTCTGGCAGTAGCATTTAAATTTCACTTTTTTGTTGTGGTAAAGAAGCTTGGTTTGGTTTGGTTTGCTAAACAGATCCATTTTTTTCCTACAAGTACCATTTTTTTAGCTGCCTTTGAGACTGGGGAATTGAAAGCAACAAATGGATTTCCTCCTTCACGCTCCATGCTTTTCCTGGCTGTTAGAAAACAGTTTAGAGAGATTTCCTGCTACAGGGGGAGGAGATTTCACCTCCTTCAAGTCCCGCCTTCAGTCTGCAGCAGCAGATTCCACTGAGCTTCAGCTAGTACTTGAAATTATGTATTTTCTAGGCAGCAGAAGGAAAAGGGTGTTTGTGAGGGTTTCTGTGTCTTTGCCAAGGAGTACAGTGGTATTTTAAAATCAGGTTTCAAGAACTCTGAGTGATTAATATTATGTGCTCATTGAGGTAAAGCTACAAGCTCTGACTGATTTAACTATACAATGAGCTTCTATAAAAAAGTAGTTTGACGAGTTTAAGAAAAAAAGCCAAACATAAGCAAGTTGTGAGGTTACTGCTTATTCTCCTGCAGACTTGTCACAGCTCAGCTCCCAGCTCTGCCCTCCAGATCAAAGTCCTGTGCCCCTGCCTCCACCTTACCTGCTCACTTTTCCCCAAAACAGGTTTACTTTCCTGGCACTGGAATCAAATTCAAAATCCTATGGGAATGCAACCTTGCAGCAGCACATTGTGGAACTGAGGGACTGGAATTTCTCTTATAAAATATACTAAATAAGGTTTATCTGCAGCACTGAACCCTTTGAGGACACAATTCCTGCAGGAATCTTATCTTGTAGAGCCTCTCTCCTATGTTAGGAGTGGCTACTGGACTGTTTTTGAAGCAGAAGGAAGCCAGAGGTTGTTTTCCTTGCCCTGTATTCTGAGCCATAAGAACTTTATTGTCTCAGTACTTCCTCTTAAAGCAGAACTGTTAAACAAATGTCCTACTCCTAATCAGGTTACTACAGCAGTGGACAAAACCCTGCTAGTTACTAGCATGCTTTTTGTGAAGATGGAAACACCTGCAGTCTGTGCAGCCACAGTCATTTGGTGAAGGTGTAGAAATGCAAGTATTGTGGACAAAAAAAGGGAAGAAAAATGTGCAGACAAAAAATCATAGTTTACCTACAGAGATTTATTCCACATGCACCATGTGGATGTGGGGTAGCAGGCTGTGTCTAGATGAGGATTTTCCTGTTTGTTGTGCACCAGATGGCACATGCAGGAATCTGTGGTTAAGGTACCTCCTTAAAGCCAGCAACCTTTGCAGCCCAGCACAACTTCAGTTTGGACAGATTTATCCCTTCACAACAAATGCAGGCTTGTTACTCTTCAGAAACTATGAGTTGTATTTTGGGCAAGTCCCTGGGATGTGGTTGTGTCCTAGGTGTATATGTTTAAATAGAGGGAAGGAAAAGATAAATGTTATTACTAAGTACTGGCATGTTTGTTAGTAAAGGACTCTGAACTGTGTGCATGAGCATGTTTTTATATATTTTTCATTAGTAATCATGTAACCTGATTTCATAAAGTCAGCACATTTCTGTGGCTCCCCCATTGGTCAGCCACAGCTGTAATTCAGCAGGAAAATCTGTTTTATACATTTTTAAAGTATGAGCATTGGCTCCTATTGCAGAATACTGCACACCCTTGGCCTCACAGACAACTCTGACATCTCAGAAGACTCCACCTATTAAATCTAATGTGGAATAATATATAGCATAACATGCATATCTACATTATTATTAATAATGTAATTAGTTATGCATTATTGAGTGCATATATATACAATAGTAATTCACATTTATGCAATACTTTCTGAAGTTGCAGATGTACAGAACACTTACCTGCAGCTAGGTTTACCTGTGTGCCAGGAGTAGCAACATCCAGGCACAACTTAGAGCAGGACAGTCAATTTGGGATAAGACACTGATGGAAACCCTGAGTAACAAGGGTCCTTGTAATGCAGGGCCACACACACGGGACTATCAACTAAATTCAACTTTCCTGGAGTGTAAATGATCTTTTGCAAGATCATTTTCCCTTTTGCAAGAAGAGGGAAGAGTTAAGCAGCAGCTGGCAGACCTCAAGAGAGGCTGCAGGGAGACCAAAGCATCTAGACTATACAATGGGTTTTTTACAAGTTATTCCGGGGAATTCAGCGGTGTTTGCCGTCTGGTGCAGTTCCTTTAGGGCTAGTCATTAAAACCATGTATTGTCCTACAGGAAGCATCTACGAGGCATTTGAGCTTTCCCAATCCTCGGCTGTGCAGCGCCTGTTCCACCCAGCACCGCAAAAGTGATGAGACGGCGAATTTGCGCTCTAATGCAAAACACATTTCGGGCAAAACCGCACCGCTTTGTTTTCTGCAGCCGGGCACTCTGTGCGTGCCCGGCTGTGCCCTCCTTTCCCCGCTCACACCCAGGCTGCGCTGCGCACAAAGGCAGCGGAGCTCTTTGTCCAGCCCAGGGATGCTCTGGCATCGCCCCCCGCCCCCCGAGCCGGGGGCAGGACGGGCAGCGGGGTCCCCCCGGCCGCTCAGCCCCGCAGAGCCCCGCACAGACCTGTCGGAGCTCGCTGGTGAAGTACAGGAAGGTCAGGGCCACGCACACGGACTGCAGCAGCACGGCGATCACCAGCACGGCCCCGCAGCTCTGCGCGGGGCTGAGGCCGCCCGCCGCCAGCATCCTGCGGCTGCCCGGGGCTGCTCTGGGCTTCCTGGGGCTGCTCTGAGCTTCCCGGGGCTCTTTGGGCTTCCCGGGGCTCTTTGGGCTCCCGGCTCCCGGGGCTCCCGGCCGCTGTCCCGCGGCGAATGCGCCCCGCGCTCAGCCCGCCCCGCCGGGCATGCAGCGGGCGGAGCGGGGCGGAGGGACCCTCCCTCCCCTCTGTTCTGTCCCACCCCTCTGCTCTGTCCCTCCCGCCTGTTTTGTCTCTCCTCTCCTCGCTTTCCCTCCGTCCTTTCCCGCCCTGCCTTCCCGGGGTTTCCTCCCTCTGCCGCCTCTTTCTCCGCCTCCCCGAAGAGCGGGATGCGCAGGTTTGCGGTCACTGCTCAGCGCTGCTGGAGCATCTCTGGGCAAACTCTCTGGGAGTTTCCTGAATGCGAGCTGTGTAATACAATCTTACAATCACAGCGTGGTTTGGGTTGGGAGGGACCTTAAAGTTCAGCTCGTCCAACCCCAAACACGGGCAGGGACACTTTCCACTATTCCAGGTTGTTCCAAGCCCCATCCAGCCTTACCTTGGGCACTTTCAGGGATGGAGCACCCACAGCTTCTCTGGGCAGCCCGTCCCAGTTTTTCACCACCCTAAGTGTAAAAATCTTTTCATTGTAAATAACTTCTTATACCTAATGTGAATCGATGCTCCTTCAGTTTAAAACCATTACCCCTTGTTCTACTGAAACAGCCCCTGCTAAAAAGTCTGTCCCTGTATTTTTCATAAGCCCCTTTCAGGTGCTGAAAGGCTTCATTGAGGCCTCCCTGGAGTCTTCTTCAGCAGAACAAACCCCATTTTCTCAGCCTTTCTTCATATGAGAGGTGCTCCAGCCCTCTGAGCATCATCTGATTCACTCCAGCAGGTCCATGTCCTTCCTGAGCTGTCCTAAACCTGTCCTGTCCTCTGCAGCTTCTCCTGTAGAGCTGGTTCATCACAGAAAGGTGCTTGTGAGCCAACAACCAGTGCCAGGAGTTCTTTCCCAGTGCTACCAGTGCTTCTACACCCTGGTCATGATTATTGCCACAATACATGGACATCAGGTATATTTTGAGCTTGATTTATCTGTTGGCACTTTGGGGTTTGGTTGGTTGGTTTTCAAATCTCTAAGTCTCCTTTTTGCAAGCTTTTCTCTGAATTGTTCCACCCAGATAGATGTTTTCCAAAGGCATGTCCATGCTTTAGGGTGTGTTCATTAACTTTCCCTGGGGCTCTGACACATTCACCTCATACAGACTGGGTTATAAGCAAATCCATAATTTTCTGCTGATCCTTTAAAATTAGGTAGCACCTCTGCTGACTGTGCAGCCATGGAGAACTGGGATTTCTAATCCAAGTGCAGACATTTGAGTCAGCTCACTTCAATGATATTGGCTGCAGGATGGGATGAAATTTTGGCTCCTGCTCAACATCTGCAACCTGAATGGCAGGATGCAAGTGGGAGTTTCTGTATAATTACAGGGGAAAATTTAAATCAAGATCTCTTAATCTCCCCTGACTATTGAGGTAATCTTTAGAAGGTGTAACTGCATTGCATTCAACCATTTAGAGGAGAATTAATTGCTTTTTCTTCCATCATAATGTAGCAAAATAACCCCCCACTCCCTGTTCAACGTTGCAGCAGAGAGTTTATTTGTCTGGCTCTTTGAGACATTCAGTCTGTGTGCCAAAGCAGTTCAGATCTGTGTAATTCCAACACAAAGTCAGATGGAGAAGATTACTTCTCAAAAGTGAGCTCATGGTCCCCTCCTATGCCTTGTCAGGAGAGTCAGTGTGAAACTTTGGACTCCTGCTTTGTTTATCAAGGTTCATAAATTCCTAAGAACGAAATTACATCTGGGAGAGTCACGTGAAGGATCAGATAAAAAACAGCAAGCTAACTTGGATGAAGTCTCCTGCCTGCTGAAGGGAGTTCTTGTGGCTGTTCATTCTGGTTGTTTAGGGAGGTCCTATCTCATTTGAGGGAGTTTCCTTTCAAAAATAATGGAAACAAAAGTGAAAGAGAGCCAGGGCACTGCAGAGCACTCTTGTTCACAGTCAGGAGTTGGCTTGGATTCTGTTTTTCTAGCCCCAACACCCCACCCCCCCCGCCCCATGGCTTTTTCACCACCCTTCAAATTTTAACAGAATTATTTTGTAGGTTAACATACCAATTAAGGTAAGATTTTAAGACTCATATGTTAATTTTGTTGCCCTCTACCAGGCATGGTCTGTGTGCCCCTGACTTATCATTTTAAATCCTCCATGGGTATTTCTGATTTAATACTTGTTTAATTAGTGTCAGTCTTGCAAGGCAAAATTAAGGAAGTATGATTTGAAAAAGCACATTCAAATCCATCTCTTCAAAAAATTATGAGTTCACTATATTTCTGAAGATTTAAGATCTGAAAATTTCATTACACAATGATAAACAGTTTATGAGTTTCCACACTGACATAGGATACTCCAAAAGTGAAACTCCAACCATTTCCAGCATTGAATGCACTTGAAAATCTTTGCTACTTTCAATGCTCACTTTTCTGGAACTAATTTTTGTCTCTAATAAGCATAAACTTATACTGAAAATAATTTGTTTTGAAGGTTCCAAGAGTTAAAAATTAGTGTTGGGTGAAATTTTGCCACAGTAAACCTGGGGCATTGACACCAGTGGGAAGGAATGGTGTTAGCATGTTTTTAAACAGAACCAAGTCACGTGTGTTTGTGTAGTGCTAGACCAGGGCATTTCCCCAACAAAACCTCTGATACTTCCTGGCTCTTCATCCTATTAAAGCTTACTCAGTGAGCCATTTAATTAGAGATAAACCCTAATCAGTCCTGTGGACTTAGGATGTGTCATTTGGTATGTCTAGGAAGCACCTGGCAGGGGACCAGCTACCCTTGTCCCCCAGCAGTGTGACCAGTAGGAATGTAAAATGGCTCTGAAAATGTGTAAAAATGAAGGGAGAGTGACTTGAAAAAGTCCTTCAGTTCCCATTCCTCAGTGATTGCAGTGATGAGGGTGATGAAGATGTTTTCAGAGAGGATGTTTTCCACAGCAGAAAAAGCAGAGCTGGCTTTCTGGTGTGTAGCAGTTCTTGACTTTGATTTCTCTGCTGAGCAGCAAAGAGGGTTGTATTTTTCATCCCAGCATGTAATTACAGTGCTGTAGCTGCAGAGGGGGAATGAAGCTGTTCCTGCTTCCCCCCAGCAGACACCTGAGTGCTGCTCTTGGTTTGCTGCTCCAGCTCTCAGTTCCCACCATGAAGCCGCTGCCTCTTTGGCTGTGAGAGCACAGTGGGAGGTTGCTGTCTCCTCTCCTTCCTGAAGGGAAAGGGAAGTCCCTGCCCAGCTCTGCAGCCTCCCAGTTCATCTCTGGGACACTGCCACACTCAGCTCCAGGGCACAGGTCATGAAGAGCCTCACCCTGCCAAGCCCCCCAGTTAAACAGGCACAAGGAGCTGCAGCCAGCACAGGGTTAACCTTGCAGTGCTTAGCCCTGCACATGTGCTGGACAGATCACATCTGGCTCCTGTGGTTTGTTCATTCCTTCATGGTCCCTGTGCCAGAGTCCAACCTCATGTTTTGCTGTCAGTTGTAAACCATCTGAATCCATGAGTTCATTGTGATTTGTACTGTCATGGGATCAGGATCTATTTATCAGTGCAATACCCTTCTGGCCTGTGGTGTTACAAAAACAACTGTAATGGTTTGGCTGGCCCAAAACACACCTATGAATTAAATTAATCAGACCTGACATCTCTCTTTTAATGCCCCAAGCAGTGGATTTGATACAAAGAGCAGGCAATATCTGTGCACGGGCATGCCACAATCATATCCAAAAGTGCTGTAGAAACAGTACTCCAGATCTAACTTTGGATCTCTCCATTTTGGTTAAGAAAATACTTAACTAAAAAGAAATACCTTTTGCCTGTTAATATACTGTATATATTTTAAGCATGTTTTTAACTTTGTCAGTTATATAGGGGCACTTCCAAAAGTGTATTGTCCTTTATGAGTGCACATTATGAAATCTTTCTTTGAGAGATTTAGTATCATAAAATCACTGAATGGTTTGGGTTGGAAGTGAAAGCTCATCCAGTTCCAACCTCCCTGCCATGGGCAGGGACACCTTTCACTATCCCCAGGTTGCTCCAAGCCCCATCCAGCCTGGCCCTGGACACTTCCAGGGATCCAGGGGCAGCCACAGCTCCTCTGGGCACCCTATGCCAGGGCCTCACCACCCCCACAAGGAAGAATTTCTTCCCTATATCCCATCTAAATCTGCCCTCTTTCAGTTTGAAGCCATTCCTCCTTGTCCTAACACTAGTATTTCTTTAGCTTTTGAGCACCAGGGATTGTCACAAGGCACATCCCAGGAAAGCCCCCGGGTGTTACTCACTGAATGAATACAGTTGGTTTCACTAAGGTGCCCTGACTCAAGATTCCTTCTCACAATGGGGCTTTATTAACACAAATAATTCCCATGTCATTGTTTTAATTATGATTTATAGTGCCACAACAGAGAGTTTCTGTTTGACAGGAAAGTCTCACATTTCAACGTTTCTGTTTGTCTTAAAGTGAAAGATTTTGATTAAAGGAAAGTTTCTAAATACGTCATTTTGGAATAATTGAAACTACTTTATCATTGCAATAATGTATATATTCATTGTAAGTGATAAAATAAGGGTAGATTAAATAAGGATACATTATCGAATACAACAATGTATTCACTGCAAGGGATACAATAAGCATACATTAAATAAGGATACATTATTGAATACAATTATGTATTCATTGCAAGGGATACATGGCTCTGCTTTCCTGTATTCCCCAGAGATCCCTGAAGCAGCAGCAGGGATGAATCCTTTCAACTGCAGATTCCAAAGCTGGACTTGGCCATGTGCTGTTCCCTTATACCACAACCAGTCTTGTGTGAAGCTCTAGATGATGCTCCCCTGCTAGGGGAGCAAAGGGAGTGTTTATAGAGGCTCTTAAGTCTTTTTCTGTTACACTAACAAAGTGATAATGTTGAAATAGGTTCATTGCAGTCTCAGCTCTGGAGGGAGCTGGGAGGAGATCCATAACACATCCATCTGCCTCCATAACATTTCAGAAAGAGGAAGAATTGTCCCTGGCACACAGCAAAGCATTGCCATGCAATCAGCTTAAGCCTTGAAGCATGAAATTTGATTTTCTTTGCCATAGGTGAGTGCTTTTAAACTCCACTGAAAATGGAAGACAAATATTTCTCTTAAGGGTGCCAGTTGTGTATGCAGAGAAATTACTTTTTTTTTGAGGCTTCTTCTCAGCAAATCATCAGTCACACACCTGTCTATCTTCATCTTGCCTACAGATTCCTCCTGGGACAGATTAAAATCAGTAACAAGGCTGTAGGTAGAGAAATGAAGGAGATTTCTGTTTCCTTGCTGAGGGACTTTGCCATTGACAGTCCTCATTGCTGTTGGCATCACATCCAGGGCTCTGCTCAGATGTGCTCTCCCAGCTGGCAGCAAAATGCTGGGCATGCAGAAGAACTGGGGAGAAGCAGGTGGGGATGATTTGTACTTCCATGAAGCCTCTTCTCTCTTTCTGGAAAACCAGGACATGACAGATTAATTGGATGTCTTTTATAATTGAAAAAAATATGGAGTGAATTAAATTCTTGGTTATGTCCAGGAGAATCTTGTTTTCCTGCTCTCATAGATAGGTTTCATCTACAATGTGTTCATTCTGTTTTGAGGAGCTTGAATTAGTGGTGGAGATTGCTGGGTTATCAGTTAGTTGGAGCAAAGCTCAAAGGAAACCTTGGCTGTGGTGAATAAGCCAGTCACATCACAGTGATGAAAAACAATACACGTGCTTTATGTTATAAAGGTACTGGATAAATGTCAGTTGCAGACATTGCATTAGAATTTTGTGTAGCTGCATCTTTGGTGACCATTTTGTGTTTTCAGTGACACCTAACTGCAAAGGCATTGTCATTATAGGGAGGGAGCAGAAATTCCCCATAGCTACTGCCAAAGAGAGCATTGAAACAGCTCTGGGGCCAATTTGCCACAAGAACAGACACTGAATTGATCTGGAAATGATAACAGATGGCAAATTTTTCCAGATGCAAGATGTTTTCTTGGCCTTGTACGGCACTGAAACTCAGTAAACAGAAAGAGCTTAAGAAGAATAGAAAGCAAAGCAGTCTCCTGGGTCAGCATGCATTTCAGTTTCATCATTCCTACTCCAAAGTTGTGTAATATTTAACTGAAAAAAGACATTTATAAGTATAACAATATTTAACCAAAAGCAAACTGCAGTGTACTTCATCGAGCTGCAGTGTATTTACTCTTGGACCTGGATTTTTTAGCTTTTCCTCACTAATTTTCAACTTAAGCTAACATTGATTAGCAAAACAAGAACTTGAGTGTCTGGGAATAAAACTCGCATAACAAACACTTCCCTGGGCTCTTTGAAGCAGGATTTCCTTATTTATGTGGAAAGGAAGTTGAAAAGGGCTCCTGACAACAAATATCTAATGTGAAAAATCTTAAGGTAATCTTAAATCTTAAGATAACTTTTTTTTTTTTAAACCCCACTGGTTTAAGAGCTAGTGATTGCTACACAGCAATCAATTTGCTTGTTCTGGGTAACCCACAGCACTTGTCTTTTTCCATTAATTTTTAGCTAGCCCTGAGATGTAACTTAATACAGGAGTACTCCACCAAATAAACCCTGGAGACTTTTCTCATATCTTAGCAAGCAAAACATTCCCAACTTGTGTTTCCAACTTTGTTCAGTCATTACTCTTATTTGTCTGAATATCACAACAATATCAGATTAACTGCTGCTCTGGTCAGAGTTTTTTAGGTAATCCATTAACCAGAAAGGTGATTCAGGCAATGCAAATAAAGGCCATCTGAAAACAAAATTTAAGATGTAAACACTTGGAAGGAATGAGATTGCACAGAGGTGCTTTGAACCTTATCAAAGTATCATCCTTCATTGTTCCAGGTGTCTCCTCACACCAAGGGGCACAGGATTCAGGAATCCCTTTCATTTTGGATGGGGATTCCAGGTGAACTTTTAGGATTGTTGGGTCTTTCTGCAGCTGGAAACAGAATCCCCTCAAACTCTGCACTCTCCTTGGTGCAGCCACAGTTTCTGAACTGGGAGAAGGAGACACGACCAGGTCCTTCCAGGGAGGGAGAAGCTGTGAGAAGGGTGAGATCAAGGGTCCTGCAGTGGCTCTGAGCTTTGCAAATCCCCTCTGTCCCCCTGTCTGCAGAGCAGCCAGGCAAGCCTTGGCCCCAGAGCCCCCTGCAGCCACTTGTCCCAAGGTGTCCTTTGCAGAGCATGGCCTGCCCTTCCTGTGCTGCAAAGACAGCTCACAGAGGAAGGGTAAAACCCCCACTTTTTAAAAAGATTCTGTTGATTCTGGAGGTTTTTTTCACAGCAGCAACACCAAACCCCTACAAGGACGCAGCTAAAATCGCAACAAGCTGCATAAGGGCAGAGAAGAATGGAAGGAAACACTTAGAACAGTTTTTCTGCCAAAGAAAATGTCCATATGATGACATCATCTTGATATAGGTGACCTTTTTTAGTTTATAAAGATTTGTGGATGTAATAAGGAAAAGGAAAAAAAAAAAAAAAAACAACAGCAGATTCTACGGTGAAGAAGGAAAGATTGGAAATAGAGCTAAAGTATGTGCTAGGGGTCCAAACATAAGCCCAGATATTAAAGGAATCCAGACTTGCCTGTAAAATATTTTGCAATAGTAAAATAATTTCAAAACTTTTTAATGATGAGTGTTGGAAACTTGTTTTGGCAGAATCAGTGCATGAGATTGCCATGGAGAAGGCTGGGGAAGATGTTTGGGCCCTATTGAAGCTCCATGGACACAAACACATGGACACCAACAGATGTGCAGGAGTACAGCTTGAGGTCTATGTTTCATGCCAATATGACCTGACTGGGTAAGGTTTTACACTTCTTTAGTCTCCTGGATAACTTTTGGGTTTGAGTATACACTGGTTAAGCTGGCTAAGGATTTGTGAGGTTTGGGATAAGAAAAAATTGCAACTGTTGCAACAGAACGTTTACATTAAAAGAATAAATGCAAAAGTGATTGCTGTATAACTAGGAAGAATTATCACCAAAGAGCACTTGAAAAATAATTGATGACTGCAATCAGCCACTAAAATAGTTCTTCAGCACAGTTAGATTGTAAAAATACCTCCATGACTGACTTAATTAGAACAATAACCAAGGGGCTTGCCTTAGCTTAAAATAATATGTCCCTTTTTATGACTTTTGAAGGCAGGTGAATTTGATCTCCTTGTCTTCTCTAAGGCTCCTGTCCAGTAACATATGTGGGACAATTAGGTCTTTAATCACCTAAAGAAGAAATATCACTCACCCTGGCAGCAGAGAGCTGTTCCCAGCACAGAAATTGTTCTGGTGTGTGACTCAAGGGCTTAATTTTTAAAAAATGGACCTTAATGATGCAGATGCAGTTTTGTGAAGGGAAACACCAGGAGATGATGATATGGCTTCACAAAAATAACTTTCCCCCCCTCTGCTGGTGTCGCTGGTGTCAGTGGCAGGAGCAGGATGTGATAATTGGATGGGATCTGATACCCATCAGTCCAGACAAAGCACAAATGGGGAGTGATGATTAGGAGATGCAGTGAGGTGTTGGATGTGCTCACCCCTTCTCAACAGAAAAAAGCTCCACTTCTGCCTTCTTCCCATCCTGTTCCTGATTCCATGGCCTTGCTGCTTACCTTGGATCAGCTCTGGTGCTCATACAGCTCATTATTCCCACAAAGCACCAGAAAGTTCTCTGCTGGGCTGGCAACCAGGACTGGCTCAGTGAAGAGCCCCCAAACCCAGGGCAGTGCCAGGGTGAGGATGACCCTTCCCTGGCCATGAGGAAGGCTCAGCTGCCCCTGCAGCACCAGCCTTAGCCACTCCAGAAGATTTTTGTCAGTGCAGAGGCTGGATCTGGCTCATCTTCAGGCACTGGCTTCTTTTAAACTGATAGTTTAAAGGAAAAGAGTCAATGAATGGTGTTCTCATCACCTTTGCCATAAATTTTTAATGAGTGCTTTCAGGCTGCTGAAACTTTCCTGTCAGAGATTAGTGAGGAAAATCCCACCTATTACAGAACATTCATTTTGGGGAAAAAACACCCTTGATGAGAAACAAAATTCTTATTTCCTCCAGTGATATTATCATTGGTTTTGTTTTTCCTTTTCTTTGTTACTAGCAGTTTCATATTTAACTTCAAGGTTCTCTGAAGGGAGTTGCCCACAGAGCCTCAGTTGAACTTGCTTTCTGTTTCTGCTACCAGCCCCATCTTGAAGTGTTTTCCAGGCTCCAGGACAGCCTCTGGGAGGTGCCTCTGGGAGGTCTCACCTGGCCCCAGGTGAGACTTCAGTCAGACTCAGCTCGAGAGAAATCACCAGCAGCTTCCCTGAACTGGTGGTTTGACCATCCCAGTGGCAATATCCATTTACAGCTCCCACTTCTTTTCACTGTGTTTGAAAGAAAAATTCAGTTCCCCAGGCAGGTTTGCAGTTTGCTGACCTCTTTAAGAGGCAAGGAGGTTCAGGGCAGGGTGAGAAATCCCATCCAAGGCTGTGGCCCAAGCTGCCCTTCAATGAACAGGCTGGGAAAATGGGTCAGTCCCTCACACACCTCCTTCCACCTCAGCTTCCCACCCAGATGTAAAAATTGTGCTGATGTTACTCCCTGGCAGCACCCAGCTGTGTGAAGGACATCTGCCTTCTGTCCCCTGTCCCATCTAACACCTTCAGCAGAGGGTCAGAGTGGCCCTGGGGAAGCACCTCTGGCTTGGCTCTGAATGTCATGGGGCAGATGTGCATTTTTAACATGGGACCTTTGAACTCACTGCCATCAGCTGAAACAGGAGAATGGAGAGTGGAATTGCAATCTTTATTTGAGCAGTGAGGTTGCTATAGAGCTCATCATGTTTGCCACTGCTTCTGTTCTGCTGATTGCTGATAGATATGCAGATTTTACTTAAACTCAGGATAGCAGAAGACAATGAGGTGCTGTCAAATCCAGAGAGAAGGGTTATTAGGATTGCCCAAGACTTGATGGGAGTGAAGATCTAGAGTGCTCAGCTCTGTCCATAGCTTTATTTTCTTTTCTTCCATGTGCCTTCTTAAGAAACATTTACCACCACTGCCCCTCTGTCACATGGAAGAGGTGCTGTTTAGTTTCTATCACTTGAAACTGATAAAGTGTCCCCAAGCAAGGGATGCTGCTGTAGAGAGCCCTTTTTTCATCTGGTTATGGAACAGCAATTTCGTTGTCCTTGCAAGATATTAATAGGGAGGAAGTTAGAAATCTTTTATAAATAAAACCCCATACATAGTCTATTTATTATGCTCATTTCCTATTTCCTTGCTCAGAAATTGTCTCAGGGTCACTTGAGGCTGTAACTGGAGATGCTCAGCAGCTCTCCCCAGGCTGCCATGCCTCCTGCAGACTCACATTTGCCACCTGTGGCCACATTCAGAGTGACTCAAATTCTTCCAGAAAGAGTAACAGGCAGTCCTGAAAACGGTTGTGTGCAGGTATGACAAATCAGATATGTCCTGGATATTTATAGTAGTAATCTGTTTGTTTTGTTGTGCTTGCCTTGCACAGCTACACGGGCATTTATTCTCCAGGGAGCACAATAGCTGGACAGGGACAGCAGAGATTGCTGTGATAATACATTTGCAAATCAGCAGGACAAAGCACTAAAGCCCTTTGAAGCCTCCCCCAAAGAATTCAGCATGTCTGAGTCAGCCAGGGGAAGGGCTGGTGTCTGGGTCTGGGGGAGGGCAGGAGGAGGCAGGAGGAGGTTTTTGGTATGAAGAAAAGCAGATGTGAACAGGGTTTGTCCAAGCTCCCTTTCCAAGCACCGCTTCCTGCCTGCTGAGGAGGCACTTTTTGGTTTTGAAAGAGCTGTGTCAAGCTCAGTATTACAGAACTGAAGCTCCTGAGGTGGATTTTGATGCTGCAGCTGCCAAAGCTCACAGAGGAGTCCCCTTCTCTCCACCAAACCAGTGCCAGCTTTCCTGCCCCACTGAGGCTCCCACTCAAACAGGACCAGCACTGATGCCAGCCCAGATTCAAGTCTGAGTATGGATCAACAATGCTCCACCTCTGCTAAATATGTCCCTGAGGCTGGTCTCTGATTCCAGCATCAAAACCAACACTGCAGGAAGAACAAGAGCAACACCAGAGTTGCAGGAATCAGGTTGATTCTGTCACCTTTGGGAATTTTAACACTGAGTCTGCCACAAGGAAAAAGCTGGGAGAAGCTGGATGCAACCACTCAGCAAGTTGCTTTATATTTTAAGTTTGTGTTAAAAGTGAGTCAGTTTTCTTCAACACTGAATGTTTTTGAAGGTTAGAGGCAGTGATTCACAGAGGCATCATTGCCTTACTCAGAAAAGGACCTGTTGCACATCAAAAATAGGTTTAATAACCTCTTCCCTTTTCTTGCAAGTCTCTCCTTTAATCAGAGAGAGGCAATATTGCCATCCAGCTGACTGCCAGGGTCTCCAGAGTATGGTTCTTAAAATGCAATACAGGAAATTCCCCACATTTAAAAAATGTCCCAGAGGCAAGACTTGAAGGAAAAAACCAATAGCTTCTGCTTCATTTGCACTTTGCAAATGAAAAGAGGGGCCTGAAGGGTAGGCTGCATTCCTTCTTTGTAATCCTGGCTTATTGTGGGTCTGACTTAGTCTGTGTCTGGTCCTTGAGGTCACATAGTGGTTTTAGCTCCAGATTTGCATGTGAACAAAGAGTTCAGTGATGCTCTGAGTTTAGGCATGACTTGCAAGTGGGGAATGTGTCTGCAGGGTGACCCTTCAGCTGCTGGTGCTCACTGGCACCACACCAGATATGAATGTGTGAATTATTTGTTTTCTCATGCCCCTCCTTACATCCAGTCCTGTTGTAGCAGCCTGCACAGGCCCAGAGCTTCTGTCACTGCTCATGATGGAGTGCATGGAGAGAGAAAAAAATTCCCTCTGACCTCATGATTTCTTGGCTAAATCTGGCTAAAGGCTGAATGGCTGCACCCTCCTCAGAGCTGACAGGTCCCCACAGGTCTCAAGAGAAAACATCTTGTGTTCCTTGCCCTTGCTTTTGGGTTTTTCTGAGCTCTGAACCTCTTACTGGAGTTTTTAGGGCTGGAAACTTGCCTTTGGTTTTTTTTTTTTTAAGAAGCAAGCAAGCATTTGTGAATCTGTGCTTGATTTTTCACCTGTTTCTGAGGAGGTGTTTCTGTAAACAGCAAACTGCACCAAACTGATGGAGATGTGAACCAAGGGCAGATCTGCCAGCTCAGAGCTCCTGGGAGCTGTGCTGGGCTCTTTGTCAGATTATTCAGCTTCTCTTCCACGCTGTGTCACTGTCTTCAAGGAGACCATCAGGTGGAAGAAATCCCAGAACCCAATCCCCCCCAGGTGGATTGTGAAGAATTCATGCCTGAAGAGCACTTTGTGGGAATTGACTTTTAACACTGAATTATTGATGCATTGACAAACCTCTGCTTTCTTTTCACAGGGAAGGAATGTCATGAGAAACAGACTGCTTAAAACCCTACTAATCAGATAATCCTTGAACATGGTGCTGCTCCAGACCTGAAGTCCCCATATCTGTATGGATGTAGAGATATATTCTATGAATAAATTCACACTCCTACCTAAACCTGCACACAGACATTTGAATATATCTATATATTGCAGATCTAATTCCTCCTGGTTTGGTGCACTTAGCAAAACTTTGATTTATTGTGCTTTAAATGCTCTGGATGACATTCATCCCAAATGGAATTCTGCTGTAGTTGAGACAAATATGTGTTTTGCCTGTAAGACACCTGGTATTACACTTTCTTAACATGGAGAATGTTCATTTTTCAAGCAAATACTGTTCACTGTTTGGTAAAGGTGCAGCTCTCCAAATTTCTTGTCAGGTTACTTTGCTGTTTCTGAAGCCTGGAGCAGAGGTTTGATGTATGTTTAATGTGTGTTTACACTGACCTGGAGAATTTGCAGTTCTTGTAAAACATCTTGTATTCACCTCTTTCTTTTTCTCAGCTTCATGTTGGTAGAGGGTATAATACCCAACCTGGCGTCCAAAGTTTCTCACCTAATTTCTGCATTTTGGTGGAGTCTCAGCTGTTATGGGAGAGTGCAAAAGTCTTGTAAGGGAAAGAGAAAGTGAGCAGGGTGTAAGAGTTGGGTGATCCTGGGCAAGCTATTTATTTTCTGAGCAGAAATGTTCAGGTGCAGGAACTTTTTGCTGAAGTAAATAGAAAGGCTTTAGGTTGTGTTCAGATTAAGACACTATTTGTTGACCCAGCAGTATCAGTGTGGACAGATCTGTGTAGCTGCAGAAGGGTTTGTGCTTTATCCTGACACAGGCAGCACCAGCAAAAAGGTCAGCCAGTGGTCACATCATGGAGCTGAATGCTTTCACAGACTGAACCTTTGTGCCCCAAGGAGCACAAAGGCTTTTAAAGTATGTGGTATCTACTTTTGAAATCCAGTTTTCAAAAGGAAAAAAAAAATATATATATATATACACACACATATATATACACATACTGACATATAGATATATATAGATATAGATATACATATAGATATATCTATATATATATATCTGAAGCATTTCTTCCTAGTCATGGCAGTTTAGCATTGCTGTGGCTCAGTTCAGTGCTGTGGGTGTGCTGAGTGGAGGGAACACAGCTTGGGCTGTGCTGCTGGCAGCTGAGATAATCTAGTCATGACTTGCTGTGACTTTCTTGTTATGAAATCACTGGTACTGGATAAACACAGGACATCTGCCTTCCATCCCTTCTAACACCTTTTTGACTGTAAACAAATGCTTGGTGCAGCACTGACCTGAACTGGAAATTGTAAATGTTCAGGTGAGTGAAGACACCAGAGAGCTGTGCACTGAGACATCAGGGACAGGAGGGATCCCTGCAGGAATCCCAGAGGCACAAATTGTGCTGGGGACTCACCCAGCTAATGGGATTATTGGGGACAAATGCCCTTCAGGAATACAGTGAGGGGTCTATTGGAACAAGCTCTGCAATGTTAGGGTGCAGCCTTACCCTGCAGCAAAGCCAAGGAATGGCTGTGGGTGCTGCAAAGGGACTGTTCTGTCCCTCAGCTCATCCCACTGCACAACTCACCTGTGCCCTGGGTCAGCCCGAGCAAAACAAGAAATGGAAACAGCTCCATGTAAACAGAGAATCATTTCTTTTGGCAGTTTGCTCCCTGACTGGAGTTTCCCCAAGTGTTTTGTTTTCACAGCCGATGGTTTTTGGTGTGAAATATGTGTGAGTGTCTTTGGGACCTTGCATTGGATGTGAGCCTGCCCTCGTTCCAAGTCACAGCACATGAACTGCAGCAGGAACAGGCTCATTTTATGGCTCACAGCCTGGAAATACTCTTCTCAACATAGAGTGGCTTTCCAAAACTGATCAACAGTATCACTTTTGTTAGGTTAGATGGCCAAATAATCTGAAAAAAAAAGCCAAATACAGACATGCTTTCCTTCCTAGTTAGTAAAAAATGCTTAAAAAAAAAAACCCCACAAACAGGTGAAGAGTTGCCAAGGGTTCCTTGAGTTTTAAGTTTAATGAATATTTGCAGTTTAGAAGTTATTTACTCTGGCTGGATCTGTAGATCAAACAGGAGAAAACCTACCTTGACTTAAAAGTCAAGGAAAAGTACTTGTCTTTATACTTATTTCACAATTCAGCTCTGATGGACTTAAAAACAAAGCTCTGGTAATGTGTATTTGTCTAAACCCATAAAGATAATCTTAGCCCTCAGGGGTTTACAGTCAAACTCGTTTCTTTGCAGCTCCTTGGGTACATTAAAACAAGCTGAGCAGCACCAATGGAAGTACCTGATAGTTCACCTCCACTGTACTTGCAGGGCTGATGTCTTTAAAAAAACCCCAGCTGGGTGTGCATAATTAAATCTGTTGCTGCTGTCAGGTTGGTAGGAATGTCCTTCTGTTTAAAAGCCTTTCACCAACTGCACCTGTAATCACAGAGGAATCTCTCTCAGTGGAGCACCTCAGGCATGCAGGGAATGGAGAGCTGCACCCAGCAGGATGCTGTGTCTGATCCCACTGCTCCCCAGTCAGTGCTGACAAAGCTTTCTCACACCTGTGTGAAGTGGTGATGTGAGAGGGGGATTCTGTGGCTCCCGTCCCTCCTGACATTTTCAATCCATTTCCCAGGCCTGTTTTTCCATCCTACAGTGTAAAATTAATTTTGGTGAAATCTTGAGTGAATTAAACTGAAACACAGTGATCTCCTTGCTCAACTCATATTTGCTGTCTGCCTTACTTATGTGGAGAAGAAGCACTTGGACATGCCAATGATCCTGTCATTTATTTGCCTTGTGCATCGTGCCTTTGGCTACTAGAATTAAACTGGAAAATACAATTAAAAGTATTAGCTGTAGCAGACATACAAAAAATATCATTACATGCTTGTCAATGTTCTCCTTCATATTGTTAATCCCTGCAGATCTTCCTGAGCTATTAAATTTCACATGCAGATTTTATTTTTCTCAGAAGACTACATTAATTGGAATGAGCATTCCTGTTTGTACAAGGAAAGAAAAGGAAGATGTCACCATGCTGGAAAGCCTCACCTGACTTTTCTTGGTGAGTATGGTCTAAACTTGAACTTGAATTGAGCAAATATTATTCAGGCTTCAAAATGTTTGCAGACAGCTGGACAATGTTGTTAGGTAACTTGTTTGGCTTGCTGCACCGTGGAAAATATTTGTGTGTAAACTCAAATTGTTATGTAAACACAAATTTTTACATAAACAAAGTTGGTTTGTGATGAAAAGCAGAGAGAGGCAGCTCAAATGGGATCTGGGCATCTGAATCCTTCCTCCCTACACACCTCAGAGGGAGCATGGGCTCGAGAGCCACACTGGTGATGGCTTGCAAGGAGCAAACCTAAATTCTGAGAGCACAAGTGTCCCTCACTCTTCATCCCCAAATTAAAACACATGATCAAATAAAAGCCAAATTCTTACACAGAAAGTAGCTACAGCAAGTTGGAAAGCACCACTGCTGAGCACAGCACTGAAATCTCTGTAGTTCTTACCCTGTGAAAAAATTTTGGGAAAAAAATGTTCCTGATAAGAAAAGCTAAAATGGTATTAACAGTGCAAATGCAGGTTATTTGTTTTATCAGTGAAATTGAGAATCCATGAATGCCATATACTTGTGCCTCTTAATTCACTTATGGCCTTCTTTATGGTGAGAATATATTATCAGTCATATAAATAGTTCACAAAACACCATAAAGGTATACCTCTTAACCTCTAGTAGAAACACACCACTGCAGGAAGACTCTATTGCAAAGACCTCACAGAAATCCCTGTCATGCTCAGTGTGAACCTTCTCTCTACCTGTGACTGCCACCAAGAAAGTATTTCCAAAGAAAACAAATACCTAAAGTAGCAAGGGCAGGAGAAATAAAAGGGTGAGAAAGACGAATCTGGACAAGTCCAGCTGAGTGGTGACATGTCTGCATCTCCACTCAGGTGATGGAACACAGACAGGCTGGCACCTATGAAAAGTTAAAAACAGACCAGGCTGGGGAAAGGTTACATTTTCCTTACCCAGGCTCTGCATTTCCAGCCCTGCATACTGTGCTGCATGCAAACATGCTAAATACCTAAGACGTTAAATCCCAGCTATTAAAAAAAAGCTGAAATTACAGGCATTTAGTGGAAGAACAGGTTTGTTTTCTTATAAGAATGGTAGCACCAGGAGCAAAATACCTCTGGCTGTGTGCTATTTGCAGCATTTTATCATTTCTTGTTAGTCCTGATAAAGGCTGTAAATGAGTGCATAAACCAGGCAACCTTGCCCAGCTGGACTTGTTTCATTTAATGATTACTGCTCAAGGTAGACCAGAGAGAAAACAGAAATGAAACTCTCTACACCTAGGGCAAACAAAACTTCAGATTCATGGGGCACTTCAAAGCACGTTAAAGTAGTCTTGTCCTCAGTTGTAAGTGGTTTGGTTTTGGCTGGTGAGGTCTGGATATCTCCAACAAGGTTTTGCTGTAGGGCAGAACTGTCCTGATTTGCACAATTTCCAACATTTCCCAACATTTCTCAAGATTTCTGTTCAGTGCTGCTACCTCCTGGCTCCAGGAGGGCAGGGCTGAGTCAGTAAACAGGCAAGGCTTCTTGGCCAGCCTCCTTCCTTATAAGCTATGAGCAGCAGATTGTTTAATATTTGAAGCACTCTCCTGAAACCACACTGGCTCATTTATTTTCAAACATTTCAGGGAAAGGGAAACAAGCTGAGTGGAGGGGTGGAGCAGATAAGCAGCAGTGTTTTTCCCTCCTTGGCTGAGTATTTTATTAATAATGTGGAAAGCACCAGCTCTAAAAGTTTTGACCTTACCTATGTGTGTTGCAGTTAGCCTATTTAGAAAGGTAAGGTAAATTCCAACTTATATCATGTTTGTTTATGCCAGCACTGCTCTGCTGGCAGAGGTTCCTTCACCAGCACATTAGATGAAGCAGCTAGAAATAATGTGGGCAAAGCTTTTCTAATCTGAGTTAGGTGTGTGTATCCCTGTTCAAATCTCACTGACACAGCTTGAGATGCTCACAGACCCCTCTGGCTGGGGCAGCAGCTCCTGCTGCTGGGCTCTTGGGGTTCCCTCTTTGTCAGCTCCTCAGGACAATGTCAGTCTCTCTGTTGGATTCAGCAGACTGTTGTTAAGGTCCTAAAATGACAATTTGCCAGTCATCTGATTTCTTCCTTAATAAATAGCTAAGGTCTCCTCACATATGAGGAGTGTAGTATTTTCAGAGGACTCTCCATGCTGCCAAGCCTGCAGCAGCTGGGTCTTGTAGGAGCATTGTCAAGGATGAAAAGAGCAAACCTGCTCAGTCAGAGCAAGTGCCAGCCCACTGGGTGCTGGTGTGTTTGTGTCCTAAAATCCTTGTCTGAATAAACACTGCTGACACTGTGGTGAACTGGTGCATTCTTGTGCCTTGCACAGGAGATAGAAATCCTGTGGAGTGTGTGCTGAGCCCTGGGCTGGTGAATCCCAGCCTCAGGCTGCTCTCTTGGAGAGCATCAAAGGAGCTCCCCAGGCTGCCAAACCCTCTCTGTCGACTGAATTCAAATCTCTTCCTGCAAGCCTGAACAAGGAAACATCTCCATTGTTTTGCCTCCCAGTTTTTGGAGAGCTGGCTGGTGTCCAGGCCTTGGGGAAGCAGTGACAGAAGGGGTGGAATTCCCCTGCCCAACCTGGAGCAAACAGCCATCCCTGCCCTGCTGGGGCTGCCTCTGCCCATGGGACAGATCCTGCTCCCAGCCTGGTGCAGACACAGAAGTTTAACCCACCAAAGTTTAACCCAAGGGTTCATCTTCAGCCCTTGCTGGCTTGGTTGCTTTTTAAACTTCTCCTCAGCCCAGGCTTGATGCCTTCCTTCCCACCCAGTAAAGATCCCCTGGTTCCTGAGACAGCCCTTTGGGAAAGGATGAAGTATTAACAGGAAAATAACCTGCTTTAACTTGTTATTCATCTGGAAAACAAATGACTTCAGGATTTCTTTATGGGTCCTGGCACAGATTAGCTTTTAATGATTCCTGTGCCCTGATTGATTTGGAAGTGGAAAGATAGTTGGTTCTGCTCCCAGCTCCAGCTTTGGGAACTGAGTCTGGGTCAAGGGGAGTTGCTGGGATGTTTCCAGGAACAGTGTGGTGAGTGCTGTCAGCTGGGACAAAGAGGTGCAGAGTTAACCCTGCTGCCCTTAACTGACTGCAGCTTAGCAAACAAGCCTTTTGAGGAAGTTTTAGGAGTAAGAGCACCCAGCTGTGTTGGCTTTTCTGCATTAATATACAAACAGCAAATGGCTTTTTACAGCTCAGGAGATACTGGTCTGAGCAGGCACAGGACAGGTGATGTGATAAAAATAAATGCTACTCAAGCTGAAGTTGCATTTCAAAGTAACACTAAAGAGTAAGTTAGAATTGGGATTTGCATTTTGGAGTGAAGGCCCAAAGAGATTGCATGAGTGACTGATGAAGTAAAGTGACAGCCTCAAGGTGACAGCTCAACACTTGTTTAGATCTTGCTTAAACTCAGAAACTCCCGGGGAAATTCAGGTGAGAAGATCACCAGCCCAAAGGCCAAGATGATGACACTTATGAAAATAAAAGGCCTGAGCCTAAATTCATGCCAATATCATCATTTTAGCCTGGCTAAAGGACCTTTATAAATCTAAAGCCAGCCTATAATCCTTAATGAAGTGGTCCTGGGTTTGGCAATTTATATGTGTTTGTATATATACATATGCACAGGTATAATTTATAGCAAGTAGTTTCTGAGAGTGTGCTTAAAGATATACATTGGCTCAGGCTGAAAGCTTCTGTTTCACCAGCTTCACCATGTCATTCATGGTGAGAAATGTAGTTCCATAGGACTTTCTCACATTTGTACCCCTGTCTTTGATTTTTCATAATTCTATTGTGGAGTTGGCCAACACCCAGGTAAATTTGTGTCTGTGTCCAAAGAAACTCCTTCCATTCCAGATGTCCTGTCTGTAGGCCACCACTCTGGGGTTGAACATGAAATACAAATGATGCAAATGATCTCTGATCAATCCCCTGGTATTTCAGCAGATCACACAGGACCTGAACTAAGCAGTTGGTTCTTTGTGCTCAAATCCAGGCTTAACTGTGCCTCTGGGGCATTGCTGTGGCTGTGAAATAACAAGTGGTGTCTTCCCTCCCTTGGCTGTCCACATAGACCACCAAAACCAGGATTTGCAATGGTATAGTATTTGGAAAGGCTGGGAAGTTCTGCTGCACTTGTGCAGGGGAACTGGTGATGAAAAATAGGAATGCAAAAGGAAATTGGGAGATTTGGTGGGTTTTTTTGCTGGGGTTTTTGGAGCTCCAGTGCTGGGTACAGACCCTGACCCTTCATGCTGAACCTCTCCAGCAGCACAGGGAGATGAGGAGGCACATCTGACTCCTGCCTTTGCATGCTCCTCAGCACAGGATGTTTTGGGGAGGGAAAAAACCCTTATGAATAGATGCAGTCACAGTAAATGTGCAGTGCTGCTGTGCTGAGCTATTGTGGCTTTGCAGTGCTCCAGAACCCACAGCACACTTGTGGGAGGATGCAATGGCTGCTGTGCATGTGGCTGGGTGTGAGAAACACCAAAGGTAACTCATCTGACAGCCAAAATAACTCAAACCCCAGCTGCTGGTTGTGCCATGGAACCCTGGCTCCCACAGGTCTCAGAGCAGAGTATCAGGGCTGCTTTGCCAGTGGGGTTCTTGGAAAGGTCATCTCCTCCCAGCACCAGAAGCAGGCTGTATAAGGGCTGTAAAAATTGCCTTTTCCTTACCATGAGTTGTCTTATGCACCATTAAAAGAGCAGAGATGCCACAGCACAAGAGCAGAAATAGCCCCACTTCTTCAGGTATTACCCTGCACCATTTCCAGGGGCACTCACAGCTCTCTGCAGGTTTTTGGAGATGCTGCTTATGCCTCCATGCAGCCCTGACTGACACAGACAGATGTCTGTGCAGGCAATGGAGACAGCCCTGGAAACACAGCTCTCCATGAGCTTGCCCCAGCCCTGGGCACAGAGAAGCAGATTTCCCCTGGGTGCTCTCCATCGCCCTTCTGGCTCTGCAGCTGCACCAAATCCAGGTCACTGCACACACCCCAGCCGGGTCCAGGGTCTGAACTAAGGGCCAGGTCATCTGGAAAACACCCTCACAGCCTGCCAAGGCTGAGTGGTTCATGCTGAGGAACCACAGAAAGTTTGGGTTGGAAGGGACCATAAAGCTCCTCTCATTCCACCCCCTGCATTGGCAGGGACACCTTCTACTGGATCAGGTTTCTCAAAGCCACATCCAACCTGGCCTTGGACACTTCCAGGGATGGGGTATCCCTGGGATGGAATGGTGCTTGTTTGGGGTTTGGGTTTTTGGGTTTTTTTTTCCCCCAAGAACTCTGAGTAATTCCCCATTGGCGCGACTTTCCCGCCTTGTCTGTGCATGAATTCATGAGTCACAGCTGGGCTGCCCAAATACTGCAATTCCCACAATCACACTTCCTGTTTGACAGTGTGGTTTTAGAAATTGCTGCAGCAGACTTTGCTTTGAACACTCCCTCTGCTGGCTGTACTGCAAATGATTGTCTTTTAACTAAAAACCTCAGACTGGAATTGGATTGTTGTGAAATTACTAGGTGAACAGTAATTCCTAGGTTAAAAGTAATTCCCTTTATTCCTTCACCACACCCTGAATCCCACCTCTCAGTGGCCCTGAGTATACTGCACTGTCTTGGCACTGGCACTGTGTTTGTGGGAGTGGGACTTTCCTATAATACCAATTATTATTGCTGATTTAGGTCTCTTGATACAAAATTTATTCTCTCCTTTAACAAATTTTCCTCACCTATACCCCTAGACTGTCTTATGATGGGAGGTGCTGGGGGGTTTGAGATTCTGCTTCAGAAATGAATAATTGTTGCAATGGAAGTATTTAGTGTTCACTACATTTTATAAAATCAGAGAAGTTATTTAAAATATTGTTTCTGTAAAAACAGCTTTAAAGGAGCCATTGCAGGGTTTCTTTTTGATCGATAAGTGAGAGAGCAGGGGCAGAAAATGGGTTACAGGTCAGAAAAAAAGAAGGTGAATGGAAGGCAAATAAATAATAGGAATGAAAAGGAACCTGGACTTTTGCTGGCTAAACCAAATTTCAAACATACATATAACCTACAGACATATAAAAATGTGTTTATACATCAGAATGGAGAATGTTGTTCTTAAGGAAGAACAACAGCACCACTGCAGATCTGTCCACTCTTCAGCACCAGCACATGTGGTCACCATTAGCCACTGGGCAGGAATGAAGTACAAGGAGGTGACCCTCACAGCCCACGGACACACAGCAGTCTCCTGCCTTGAAAACAAACAATCAGATTGGAAATGCTCAGAAATACAAAACCAGTGGTCCTGGGAAAAACAAAATAAATCACAGGTATAATTTACTTTATTTATTTGTTCTTCATTTTGATAGCACATCCCAAAGTACACTTGGTAATGAGATCTTACACATCTTTTCCCTGCTCTGGGACAAAAAACAAAAACCAGTCATACATAAGGTATTGAATGCATTCACATCAAGTATGTTGTATGTTGGGCTTTTGAACATCATAAATATGAGAACATTAAACCAGCTAATTTTAGATTTATTTTTTAAACAATATCATTGTTACAGATCATAGCAGCTTAAAAGGTTTAACTCAAGTTTACCTGCTTCCAATATTTTTATTTTTAAAAGTTTCTAGTAAAGAGATAGAGTAAGAGATTAAAAAATATCAAGGTCCAAATACTACAAAACAATCTTTTAAAGATGAAGTATTTCTATTTAGTTTGTAGGGCTTAAAACTCACAATGGCCTTTCTGCTTTGACTGGGAATGCAGTTCTGGAATTACTTGGATGAATGTTAGGAAATTCAACTTATTTGTAATTTTTATGCATCATGAAACCTCTTGAAAGAGATCTGGGCTTCCAGAAATGTTGAACACCCATTCTTTAAGAGATCCTCAGCTAGGGAGACAAAATCTCCATCTATTCCTGCAAATATCAGCCAAAATACTGGGGACACACTAATATAGTTCTTAGGTCTATGAAAGCAGGATAAGAATAACTATAGGTTCTGTTATGCAAGTTGATTTTGCCTTTTTTTTTTTTTTTTTTTTTAAGCTGTCATCTGAATGCTTTGAGAGCCATCAGGAACACAATATTTTTGCAATAGAGGGGTAAAGTCTAATTGTAGAAGGGGAAGAAAAGCTACCTGCAAAATCATGGTAAGAAAACAAACTTACTGAACATCTCCTCTGAAAAGACTCTGCCATGCACAGGTGAAATACTGCTACAAACACTTGCTCTGATCCTACAATGTGCCAAGTGCCCTAAACTGCTTTGTGAAATAACCAAGGGATGAAGGTGCAAGATGTGCCTGAGGAAATACTTGGAGATGCAGGAAAACACAGGAACAAATCCAGGTGTTGTGAAAAGGATTAATTTTAATCCCTTGCTATCAGGCATCTGCTTTCTGTAACCCTGAGCAGCTCCTGGGAGCTTGGAGCAACACAGCTGGAAACAACCCTAAACTTCCAGTTTGGGGCATGGGGACTGTGCAAATGAGGACAAAGCACAGCAGGAGGAAAGTTGGGCTGGGACTAACACTCATTTCAAGGATTATGCTGAATTTGATCCATGTCTTGCGTTGCTGTGCACTAAAGGTCTTTCAGAGCTGCAACTCAGACCTCTTTTTCCCTGTGCTGTAGGATCCCTCAGGTATCTCTGCAGCTCTCAGGCATTAAGCCACATGGCTGCAAGATGGAAGCAGTCCAGATGCTTTGACAGAAGTAGTTAATACTGCACATCACACCCACGTGGTGCTGGGATCTCGGCTATTGCACCAGGCTGCTGACGGCTCCGTAAACACTTTCACTCCAGTTATAAACTTATTCCCATTTCCTGTGCCAAGACTTTAATGTGCTTCAGTGCATGAAGGAAATTTACAACCAACTCCATGAATATATATATATATACATATATATATATATTCCAGCTCTCCCTTTCAGTTAAAAAAAAACCAGCAGCAATTATGTTTTAGGTTCGTAACATATTTATAACTTAGCTATAAACAAATGCTGAGCTAAAGCTTTGCTGAAAACTCTCAGAAAACTTAGTTATTGTAAGATTTACAGGAATATTAACCATTTTCTTCCAGTACTACAGTTACACTATGACATATAATCATAGTATATCTACCTATTATGCTAATGACAGTGAGTAGATATAAATTATATCTTTTCTGACATGGGTTTACTCTTTAAGTGGGAAATTCTGGAAGAAACCTGCTATTATAACTAACTATAGTGATTTTTTTTTTTTTTTTTTACTATTTTAGTCATAGTTTAAAGTCAGGTACATGTAGCTGTCTCCATATAAAGGGAAAGGATCCTGAGGCAGATTAGTAACTTGAATGGACATAACTTTGGTTTTTGTCTGTTTAGAGCATACAATCTATGAAGTTGTGTTTATGGAGAAAAGGAGGAAGAGGTTTAAATCCAGATAAAAAGTTTGAATTCCTCTGCAGTGTTAATTGGATTTCTTGATCAAAATTTACTCTGATTCAGATTGTCACTTGGTTGCTCTAATTCCAGCAAGTCTTTGTAAATGCTAATGGAAGGAGAATCTGGGCCACTGTTGAAAAAGCTTTGCCTTGTGATCTCTGTGTGAACTATGCTGGGAATGAGTTTTGGCCTGCATGACTGAGCTGACATCCAGGCCTTGTCTCATTAATGGTTTTTCTTAATACACACAACCACGTTAACAACCTGGTGTTTTCAGGAAGCAGTGATTCAGCAAAGCCATTCTCCTATTTAATTTAAATCCCAGTGAAAAGGGGCTGCTCTGTATATATTTGAAATGTCAGAAGGCAGTTTCATCTAC
This sequence comes from Muscicapa striata striata, assembly GCA_030060385.1. Classification (NCBI taxonomy): domain Eukaryota; kingdom Metazoa; phylum Chordata; class Aves; order Passeriformes; family Muscicapidae; genus Muscicapa; species Muscicapa striata. The sequence goes on from JAREIS010000115.1 coordinate 1,887,477, forward strand.
CAGTACCTGATGGGGTGTTTTAAAGAACTTTTCAGAATCCTGCTGTAAGGAATGCTTTAATGAAATTGCCTTTGTCATGATCTCCAGGGGCTAAGAAACCTCACCTTATGGTTCCTGACAGGAACCAGGACAGAGGGGAGCAAACTGTTCAGCAGGACCTGAGCCCAGCAGCAACCCTGATGTGGAGACAGGCTGCTCCAAGGCAGCTCTTCTTGGAGAAGGATGGAAAGTCAAGAGCCATGGGAGCTGCTGAGTGCCTGCAGTCATGTTCACATCCATGTGCTTCACCCACGCCTCAGAGCTCAGCTTCACAGCTCCTTCATGAGGTAGGAAAGCACTCCCTCCCTTCCAGAAGTGGGGTATAAGGAGATGATGTTCTGCTGGGGACCCACAGGAAGTCTGTGTTAAAGCTGAGGAGGAATTTGATCTCCCACTCTCTCCTCTGTGCCTATTTTTGACACCACCTTCATTTCTGCAAGCTGTGAGCAGCCGTCACAAAGTGGCTTCACTCCCCTCTCCTGCCTGTCTGAACTTTAGACTGGCTCAAACTGCACAGATTGGCTGCCCAGTAGCGAGATCACCTTACCTAGAGCAGGCTACAAGACAGACAAAGCTCAGCTGCAAAGCTCAGAATTACATCTTCTGTATAGACTGGAGCCCACTTCTCTTTGCTTTCCTCCTTTCATGAAGCAGGAAATACAATAAAAACTACAAACACAAAATAAAAGTCAATGAACAAAAACTTCCACTATTAATTACAAACATTAGTGCAAACCACACAGCAGACTATTTGTAGTAAGGTCAATAGTTTTTTAAGGAGGTTGTACAACTGAGGCTTTAGAACAGGTAAGTCACATTCTTTAGCCAAGTAAGTAGTCAGCTTTGAAAGTCACTAACACAGGAAACCTGGATTCTGCTGCTACCCATAATATTTTATCTTACCTATTTGTGTGTATGCTATCATACTTTTTATTGAAAATATACTTAGTCCTGTACGTTTTAAAAATATATTTAATAAAAGGCAGTAAAGACCAAATTCCAAAGCTGAATTACAGGTTTGGCTAAGAGACTCATCTAGCATAATTTTAACTGTCCAGAAGAGCTTTAGTGAAAAATATTTTTAAAAATTTAAATGAGCCATTTGTCTATGGCAAAAAGCCAAGACCTAAATCCGTGCTTGTCATTCAAATGCATGGCCCTGCTGTCCAAGGTGAGTGTTCTCACTGTGACATCAGATGCTCAGCACTGCTGTAAACTAGCTCATGTTTTTTATGTATTCAGAAGTAGATGTATGTGTTAGGATTTATCTCACATCACTTGAAAGCCAGGGCCTTTTTGTACCTAATTAAGAGTCAAAGCTTGAAGGCTGCAGCCAGGTAAGAATCCTGTAGGAATCCTGATCTCCCTGCTCAACACGTGTTTATGTTTGGCAATAATCATCTGAGAGAAAGTGGAAAAAAGATTGGTTTGAAAAAAAAAAACAACAAACTTCTCAAAATGCTTTATCGGGCAAGGGCAATGGAGCTAGAAAATGCTGCAGTCAGTGGTCTGTACCCCCAGCAGTCAGAATTCAGCAAAGTGCACTTTTTGATTGATTGCTCTTCCGCCGGAGCCACACACCCACCGTGCATCCAGCGCGGGCCCTCCCCTTCAGAGATTCTCATCCAACCACTTGATGTAGCTGTTCCTGGTCTGCACGCCGGCCGAGAAATCCGTGGGCCACACGGTGAAGATCATGCAGCCGTGGAAGCAGTCGTGGAAGTGGTCGAGGGTGACGGGCACGCCGGCGCGCTCCAGGCGCGCGGCGTACATGGCGCCGTCGTCGCGCAGCACGTCGTTTCGCACGTCAGCACGTAGGTGCGCGGCTGCAGCGCCAGCGTGGCGTCGTCCGCCAGCAGCGGCACCGCCCGCACGTCCAGCAGCGCCGGCAGCCGCTCCACGATGGCCGCGCTGCCCGTGGCCTGCACCACGGGCTGGTAGCTCTTCTTGAAGGAGGGCGGCAGCAGCGCCGTCCAGTTGAGGCGCGCGCGGAAGGACAGCGCGCGCCCCACGTTGAGCGCCGTGTGGTTGTTGACCAGCAGCTCGTGCGCCAGCTCGTAGTTGCCGTTGATGTAGTCGATCCAGTAGTTGACCATGACGTAGCGGGGGAGCACGGGCATGTTCATGTTCTGCTGGTAGGAGGGCGTGTTGAAGTCGAACGCCTGCAGGACGGGGTAGATCAAGGCCTGCAGTTTGGGTCTGACGGGCAGATCCTCGTCTTTGCTGAGCTGTGCGGAAAAACACACGGAATGAAGGTTATAAAGGAGATAAACGTGTATCGATGTGGAACTTCAGAAAAGAGAACATTCATTCGGCAGTTTTAGAGTGAATTCTACTCTTATACAGTGTAAGAGCCTAAAATGAAGGATGCAGAACTCCAGGTGGGCTCTTAAAAATGCTGTTTATTGTATCCAAATGATGCAGCAATTCACAGGTCCTGGGTGACAAGAGCACAGCCCACAGCCTTTTCAGCCACAGCTGTGGGTTCTTCTGAAAGCTTCCTCTAGTTCTGGTTACAATGCATTACATACTTTTCATTACAGAGCATCTTAAAATGTGAGAACCAATCAATACCTTTACCATTTCCTATAGCCTATCATAACTACCAACATTACTATATTCATGTTACTATTTTCCAATCACAAAAGGTTAGTATGTTACAGTTTAAGCTAGAAGTTGTTCTTCAGTTTTCTTGCAGGGGAAAATTCTGAGATCTTTTCTCTACTTGTAACATGGTATTTTTGTTTGTCTGTGAAAATCTTTTTGCTTGGTAAAAACACCTTTTGTTTGAGGTGGACTTTTCTTTGCTCTAAGTCACAAAAGCCCCTTCCAACTCACTTGCTCTTTGTCTTCTTAGTTACCCCATAAAACTCGCTCAGCAATTCTTTTCTTCTACATCAAAACTTGCTATCATTTCTATACCTTCTTCAGCTTCTACATTCAAAGATCTTTCTGTTATACATACATATCTGTGAGACCTTCCTGTCAACTCCTTATCCTTCCCAGCATCACAGGTAACAGGTAACATGGCTGCTTTGTCTGAAGGATCAGCAGCCTGACCTTTTTCTGCTCTCATAAGGTGGCTGTTCAGGCAGACCCAGCATCCTGTTCCCAACAGAAACCAGTGACATAAGTTTATTGAAGGGAGTAGGAAGAAAAACGTGTAAAGTGGCATTTCTCTAACACAGTGCCCAGTTGAGCAAGTGGCAACAGAAGGGATTTCCTGAATCAAAGGAGCTATTCTTGCTTTTAAGAGCTTTTCATGGATTTTTCCTCCATGAATTGATATAATTGGGTTTTTTTCAGCCAATGCAGATTGCTGCCATCCACAATTCTTCTAGCAAGGAATCACCTGGTGCAGAAGCACCTCCCTGTATCTGACTCAACCTGCATCTGACTTGAGTCTATCAATTACACATCTGGTGCCCCCTGACTGCCTTACTGGAAAAGTCAGCAAACTCTTTGTTTCATCTTCTACACAAGATACCCAGTGGCCTATCATGTCTCATCTTGTTTAAAAAGAATTGTGCATCAGGAAATCAAATTAGGAATGCTCTTCCCAAAACACAGTACTATCATGTTTATCAGTCCTCAGTATTGAAGCTTTTATTGTAATTGTCTCTTATTAATTTTTCTACCCTAATTCAATATTGCAAGGTTGTCATGCTAATTAGTTGCCTGGACATGGTATCTGCTTTCTTATCACTAATGGTTATGGAAATAGGAATAAGTTAGTAATAATAATATTTCATTCAACCGTGAAAAATAGTACTTGCCTCGGGTTTCCTTTAAACTCTTTACTAGATCAAATTCAGATTACATTTAAACTGCAGATACACAAAAGAAATTTCCTTAAAATTGCAAAATGCTACAGGAGGACAATTTAACAGAATTATTAAGCTTCATTTACTGTATATTTTGTCCTCCATTTGTATTTGAAAGAAATAAAAGCACATTTCCAGACAATTATCTAAAAATAGGCAACCATGTTAAGAAATTATGCCTACATGGAACAATAAGAAGTTCAACAGCAAAATAGGTAAAAATATTCATTTAGCTACTTGCTCTTAAACTCTGGTCCATAACAACTTGTGACAACACATCACAACCTATGTGATTCATATACTGACTCAATCACTTTACACAAGAAAAATGAGCAGATTCTGGCTTTCTACCATTCTGTTTTTAGGGGTGGCACATCACCTTGTGATGGTGCAGCACAAAGAACCTGCCAGCTGTAGTGCAATACAGAACACTCAGTGGGTGTTACCTGCTGGCACACAGCAGCTGCCAAATTCCCTCCTGCACTGTCCCCAGAGATTGCAATTCGACTGGGGTCCACTGAATACTCAGCTAAGACATCAGGCTGCAGGAAATGCTTTGTTGCACGAAGAGCATCGTGGTACTGCTCAGGGAAGCACACCTCAGGCACCAGCCTGTACCTGGAAAAGAAAATGAGAAACAATTCTTTCCTCTTTACCCAATACTTTACTGTATTGGTGTTACTGTACCTCTCCTTTAGGATTTACAGGTGATATCAGATAACTCTTACTGGAAATAAGTATTTAATTAGGATAAATAGTACAGAAAAAGAAGGAGGTGTGTAATACCTACGTAAGACTTAATCTTATAATTAATGCTCTCATTTGGAAAAATTAAAATGAACCTACTGGACATTAATAAGACCAAGATAGTATAAAATTGTGCAGCACTTTCCTAGGATTTCCCAATGGAGGATTTCATCATGCAGTATAAAAATCAATAGTTAAAACACCCTTGGAAAGGGAGTCATTACACTCTGCCTGGTTTTGATCCAAATTCCCACCTTAGCAAGTACAAGGGTGAGTAAATCAGACACGCCCAACACACTCCCATTTAGCTCACCCAAACACCTAAGCACTTCTGCTTCCCAAATTTTTACTGATTTATTTACTGAATAAACCTTGCTATCCCTCTGTGCCATGAAATGAACAATAAGAAATTAAATAATGCCAATTTTTTCCAATGCAACAGATACAATAATTCCTTTCCTTTATCAGAGAGAGGAGCAGAAATGCACCCATTGGGCAGGTGGGGGATGGAGGCACAGAGAGAGCAAACAGTCTGCTAGGAAAAGCCAGCAGCTGAATCCCAGACATGAGGCTTTCTCAGCTTCTAGGTAACAGTGCAGGAGAAATCTGTTTGCATTTACTGAATAATCTGACATCCAGGAGTTGTTTACTGGGCCTCATGGTACAAAGCAAAGTTTTTAGTTTTTCAAACTACAGATTTTACACTTTCTTAGTAGAGCCTAGTGAACCAAAATTCAGTTCTCTGACTCAAAACATCTTTAAAGTTTAAGCTAAAGAAGTTGCAGATGCAGAAAAAATTTTAAACTTAAGATTAAAACTTTCAAACTCCAATTGTGACCTGCTGTCAGAAAGCAATCTGTATTTTGTATATACAGGAATCTGAGAGTGTCCTTTGGGAGTTCCTTGCAAAACTGCCTAACAGCAAACTGTGTATGGATTGTGAAAGTGAGATGTGCAATTAGACCAACGAGGCATCTAATTAGACTTGACTAATTGAACACCTTGATTGAAGGACATAATGATTAAGGAGAAGAGGTAATAGTAACTCAGAGCAATAGGCACAGTGATCTCAGCATAAATTAGAAAAGGAATAATAAGGAACTTTTCAATATTGCGACTGCTGCTTGTCTGGAACAACCAACAGCTGCTTTTGAAATTTTCCTTGTTTCTAATAATAAAAAACCAAAACAGTTAAAAAAAAAAAAACACAAAAACACCAAACCCCCCAACCCTTTAAAGTATACTATAATAGGCATTAAATGAGTAACAAAACTCCATATAATTAAGTTGCAATTAGATCCCAAGGCTTGGTATGTAATGAACTGCAGGTGGGAAAATTGAGTAATTTTATCAAGTGGTTTGGTTTGCAAAAGAAAACACTGAAATTGACAATAAAGATGGGAACAGTACCAATCAAGCTGGAGTCGTCTAGGTAATGTATTTAGCTAATCAAGAGGTTTGTTTGCTTTGGAATTATTCAACATGTTAAAAAAGCAGCCCTGCTTCTCTGTTGTCTGGCAGTTTTCTATTCTTGAGGGAAGCACAGGGCTTAAAAGAGGACTGGAACAGTGGGAGATTGCAAGAGCAGCAGGAAACTGCCAGACCCCACAGTGTATTCTAAAATAATCAGAAACCCAAATGAATTTCTGATACCATTCCAATTTGTTGTAATTTTAAAAGGATAAAGGTATCAGACTGGTATAGAAAATTACTGTCCAAGTTAAAGTCTTATAAAGAAGGCACTAGCAAAGGAGAAGCTGAAAAAGTTATGTTACATATTTCTAATACCTTAAAACTACTTGAACAGTTTTAGATTACTCACTCAACAGAGACAACAACAGCATTCAGAGATTCAGCCATGATTCTGCAGAGATTGTTGTAAAGGCTTGTTCCTGGAAGGGAAGGACATGGTGATAGGGACATGTGAGTCAATACTCAAAGCTGCTCCTAAGCCTTCTCAGAAAACATACAGCCATCACACAGATACCTATCAGCCTGCAACTGATCAAGTACCAAATCCATACTACAGCAGAAGGAAGGCAATTCATGCCTTCAGAATCCTGCAGTCTAATGCCTCCTTCCTCCTCTGTTTCTTGGTGACTTCAGACACATCATTTCATCCACCTATCCCAATTTTCTCAGTTGGCCAAAATCTAAGGTACCCAGTGGTTTGGGGGCATTAACATCCAGAGAGAGTTACTGCTGTATGAGTCACTGCCTGTGGTTCATTTTATTATAGCATGCATCGCTTTGATTCAAATGAGTTGCCCTATTAATGTCAGCTGAGCTACTCATTTAAGGGAGGATTAATCACAGCTATCCTATTTATCAGAGGACTGATTATCTTTAATTTTGTTCCTTTCCAGTTACTCAATTGTTAGCTCCCAGTACTACAAAAAATACTAGGACACTAAAGTTTTCTAAAGTATCCAGTCTTAGAAGTTAATATGTAGGTGTAGCAATTATGTCATTAACTTCTGCATCTTGGACAGGGCACATCTGGCAAAGCCAAGCTATAATCATCCTGACAAAGTGCAGCAATTTAATATAAACTTTTGCACAAGAGTCATATGCAAACTATTACAGAACAAATGATGCAGGCAGGAAGTTAACAAATACCCTTCAGGCAGGTCTAAGAAAACCCATCTCAAAGCACAATTCCTGTAGGAAGAGCAGTAAAATATTTAACTGCTACAGGACAATGAGACTGGAATTTCCAAAGGTATGTGAAGGCCACATTTTGAAGTTATTTAGGAACCTAAATCTCACTCAAATCATGGTCTGAATGACTTGTACATCCAGAGTCCAAATGCTATCAGTGTAGTCCATGTTTTGTACAATTTTGTAAAAATCCACAGATATTCCTTTTCTGTAGAGGAAGCTGCAGGGCTGTATGGACTTCAGGATGTCATGGGAACAATGTGGAGGGAAAAGAGAGAAGGCTCTTCCCAGATCTGGATCTCAGAGCAGCCACAGAAGCCACAAGCTCTTTCTCTCCCAAGGCTGTTTTCCTCCTGCCCAATGTGGAAGGAATCAGTGGTTACCTTATCACTGCCTACAGCTGTACCTCACTCCCTCTGATCATGTTTGTGGTTTCCAAGTTAATTGAGCAAACAGCATTAAATTTCATGGTAATTATGCTAATGGTGGTGGTTGTCCCTACTGAGCAAGCAAAGAGGAACCAACCTTGACCTGTTTCCCTCACACTCCTCCTGTCTGTGCTCAGCAGTGTGTATTCCCAGGTAGGTGTTATTTAAGAACCAAACATTAGCAAGGCTAGTGCATGCAGTGTAGATCAGCTCAGCCTTCTGTTAATTACCCTCTGAAAATGGAGCAAACTCACATAATTTCCTTATATGTAGTCACTGGAATCTGATCACCAAGGACTGACTTTTGCACACTACCTCAGAAAGTGGGGGACTGGCCCAAGCAGCCCACCTAGGCATTACAAAAAATGAATCAAAAAGATAATTTTCCTCTCAGGATGTATCAACATTAACCTTTTGGTCCTTTACAGCTCACATGCAGATAAGATATGCACTTCTGTTGTGTGTTCATGATATTTTTCTCTCTCTCTCATTAGACTTGATCCACCAGAGAGGAGACAATCACTGCAGAATTCAGGTACATCTTAGCAAAACTGCCATTCCTGGCAGGAAAATGAGCTTTTGGCTTTTCCTGCTAGGAGAAAAGCAGACTGGAATCCTATTTAATTACTGGCAGACACCTACTTGCACTAGCCAAGGCCCAGCCCCCTCCGTGGATGTAAACAACGCTGCGCTTGAGGCTTTCATCTCCCCTGGCAGGAGGCTCAAACACTCTCACTTCCACGCCATCAAAAACTGCATCTGTGATTTTAATGTCTTCAGAGGAGACACTCTTCAGCTTGTCAAAGGTGCAAATCAAATAATTCAGAACTATCAAGTGATGGCTGAGTCTCAGATAGTGAATCAGGTGACACTAGAGGGGGAAAAAGAAGAAGAAAAGAAATTTCTGTTACTTCAGAGCATATCATATATGACCACATTGATGAGTAATAACTGCCTTCAAAGGGCAGGTCCTACCTGATTCTTACAATAGTCACTGGAAAATGAAATTTTATCAAGAACCTCTAGTATTTTTAAAGCTGCATTAAAACAAACTGCTGCCTATAAAAGATCTCCTGTGGAAAAATAAAATTAAACCATGAGCACTTAGTGGATCACAACTGTGAACAAGCACTTGGATCTTCTGAAAGATGCCTTGGAAGGGGACAAACTTAATGTTCCACTAGGGGACCTAAGAAGCTTCTCAGAGTGGTGCCAGCAGAGGGCAATACTACACAGGCGATGTTTTTTGGTGGAAAAGTATCAAAAATGCAGATTATTTCTCTTGTTCCACTGCAAAGCCCAAGTCTTTCTACTTCCAAATTAAGAAAAGTTCCCAAGGACTGCAAAGAAATTTGGAAACAGGAATAATCTTAAAGGAATGTAAAATGGTGGTTTTTGGCTTGTCCTGTGTTTACCTGCTGAATTGGGAAGGATCTGAAACACTAGTCAAGAACAACAGTAAGTTAAGGACACTTTTTTTCCAACCCCAGAGACTCAAGTGTGTTACTTTTTATGTGAATTAAAACACTATGAAACTGAAGAAAGATCTGATCCTTCTGTCTCCTTATGGTAGGAAGAGACAGATTTTACCCCCTTTAGCTATCCAGGACTTTTATTTTCATGTTTATTTTTAACATTTTGCCCTGACTTGATTAAAAACCTGTTTCTCTTAGCAAACACTGCTGGGATTCAAGGCACTGATCCACATGAAATGGTCATGACCTGCTCCCCACACATGACCTGCTCACTATTTGTAGTGCATACCTGTTCCAATGCCCTGGATGGTGCACCAGGACTGGCAAAAGGGCAGCCAAAGGACCACAGTGTCCAGACTGACCTTTTAAAAGAAAAAGTAGTGGAGGTCTTTCACCTTTAAGCTCAGAAACTGGATAACCAGCAAAGCCTTTTGTATAACCTTCTCAGTCAAGGCAATGGAGTTGGGAGGTAAAATTAACAGATATCTGTGGGAACACTACCAATAGGAAAACTGTCAGCTGGGACCTTTTATTTTATGTCCAGGTACCAAATACTTAGAACAAGAGGTGTCCTGTTGTATAGGGCTTTTCTACACATGCCCACTTTGCAGAGTGAATTCTGCCAGTCCCACTAGTGCAGTGCAACCTGCTACAAGGAATTCAAGATGCTGCCATGGAGCCAGCAGGGTCACCCAGGCACTGGTGTAACCACACTCTCCTGCTGAAGAACAGATAGTTGCCAGTTTAATCTGTACAAAATCTGCACACACCCCCTTCCAGATTAAAAGCAAGCTTTGAAGCACTCAGCATCCCCTCTTCCCAAGAAGATCCTATGGCCACAATCTCTAACGTAGTTTTTTTTCTCTGTCCTAATTAGTTTCAATTAAAAAAATTTGAAATATTTGCTTTCATCCAGGTTCTGTACAGAAAAGGCCCTGCACAGCTTCCACTGCAGACTGCTGTAGAAAAAAGAGACAAGTTTGATATTTAAAAAAAACCCCAAATTTACACCAAATACAATGAGCTGTTACGTGACCTGGGAGAGGAATCCACTTCCAAAACAAGAATTAAAAAAACCCAAAAATTTCTTTTCTTGCTTTAACTTGTGGTAACATCATCCTGCTGAGATGGTTTGGTAGGAATTCAAATTTTAAAATGTTTGCTGCTTTTTGGATAGGATATAATTTCTTCATATTGCAAGTCTTTTCTCTGGGAGAAGAAACACAAAATATCCACCCATCAGGAAGAAATGCTGATTTCACAAGGATCTCTGAGTTTCAGCCTGTTTTTTTCCCACCATTACTTAAAATTCCCACAGGAAACCCCAGCACTAGTTTGAACTCTGAAGAGCAATACATCTATTAATAATTTGGCACACAAACTGGTGGGCTGCCACCAATGTAACCACATAAAGGTCTGATCCTCTCTGTGCCCTATGGAAGTTCCCAGGGGAGGTAACCACTGCAAAGCAGTTTTAGAAATACTGCTAAAGTAAGTGTTCTTGTAGATTTTATTTAGCCTGACTGTGCTGCAATAGACATCTCATTTTTGTTTTCTCCCAGTTTAGTTTGCATTCTTTGTAGACAAGATTACCACATGTTCCCTGAAATCAGGGATGTTTTGCATCCAAGGCTAGTTAGGGGTGTTTACCAAGAAGTGTTTTGCCCTGCTCTTCAAACCACAGAGCACCCTGACAATCTGCATGTGCTCTTTCATACCTGTTTCTCCTAGAATAGGCCACTCTTTCCAAGAATCCATAAACCAGGAAGAGATGCTTTCTACATCAGGGCACAAATGCAACAGTTCCAGTTATTTCTCAGACGTGGGCAGGTTTTTTGCCAAGCATTTATCAGATAGATTCCTTGTTAGTCAATCTTCCTAATCAGCCTTGTTATTTGCAAGGCATCAGGATTGCACTTTTTGCTGGCAAAGAGCCAGTCTTGTCCAAAGTTCTCACAAATAAATTTATTCTTTTCCTCTCTCTAAATATATATATTAAAAATATCTATCATATCTTAGCAGTCTGTACTAATAATCCTGGCAGAAGATGTGGTTGGCCAATCCTCCTCTAGGAGTGCCTTGCCACCCAGAGAACAGCCCTGTCCATCCTGATGCCTGTTCTTCCCTGGCACCTTTCTTGTGGTGCCACTGGAAGCCTCAGAGCATGATCTTGCTGCATCAGCTCAATACAAACCCAGCACAGCAAGAGAAATACTAAACTTCAACCATGTCACCCTCTTACTGCTACCCCAAGGCAGAAGGGTTGGCACCAGCCCTTGTGGCAGCAACTGGAACTGCTCATCTCATGTGAGCAATAATGGGTTTGATCTTTGCCAGTAGCTGTGATTTTTACCACCCTTCCAGTTACAACCTGCAGGGCTGCTGCAGGTTATCAAATATAACACTTAAATATATTTGGGGATTATGTGTGTGGGGGTGTGTGGATGGAGAAGAGAAGAGAAAGAGAAGAGAAGAGAAGAGAAGAGAAGAGAAGAGAAGAGAAGAGAAGAGAAGAGAAGAGAAGAGAAGAGAAGAGAAGAGAAGAGAAGAGAAGAGAAGAGAAGAGAAGAGAAGAGAGGAGAGGAGAGGAGAGGAGAGGAGAGGAGAGGAGAGGAGAGGAGAGGAGAGGAGAGGAGAGGAGAGGAGAGGAGAGGAGAGGAGAGGAGAGGAGAGGAGAGGAGAGGAGAGAAGAGAAGAGAAGAGAAGAGAAGAGAAGAGAAGAGAAGAGAAGAGAAGAGAAGAGAAGAGAAGAGAAGAGAAGAGAAGAGAAGAGAAGAGAAGAGAAGAGAAGAGAAGAGAAGAGAAGAGAAGAGAAGAGAAGAGAAGAGAAGTTCTCTGGTGAAAAGGGAGAGCAGACAGCACTGTAATACTAAAAGCTAGCAAAAAGGAAGAGGAAGCATAAGGAAAAGGGGGAAGTGAAGAGACTACAGGAGAGAAAGAGGAGATAGTATAAAGATGAAAAGCCTTTGGGCAACTGGCCCAGAATTGCCATGCCTGTCACAGGCACAGCACGTTGCTCACTCTGGGTCACAGCTGCAAGTTCTCCCACTACAGCAAAATCTCCTTCTCTTTCACCAGGTCATTCCCATGCCTGAGAATTTAAGGACTATGCAGGCACTCCTAGGGACTGAACTGTTCAAGACTGACACCTTCCTTCTGGTAATTTTTTTGATACGGGGTGCCAGATACTGAAAGATTTAATTGATGTAGGAGAAATTTTTCAGTAGATGAATAAAGGAGTCAGGGCAGAATGAACAAAGTACTGCAACAGTGAGGCACCACTACTTCACCTTTAACCACCAATACTTGTCCCTAAATTATATGGATTCTTCTATTGGCTCCTCAGCTGATAATTTAATGAAGAAACTCACATCCCCCAAGGACCTGAATTCCATACTTGTCATGCGTTCTGTATTGCAAAAAAGTAACCCAAAAGTTTGTGTTGCTAATGTCCAGTAACCTCTAACACTACTCAGCACATGGGGAGTCTGTCCTCAGATGATCTCCTTGGCTAAGCCTGGCTCTGCCCTTTAGCCACGGAATTATTGCGACAGGTCGCGCTTGCAGCGCTCAAAGGCAACAGCCCCAGAGCTGCCAGCTGCTCCCCCCAGTGCTCCCCAGCACAGCCAAGGTCCTGCACTGACCTTTCAGGCTTTGGGGGGGATCAGGAACTGGGCAAACAGCTGAGGTTCTTTTTACATCCAGCACTACTTGAGACTGAGCCAAATCTCACTCATGACTCGACAGAGTAATGGTGCTGAACTGCAAGGCTGAACAAAACACAACTTCCTACCTTAGAAGACACAGACACTACAGTCAGTTCTGGCATTGCTTTGAAAAGGATACTTCCATAAAGATTAGAAAGGCCATTAGAGGCCATAATGCCAAGACAATGTCTGCAGTCAGTAAAGGATTAATGAAAAATAAACAGGATCATTTCCACATTCAGCTGTGTGTAGAACATATCGTCTTGTGTGCATTTTGGGCAATCTCCCTGTTTAAGGGTGATTTTACAAAGAGATTTCTCAATGCAAGTGTCATGTTGCCCAGTAAATAACACGTCTTTTTAATACTATTAGATAAAGATAGTTTTCAAAGACAAGTGCTCCTAATGCATGAATTTCCTTTAGAACTAAAAAGAAACCAGGAAGACTTTTCAGTTTTTCAGTTTATTAATTAGAAGCAAAATCTAGGTTACGTTTTAATGTAAGTTTTTGTGCATGTATCTATTCTACCATGATGATCTGCTTTTATAGCAACATAAGTTACCTGTTCCTGCAAAAAGGACTTATGGTGTGGTTCAGTTTCTGCTCAGGTGCCAGTGCTGTGAGACCTACCCAGCATAACTAAAAACCTGTTTTACTGTAAATCAGTTCTAAGACTGTTCTTGCATCCAAAGCCATCAACAACTTACTTCACTGCCTACAACTATGACTTACATCTGTCCAGAAGTCACACAGTCTGAAATATAATAAATATGTGAGAAATTATAATATTAGAAAGAACTATCACTGTTTTCTTTACACCTGAATGTTGACATCCCATGGCTGATTTTATTCCAAAAGTGAGTGGAGAAGAAGCACAAAGGAAACACTTGGCTGATGAGAAGTCTTTTGCCCTGTACAGCTGCCTGCCTCCTTCCATATACATCTATCTGATGGCCTCTATGCCAACCCATTTATCCTTCCAAACCTTTGCTAACAGCTGTCCCAGTTCCAAAAAAATCCTCTTTCCTTGCCATGCACCAGAATAGCAAGTATCTTGACAGTGGTGTTCAGAAATAACTTATTTCAAAGGACTTGAATAAACATGTGCTGCTCTTTCCTCCTCTAAGGGAGAGTGGATAGAGGAAGAAGTGAAAAATTCCTGTTACCAATACTGCTGTTACAGCAGAATTACGAAGTGTTGCTCTAGACACTTTGAAATAGAAACCAACTGAAAAAAATGACTGTGGTTAAATCTATGGCTCAATCCCGTAATTAACTTTATGTGGCCCCCCAAATTTCAATGAAGCTGAGTTCTGACATATCTGTATATATATGTATGTATAAAAGTTTTTAATTTCTAATCTCAAATGGAGTTATATCACAGTTTTATGTAAAAATGTTACCATGCCCCATTTTGAGACAGGTGATGGGCAAATTTCCTTTCCTTAGGTAAGCATTTTCACATCAATTCATTAATATTATTAAAGTCTCAGTTTCTCTGTTTTCTTTACAGCACAGGGCATTAGAGAGGGCACAGGAACAAGGCTCTGAAAAGTCATCTGAGTTTTCAGCTCCTTCACTGAAATTTTTGTGGCCTTAGATAAGCACTCCAGCTTTTCCTACCTCTGTTCCACCCAATTTAAGACATAGGTTAGCAGTATCAGTTCCCTTCTGTAGTACATTTTGAAACCTACTTAAAGAAACTGCCCCATAAGCATTACGCGCTTTTAAAATCACCTGATTATAGTTGAACGTTTATTGGAGTTTCACCCTGAGCCAGGACACTGACTCAGTCCCAAGCTTGTAAAGAAATTTATAGCTGACTGGGACAAAACTCTATGTGCAAACAGAAAAACCTTATCATTAGGATGCTGGAAGCCAGTGACAGCCCTATTGTGTTTTATTCACAGTGATTATTAATGTACTGAGCAAACAAACACATTATCCTTAACAAGAAATGGTCACACTTAATTGTCACAGTCTTGACAAATCCATTTCAAAATAAGCAAATGACAATTAATTTATTTGAAGCATGTGAAGTTTGTGGGGAAAAAGTACATTTTAGACATTTTAAAATTAGAAAGGTGTTTCTGTCAGCTATCAGACCTATAAAGAAAGTAAAAAACAGCAAGCTGAAATACATTCAGAAGTGGGTGAAAGTTCAACAGTCACACTGAGAGAAATGTTAAACCATTTGGCCTTGAAACAGCTGATAGACAAAGAAAGAGGAAGCTGAGCTCTAGAAAAGGACATACACTTTATTATATATAAACACACACAAAAGCTACCTAACAAAGTAAACACACAAGCTTAACTTTTACAATCCTACCTTGAGTACACCAGAATTCCTTCCTAATGACAGTAATTTATTCCTGGCTGTGCTGCCTCAGTGTTAGAGAGATTTCTGAACACCTGGAAAGCACCTTCTCTTTCTCTCCAGAAACCAATGCCCCAAGGCTCACCTCGTGTGACTGGGGCACCTCTAACAACTCACCTCCTTCATGCTTCTGTGTAAAACTCACTTGTGCCTTTGGTTTGCAAGTGATGTTAAGGAAGTGTTACTTGCTTTGTAGTTTTTCTTATTATTGAAGATTTTATTTCTAAGGCCAGAGATGTAAACAACTAAGAAATGACCACTTACCCCTAACAAAGTCTTCCCTGCCCCAGAGAGTGGGGCAGATGTGGGCACCTCAGCCCTGCTGCCAGCCTGCTCCAGCTGGCACTCACCAGGCTTTTTCCTGCCAGCTCCTCCTGGGATTATGACCTCTAGAATATCTCAAAAAGATAATCCTCAGCCTCCAAGCTAGAAGCACCAGAATGCATCTACGCCCAACACATCACATAAACTGTATGTGTAGCTGAGGCAGCAGCAGTATAAATATATATAGTCAGTCATACCCTCTTTATAGTTAGGTCTCCTTCAGCCAGAGGTTCTGGCCTTGATTCAGGTGCTCCCGGACAAACCACGACACTGTGTTTTGCAGGCAGCATGGCCCTTCTGTCCCTGCTTACCAATAATTTGGGCAAGCTGAGCACTTGCAGCTCAGTCACTTGAGTTAAAAACATGGAGCAAGTGAATGTCAAGCCATAGATTTCACTGCAGATTTTAAGCTATTGTATTGCATAATTTTCCTATCATACAAGAGCATATACAAGTGACCAGGTTTTATCTGTACAGCAAACAGGTTTTATTTTATCATTTCATCATAGAGCCATGCTTTGATTCAGCCATACAACTGGACCATAAGATGTCCCAGGGGATCAGATGAGTGATCCATTTAGTCCCAAAGGTGACAATCAGAGAAGCTATTCAGGCAGAATATACAAGTTTGGACACTGTGTGGTCCACTGTCCTCATGCTCCCCACTATCCATTTAATGTAACTGCATTAAGAATGTAGCAGATACACTCCCACCTAGTCCATTTATGAGCCCTCTGTCCTCTTTAATCCCTTTTTGAAGGGATCATCATCTGCTCAAAATACAAGCTTTTGCATATTTCAAAACAATTCAGTAAACTGAAATCAATATCAAAACAACTTTCAGTTTTCACACACATAGTGCCTTATATCAGTCCTGTCCATGACTGGTCAGTCCTTGTGAAAGATCAGATAACATTAGAAGAAAACAAACTTCACAGCTAAAGCCATTGTCAGAAATTTTGCCATCCCTGTTCTGTTTCACGTCAGCATAAAAACACTGGCAGAAAATGAGGGAGAAATCATTACGTGACAACTGCTTTGTGACAAAAAACAAGCATTCAGAGAGTTTTCTTTAGTAATAAGACTCCCAATCAAGTTTAATATTTGAAAGAGCTTACTATGTCTTCTTTCCCTAAGGCATACGTAATGGATCAGATTAAAACCCACTAACTCTTTTTTCCTGACCACGAGCCGGCAAGCCGCGCACCAGAGCGAGCCCCATGCGGTCAGGCTGTGCCGGGAGCCCCGGGCAGCGCTGGCAGCGGACGGTGCCGAGCGGCGCTCGCCGGACGGACGGACAAACGGACACACGGAAGGACAAATGGACACACGGACGGACAGGGCGACACCCGGGGCTGTCCCGCTCCGCTGCCGCAGCGGAGCCAGCGCCTTACAAAGAGACACGAGCCCGCTTCTCCTCCCGCATGCGGGACCGCTCGGTGCTGCCGGGCCGGCCCCAGCACACGCGATGTCACCGAGCCGGGGTGCCGGGGACTCCCCGCTCGGCTGCAGCCCGGTGGGGCCGGGCCGGGAGCGCTGTGCGGGGGCCGCTCCCGCTGCGCGGATGCCCCGGCCGGCACCATTACCGCGCTTCCGACCGCCCCCGGCAGCGGCGCGGGGATTGTCCGCCCGCCCCCCGGAGCCGGGGTGCCGGGGCCGCCTTACCGTCTGCTGCACCGCCCGGAAGGTGGCATCCAGCAGCATCAGCTTCCAGCGGTCGGACACGGCGCCGGGCAGCGGCAGGTACACGTAGTACGCGGACAGGGCGGCCAGCGCCGGCAGCAGCACCCAGGCGGCCCGCATCGCCTCCTCCGCGCCGTGTGCGGCCGCCTCGCCGCGCTCCCCGCGGGGCGCGCACCGCCCCGGGCCGGCCTCCCCGGAGGAAGTCCCGGCGCTTCCTCCCGGGCCGCCGGCCGTGTGCCCGGCCCGAGCCGAGCCCACAGCCCGCCCGACACCGCCCCGCCCCGCCGAGCCGCCGCGGCCGCGGCCCGCACGCTGGGCGAGCGCTGCCCTGGAGCATCGCCGCTGCCCGAGGCTGCCCGGGCCGAGCGGGGACTACCGGGGGAACGGGCTCTGCGGACACACGAGGCGCGGGCTGACGGACGGCCTCCATCTCTCGTTCGGCCAACAAAGGCATCCTCATCTGCAGTGCTGCCTCTTGGCACCCTGTACCCACTGCTGATACCCTGTACCCACACCCGACCCCTGTACCCACTGCTGACTCCTTGTACCATTCTTGGCACCTTGTACCCACACCTGACCCCCCGTACCCACTGCTGACTCCTTGTACCATTCTTGGCACCCTGGACCCACACCTGACCCCCGTACCCACTGCTGACTCCTTGTACCATTCTTGGCACCCTGTACCCATTGCTCACACCCTGTACCCACACCTGACCCCCCGTACCCACACCCAAACCCTTTGCCCACCTCAGGCTGAGTGGTTCTGTGGGGGCTGATCTGGCAGCATCCACAAAAGCGTAACTCATAAGCAAACCCCACCGGTTTAATGGAATCACAGAATGGTTCGGATTGCAAGGGACCTTAAAGCCCATCTCATTCCAAACTCCCTGCCGTGGACAGGGACACCTTCCAGCAGACCAAGCTGCTCCAAGCCCTGTCAGACCTGGCCTTGATTTTCATATTTAGGGGTTGTAGCAGCAGAAGATGTGCACGGTGGCAGCTCTCTGCCAGCAGAGAACAGAAATATCAATGTTCAGGTAGGGTTTGCCCTTCCCCATAAGCCCAGAGGCTGAGGAGGTGAGATGAAGGCTGTGACATGGATCAATTCAAGACAGTTTGAGAGCATCTCAGGTTCAAGGTGTTTCCAGGAACTCAGGGATACCCTTGTTTTACCTGAAGAAACTACACTGTTTCCCATTTAACACATCACAAAATGATGCCAGAAAGATTTTTTCTTCAAGGTATGTTTATTATGTAATTTTGTTTTGGACAGTTTGTTGGGGTTTTAATTTTCTTATGATGGGTCAGTAAAAAATTTTGGTTTAACACAGGAATATTTCTTGTACCTAAGACAGGAAAAATTTTTAAATAGATTTTTTTCATCCCAAACGCTAACAAGTTCAGCCTTTGCACAAGTCACTACTTAGTCACAGTTCTATCGTCAGCAAATTAAAATATTTATTTAAATAACCAGATTTACGTACATTATGAATCCAGTGCAGAAAGAAAAAAAGAAAGAATGAGCACCAAACTTAACAATGACAATAATTAAAAATGAATTCACAATACTAAAAAGTCACATAGAAATATAAATAGTGTCCTGGAAAGCACAAATTTCCTTTAAAAATTGACATGAAAACGTAATATAAGAAAAATATATTTCTAAGAAGTAAAAGGTCAGCTTTTAGTATAGCTTTCCTGGAACTGAAGTACCACCTCGCTGATTCTAAAGGTTGCAGAAGAAAGTTTCTGGAATGTGTGAGGAAGTCAGACCTTCAAGAATCTTTAACCTTTTTTAATAACAATAGCAGATGGATTTTCTGCAGTTTTCACAATCCATTTGGGTAGACTACAGAGGAGAAGAAACAAGTTTTGCCAAGAAAGCAACACAGGGTAAGTCCCTGAGGTCTCCATATTTTTATACAAAGCTGTGCCTTTCTGTATTATTTTGTGCTTGCACCTCTTTCACCTTGTGCCCTGCTCCCTTGCCTCCCTTGCTTTGCACATCCCTGTTCCTTTGCTTTTCCCAGCTCTTGCCCCTAAAATCCACACCCAGCATCCTGAGTGTAATAATTGGTACCCAGCTCTTCCAACAAAACTCATTGTTCCCAGACCTCTGCCAAAACTAAGCCCCATTCCTCTCTCAGCTACTTATCTCCTCAAAGCAGAGATAAAAAACGTTGAATGGGATTTTTCTGAGATTTTTCATGCTCCCACTGACCCCCCACATACATCTGGTGCCTAATCTCTCCCCTTCCTCACATTTTGAAAACTGCTGCTCTGGCTAAACTGAATCAATGGCTCTTTGAGGAATTTGTTGTTTTCCAAGTGCTCAAAAAGAAGTTGGTTGATTGAAAAAAAAAAAAAACAAAAACACAAAACAACAAACCAACAACAAACCACTGTGGTTTGAGAAAGATCTCTTTGTGTAACAAAATATAAAGGAGATAAATGAAACCCCAGGATGCTTGCAAGACATCTTACATAGGCAGTTTACTTACATAAGCTCATACCCTGAAGCCAAGAAAGAGGTGCTAGACCCCAACTTGCCAGAACAACACGGGTCTCCTGGGGTTCCATCAGCTTTTCCAGTGTAGCCTCCTTGTCTTTTTGCCACAGGTACGGGATCCCTGCTCTCACGGAGGCATCCTGTCAGGATTTATTTAATGACTTAATCTCCTGAAACCTTCTCCCTGTGGGTGGCACTGCTTGAGGAAACTATTTAAGTACAAAAAAAAAGTTATACTCCTGGGCTACTGATGCCTGCTTAACTGGAAGGAACCAGGTTTCAGCTGCAGGTTACATTTTACAGAACACAAAATAATGGGTGTTTCTGTTTCAGAGCCGAAGAAAAGCACTTTGATGTTTAAATCTCAGACATGTGAAGAATAGTAATTATTTTGTCATCAGTCCTGTACTTATCTTTAGGGAGGGTAAATGCACTTGTTTAAAAAAACCAACAACTTAGCCATGTTTTTTGAAGTGATTGCTACCTAAAATGTGTCTATGTTCTGTTCCTGGGACTCCAGGTTCACCAGAATAACCAAATTGCTTTATTAGTTTGTAATATATTTTGACTATAAGTTGTTATTGAAACTAGTCAATGTGAAATAAAGTAATTTTAGGGTTTGTGTAACAGTGTAATAATTTGACAAAAGTGTCAACATTGAAATAACCTCCTTGTTGTCCAGGCTATTATTCTAAAATCTTTTCCTCAGGAAAATAGTCCTGATTTCTGTGTACCTCATCAGCAAATCTACACCCACTTACACAACATCTGTTACCATTTTCTACACTTTTTCCTATTTTGTTTTTCTTCCAAATCATAAAAAAACCAATGAACTTTTACAGGTGCTGGATCAATCATGAAAAAGCCTGGACTGAAAATATTTCTTGTACTAAAAAAAAAAAAAAAGGGGAAGATCTAAGAACGCAATTTGGCAGATAAGAGAACATTTTAGAAATAGAAAATATATCTCTCATTGTTTTTACATTGGCAGTTTACATTTGCAGTGAAACATTGGGACAAATCAGGTTCCTACGACAGAGTTCGTTTCCGGACCAGTAAGATTTAATATTAGGGAAAATTAAAAGTATAAGGAGGGTTTAAGCATTTGACATAATTAATTTGTTTCGGGGCTGGTGCCGTGGAATCAGCTGGTTGATTTCCATCTTGACAAGTCGTATTTTCCCGGCAGCTCATGTTTCCTACTGAACTGATTATTCTGAAGAGAGATGCACACCGATATCCTTCTTTTACTTATTAGCAGCTTTACTGTTTTTGTGGTGACCACAGCGACTTTCTCCTGATGCTCTGGGCTAGCGTGGAGGGCAACGAGGGCGATGAGGGCTTTGAGGGCAGCGCCACTGCAGCTTTCCCCCAAACCCCGTCAGACCTGGCCTTGATTTTCATATTTAGGGGTTTTTAGCAGCAGAAAAATGTGCGGTGGCAGCCCTCTGCCAGCGAGAACAGAAATATCAAAAGTTAGGAAGGGGTTTTCCTTATAAGCCCAGAGGCTGAGGAGGTGAATGAAGGTTGGGGGTTTGGGTCAATTCAAGACAGTTTGAGAGCATCTCAGGTTCGGGGTTTCAAAAACCAGAACCCTTTTTTTACCTAAAAAAACTACACTTTTTTCCCCTTTAAAAATTTACAAAATGATGCCAGAAAATTTTTTTTTAAATGTTTATTATGTAATTTTGTTTTTGGGCAGTTTTTTGGGGGTTTTAAATTTTTTTATGATGGGTTATTAAAAAATTTTGGTTTTTAAAACAGGAATATTTTGTACCTAAGAAGGAAAAAATTTTTAAAAAGATTTTTTTTATCCCAAACCAACCCAAATTCAAATTTGCACAAATCACTACTTTGTCACAAATTCTAAAACCAGCAAATTTTAAAAATTTTTTAAATAGCCAGATTCTTTTCATTTTGAATCCAGTGCAGAAAGAAAAAAAAAAAAGAATGGCACCAAACCAACAATGACAATTTAAAAAAAGAACTAAATACTAAAAAATCACATGAAATATAAATAGTGTCCTGGGAAAACACAAATTTCCTTTTAAAAAATTTACATGAAAACGTAATATAAGAAAATATATTTTAAAAAAAGGTCACTTTTAGTATGGGTTTCCCGGAACCAAGTACCACCCGCTTTTATTCTAAAAGGGTTTAGAAGAAAGTTTCTGGAATGTGGGAAAATGGGCCTTAAAAATCTTTTTAAACCTTTTTTTTAAAAAACAATAGCAGATGGGTTTTCTGAGTTTTCCAAACCATTTGGGGGAAATACAGAGGAGAAGAAAAAAAATTTTAAAAAAAGCAACCCAGGGTAAGTCCCCGAGGTCTCCATATTTTTAAAACAAAGCTGTGCCTTTCGCATTATTTTTTGCTTACCCCTTTCACCCTTTTGCCCCTGCTCCCCTTTCCTTTCCCTTTGGGATCCCCTGTTCCTTTTTCTTTTCCCCGCTCTTTTTCCCAAAACCACACCCCGCATCCTGAGTGTAATAATTGGTACCAAGCTCTTCCAACAAAACTCATTGTTCCCAGACCTCTGCCAAAACTAGCCCCTTCCTTCTCTGTTCTTTCCTCAAAGCAGAGATAAAAAAAGTTGAATGGGGTTTTTTTGAATTTTTTATGCTCCCACTGACCCCCCCCATACATCTGGTGCCCAATCTCTCCCCTTTCATTTAAAAAAACTGCCTCAAACTTAAAACAATTCTTTGAGGGAAATTTTTTGTTTTTAAGTGCTCAAAAGAAGTTTTGATTGAAAAAAAAAAACAAAAAAACCAAAACAACAAACCCAAAAAAAAACCACTGTGGGTTTTAGAAAGATCTTTTTTGTAACAAAATATAAAAAAGATAAAAAACCCCGGATGCTTCAAAACATCTTACCCTAGGGAGTTTACTTCAAAACCAAAACCCCGGGAAACCAAGAAAAGGGGCTGGGCCCCAACCCCAGAAAAAACACGGGGCTCCTGGGGTTCCTCATTTTCCCGTGTGTCCTTGTCTTTTTTCCCCCCGGCCCCCGGGTCCCCGTTTTCCCGGGGGCATCCTGTCCCAATTTATTTTAAAGATTAACTTTAAACCTTCCCCCTGTGGGGGGGCACTGCTTGAGGGAAAAAATTTTTTTACAAAAAAAATTATCTTGGGCTATGATGGCCCTTTAAATGGAAGGGGAAACCCGGTTTCAGCTGCATTTTTTCAGAACACAAAAAAATGGGGTTTTTTTTTCAGAGCCCAAAAAAACACTTTTATGTTTAAATCTCGGGGCATGTGAAGAATATTTAAAATTTTTCAAACAGTCCTGTACTTATCTTTAAAGGGGGGTAAAGGATTTTTTTAAAAAACCCAAAAACAGCCATGTTTTTTTAAGTGATTGCACCTTAAAATTGTCTATGTTCTGTTCCTGGGACTCCCGGTTCACCAAAATAAAAATTTTTTTATTAGTTTGTAAATATTTTGACTATAAGTTTTATTTAAACTAGTCAATGTGAAATAAAGTAATTTTTGGGGTTTTTGTTTAAAAGGGAATAATTTGCAAAAATTAACATTGAAATAACCTCCTTGTTGTCCCGGCTATTATTCTAAAATCTTTCCTCGGAAAATAGTCCAATTTCCCAGTACCTCATCAGCAAATCACCCCCACCCCAACACTGTTTCCATTTTTTCTTCACTTTTTTTATTTTTTTTTTTCTTCCCCCTCAAAAAAAACCCAAAGAATTTTTTAATCTGGATAAAACTGAAAAAACCTGGGCTAAAATTTTCTTGTACTAAAAAAAAAAAAAAAAAAAGGGAAAATCTAAGAACGCAATTTTAAAATAAAAAGAACATTTTAGAAATGAAAAAATCTCTCATTGTTTTTAAATTTAGTTTTCATTTTTCAGGGAAAAATTGGGAAAAACAGGTTCCTAAGGAAAAAAGTTCGTTTCCCCACCCGTAAATTTTTAATTTTTTTAGGGGAAAATTTAAAAATTTAAAGGGGGGGTTTGGGGATTTGACTTTAAATTTAATTTTTTTGGGGTTGGGGCCGTGGAACCGGGTTTATTTCCCTCTTAAAAGTCGTTTTTCCCGGCAGCCCCGTTTCCCACTGAACTGATTATTCTGAAGAGAAGACACCCTTCCCTTTTTTTAATTTTGCAGCTTTACTGTTTTTGGGGGAACAGCGACTTTCTCCCGATTTGGGGCTGGGGGTGGAGGGACCGGGGGCGATGGCGCTTTGAGGGGAAAACGCCACTGCCCGGGGCCCCCCCCTCCATCCGGGCCCCTTTTGGCGCGGCCGTTGGGACGTTCCCAAAACCCCCGGGAGCCAATCAGCGCTGAAGTGCCCCCCCGGGAGCCCAAACAGCGCAGGCCTTTTTCCCCCCCCTTTAACAACCTCCTGTGGGATCTCCGGGCCCCAGCGCTGCTCTGGGGCTCCTCAGGCCGCCGGCCGTGCTCCTTGGGCAGGGCGGAGCCCCGGGCCCGCCGGCACCTGCTGGCTCGAGAGGCGGCGGCGGTCCCGCGTGCTGTCCTGTCCTGTCTGTCCTGTCCTGTCCTGTCCTGTCCTGTCTCCGGCCACCTCCCTGCAGCGGGCTCGGGACCCTTCCTGGGTGGTTCCTCGGCAGGGACATGGGAAATGTGGGAGGTGTTTACTGTCCTTTCCTGGCTTTCCACAAATTAGTGGAAGGTCATTTCTGAGTGTGATGCTGTGGGGGCATTAGCTCTGCCTCAAGGCTGTAGGGATGGAGTTCTGACTTTTGCGCTTTATGTGAGGGAAACCTGTTGTGTTGGTGTCTCTGTGTGCTGTTTGTTCTCCTCTGTATCCTGGTACTTTCAGCCTGTAAGTTCAGGGACAAATATTGTCATTATTATATGGTTATTAAAATAAGGAATATTTTTAAATACACCCAGGATGGAACCTCAGAAATAAATAAATTGGAAAATCCATAAAGAAAATTAATACCCAGACCAATGTATGGGCTTCTTCACGTATGCAGTGAATCTCTTTCTAAGTTCATATACAGGTTATTTGGTATAATAATAACAACCATACTGATGTCTCAGACTTCTAAGAAATAATCTCTAGGATTTAAGTTTAGTTGTACCTTTAACTGGAGCACTTGTTTTCTTCTGAATTTACATGTAATTATCCTTGTGGTAATCATTATTAACAATGTGATTTGATTCTGCCAAGATAAGGCTTCTCTCTACCATCACTGCCAAAAAAATTGGTAACTGTGTAACAGTTCTTGGTGCTAACATTGTAATATTCTGGCCAGGTGATTCCCCAAAGACTGTTTGAGGTTACTCTCTTCTCTTGCTCTGTCTTAAGCTGCTCTGAGAAAAATGAGGTGGGTGACTGGGACTTAGGTTTAGGAAGCTCAATTCCATGAAAGTGCACAGCTGTGTGTGACCTGGAAATTGAAACTAAAGTGGCAAGTCTGGTAACTGAATATGTCTAGGATAATGATAGATTTATAGTGTTGATTGTTGCTCATTGCTGTATTAGGGACTTGTATGTTATGAAGATTTGAATCCTTTCCATGAGTCCCAGATGTGATCTCTGGAAGATAAAGCCTTTTCTGTATTGGTGGTTTACCAAAGTGCCCATTGCTTTTTGTCTTCTGACTTACTTTGCTGTGTAATAGGATGGTCATTACACAATTTGAAAAATAGTATGTGCTGTTCTCTAGGGGTTTTATTACATCAAGAGGCCTCTTTCAGACAATGGTCTAGTGCAGTATTTGAGTAGCTGCTGTTTTAAAAGGGCATTTACAGTCACAAGAACATTTCAGTTGAAGTGCTACAAAGGGTTATTATCCAGCAGCAGTTCAGCTGCAGCTGCTGCTCCAGGTAACTTCTGCTATCACTGTGCAAACACTGAAATCTGGGTGTGGGATGAATCACAGGACCTGCACCCTGCTTGCCTTGTGAGTGTCAGAAAATGTGCTGCCTTTTGGGCAAGTGTCTTGGAACAATCTTTGTGGTGCAGGATTTGGGTTGGTAGCTCCCAGAAAATGAGAGGGTTAAGGATTCTGCTTTTCCAGTAGGTGACAAGTCTGATGGGCAGGGAGAGCCCAGATCCATTATGTTTGAGAAAAGAGAAGGCCTCTATCTGATGATGAAAGGGTATTTCTACTCTAGTCCAGTTAATGCAGGACAGTAGACCAGACCATACAGCTAGACACAGATGCATATCAACTTTGCAGAGACTCTCAAGCTTTTTTAATTTTTCTAAGAGTAAATACTCCTGGCTCTACTCTCTGGGTGCTCATTTCTAATCAGTATCTCTAGCCAGTTCACCTGAAAAATCAGATTTTGGCAAGATGTTATGCTTACCCTAGTTCTTCTGCTAATGTTTCAAATCAACAATGCTAATTTTAGCTTATAATAGTTTGTCACTGAAAGAAACAAGTGCTTTTAGTTTGGTGCTTTGTGGTTAAGGTTTTTTAAATGAGCACTTGAGTTTGTACTTTACTGTGCTCAGAGCTGAAATTCCCTCTCTGCAGCTCTCTGTGCAGGTGAATTAGAGAACCATTTCTGTAACAGCTTTGTTGTCAGTCCTTTCTATCAGTTCTGTTGCTCTTGATGCTCTTTCAGAGCTGCTCTATCAGTGAGTGAGAGTTCAGTAAGAGCCTAAATGTTTTGTTTTCTGAAGTCACTTCTGACAGCCTTAGTCATAGGTCTCTTATGAATGAGCATTTTGCACCTGTAACTGGGTTTGGCCCCTCTTCCTTCCAGCTGTTGAAGAAAGGAACAAGGCATAATCATGGCTGACAACAGTACTCTGGTGTCTGAAACTGGGAGGAGCCTCTTGGCTGATTCTTCTGTTCTTGATTCCAAAATTATAGAAACCTCCAAAGAGAATGTATTCCGTGCTACTGTTCTGGATGTTGAAGGTAATGGGGGAAGTTTTATTTTAAGATGACTCAGTTTTTGCAATGACTGATTACTTTGGTATTTAGTAGTTTTGAAAAACTTAAAGTACTTTGAACTCCAAAGTTGCATGTAGAGTAGGGAAAAGGGTGTTCATCTGGAATCCTTTCATTAAGAAAATTTGGAGTTACAGCCCAAATTGAATTAATTTTCTGGCTCTTGTACAGAAAGCTGTCAGTTCCATTTGGTGCCTCTTCTGTGGGATAAATCACTCCAGGTGACACTTTGACATCAGTGTTTGGAAACTGCAGCTGCTTTGTTGATTACAGGTGGACAGATTCATAGGTATAAGGTGGAGAGATTGATAGAGC
The DNA here is from genome assembly GCA_030060385.1 of Muscicapa striata striata. Taxonomy (NCBI): domain Eukaryota; kingdom Metazoa; phylum Chordata; class Aves; order Passeriformes; family Muscicapidae; genus Muscicapa; species Muscicapa striata. The sequence continues at coordinate 1,914,462 of JAREIS010000115.1, forward strand.
CCATTAATTATTAATTTAAGAACAAATCTTGAAATTAAGGAACAACCACCAATGTTTTCTTCCAAGGTAGTAGCCAAAATCTTCTGGTGGTCTGTTGATGCAAAGGGATCTGTTCTTCCTCCTAATATTTTGAAGATTTATTAATACATGGGGAAAAAAGAACAAGGCATCTAATTTCAGTTCTGATATTTTTGGTAACTGCTCAGTTACCAAGAATGTAATGAACCTTGTCAATCAGGAATACAGAAACTAGAGAAGATACCAACTGTCTGTTTTTTAGAAAATCTTGGTATCTAATTCTGCTAAGACCATTAAGCTATAATTTTTTTGGGTTTTCATTTGCTTGTTGTCTTTTTTCCTCCCCACCCCTTGATTTACGTTCTTGCTTTGATTGGTCATGAATTGCAGATTTATGTTTCACCTCATACTAGAAAGTTTGGGCTCTAAGTCAATTAGGTATGCCTTAATTAGTGGACACTCTTCTTGAAATAACATTTATTTTCAGGATTGTTCCTGATAAGGCATCTTGAAAGCCTACTGTCTGCCTGTATTCTTCTCTACATCATTGCTTGATTTAGACATAACATGGATTTTTCTGCTAAAATACAAATATTATTCTTGCTTCTCTCTAAGCAGAAGAAATGCCTCAAATAGAAACAAGAGTGGTTTTGGTTCAGGAAGCAGGGAAACGTGAGGAGCTTCTGAAAGCCTTGGAGGTATGTGGGCCTGAGATAAAACAGTCACTGGAAGGACATGTTATGCCTGCAGACTTCTGGGAACCAATTTGCTTCTGTACTAAAGTTTTCCTCTTCCACAGACCATTAAGATAATGGAAGTACCTGTTATAAAGATAAAGGAAAGTAGTCCTGATAAATCAGAAGAAAAACTAATAAAAAGTATTATCCATATGGTATGTCATGCAATTCAGCACATGTAATTGCATGCAGCATGTTACACTTCACTGGGACTGAAATGTGCACACACTTTAATTCAAATTAATTTGGTATAACGCTCATAATATATTCTAATGGTTCTGGTGGTGTCACAGCTCATAAAAATTAGCACTTTTTTAGAATATGGAGTAACAGTTGGAGTTCTTACCTAGTGGTGTTTTCTAACAGGGGCAGTAAAATGGGGACATCCAACTGCATGCTTGTATTCAGTCACACATAAGTTTGTGCTATGAACTGACTTTGTAATTGTCAATGGGCTGCTCTTTCAACTGAAAGCTGCATTTAAACTGAAGTGCAAGAAAGACTTTTCAATTTCTTGATGTGACAAACATAAAGAGATAAAGTTTGGAACTTATGTTTGAAATTGGAATGGACCAAATTTTTTAACCCCTTTAAAATATCAAACAATGAACAAAATCTATTTTCATTCTGTAGATGTTCTGCATCATGGAGCTTGCTGTTGCAAACTGCATGCTGCTTTTTAGTAGCATCCCAAAGTACTCAAAGCTGTTCTGACTGTCTGAAATTTCATTTATCTTTTGAGCTTAGAGTGTTTTCTCTATCTAGTTACTTCCAGTGCTACATTATCAGTGTGAACTGATATGTAAACTGCTAAAGCAACCAGAATTCTAATTCTTCAAAAGCAGGAATTAGTTTGACATTCAGTCTTAAAGCATGCAGCAGTTCATAGCTCTTCTTATGCTAGAGAAGAGTGCATTGCATTCAGCTTTCACAAATCCTAACTCTGTCTCTGAAATACAAATCGCACATTTTTTCTAATGGTTCAAAATAAACAGCAGTTGAATTTTACACTCATGCAAATATGTTGCTTGAGTAATGCTTTCCCTTTCACCCTGTGCATCAAGGAAATTAAAATGCCCTACATAAAGACAGACACGATAGAAGAGCTTGGAGATTCTGATTCCCCAGAATTTGAGACGATCTTCGTTGTGTCAGACTTCCAAGCTCCCGTCTTTAGCAACCTCTGCAAGGCAGATTGCCGAGTCATCGGGCCGCCTGTCGTGCTGCACTGTGCACAGAAAGGAGAGGTGTGTACTTCCTGCTGAAATCAGAGGAATAGCTCCCTGCTGCAGTGACCTCTGAGAGTTCACAGTAAATCTCTCTTGCTCTTCCAATCAGTTATAAACATTCCTAGCAAGAGAGTTTTAAGAAAAGTTTCTAATGCTAGAAATAGAATATCATGTATAGTAAGAGAGCGCAGGCAGGCAGAAAGCTACAATTGCTGCTGTAGTTGTGGGAGTTGTTGATCACTAGTTGGGATTGTGGCATTAGGAAGGTCAGCATACAAATGATTCTCCAGTAATCACTTTATATTTCCAAAAGTTGTAATGCAGAGCAGGTGGATTGGGGAGGAAATAAAAGGGTGGAGTGCTACCTGTTGGACTTGATAAAGCTCTAGTTACTTTATCAGCAGGCCTAGAGCTGAGGTATAACTGAATACACAGACCTGGACTACTCTCTGATGCATTTTTAATATTAGAAATTACAGTAGTGTATTAAAGGTAATGTGAAAACTATAATGGGAACACTGTGCTGTTGACTCATGAGCTTTCTTCTTGTTTTCAGCCTTTACCTTTCTCCTGCCGTCCACTGTACTGTGCAAGTATGTTGAACTTGGTACTGTGCTTTACAGGATTCAGAAAGAAAGATGAATTAGTAAGTAATTTATTCTTCTTTGGATTGATAAAACCATGTTAAGTATATTTTTGATGATACTCTTCTGCTCCATCACCCATAGGGTTTAACCATAGCTCAGGCTTGCATAGGGAGAATGAATTGTTTGTTCTTTTGGTTTTTGCAAGAGGCAGTGATATTTGAGATGGAACAAAACTTTGTTCAGGTCATTAAACTGCTCTAATTCAATAGGACTTAAAGATTTGTAAGTTAAGACTTCAGATAAGATGATGTTTACCCAGTAGTGTCCTCTTTTTTTGTACAAGTGGTAGAATGGCCAAGTAGATTTATGTAGCTCTGTTCAGAGCATTTGCTGGCATGTTATCTTGTCATGATGTGCTATCAGGACTTTATTCTTTTTTGATACTCTAGCACTTTGCTTTTCCATTTCAATTGGCACTTGCCATCTAATTTCCCTATTGGACACCTGGGAATCAACAATATGGTTCCACATTTTCATCTGAAAAAAAACCAACCCAAACCAAAAGTTTTTGCCTCCTGTTGGGGTTAGTTAGGTTTAATCTAGAATTGACTAAATCAGCAAGGAGGACGTGAAATCTAACATGTATGAAAAGGTGAAGGCATTATGTATGATGATCATGAAAGTACTGGTGTCTTGGATAGTCTTCAGCAAGACTGTATTAAATGCTGAAATAAAAATAAATCTTAATAGTTTCTTTTGGTGTATAAGCTATAGCTTCTGTTGAAGTGAACAAGTTGTTTTAAGAACAGATCAAAGTATTTCTATTTCTAGACATTTAATATAATCTTCTGTAACTTGCTTTGTAAATCACTTTTGTACTGAACTCACTCTTCAAAAGATAATGAAAACTTTTCATCTTCATTTTCAGGTTAAGCTCGTCACCTTGGTTCATCATATGGGTGGAATTACTCGAAGGGACTTCAGCTCAAAAGTTACTCATCTGGTGGCAAACTCAACACATGGAGACAAATTCAGAGTATGTAAACTTGAGTTGGTGTTTCATAAAAACCTTTGGAATTTGGCTCTTGTAGACTGTTTGTTGATTATACTTTAGCTCAGGAGCTGCTGTTTTTTCCTCTACTAACAGCAATAATTTGTAATAGCGAATTCATTTCTGTCTGGTTCAGCTTTGGCATGTTTTTGTCTCTATGGGTGATCTAAATAACATAAATTGGAAATAGACAAGTATAGTCAATAGCAAGGTTCAAAATGGTTAAATATTGATTCTCCCAGTAGTTAAAACAGTGATGAACAAATGTCTGCTTTTGTCTGTCCAAACAATAAACTTTGAGGTAACTTGCAAAAAACTTTAGTCCTTAATTGGTGCATATATTTTTAAAATTATTTTTAAAATTATTTTTAACTTCTTATGGGTTAGGATTCAAATATTTCTTTATGCATAAATAGACATGAGTGCTTTTTCTTTTCTGGCTCGAAAAGGGAATAATTTTGGACACTTATGCTCAGTTTAGAAGTAAATAACAGATTGTAGGTTTCTGTATTATTTAATATGATGTAGCAATGTCTGTACCCCTTGACTCTCCCTTGTTTGAATTATTGGTAGGATTTTGCTTTTTTGTGTGTGTTTATCTTTATAATCTTGCAGTTAGAAGAGAAGTCCTGTTTTCTGTTCAAACATTCCTTTCTGCCGACTCAGAGGAGAAAATGTAGGAAAACTGTACAATCTCTCAAGCTGCCATGGCAGTTACCTTTCAAACAGTCACTTTCTCTTTGATAAAAGCAGGATGGGGTGTTTTTCTTCATACAAAATATCAAAGGAGAAAAAAAATCCCATATTCTACTGGAACAAAGATTTGATTTTGTGTTTTTGTGAGTGATGAATGATATCAGACTAACAAAATGGTACACTTTTGAGGAAATGTCAAAATAGCTTATTGATCTGATCTCCTAGTCACTGAATTCATATATTCTAACTCTGGGGAGCTGCAGTTGGATATGGCTCTTGAAGGAATATATTCACTTTCTACAGTATCTGTCTTGAAAAGTAGCAGGAAGGTTACAAATTTTTCTTGATGTGGGAAAGATTTAAATGAAATATTTGGTACAACTTATGCTTTTCCTGTTTTGTAGATTGCTGTAAGTCTTGGTATTCCTATTGTGAAAGCTGAGTGGATTTATAAGGCATGGGAGAAAAGGAATGAAATGTAGGTTTTTATTCTCCTTCATCCTTTACCTTGCATCCTGTTCACCTGAAATGTTGTGAGCTCCTGCTCAAATACTGACATAAGTCACTTACTAAGTGACCTTCTTGTGCATCTTCTTTCAGTGATTTCTGTGCAGCTGATGACGACTTTAGAAACCAGTTCAAGGTTCCTCCCTTCCAGGATTGCATGTTAAGTTTCCTGGGGTTCTCTGATGATGAGAAAGCTAACATGGAAGAAATGACAGAAATGCAAGGTGGTTGTTTATGAAAACCTGTGGGAAGAATGGGGTGGAGTTTATAATGAGAGGTGCCACAGAACTGCTATGTGAGATACTTCTAACAAGAATATTCTTTCCTCTTGCTAATTTGCCTTTTCTTTAATCTAGGAGGACATTATTTACCAGTTGGTGATGAAAGATGTACACACTTGGTGGTTGAAGAAAGTACAGTAAAAGATCTTCCATTTGAACCTTTAAAAAAACTTTATGTTGTAAAGCAAGAGGTTAGTGCTGAAAACTCTTTAGAGAATGCTGCTATGTAGAACTGTCTGTCTGTCTTATTCTGAAAAAATATCTTCCAACTCTGTTACTATTATAGATTATTTTGAATATTTTTAGCTTAGGGTGAAGCTCTGTAATGTGTTTATAAATGTGTGTTTTCTTTTTTCCTTTAGTGGTTTTGGGGAAGCATTCAAATGGATGCCAGAGCTGGAGAGTCCATGTATTTATTTGAGAAGGTATGTTGAGCACTCACACAATGCACAGCATATTTTGATGGTAAAATTAGCATGCAACGTAGTGTGTGTGGGGTCAGAGATCAGCTGGTTTAAAGCAGCATTTAAGTTCCACATAATCCATTATAAATTTTATACATAGAATACTAATTTGGAATAGAGATTTTTTTCTGCTTCTCAAAAGTTTTAGTCAAACAAAATGCTACTGCTGTGGTTTGTATTTTAAAAAGGGGGGAAAAGTTTCCATTTTGCATTGGCTTCCCTAAGAAATTCCTTCTGTGTTGTCTGTTGATCTGTGTAATTAACTAATCTCTGCACTGAGTTGAGCTGGACACAGAGGCAAATGCAGTGAATGAAGTTTTCTTTGCCTGCAGTCGGAGAGTCCTGACTTCAAGAAGTCGGTGTCGCTGCTTTCCCTGAGCACTCCCAACAGCAACCGCAAACGGCGCCGCTTGAAAGAGACTCTGGCCCAGCTGACCAGGGAAACAGACATGTCCCCATTCCCCCCTCGGAAACGCCCCTCAGCTGAACATTCCCTCTCCATTGGCTCCTTGCTGGATATTTCCAACACTCCAGAGTCATGCACTGCCAATGGAGGTAGAGCTTAAAGCTTTCCATTCAGCCACACTCAGTGTTTAACAGCTCTTGCATGCAAGTGGAAATGGTGGTGGTAGGGAAATCTTACAGCTTCTTTCTTGCAAAGTAATTCCAGGCTTTTGCCTTTTCAAAGTTTGGAGGAGAAAATTTGAGTGAAGAGTTCATACACAGGCCAAGATACTTCTTGTCATCACAGTAAGCATTTTCATGTCTGAAGAAATAGATGCAGAAGTGATAAATAGGAAGTATGGTTGAGTGTTACTCCAAAATATTTCAAATACTCTGTTGGAAGTCTGTAGCAAATTAGCAGCATAGTCAACAGTAAATCATCTAAAATACTCTCCCCGGGATACTTGGAGGAAAGAGAACAAAGATTCTGTTCTGGGAGGTAAAGGGAAAATTCCTGCAGGGCCAACTCCTAGGTCTTTGAAATGTTCTGTTGAGGCAACACCCTTTGTGCCAGCAAACTGTCATGTCTAAAACTTCACAAGAATATAAATCATCCATCAATTGGTTTGGGGTGAATGGACAGAGTTTGAAATATCTCTGCATATGGTTCTTGGGAAGAGAGGAACTGCAAAATTTTGGGTTAGTCAAAAGCTGATACCCCCAAGTGTTTTTAAAAGGTCTGTTTCTATCATATAGAGGAGGCATCTGGAGCCATTGCTCCAGCTACTGCTTTGAAAAGGCAAACTCAAATAACATAAGAGCTCCCAGTGAGGCACAAGCTGTAGTTCAGAAGGAATTCAGGGAAGATCAGCCTTCTTATATGATGGTAGTGCTCTTGTTACCCCTGGTAGGAATTTTCTTCTAATCCAACAGCAGCAGTCAGTCTCAGAATGTGCTACTTTGGAAACAACATATAAGGTACTTTATTATTAACTATGGTGGAAACAACATATAAGGTACTTTATTATTAACTGTGGTAGTAATGAGCTTTGATATCAAACAAGTCAGTGTAGGTCTCTGAGATGCAATATATGAGCAAGTATTTAAACCTCATGAACTTGACTTTAGCTTTAAGAGAAATTACTTTCTTGAGCCTTTCCTCTTCCTCCTGTAGGATGAAATGGGAGTGTTGTGTGCAAGGGCTGATTTTAGTCAATGATTTTCAACTGCACACCTAATGCAAGGATGGTAGGCAGCTGAGAGATAATTGTTTACATGGCAAAGTGAAAGTAGGAAAGCACTTCTGTACTAGTGTATAAATTAATAATGTTCAGCATCTAATCCTTGCTTCCTGCTATATAAGGTACTTATAATAGGGTCAAGTCATTGACCTGCCCATAAATAGCTTATTAGTTTCAGTCTAATTTTGAGGAATAATATATTACTGTTGTTTTATAAGTAGGCTGTAATAAAGAGAGCTAATATCTTGAAAGAGCCCTGGTAACTGCAATACAGGCTTTGAAAAAAAAAAAAAAAAACCCCTAACTTCAGTTAAAAATTCTGAAATTGATTTTGTTTTTTTTTCTTTGAGGGTAAGATTTTTAAGGGACTCTATTGTAATAAAGCTCTATTTTCTTTTGGGAATATCTCTTTATCAGAAACACCAAAATCCTGTGCAAGACCTTCCAAAAACTCAACTCCTCTTCCTCTCAAGCAGTCTGCAAGATGGCAGGTTGCAAAGGAATTGTATCAGACAGAAAGTAACTATGTTGATATTCTGACAACAATTATTCAGGTAAGATGGTTTTGAAGCCAGTCCAGGTCAATTGTAATAAAATACCCAATGTTTACATCAATTAGTATTTTCAAGCTGTGATCTGCAGGCTTTTGCATCAAGGCTTCATAGGAAGATGACATTATTAACAGTCTTGTGTAATTTTACTGACATATAAAAATACCAAGTTTCAGGTCGGAAAATACAATTTCTAATCAGGGATCTGCAGTGGTATTGCAATATATATGGAAATTAAATTGGAAGTGTCAGGAAAATAGGATCTTCAGGACTAATACTTTAGATATTAGTGAATAGAGAGAGATGGCAGAGGGAAAGATTTTTTTTTTTTTTTTTTTTTTAATTATTCCAAGAAGAGCAGAATAGTAAACAACTTACAGGAAGAGCTTAATTTCTTGAAAGTTTATTTCTACTGCAGCTGATTATCTACTTGAAGAATGAGCCAAGATGTGTGTGAGTAGAAAGAGATTAGAGAGGATTATGCTGTAGAGATGTATCAAACTAAGTGTTTGTGTCTTCAAACCACTCTCCAAAACCCACTCTTGCTGAATGGAGATATCTCAAGATTGTGACTGCAGGAAATGATGATCTAGAAGGAAAACACTCTTGCTTTCATAACTATTTCTGACACTATGTTGGCAGTCAACTTTTTTTTTTTTCCTCTTAATTCATCAGTTATTTCAAGTTCCATTGGAGAAGGAAGGACAACTTGGGGGACCAATCCTTGCACAGGAAGAGATCAAGACCATATTTGGCAGCATTCCAGATATTCTTGATGTGCACACTAAAATCAAGGCAAGCTGCACCTCCTTCCCTGCAGGGGAAGCTTTCATAGAGACTTTGAATTTTTTCTGCATGTTTTCAGTTGCATCTGCTGGGCTGGATAGATATAAACTCTTCCTGTTGCTGATACCTACTCTTTCTAATAGTGGCATCTTCCTATTCCTGGCAGCATTTCATTGGAGGCTTTTAAAATAGAGAGACTTGCAGGCTACCTGCAACTTGGTGCTTTGTTTGTACAGTTTTTGTTGGTTTTTTCCAACCAGTGGGGCCCAGTCTGGTTAATCACACAAGGTATTGATGTGTGCCCAGTGAGACAGGGATGAAAGTAGAGCTATGTGTCCATGTGTCAAATTGGAGTCACCTGCAGCACGCCGTGCAGAGTTGCTTTGATGTAGTTGTGTTTTCTTTCATCTTTGGTGTTAGGAAGATGTGAGCAGTGGCAGCAGCAAACCAATATTAGTGATAAATCCTTTTCACCTAAGGTGAATCCTGAACCTTCAGCTGTGCCCTCCTGTCTCTTATTATCTGATGGTGATTGAGTTTGATCCTTATCAAGCTCATATAGGCTTAACAGGCTTGGTCTCACTTTCCTTGACACTCTGGTGTAGCAAGTAAGCAGAATCTATCCTAGTTCTATTTCAATCCTATCTTATAGACTTAAGTCCTAGATAAGTTTTTTGCAATCTTAATTGGAATTGGTTCAACTGTGTTCTGTGTACCCTTTTTCAATATTCCTTTGGGATGTGTTGTGTATTGTGTTGGATGCAGCAATGTCATCTTGCTGCAGAGTTGGCTCCTCCTGACATGCTGCCAGGCTCTACTTGCATTGATTTACAGCTGTATCTAAATATTCAGTAAGCCAGAGATCTCTTGTTTTCAGCCCTCAGTAGACTGGAGGGGCTGAATGTGAAATTGCACAGTTTTTAGGATTGCCTGTTTTGTCAGCACAAAAACACACCTAATGATGTGTTTGGCAAAATACTGATCCCATTTAATGGCTTTATGCTCAGCTTGTTTTCTCCCCCATCCCTGCATGTATTCTAGGAAGACCTGGAAGATCTTATGATAAATTGGACTGAAAGCAAAAGTATTGGTGATATAATTCTCAAATATGTAAGTTCCTGTTTTTCTTTATGCTTACAAGTATTATCTTGCCTTACAAACAGTCCATTTCTAGGAGTTAGCAAACACAAGCAAAGCACTGCTGAGAAAGAACTCCAACTCGAATCATTGTCTTTTTTATTTAGACTTTTCAGTTGAGTTAGGTGATACAATCCATGTCAAGTTTTAGTGTGTCTGTTCACAGATGTGAAGGATTAAAACTACAAATAGCTACAGTTTGAGAACTGTCATTTGCAACACTACAGACATGCTTTTACTCAGACAATAAAAGCCACTTCCTGGACCCTTAGCCATCTGCTGCCTCTGATCAATAGTAATGAACTAGGAAAAGAACTTTCCACAAAAAATTCTTATGTTTTCTTCAAGACTTGAAACACATAAGTGAATAAGGAGTCCTGTGTAGAACAGGAAAACTAAGTCTGGGACAGCAAAGTATTTTAACATAAATAGGCTGCTAGGTATCTTCTGATTTTGCTGATCTGATGATTGAGACCAATAGTGCTTGTCATTCAAAAGTTTCCAGTCTAAGGTATTGCTTCTGGTGGATTAAAAGGTGATTGCAGTAACTAGTGAAAATACCTGTCTGAAATTTCCAAAATTCTCACCAAAAGCCTCTTGCTAGGTGGGAACCTGCCTCCCACTTGAGTTGCTCAGCAGCTTCTAAGATTGTCACGTGTATGCTTGATGCTGGTGAGAGCAGCCTGCATTTAATCAGCAGCATCAGTCTGGGGCATCTGGCATGCAAAAATGTCTTAACTTGTTCTGAGAACACGTATGGGTTTACAACACATTTTTTATTATTCTTTATTGCAATGTGCCTTTGAGCAGCTTTGTATGGCTCAGGGCATAGGAACATATGTACACTGATACATAATATGTAAAGCAGAGCTCTAACAGTTGTTTCTTTCAGTCAAAAGACTTGCTGAAAACATACCCTCCGTTTGTGAATTTCTTTGAAATGAGCAAGGAGACGATTACAAGATGTGAAAAGCAGAAACCAAGGTTTCATGCTTTCCTAAAGGTAAGTGTCTGCAGAACTGAGTCTGAGTAGAATATGAGGACTGTTACCATGTTCTACTGAACGCAGTAGATGGAAGAATGTGAAATTTTGAAAGCTTGAAGGAATGCAAACATGTCTTGGTGAGACAGAAATAGGAAAGATTTGAACTTCAACCCCTCAAGCTCCTTATAAGACTCTCTCAGAAAGTCTGAGCTCCTCCTCTGTTAAACAGCTTTCAGGGTTTCAAGATTTGATTAAATGCATTTGTTGCTGGAAAAAGTTCCTCCCAAATCCATGTCTCCTCCTTTCTGTAGAGATAACTGGAGCTGCTGCTTTGACTGGTCCCCTCCCTGTGTTTGTGAGACTTGTGTTTCTGAAACAGCTTTTAACTTTCCTTGGGCAGCTGTGAAGCTCCAGGGAGGTAGAATTTCTCAGCCTTCCTGTGACTAATGAATAGGAGCCTAACAGTGGAGATCTAACAGGAAGTGATCTTCAAAGAAAGTTATCTGAAGATGATGCTTAAGACTCTTGATCTTTTCAGATATGTGTGTACTGTTAATAATGCAGTGTAGCTGTAACTCCTATATCTAAATAGTCAAGTAATAACACTGACAGTTTCAGCTCATGTTTTCTGAGGGACTAGGAGTTGCATCCAAATACTGATATCTAAAAGATAGGGGATAAATAAGAGAACAGGCTGTCTGTCCCCAGTCCCACTCCATGTTAGCAGCTGCAACAAGAGCTGAAGGGTTGATATGGACCCTTTAAACCTTGATATTCCGAGCATATAAAGTCAGTGTGTAGTTTTGAATATAATGTGTTTTTTAACATGCTCTGTTAATGACTGTGGTAAACAATTCTTACACTTGTATAGCAATGCTAATTTCAAGGAAGGCAGTTTTTCTCTCATCTTGTGCTTTTCTTGTGTATTTGTAAAAAAAAAAAAAAACAAGTAAACATGATTTCGTTTTTCCCAGATAAATCAAGCTAAACCTGAATGTGGCCGCCAAAGCCTTGCTGAGCTCCTTATCCGTCCTGTTCAAAGGCTGCCCAGTGTTGCTCTACTACTAAATGGTAACCTAGTGATGTAATTTTTATTAGTTTGTCTGTGAAGGTGTTAAAACCACAAGATGATGTCTACTTTTTGTCATCATTAGCAACAGCTTTTCTCATTTAAAACAATCTGGATTATGTGAGTTAACCATGATCCCTGGCAGTCAGTGAGACCCACTACTGAAGGAAGCATAAATTCTGACTAAATTCCACTTGTTCATACATTTGTATGCAGGATACAGATAGAGGAACAGTTTGCACTGACAATTCTGTCTCTTCAAACAAGAATATAATTGAGATTGAAATGAAACTAACATAAACTAGAGAGCAATTCATATTGACAAGGCTCACAGTTTCATGTGTTCCACCTGGTATCAACCACTTGCTGTAATAATGATTTTGTTAAAAAAAAATCCACATTGCCCTTTGTTTCAGGTAGAAAAATACTTCTGTGCTTGTCTCTGCACTTCAATTTAATTTTTTAATAGTTTAAGGGTTTGGTTTCTGTATTACATGTGGTTTTTTTCCCTTAATGGGATATCTGGACAGCTTCTGTTCAGCCTAGTTCCCCACTTAATCAGTGCTACTTGGACTCCAGGGTGGGTAGATCTGATTTCTTCAGTCAGCTTATCTTAACTCAGTTTAAATTTGAGTTTTTCATATTTGTTTTCAGGCACTTGTAATATGTTTGGATTTTTTATTTCTTTACTTTTTAAAATTGTAGATATTAAGAAACATACAGCAGAAGAGAACCCAGATAAAATAACTCTAGAGAGAGCTATTGAATCATTAAAGGAGGTGATGACGTAAGTCATGTTGATTCTATGGAACATACTGTTAAACATACTGCATTTAGATCCCTCTGCTCCTCCTGAATTGTCAGTGTTATGTTGTCACAAGGAACAGTAAGTAAATATAACTGTAGGTGTTCTTCAGCCTCCTTTTGGCTGCTGTTGTCACTTTGGTGTTCTGTGCCAGAGCTCCAAAGGAGTCTGTGACGTTCCCCATCACTTGTACCTGAACCTCTGCTGACTCCCTGCCTCAGCAGGGACTGTCCCCAGTCCTCTGTTCTGTTCCAACTCTTACTTCTGTCTCTTCCCTCTGAAGTGGAAGAGATGGGTTTTGTCTTTAAATCTTACTTCTGTGCATGTATCTCCTGAAAGGACAGACTTTTGGTGGGAGATTGGGTTTTTTCTTCTGGTCTTGTATCAGCTCTTCTTGGCACTGTTCCATGAGTTAATTAGCTGAAGTTGTTTAGATTGTGAGTCTCACCTCTTTTGAAGTGTAGCGTATGTCTCCAGCAACAAGAACTCCTGCATTAATTGGATAAATGTTTGTCCAGTTTTAACAACAACTTTTAAATTGTAATTATTCTTGCATCTGCTTCTTGGTAAGCTGCAGTCTTGATTTGGGGGAGACAAAATGCAGGCTGTGAAGAACTGAGTTGTGTCAGGTTTGAAATCTTGCAAGGCAGGGGAGGGGAATTCTGTTTTAACTGATTGGTATGTCAAGTGCTGGGAATGTGACAAGAATAATATTATAGAGCTGAAGTTTCCCATGTGATTTCATGTGGTATTTGGCTATTTTTTCAGGCAAATGTGGCAAGTGCTGCTGTATAAATTCTACCCCTGCATGTTTAGCTTTATTATTTTTTGTATGTCTTAAATACAGTGCATCCATTTACGGTTGCTGAGTATTGAAGATTAATACAATATGCTTTCCTTAGACACATTAATGAAGACAAAAGAAAAACAGAGGCCCAAAGGCAGTTCTTTGACGTCGTCTATGAAGTGGATGGATGTCCAGTAAGTAATTCCTCCAAAGCTGCAGATCTGTTAAATGACTGCAGTACTTTGTTCCCTTTGCAAATGTGTGTGAGGCTACAATGCAGTGGTGCTGGTTTAAAGAGATTTGTCAGTGTTAAGCTGTAAGCAAGCAGTAATCCAGCCCTTGAACTAAATGCTTAATGAGCTTTTTGCTTGTGTCATTTAGGCCAATCTCCTGTCCTCCCACCGCAGCTTGGTTCAGCGTCTGGAAACTGTAGCACTTGGGGATGACCTCTGTGACAGGGGAGAGCAGGTCACACTCTTTCTGTTCAATGACTGCCTAGAGGTAAGATGACTATACCAGTACATCTCATGAACTGAATTGTAAAAGGCTTGACACTACACATAAATATAAATAAGTAAAATTTAAGAACTTTTGAGGCAGAATTCTAAGTCACAGATTGTTGATAGGGCAACACATTCTGATGTTTCCTTTCCATTACCTGCTGTATAAGCCAACATAGTTATTAGTAAGTCATATCTGCATAGGTGGGAGGTGTTAATATAGCCTTTAATGTCTTGCAGCCAGAGTAAAAACATAAAAGCAGCTTAATATGTTAAAAAATGTTTATCTGAATAGCACTTTGAGTAGCATGAATGGATGAAAAAGTGCTGGAGTCCTTGGCTCATCAGGTTGTTTGTCCTTTTAAAGTTCAGTTGTATATAATGGGAGTGAACAGTGGGCCTTGGTAGATTGGTCTGTTCTTAGGCTAGCAAAAAAAAACCCGAAATCATAATAAATGCCTTAAACTAAAAGTATTTTAGAAAGAAACAGAGGGGAAGGATAATCTAACTGGGTTTTGGAGACTAATGTGGAAAAACTGAATCTGTAAAGGACACTTTCATTAAGTACTTGTTGCTGTCTGCAGCAGTGAAGAACATTGTAGAAGACCAGCTCTAAATTATCTCAAGATTAGTGCTGTCCTAAGCAGCACTTAGAGACAAAAGTCTGTTCTTATGACTAGTGATGAACTGTCTCCAGGAGTTGACTCAGTTTCATCACTTCTTGTAAAGGAAGGAAGGGAAAATAAAACCACTTTTAATAAAGCTTCTTTGCTTGTCTCTTGGACATGAGACAAACAACAAGATGCATTATTTTAGCACACAAGTACCTTACATGTTTTTATGCAAAGCCTGCTCAATGGCTGCATGCATAAGCAACAGCAAGTGATATTTCTAGGACACAACACACCACACCTTAAGTTGGTTCATGCATATAGATGTTGTCTTTTGTGTTTAAATCTAGGCTGCCTTGTGGTATGTTTCAAAGGATGCTTGTTTTTTATGCAGGGTAGAATTGAGGTCTGTAAGGCAAAATTACTTCCTCTCTAGGTATTTTTTAAAAATATATTGGTTTTTTCAGCTGAGTGTTTTGAAGCCAAGTAACAAATATTGCTGGGCCACTTGGGCTGTTGGCAGTGAATAGTGAGATAAGTGAGTTCCTTTAAGATTTATGTGGTAGAGTAGCAAGATGTTCTGTGCCTTCTTGGATAGTAGAAGGTAAAAAATAGAAAAAGGAAAGGAAACAATGGCAAGAGATATTCCAACTGACCCTTTCTCTATTCTATTCAACTGCAGATTGCGAGGAAACGGCACAAAGTTATCGGAGCTTTCAAGAGTCCCCATGGCCACACAAGGCCTCCTGCATCTCTCAAGCATGTTGTTCTCATGCCTCTCTCCCAGATCAAGAAAGTCTTGGACATCAGGGAGACAGAAGGTCTGTGTATTTTGAAGTGCTATGGTAGCTAATTAAACTGTTTTAGACTGTGAAGGGGAAGCTCTGCTGTTGTGGGATGAAATGCGAAGGTGTGTTTATTGTATGGTGTATTAGGTATGTGATCTTAGTAAAAGCTTGTGTTTGAATCTCTGTATGAGCTTGAGTACTGATGCCTTTTGGCTTTTCAAGAATGCTGCAGGATGCTGAATTTGGCAGAACTACTAGATGGCATAAGCCAACCAATTGGCAGTGTGAAATAAACAGAGTTAAACACTTGACAGCTCTGGATGTACAAAATCAAAACCGAACCTCAGACTTCAACCCAGAGCATTAGACTGGCCAGGGAAAAGTGCTGTTGGTGTGAAACCAAATTTTCTTTTAACTGGTGATGATAATGCTCAGGAGGAGCTGTGCTTGGCATCTTAAAAGATGACTTAATTTTTCTCTCTACTTTGCTGTACTGCTCCAGCTTTGGTAGTGACTTACAAAGAATCTAGTCACATCAATTTCCAGTTTTCTATCCTGGCAAGATTTGGTGTTTCACTCTAAGTGATAATATGCACATCATGTGTTCTGCTTTATGTTCTCTGAAGCACCTGAACATAGAAACCCAGTTAAGAAGAGAAATGGCAAAGAGGAATAAAGCTGAGTAATCAGCTATTGCCTGAAATGCTCATTGCAGTCTCTTGATGATGGTTGTGGACAGAAGTCTGCTCTTGCAAGTGATACAACAACTATTGAGTCAATAAAGAAAAAATCATCTCCCCAAGTCATGTCTGTAGCTCCAGCTCCTGGCAGACAGAGTGTTGACCCTTCTGAAGTTTTCCCCTAAATTATATGAAAAAAAATCATTATTCTTTGTATTAACTCCTTGCTTCTTTTTTTTTTTTTTTTTCCTTTTAATAAACTGTAGATTGCCAGAAAGCTTTTGCCTTAGTTGTGAGGCCACCTACAGAACTCAACAACAAGCTGCTCAGTTTCCAGATGACAACTGAAGACCCTCGCAAGGAGGACTGGCTGAAGACGTTGTGTCGGCACGTGGCCAACACCATTTGTAAAGCAGATGCAGTAAGTACTCTGGAACCATGCTGCTGATTGAAACATTTCCCTCTTTTTGGCTTTAAACACCTGAAGCTAAAGAAGTTAATAGTGGACATGCCTGAGGTGAAGTAGAGCAGAAAACATTTGTGCTAACATGTCTGCAAGTGAGTGGTTAAAAGGTAGAAAAGGAAACAGCCTGGAAGTTAGTCTGTGCAGAAGCTAAGTAGTGCTTAAAAATCAAAAATTATTTGTAATTAATTTGTGATGGTGAAAGGGTATGATTCAACTCTGCACTGTAGTTCTAACAAGAATTGTTTTCAGCTTGCTTCTTTCACAGCTATCTTTGAATTTACAATCCCAGTGCTGTTGATAATTTCTGTTAGATTTAACTCTGTGTTAGGTTGAGTTCTTTGCTCTGCACCTTATCTGCACCATAATGCAAGACACATGAAGCATCTTCCTCCCATAGACAGAAATCTATAACCTTAAAACAAGGAAATAAGAAAAACTGAAATAAAGGAGGCACTGGCCTTGTCACAATTCTAGAAATTCAGCATGTGGACTTTCTGTAGTCAGAAAACCACTAATCTGAGGAGTAGATCCTCTCCAATTACAGCAAGAGACTTTCAGTAAATGTTTTAATTATGTAAAAGTCTGCATATCAGTCATCTCAATTTGCTGAAAATACGTGCAGTACAGATAACTGAAGCTATTGGGTGTAAAATAGAAATGCTTTATGTTCTGCAGTGTATTCTTACAGTACAATATTTGGTTGTGAATTTTAAAGGCATGCTTGTTTCAGGAGAGGTGATTAAGTAATGAAAACAGCATCTTAGTTTTATTTTGTGTCTTATGATCTAAGGACTTAGGAATAAGAGACTTGGGCTTTGTGGTTTCCCTTTTAGGTACTGAGTAGGAAAAGTGCTGATGTGGAAGTGTTAATTTACTTTAGTCTGTGTGTTGCCTATCTTCAGTATTTTGTGTCACATATAACTTGGATTTTTAATAGAAATTAAACCTTTGTGTAATAAAGGTATCGTTCCCTCTTGCCCCAAGACATTCAGAATCACACTGACAAATTGTAACCTACTTTACTGAATCCCATTAGTTGTAATTTCTGTGCCTCTTGCTTTGTACTGACTATATAATACTTCTTTCTTGCTGATTTAAATGTCAAATTGAGCTTCAATTTAAGCACTTTTGCCTGGTTTTAGACTTCTAGAGCATTATGTGAATGAGATAACATTGACTTTGCCACCTGGTGGCAGCAAAGGCTTTGGCTACTCTTCCTTAGGCCCTGGGAATGGCCATAAAGATCCTGACTGGGATCCTTTGAGATTTAATTTTTTTTTTTTAATGTAAAGTGACTTTTCTCAAAATGCAGACAACAAACAGAAAAAAAAAAAAAATCATCCTAGCAATTTCTCACTCATGTGTGCTCCCTCTGCCTCCCAGGCTTTTTAAGTAGGTAGCCAGAGATTGCTTTGCACATGCTGGAGTTTAAGAACAAGACATGAGAAGACCCCAAAACTCGTGGCTGTTCTGCAACATGTATTGCACTTAAGCTGAAAGTCTTTAGTCTTAATGTTTGACAGCTGGAGTTCTTGAGATTTCACTTCAGAAATGTGCTAGATGTGCCAGTGGAATAAAGCAATGTTTATCTTGGAAACTCCCTAGGGATGCCTCAGAACTACTGCCTTTAATTTGGTCAGCCCTGGACTTGAAACTGAATCAGACAAACTGAATGTAAAACTACTGATGAAGTGGTTTCACAAACTGATTGCACCAGCTCTAGGTCTAATGAAATGGTTTGAAAACAAATAGCTGCTGGACTGTATAAAGAGTTAAGTATGGAAGAATATGGCAACTAAACCCTCTGAATCTGATCTACTGGACTAGAAAACTATATTTTGGCAAGTGATATTTGATTAAGACTATTTTTGTCTACAGGAAAATCTCATTTATGTTGCTGATCCTGATTCAGTTGAAGTAAATACTAAAGATATGGACAGTACTTTAAGCAGAGCATCCAGGGCAATAAAGAAAACATCAAAAAAGGTAAGATAGTATAAAGGTAGTGCTTTTTATTCAGAGAATTGTGCTGGGATTCCTCTTTCAGGTGGTTTGTAGTATTTACAGTAGTGACAGGAGAAACTTAATCTGAACTAAAACTCTTAACTATAATCTCCTTAAAGAAAGAAGGTGAAGGATGTTTAAGGTTTTGGAATATCTGTATATACAGTCTTAAGTATTACAGCCATAACTATTATGTAGTCGTTTTTGAGTCTGTTATGGAACTTATGCTGTTTAATACTTTGAGTCTTTTAAATATAATGCAAAATTGAGAGTGACTTAAAGGAGGGGGGGGCTGACTGTGCAGGACTGAGGAATGTGGGGAAGCCTTGGTGACCAGACCTTGCTTTGACTTCTCCCTGAATCTCTGCCCTCCTCTCTGCCTCCTTTGTTGTCTCATATTTGGACAGAATGAGAAGAACCAGGATGATGAGGAGCCTTTAAAAGTCAGTTCACTTTAGGCGTGGGTGTTTGGCTGGTTCTGATTCAGCCACTAACACTTGATACACATCCTAGAGATGTTCAGAACAGTAGCCTGCATAAAAGTAGTTATTACAGCCTGGTTTTTGTCAGTGTTTAACCACTTGTCAAACTCCCCAGGTCACAAGAGCCTTTTCCTTCTCCAAAACACCCAAACGAGCTCTGCGCAGGGCTCCGATGTCTCACAGCGCCACAGAAGGGCGGAGCCCCAGCTCCGCTAACGAGAGTTACATCGGCAGCCGCCTGACCAGCACCTCCTCCCTAGCGGTGAGTGACCTGACCTGCAGGGCCGGCAGGGACGGCAGCTTCTCACATCACACTCCTCTCTTGCCTGCTGCTGCTCTCACTCCAGCAACTCCAACATCCACAGTGGGGAAAAATTAACTGCATTCATAGGAATGTTGTTTTCAAGAGCCGTTTAATGAGAAGCCTGACTTGCTGAAAATGCACAAAAATCTTGATGCATTCGAAACTGGAGTAGCCTTATACATTTAAGTTGAAAAACCCCACCAATCTCTTTTGCTCAGGATGGAATATGTTTCCTCTTCTGAGAGAGTGAGAAAATTTCAAAACAAGTCTTGTATTGGTTCATGCTTTTGATTTTGAACACTAAATAGAAATGTGGTGTGCAACCCCGAATAGTATGGTGAATGTTTCTGTCAAAGTAGTGAGATTACAGACATTCTGTGAAACAAACTGGGAAGGAAGGGTAGAGAAACATAGATGCTGCAGCCTGCAAGTTTTTAAAACAACAAGTGAATTATCTCCTTGTAAACGTTTTAAGAAAACTTGATAAAATAAAATATTGTTCTACATATTGCAGCTCTTCTGCTATGCCTGGCTGCCTGTTACAGCTTTCTTCTGCTACATTAGGCCAAACTCAATTTCCTAATACAGTCTAGTAAAGCAGACTAGATTTGGAGGAATTTTTTCATCATCTTAGCTTTTTATTATAGCATTTGAGTAAATTTGAGTAAATACCTACTTTCTAGTCTGTAGGATGTGGGACAGAAGGCCAAGAAAAGGGAATGTTATTCATTTTTCTACTACTGACTTATGTGTCAGGACTTTAACACTGAGGTAATTCAGTATGTTTGAGTGGCCATTAAATTGTACAACAAAGATATAGCCCTGCTCTCCCACATGAGAAAATATGAAGCAGTAAGGGAGGAAGGATCACAGCAGACTCCCTTGCTTTAGAGGAAATTTAAAAATAAAAAAAATCTATCAGTGAGGCTATAACCTAGTTTTCTGGGGAGAGATTTTCTCCCTTCTATTATTATTATGGCAACAATTGTTTTTGCAATCTAATTGTCTTTGTTTTCATGCAGCACTGTATCTCATTTCTCATGAACTTGCAAGTCATGTACTTTTCTTTTTGTGCATATCTACCCCAGACAAAAATACTTGTTTTCCACAAAATCTTAAAGTTGCAAAACCATGTTCCTGTTTCAGATTCTTCCCAGAGCTCTTGCACCTCTGTGGTAATAAGCTGCAGCTTGGCAGCAGTGTTGTGGTGTTTTTTTTTTGTTTTTTTTTTAACCAATGTCACACACCACTAAACTTGCATAAAGCCTTTTTGGTTCAGTGATAATGTTGAGGGGAAAAGAGATTTGGATTCTAGCCCCTCAAGTTGGAATATTAGTGCAGTTGTTGATAGGAAACTAAAACTGCAGGGAACCTGTCTGAGTCCATTAAGAGTCAAAGCTGTTATTCAGACATATTGTTTCATTGAAATTAAATCCTGGCCTATGCTCATGTAGAAATTTTTTGGTGCAAAAAAACAACCAGAGTAAAAATAGCAATAAAGCTTGGATGCTTGGGTTTTTTTTTTTTTTTCCTGTTTAAACTAACTCTTAAATCCTTCCTAATTGTAGATTGCTCGTTCCACTTCCACGTGCAGCCTAAGTGGATCTGCCAAATGTGCTGTTAATGTCCACTGCTCCAGTGTTGTTGATTGGAGCTTTCCAAATTCCAAACCTGGACCTGTGCAGTGTCCTGGCTCTCCAAGTACTCGTCTTTCAAATGCTGTAGAAGCAAAAGCCTCTTCCAACTTGGAGAGCTTAAATGGTCATGCCTTGGACAGACCATGTGCTTTCCCTGTCATTGCTGCCACTTGTGCTGATTCTGGAGATGATAACCAGTGTGGTGCTGGGAAATTCTGTGCATCAGATCCTGACTGAAGTGAGCAAGAAATCCTGAGTTCTCTAAGCTAAGAGAGTATGGTACAGCTCTAATGCACAAAGGGCTTCAGGTGGTGTTGGGTTCTTCTTTAACATCCTCTAATGCACAGGATTGGAGTCAGCACTCACATGTGGTTCTATTTCTGGTTCTGGGTGCAAACTGATTTTTTTCCACAACTGATTTTTTTTTTTTTTTAGATGTAATTTTTGGAGATTTTTTTCCTCAATTGATATACAGTTAAATTCCTCACTGTTTCAGTTCAGTTGTCCAAATGGCCATGTAGCTCACTGGCCAGAGTTCTGAGGACTTTAATCACTTGAGCTGCTCAAGACTTCCTTGCAACCATTTTACTTGTGGTTTTAGTTTTTTGTTATCTATCTGTAAATTAAAAAAAAAAAAATCTAGTATAAAATACTTGAGTCAAATAAGAGCTGCTCCATGTAGAGGAGTTGAGGGTTAAATTTTCAGATATTGCCAATGACTGCAAATGGAGGATATGCCATAAACAGGTTTATTCATAGTGAAGTGTGTATATCCTTACCTGCCCAAAATATCCCTATTTAAAAGATTCTTGAAGTATGCAGGTGCACAAGCTGCCTAACTACTGTGACCTGTTGATGTGCTGAGAAGCTTGGCTGACTGTTGAGAGCAACAGAGGATTGCTTGTGAAAGTATCTTGAGGTCTAATGTGAAAAGAATATAAAATCTCAGCTAATCCAAAGAGGTTTACTTTTAGTGCTACATATTGATGTGTTGCTTTCACTGTAATTAAGTCTCAGAAGCAGCTTATTCTCCAAGCTTCAGAAAAGTCAGCTTCTTGCCTAGTGTGTGCCCATCCAGGCACAGCTAAAGCAAGCTCTGACAAATCATTGGGATGTCTGTTGCCTCCTGCAGCCAAGGAGACATGTGTTCAGCATCTCATTTGGGGCTCAGAGCTGATGATTATACAGAAAGTTGTAGGATTGGAGGGGGAGCTCTGTTTCTCTAAGAGATTATCACAGTGTATCTTGCCTTCATTTTG
The DNA here is from genome assembly GCA_030060385.1 of Muscicapa striata striata. Lineage (NCBI taxonomy): Eukaryota > Metazoa > Chordata > Aves > Passeriformes > Muscicapidae > Muscicapa > Muscicapa striata. The sequence continues at coordinate 1,936,568 of JAREIS010000115.1, forward strand.
GAGGGAGATTATTACTGCAAAAAGCGATGCAAAATGTATACTAATACTTGTTAAAAGCTACTCTTCAAAAACATGTTCTTGCATTCCAAATCTCAAGGCTAGTAACAAGGGAAAAAAAAAGTCTTTCTTCTGCAATTTTAAAAATGTGTTAAGTATTCTGTTCAAACTCTAGAAATGCTGAATCATTAATTTCAAAAGCTGTCAATCTTGGAGATCTTCTGTGCTCACGCATTCCTTGTAGGACATGTCAAGGTTGAGAAATGACTGCTGCACTATCAAGATTGGCTCATAAATAAGTAATTTTTTTTTTTTTTTGTCCACCAGGGTGTTCCTTCTCCCTCCTTGGTCAGCCTTCCCTCCATCTTTGAAAGGAGGAGTCACACATTAAGCCGATCAACAACCCACTTGATATGAGGCAGGTGGGAAGGACTCTGCTCTGTGGGAGTGACTGACAAAGCAGGTGGCTGGGCAGTGACCTGTTACTGACATTAATGGTACCTTAGTCATTAGCACTTAGCAATGATTAGCAAAATGTTAGATAACACTAGGTAATCACAAGGAGGGTTTAGTTGTGTTGAAGCAGACCAGCCAATCAGTGGAATAAGTCATTTGGCCTTCATTTAAGCAGTATTCCCTTGCACAGATTTATTTCCTTACCAGCATAACTGAAACATTTTCTTCTATGGAAATTGTCCCCTCCAGGCACTAAACTGGTTTGTCAGATCTTGAAATGAAGATGATGATCACATAATTTACTGCTAGTTTGGATGACTCTTATGCTTGCCTAACTTCATCTACTGGCAGAGCACTCTAATGTTTGAATTGTGGATTTCTTAAACGGAGATACGTTATAAAGTACCTGACCTTTCAAATATGACAGTTAACCTGTTGTACAGCTGCTTATTCCAGATATTTTATAAATGTAGTTGTTTATAATTAAATGAATTGAGTTTTGTGATTATGATCTGCAGCCTCACTGTAACACAGTGGTATGAGAAGCTCTGACCACCAAAAATGATCAAATTAATTCTTCATCTTGCTTTGAAGTGGAAGTCTGAGGAAAAGAATTACACTTGTGTTTAGTAGGGTTGTTAAAAAACCAAACCCCCACACATTCCCCATACTTACTTAACAAATCATTATTTAATACATGGGATTATTGGTGTAATAATACACCAGTATATACAGGACACTTGTAACTTCAGGGTCCAATTTTGGTGTGTAAAATTTCAGTGTACTACTTCTAAGGCTTTTAGGCTTTCTCATATATTTATATCTTGCTCTAAAACTCTGTCTTCACTTCTGTCGTCTCTGAACAGTTTGTACCCTGCAATGCACTCTCACAAACTATCTAAATATGTGAATTTCTGCATTTCATTAACAGTTCAACTGTTGGTATTAGCAGGAGTTCACAACTTCTGGTTTCTTTTTAACCACCTGTGTTTTGTCTTGTATCTATACGTAACTAGTGAAGCTTTTGAATGTGTCAGACTGCACTGTTTTTTATATCTTTTATTTTTTTTTTGCCAATCTGAGCAATGTAAATAAACTGTTTAAAATAACACTGCTTCTGGCTTTGCTAAACAAGCTTTTATGAAAGTTTACTTTTTTATATGGGAAAAAAAAAAAAGCATTGTTGGGCTCTAGCCTACAACTGTACTTTGATTATCTATGTAGTTAGTCCTAATAAAGTATACTACTTGATAGGCCTGAATCTTTTTTGTTTTTTCTTTATATATTCATGAATCTCCCCTGGATCTATGTGTCCAGTCCATGGTTTGTTGGGTTTTTTTTGTTTTGGTTTTTTTTTTTTTTTTGTTTGTTTTTTTTTTTTGTTTTTTTTTTTTTTTTTTTTTGGTCATTGTCCATTCTGAGCTGATCATGCACTGACACTTCTATCATGAAGTGGCTCCAGAAAATAAACTATTCAATAAATACTGAAAATCCAACAACAGTTCCTGGTTTCTGTTTGTTTTTTATTATTGGAAGGGCATCTTCAACCTGGTACTTCTTGTGCAAACTTACAGCACTCTCAGCCTCAGTTACAGTGCTGAGTCCCCTTCTGTTGTTGCACATTACGTGTTGTTCCTCGTAATGGAGGAACCAGTTCTGCCCAGTCTTGCTAACTCTTGGACGGGGAGGAAGGCTGTACCAGCTTCTGGTGTGACTTTTTATCCACTCCTACATTGTAGCTGCATTATCTTAACCTGTAATGTCAAATTTCAGCAAGAGCTGCTTCTGCTTTTATGAAAAATATAGGTGTACTGTTAATAGATGTTAGGATTTAGAAGAGTCTGCTCACTATTTCTCTTGACAGAGTGGAAAAGGAAAGGGAGAGTGTTTTACAGCTGTCACACAGCAGCAAAAACTTGAGTATGATGACAGAACAGGCTGAGAGGTGGAAATGAGCTTTCTGAGTTAAAAAGGTGATCCAGAGTAACAGAAACAAGCCAAAATAAGCAACTTTTACAAATGAGATGTTTGCCCCACCTTTTCCATTTCCAATATTCCATGTACTTGTAGCATTGGAATAAGTACAAAATTTTGGAGGGTATTTTGGCTGGTGTTCTTTGAAAACAGGTGAGACTGCTTCCCCAAACCACAATTTTAAACAATATTACTTTATTACTTACTTTTACCATCTCACCTCATGGGCTGTGACTTACTGAGTAGCAGTAAGCATCTCCTTTTGTGCAACACCAGGAGACAATTCACATCTCCTGAATAATTTTTTAAACTTCAATTTGGACAGTTTAGTAGAATTTAGTTTAATTTTCTGAGTCTTTGTGTTGAGATTTCTGAAGTGTAAAACTACACGATCTGTTCTGTAACTCTTTTAAGGAAAAAAACTGGCTTAAAAGGACATTCTAACATCTCTGTGCTACAGAGTCAGCCAATACATAATCAGCATACAGAATTTTTTTCATTCAGAAAAACTGGAATTCTGAAGAAGAGGTCAAAAGATGGTCTTTAAAACACAACCTTTTCCTGTGGGCTGTACAAAAACAGTTTAATGAGTTGCTTCAGTGCTATAAGAATTCTCTTAACCATTACTCTAAATTTGTAGTTGAAGGACAGCTGTCAAAGGAAAAGATCTTTTGGGTGGGAGTTTTGTGGGGTGATGTTTAAGGAAGCAAAAGCTTGTTTGCTTGCTTAAAAAATTAGAAGAGCCCCACTGAGACAGAGACTGGAGGAAGTCTGGAGTAGAGGTTGGAGCCATTCACATGCCTAGAACTCACAAACTATTAAAGCATTAATGGCCTAACATGATTAATCTTTTATAGGTTCTTGTTCAAAGGGAAAAGGTGGAGATCTCACAGCTGCTCGAGAGCACCTGTTTGCAAATTTGTCGTAGATTCAACAGGACAGCTTGACCTGTGCTTTGCAGAGAAATAGTTGCTGTTTCAAATGCAGGAGAGCTGCAACCTCCTGTAGGAGATGGATGTTTACAGCCCCTGAAAGCCAGCCATCAGAGACAAAGGGGGGCAGCTAGGAGGTACTTTAAAAACACAAAAGCTGTTGAAAGCTGGAAATGCTGGCTGAGTGCTCCTCGCAGCTGACATTGGAAGGGGGAAGGCAAACTGGTGCCACGTTCTTTGCCTTGGGACCGGTTTCAAGCGCAGAGCCAGAAACCTGCCTGCTCCCACCACTAAGGAAAGCTGCAATGGAAACGGGAACACCAGGAAAACAAACTAATTAAACACGTAATGAAATAGATGTTACTCTGTCAGATGTTAGGTAAACAACAGCAATTTTTTGTAAAGAACATTACCACTACTGAGGGCAGAATTTTCAGCTGGCACAAAGTACCCTGTCAGCCTCTATGCAAATACAACCAGGCCTTTGTACACTTAATTTAGGCAGTTAGAAGTGCAATTACCACCCTACCTGCAAACTGTAATTAGTTTAAGCTGTGTTGGTGCCTTTATCAGCTGATACACTGACACTGACTTCAAGTACAGAGCCTGACTATTGCAGGAGCTACCCTCTGTTTTTGAAGCTAGTTATTGTATATAAAAATATATGTGTTTGTGTATTTCGATAAACAAAAGGTTCTTACAAAGATGTATGAAGCAGCCTTTTGTTTTTATGCCCTGTAGGAGGCCTAGTGTGTGTACTTTATATGAGTGAAATTAAGGAATAAAGTTCTGGTATTTATACTAACATGGGTAAAAAGAGGAGAACCTCTACCCTTCATTCCCCCTCTTCCCCCCACTCTTAATTTCTTTAAGGGTTGAAGAAGAAGGAAGGGGATCTTGGCCTTATGCTGGAGTGCTGAGTTTTGCTGCTCAACCTCAGGAGTGCTGTAGAGCCCATTCTGGCTTGGGGGAAGTAAAATCTTGCACCTATCAAAGCCCAGAAGCAGCTTGTGTTCTGCTGGTCCTGCTTAGGTTTCTCTGGCAGCTCTGAAGATCAGGCAAAGGAGGACTTTTTACACTTCTCTCACTTCCTTCTTCATCCAGAATGCAGCAACCTGGTAAGTTTGCTATCAGTTTTTCAATAGATTTTTTCAAATGGAGTTGAGTGGAGTATAAACTGCCTGAGCTCTTGGAGATTTTGAGTTGTGTACAGTTAACAAAGGTAATGCTTATTAATGTTTATTTGTCAGGGTCTGGACATGCCAACTGCCTCTTGTAAAGAATTTGTGTCTTCACCCAAACCATTACTGGTTGTGTTGGACTCTGAGCTCCCACACACTTTCTGCTGCTCTCTGATGGCATTTCAGTGCTTTCTCCAATGTTTCACCCTGGAGGGAATGTAAATATGAGCATAAATGGTTTTGAAAGTGTGCCTTTTTTCTGTGTTTCAATGGCTCATGCATTAGAGTTGGTATGGCTGACAAATCAGCACTGATTGCTAATTAAAAAGTGGAATATATTAAGGAGTTTCACACTTCCACTTCTGCCTCCAATTGAAACCCTGGCTGTATGAGTGTGTGCTAGGGAAGGTCTAATGGATACAGTCTAATTACTTGCCATTTTTCTTTGACTTAACAGTTCATGGATTATAGTAACTGAATAACAGATCACTGCTGATTACTAATTAAATGGCAGAATTTGGTTTTATGCACCTCCAGCTATTACCCCCACAAAAAGTGACATTCCACATTTTAACAAAAAAAGCTTTTTCTCTGCTTGTTTGTTGATGTGTAAAAGCTGATGTTATCGTCCCTTTGAAAAATAAAAGCTCTTTGGGTACATTTAACAACAGCAGTTGATAAATATATTTCAAAAGTAAAGTTACTGCTATGCTGTTATAAATGAGGCATTGGGGGGAAAGATTTTTCAAGGCAGCTGTGCTGGTTTTGGTTGGGGTAGGGTTAATTCTTTTCCCAGTAACTGATGTATGGCTGTGCTTTGGATTTGTGCTGGGAGCATTGTGGATAACTCAGGGATGTTTTGGTTATGGCTGAGCAGGGCTTACACAGAGAGCTGAGGCATGTTCTGCTCCTCACCTCAGCCCCAGCGAGGGGAGGGGGACACACAAAGATTTGGGAAAGGACAGAGGCAGGACAGCTGATCCCAATGACCCAAGGAATATTCCAGACTGTATGATGTTGTGCTCAGCATAAAACTGAGGAAGAAGAGGGAAGTGGGAATGTTCAGAGCAATGACTTTTGTCTTCCCAAGTCACTGTTGCGTGTGAGGGAAAGTCACTGTTACAGCTTTCCCGGGGATGGATGAACACCTGCCCGCCCATGGGAAGTGGGGAATGAATTCCTTGTTTGGCTTTGCTTGTGTGCATGGCTTTTCCTTCCCTTAATAAACTGTCTTCATCTCAGCCCACAAGTTTTCTCACTTTTGCTCTCCTGATTCTCTCTCCCTCCCACCCCAGAGAGCGAGTGAGCGACTGTGTGGGGCTGAGTTAAACCACGAGAGCAGCACAAGGACTCCTTGGTTCCTGCCACTCTCATTCCCTGTGGATCACCAATGGTGATCCTTAAATGAGCACAGAACCAAGAGAGTTCTAATCCTTTGTCTGCAGGAGGGGACAATTAATTCACTGCCACAGGGACTCCCCAGGTCACCCAGACCATCGAACAAATCCAGGAATGGATTGATTTCCTTTCTCTTTATTTGCCTTTCCTATTCAACATACCCAGAATTTAATCTGATTCTGACAAGATCAGTACTCTCCTAATTTGTGGTATGTCTTAATTTGTGATAGTGATCAGCAGAGATCAGCTGTTGAGGTTGGCAGTTCTTCTCATGATGGTGTCTGTCTGCTGCTGAATGGCACTGGGAGAGTAATGGAGAGCCTGTAAATGGCATAACTGCTATAACTCTTGCTGAATGCCCAGAAATATTTAATTGTATCCCAGATATAGAATTAGAACTCATTAAAATTGCCACCAGTCTTTTCAAATCAAAGATATGGCAGCCTGATAAACTTTTCTTTATGCTGCTTTCACCTGTTACAGAAACAGAGAAAAACTTTTATACTAAAAATAATAATAAAAAAAAAAGACTGCTCTTCTGAAAAGAAATTATGCTTCTCTAATCTATTTCAGTTTGTGAGCAGGCCCCTAAGCATGTGAATATTTCAATATGCAGTTTGTAAAAATCCATCAGAGATAGTGCTCAAGAGCAAGGGTCAAAAGAAATGGTATGATACTTGAGATCCCATATATCAAAAAGCACAGTGTAAAAATCCTTGGCATATAGGTGATCTTAATGGTCCCTTCTGGACTTAAAATGTATTACAGAGAGAAACTATCAAGTCATTTTTATAATTTAGAGCTTTATCTTTTCCTTGTTAATAATTCTTCCTGTCTGAATATCATTGTTCACCGTAAGCAAAATAGAGAATATATTATTAGTGGAAGGTAATAAAAAGGGCTCTGCGTTATTGCAGTCAATACCCATAATAAATGTAAAATTTGGTGTTGCAAAGGGTATCAAAAAGATCCTATTCTCTTTGCTTCCATCTAAAGTATTTCATAGCATTGCTAGTAATAGTAACTCAGAACAGCACATTTCTACAAAGACAAGAATGCAGTGTCTGAAAAACAAACTATCCCAGGCCATCATAAACGAACCACTGGAGTGTTGGTTAGAAAATCTTTATGAGCTAAAGAAGCCCATGTGGAATTGTGAAATTAGGACTTTTGACTGCAAGGCTTCAGAAAACAGTTTCTGATATTTACCTATAACTCTGTGTCATCCATAGTGGTTTTATCTTTCAAAAAATAAGGTATTGGGAGATTTTAAAAATGTGTAGATATCTAGAGAAATGGGGCAGTTGCTTTCAACTGGCACTTCCACTGAGCCCTGCTGTGCCTCACGTTCTCCATGCGCCAGAACATGTGAGCTCTGCCTGCCCTCATAGTCTTGGTGAGTTCTGAGATGAAGTTTCCTGCAGCTGACAGCCCACAGGATGCAAAAATTCCAGCATTTGCTCTCTTTGAGTAGGAAATCACTGGGATGACTCAGCTTGAGTAGTTAGCGTCGCAAGAGTGACCTTTGGAAGAAGGCTGTTGTTGTATGGAGCTGCTCTGCCACGACTGTCTCCAATTTTCCTTTATTCCAGAATGGCCAGCTTCAGAGAGAAAGGTTCACCACTTTAATTGAATATTCTCCATATTGAGAGGAGTAAAAATAAATATTCTTCTTGGTTTATTCACGCATACGCTGGAATCACCCAAGTGTGACATCTGAGAGGAGCTACATGATTATGATCTGAAATGAGAACAAAGTTCATCCTGTGCCAATTCTTGTTTTTTCCCTGCAGACTTTGAAAGAGGAAAGAGATTGCAGAATCTTAATACCCATTGAAGCTCAAGAAAGCCAAGGCTGTGAGCTCCTGCATTAACCTTTTTAGCATTCTGCTGTCTAATTGTCTGTCCATTGCACCTTCTCATCCCAGGTTAATGGGGTGGTTAACAGGGGAGGACAGGAACAGTTGGCCAATCACACCACAAAGCAAACTGAAAAGGTCAAAGCAATGTGCTGTATTATTCATGGACTGTGCCCTGCCGAGGTATCTCAGATCTCACGTCTTCTCATGATGAATTACAGCAAGAACAGGAAACAGCCCAACGTGAAATTGGCTCTTGTGACAATAATTGTAGTTCAAATCAAGAAGTGTAAAACTGTGGTCTGCTGCTGTTCTGGTTTTTCAGATTGAGGGGGTGTGATCACATCTAGCCACTGAGTGAGCAGCAGGTTACATTTGTATGGCCTCTCTCAGCTGGGTTATGAATTCAATACCTGGTTCTTCTCATTTCAGCCATGGACTTTGTTTTAAAAGTAGTGTGGTGCTTAATATCCCTCCTGTATCTATAAACTCATAACTAGCTTATAGATATCTTAATATCAGACTCTTTTTCTGTTATGTGGTATTTTGTTTTGAAGTATTAATATAACTCCCAAGAGGCCCTCAGGAGCAGACCATGAAACAGTCCTCATTCTCAAGGATTCGCCATCTGTAGAGTTAAATTTGAAGGAAAACCTGGTGTAACCATTTTATTTTCCTTCATCTTGGATGTGAAACAGGAGATACTTGCACTGTGCCTGACGTGCTTTAAATTATTTTGAGTGCAGTCCCTCTCACTGACCCCACGGAGCTCAGCCACAAGCAGAGCACTGCTTTAATCCCTGCCAGTGATCTCATTAGTGCATGTCCTTGTTCAGTCCCTACATTTGCATGTCATGAGCTCACCTCATCTTGCTCCTCTGGTGGTGTGTTTCATGCAATACTTTAGGTGTAGGCCTGCTTGGAACCATAACCTTGTGTTTTTCAAGTGTTTTTACAATACCCCTTTGACAGGAGAGACTTCACAAATAGTGGAATATCTTTTTTTAAGAACAACCACTGCCTGGTCTACCTCCTCCAAGTTGTAATTAGTATTGTAACCCAAGGGTATACCACACCTAGCACCTGGAGGAGTTGACTTTGCTTGTGTCTCTTGCAGGGAAGAGTTACAAGGCAGTCTTAGAGGAAAAGACTTACTTTTACCTTTTTTTTTCCCTCCCTTTCTTAAAACTGGTTATAGTGTTCTTTGCTTTTCATTGAGTGGTTTCAACTGCCATCAGTTGCCTGCGGGCAGTGAACCTGGCTGTCAACAGATAAATCATTTCTGTGACAAAAAAATTTCTGTGATGGAGGGAAACAAGCCCCCATCATTCATTTGGGACCAGGTCTTTGAAAAAGAAGTGACCTGAAAGTGGAACTTGTGGGGATGGTCTCAGATGTGTCCCTGTGCATGGGACTAAAATAGTCACAGAAACCATGGGCCAGGCTTTTTAATGTGCCCTTAGCCAAAAAATGAGGATGAGGAATCAAGTCCAGCTTGTAATAATATTTCCTGAATGAGAGAAACTGTGGTTTATATCTTTTCCCCATAGCAATTGCCTGCTAAGTGTCCAGAGGATAATTGTAACCCAGTCTGTAGTTTATTTAAAAAGCAAGTTTATCTACTTCCCCCTCCTTCAACTTCCTCATTGTCCAGCCAAAATGTAGTATATACATGGAATAAAATAATTGCCTTTTTTTTTCCACAACTTGAATAGTCCTGAGTAAAATCCAATGCACATTGGGGCCTGGGGAGCTGTGCATTACAGATGGGTATTTTTGGAAAACAGCAATGCCCTTCTCCATGACAAGAGGCTTCTTTCACGTTTGCTTTGTGTTGTTTCCTGGCTGACTTCATCTCCTGACAACTGCTTTGGTCTGAGGCTCTCTGGGGGCTGAAGGGCACAGTAGCCAGGTGTCGGCCTCGATGTTTCTGACACCTTGCAGATTGATTTGGGCCATGGCCTCTCTCCCCCTCTCTAAGTGATGTATTGATCTGCAGTGTAAGACAGGTTTTCCGCCCTACTTGATATCTGAGAAGTGAAATGTCACATCTCGCCTCGGATCTGGGTCTCTCTGTGACGAGACTGGAGCATTTCTCTCAGTGTGCTCGGGTCCCCACTTGTTCTTGTTGCACACACAACTGTTTTTTCTTGGCAATGCTGCTTTTTTTCTTCCCAAGGATCGCCTGCTTTCAGTGCACTTTATTATTTTTCAACATTCCAGATAAAACCACCTGATTTTCATTAAATATTGCAGAATTCTAAGCCAGCTTGAAACACATTAGGAGTATTTATTTAAGAGCCTCATGATTTAGCAAGGCATGTGCTGTGACTCGGTGATCCATGGAGAGCAGTCTCTCTGATTTACTGTGTGTCTGCTCATCAAAGATGGATGATTGCCACTATGTGTCATAAAACTTCATCTGACAAAACCAACTCCATGGCAAAATAATGCCATCTCCAAAGGGCAATAACTCTTCGTTTCCCTGTCCTACATATTTAAGGAGCTCCAATTTTTCTCAAAAAGATTTCTTTATTCTGTTTACAATGAACAAAGGACCTTCAAAGCTTTTGCCAGTTTTTCTTATTTTTCAGAAATCATTCTTGAGAGCCTAGGAAGGCAGTCTCTAGCAGCTGAAAACCTGTAGATCTTAGACTGTGATAAACAGATAATGGGAATTAAGTGGCTAAATACCTTTTGAGGTCCTGGATTTTTAATTAAATCTTAGGACTAGGGGCTGGATTTTTCCTTTCTTTCTATCCTTTTGTTTTAAAATCACTCTTGAATGAGAAAAAGCAGTGAACTGAATGCTGGCTTTATAAGGGTGAGGTTATTTTCTTACAAAGTGAACACAGTGCACCAAAAGGCACTGCCAGGCTTAGCAGAACCTGTGAACTTCAGCTATGCCAGCATCACCAGCTCAGGTGACCTCTGGAGTGCTGCTGGCTGAGGATCCCTGTTTTCCATGCTGCTTGGGTGAGAAGCCAGCAGGGATTTATAGTATGGATGCAGAATATTCTGACAGCAGGAAATTTTTGGCTGGGTGTTACTTACAATTTAAAATGCAATTGAAATTTAATAAAAATTAATGCAATTTAAATTTTAATTAATACAACTTAAAGTTAATTCCATTTAAAATAAGCCTTTCACAGACAGCTCAGACTAATGAAGTACAGGATAAAGTCTTGCTAAAGATAATCTATAGAAAGGGAAGGATGATTAAGTAGAAAGATGGCTCCTGTTGGCCCATTTTCCCAATACCTATAAAATCTATAAATCTTCTCTTTGGCTCTATAGCTAAATGTTAGGGTCAGAAATGTACAGATTTGGAGTCAAATTCATGTTTTCCATCTCAGCTGTTCTCATCCTTTTGTTCCTTAAGAAATTATTTTCTGCTGTGTTAAAATAGATTTTGATTAGTCCAACATGCAATTGTAGAGGAGTTATGTCAGAAGAATGTCCCTTTCCCTCTAGAAAAATCTTAAAAACTTTTGCAATCAGTTAATTTCAAAACTAATTGTCATTAGAAAGCAAAACACATGAGGGCACCTCTCAGAGAATTGGCTGCTGTAGCAGTACCCAACTTCATAATTTTTTTTTCTCTTTCTATTTGGATTCAATGACTTTACTGCTGTGGAATAGACTCTTTCATTGAAATCTGTTCATTGAAACCAGGAATTTATCACAACTCTGCCTTTAAATGGCATTGAAAAACAGCCACTTTAAAAGGAAAGGATGATGAGGAAATTAATCTCAGGCAAGTTTTTCTTGATAAGGAAAGAGAACAGAGGCTTCTGGCATTTATATGCCAAAAATCAACACATGGAGAAAAATGAGTATTCCACACTGCTGTGGCAAGAAACATTTTTCTATTAAATCAAAATGAAGTTCTGAATAAATATGTTTTGCTGTGAATATAATACACTAGAGAACACAGTAAAAGAATAATGACCTCAGTATCCTCCCCCAAATAAAACAGTAATTAACCTAATAAAGAGCATATTCAGGTATTCATCTTCCTTGCAGGGGTGATTTAAAAAAAAAATTAAAAAATGGAACAATAGTACTGTGTACAAGTATGCTGTAAATACCAAGCATTCATAATTTTGTGTCTCTCTCTCCCCAGCCCTTGCCTTTATTCATTCCCTTTGTCAGATTTGGTGACACGCAGCACCTCCGGAAGGTGAAGATGAGAATCATCTCCCTTCACACTGAGTTATACTCTAGACCCAGACCCTATATAATGTGAGGATCTAAAGAATCAATCTTCCAATTGCATTTTAAGCTGAAATAATCTTGGAAAAAAAAGAAAAAGTCTGAATCTGTCATCCTGACACACATTCAGTGGAGCATCGTTTCTTTAGGCACGACAAGGAGCAGCTGACTGGGAATTAATCTGAGTGTGGCTTCCCATTGTTCCTCATGCGTTGAGCTGTTACCAAAGTGCTCCTCAGCCTCAGCTTGGAGCTGTGCTGGTGCTCTGGTCGTGGTTTGTGCTGTGAGTGTGTGAGAGAGAAGTCAAGGCAAGCAGGAATGTTTATGGACATTCCACCTGCCCCCCTGGGCTGCTGGGGGCACAGGGGATGGCTCTGGGAGAGGAGCTCTGCCTGCTCCATGGAGCATTTCCAGGGGACCAGCTGTGCTTAGAACAGAGCATGATGCTACAGCAAAGAGCTTCTGCTGTGCTGGTGAACTCTGCTGACCACTTGTGCCTGGGCTTCTGCTCCCTTGTTGCCAGCAGACCCATTGGAACAGGAGCACAGAGAGCTTGGGGCTCTCTGGGGAGCCTCAGGGGCTGGCTCTGCTGGGATGTGCTCACCCATATAATCATGGGGAGGATTAGAGGAAGGAATCATTATGCCAGCCTCATTTTTAAGGAGGTGAAAATAAAAGCTTAGCATTGATCTGGCCAAAAGCACCTGGGAAGCCTCAGAAAGACTAATCAGTAAGTGCTGAGCTGCAGTCCAGGGGCTTAGCCATATTATAAACAACCACTAAGCTCCCAAGACTCTTCTCCAACAGACCAAATGAAAATATATTCCTAACTTCCTTTGGCAGTTAAAACTCACCTTTTCTATTTTGGGGGTAGTGTCTGTGTTTGGGTGAGCACAGAGAGTGAGAGGAAACAAAGTGATGGGTAGGGTGTGGGTTGAGGGCAATGGTGACACCAGAACAGCAACAGGCTTTACAGCAGCTCCTTCAGGAGCATCCTTGAGCTCTGGCACTGGGTGATGTCACCAGAGTCCCAGGGGAATGATGTTCCTACCTGGAGCCATAGCGCAGCTGCTGTTGTGTGCTTCTCATATTGATAGAATACCTGTCAGCTCCAGCCCCCAAAATAAGTTCTAATATGGCATATCAGGAGTGGAAATAATAGTGGCTTACATAATTGCAATGTTACTGACACAGCTGATGAGCTGATGATGTTATTTGCACAGCAGTGATGACATTCAAACCCTTGCCGACTCACAATTACACGGTGCGCGCTGAGCCCGAGCAGGATTCAAATTACCAGGAGCACACAATGAAAATACAGTCTCTTGACAAGATAAAGGGGGGGGGGAGTAGTGGAGAATGGCTTGAAAATCTCTTTTTGGTGGCTGCAGTGTTCACTAGTGCTAATTCATGGCTTTTTAGCTTGCACATTTCATTTTAAGAAAGTAAATTGGAAGCATTATGTTCTGCCTTTTTGCCTTGATTTAAAACCTGCCTGTACCTGCTCCTCTGCTGCCTGGCTGTGGTGAGGCACCTTTGGGGCTCTCCCTGGGAAATGCAAATTTCTTGAATCAATAGCTTCACTTTTTTCTTTTCTTTTCTTTTTTTTCTTCCCCCCTCCCAGTAGAAGTTTAAATGAGAATACATGTGGGTGGGAGTAGGTAGGACACCGTTTGTAGCCAGCCCAAACATGATGAGTGTTAGAACAACAGCTGAAAGAAAATGGATTTTGGAAGAGATTTATTCCCAAGCAGAGCAATAACTGGCTATAGACTGATGCTGAGATGGAATCCCAGGGATCTATGGCTGAATCCTTCAGCTGCTCTCGGGCCAAAGCAGCACTGAACCCAGGTGAAGAGCTCTGCTGGGCTTGGCTCACAGCACAGCATTCACTGCTGGTGTTATCAGTGATTCACACCAGGCTCATTTTGGGCATGATCCCAGCCCACACACACATCAGTAACACCAGGTCAGTCCTTTGCACAATTTGGATTTGGATTATGGTCCTCACCTGTTGTGCCTTGATCCCCACAAGTACTCATGTGTGCCACCCTCAGTGCTTGGCAGAGGCACCACAGCCCATCTGCAGGGCTGTGCTCAGCTCTCTGTGGCTGAATTGCTGCCTGACATCCTTAGAGTGAAGTGCCTTCAATCCTCTCCTAAATCTATAAAACCAGACTTTTCCCATCTGCTATCCTGTGGCTTTCTGGTCTTTTCCTCAAGTACCAGGTGACCTGAGAACTTATGAAGACAAACTGGGCTTCACTCATTCTTAATTCTCTGCTGCTACAACATCTTTATTTCAAGATATTCTGAGTATTCCCTCCACCCCAGTTACTCAGAGCATTCCTACTCTGGATCAGTGTCTGCAGCTCTGGTCCAGCTGGAGGCTCCCCTGTGCACAACTGCTCCACCTACTCAAGTTCCTCACCTTTCTTCCTCATTAGCTCCTGATTTCAGGCTGCTCCTGACCCTATTTCTCTCACTGGATTTTTCTCTCTGTCTTTAGTCTGGCCTCTGTGATCAGCTGGAGGGAGCAGGGAAAGGAAATGAACAGAATGAAGAGCAAATGGGAAGAAATAAAAACAAAAGATGCCTTTTAAGCTAATTGCATGCTTGGTCCACAGCACATCCTTGTGGTGCCTGTAGGTGCTTTGGGATCAAGCCAAGCAGAGAAATGTCGGGTTTTGGGGACAGAAATCTGAAAATGAACCAGGTCCTCAGGGTTTTTTTGTGCTCTTTATGTTAGTATTGTATTTATTTTACATTGCCCTCAAATTATTTGTGTTTCAAATTCTTGCACCAATCATATGTCATGGAAGATAACAACATTGGAAATTGTTTGATTTGAGGACAGGCAGAACAAGAAGCAAGGGAATTAAAACACCTGGGCCTCTGCAAGAGCACACAGGTAGTGTTGGTGTTATCCACTCTGCCTTCAGTTCACACCCATGAGTTATCTGGGGGCCTAGGGCTTAGGGGAATTAGGACAGAGACAGATCTCCAGGCTGGTGGCTGAGTGAAAATGTGAAACAGGACAAGAAAAGTAAACTTGTCTGGCCACCTGGAGGAAATCACACATTTTTTCCACCAGAGGAAAGCCTGGGAAGGACAAGGGCTCTGTGTGTGCCCTTGGATCCAGAAGCTGCTGTGCTGCTGAGGCCCAGCACAGACCTGCAGCACTGACAAGTCACATCTCAAAGGTTTCTGCTGCTTTCTTCTTGGGGAAAATCAGCCCAATGAGCAAGGTTGTGTCTGCCCTTCCTCAGTGCCACACATCAAGGCATTTCTATTCTGACATGGAGTGAGAAGGTGAAAAGCATAATTAGTGCACCAGCAGTAACTGGATGGACTGAAGGTCAATTAGTCTGCTCTGAATCTCAGTTCTGAGTTTGCTGGGAGAAGAAAATGATCTGTGTGAATACTGGGCTGATCAGCTTGTTCTTAACTGAAATGGTTTTACATTGGTCTCTAAGGCTGGGCAGAATCTGGAAATGCTTCTGCTTTTGGTAGATGTCTAATGCAGTTTCTGCCTGCAGTGAAAACACAGGGCTCTTTGGGTAACAGGCACTGCAACAGGATTAGCTGGAGGGATGAACAGCAGAGGGTCTTATCAGGTGAGACCAAATGTGGTGTCCCCTTGGCTTAGGGTTTGATTCGAACCTACAGGAGTTCTTGAAAATGACATCCTATAGATCCACACCCAGATAAGGATCACTCAGGCCTTGTTTGCAGCATATAAAAATATTTCTGATCCTGCCCTTTTGTACCTGCTGGCCAGTGATGGATAAAGGGGAGTGCCTGGCTGCTGTGAGTGCTGAGCCCTGCTCTCTGGATGCCATCCTGATTGATTTGCTTGTGCTGTGCAGGGAGGTGGAAGCAGCACTTGCTGGCTGCAGCTGAATTACAATCATGGCAAGATTTCTCTGTAAGGGACTCTAGAGGTCACCTGGACCAACCTTCTCTTCAAAGCAGGGCTTTGTGGGGAGTTTATTCTCCACTTTGGAAAAGCTCAGTGCATTTCTGGTGATGCATTATCAGTCCCTTCTGAAATTTCTTGGGTGCACATGGTTGTGCCCTGAAACACCCCAATGCCAGAATATCCTTTACTCTTCCTGGGCACTCCTCAGGATGAGAGATCCTACAGATGGTTCTTAACCCAGAGACAGGGGAACTGTGTGAGACCATCCATCATTCCACTGCTTTTGTCCAAGTCCTGATGGGCCACAGATGTCATGGAACTTGTCAACCTTTGCTGTGAGGGGCTGTTCCAAGGAACAGATGTCTGTGTTCAGTGACTTGCTGACTGTCCAGAGGAAGCTTTCATCAAAAATGGGGGAGCTGTTCTTGTCACAAGCTGACTTGAAAGCACACACAACTTTTAACAGACCAATGTGAATTTATTTGAGTTCAAATGCAAAATATCAGTTATAGAGTCTGCTAAAGAGTTTGGAATAAAATGAGAAAGAGGCAGAATCCAACAAGGAAAAACTCCTCTAGGGAAATAACTTTGTTTAGAGAGAAATTAAGTTGGATAAGCAGCAAGCAGACCCTGTAAATTGTTGTATCATTAAAGTAGGTCTCGCATGGATGCATGTGTATGCATCCTCTGTAGTGTGGTGCCTAAACATCCAAACTTCCCAATCCCAGTGCAACTCTGGGGAGTCATGCTCAAGGAAGAGACAAGTGTTTTTGAAGATGTCTGCAGAGCTATAAATAACAGGTAATGGCTAAAAGTATCTTCTGGCATACAGACTCTATTTTTATTACTTGGGAAGTCTAAGTAATAGAAGGCAAATGAGCTGCCTTCAAACACAAAACACCCCTCAGTGTTTTCCTTTGTCTCTCATAGGTGCTTGCTAAAGCACTCCTTGGAGTGACTATAACCAAAGGAACTGTACTTGAAGGGTTTGTGAGTGAGTAGGGATGGCTATAGAGGGTGTGGAGAAACAGCTTGAGAAAAGCTACTGGTATTTTAATAAAGATTACATCCCAATCCATACCTTCCATGAAAGTTAATTAGAACAGAGGTTGCTAAGTATGGGGAGAAATGAACTCCTGATTTTCCTGTTTGTGTGTTAAGTGAAGCACATGTGTTCTGTTATGGTTGCTTTTGCACGGGAGGAGCTTTGCCCAGGATCTGAGCTGCCCTGAATTTGTGAGCACCCAGCCCTCACCTTGCACCTGCTGCTGGAGGTGCTCATAGCTCAGATACAAATACCAAAGATAGATCTGCTGTCCCTCGTGCTCCATGCCTGTAGCTCCCCCTCCATGCCTGGTTTGCATGCACAGCCTTTCTCTACAGAGGGAATTCTGACAGACAGCTCTGCCTTCCCACCGTGCAGGGATGAGCTCAGTGAAACATGGAAAACCAGCTTTTGCCTGCAGGTCCTTAGCACAGCAGCAGAGCCCCAGTGATAAAAGCAGATGGTGGGAAGAGTCTTTGTTGATGAGGAAAGGAAAAAAAAACATTGATGCTGCTAATGAATTACACTTAATAACTACCTTAGAACTCAGAGAATCCTTTAGTACTTCACAAGCTCTTCTGAAACCCCTGTCCAGCACAGTATTTACTATCAGCAGCCTGGTTGACTCACAGTGTTTTTCACAGCAGTAGCAATTCCTGGTAACAAGTGTTTATAGGGCTGGAGACCTTCTGTGGTCGAGGGCAGCAGGTGAGCACACTGCCTGTTTATCACTGACACACCATTAGCAAGGGCTGGGGAAGTGTTTGCCTAAATCCTTGTGTGGGCACTGGCAATGCCCAGAATCACCTGTGATTTAACTGCCAGACAGCTACAAGCACCTACATTATTCCAATTTTAGGGCACTTACTGCTTAGTTGCCAGATTTGCTGCTATTTAAAATTATCCCAGTGACTTATCACACCTTAAAGCTTGGTGGAATGGCCAAAGGCCTTCTCAGCACAAAACTCCTTGATAACATTAGCAGTGGTTTTTGGAGCAGTTGTGGCCCAAGCATTATGGATATAGATGAAATGTTATTAGACTGATGGATTTACCTGGAAAAAACTATGCTTTTATGTACAGAAATTTCATTTCCTTCTGGTGTGGAGCAGAAAACTGAAAGTTTCCCATATCTCCTTTGGATCTGAATAAAACCTTGTGTGCTCCTAAGTTCCCTGTTAGTGGCCACAGCTCTGTTTTTACATTGCAGGGCTGGTGTGTCACCAGGCAGAGCTCACCAGTGGGACACTGGTGTCTGCAGGGTGGGAAATGGGCAGGGTGCAATTGCTTCTTCCAGGGTAGCCAAGGGCTGTGTAGGCATCTTGCTGGAGCCTCTTGCCTTGTCTTTCTTCTCTCATCTTCAAGGCATAAAGAACCAGAGACTCACTGGGGCAGGAATTGATTTTGGGGAACAGAACTGATAGCAGCTGAACTCCCACTGTCACCTCTCTCTTACTCTAAGAGTTCTGTGAATGCTGTCATGCTTTAATTGTCCCCGTGCTGGGGCTGAATTTATCAATGGGACTCTTTGGTTGCCTACAATTCTTTTATGTCACTTGAGATTATGTGGGGCAAATCTCATTTTCTGCTCATGTACTCTCCCCACTCCCTCTGCTTGATCTACAAACTTCACTCAGAGGTTAGAACCTCTGCCACAGTTACTTGTTTTCTCTATTGAGGGTGTTGCTGATTCAGGTTTAATCCTTTCCATAATGCCTCAATGTTTTCTGTAATCTTGATATGAAGCCACTCTTCAGCCAACTCCAGGGAAAATTCTTGCATTTTTACCTGGTTGCTCTGCTCTTGGTTTCCTTCACTCTCAGTGTACCTGAATTGGTGCCACTAACATTGTTTTTCTTTTGCATTTTTTGACTTAATTGTCTTGTACTTTAGGCTGGTACTCCTGTTTCAGAAAGTGTGCTTTTCCTACCCTTTCCCGTTCTTTGCTTTCCCTTTTCACACTGGCTCCACACATTCATGAAACACTCAGCTGCACAGCCCCAAGAAGGGAATAAACCAGGAACTGGTTTCCTACTATTAATTTAGGAATGGCCAAGTTTGAGCCAAGAAAATGCACCAGAACTCAGGGACTTTTGAAGCCTGTGTGCAGTTCCCAGTGGCTGTGGTGTGGGCTTGGATGACTTTATCAGGTGATACAAAGTCATATCCATCAAAAGCTGCTGGAGTAGCCAGCAAATCCTATTCAGCAACATGTCCAGTTCCCA
Source organism: Muscicapa striata striata (assembly GCA_030060385.1). Lineage (NCBI taxonomy): Eukaryota > Metazoa > Chordata > Aves > Passeriformes > Muscicapidae > Muscicapa > Muscicapa striata. The sequence goes on from JAREIS010000115.1 coordinate 1,955,772, forward strand.
TCAACATCCCATGAATCTCCCTCCTTGCTCCCTTGGCTGACTGAGAGCCAGAGTCTGTGGCCCTTTTCCATGGCTTGATTTTCAATTAAGAGATAATGTCAGTGGAAGAGCACAGTTCATCAGACATTGTCCCCCTGCTGTTGCAGAAGGCAGAGATGTGGTGAGCAGAGGTCAACTGCTGAAAATCTACATGCCTGGCCAAAATATTATATAATATGTTAGGCTAATTTTACTTCATTTCATATTCACATATATTAGTGCAGCTTTTGTTATATTCTTATCCTTATGTAAGTTACATCTGTTCTTTTATTCACTCATCCATGTTTGCTCTGCTTTCAGATTTATGAAACAGGCATTCCACTGAGCTCAGCAAATGATGGGCATAATAACTTATCTAAATTGCAAAGTATGTGATGCCCTTGAGGTAAACTCAGTTGTGAAGGTTTTATGAAGTGTCTCACATGTGGAAGTGGAGGAAAGTGTTTATTTGCCAACTCCTGTCTCTCCTTTGGCTGTTCAAATGATGTTAAGAGGATCCTGTGAAACTGCTACAAAAGCCTAGGGGCTAAATGGAGGAGAGAAGTAAAGCTGCATTATTATCTTGGTAGAGAAAGCAGAGCCATCCTGGCACTTGCACTTACACAGCTCTTCCCTCTTTGGATGTCAAAAGTTTCTGGTTGACAGGTTCTAAAGTATCTATTTATTTAATGAAATGCCTCTCACTGTAACAATATTGTGAGGCTTTATTAATGAATTTATGGTTATGAGATAGGGAAGTAATCTCTTTTTTTTTCTTTTTTTTTTCCTCTTACAATACTGCAGAGGGGCAAAGGCTCTGTAGAGGAAAGGGGGGCTGTTTTATGTGTCTCAGATACTCCAGCCCCCTCTGCCTGGCTGTGGCTGCTCTAAAGTCCTTCACTGACCATGCAGAGTCCTGATTCCTTCAGTTATTCAGGGCCAAGCTTTACTGCCAGTCCCAGCAGTGATGTGCACATCACATCTCACATTGTGTGTAACTCTGTCACCAAAGCAGCTCATCAATAACAGCCACACCTGGCTATCCTGGGAGTGTCCCCCTCTGCTTAATTCTCAGTGCCTGCACTGAGTTTTGTGGGACAGAGCTGAGTTATTATCCTAATTTCCCTCTGTATCTCTTGGAGTTTCCTGTTCATTGCTGCTGAGCCTTGTGCATCAGCAATAATTGCTTAAACTACCTGGCTAAATAAAACTTGCTAAAATAATAGATCTAAATATCATTTGAATTAAGAAGAGAATTTATGCTTTAAAATCCAGTAAGCAAAAATACATTTCTACCTACCTTGACTACTGAAGACTTAAGCCCCTTTTAGAAAGAGGTTTTGATTCTCTTTTCCTTAATGCTTCCTATTGAAAGCTTTAGGTGGGATTCCCATGCATAAGAGGATGCAGAGAGGTTCATTCTCGTGCAATGCTGAAATTGTGATATTTAAATACCTTCAAGAGTCAATTTATAAAACATTTAGGACAGAGCCAGTAACCAAAAGAATAGTCCTAAGCTATAGTATGTTGCCTCAAATCCTCTCTGAGCCCAGTGCTCTGGCCACAAGCAAGTTGAGTTTGGGAATTTCTGACAACTATAAAAAGAAAGAAGTTGATAAATTTTTCTTAGGAATGTCCATAATCCTGAAGTAGACTGTGACTCAGTCCCTCCCTTAATTGCTGGAAAGGTTTAAGGGTCTCTGCTTCCCCCAGTTGCTGGTCAAATTTTATCCAGGGGACTGTGAGCAAAGGTATCAGTAAAATTCTGCAGAATAGGGATGTTGGGAGACTGACCAGACCCCTTTTCCTCGCCTCTGAGGCATTCCTCAGGGATTCCTAGCACGTGGGTAAAGGCTCTGTGGGAGAATGTTTCTTAATTTCCCAAGGTAATCTGGGTTTTCCTAGGTCAGCTCTCCTCATGGCTGCAGTCACAGTCTGGTAACACTGACAGAAGCATCTTCCATGCACTGATGTTCTCTTTTTTCCCAGCTAATTATGAAGTAATTTGTCATTTCTTTGTGTTTAAGCTCACAAAATAATTAGCCCATTTGATAAATTAGTTGGCTTAAAGATGTAAATCTGTCAGTGAATTGGATGAGCAGTGCAGCACCCAAAACACTTGAAGCTACATATCCATTACTACTTTGTCAGCCCTGTAAATTCAAAATTGTTCAGATTAATTCCAAACTAATTTCATAAACCCTCCACTATGACAAGAGGAAAAGTGTTTGGGTGTCAGGCTTTGTGCCCTTTGATGTCAGATTTCAGCCTGAATGAATTTTTTATGGCTGACTCTAGAATATAAAACCCTGAAAACAGTGGTTTGTATTGGCAATTCTGACAGACCCTTTAACCATTTGGAAAATAGGCACTGCTATAACCCTACTGCATTAGAGAAAACTGTTGAGTGCTTTCATTAGGTGCAACAGCTGTTTCTGTTGCAAAAGCCAAACCTCACTGGTGGGAGCATAGCTGTCAGCTTTCCAGAGCTTTGCATTTATAGCTGATTGTATAAACTCCTTTATGTTCTGTTTTTTGCTTTCCAAAATATGTAAATTAATTCAATAGCAAAAATATAAATAACTACCTTGAAACTAGATATGTGTGAAGGCTCTTTGTAGGCTCCTACAATCAGTGTTATGTGATGAGTGAGCTGAGAAATTCTGAACTTTTGGAAATGTTTCTAGCTCAAGTGATGTGATAATCCACACCACATCAATTTTTGATCACCAGATTTAACCCTCCTCCTTGGTAATGTGTTAGAGATATTTAACCTAATGTAACATTCTTAATTAGAGCTGATTTAAAAAACAACAACCACAAACCACCAAAAAATCCAACAAACCCCTCTCGCCAGAGCTCCCTGAGTGTTCTCCTGTCTCTTCAATTTAAACAGAATTTTTTTCCTAAGAACATGCTGAATATGCTGAAATGCATTTTTTTTAGTAAAGTTGATGATGCTTTTTGTTTCTTTGTTCTGACATAATACAGAAAAATAGTTTAGTATTATGAAACAAACAGTTAGTTCTGCCTGGAACAAGATGTCTCAAATCAAATAGTTATGTGAGTTGTCAGAAATTAAATGCAAACATATGCTCAGAATGCAAATGAATTTTGAAGCACCAAATTTTGTAATGGCAAGGAGCAGTTTTTAATGCATTCAGTAAATTTCAGTCCCAAGTATTGAGTTATGCACAGATTAATGTGGCATAATATGGGCTACCAGTCCATTTTTAGATGTTAGCTTGATTTTTGTTAAAATTGTTCTGAAAACAAAAGTATCCAGAGAAATATAAAGGATGGACATACATACAGACAAACACACCAAAAACTAAGCTTATTTTACTGAATTTGCAATGAGATATTAGTCACTTTGTGTTAAAAAACATGGAAATAAGCAAAATTTTAAGAAACCTTTAATAAATATTTAGTATCTCTGTTCAATTAATTTTCAACAGCCTCTGACCTGTGGTCATTCAGAGTGTGAAAATCAGGCTGGTTATTCAAACACCTGACTGTGTGCTAAAATTCTGACTTTTTTTGTAAAAACTTTGGAAATCTGTTTGATATTTAAGTCTACTATCTAAAATGTCAAATATTAGAGACATACAGGGAATAGGTTATTTGTAGCTGTGTCATTTACACTCATCTAGCTAACAATGTTTATTATATAAGGTAGGAAAATATATGTAATTGTGTAAGTATATATAATTTATATCATGTGCAGCATTTGTGTTGGAAAAGATTCTCATAATCTGTAGGCAGGTGTGAGAAATTTAGAGACTATCCTGGTGCAATGTCAAAAAAAGTAGGAATATTTGTCCTTTGTTTTGCCTCACAAGCTTTTGAAAGAGATGAAACCCAGTCTATCTGTAATTTGGGGCATTTAAGATTTGATTAGTTTCAGAAAACATTCTGTTCCTGGGAAACTTTATTAGAAGCCACTGATCTGACAGCTAACTGAGGCAATACACACCTACTCAGACTTTCTCTAGGGAGAGATCGTTTTAAAACTGTAATTCAAATAACTTAGGAATATAATGAATATAATCACTTTGGAAACACCTTGACCTTCCACCCCTGTGGTGCCTTTCAAATGTCTGAAATGTCTGAAATGAGACATCTCTGTCTCGTTTGCTTGTCCTGGGTACCCTGACTCTGTGCAGGCAGGGTTTGGGGTTTTCAGTGAGATCTGTCTGCAAACCCCAAACCCCAAAGAAGGGCAGTTTCAGGTCCTGCCAGTGCAGAAATCCAAATCTTTTATTCACCACTGCATCCACAATCCAGAGTGAGAGTGCATCCCTCTGGGATCTGAGGGAGCTGCAAGAACCATTAATAACATTTTCCCTCTCTGGGATGTGCAGCTGTCCTTTTCCTCACAAGGGGCTGAATGTCTGTGGTGGTGAATGCCCAGAGCTGTGATTTGCTCTGGTTTGAGGACTTTGTAAAAATGCAAGATACTCCTCTTCCACCCCATCCTGACCTATTATTCATTCTGCTGGGTCAGACTCATCTGTACTGAGAACCAACACAAGGCTCCCTGCCTTTCACAAATGCTTTCAGAATTAAATTGACCAGTTGCTGTGCAGAGACTCCAGAAAGGCATTTACACATCTTTTACCTCTCACATCACCAAAGCCTCATTTGAGCTCCACTAACAGACCTAATTTGTTGGGCTGAATTTCATTCCCTAACAACTTCCCCCCCACATCCAATTAGCACTGTACCACACATGACAAAGATAGAAGAGAATTCTAATTATCAGCCAAAAAGAAGCTATTCAGGTTGGGTTTTTTTGTCTTTTTTTTTTTTTTTCCCCCTCTATGTGTTAGACAACCCCATGAGACTGACTGTTGGCATGGACAAAGTTCAGCCCTAGGGGCTAAATCAAATAATAAATATGTATTTGTGGTCAGTGCCTGAGCACTAACAGAGTTCAAGGGGTGCAGTCAGGTTTCAAATGGCACTTACATTTTTTTTCCCTTTCAAATAGATATGACTCAGGTGGAATTTTACTCCCCAAGGAGCAATATATTCTCCTACCCTTTGCTGCTGCTTTTTACCTTCTCAATTTTAGCCCACACATGATCTTCTTCACTTCTCCCTTCAAGGATGTCCATGGCATCAACCATTAGTGACTGCAGCTGTGGTACAGAGATAAAAATTATCAGCGTGGAATTCACACAGAAATAACTTCTCTAAATACACAGATTAAAACCTAATTAAAAAATCATTTGTACGCTGATGATTTTATTACTCATCTTTCACACAATGAGCATTGCCACCTCATCTTTGCTTCAGCCATTACACTGTATTATTGTGATCTGAAATACTTCACAATGGGAAAAAATCCTCTGGAAAATTTGTACTTAAGCGTATACATTTTAATGCAGTAAATGTTTATATTTAGTAAAGGAAGGCTGGGGTTGTAAAGAATAAAGGCTCCATATTTTATTCTTTAGCTGTCTGAGATATTCTGTGTCGTACATGAATGCTTTTTAGTATTTTCTCCCAAGGCTAATGTATCATCATTTAAAGCAGCATGTAAAACCTTACAAGAGGACAACAATAAAGCTGAGATGCTTTTACTGTAGCTGGAAGTATCTAGCTCATTTTGCCTGCTTTTATTGTCCTTTTCCTTTGGCAAACCCTTCCTTCTCCCCATCATTCAGCATAACAGAGCATAAAACCAAGGCTGACAATTTCTAGTGTAAACTATAAAAAGAAGCTGAGCGAAAATACTTGGTAATCAGTCCTTAGTGTTGGAAGGGAGGCTAAAATTCCAGTTAGCTGCAGCACTACCTACTTCCAGGTTAGTCACAGCAGTGCCTCACCCTGCACCTTTCCCAAACACCTGAAATGTTTCAGCACCTCTTAGCTCAGTAAGGGAGACACAAAGCTCAGATCCTTGAGCAGGCTCCTGGAGCAGCCATCAGCATCAGTATTTTGGGACAAACTGGGAGAAACTGGTGTTTAATACCTGTCACATTGCTGTGCTCTAGTAGGTCTGTTCCAAAATGTTTAGTTGCTTAAAGAGAATGCAAACAATAGATTTTGGAGTCTCTTCCCAAATCTATTACTCATTACAAGGAATTGCACAATATAAGCATTAGAATTTATGGAGAAATTATCTTTTCCTTCAAGAAATTGTCTCTTCCATCTGTACCTAGACAGGCAGCAGTCTAGTATGAGAACATGGGTGGTAAAATTCAAAACATCAGCATTTAGGCTCATCTGTTCAAGATAAAAAAATGCTGCCCTGAGATTCAAGAAGCAGAACTGCATTTTCTCAAGTTACCCTACACGTTCAGGTATTTGAAGTTAAAATTATTCATCTGTATCCCAGCACTAGATAAAGGATACAGGGAACTTCTTTTGAATCTCTGAAGAAATGTGTTATGCTCAATCCCAGCCTGTTGTCCCAGTGCTTATATAGTCATTAAGTTGAATATTGTTGGTCCAAACATTTTATGAAATCTTTTGGGGTTTTTTAAAGTTGTGCATCAGCATTGTTGATAAAAAAGCACCCTATAAATTTCTGCCTCTGACTTCAAGAGTTAACCTGTCAGAAGTTCTTTATCACCATACTTTTATGACATATAATCTCCTCCTATGAATCCAGAATAGACACAGCCCAGAGATTAAGGGAATTAAGGGCAGAATGGGCAAAGCACAGATCCTGCATCAACCCAGGCAGCCCAACCAGGCTGAAAGTTTCACTGCTTTGGGCAACAAGTCAAAACAAGAAATCTTTCCAATTAGTTTCACTGATGTTGGTACATGCCAGTGAAAAGTGCCCAGTGTGTGTTGTGGTTTCAATTTTTATCACCCAAAGTGTTTCACCAGCTCTACTGACAGATAAAATGTGCAGCTACAAAAGTGGGCAGTTGGCAAATCCCTCCAAAAGAGAAATGTGGCTTAAAAAAAAAAAAAGTTCTAATTTAATTTTAAATGAAAATGTACCTTTTCTTTTTTAACAGCCTTTCATCTTGATTTATGATGTACAAGTATGGTGACATTGAAATCATAAACCTTGGAAAGGTTTTCTTCAGGGTTTTTTCTCCACTTATATTCAATTGTTCAGGCTAACTGAAATCACAGCATCTTTGTTTTCCCAGGGTCTCTGAAAAAATTCTGACTTAAAGAGGCCTCAGTTGAGGTTCCTTGTGCCATATCTTAGGACCTTATTTATTTAGTTACAGGAAGATATTTACACAGAAGAGTTTATAACTGAAATGCCTTTGGGATCCTTGTGAGTTGTACTATTATAAATTCAGTGCCTTTTAAGCTTCATACAACTTACTCAGGATGTGATAATAAACATTTGGCATCTTTAGCCCTCTCTAACTCACACAATTTAACTGCCTTCCTTGGTCATAAAGTCTTATCTCAGTTTTACCAGTGTAAAGTCAGAATGACCTCAGAGGAATTATTTTCAATTTTTATTAGTCCAAATGTGATTAGAACTTGGCCAGCTCAGTTTTCTTCAAAAGAAATTCAAGAAATTCGAACTCTCTTAGAAGTGCTGGTGAAGAATGAGAATGGCCTGGGGTCAGCTCATCACTGAGAGATGAGGACACCCAGGACAGCCCAGTCCTGCAGGTGGTCCATCCTGGTGGACCCCAGGAGGATGAGGAGGGGTGGCAGGAGGGGGAGCAGGCGAGGATCTGTCCCTGCCCCTTTCCCTGGCTGACTCAGGGGTGCAGACCCAGCCGTGGGCAGCGATGCTCTGTGCTCGCTGCAGCTGGGGTGTGCTGGGGAACCCATCCCTGCTGCCACAGGAGAAGCCTGTACCATGTGGGCTGGTGTCACCAGGGAAGATAAAGCCCATTAATCACTCCCTGGTGAAAGTTATTCTGCAAGTTCTTGCCTGCAGTCTTGTGCCTTCGTACTGTGGTGTCTTTACTGAAATATTCCTGTTACAAAGCAACCGAGTTTCCATTTCCACACAGAATAAAGATATATTTTATAGCTGGGTGGCAGAACAAAGAAAAAGAAATGAATTCTGAATTAATGCAGTGTAGCTGGTAGAGATTTTATGTCTTCTTTTAAAAAAGCATTTTTACCTTGAGCTCAGTAAACAAAAAATACACGTTTCAGTGAAAGATTTAAAGCCTGTCACTTAAATGTCCCAGCATGGACCTTTGTTCTGCCCAGTCCTACCCTTAAGAGACTAAAGACCTGTCTTGGGTGGCCTAAAGCCTCTCCAAAAAGCTTTCCAGGGAGGTCAGGTTTATGATTACTACATGACAAGATACAGACAAGAGAGTGAGAGCCTGTGCTGAACGTGTGATGTACTGAAAATATTGTGCCCTGGAGAAAAACCTATGACTGAAATATGTACCAATAACTCAAGACCCTTTAGTCAGCCTTGAAATGTGGGCCTGCTGAAGTTTAATACCAGAGAACTTGAATCAAAAGGAGAATGTCTTTTAATAACACAGTTTCTTTGCAATGTCGTTTCCCCTTATCTCGAGCCCAGACTTCAAAGTCTGGCAACCACCTCCTGCAGTTGCAGGCTGCTGCTTCTCTTCCCTAAAGCAAGCTGCTGTGAAGCTTTAATTCTGCAGAGCTTAGGAGCTTTGCAGGACTGCAAACAAATGGCAAGGGACTGGCTTTGGGAAAACTAGGAGTTTTTAGTTGGTTCATCAGAATTGGACTGCATTGAAATGCAAGGGCTGTGGAGGGACTTTTTTATTATTATTTTTTTATTTCACCCTAGAATGAAATGCTTAAAATTTACATGTACCTGAGCTCCTCTTTCCCCCCTTGTAAAACCTGACAGCCTTGAGGAAGAAAAATCATATAGTACTTTCTGATTGCAGCTTATTGATGTGCTATCAGGCCTTTAATGACTCCAGTCCCAGCCCTGCTGGCATCTCTGCCCTCCTCTCACAAAGGGAAAACAGAGCATGGCAGGCACACAGGATTATTCAGAGACAGGGATGGAAGCAGGAGAGGAAACCTTTCCTTTCCTCCTCTGCTCAGCTGTAGCTGGGTTGGGCCTGTTTTGCAGCAGGTGGCTTCTGAGGTTAGATAACTTAAAGTAGCACAATCTGAATAATTGCAATCATTTTCCCAGACTGATTTGGGGAGGTTTGGGGGAAAAGAAGAGGTTTTAAAAATATGCCCACAGATGAGTCATGCTGGTTCTATAAAAGTCATCCTTGCAGGTGATCAGCACCTCCTCTGATAAAGCACTGAAGGACGATTTAAAAACTACTTCAGGGCTGCACATTGGCAAAATGAGTTATGGAGCAAATTGCAGTGCAGAGCTCTGGCCCAGCCCTTCCCTCCCTGGCTGCCTTCTTCTAGAGGCCAAAATAGGAGTTAGAAATAAAACCTGACCAGTTCTGCACCCTCCCCAGTGCCTCCCTGCGGGCAGGGGCTGGTCCCCAGCTCAGCCATCACTTGATTCATCACTTGGGACTGCTCCTCCTCCCTCTGCCAGCCAAGGAGGTTGGTAATGGAACCTCTCCATCACACTGGACATGAGCTGTGCTTGCCTTTTTTTTCCCAGCAAAAGCAGAGAGGTTGGAGGAGAGACACAGGGAAAAAAACCTTGTCCTTTAAGCCCTGCACCTGGAAGCTTATCAACCCCTGTATTTGTGCTGGTAATGCTATAAGCAATATGATATCCAGCACCTTAAAGATAATGCTGCTGACAATTTCTGAACAGGGGGAAAAAAAATTCTTACCACACTCTCTCTAGTAGTAGTAGTAGAAAAATAAATATGCAGTCATAACATATGTGAAGTGGGGACAGCAGATAACAAACTTGAATGCAATTTTCTCATTTGGAAATAGCTTTTCCATAATCCCCTCTATTAAATATTGCCTAACTTATATGGATTGCTTTTAAAGTTTCAGGGAAGAGGTTGAGGAAAGCGTGTAGTGTGTCAGCTTACGGTTTGTTTGCAGACTAGGCAAATCCAGAGTTTTCAAATATATAACCTTGAGGGCCTCAAACCTGCAGAGGTGGTCTCTGATCCTCCAGGCAGCCAGGCACATGGTAAATTTTAAGTGTGTGAATACAGAAACTCAGCCAAGTGCTTGCATAAAATCTCAGCACCTGCTGAAGTGTTTGATGGATGGCAGCCTTGCCACCATATTTTCAGAAGTATTCTGATGCCAAAAATGCAAATAAGCACCCTACTGAGATTTTCAAAAGCAATTTGGCCTAGATTCCCTACGAGATGGAGCCATTGCATATCTGAATGCTCAGCCCTTCAGAGTAAAATTTCCATTCATCTAATCAGGGTTTTTTGAATGCACTTAAGTGCCTGAAATTCCAAGAACTGGCATCAATTTTCAAAGCCACTTCCAGTATTTTTAGCAGACCTTTGTTCTGGCAGCTCCATATGGTGGCACCCTGATGCTGCCATTTCCATGCTCTTCAGGTAGGTGATTCTAGGTCCAATCATGAATTGAGCACAGTGAAAGGAAAGTTTGGAATGACATTTATTTTTTCAACAAACTCTGTCCTGTTTTTAAATTGAACCTCTCTTCACAAAGAATCTTTATCATTTGGTTTGATCTTGGTTTTGCAGAAATTTGCACTGGGCAGCCATCAAGTGTGAACGTGGCTCTTTTATCAAGGCTAAGAATTTAATAACAACTCTGATGTTGCTCTCTATACCTCTTACAGGAACAGTAATGGAAAAAACCACAGTTTTCTTTAACTTAAAAAAAACCACAATCCTGGTACAGTTAATTTTACACCTTTTAATCTAATACTTAAGATAATTGTGAATCAGTATGAAATAAAAGACTGTGTGCTGGAGAGCAGCACAGTAATGGAGCTGTAATCTGGGAGCTCCAGATGTGAGAGCAACTGGGAAAGAAAGAGCTGAAGCAGTGGGCTGGTGTTTCCATTAGCTGGAGGAGAGAATCAGGCAGTGCACAGGGAAAAGGAGCTCTGGTCAGCAGTTCTCTGGGGGATTGCAGCTAGCCCCCATCAGCTGTGTTTGGAGAGGCTAATTGAAACCCAAGCACCACAGAGCAGAGAAGCCAGCACGGTAGGAGATACCTCTTTTGAGAGAAGTGTGCTTTGATTAGTCTGTTAATGAAAATGCCAAGAGCTTATTATTCTTCTCAATAAACATAACGCAGGGCAGAATTCCAGAGAGAGCAAACAACTGAAAAGCAAAGGAGAGATAAAAGACAATGATAGCAGAAGGATCATTGTGTAAAAATAGGTACAAATAAGACAGTTAAGCTTCTGATAATTCAGGTGGAAGGTCTGCAGTGTGCTTCACTCAGAGCAGAAAAGACAGAAAGCCTGGCTAATTCTAAGAGGGATTTTATTGAATGTATGAGTGAGATATTTGGTGAAACAAAGGTTTATAACAGCATGACACATGACCTGACTTGAGGATCCAGGAGAGTCCTTCCAAACCCATCTGCTCATGAGCTGTTAACCCATCTCTAAGAGGGGAGACCAGGACAACCTCCTTAAAAAGTACATTTATCACTTGAAGAGTCATTTTCTGAGGACCTGACCTAGTATTACTAGGAGATACCAGCAAAGAAAGTTTTCTGTGCTGTCTGATAAGTGAAATCAGACTGACCCTATCTAGTTAATAATAAGTCTGATCCTATGTAGTTAATGTGGTGCTGAAGCAAGGAAGAAATTGGAGCTCAGATTCCACCCAAGCGCTGGTCTCTGGAAGCCCCAGGCAGAGCTGTGTGCATTAAAAGAAGGAGAAGCAATCAGTTAATGAGAAAGAGAGAGAGCTCTTATCAACACCAAATAGTCTCACAACATTTGAGATGCAGCAAATGTTTTTATTTTTTTTTTTCACTGCTATTCTTGAAATCCGCCCAAACCGTTTTTGTGCAAGCACTAAGAAATGAGCGTGTTGAGTCATCAGCTCAGAAAGCAGGTAACAATCCTCTCTCATCATGCTGTGTCTGGTGGGGGCTTCTCCAATGATTAAGAAAGTAAAGGCTAAAAGAAAACAAATTTTTCTCTGCTTGACTCTTCTGAAAAATATAAAGGCAGGCCACGTAGCTCCATGAAACAAATTTGGCATCTGAGCCAGCACTCACTCTGTGGACACAGCAATGCTATTTAAATTTAGAATAGGTTGGAAATAAATAAATAAATGACAAGGTTTTTTTACTTTTTTTTTTTTTTTTTTTTTTTTAAGGGATTAGAGGGGGTTGAACATTGTCAGAGGTGGTGTTTCAGTGACAATGAGAAATGCAGAAGGAGAAAGTAAATAACTGCTGCTGGCAGGAAGAAAATTTCCACTGGGAGCTGATCCGCATGATGAGAATTCCATGAACTGTGGCAGAATTCAAGGGGATACTAAGCTGCAGTAAAAAACATAATAAAGTGACCTGGCAATCAGATGAAAGTGAAACCAGCCCAGGTAGCCACAGTGAAGGTTAAGCAAGCAGCAAACTTAAATGGAGACTCGGTGGGAAAGAGGAATCAGGTAGCAAAGTAACCAAAAATGCACTCTGTGGAGCAAGAGTTGAATTCTGATCAGAAATTCAGTAACATACTCAGATAAGAAACAGGTAACTGATGCTGCTGTTACCTTCTGGATGTATCTCACCCCTATTGACTAGTATTTCAAGGAGAATTTAAAAGAAAAAGTAAAAAAGGCTATTGATGGATTTTCTGTTGAGGACTTAATTCATAATGGGCAGTCTTGCAAGAGGGAGCATTCCCTAGAAAACTTTTTGCTCCACAAATTCCCTTTAAACTAGAACCAAAAAGGCTGTTCATTCCTGGAGGCATCTTTGAAGACCTTCCTGCTGGGAGAGAAATAAGGTCCTGCTGCCCGAGGATCAGCCCTGTGACATCCTCCTTCCTCTGACCTTGGGATGAAAAAGCACCCACACAAAGCAGATCAGCCTCTGCTGGATGGAGCTTACCTTAGCTCTTGCTAAACACCCAGCACCAACATCCAGAATAAGCTTTCATTGCAAAAAGGAGGTGCAGAGCATGTGAGAGGAGAGAATTGTGTCCTTTCATGTATTGAGAACTTTGATGTGATACCCCCACCTTTTCCTTTTCTCTGTGTGCAAGAAAGGAGCCATCCCTTCTGCCACTTCTATTTATAAATAAACTTAAATTGCTGAGGGCTAAAAAAAAAGGAAAAAGGAAAAAGGAAAAAAGGAAAAAGGAAAAAGGAAAAGAAAGGAAAGGAAAAGGAAAGGAAAGGAAAGGAAAGGAAAGGAAAGGAAAGGAAAGGAAAGGAAAGGAAAGGAAAGGAAAGGAAAGGAAAGGAAAGGAAAGGAAAGGAAAGGAAAGGAAAGGAAAGGGAAAGGAAAGGAAAGGAAAGGAAAGGAAAGTGTTTGGTCAGCCTGGATTTTAAACAGGATGTGTCATATCCAGCACTCAGGGCATGTTTAAGTATCAGCTTGAGGAGCACCACTTTGCAAAAGTCTGGAATTCCCCCCAGTAGTTCTTGTCTATTGTGAAGTCCTCTCCACTGTTTTTCAGCTTAAAAATCTGAATGAAGTTATGCCTTGCAAGCAGCTCTGTAGCCCATTGCAATAACAAGCAGGAAAAAATCCATCATAATGTTTCTTTAATGCCCCTGGTATCCTCTTTCAGGAAGTGTGTCTGCTGAAACCTGTCTGCAGTAAATACTTACCCTCCACTTAAAAAATAGACAACAAAAGAGTGAGATCTGTAAATGTAAGCATCATGCTGTGAATCATGTGGTAGCTTTTGCTCACCTTTATGGTATGAGCAGTCTAATAAACCCCTCTGGCCACTCTTTCTCCTCTTAAGTAGCATCATGTGCCATCAGCATGGGACTACAGCAGGAGAAAGGAAAACTTAGTGTGTAAAAAGCAGCAGAAATGACCCCAGTGAAATCACTTAATAGAATAACTGCTTGTCAGTGCTGGGGTATGAGTAACAGCAGGTCTGACCAGCAGACATATTCTAAATGAAATAACCAATAATTCTTGTGCCAGGGTATTACTGGGGAGATGAGGTTTATGGCATTTCCCCACCAGTGCAGATGAGGGGCAGACTCTGACATTCTTTCTCAAATTTCTTTACAGTACCCAAATGTCCCCTTGATTTAAATGGGACTGGTTGTTCTTTATGAAGAGGGGGCAAGAGAAAATTCTCTGCTTTTTAAACCTCTAACTTTACATCATACCAACACTGTATGTTGTATACCAATAGTGTCTGCTTATACCCTGTGTGTATAAAGCACATAACTAACTCTAGGTTGTGTGGCTGCACAACTGAGGTGGCAGAATTGCCTTGAATATTAAGTGCTGCCATGGCTTAGTAAGGTCTACTTTAGCCCTGGGGTTTTTGTCAAAAAAAAAAAAAAAAATCTGATCAGGACAAGAATTTAGATTGCACATTTGCATCTTCAAATGAAAAAGAAGACAGGAATGTTGGCTCTGTTAAAAAAACCAAATATATTCTTTTATCTTCTTAAAGTAAGTTGTAAAGCTTAAGTCTGTAGCTGAAGTTTGTCTTGCAGAAGTTTTTAATGTAGTTTGCATGTGACAGAAGTAAAATGGAGTGTTATTTCTAGCTTAAAGAAAAATTTTGAATACTTTTAAACAAACAAAATTGGCCAGGTCTGTCAGCACCATGAAGAGATGCTATCCTCAGCAGCAGAGCAGCTCTGTGTCTGTGTAATTGCCATTGTCTTTTGTTCTTTGGCTCTGCTTGAACCACGTGGTTCTGTTCCTCCAAATTAATTTACAGAATAGGATCATTTTGGAAAATACAAAAGATGCCCTATTTCAAAGTTTCTTGATACTCTTTAGAGACTGTACAACTGTGATAGAGAAATCTTACCTCTAAAAGCTCCATGTCACACCCAAAGAGAGAATTGTGGACTCAATTATTCTTTCCAAACTGCAGTTTTACTGGGGCTTTTAGAAAGGCCAGGGGTTTATTCTGTACCCAGTACCAACCCACTGCCTGTTTGCACTTGCAGCTTCCTGAAGTGCAGTGCCCACAGCAGGAACAGATATTTCACACTCTCCCAAAGATGCCACTTCTATCAGCCCACACATCAATAACCCAGGTCGTGCAAAGCCAGCAGCACAAGGCTTCAGGAGAGAACTGGAGAGAAGCAGCTGTGCTTCCTGGGGCATGTGTGACCCTTCTCCTGCCTCCCAGCCGTGCAGACACTTTGTGAGCTCCCATTTTGGAAAAGCACTGAGCACCTTTGCCTCCCACCAGCCCTGGCAGCCCAGGCACTTAGCGTTGCTTCAGCAGCTGCTCTCTGGGACTAAAGGAGATAGAGCTTCCTCAAATATCCAGCTAATGTTTCTTCCTTGCTAGGGGTTGCTAAGTAGCAGTTTTTGTCAACCTCCTATCTAAGAATATAAATCCTGTGATTTGCTAAGACACTCCTGACGAGAAAATGGCTCTGATTCCCTGAGTGCACAGAAAACTCCAACCCGGTTATTGCTAGGGAAAAAGCATTAACATTAGCAGTCACAATCTGGGGAGGAGGAGAGGCTTCTTCCTCATATTTTCTGGAGAATAATTTAAGAATTGCACTAAAACAGTCTAGTCTACATGCAAATTTGATTTTTGACCTTTTGTGCTAATCAACAGCCATGCTCCTAAAAAGCTGTGTACATTATTGCAGAAAGTATGGAGCAGAATTAACTAATATACCTTTAATATGGCTATAGCAGATTTGAAGGTTATTTCACATACTTCCCTACATAGGGATCAGGATCTGAATCATTAGAAATGCTTCAAGGAGCAATTAACTCTTGATGGAGATCTGGTGGAATGTGTAGTATACTGTGGGTATTAAATACAGTGGGTAGTTTTGGTGGTTATGTGGACAAAGGATATGATATATTAGGCCATAAAGATTCGAGAAAATTGCATGTTAAACGATTTAAAATAAACTAGCTACTGTTAAATAATTAGAACTACTTTTATAAAGTATCTAAAGTCCATTTGATCTCAGATCTTGGTGCAGTTTCTGGACATGGGAGGAGCATGTGCAGCATGAAGAACCCACTAAAAAGCACAACATGATTCCCACACAGAGGATTCTGCCACCACACATTATACACCAAAAGAGGTTTTTATATTCACATTTATTCTGGTGCTTCTTATAAAATCCATGACAATATTTCCCCCCAATTCTTTCCCCAGATTGTTTTATTTCTTCTTCCATGGTAGGACTGAAAGGTGCCTTCTGGTCTAGGAAATGAAATAAGAATACCATTGTCTGTGTTCATATTCATTTTCTGTAGAGGATCTGTCAGGCTGAGGATTAACAGGAGGAGTGAAGAGGATGGGGAGACTTCTCTGACCAAACAAAAAGGGCCCTGAGAAACTCCCCAGCCATCCCTTCTCATCCAGCAAGGATTGTGGAGATCACCCTTGAGCTATCCCAGCCTTTAAGCAAGTGGGTGCACCTCAAAAAATTGGCAGTTTACTAGTTACAGACCTTTCCAAGTTTTTTTTTCCCAATGTTTTTTTTTCTGAAACCCACAATCAGTAAGCACTGCTGGGCAGGCAGAGATTCAACCATGTCTGGCCAGGTGTAAATTCCATGAGGATCTGGAATAGCAAAATGAAGATAACTTCCACTGTGCCATTTCAGTTGCAAGAGAAACTACTTCTCGGTTTTGGAGAAAAAAACCCAAAACCAAAAAGGCAGTCTAAAAGGGACTGAAATGGATTCCAGAAATCTTGCCAGAACAAAAGAGACCAAACCAACCCACACAGCTCTAACAGGGTTTTGAAAATCCAGACTTTGCAACCTTTTGCATCAACAGCTTAAGTTTTTGCTGAAGTGTAAGATTAAACTTGTTCTTCCCATCTATGCACTTTTCAGTGCTGATCATCCAAAGCATCAGGAACTCAGCCCTTCAGAACACATCATCCAGATCTCTTAACTGCAAAAGGAGCTGTTTTGTTTTTCCCTGAATGAGTGAGGTTTAATTTCCTACAGATCTGTGCTTTTGCCATCACCACCACCACAATCCCAGTTTTCCTGCATGTCCTGTGTCATGTCCCCAGCTGGCACAGAGTGTGTGACAAACCCCTGTGTGTCACTGCCCCACCTCAGCAAGGACAGATGCTCAGAGCACTTGTACAAACCACCTTTGTGTAGGGAGCTGGAGCAGCTCTCTCCTCCCTTCCCTTCCCCTGCAGAAAATAAACCTAGATTGAATGTCAGTGTCACTTCTCACAAAGGAGTGCTCTGTTTGCAGGGAGCTCTGCTTTTAAGATGCCAGGCTGTGTGGTCACAGTGACAAATGGAGAACCCCACTCAGCGCTCTCCAGACTTACCCTGACATAAATCAAAGCAAGTGGACCTGAGATTTCCCTTGCAGCATATTCTGCTGCTGATGGATTCCCAATTTCGTGACAAACTGCATTGTACACTTGGATTTCGATGTGTATCTGCTCCTTTTTCTTGGCAATAGGAAAACTTTGAAACCAATTCAGACCTTGCCCTCCAGCAGAACTTGGACTAAAATTGGACAGATATTTGTTGCAGAATAGGAAGGGTATTTAAAATAACATGTTCGTGAGATGCCTGGTATTTACACCCACTGATAGAATAGGATTTAACTCCTATTTTTAATTTCACCTGGGAGAGATTCAGACCTGCAGTTTGAATGCTCAGTGCTACCACACTGGCAATGAACTAAACTTGTGGCTGGTAGTATCTTTTTTATTTTTGATGGGCACTATGATTTTAGGTTAGATCTGAATAGATAAGTTGAGTAAACACTACAGACTTGGCTGACTTCACCTAATAGTGTTTTGAGTTATCTCAGCATCAAGTGAAGGAAAAGGAGCCATGTTTGCTCTGCCTGATATACAACCCTGTTATTCTTCTTATTTTTTTTGTCTTTGGTACCATTTAAATCCCAGAAATTTCACTGATCCCAGAACCCGCACTCAGAAAAAAACCCAAACTGAAACAATTCTTTTAACTGATAGATTTTTGTAAAGAAACATGTGTGAAAGCAGAATTTGCTCTACTCAGTCTGTTTTAAAATTGACTAAAGCTCAGTAGGACTGGGATTTTTTACCTCCCCTTATTTTTTTTGCCTTTTTCCTCTTCCTTATTGGAAAAGGAGGAGTGACAAAGTGACTGGTGGCACTTTCAGAATCATTCAGTGATTTATGGACACAAACTGAGTTTCAGTGCAACACTTGCACTCTTTTGCTGCTTATGTGCTCCTGAAAGTCTCACCCTTGCTGTAAATTGAGGGAGTTTTATTTTATGCTCCTTTTAATGCCAATACTTTTGTCCCAGGAAATTCTCCACAGTCCCATCAGCAAGTAAATGGAAGACAGGGATTTTGCAACTTTCATGATAGATAAGTCATCATTTTCTCTCTTTGAACAAGCCCAAAGCTCCTGCCAGAAATCCAATACATGGGTGGTCTGCAACTTGCAAAACATGATCTAGTTTTGTACTGGTTTTCTAAAGCAAAACAAGAATGAACAAAACAAGTTTGCTTGTGTTACCACTTGCATAGTTTTATGGTGAACACTAGGTTTACTAATTCCTATTTGTGTTTAAAAGGAGATTTTATTTTCTTCTTTTCTCCAAAGATGCAGCCTGTCTCCTTTTGGAAGCTCAGCAGGATTAGGACCCTCTGACCTGAGTTTGCAGGAATTGGGCAGCCCCTCAGCCTTTTGGATGGTTGTGTTGGAGGAGGCAGTGAGAGGTCAGCTACACCCAGTTTGACTGGCTAAGGAGGAGGATTCCCACAATGTGGAAATGTACTTTTTGTGTTTCTCAATCACCAACCCAGAGCCAAGGTTATCAGGGACAGCTTATGTTCCAGGTCAGCAGGTTAATTACAGGAAGAAATGTCTTTTATCCTCCTGCCAAAATGTCATGCCCATTCCTCTTGAAACAAGGCCACAGTCACCAGGATTTGGGCAATTCTTTACCCCAGGGGAGGCTATTGCAGTTCACTGTGCCAGGAGGTGACAACAGGCTCTGACAAAGCCCTTGCTCACTCTGCATCCTGCTTGCCTTCAACAGGCTGAAGGAAGCCTGGCTCTCTGCTCCCATCCCTGCAGCTGAGGAGCTCCCAAAGGTGGTGATCAGTCCAGAAGTGCTCACAGAAGGGAAAGATGAAGTTCCTGCTGCAGGGATGACCATCAGTGCTCACAGAAATCTTGGGTCTCCCTGCCACCACAGCACACTGCAAAGCTACCCTTGACAAAAGACTGGTGGCAATAATGAGATTCAATAAAAAAATATGGCACTTCATGGGTAAAAATTGTATTTATGGGGACTTGCAGTGTGAAGTCTGTACTTTGCCTCAGAATTCATTTGATTACCTAAATCATGGACAATCACAGAACAAATCTCAGATTTGAGATGAGAGTTTTTCCCCCAATAGTGTAGAAATGTCTGGAGTTCAAGCTCCAGGCTCTCTCAGCCTCCTTTTAAGACACAATCACACAGAAAGATTGCACAGTGCTCAAGACATCTGCTGCTACCTGTGAATATGTGCTGCATGTAATCAGGGTGCTCTTTAGAAAAGTTTTTATTTGCCTCCTTTATTTTGTCAACCTTGTCTCCTTTCACAAATGGTGTGTATATAACCAAAAAAGGTTCTTCTCTCTTGAAGCCTTCTTGAGTTACAGGCTAAAAAAGGCAAAGAAATGATACATTTCTTGTTGGGTAATGGCTAGTTAAAAAAAACACCAAAAAACCCTCCCTACTTTCTCTGATGATATTTTTCCTCTAACAATTGCACAGTCATGCAAAGATAACATATTTTGGTCCTGAATATTAATTAGAGAGGAATTCAAATTAGTTCCGAAAAACATTGCCTATCTATACTCAGAAAATCAATTTAATGGGGAAAGAACATTTGTAAACAGTTTTCAGTGGAGTGAGCCTCTGTCTTCAATGAGGAGAAAAGTATTAGCTAAATTATCTCCTAGATGAAAAGAAATAGTGATTCCATGCTCTTTGAAGGTCACAGCTTTCATCTGAGGGTTTTATTCAGTCCTTGGGAGCTGGTTAAAAAACACTAAGCATTCATATTACCCCTTGGGCTGGCACGAATCAGACACTGTGTCTATACGGAATATTAGTCTTAAAATATTGCATTTATGCACCGTTTGCATTAAGAGTAAAATTCACTCCTGTGCAGAGGGCAACACGAAGCTGATGAACCTTTCCATGCCTTAGAAATGGCTGAAGTGATGCATTGTGCTGGGGTGGTGCAGAGAGGTGGATTTCACACCCGGTGGAGCTGCCAGGAGGAGCTGCCAGCCTGGAATGGAACAGCCTTGCTTGGCATTTTTATCCCCCAGAGCAAGGCTGAGCTGCAGCTCCTGCTGGGCTGGGCTTTGGGTCAGACCATGCTCAACCCCTGCCCATCACAACTTTATCTTGAGGTGGCATTGCTGGGAGCTGGGAGAGCTGCAAGGTTTCACTGTGCATCCTGGCAGGGGCATAAACGTGGTTAATTGCACTAACACAAACTTAAAAGACATGGTCAGACATGCAGGAGAGGAAAGGATATCTGCATTTCAGTGGGGGGGGGATGAATTTCCCAGGTCCCCTGGTGCACTGAGGTGATTCACAGAGAGTATCACAGTGGGACCAGCTCTGTGTGCTATTGACAAGCCCTCATTTTAGTTCTCCAGTCTATCCCCCACCTGTGTAAAGTTATCCAAGGCACAGTGTGGCTTTGTGAGTCATTCCTTCAGCTGATGACTGCTCCCACCACCCCAGGATGGGAGGCTGAGAGTGCCAATTAGTTAAGTATCCATGTCCTTCTCTCTAATGGCTTTAGGCAACAGGACTTCTGATAAGGTTTTTATGCCAGTTTATTTCCATCCTGTTGATTGATATGGGGCGTGCAGAAGTACTGTTACAGTTGTTTTGAGTGGATTTTAGGATAGGCGGCCACATGTGCACCCTGAGTGCTCTTACACTGATTACTCTGCCTGGATCTCGAGGGTATCACTGGGGATTTGTTTATATTTCAGGTTTCTATATTTAGCCAGCACATTTATTGGGATGGGAGCAGGCTGGAGTGGCCAGTTTAGCCTTTGAGAATTGACAAGCCTGGAATGTGTGTAATAGTATCATGGCCACCTGGGGCAATAATAACATTCCACCCAGGGGAGGAGAAGTTCCAGCTTTCCATGGGCAGAGCCATGTTATCCATGGTTAATGCCACAGACCTGGAGGAATCAGACCAGAAAATAACAAGTGTGTCCTCCTGCCAAGAGCTCGGGTTTCACATGAGGAGATCTGTGCCCATTCCTTCCTATGGTAAATTTACCAGTCTGCACTGATTTACAGGGAATGATTTTAGGTTTTCTTATTTCTGTGGGCTTTAATTATTTTGTTGTTCAGGGCCTTTAGAGGATTATGAAGCAAACAATGCCACTAATGTAACTTTCTAAGATACATCTTAAAAAAAAACCCAACTTTTCGAAGTTTTCCTGAATTTCACGTGTAAATATAGACATGGAATTAGGTCAGCCTAATTTTGTGTGAGATGTTGGGTATTCTGCTTATTTTCTATAGGTTGGCAGCCCTTTCCTAATCTGGATTGATATGAGCATGTGAGTGTGGGTTTGGGTGTATCCACACACTTCAGGTTTAAAATAGGTGGAGGGAGGGAGCGAGATGAAAAAGTGGCTGGACCAGGCAAGCTCTGCAATCTGCAAAGTTCACTTTTGGGTTTGTCATCCTCAAGAACACTTCAAAGTCACACTTTGGGATCTCTGCATTGCCTTCTACCTGTGGCTACTCTGCACAGCAAATAGTGAGTAGCTCTAAGGGCAATGATGGTGAAATGTCAGACAATGAGGAAAAGAACAGATTCATCATTTCTGGTCAATACTGGTACTGAAGGTGCTCTTATTGTTACCCAAGAGCATTTCCCCTCTAGACTACTGACCCTGGACAGAGACACTATTTGTTTTATTATCTTCTTGGATTTTTATGGGGTAAAGTCTTTAAAGATATAAAACTTCAGCCCATAAAAACTTTGGAGGAGAAAACTTTATATGGTGAAATCCCAGAGGAGTTTTCTGCTCATGCCTTTATATACTGAAGTCTGTCACTGTGGATGAATATCTGGCAGCATGTCCAGGAAGCAGAGATGCCTCCAGAACATTTGTTGTGCTGTGCACATCACTCAAGATATAGACACAAGGAGGAGAGGATGGGCAGGGCTCAATGCACTTCCAGGAATTCCTTGCAGAGAGGGTTGGGCAACTGTTTTTTCCCCATTTGCATGAGTTTTGATGCCCTTGCATCAGAACAGATCTTTCTAAAATGTCCTGTCAGGTGCAAGAAGGAGGATGTTGATGTTGATGTGAGGCTCTCATGAGTGTGGGGGCAGCTGCTAAACTGACAAAATGATAAAGAATGATGATTTTCTTTTTTTTTTTTTTTTTGCATATCTTGCAACTGAGCTCTGCAGCAAGTCTCATCACGTGGAGCTACACTCCAGCCCTTAATTCCAGAAGAGTTAGAAAACCTGAAGTCCCTGAGGTGGTCTTAAAATATAAGAAAGAGCTCCTCCAGCAAGGGACTATGATGAATGTAAGGGCTGTGACTGACACAAGGCCACTGAATGTGGTTTACTTCAGCAGTGGACAGAATCTATTTCTCCAGCAAAGATGCAAAACCTTGCTTAAAAAGAGTCTGCAGAGTAACCTGGTGATAGGGAAGGTTTCTTTTTGTAGTTATGGGACTGACTCATGCTCTGCTGTGTCAGGAGGTTTATATCCCTGTTTTGGAAGTGTGGGGAATCAGAGAAATTCTGCTGAGAAACCATATGGAGACAAAGTGTCTCAAGGGGTATTTATATTGTCAGCACTTCTATTAAAATACCAATTAATTCCTTCATGAAGCACGAGCTTGAGGGATGCCTCAGCTACAGGTCTGAGGCGTGTGCATTGCTACAGTGAAAAAGAAAAAGCTGAAAGACATTCTTAAACAACAAACTTTGTTTGGATCGTGGTTTTAAACCCATGTTTGACCCAGAACTGTCTCCTACTCTTCTCTGAGCCTCTTGGCTATGCAGCATCCAAGGTTTTCTTCCCTGTGAGGGTGCTGAGGCCCTGGCACAGGGTGCTCAGAGAAGCTGTGGATGTCTTGGATCCCTGGAAGTGTCCAAGGCCAGGCTGGACAGGGCTTGGAGAAACCTGGGACAGTGGAAGGTGTCCTTGCCCATGGCAGGGGGTAGAACTGGATGGGATTTAAGGTCTTTTCCAACCCAAACCAGTCTATAATTCTGTGATTCAACACTCACTAAAATTCTGTTAAGAACTCATAAAATGAATAGGTAGATGCACAAGAAAAGAACCTTCCCTGTGCCAGCTTCTGATGGCAAATGATGTAACTGCTTCAATATTTTTATGAAGCTCTTGCCATTTTGCATTAGAGCAGACATAGAAGAAGAAAAATGGCACTGTAGTGAGAAAGTCTTCCTAACAGTGACAGTAGCTTTCCCTGCCACAGTCCCTAACCTTAATCCTCTTTAACTACAGAAAGGTTTAATTTGGAAAATCCAATTATCTTGACATCTAGAATTAGCCAAAAATTTAGATATCTTTCTAGTGCCTTATCTTGCAGCTGCAGTGCACACTCAGCCCCTGTCTCATTTACAGTACAGCAGGAACTGATGCTTTTATTGATGATTTTTATTAATGCAATGGTATCAGACAGGGTAAAGCCATTAGCCTCTTCTATGAACTGCTTCCACTCCTGGGCTGGTAGTTAGAATTATGGGTGCACTGCAGTGCAACCTATGTGCTTTTCTCTATATCTTTCCAACCATAAAGAAGTCTGTGGCTGTTGTGATATGAATATTTTCTCACCAGCATGATCCTCTTACATAATTTTTATTTTAAATTTTTTTTTCTGTGGGGAAAAAAAAAGCAGACAGAATGCCAGAGCACAGCCCTTTCTCAATATGTTTATGGCATGAATAAATAAGGTATTACACAATAGATGAGAACTTTCTGCTTATCTGCCATGTAATGCCTCCCCATTAATGTAGGTCACATCAAATACCAGCTTATTTGGGGTCTTAAGTTATTAAGGTATTTAAGTCTCTGTGAGTTAGTTTGGATGCAGCGTGTTTTGAAAGGGGATTTGCAGCGTTGTGGTGACAGATCAGTGTCTTCCCAAAGGCAGAGGTGCTGCTCTTGGGTTACCTAAGGCTTCAAGGCCTGCTTGGTACTCTAATAAGTGTCTCTTTATGTTTGGAAATAAAGGAAATCTGTGTTTTATGTCCTTTCAAAGAGATCACTAGTCATTAAAGAAAAATCCTGGAACGCACAGCGTATGGAAAGGCTGGAGGCTGCTCTGGAAACTCCTTGCCTGTGGTGTCTGTGAACAGGCCAATTACATAAAGCTGGTGTCTAAAACCAGAGTTTTAAACCAGTTTTGTTAACAATGTCCCCTTTTAAAAGACGTTTCTGTAGTGAGGAATACCCCAATCCCAGTGAGGCAATTCCCTGTGGCTTCTCTGGGCTCCCTTCCAGAAGCTTTTTGCCATCCCAAGTCCTCAGCAGGTGTTGGGACAGCTCTGCAGGGCTCCTGCTAGGGCAGGGACAGGTCACAGCTGAAACAGCATGTTGTTTTTGTGGAAGGAAAAAAAATAAAATTATGTATATATATAAACTGTGCTCAGCTGAACAGCTTTGGCAGCCTGGGCTCAGACATCTGAACTCAGACAGGCAGAGCCAAAGGTTGAGCAGCACTGAGTGACTTAGGGAGATGTAGTCAGAATCCCCTGGCCAACATCTGGATCAGCATCCATCAGGAGGTTCAGGCAAGTGCTTGAGAGACAGGGAGTGAGCCTGGCAAGGGAATACTCCTGGGAGAAAGATGGGATATTTGCTGTAAGGGATTTTCAGGGCTTTTAGCCCGAGGAGGAGGAAAAAAAAAAAAAAAAGAGAGAAAAGAAGAAAAGGAAACTAGACTACAGACACTAACTGAAGGAGATGTCAGTCCTTCCCAGCACAGAGCTCAATGTCTTTTGGGAAGTTAAATGTGAAGAGATGAATCAGACAGCCTGAGATGGTGACTGATGTGGTTAGCCTGTCAAATGGACAGCACTGCTCAGAGGGTCAGTGGAAAATCATGCCTGAGTCATTGCAATAGCAAACTACTTTATGTGCCTGAATGGCTGTTAATTTAGTAGAAGCCGAGTTGACTGTATATAGAGATGTTTCTGAAAAGTGACTCTGTCTATTTTTGCATGGTGTGCTCTGCAGCTCTTCAAGAGCAGGTGTGCACATCACCAGTAATGATCCCAGGAGCAGCACACATTCCTGCCTGCAGCTTCACTTCCCCAAAGAAATACAAAGAAAGGGAGGAAGATAATGGATGTGCAACTTCTTAAGGACCTTTGCAATTCAGGGGAACAATGAGGACCTGAGAACAGCACAAAATGGGTGGGATTTTATGCTGGTTTTTCAGTTTTCCTTTGTAAATCTTAAAGCCCTGCTTTTCAACCAGTAAAATACAGAATTAATAGGAAATTCTGCTTTTGAAATATGTACATTACTTTTGAGCTGCCCTGTGGGTTTTTTTAAATGGCCTAGAGTTTTGCTGACCAGGTTGTTCCTGTTGAGTATCCTTGAGACATGATTTATGGGCCCCTGTTAACAGTTACAACCCTAATTGGGTTGATAATTTGTTTAATATTGGGATTTCAAGAGCTAGAAACTACAGGGTTTGTGTAATAGGTATGTGTTGCCTATTTCATTCAGCTAGTGTTAAATAAATCCATCTCTCCTGAAATCAGACACAATTAATCCATCTGCTTTAATAGTTGTGACATTTAAACTAATACCTTCTCTTAGCGTTATGATTCAAGCAGTATTTATTCTATCATAAATGATTTAGCACCAGAAGAATACAAGTAGGGAGAAAATATGTGGAAGTAGATATTATTAAAGAAGAAAGAATGCAAGAAAACTGTTAAGCTGCTTGGTTTTGTACATGTAGAATTGTTTCTGAAATGGAAAATCAGCAGTAACAACAGCAGCAAAAAGCTTCCAAATCAGTATCAATATGATAGAAACTCTCTGTTATGTTATTTTATTTGCCTTCTCAATCCAGTTTTGATTACTCCATATTTTTACTGCCATACCTGAGAGCAGAATAATGCTGATTTTCTGCAGCTGAGAGTTATGTCTTACCAAGAGTGTATTCCAAAGGCAGAATCCCTGAAATGCCATACATTGGAAGGGGCCCATTCTATCCTGACAAAATGTTGTTAATTTTAGTCTTAATAAGTTGCTTCAGTCATGATGCAATGGGACATAGGAGATGGGACACAAACTGGTCAGAGGTTGCACTGGGATCACCTGGACACCAGTGAGATGTCTTAAAAACAAACTGATCTTCCTACTTAAGGGACAAAATCTTTTTGTTCTAATGACCAGGATAAGGAATATAATTATGTCCAAATTTTTTTAAGGAAATTAAAAGCTCAGTGCTTCAAGGCAAGAGTTGATATATCTTATGGCCATAGATATAGAAGAGGGAGGATTTCCTGCAGGCGTTTATGAAGAGCTATAAGGGAAATGTTCTCTCTTTTCTGGCATGAGAAAATTTAAAATTAATTCTTAAAGCAGTAACAAGCTCCACATACCTCTGGGACAATACAGACTTAGGCACACCAGACACCTTCTGCCAATGCACCCAAGAGCCATCAACCTTGCACAGATTTTCCCCCAGATTTGATTAAAGAAGGGACTTTCCTGCAGTGAGGTGTGGCACAGCACGAGTGGCTAAAATAGCTTCAAGAATTAATGAGAAATTTGTTTTCTCAGTGATCTGATGGCCAGGCTGCCCAGAGAGGCTGCCTGTCAGCTCCTATCAGTCATTCCATTGGGAGCATTGCAAAACATCCCTGCTGCTGCCAGCCTGGAAAGCTCAGGCTCCGCAGCAGGGCACGGGTCAAGAGTGAGCACACAGCACTGCTGACAGCCTGGCACCAGCTGGGACTGCACAGGAGGCTTTGGCTACCAAGAGCTTTTCCCTCTTAAGTTCCTTGCCTTGGCTTTTCACCCCTGAAGGTGTGAGATGAGGCTGAGCTCTACAGGAGCTGACAGCGCCTGAAAATATACATTTCAAGCTGACATATTTTCAGATGAATGGGTTTCTTTTCATAACCCACTAGAGATATGCACAGAATGATTTGTGTATTGGCTGTTAGATTAAAAATAGATGAATTAAATGGAGTTCACCACAATAAGTAATAATGGAAAAAAATTAAATGTATTATGTAAATATCTTCAGAGTGGTAGCAGCAAGACAAAGTTTAAACTTACTTATTACTATTGTCATGTAAGCTCCCCAGCATTTCTTGTCTGCAATGTAATTTCTCAGCTGGTAACAACAAAACAAACAGGGCTTGTGACATTTCACCCCTCAGAAAGAATTCCTCTCCAAACTGTTGACTGTGCTGGAGGTGCTCAGCTGCCTCTCAGGGCTGGGTAATTTGCTTTATTGGGTGAGGTGTGTGCTGCCCTGTGCTTGCAGCAGCAGCTTGTGCAGCAGCTTTTGGAGTGGAAGCACCTGGTGTTCACAGCAGTGACCAGAGTGCAAAGCAAAGGTTTGAAGGCACCCAGACCTCCATGTGCTGCTGGAGGCTTTCTGTGTGGCACTGAGTTTAGCTGACAGAAATATTCTCAGAAACACAGATTGCATTTTTGGTGTGCTAAGAGCAGCTCTGTTGTGGCTGCAGCCTTGCCCAGAACACTGAACAGGAATTAAAGCTAAAAGCCCAGTTTACTCCAATGCAGATTAAAGGCTTCCATTTGAGCTGTAGCAAATACTTGTTGGCTACATTCTGGAAATAAGGTTTTGAGTACAGATGGCCATGGAAGCATGCAGATATGAACATACAAGCTTTGAAATACTTTCCTGGAGTTCTGTTAGTTTCTGCAACGTACCATGGCTGGTGCAATGGCATTTATTGTAAGACTCTGGCTAGGTGGGATTGACTTTGGATCTAAGTGCACAGTGGATGCTAGAGCTCAGCTTTTAGCACTAAGTAGGCCAAATGGTTTTTACAATGGAACAATGAAAGCATTTAGATTTGTAATGCTCTAATGAGTTAAGTCTGAGATATTTATAAATGAGGTAATAATTTATGCTAAGATGGGAGTGCCAGATGTTGGTGAAGTCAGGCTGTGACTTTCAAGGTTTCAACCATGTCTGACAATATTGGCTTTTTTGACATTGTCAGAATATATGGGTGTGGTATATTTTCATTCAGAGAATGAAACTTATATTATATCCAGCTTATATTGCACAGTTTTTAGCCAGTGGAATTTTTTGCCAAGGTGTGAGTAAAACTGGACAGTTTGGAGAGGAATTCTTTCTGTGGGATGAAATGTCACAAGTCCACTGTTTGTTTTGTTGTTACCAGCTGAGAAATTGCACTGCAGTCAATAAATGCTGGGGAGCTTACATGACAATAGTAATAAGTAAGTTTAAACTTTGTCTTGCTGCTACCCCTCTGAAGATATTTACTATAATACATTTAATTTTTCCATTATTATTTATTGTGATGAACTCCATTTAATTAATCTATTTTTAATCTAACAGCCAATACACAAATCATTCTGTGCATGTCTCTCGTGGGTTATGAAAAGAAACCCATTCATTTGATGATATGTCAACTTGGAATGTATATTTTCAATCCACAGAATAAAATATTTGAACAGAGAAAAAGGCCCAACTTACTGAATAATATTATCCATTGCAAATTACTTTTCCACCACTCCTCGGCATTATACCTTTGTTTCAGAGTAGAATGGAAGTTGGGTATTAGTATTAGGTACTGCATATCACTGTACAGAAGATCCAGAAATAGATTATTTATTTTTAAGGGGACATTAAAAGAAAGCTAATCAAAAAGCTAATCAAAAAGAATATTTAAAGTTGCCTTGATCATGATCCATAAGTACATATACAAGGAGATTGTAAGATGTGCTAAAGGATCTTTATGCTTTCAGAAATTCATGCATAATATGAATTGATGGAAGTTTAGATTGAATGAGTAAGGCTCCAGTCCATAAACTGGGGCAAAACAGGGGGAAAAAACCCAAATGATCTATTAGATGATGGTAAATATTCTGTTCCTAAACTGTTTAAATGGGCATTGGGTAATTTTCTCAAAACCAGTCTCTGCTTTCCTCTTGTGGCACCAATGCAGGAAGGCAATTCTGTGGTGTTTTTATGCAAAAAGTCAGGTAATTCATTAGTGTGAGCCCATGTGGCCTTAAATATTTAGCAGAAAAAACCTTGGAGTGTGCCTAAGAGGAGCTACTCAGTCACATGAAACAGGTTAGTGCCAAAGAAGCAGAAATATGTAAAAGTTGATAATGGAGGGAACAATTTGAAAGTTTTAAGAGTGGTTTAAAAAAAGAGGACTCCTGGCAGTTGATGTCAGGGATAGGAGAAGTTCAAAGGAAAGCATAAACCCCATATCAGGAGAAGAAAACCAGAGGAGATACAAGATAAAGACTGCTCTGAGCACGAGGAATAGATCAGGAGAGAAAACACAGTGATTTAGAAGTAGGATAAATATTAAAGAGCTTTGCAGATGAGAATTAAGGGCCTGAATTTTTTGCACTAGAGATGTCAACTGAAGGATTCAAATGGTCTGTACAATATTTTGAAGCCATGACAGAAGTAGAAGACTTTTCCAGCAGTTAAAAGAATCATGATATGAAGAAACAAAAGTAGCCAATGCTGTGCCAGAAGGTTTTATACCTGACCCACTGATCAAAGCAAAGAGTGACATATTTAACCTACAAATCTTTCTTCACAGAAGGAAAAAAACAAGCCATCCTGTCCCCTAACTCTTTCCTTTTCCTTGGAAAATGTTGCTCATGGTTGTGAGGCAGTGCTGGGGCAGAGGAGTAGTTAGCACGAAGTGTGTGCATCAATAGCTGTTGCTTTGGTTACAAAGGCACATGAGCATGTATAGTTGTGACAAGTTATTTTCAGCTTTTACACCATGAAATAGAGAGAATATTAATTAAAAAAAAAAAAAAAAAAAAAAAAAAGATTGTGCTACCTCTGCTCAGTCTCTCTGTGGTGGAAAGTCCCAGTGCGGTGTCACAGGCTGCATCATCCTGATAATTGTTGCTGTGTGCTCTGATGGCATTGAAGGCAGCTGGTGCTGAGTGCACAGAGCTCAGCAGCTCTGGGAGGGGAAAGGCTGTCACTGGTGCTGGGTGAAAGGCTGTCACTGGTGCTGGTGTACCCTCAGGAGCTGCAGAGTGGGAGCAGCACCCAGCTGCTCTCCTGCATGTTCAGCATCTCGGTGCCGCTGAATCCCTGGCAGAGCTCACGCTCAGGCACACCCACAAAAGGCACAAAATCTCCGAGCAATCCCTGTCTCCTGGTGAAAACCGTGAGCAGCAGGGGATCAAACAAATGGTGTGATCTCTGCTGATGTTTCAAAGCTTCTGCAGTTGGAGGTGAAAGCGACTTGGGAGAAAGGCAGGAGTGGGAGCAGGGCACAAACACCAAGGTGATGCCTCTTGGTACCACAGGGGCTTTCTGTCAGGAAGAGAAATGAGCTGTGAGCTCTGGAGTAAAGTATTGATCAGCCAGAGTCCTACCACTGCCAACATCCTTTGGCCCTTGCTCTTTAGCAGATGATGGCAATGGCTGGGAGCAGTTCAATTCCCCCTTCACTTCTGGTTCATTCCCACCTTAGCCCAACCACAGCGTCTGGTTTAGGCTCTGCATGGAGGCACTGGGATGAATCTTGTCCTTCACACCACTTTTGCAGCCCTGTTGCATAGCAGGATGGCCTGAGCCCCTGGGGGAGAGGACAGCTATGACAGCTCCTGCTTTCAAGGGTTATTCTTTGAAGCTTCACGTCCATGACATCAAGAAGGGAAGTCAATGGATGCCAGTGTAAAGAGACAAAAAAAGACATTCCATTTGAAGAAATGACCCCTTCATAAAATGTGTTTGTGAACTCAAGATTTTAAATGAGTCTGACCCAGTGGGGAAAAAAAAAATCAAACTGTTCTGTACAGAAGAAATTCTCTGCTGGAAAGCACATACAAAAGTTCACAGGCACTGCAAACACTAGCCCAGTGGGTAATTCTCTGAATTAGATGCACTTTGCACTCACAGCAGTACTGAAATTCAGCAGCTCCTGGGACTCAGATTTATTCCATTTTTACCAATAAGAATGCAACTAATAATAGTTGAAAAAAGGAAGAATTTGCCATGTGAGGGAAGATTAAAAAATCACATTCTGATCTTTATTACTATGGCATATGTCAGACATATTTTGCACCACTTCACATTCAGTACAGATGTAACAGGTGTTCTCACAGAATAAGCTAAAATAAATGGGATCAGAATCAAACCCTGACATTTTGTTGCATGGGGCATATACTGTTCCTAGAATCCTTAAATTCTTTGTATGGAAAAAGACAGCCTGAGGACCAGGTCCATTTTGGGAGGCAGGAGGGTTCTCCACCATCTGAGGCCCAAATGCTGCACATCCCTCTGGGGATGAAGGCTGAGTCTTCACTAGTGGTGGCAAACTCCTATAGAAGTGAGCATTTCCAAATAAAGGATCCATTTACCACAAAATTTGCTCCTCAGGAAGGAGTAGAAATTCAAGTAGAAGGAAGTACTCTTCAACTTGAATTTGTGCTGATGGTGCTGAACAGCCATCTTAAATAAGTATCACTCAAGGCACGAGTCTCATTAAAGTCAATGGTCTACTCCTCACATCAGTAATCTTGGTAGAGTGGGGTCTTGCCTACTCATCCTTCACAGAGCACTGCAGGTTCCTCTGAGACCATTTGTTACAGCCATTTTTTGCTCCCCTTCCAGTTGAGGAGTTTGGAAAGGTGTCAGAGGATTAGTACCATGCAAATTGTGAGAGGGAAGTGTCACTATGGTAGGAAGACTTCACAAAAAAATAGCTTAGGGGCCTATACAGTATCTGGAATTAAATTTTATTGCACTCCATAAAATTGAAGTATGAGTCAAGGGTTAACAACCTTGAGTTTTGCCCTTAAAATTAGTCCAAGAAAATCTCCTTCGTTACAAATACAGTGGTCCTGTATCGTGTCCTGTTGATTGATATGCCCAAGAGCTACCTGTGTCGGCAGTCTTTTAAGCAGCAATCCTTCATTTTGATCTTAATAGTGAGATAAGCACCTCCTTCCTCATTGGGCTATCAATTTTTAGCTGCCAATACAGATGGATGGGGTCGCTTGTTGCACACATGGTGCCTCTGTCATGATGAATGTACAGTCAGCAATCACGGCCCTCCTCGTGGCAAAAAGCACAATAAATGAGTGGCCAGGGAGGGAAGGATGCATACAGCAATATTTAATGCAGGTGATATTAGAAGAGTGCAACATGAGTTTTTTTACCAAAAGATTACACATAACTCTCAGTCTTTGTCCAGCCTTAAGACAAGCATTGGTAAATTTTTTAAACTATCTCCCAAAAAGCAACATTTTGTTTTAATAACTTTTCAGTATTTTGCTCTAAGCAAATATTAATGAATACTATACAGTATTTTAGCCAGGCTTTTCCTTTTTTTCCTTTAAAGTACTTGGGGATGAAATACCTTATATTTAAGTATATTTCTTCTAGGACAGCATCAACATATACAATACCCTGTGTCTTGACAGTGTTGGAATATCACTTGTCTATGGCAAACTCAGACAGAGTTCACCTTTGCTTAAACTATAGCTTAAAACCCACCCCAAACTAAAAGTAATCAGCTGTCTTGTCACCTAATTGAGTACACTTCAGTACTTCCTCTATCTGTGACAATCATTGCATTGCTCTTTCTAGGCTGAGGAATATTAAAAAAGTATTGTGCAAAGGATATTAATGCAGAGTCTTAAGACTTTAGAAAATCAGTTTGCTTTTATGGCTGCCTCTCTACTCTGCTTTCTGTTTCCTTTCCTCTAGAGATTCCAAATCCAATTAAATGTGACTAGATGTAATTCCAAATTGTCGCTTTAGTCAATTAAACATATAATAATCTTGTGTACCTAATTACTAGCTCCAAAAGTTTATTTGTTGATGTAGTGCTATCAATGTGTACTCCTGCATGTTCCCCTTATCATTGCCTATATATTAATTGTGGTTTGACATTACTGTAAATTGAATTTGAAATTTCCCCCTAGTTAAAAGTCTCTCACAAGCAGTAATCCCAATCCGGTTGTAATACCCTTTCAGAATGTACTTTCCAAGGCTGTATTGTGTTCTTAATGAGATATAACCAAAAATACATGGATTTAACAATAAACATTCCAAACAGGCCCAGTATCAGGGGGTAACATATTGTTACAAACAGGAACTAAATCTTCCCTTAGATGTTCTCATACAGCTCCCATTAATTTCACCAGGAGAAAAGCAATTCAGTAGAATCCATGGATTTTTGCATAAGGACTGGATTTAGCCATAAGCTTTATCCAATGCTCATTCAAATCATTGGCAAGAATCCTCTTGACTGTGCTAGAACAAAGAGCAGTTTCTAATTGAACATCGTTAGCCCAGGATGAACAAAGGATAAAATCCTCATTGCCTTGAAAATAATTGGCAAACTGCTCCTGGGCTCCAAGTGGAGCCAGGGTTTAATCTCAGGAATGACATATGGACCCTGTGGATGAAGCAGAGGAGGTGAGCAAAGCACCCAGCTTTGCCTGCTGGAGCTGGTGATGGTTTTGAGGAAAGACCTTCAGTGTGTCCTGAGCTGCAAACAAGAAACAACCCTGTAGCACAATATGAGGGAGGACTGAATGGATGTGTCCTGTTATTCCATGCCTTTGATCCACTGCAAAGCTTCCAGCTCCCATGGCAGTGGCAGTGCTGGTCCACAGTTGGTACATGAGTGGTGGTTGCTCCTGCAGCCACCTCGACAGAAATAAGGCACTTCCAATCCAAATAGAAGCCAGTCTGAAGTGCTGAAACCTTGTGTGTTTTTGCAGTCAGAGGCCATTTGCAAGTGGTCATTTACAATATCCCATAGTTGCCCTCCTGACTGGTGTCATTCCAAAGGTTAAAACTGTCAGGTCCTTAACCCTGAGCCAAGGCTTCCTTCTCCCAGCACTGCTTCCAGAGGTGCACAGAGCTCTGGACAAACCTGGCACCAATCCTTGGACAAGTTGCTTCATCTTTTGCTGTTTCTCAGCCTCAGCTGTGAAATGCAGACACTCATATTTGACTGATTTACTGATTTGGTGTGTGAGTCCCCCTGGCTCAATAATTTGCTAATCCTTCACAGCCTGCACAGCACAATGTCACTCTGATCGTGGCTAAAGTCTCCAGGCATTGCTGCACTCCAGTTAAATGCCTTTTCTCTTAATTCTTCCTTCTTAATTTGTCCTTATTTAAATAATCAGAAGCACACTTACATTTCTGGCGTTTGTGTTTAGTTTCTCCACATCTGCTGTTATCCCTGACAGGTTTCCCTGTGCTGCCCTGCACTGCCTCAGGAATGCTGAGGCACATACACAAACCCCCCTGAGCCTTCTGATGCTTCCATCCCAGGTTTGCTTCCCCATTCCATGGTCACAGGGAACACACACAGGTCAGACTAATGCCTGCTACTGTGACCTCAGGGCTTATGAAGGAAAATTCCACTACTTAGAAAATTCCACTTTCAAAAGAAACACAAGGATTAAGGCTCTGTGTGTATGGCCTGTGTCCAACCCCAAATGACCTAAGCCAGAGACTTTTTGCTGAAGGTCTCCAAGGCTCAATGCACTGAACAGAAGTGACCTGTGAGACCTCTGTAACAATGAATTTCCAGAGGCAGGGACACAGGTGAAATTATCCTCTCTGAATATGATTACAGGGCTGGGCACTGAAAAATACTCAGAGACCTAAACACTCAAAACCCAAAGAACCCACTGAGATGTTTAGCAAAGTTAAAAGCCTGTGTCCCACTGAAATACATGAATGCTTAAAGCACTGAGCTGGGGTCCTGATTCCTGGTGAACACCTCTTCACATGGCCCATGGAAATCCAGGCAACAAAGATTTCCACTAAGAGACTGAGGAGCCAGTAAGACACTCTGAAATCAGATTTAAGGAAAATATTTACTTAAGGAAATACTATTTATGAAATTATTATTTAAGATCCTCAGACAGTGACCCAACTCATTAACATTTTGAAAAAAGAAATCTCCCAATACATGGACTGATATTCCCAAACCAGAATGAGGGACCATCCCCTGCCCTGTCACAAATCAATATTATATATTAAATGTGATGTGTAATGTTATGCAATGGGCTCACCTGCTCTGTCACATGGGGATTTTGGACAAGTAATATTGATCAGCAACAGACCTCACTCTTTGTACCTTGAGTGACTGAATAAGAGTTAAACTGAGCACAAGGAACAAAAGAATGGGAAAATAGCTCCTATTTAGGCCATGTAATGCATCTTTCTGCATGAAATGCCATCTTTTTTTCTCCTTTTTCCCTAGATTTAAAGAGAGAGGGGTTAATCTCTAAAGAACAAAGATATGTGCTTTTTCCTACTTCTGACACAAGCACTTTATTGATATTCAGAAATATTTGCCTTATATTTACAGAACCATCCACCACTAAATTTGAAATATGCAAATTGTGTCTGAATAAGAACTGAAGCAGTTTTGACAACACACCTTTAGGAACACCTTAAGGGATGTCAGAAAAAAAGAAGAGAGCTTTCTTCATTCAAGATGTGAAGCTTTATATTCAGGTTTTTTTTTCCCTATTTGCCAGTTCAGGCCAATATGAAGTTCCTCACCATAACCAAACCCATGCAGGTGATGTGGCAAGCCTGGGTCCCGAGGTGTTCTGATCTCTGCTCCATCTGGCCACTTGGTGGTGCAGAATTATAAGCTATATTTCTCCACGTGCCGGTGAGGAGCAGAGCAGGGCTCCTGAACCATCTCAGCCCATCTCCAGACATGCACAGGACTTGTGCTGGCAGAGGCAAAGGCAGCTCTTGGTGTGTGACAGCTGCTGACACCAACAGCCTGTGCCCAGCCAGAGCCTGTGCAGCAGCCACGCAGGTCTGGGACAGGAAAATGGATTGGGGAGGGTATAGAGATAGGCAGAATTTTCTGGAACGCACCAAAGTGCTCCACTTCCAAAGAAGACAAGGAATTAGCATTGTTGGTAAATGTTTGAGTGCTCATTTACCATGGTGAATAGTGGGAAATTCATGAGGGCAGGGCTCAAGGTCAGCTCCTTAATCCTTGGCTGCTCCCCTTGAGCTGCAGAGAAAGGAGACAAGCCCAGGAGGGGAGAGGAGGATTTCTCTGCAGATGGCAGAGCCTCAGGAATAATCACAGCCTATGCACATTAGAGTAACTTTCACCCTCCTGTGCTATTCAGCCCTAATTGCTGCTGAGATCAAGAGGCTGAGAAATGGCTGAAAATTACCTGTGCATCTACCTTAAGTGAGCCCACCTGGATCTGCAGTAAGTGGTACTAACAGAGGGCCACAGCCACTGCACTGGTGTCAGTCCTGTGCAGAGCTCCTGTTTGGAAAGGGTAAGTATAGCTCTGCTTTTTCAGTTTAACTTTAATATTCCTATTCAGTTCTGATGCAGACACCTGGGCATTTAGAGATCTCTAATACAATATCACTGAGCCTGAGATATGAGATGCAAAATAAGCTACAGCTCTCTTCTGGATGACCTTTCTTATTTTCTTCTGAGATGAGAAAAGGAAAGTGATGTTTATAACTGAAATAAGCAAAAGGTAGTAATTTTAATGCAATTATGCTATTTGAAAAGTGTACAAAATAATAACACTTAATTTTTAAATACCTTCATATATTCTAATTACATGTAACCTCATTACTTTGATGGCATGGAGATATTTGGAAACCATTACATGAGGAGAGATAAACAACAGTTCAGAATACTGAGCAGATATGAAATTGCTACTGTCTGGTTTGACTTATGTGTAGAGTAGCCCCAAAATGGGGAAAAATATTGTTATATTGCAATATTTTGATGTTGCTAATTCCTGCAGAGGACTGACTAGAAGTTCCTTTGGAAGATTTCACTAGTGAGCCTCAAATGCATTGGGGAACTTCTATCAAACACTTCTGTCCTGCCAAACCCTCCCAGGCTGGTGATGGGGTACCCTTGCTGTCCTTGCTGAAGTTTCTGCATTGCTATCCCATTGCTGGAAGGCAGAAATAAGTATCATATGAGGAAAATGGCTCCTGTATTCAGAATACACTTATTGTATTTATTATTATCTGCCCCATGGTTGCATGCAAGGAACAACTTTCTGCATGGTCTCGAGATTTCTCTGCGATGATTAAAAACGCTTCTCATTTAATGGCAAGTGCCACTTAAGGACACAGAGGCTGCTTTCCAAACGTGAGCTGAGAGATGCAGGGGGAAATCAGGAGCCTTTTAAAAAGACAGAGGATCAGGAAAAGAGCTCCCTAAGCTCAGTGAGACTGGGTTTTCCATGATCTGGGAAGGAGCAAGCACTGAGGATGGTTGGGATGGACAGATCCCAGGAGGTGTGGGAGGAACCTGTGCCAGTGCTGGCTTCACAGAGGAGCTTTTTGGGGAAGGGATGGGATGGCTGGGAGGAGCTGCTGGTAACAGAGATGCACTGAAACATCCAGAGGGACACAGTCCATGCTTGCTCTGGACTTGCTCTGCTCCCTGAGTTAGGGACAAGTCTTGTGCTCTCACAGTTTGGGTTTACTTCTGTGGAAATATTAGAATTGAAGGCTTCCTCTTGCCTGTGGTGGGATCCTGTCTGATCAAGCTGCTGTTTGAAAGAATATGTGTGGTACAGAGATAAGGTTTGGTAAATTTTAGACATGGACTAGCACTGTATGGTGTCATAAAAAATAATAGGCCATGTGGGCTTTCCTTTGGGCTTTGACTGATGCCAGCACTAGCCAGAGCTGCTTTCCTATGCCAGGTTTATGATGTGCTCCCAGAAGTGCTGCTCTTCTGGGGATGGAAGTCACAAACCATCAGAAGCTCTTGGACCCTTTCCACATGGGGAAAACCAGATCCAATGGCATTCATTTTCCCATTTCATTCCTAGTCCTGGGCCATGTGTCCACCTGGCACTGGGTTTTGGGATCAGTGCTCTGCAGCCCCTGGGTGGTTGGTGGGCTCTGAGCCAGCAGCTCCTGAGATCTTGGTGCAGAATGAACCTCCCCATCTGTGGGAGCATTGCCTGTCCATCCCTGTCCTTGCTGGTGAGCCCTGAGGGTTCTCTGATCACAGGTGGGTGGGGAGGTTCTGTTGCTATGACAACAGATTTGTTTGTTTTTTTTTTTACTAGAACTGGATTTTTATATTTATTTTTTCAGTTTAGAAAAGCTGAAACAATTAGGATAGAGACAGAAGATAAACTTTCCTGTTTTCCCAGGAGGAGGCATAGGCAGGATGCACAGGCAGGTAGCACAGTGGCAGGTGTGGGCAGGAGGCAGGCAGCTGCTATCCCCAACCCCAAGGATTTACACAT
Source organism: Muscicapa striata striata (assembly GCA_030060385.1). Taxonomy (NCBI): domain Eukaryota; kingdom Metazoa; phylum Chordata; class Aves; order Passeriformes; family Muscicapidae; genus Muscicapa; species Muscicapa striata. Next base: position 1,994,257 of record JAREIS010000115.1, read on the forward strand.
CTTTCCTTAGCACAACTGTGTGCCTCATAAAACAAACTCAGGCATAAAAACTAACCCAAATAATTCACCTTGCCTTCTCACACTGCCTTTCTGAGCCTCACTAAAAGGGAACACAGACCTGAACTCTTATGGAGGGCTGAGGCTTGCTGCTTGCAGAGCTAGTTTGCTTTTCAGCTGATGGGATTGTATAGATTATATGATTTTTTTTTTTTTTTAAACTAGAATGTCAAAAAGCTGAGTCAGCCATCCCACAGCTATTAAGATCCTAAAACTTCTTCCTCCTTTTGGATTGCTTACCCCTACTCCATGCAGTCAGATGAAGATGAGTTGTTTGTTCTGGCAGAGGGACAGACAGTCTGTTTTCCCCTACATGTATACAACTAATTTCAAGTCACTGGTGTTCCAACTGGTGATAAAAGAGCTATCTTAAGCTTTTCACAGAACACAGTGACACTGTTAAATCAGCACAGCGTTTTGATTAGCAGAAAGATGAGAGCTATACAGCTTAATGAGAAAAAGGGGCAAAATACCTTTTGTACTTGGAGGTTTAAACCCCTAGTTTTAAAGGAAATAGGTGGCTGTATTTTTCTCTAAGTAGCACATTTTCATCTTACTGCTGATCCAAGGCTATTCAGTGTCAGCAATAGCCTGCTCTGTTTGAGTAAGGAAGAAAAATTGCTCTCATGCCTTGTTGCTCATCTGGTTAGACCTTTTCCTGTGGATGTGTAACAGGCAGCTGTGAGGGCACAGCCCATGGGCTTGGGGACTCAAAGGACAGCCAGGCTCTGCTAACTCTTTTTTTTCAGGAGATTTGAGGCTCACCTTTTGGTGCATGTTCCTTTTCTAGGACTCTCATCCTTGAAAGTAGGGCTGGGTGTTGTCTCTGCTGTCCTTAGAGACAGCACAGACCTCTGAGGTTGTTCTGTGGCACATCCCCTGGCACAGACATGTCCCTCATCTCATCTTGCCCTGGGGCAGCTGTCACTGAATCATTCAGGTTGGAAAGGATCTCTGAGATCATTGAGACCAGCCTTGGATGATCACCACCTTGGCATGCAGACCCTGGCACCGAGTGCCACAGCCAGCCATTCCTAGCACACCTCCAGGAATGGTGTCCTTACATTGCCAGGAAGGTCAGCTTCTCCTTAGCCTTCTCCAAAACCATTTTTGTTGTTTTAATACAGAAGTTAGGCCAGGACCCTTTCCTGAACCTTTCATTCTGGCTATTGAGGGATATTTTGCCAGCTGTGACAACGTGTCCTTTGGCAAGACACCTCCAGTTGCTGCTGTTGGAGGTTGATCCTATGGCTAAACACCTTCTAATGCCTAAAATTTCCTGGTAATTCCACACCAAATTTATACACAACATATTAATGCCCATTTGTTTAAGGACCAAGATGAGTTGAAATGGGCTTTCTCCCTGCTGAGGTTTAAATCTTCACTGTGTTTGTCCAGAGCAGTTTTCCAACATGAGAGATAACAAAAGAGGCAAAATATATTTACTAAGTGGCACCTTAGGGAAAGTGGTTGTTGTAGTGCTTTGGAATTATTTTGCAGATGCTGTGACCTCACAGAGGTGTTACTGGGACTGCTTTGCAGTGCCAAATGGCCTTAGGCTGCACTCTGCATGGTGGCATCCCATCCCTGTGCTATCCCAGAGGGATCCCTGTGCAGCTGACAAAATCCAGAATACATGCAGATATCAGAGTCTTTACATTAATTCAGACCTCCTTGCTTTTAGGCTCCTTCCTGTGCTTATTCTCCTGGTACTGGGCTGTGGGACTGAAAACTGCACTCAGAGGACTTTGAGAGATGCTTAAATTGCAGTTGACCCCTCTCTAACCTCTGACTTTCTCTGAACCTGAGAATTCAGTCTGGCACGTCTTCAGAGACAAGATCTCAGGGGATCTCAGCTTGATGGGTAGGCTGAGTCAAATGTGATTATCCCTGGTGTTTGTGCCAAGCTGAGCTGCTCCCAAGCAGCCACTGCTGCTCACACACCCTTGCACTGCTCTGGGGGTGCTTCATTTAAACCCAAAAACTTCAAATCCAGAATGAGGGGTGAGAAGGCAAGAAAGGTAAAGGAAATAGAATGATCACTTTCTCATTAAAAAAACAAACAAACAAAAAAACCCAAGCAGAAATAAATGATGGCTGTGCTAACAAAGCCCAGGTTTGTATTTGCAGGAGGTAACTGAGTGTCCCCATGGCATGGGCTGTGTGATGAGCTCACTCTGCATGAGCAGGGTTTGACTGAGCCCAGTGACTCCAGAGACATGACAGAAGTGGTGCTAAGCTTAGTTTAACACAATCTGCAGAAGCAGCCCTGCACAGTTTCTATAACACTATGTTAAACTAGGCTAAACTCTGAGTACTGCTGCAGTCACTGCTTTTGGAACCACGCTGGAGTCTGTCTGAATGTTCCTCTCCTCTACAAAATACATCATCTCCTTGAAAATCATCTAGTTTCCTGAAAGCTACTCAATGTGGGGAAAAAAGGCTGACAGTGTTCCCTCCTGCCTGCTGAGGTAGTAAATTTATTGATTCCTTATCTGCAGTGACACCAACCACAAATTTCTATTCATTTTTGAAATCATATTTATGAACAGCTTCTCTGTTCATATCACCTTCTCGAATATGCCCATTTATTTGTAGTACTTCTCAATAAAGCTTAGTTTTTAAAAGCATATTTTGAAAAAAAAACCCAAACTTTTATTATTGTTACTATTTTTAAAAATCTTCAAGCTGACTTAAAGGGAAAACTCTCCTTTCCTTCCCAGCACCCCAAACAAATCCCCTTTTTCACTTCATCTGTTGGGATATTGGTGAATTTGGGGGTTTGAAAGTATCCTGGGCAGGATTCCCCACCTGTCACAGAGCAACATATGGTCCTAACAGAGCTCTAAAACATCTGGCTGAGCAGTGAGCCTCACCTGTTGATAATTCCATAGATGACAATTTCTGCCTGAATCAGCACACCAACAAGATTTCAGGAAGAAGAGACAGTTCCCAGATCTCCTTTTCCATCTCACTGATAACAATCACAACACTTTATTGTTTTCCAACAAAATGTTTCTCTTTCTTAGCTTGAAACAGCTTTGTCTGACTAGTGAGCTCTGTTTTGAGATTAAAAAACAAAGGCTGGGTGGGTTTATGGTCAGGGGAAATATTCCAGATATATCTGAAATTGCATTTCTTAAGAAATTTAGAAAAGGTATTTTGTTTCTTGCTTGGGGAGGTGATTTCTTCTGCTTGTACTGTCGAGTGAAATCCAGGGGAGATTACTTTGACATAATCTCAGTGTGTGCCCTGCTGAAGGAAAAGTGCTTGTCCTGTCTTTGGCAGAAGTCCCACATAGAAAATTGAAGTTCATCTTCCCAAATCCTCTCTGCAACTCTGCTTGTCTGCCTGGATAAAGCCTTCTCCCACTCCCTGTGCTGTTTTGCTGCTTTTTATTGTGGCTTCAGAGCTGCACCACCAGCATCCATCTTAAAGGATGAGCAAAGTGACCCTTTCAGTCTCTTGCCTGATCCACACTGGCTGCTCTGCCATTAGTTACCTAATGATTTGTGAAATATTTTGTGATATACCTTGTGGTCTTCAGCTGAACAGTCCCTTGTAAGTGTCTAATGTTAGAGTAGTGGTGATACATAGCAAGTCGCTGTTGCTTTTCCTCACACATTTCTCTTTCATTTAAACATCTTAGGTGGTTAAAAACTTCTGTTGCATGGTGAAACTTTGAGGTTTTTTTGGCAGCATCAGAGGAAGCACACAAGCAGAGCTTCCTCTTGCAGGCTTTTCTCCAGCCAGCAGTTCCCATTCACACCAGCAATCTCTTCAGCTGCACACAGGCTAAATTTTGCAGCACACCACAGTGTACCCTGAGATCTTGATGATTTTTTTCTCTTTTTTTTTTTTTTTTTTTTTCTCCCCTCTCCCCACCCTTCATTTGGAGCACATCTGTGCACACCTTCCACTTCCAGGGAGTGGAAGGTGCTTGTGTGGGTGTAACTTTTATCCAGCACAGCTCTGGGACCTGATGAGAGCTCACACCAGTGCCCAAGAATGAGTGAATGCTCCTACATGCATTTGCCTAATCATAACTAGGGATGTAATTAGGATTATTCATGTTATGACAACCAGGAGGATTGGATCATGTGCACAAAGCCAGCCCAAAACCCCCACTGATTTTGGAAATGCCTGAATCTAAGATGAGAGCCTTACTACTGAGAGCTGGAATGAAAGGGATGTAGAGAATCCATTCAAGAGCCACAAGCAGTGAGATTTGCAGCTTCAGAATCTCACTGTAAGCACCAAAAGCAAACAGCTTGGTGATTCTGGAGAGAAGTTGGTTCAGAATAATGCTCCTTTGATGGACAAGCTACAAATAATTTTAAATTTTTATTTCTTAAATCATTAAAAGCTTCTAATAGTCACAGTTTAAGACACATGCTGTAAGAACTTATTCTACAGAACTCCACACTGTCTCAAATGAAATATGGGCTCTTTCTCTTGACAGCTGTGATATAGGAACAAGCATTATTAAAATTCTTATTGAGGTTATATTATAAATGCAATTTCATTAGGGTTTTCTGCATTGTTCTAGGGGAAAAAAAAAAATCCCGTGGTAACATTTTATATTGCTTTTAGCTTGTAGATTAGGTAATCAAAACTGCTGCAGCACAACTTGGTGTTTAGCCCTGCCTCTGCAAACATGAGTGGCAGGTGCCTGGCCCATCTACCTGGAGAATCTGTGCATCTGGAATGCATTTCATGTTAACTTGGAAGACTCTGAAACACTTTCTGCACAAGTGATAGGTTCTACGTGGGTGGACCTTGGCATGTTTCTTAGACCTTAACTTTAATAGATGCAGTTCCAGGTGTAACAAATTACAGGCTTTAAGTCAATATCAGAAAAGATGAAAGGATAAAAATAGCAGCAGCTCAGCAGCTGGATTGGCAGGCAGGGTGGCCTTGTGATGGGAGCAAGGGGAGGGCAAGAGTGACAGCTCCTTCTACAGCCAATTAGTTCCAGCTGTGGGATCTGGATTCTCAGGCCAGCAGCAATTCTCCCAGTCCTTGGGAAAAAGCTAAACAGACAGTGTTCTAACACACAAAGTTTAGTGTTTGTCATTTCATACATGAAGTATTTAATGATAGATTAGGACTTCAGCAAAGAGATTACCACCACATTCTGTTACAATGAAAGCTTGCAAACCAGCTCTTGCTTCCTCATTGAGAGCTTGGAATATCATGGTAACATAAAAAACTACTGCCTTTATGATTTCAGTATATTAATAATCACAGACCTAATCCTTTTCCTAACCAAGTCATCATTCATCCTCTTGAAATTATGATATAAATATAGATGCAAACACATTCAGTGATGAATTCTCATTTTTGGAAACACACAGAGCATTTTAGAAGACCAATAGCTGTCTCTTCTCTATGTATTCAACACTTGTGACCTTCATGCCTGTGGTCTTCAGATGGAGCTTTTAAAAGAAGTTAAAACCTAAAAGTACCTCCAAGATGAATCAAATTAGCTCTGGAGGTTTCTCCAAGGCACACAGGAGAAGGCCTGAAGCTCTGAATGGTTACATTTGCATTTGCCAGCAATTAGATAAATAAGGATATTTCTGTTTTGGCACAATAAAATCTAAACAGAGATGCTCTGTGCCTCAGAGATTCAGTCCTGAAGACCACCCTAATCTGATGTAGCATCTCAGAATTTCAACATATGAAAAAGATGCTCAGAAAACTGTTGAGAGAAAGCATCACCCTGCAGGAGCTGCTTCCCTGGGAAGAGGCGTTTGTGGAAAACCAGTGACAAATGATCTCATAACTTCAGGCATTGCTGGAGGAAGCACAGAACTTAGTGACTGGGGGCACATCTAAACACTCCACTAATACACAGTGCAAGAAACAGCACAGGATGTTAAAAATTAGTTGCTCTTAATGAGGGAATGAGTCACTCTTAGCAGTAATGAAGAGAGAATGCCGACAGCACATACTGCAGCTCTTGGCCAAATGTGGTTTAGATGAGAGGTTTGGGCAATATTGATGGCCACCAAATCAAAATGACCAAAACATCAAATAATATCTGCATTTAATAACTTGATCAAACCAGTAATACTTTATGGAGATGACAACTGGTACTTCTGCAAGCTGTTTCAAAGGAGATTATTGCTGCTATAAAATGTAGTCACTGCTTGATAATGATAATATTGATTTTTTTTTTTTTTTAATTTTAACCCTTCTTTTAAAGTTATGACTTCTACCACAGCTAAGAAGTAGACCTATAAAGGGAAAAAAAATTAAAAAATCAATGATTCCTTGGTAGTTAGCAACACATTTTCTGTAAGACTTGGAGCAGGATGTGCTGGGATAGGCTTATCATAAATATAGAACTGTGGCAGATTTTCATAGGATTAGATATCAGCTCTCCATTTTTCCATTTTTTTTTTTTTTTACTCATCTCAAAGAGATCAACTGCTTGTCTCGATCTATAAATTCTATACTCAGAAATAATACAGCATGCCCTAATATCTTGAGCAAACAGCAGAAGGTTACCTTTGACTCCTGGTGTTAGGATTGATTTTGCTACACTCTCTGAAACCTATACACTAGAAATAATTTCTGCTGTGTTCCTACTTTCCCACAAAGGAGCCCTTTGCTGTGCTGAGGCTGCTCCAGACCAGTGGCCTTTGTGCTCATTTCATGCCAGGTGTGCACCAAAGCTGCCACTTTATTTTTTTAAATCTGACTCTGATGTGCTTCAGGTGATTTTGGGGAAAAGGAAAAAAATAAAAAAAGGAAAGAGGACTGTACAAACAAAGGTTAAGAGGAAAACCCTAATTCCAGGAAGTTTTCCTTCAAATAGGAGCAGATGGTGAACCCATCTGGCCAGGCAGAAATATGCCAGGCTGGGCATACTGAGAATAGGCCCATGCTCCAAGATCCACCTCCAGCCATGAGCATCTTGATACTAGGCTGGTTAATTCAGTAATTAATTAGGAGGGCTGAGTTTCAAGAGTGAGGCTTGAGAGGAGAATTGGGAAAGGAAGAAGGTGCTGGTGGGCACAGGGGCTGCAGCACGGTCAGGACAATGGCTGTATGAGCTCTGTGCCATGAGCAGAAGCATCTTTGGTCCTTTTACTCATGTGTCTTTCATGGAAGCTTCACCTAAAAAAAAAAAAAAAAAAAAAAAGTTAGTTTCAACACAAAACATCTGAAAATGCTCTGAAAAACTCTTATTTTGCACTGAGAAAACTTTAATCGGCAAAACTGCAAATAAAGTCACTACATCTGAAGATTAAAACTTGTGTTCTTGCCAGGTTTTGCCCTCATCTGTCAAATGACTAGGCTAAAGTAAACTTGAAATAGATTTTCATTTATTTTCCATCTTCACTGTAATCCAAAGACTGCCCTGTTAAAAGCCTTTCGTAAATCATTTGGTCAGTTTTTCTCAACAAAACAGTCTTTAAGTAATGCTGTATATCAGCCTCTTTTTTGACGTTTTCATTTTTTCATCTTGACATCTTCTCTTAAAAATAATACAGGGTTTGTCCTATTATCTCTTTTCAAACTGTGAGGAGAAGGGAAGAAGGCTTCAACTCACTCCCCACCACAGCAATTGGAGTATGCAAATCAAAGCCACACACCTCACCCTGCAGCTTTCTTTCCAAGTTTTCCTTTCAATCTCACTGCCCAGTGTTAGAACAGTGTCAAGAAATCTGGATTGCAACATCAAAGCTGGATGATGAAAATCACATTGTCTTTTTTCTAAGGTGTGCAGTCTCTGTCTAATTCCTTCCCAAATGCAGCTGGGGTTTCATCTGACTCACCTGAAGAATTGCCTCTGCTTACAATCCACCACATCATTTGTGTTTGGCCTTTGCAGGCCAAGAAAAAGTCAATGATGGTTCTATAGATGAAATAAGTGAAAAAATGCACTTCACTACTCAAGTAGATAAACTGATTTTTCTTATTAGTACTGTGAGTAAAAGCTGGTTGGTTTGTGGATGTGCATGCAGTTATTTCTTTAATAAGAGTTTTTTTCCTAGTTATCCACACTTTTCTGAGATGCTGTGGGGTTTAACAGTCGACTATAATTGCCTGTTAGAGAGGAATTAGGGGATTTATCAGAAGTAAAATGCAGTCCTAATGTAGCCTGTGCTGCTGCAGGGGTGGGTGGGTGTTTCAGGATGCACTGAGGGGCTGCACAAATGCAGTCACTGAGCTCTTCATCACATTAAGGACAATGTCAGTGCAAGAAATGTGTCAAGCAGCATTCAGCAGAGCCATGTCTGCAGTTGCTGTAGACTAATTCAATTGCTCTTGTCTTCAGTGAATGCTGGCAATCAGTACAGCTGGTGATCCAGCCCCAAAATATTCATGGATGAACCTGACAAATCCTGTGTAATTACCATGAACTTCAACTTTCTTCTTTTTCCTTGTTTCATCTCCATGGCAGGCAGATTATTGTGTGCTGTGTCGTTCTAGCCTTACATCTGTTTGAGTCTGCTGTGCTCTGTTCTCTGATCCCAAGGGCAGGTTTGAGAGTTCAGCTCTCCCAGAGACAGCCAAATTCCTGAACCCCACAGCAGTCAGGAATCAACCTCATCGAATTTTTCTGCAATTTGCATGTGTAATGATGTTGAGACTTTCTTTAAGTTTTATTTGAGGACCTCATGGTTGTACAATTGCTTATAGCCAACTTTGTGTCCTAAACCATTTCTCTTCCCAGTGCTGTTGTAGGGAATTAAGAGGGATGTGTCTTGGAGGCACAAAAGCTTGTGAGCATCCTTTCTCTGTGTGAGTTTTACCAAAGATGATGTCTTGAAGAGGGGAAAACCTCTTTGAACAAAGTGCTGGAAATATTTGGTTGGCTTGTGAGAGCAGCCATGCAGAAACTCTTTCTGCCAGAGGACAAGACTGAGGTGGTTTTGGTGCTGGTGGGGATTAGCAACTCAAGGGAGAAGTGGATGAGGGGACCCACATGAAGAGACAAGTGAGGGAGGCAGAGCCATTCTCCCAAACTTGATTTCATCCTCTTGGTGCCTGGACAATTTCAGGCCCACTGGTCCATGGGGAGTTTTCTTTCTGCTGGCACCAAATGCCTGGCTGTGCCTGTGCCCACCCTGCTCTGTACTTGGGGATGTTTTTCCCCTGGTCCCTGAAGGAGGGAGTGCCCTTCCCTCCCTGCCCTGGCCACTCCTTTTGAAGAAGTGATATGCAAAATCAGATGACATCTGAATTAGAGAAAAAAGCTGGAGGACAGAGGGGCCAGGATGGGTTGGCAGATGTACCTACAAGAGGAGCTGCATGGAACACTGCTTATCCAGGCAAATTTGGCAGAGTCCTGAATGAGTGTCTGCTAATCTGATAAATCACTAGGAATCCCTTTTAATATAATCATCAACACTAAACAAAACAGAAAAGCTTCCACCAAACCTGGGTGTATGAAGGAAGAGGACTAAATCCTCTTACATTGAAGGAGGATGCTTGAATTGTCTTTGTGCAGTTGAATTTTTTTTTTTTTGCACAACCCATCAGAAATAAATGCAGTTATGGCATCTATGGGCAAGGACTGTAAGGACTGTCAGTGCACAGAAAAAACCATCTCATGATGTTTTCATATTTAAACAGACAGGAATGGAGGAAGTGTGTGTTCCCAAAAAAGGTTTCACACAACGCCTTTTCTCTGTCAGTAAAGTGAAATATAACTGCCATGCTAAAAGGTTCTGCAGCAGCAATTTGCTTTGAATTGCAAGCATAAGATAAATGTGCCATACAGGTCTCGATTCCTGAGCTGTGAAGGTGGTAAAAAGGAGAATGTTCTCTGGTCCAGAACAAAAAGATATTTAGAAATATCTTGTTTCAAATCTCCCAAAACATCTTAGCACAAGTGGAGACACTCTGCATTCCCTGTCTTGTTCCCATAATGTGTTGCCCTCTTGTTTTCCAGCTGTACCACCAAACTTCCTGATGCCATTAGCACTGCTGTCATGCTCAGTGTTGTCAGACTTTTCTTTCTACAAGGAGCTGTATGTCTTCCAGGTTTCCCCCCGCCTCCAAATGTGCATTTTTTTTTTAATAGGATCCCACCATGAGTTGCACAGATAAAAGTTTTTACAAAGTAGCATCATCAAATCAAGGGGATGCCTTGGCCTTTGGCCACAAAGGAGGAAGTCTCAGCCCATAAAATGAGAACCATGTCAGTGATATGTTAACCTGGAAATAACATGAGTAAGAGTTGAGAATCAGAATCCAGAGCATCCAGTGATGCTCATTCAAAAAGTAATAAAAAATTAAAGTACATAGAAATATTTGAGGTGCTGCATGAGAAGGAATTATTTTTAAGAGTACTTCTAGTTTATATTATCCAGACCATCTCAATGGAATAGCTCTGTATTAATAATATCTCATCTATTATGTATATTGCAATATGCCTAACACAATGGCTGAAGTAATTTGGTGTTGCTAATTCTTCTCTTTCTTTTTATTCCCTTTTCTGAAGGGGTAAAAAGATTAGAAGAGTAGTTTAGAGCAAAGTATACATTGCACTGCAGACTTCCCACAGACTAGGAGTACTAGTCATTACATTTATTGTTTTTCTATTTCAGCCCAAAAATCTCTGTTTTTCTAGAGCTCTTCTATTCTGCCTCCATTTTAATGCCCACTGATTGCACTGTATCATCACATCAGTGCATTATTTATTTTTTATTATTTAATATTTCACTAGAATTCTATTGTCAAGTTACTTTAATATAGTCCTATTTTGAAGGTGTAAAATAAGGAAGCTATGGAATTAAGAAGTAGTTGAATATTGAATTTTTATAATCTGGGTTAAAGGGTCCTGTCTGATTCAGTCTATAATACACTGACCAAAATTAGAGGTCTTTTGAGATGTCTTCTCTTCTGACAGATAGTGCATAAAGTATTAATTATTTTAGACCTTTTGTAGGTGTTAGAAAAGACACTGGGAAAAATGCAGAGGATTTAGAAGTAAATCCATGAACCTTCAGCTGTTTTAGACTTTCCCCCCACTGTGCCTCCATAAGAGATTCCCTCTGTTAACTCATCACTAAAGCAATTGTGTGCTGCTTAACAGAGGTGCTTTTTTCTACTTCATGTGTCTCCCTATGAATTGTGCAAGAGGCATTAGAGAGCCCTGCCTTCTACTGAACACATAAAAAGGCAGAGCAGAAAAAAGCTTTGCAGATTTATTGCATTTTCTGTGCATAGCCTTTCTGGGAGGGAGGGAGAGAATTGGCAATGGGTTGTGCTGTGGAGCAGAGTCTGCAAGGACACAGGAAAATCTTTGCTAACCCCCAAAGATCTTGAATAGCTCCTTGAAACACTCCTCATTCCCATGAACATATTTTCCAGGCTTTACCTAGAGGTAGTACTGAAGAAACACGTTGTAAAACCTGGTTACTCCTCCTTTCCTCAACCCTTACATCCACGATTTCCAGATCAAGGGAAGGAGGGCAGAGAATGAAGCCTAGGGATGCTCTGGTAGGAGGCAGGTCACAAACACCTTTCCAGGGGACACTATGGGAGGTGAACAATCCCACTGGGAAGAGGTGGCACTTTGCAACCTATGGTGACAGCCTCTCTCCTGCTGGCCAGCTGATTTCCAGAGGAGTCCCATGTGTGCCATGGGCACCAGGTGCAGTGGCAAAAAGCATCTTTCCAACAGAAAGGTTCTGTTTGTTTTTCCCAAGTGCAGACAGCAAGTCACGGGCTCTCAATGCAGATTTATTTAATCTTGCTTGGAGGGTAAAAAAGTGAGATAAAAAAACCCTCAAAAACCTATAAGGGCATATAAAATCTCATTGAAAAAGTTTCTTATGTTTTGAACAATCTCTATCTTCAATTGTCCCGGAGTTCAGCATGGATCTCTCCAATTTCCAATAAAATTGAATCTTAGTGATTGCTGAGCTGTGCATATGGGACACCAAGGGTTGTTTTTCCATATGCTTTCCTGTGGCTTTCTGGGTGTCTGTTGTGCCTGGTCTCTGAAGAGCAGGTGGAATTGGGGGACTGTTCTGCTGAAATGCTGTGCTCTGCTTCAAGGCTGTTTTCATTTGGGGCAAAAATTCAACCATTGACATTATTAGGCTGAGCAACATAAGGCCTAAGTACTAATCTGAGGTTTCTTAGTCAGTTCTTGACTTCTCAGACCTTCACTGTTTTGCCATCTGCTATAATTGAAAATTGCCTTCTGCAACCAAAGAGAAAATCTAATTTCTCAGCAAGCCATATGGGGTTATTAAGATCATTAAACCCTGGTATGCCATAATGCCTGGGCCAAAAGGACCACAGGGCACGTAAATATCATGTGATTCATTTTATAGCCTCAGACTGCAAGTTAGGAATTATTCTGATGGCTATCTTAGGATGAAAAGTGGTGGTCAGGTAGGCTGCAGCAAATGTTGCTTGGTGAGGTCAATCCATGGCAGGTTTGCTCAGAGCTGTGATGGATGAGGAGTGGTTTTAATAGTTTTTGATAACCAAAGGTAAATCTTTTGAATCAGCCTGACAAATGATCAGAACCCAGCCAGTGTCCTCAACTGGATCAGTGATGCTAAAGGCAGCCTTGAATATTAAGAAATCAGAGAAGACAATTTCCACTTTTTAGGAGGACTCAGACTTGGCTTCTCACACAGGACCTAAAGCTGACGATATAATTTGGACTCCCTTTCATACGAAAAGGAAAGTTATTCCCCTACAGATGCCTGTTTATGAACCCTTTAAAACTGAGGTCCCTAATTTTTGTTCTATTTTCTGTTTCTGTAGCTGTGATATTTTATAAGATTTCTCTCTAGCAAAACCCACTACTGTGTATTTGATGCAACTATGGGGGAGAATATTAAAGCTGATTTTTTGTTAATAGGGCTTCAGAAATGAATGCAGGAGCTGTGAAATTTACATGAAATTAAAGAAAGAATAGCTCAGTAAATGCAAATAAATGCAGGAATAAATATTTTAATTTGGATTCATGATTAACGCCAAAGGATTACCAGCAAACCATTACAATGTGGTGATGACATAAAACCTCAATGGGAATAAAAATTCTATATTCTATATGCACTAGTTAACTGATGGCAGGAAGCTATTTTTAGAGGACAGCCCAGAGTAATTTAATCTTTTCTTTTTAAAAAAATACATAGCAATTGATTGTATTTCAGGTTTTGTCTATGCTAATTATGTCTCAGAATATTCCTTCTGGTATAGTATTGTATCAGTTCCTTCATTATAAAATATGCCCACTATGATCAATAGATTTATTCCCAGTTATTAAATGAATTTTATTGAAAAATAGGCATTACTGATTGCCACTTTTCCTTGTGCTGTGTAATGAAAGGAGTTAAGAGCAAATTGGTATGATTATATATAAGAATTACAGATAAGGAAAAGAGGGAAAAATGTCTCCCTCCTTCAATTTTCCAGTGATCTCCATCTGACTGCATTTATTTCTCACTGTGTCAGGGGTTTCTGTTTCAAGACAACAGAAACCAAAGTAGGTTGATAGGCTTTAGTTTCTGTAGCACTGGGGTCATCTTATAATTTTGAAATCAAGATAAATTAAATGACATAAAAAAATGTATTTCAATTTCAATTTTACCTGTCCAAATGGCTTTTGCATTTGAGTGTTCTTGGAAGTCACAGTTAGAATAAGAGAGCAATACTTATAATTTTCTCCAAAATTGGGATTCCACTCCAAATTTATATGTTTTTTTTCTTTTTCTTTCAAAACCACGAAAAAACATGGTTGGTTTTTAATTTGCACAAGGTGAAGCTTTTGTTGCTTCCTAATTACTCCTGGGCATTGAGGCTGCCAGCCCAGTGTGGTACTTGGGAGCAGTCCAAAGGATGCACACCCACAACATGTGCAGGTAGACATGGCTTTCCAAGGCAGGACTGCTTGGGAAAGGGGTGGGGAGGGGAGCTGAGGACCTTGGCACTAGATCAGGATGCTCAGACATCCCATCAGAGTGCTCAGACACCCATCAGAGTGCTCAGACATCCCACCAGGATGCTCAGACACTCATCAGATGCTCAGATACCCATCAGGGTGCTCAGACATCCCACCAGGATGCTCAGACACTCATCAGGATGCTCAGACATCCCACCAGGATGCTCAGATACCCATCAGAGTGCTCAGACATCCCACCAGGATGCTCAGATACCCATCAGGGTGCTCAGACATCCCATCAGAGTGCTCAGACACTCATCAGGATGCTCAGATACCCATCAGAGTGCTCAGACATCCCATCAGAGTGCTCAGACATCCCATCAGAGTGCTCAGACATCCCATCAGAGTGCTCAGACACCCATCAGAGTGCTCAGACACCCATCAGGATGCTCAGATACCCATCAGAGTGCTCAGACATCCCACCAGGATGCTCAGATACCCATCAGGGTGCTCAGACATCCCACCAGGATGCTCAGACACTCATCAGGATGCTCAGATACCCATCAGAGTGCTCAGACATCCCCTGGCTGTGTGTGCAGGTCAATAAATGAACCTGCTGCCACCTTGGCATTTCCACACCCCACGTTCCCCCCCTCCCCTCTGCCAGGAGCATCATGTGCCTCTCTTCTGCTGCAGCCACGCTTCTGTGGCTGTATTAATTTGAGATGAGTGTGTGAAGGAGCCCTCACCCTGCACTAATTGCAGTGTCCATCTTAATACATCTCAAACACAGGAAGGAATGAGCAGGGTCCTCAATAATGAAGTGTTTGCTGGCACGACGTGCACAGAAATGATTGTTGTGCCTGATTGCTAATTAAAGGCAGCACAAACCCAGCAAAGTCCTAACTCATCTGAAACTAATGGGAATTTTATCTCCACCATGTGCAAGTTTTGTTTCTGGCTTCTTTATGCACTGCTGGTAGTGCTGGTCTTTGATGTGGATCACAAGTGAGCCCAAGAGGGATTATGCAATAGAAATATTTGAAGCCATCCCTGACCTAATCTGGCTTGAAGAAGATCAAGTTCTCATAATATTGTTACTGTCATATGAGGGTGAGCATGTTTGTATTTGTCTCACTTCAGTCTTGAGTGTGCCATGGACTATGGATGTGTCTTCCCTGCAATATCATTCCCCTCTGCATATTTTTCATAGATTTATTCATAGGCTTTGCTTAATTTTTGCTTTCAGCCTTACAGTGTATCAAATCAATATTTATTTTCACCTGTGTGAATGATTCCATAGCAATACCAGGCTTCCCCAGTTTCCAAGTAGCAGATTAGAAGCTCTGCCTCAATATCAGGGGCAATAGTGGAAACATCATCTGGAGATATCTTCAAAGGATCATTGACAGCAATGCTTTTAGAGCAAAGCTGTACAAGAAACAAAGCCACAATAAATTAATGAGACACCATCTCTTAGAAGCAATTTTGGTAACTGATAAATGGAGAAAACTGAAGTAAAATATATCTTGGCTTTAACTAAAGTTAACTACAGAAATCAGTGCAAATATATCAGAACATAACACAAAATATGGTGTGATCTTCCCAGGAGAGATAGACAAGAAAACAGAGACTACACTAAAACCTAAAAAAACACTGTTGGGGAAAGAGATACTTTCTTTCCTATTTTCAAAATTCAGGCTCAACTTCAGGCTCCCCAAATCTGTGTCTGTCTTCAGGTCAAGGTCAAAGGAGTTGTCAGAGCTATTTCCTTACTTCAGTAAAGCACTGGTGAACTCTGCCTTAGTCCCACAGGTGGGACGGCAGAAAATGAAACAAGGCAAGGAAAGCAGAAAATCGCCCCTTCATTTAATGGGAGGACCTGTCCTTCCAAAAAACTGCTGCAGAAAGTAAAAAGGATAAGATCAAGCATCTTTCTTCCTTCTTGAGCTGTACAGAATTCAACAGAGAGAGACATAGTATTTTCTGTTGAAAAAAATACTCCTCTCCTGATAGATAAATCACCTGCTGTTCACCACAGCTGGTGACTTCCTCATTAAATAATGTTCTATTTAATAATGTGCATCATTAGACTTAGATAATCCAGAACTTCTTAAAATTTTAGGGGGCTCTCAGCACTGGCAGAGTGGGCAGGACCACTTTCAGTCCTCAAATCTGTTTTATTGATCCACAGGCAATCTGAATTTGTATTGCCAGAAAGCAGTAAAAATTAACTTTTAGTTCTTGAGAAAATTCAGCTCTAAGAAAATAGATGAAGTCTAAGAGCCCTGTCTTTAAGGACAATAACCATATAGTGCTGCTAATGGAAATGCAATTGAACGCCCTTTGCTTGGATAAGCATCCCTAACAGGATTGTTTAGTGTGCAATGATTTCATCTGACTAAGTGACTTCATTGAGAATCAGCTTTAAAAGTAGATTTCTAATGAAGATTAACAAAGTAATATTTATCTGGGCTGTGTGCTTAAACTCCTGGATCATGCTGAGGACCTGGAGCCTGAGGTGGATGGAGGCAGCCTCTCCTCCAGGATTATTGCCGAGGATTCTCTCTTGGCTCTGCTTTGCCCCTCACCACAGCTTTAAAGTGGAAGGAGGAGCACTGGCCTGTTTGTCCAGCTCCTCATCCCTAATGAATTTATTTATAATAATTACTTTCTTGTGCCTCTGTAGTTACAATCCAGTGGTTGATCTTTAGGAGGTGCAATGTCAACTCAGCAGGTTGAAATCTCTTTAGATGATTAAATCTGTCAGGAAAAAAAAAAAAAGCTTTTCAGTATATGCATTTTCCTCCTTGTGTGTGGTCCTTAAAACCATGAAGGGTGGTAGATTGATATCCACACTTGGCACCTACAGAGCTAACCCTGTATTTAAGATTTTTTGTCCATTGGCCAGCTCAATCCTTTACAGGCAACATGGGTCGTTCAAGGAAGTGTCCCCCCAGTTCAGGTGTGATAAATGTTTTTGATTTCCCATCCCTTATCTGCTGAGTGAAGTTACACAGTGTATATAATAACATCCATATTTTTAAGATTTTCTATCATCTTGTTACCAGTAGAAGTAATAAATCAGAATATTCATCACTTTTAACTCTGCTCATGGTACCATATATATCTGCTGAAGTGTCTCTGTGGATAAGGCAGGCTATATGTAGCTAAAAGATCCAGAGAATTATGTTCACATCAGTGAACATAAAAGTATCATCAAGTTTTTCTGTAATAACACTTTTCAGCTGAATTGGCCATGCTGTGACCTCTGTTAAATTTATGGGAATGAGAGATTTGAGGCTACTCTCTGGACTTTCAAGTTCTTGAATGATTGTGAGAAGAAAAGAATCATTTAGGGATCCCTTCAGTATAAAGTGCTGCAATTCAGAGTTTCCTGGAGCCTTGGTGCTGATATGAAGAGTTATGTTTAGACCTGGGTAACCCTTCAGTTATCTCTGACAAAAACCAAGACATGACTCTCTCTGAACCATATCTGAACAGATAAAGATTCAGAAAATATGTATAAATAGAGTGAAGATTGGGTTCTGTCAGGCCTTCTCTAAGACATCTCAGAGTGAGAGTTCAAAGAAACTAATAACTCAATCTTTAATCTCACAAAATCAGAGTAATATTTTTCCAGGGATATGCCTGTGTTTGTGACCATCTCAGCTCTAAAGTTTTTCTATCCCAATCCCTCTCCTGATTTCTGTGTAGCATTTCCACAGTAATCCAATGACTCCACACTTGTTCCATACAAACAACAGCAATATGGACCAAAATTAAGATTCCACTTAAGATTTCTACTTTTTGTAGAAATGGTTCTTTCTGTAGTAAACCCATGGACATACAAAGTAGTGTCTGGTATAAGTGAGAGGCACAATTCCATGTGCTCACTGCTGCAAGGACTATTTCTGGTAGCAGTATAGACCCCACTGGGAAAGGCTTCTGTTGGGTGAACCACCTCTGCAAGCACCATTTGCCAGGGTCTGGTGGAGGTGATGCTTTTTTGTGTGTGTTTCACCACCCATCACTGCATTTTCCTGGCCTTTCTGATAAAAGGACTTGGCTCTGCAGCAGGGGAAGGACTGTTCCAGTCTGACACTGCGTGTTGAGTCTGGCTGAGTGTTTTTGGTGGCTGAGGCAAAGACTGTGCCAGAAAGCACCTGAGGGAGCTCACCTGGGCAAGTTCCCAGGGGAGGAATTAGGGAGGAAGGAGACAGCAAGGCTTGGCAGCATGGGGGGTGTAGAGAAGTGCTGTGGAAAGACTCAAACCTGAGTTACAAAGGGGAAAAGATAAAAAGGGACATTTCCCAGGTATCCAAAGGAACTTCTGCAGCTACAGATTGTTACCCTGGGAAACCCCACTGGACTGAGAGCAGAGGAGGAAGAAAAGCTGAGCCATGCACAGATAATGAGCAGGGATGAGATTTGTTTGCAATTTCCACGTTTCACCTGGCAGAACTGACCTTTCTTTATCTTGCTGTAGTCTGCTGTCCAACAGCATTCACTCTGAAGTTTAAAAGAGCTGTTGGTGTTTTGGAGTGCTTTAAGCAAAAGCTAAAAACATCTCCATCACACTCCTCTGAATACCTTAAGGTCTTGTCACAATTTAGGTGTGGGCTTGGAGAGGTAGCTCCATTTTGTGCCATTGAAGGTTTCTTTTCCCAGAGTTATGTTAGAGAATTAATTTTAATTCCAAACTGGGAAATTTGAAGGTACGTCTTAGGACTTTTGGTCTGCAGAAATCTTGCCGAAATCTTGCCAAAATCTTAAAGCTTATGAAGGCTGTGGAATTGAAGCAAACAACTTTTGAAGCTTTACAGCCAATCTGGGGTTAATAACATGAAATCTAACATTTCATATCCTTTTTTACCATAGCTGGCAAACCTAACTTTTTACTTTCAGACTTAGTCTACTTGAGAGTAGTCCATGCACTATCAAGGAATATTTTTTTCCCAGAAATAATTTAGTTTTTAAAAGGGGGTTTTGTTACAGCTGGAGGTCACTGTGTAAATTCTGTGTACATGCATCCTTTAGAAGATTGCTGCAGACCATTTAGAAAAACATTCAATTGGCTACCCAGTGTATAAATGAAATGTAAGGAATGAAAGCACTACCTGGAATTTTTGCATTAGTGGTGAACTGACTCTAATTATGTTTAACTTTCACTGATAAAGGAGGTTTCTCTTGCAATAATAGGACCCTAAAAATATACTGCTGAAACCACAGTTGTGTAAACACCTGAGATAAAGGACTTTCTCAAAGGTCACAGAACAAGTTTGTAACCTTGTGACCTCAGAATAGATCTTGTGGTATTATGGCTTTAATTTTGGCAGCAGCAGACAAGGAAATTTCATGAGTAAGGATCTCACAGTCATTAGTTAATAAGAAAGAGAGGAAAAGATCTCTCAAATCCACCATGGCTTTGGTGAAAGCCCAGTGGAAATGCTGATCATTAAGGTAGCTCCTAGCTAATTTTCTTTCCCTAGTGTGCAATTTGGAAGAGTAAAATTAGAGTTCTGGGGTCTGCACATTGACACGTTGGAGGTTTTTTCACTGAAACCAAGGTGAAAGGCTCAAATGTCAGAAAGTGGCAATGGTAAGAGTTTACTGGTCACTGCAATAGGTTTGGTGAATGTTCATTTCAGGAGTACAGGTTGCTTTGAGGAAGAGGGTGCCAGTAGATATCCAGCTGCATGTGTGGCTATAGACACATTTTGATAGCAAAATCATCTCTGGAAAAGAAGTAAATTTGGTCAAATGGTGCGTGGCAATGGGATTCTTTGGCAACTTCCATAAGATCACTCAGGCTTTCCCCTGCCAGGCTGAAAGGCTTAAGAGCTAGTTTGAATCCAGCAAAAACCTGCCAGCCTTGCTGGAGCTGCCTGCTTTCCTTTTCCTTCACTATTTTTTTCTGTTAGCAAAGGAATGTTTAATCATGCCTCTCTGCTTTAAAGATAACTGTGTGGCTTTCCCTGGGGTGATTTTCTAAGTGGTTAATCAGAGGGACAAACCTGAAAAGGCAAGAAATATTTAATTAGTGCCTTTTCTTCTACTAGCCAGCAGTCCTAACCAGATGCCTTCACTTCAGAGCCATCCAAGTAATCAGCCTGGTAACATCACTGCATCTCACATCAGGCACCTGGCAAGTCCAACACTAACTGCATCCCAGAAAATGTCTGCTAAGGAAGGCTACTCCTGAAAATTACTTTCAAAACCTGAGAGGGAGCTTCACACAGGGCTGAAAACAAACTGCTTTTTGTATGTTTAACTGTAATCCAGCCCTTTCCACTACTAGGCACTCTTGAAAATCCTGCAGGAAACCAGCAGAACAAAAAACTAGTTAATGGTGGTTTTGTTTCAGTGGAGAGAGGAAAAGAAATGTCAGTACAGAGAATAAAAGGTGTGAGGGTTTTCTCTCACTGATGTGATTTCATGCAGCACAGCTTTCCAGCTTCTATTCAAAGTCACACTGACATCTTGGTGTGCAGTTCCAGCCAGTAGATCAGGAATTGTGTATAAACCCCCTGTCTTTATTCTTAATGAGATTTGTGTAAATAACTTGCTGGAAAACGTATTGAAAACATATAATTCACTCCTAAGAATGAATGCAGATGGCAGGTAAGAGGAACTGAATTTAGTAGCCTTCCTGCAGTGTGCTCTGCACTGGATAATTCAAATATATACATATGATATTTTTGGCATATTAGCTGCTCTGTGCAGAGCCAGCACTGGATTTTGTAATAATGATGTGTGTGCAGGACACATTTGCTGTCTTGGGCACATTTCTGGTTACACAGTGCTGGCTGGGAGCCAGCTATACCTCAGGTATGGTAAGTTATGAGAAATGATCCTTATTTCTATTCAGAAAGCCACTGCTTTCCAGAAAAGCATGGATCTGGAGAGTATTGGCTTAAGCAGATGAGTTTGCCAGGCTGTTTGCCCATCTCTGCAGGAGTGGGGTCCAGCCTGCCCTCCACACATGGTCATGGGCTTTTATCTTTATCTCTGGTTCCTATCTCAGGAACCAGAGGCACATGGATGGGATTTGGTGACCAGCTGGGGCAGAATGTTAGAGAAGTTGAAAACCAAATTTTGTGCTCCCCAAAGGCTGACAGGTTTTGCCTCTCTGTCACTGTTCTGGCCTTTTTTGGTACCAAGAACTCTCAGTAAAAATGAGATTTCAAGTGCCCACCAAATTCAGAGGATATAGCATTTTGGTTTGTGCTCATTTCTAGGTGGATGCTGCTTTATAAAAATAAACTTGATGTGAATCTCTCCCTCCCACAGAAGATAACGATGTTCCCTGCAGCCCTCCTAAGCCCAAGTCATTCCTGTTTTATTGGCCCAACTTCAGATGAAGGTTTTACCTCCCTCCCTGTGCAGACTTTGAGGTCTTTCTCATATAGTAAATAATTTGCTTTAGAAGCATTAAATCAGGAACAAAGGTATTAGGAAAATATCTGCTTGACTTCAGCTTAATCTGTGTTCTGTGCTATAAATCTGTGCCTCTTGTTACCAATCCCTATTTTGTAGAGAATTCCTGTTATATCAATTTTGTCAGGGTAAGAGGAGTAGTCATAGAAGCAAAAAAAGAAAACAAAAAAAAATACCCCAAGCTCTAATGAAACATGTATTGTGCAATCAATATACTACAATAGTTTCTGAGGAACTTTATATTCTGTACAACAGACCAGAATCTCCTTTATAGATTGCCCTTGTAAGACAAAATTTGTCAGTCCATCCAACATGGAGATCCAAGGTGAGAATGGTGTAAATATTCTCCATGTGAGAACCAAACAATCAAAAAAAAGTCAAAACTGAGACCAGGGCTTCCCCTTGATAGGAGTGCAGTTCAAAAATGCCTCTTGGACTCTGAAACAGGAGCATCAGTCTGTTGATAGTGTTCACAGGAGGAGCTGGCCAAAATGAATGGGTTTTTTTATAGGCAACTGTCAGCTGGTGTGATGTGAGTATATTGTAGCAAGATTCTGAGAGCTGTCATGATTGCTTGGAAAAAGCAATATAATTTCAGGCCAACTAATTTAATCCTCTTGATGCCAAGAGATTTGCTCTTGCTAAGTCCAAACACAGAGATATCTCACCAGCACTTTTATTAAGGCAAACTATGTGAAAGGTTCACTCCATTTTGATGGACAGATTATTAGGGAAAAGCAATAATTTGCTGAAGTCTTATTTTCATGCCAGTTCTGGGAATGATATTAAAGTTAGCTTCAAGGCCAGCTCTCACCATCTCAGGATGGTGTGGATTTGGTAAACTCCACCAAAGATCCTCTCAGCAGTACTGTCAGTATTAGAAACACAGCACACATCCATGCCTCAGGAATAAACAGAAATAAAGCTCTTCCCTAAAGTAACCTAACCAGAATTCATTCCCCCCTACTTTTTATTGTTTGGTTCACCTCTGTAAAGCTTTCCAGCATTTATATTCATTTCACACTGTCAAAAGCTGAACAGAAGTAAGATAACAAATGGTTCTGGTAGCAGCTGTCACCACCTACTGTCTGTGTATGCCTGTGTGAGTCTCTAAATGGAAATAAAGTACTTTAATAACACATTTTCTCTAAACTGTCCTCATGGATAAAGTTACTCTCAAATCAGTCCATGAACACTTTCCAATTCGTTGCCCACTTCAGGCTGCATCTCTGGCTCTCCTCTGCAGCCTGGGTAGGTATGCAGCAGTGTGATTTAAAGACATTTCAGATGAAAAATATTTTAACAGCACACCTTCTCTGGCTGCTGCTTTGCCTGCATTAGCTGCTCATGGTGTTGGAGCCCTCTCCCAGCGTGCCTAATTTTGTGGCTATAAATTAAGCTGCCTGCCTATTGCATTTTTTTTTTTTTCTCCCTTGGCTCAAGCCAGGAAGTGTCCAGAGCCACAAATTAAACACGAGCTGCTCTGCCCTCCCTGCTCCTGCACCATTCCTTCCAGGAGCAGATGGCAGCTGGGAGGATAAATACCTCCAATTTCCTAGGGCCCTGAACAGAAAAGAAACTCCATTTCAAGGTGAGCTCTAAGGTGCTGCTTTCCATGGAGAGAAATGGGTTCTTTTGGGTTTGTTCTCCTTGGGTATCACAGTGCCTAGGAGAGATGCAGGGAGCTGTGGGGGTCAGGTGCCCTAAAGGATTTTTGGCTTGGAGAGAAGCCCCCTGTGGGTCCATGACAGGCACAGATCACTCAGGATGGTGGCTTTTGAGCCAATACCCTTCAACATGGCTTAATGCCACTCCCAAGATTGTTCTAAATATCTTTTTTCTCTTTTGTCTCTCTTTTTTTTTTCCCCCTCCCTTACTTTACCTACTGAGCAATCTTACCACATTGGTCCTTGCCTGCATTTCTTGATGATTGTTAAACAAGTGGTTTGCATCTGTTTAGGTCAATGAGGCTTTTGGTTGTAAGTGACAAGTGGTGGGTTTTGCATCAAGTATACTGCTTGACATTTACAAAGCATGGAGAAAATGCTTTTGAGCCCTTGTCACCTTCGGGTAAATAATTTAAAAGCATGTGAGGAAGCAAATTAGAGTTAATTAGAAATTGACTGATCTGCTTTGGCATCAAAATTATTGGGAAATATGGCTTGTCCTTTCTGGAATACTGGCTTTGCTCTTGTACACACACATGAGTGACAAAAGATGCTGTTTTTTGGTCAACTTCAGGTGGTATTCCTTTGAGAAAAAATCACTTTATAAACTATATATGTGAGAGCAGTTCAGGCAAGAACAGGAGCACGAATCCTTACAGCCACAGTGCAGTTTCTCAGCTTTATTTCATGGTGATGGGCATGCTGCAAATGTCTACAAGATTAATAGATTCAAATTCAGTGATCAGAAAATGGGAGCATGTCCAAATGGATCATTACAACAGATTCCCACTTTATCTGTTGCACAAGCCAGGTTTGAGCCATCTGTAAGCTTCACATTCCTGGTCTAAAATCTTCTGCAGCCATAAAAGACAATAAGTATCAGTAGGAAAAAAAAAATCAATTTCTTGGCTTTGCAGCCTAAAATATAGTGATGGGACTATTGGGAGAGAAAAACTGCTGATATTTTTTATTTTTTCTTTTTTTAAGCAAGTGAAATGAGTAGGCTGTATTTAGGAAACAACATTTTTATTAGAAGTTGAAAGAATATTTCTGGAGAATAAAGTCAGCATCTCCCACTCAAGCTTTGGGGAGGAGGGGGTCAGTGACTGTCATTTGTCATTTTTGATGTTCTCTGTCTAAGACCAAGTGTATTCTCAGGAAGTTTCTAGAGGACCTGTGCTGATGATAATCTCTGAATCTGATTTTTAGCTGCAGAAGATGGATTCTCAAAATAAATTTATAGCCTTTAATGTGCTCTCCCTTGAGGATTTTCATGGTGTCAGGCTGTGCCTGGTCTTTGCAGGGCTCCTTCAGTGAGACAGGGCAGGGAAAACTCTGTAAGTCCCACCTTAGACCCTTTTTTTCCAGGAGTTCCACCTTATATCCATTTTTGCCCAGGAATTCCAGTCTGTGTGCTGCAGAAGGAAGGGAATACACATTGTCCTACCTTGGTGGCTCCTTGGCTCAGGGCACAGAAGGAGGTGAGGGTGGGCAGAAATGAGGCTGTGCCTGACCCAAGGGGCACAACAGGCAGCACATCCAGAGATCCTCAATCCTGCCCTGGAGCAGTGATGGCAGGAAAGCTGCCTGTGCCTCCTCATGTGCCCCAGCAGCAGATGGACTCCTCGAGATGAACTCCTGTTCATGGAGGTATTTATGGAAATACTCATATTTTGCTTCTCACATCAGGAAGTTGATGGAAGGCTTGGTTGGACCACGCTCCATATGGGTGTGAAACGGTGTCCCCAAGGCTCTGGTGGCACAGCCACTCTGCAGATTTCAGCTTCCTGCAGATATTTTTGCCTGGAAGAGGGCGTGTGGCCGTGACAAAGCCTTCTCTGGGAGCAGTGAATCACGGGGCAATGAGCCACAGGAAGGTTATCTGCACACACAGGGTGTGCAAAGGACATGGCACTGATGCTGCTCTGCTGCCACAGCCATCTGTGGGAAATGGAGACATTCCAGCCTGTGGAATAGGCTGGAACATCACAACAGCACCCTGGTGAATTCATCAGGAGCTGCTGGAGGTCTTTGTGGGAAGTGTTTCGTGCCTCAGAAATTCCCCACCAAAAGCTGTGTGCACACATACTGTGGGTTTCTTCTGTGCACAGCAGCCAGGAACCTTTCTCATTTATTTCTAAATCACAGGGGAGGATTATTTGCAGAACAACAGGGTCTGAAGTGTAAATCTGGGCAGGTTTTAAACAGGCTGATGTTTCTGAAGTTTGTTATGCTGTCTGATATTAGAAGATTAGTGTGAGACAAGATCTTTTGATCCTCAGAAAGGTTTAATGTTATTTTGTATCTAAGCTGTTAATAATTATCTAGAGGTCTTGTAGAGATAGGTATGATATGGTTTCCACTGAGGTTTTAAGCTGAAGAGTGATTTCTCACACCCTTCATATCCCAGTCCAGATGTTCAAGTCCTATTTCCCTGCATTCCAACAGATGGATGCCAAAAATTTAGGGAAATTTGTGATGTTTCTCAATGTAGTGCATTTATAATATTCTCTATTACAGAAGAATGAAGACTATGCCCCAATTTCTGCAGTTATTTTCCTCACCAGCAACAGAAAGCACTTAATTCTTAAGCCTTAACAGTGAGAGTTCTCCAAGGGAGCATTATTTTTTCCTCTTTCAGGCCAACTTTAATGAAGCTGACTAAGTCCCTCCTGATTAATTTAATGGTAGCTAAATAGTGCAGAAATAGTGAGAAACCACCAATTCTTCTCCTGATAACTCTGCCTTCCTGGTGTCAGTGGTAATCAGCAGCATGCTGTCCAACATATAAAACCTCTAAATTAAAAGAGCATTTCTATTTTAATTTCTAATAAATCTGTCTCAGTTTTTTTTCCCCAATCCAATACTTTTAGTGCTAGTTGTTCAGAAGTGCCTGTTATTTGCATGTTTGCAAAACCACATGATCTAAAGAATGATAATATGACATGAATATATAGATAGATATAGGAAAGACATTTTGGCTTAAAGAAGAGCCAAGAAATGCATGATATTTGCAACCTGTAAGTTTGCACTTGCTTTAGGGATATTATTCAAATTTAATGCTATGCACACACTTTTCTGGATCAGGATCTCTAACTCAAAATTTTGCAATGTCAGATTAAAGGCTTAATTTCCTTAAATCTGAATGATCTGGAAAGATTTTGCCCTAGAAACCATAACTTTGAATTTCCTGACCTTTGAGCTTGTTACATGTCATATGTCTCTTCACCCCCATGAAACACAGAGGAGTTTTTGTTGATTTTTTCAAAAAACATTGAGCAAAACAACCACAGTTCCAATCCAGCAGCCCAAGCTTGCTGCTTTTCTCTGCTCCATCTCCAATTTGTCTCCATCCGAACAAAGAGGCAAATTGGAGACAATACAAAGTAAACCAACAAAAATAGAGAGGTTTAGAAAACATGGCCTGGGAGGAAATGCTAAGAGCACTGAATTTATTTAATTCAGAGAAGGCTGAAAAGAGATCTGCTAAGAGGTTGCAGAGAGAATAGGGTAGCTAATTGCCCTTCATGTCAAATAAGGATACTAAACCATCATGGGCTATTTTACAGCATGAAAGATGTGGAGAAACTCTCTATCAGCTGGCTGATATAGAGAAGTCTGTCTCACTGGGGGTTTTTAGAAACAATGCAGAAGTGTCTTTCAGGGATGTTCTGTGTTTTGCTTCAGAGGAGAGCTGGATTAAGAGACTGCTGAGAAACCCCAGCCCTACAATTCTGTGTTTTCCCAATCACTCTGTCTGCAA
The DNA here is from genome assembly GCA_030060385.1 of Muscicapa striata striata. NCBI lineage: Eukaryota > Metazoa > Chordata > Aves > Passeriformes > Muscicapidae > Muscicapa > Muscicapa striata. The sequence continues at coordinate 2,021,054 of JAREIS010000115.1, forward strand.
TTCCAGGAAGAAATTCTATAATCTCCAGCTATTCTCTTGCCACTTTTTCATTTCCTCTTAGGAGACAAGTCCTTCTTCCTTCTCAAGTGACAAGCTGTTTCTGTCCCCATCACAGCTCATTTCTTAAAGGTGAGGGGGGGAAAAAAGCACTAGGAAAGGGCAACACTTTCTGACCTTACTCACTCACTGCTATAATATTTATTTCTTTAAAATAAAGTACCTTCAGTATGGTAAAAAAAAAAAAAAAATAGGAATAGGATATTTGCTTGCCAGCTGAAAACCTCTAACATTTCACAAATTCTTTTGAATTAAGTTTGGCAGTGCAGTGCTGAAACAAGTGTAGCTGGACCCTTTTTCAGGATGTCAAGTGCACATCTGAAGTGATTGGGGTCAGAGTGGAGATAAAACATTAGAGAGAGTCCAGAGAGTGCAGCTTGCAAGTTCTCTATTCTCATCACCAGTCATATTCCTGTAAAGTAGAAAGTGGCTCTTTTTTTTTATTTTTTTTTTTCTTCACCTATTTTATTTTATTTGAGAGGCAGACACTGGCCTTTAAAAATCCTTACAGCTACTAAGGGTTTTTTTGCATCATGTATTGTGGAAAAAGTCAAGCCCTCATCTGCACAGTAAATGTTAGCAGCCAGGTTAATTGTGAGGATATAGGGCATCTTTCAAGGTTTATAAGACAGCTGAGCTCTTGGAGATATTGTTTGCACAATGCTCTAATGCTGCCTCTTTGAAAGCAGCCTTTGGCTGCAGAGTGCCACTATTTAACAGGTCTAACACTGCTAAAAATCGAGACACTGATGCCATTATTAAATTTCATTCTGCACACAAGCAAACAGTTTATCATAGTCTGTTCCCAGCAATTGTAATCCAATTTTTGTTATCTTACATTGTTTAAAAAAGAGGGAGAGGGAGAGAAAGATACCGTACATCAATCTGATAAAAATGTTTAAATAACTGGTACTTTTTTGTGATTATGTTGGGTTTATAGCAGCATTATGGAAACACAACAGGGTAACTAAAATCTGATTACGTCTAAGTCCTTGCCCATTATGTGATTATTATGAACCATGACTTCTACTGGCACATTATGAATTACATGGTCATAATACAAGGGATTTCCAATATAATTAACTGAGATTAGCAGCACTGGAGAAATCTGGGAATAATGATACAACTTTCAACAATCAGTTTTACTGTAAGTGCTGCTGGCTCTGGCTTCCAGGAAACAGGAGGCTGGTGGCTGGAGCAGTGACCCACCTGCTGGGCTTTCCTGCACCTCCCTCTCTTCCCTCCCTTCTGTGAAATTAATTGCAACCTTGCCAGGGTGGTAGGTACTCACTCTTTTACTCTTTTCTTCTCACATTATGCTGATAAAACTCAAGGCTGGATAAGAGATTTTGAATAAAGTCGAAGGTCTGTAGATCCCTCCTTTAGGGGGCTCAGCCTGAAACTGGGAAGGACTCTGCTTTTGAAAGCTCAGAAATAACTACTTATCAAAGAACAGGACTGCTTGAGACAGCTCCACTTTGAGTACTTTGAGGCAGAAAGTCATGAAAATCACGGATTAGTTTCAAAGATATAGCCAAAGTCATATTTCTTTAGTATCTCAGGTAACCAAGAAACCTTTTCCCACAAAACCCATTTGGATTCTTGGCTGCTGAAGACAAAGCCATCTGAATCCAAAGGGGGCTGCTCACTATGGGAGAAAAGGATTTAGATCCAGCAGCCACATTCTGCCTTTAGAGGAAAAAGGGAAACAGAGGGCATGATGGAAATACTGTAGGGGAAAAGAGGCTAAACTGGACTTCTGTTTAACCAAAGGATTAAACATTTGATGCACTACTGTGTGGACAGCTGGGGCAGAGTGGGAACTTCCCTGACTACTGAGATATTGTTTGTCCCTGATAGAGCTGGGATTAAAAAATACAGCATTCATTTTTCACTTTGTGTCCTTGATTTCCCCTATACATAAATACAGCAGAAACCCTAGAGAAAAATAAAAAGACGACCTGAGATTTTTTGGTTCAGTCCGGTGCCCATCTTCTACTATTTATGAACAGCTCTGAATTTTTGGATTTCACACGCCATTTTCACATGCAATTGCACCTCAGAATTTTCGTTCAACCCCACCCCATTCAATCCCAGGACTGTGCTCCTTGTTGACATCGATTTTGTTGCACTCAGTGAGCACAAGGAGTGCTCTACATTTCCTTTATTTCACCTCCAGGGCTGGGGGGACCTGGCCACTGCTGCTGCTCCTGCCTGGAGCAAACACTGCCTTCCAGAGGCTCCTGTGGAGCTCTCCTCAATGGGCTGCAAAGTGCAGTCCTCAGGAGGATTTTTGGAATGTTGACATGCTGTTGGTGTGATACCAACCCTCACAAACTCGCCTAACCCAAGGGAAATGTCCACCTCATCAATTCAGACCAACTCTGCTTCTATTTCCATTAGTTTTGACACAGAAATATGAAGTGGAGGTCTTGGGAATATCCACTTGCCAGTCTCTAATGGTGTTTCTTCTTTTGTCGTAGCTTGTTTTTCATTGTTTTCTGACTTTGTTCAGGGTTTGCTCTGTCTGCACAGTTTCTTTTGTTGTCTTTCTTTCTGTTTCCCTGCCTTCTTCCATGACTGAAAGAAAAATAGTGAGAGGTGAGGGGATAATTGTGTGATTTAAGGTAATTTCAGCAGAGTTTTTTCAGCAATATGCTGAGCAATCACAACTCCTATTGAGTTCAGTGGGGATGGAAAACCACGAGCCCTTCCCAGATAGTGCTCTGCACTTGTCAGAATAGAGCTCCAAGGAATCATATTTATAGCAAGCTATTTTGAATGGCAGCAGTAAAGCAGCTGGAGAAGGCTAATGTACTTGCATCTGGCAGCAATTTTACCTGTTTGTAAGACACTCAATCCCATTTTAAAACAAACCATAGCACAGCCTAAAGATTGGAAGCTGTGTTTTCCAGCCCTGGCTTCAGCACTGGGCAATTTAGGAAATTATGATTTATCTTGACAGTGCAGTGGAGCAGAGGGACTCCAGGCAGCCCCAGCTGGGGGGATGAGCCCTGCTGAGCTTGTGCCATGTCATGCCAAGAGCTGTCACACCTGGGGCTGTGGATGGGGCTGCAGCCTGGTCTGGAGAGGGACACAGGACTTATGAGAGGAATTTTGGATTTGTCTTTACAAACCAGCTGTGGATCTGCTGGTAGATAAAACTAGCACTGAAAGATAAAAGAAAAAATGGGATGGATTCCACTGATTGGTGGATGGAAAAAAAAATTTGCCTTTACAAACAAACTGTAGGTTTGCTGGTAAATGAAATTGGATATTGGAAGATGAAAGGAACAATGGGGAAAAAACTATGAATTCTGTAAGAATTAAAAATTGAAAGGGAGGGTTGTACATTAGAGGGGAATCTCAGGTATCAGGTGTTTGGGAAGTCTGTGCCTCTCAAGTGCCTCAGCCAATGGGGAAAGAGAGGGAAAAATGGCCGGGAAAATGGGATTAAAAGGAGGCTGTGTCCTCCAAAAATTCGAGAGATCCCAGGGGAATGCCCCATGGCCTCTCCCTTTATTGGAATAAAGCAAAAAGGACTCCTCTGCCTCCTTTTTGGACATAAACCCCTAGTGTTTGTGGAATAATTTTCCTGACACTTTCACAGCCTCCTCTGCACTGAGGCTCTGACAGAAGTCTGTGTCAGATATAAGTTTGCAGGAGTTTCCCTCTGAGCAGCCACATAGTCGTGAGAAGCCTTTGAGGGGAATTAGTGGACTTTCCCCCTTGTTAGAATGCTGCCAAAAAGCTCTGTGTCTGATGGGGGGCTGATACCAGTGTGAATGGGAAATTGGCTGGGCCAAACTGAATTAAAAATAATTTACTGTAGAATAAAAAGAGAACAAACTGTGAAATACAGACCAAAGATTCTTTGGTCACTTGCAATCATTTCTCTGATGGACCAGAGGAGTGAACTTTGCTGTACCAAGTGGATTTACACTGTTCCTGTTATATTTTTAGTTATTCAAGCTGATTAGCATGACTTTGGGCTGTTCAATGGAAGCACATAATATCAGGCAGCCTCATTTTAATCACTATCTTAGTGAAAAAATCCAAACCCATGTCCAGGGAAAAGCTTTTAGAGAATCATTATCTTTGTCAGTTCCCAAGACTTCTGTTAAAATGTCTGGTTTTTATTTTGGAAGTATTTAATGTAAAATACTTCTAATGAATCACTAGGGGAATATATATATATATATATATATATATATATATAAACAATTTAGTGCTGTAGTCAGAAGGAAACTACTTTAAATTTGTGAGCTCTCAGGAATGATTTCCCTGATCTGTGATAAGCAAATCCAGCTTTCTGGAAATCTGAGGGTTAATCTTTGCTAAGAGATGTATGAACCTGGCACCACCAGCTACTACAGCCAAGTGTTTTGATGGGTCTACCACTGAGGAAATCTCATGTCTCAAAATGGAGAGGCTTACAGGGGGAAAAAAAAGCATGCAAAATGAAAATAACACAGTTTGTCTTTTAAAATCTTCTGGTTTTGTCTGTTGATTTCCCAGTCTATCTAACAAAACCTTCTTGGGGAGAGTGGCCTGCCTACTAGATAATGTAAACTTACTTGTGTGCATAATTTTATGAACCCTATTACTTATGCTTTTTGTTCTGTATCTAGTTTGATTCTGCTTTCAACACCTTCTCCTATTATCTCACATCAGATTAGAGAAGAACCTGCTGATAAATCACACTGGCATTTCAGCTGGCACCTAGTTGTTAAATTCTTTGCCAGTTCTTTGATGAGCCCTTTTTTCTTCAGGATTTAAACTTTGATTTCAACCAAAAAAGCTTCTGGCCTTGCAGATGTGAAGTAAAACCTTTCTAAATACCAAAGGCTGCAGTGCTTTCTTCCTGAATCTACATATAGCAAGGCAGAACCTTTCAGCATTGATTGGAGTGGAGTGACAGGAGAGAGGAATTTCTTTCAGTAGTTCCCAGAGGGGATTAAGCTGCTTTGAAACTGGACCATTTCATTGCTGTTACCAGCTCTTTGGGACATGAATTCTGTGGGGCTCTGCTGCAGAAAAAGGTCTGTTTTACCAGTCTCAGTGAAAGCTGTCAGCAGACAACACAAGCTGCTGTTTCTGAGGGTCACACTTGCCTGTCACCACAGTCTGTGGAGGAAGAAGTAAATGGAAGGAGGGATTCCCTCTGGAATCATACTGCTGGATCACACCCTGGCGTGATTTGTAGGTCTGGGGGGACTGAATGGCAGCCGGGAAGCCAAAAGGGGACGTTGAGCACATTTCTTACTCTGAAACATGTTCCTTACTCTGAAACATATTCCTTACTCTGAAACATATTCCTTACTCTGAAACATATTTCTTACTCTGAAACATGTTCCTTACTCTGAAACACATTCCTTACTCTGTAACACATTCCTTACTCTGAAACATGTTCCTTAGTCTGAAACATGTTCCTTACTCTGAAACACATTTCTTACTCTGAAACATGTTCCTTGCTCTGAAACACGCTCCTTACCCCAACCATGTGGCAGCAATCCAAGGAGAGCCATGATCCAAGTTGGAATGCACCCCATAAAATGCCCTGCTAGAGCTCAGAGGCAAGTCAGGCACTGGATCTGGAGAGAGCAGTGATTCTCCCTCCTCCCACCCTGATCAGAGCTGGCAGAGATTGCTGTTTCCCTTCTGTTTTGGTTGGTTTTCCCCTCTCCTCTTCAGGGTGGCCTGGCTGGACCTGCTCTGCTGCCCCAGAAGCTCCAGTCATTAGGGGTTCATCTGCATTTTGAATTCTCTGCTGAGAATGTTCAATGCTGCGTGGATTCTCAGGGATAACATCACAGCATTTTTCATCCAGAGCATGGTTGTACCTGCAGCACACGTGGATTTTGTGCAGAGATACCCCATCTGTCTGTCACACCCCCCCAGCATGGCTAATCCCCCCTGCAAAAGATAAGGGACAGCTTCCACATTGGGGTGGTGCTTAGGCAGGGATGGGACTTTTCCAGAAAGTTAAAGGAGCTGAAGTCTCTCATCTAGAACAGTCCCTTTGTCCCAGAAGGCTGTTTGAAATCACAGGGCAGTCATCTGCCACAGCCCATTTCACACCAAGTGTTGGAACGGGCAAAACTGCGCCTGCAAGTGTGGAGCAAGAAGAGGGAAATGACACTGCTGGTGCTCGTGTATCCACTCCTCAGTGTCCTCTAGGACAGAGAAATACAGTGCTCCAACAAAACACATCCAAAGCCCCACTACAGACAGGTCGTTAGCTGCCCTCCTCAGTAATAACTTCACTTATATTGAATTCCAGATATCCTGATCCATCTTAAAGGTGAGGATGGTCCTGTTTCATCACTTAAAAATGAAGGAAGATTTATCAGAATTAGATTTACAGACAGACTTTCTGAATGAGCATGTGCTCTGACAACAGCTATGCTGAGATCTGAACTGGGGATTTTTCCAGTCCATCTTTCAGCGGGATGACTTTTTAAGCACTTCCTTTACTGCTGAATACCACAAAGGCTCAGACAATCTATTGATGATGAAGGTCAGCACCTCCTTAGCAGCCCATAAAGTGAGTCTCTCACAATCAGGTTTCAGACTTTTTAAGATTCTAGCCATTTCTTTAGGCAATGAAGCAACCTAATTCTTTTATCCTGCTATTTTTATTGTTTGAAAGCCTGAGCCACATCTGATCTTTTTTATTTTTAGTTTTCTTTTGGGAGAAAAAAAATCAAACCCTTAATGTTTGTTCAGTACTCTTGTTTCTTTGTGATAGACATAAGTAATGGCTCATTCACTGCAAATTCAGGACTCCTTACATTTTTCTTGCTGTGATAAGGGCACACTTGCCATTTTTACAGCTGCATTGTCCACGATTGCTGCAGTAAAGGTTTTGTCAGCACTTCCACTCTAAACACTATTTTTATTCACTGTATTTAACCCATTTATTAAAAAAATCCCTAAACCATTAAATTTGGCTCTGGGCTAAAATTTGGCAAGGTTAATCGTGTTTTTTTCAGAGTAATTTGCAAGGATTTAACCATATTACCCTAATTGCTATTTGAGGCTGAAACTTCTGTATCAATTGTTTATGTGAGCACTAAACTCATTAGGCTATAAACATAAGAGAAGTATTAAACTGTATTAATAATTACTGTTCACAGCTAACAGTTCCCTAGGCACCCGTGCAAAGACAATAAGCTTAGGGTCAGGGTTAAGCTTAGGCTTAATATTCAAATTAAGACAACTCCAAATCCTTCTGCTGCTCACAATAGCTTGTGGTAGTTAACTAAAGTTGAGGGTAAATGTGACAGAACCAGAATGTAAGAAGCAAATCCTGAGTAAACTACCAACGGTGTCTTTAAGGATAACATGGAAAATTAAGTGGGAAATGCGATTAAAATAACGGAGAGGAGTTTTCACCAAGGGTGTTAATAATGTGGTTACTTGCACAGTGCCCAGTGCAGAAGAGAAAAGGCAGCATGAAGATCAAATAATGTGTGCAGGAATACAGGGTGCCCCTATGAAATACTTGGGCATTGTTTAGGTATAAAAGGGAAAAAAATAGATAAATCCCTGTTCCTGAATAGTAATGGGATTTGTTTCCTCTCCCTGAAACTTTCCCCCTTTCCCCTCTCTGTTTTATCTGGCTTATCACTCCTTGAAGGAAGGATGCAGCCAGCCATGGTCCTGCAGGGCTGCCCCAAGTGATTTGGAGTCTGCTGGTCAGTTTTCCCTTCTCTTCCACTGCTGCAGCACCCGGTACATTTCTCTGCTAATTAAAACAGCTGAGGGTAAGCAGATTCACTAAAGTACCTGGGATCCCAGTTAATCTATTTCATTTGGCACTGAAGCAGGCTGGAAATATTTACTGACCCAGGATGTCAGCCACGGGAGAGGGGAGAAAGGGAGAGCCAGGAAATTCCTGCCCTTTCTGTCTCCTCTGACCAAACCCCATCACCTGCAATTCTTTGGTTTGTTGGCTTAGATAAGGCTGTATGTTTGGGCACGTGGCTCCCAATCTATTACCAGCATTAAGACAGTTTTTTTTTAAGCTTTAATGAAGTTGAAACCAGGACAGGCAGCATCTTTAAAAGTTCTAGTACTCACTGAAATGAGTGAGCCAATCTCACAAAATGGCTAAATAAAGCTCTTAATATTTTCAATTTCACTGGGGCCTCTCCCCCTCCATGTATTCCTTAAAGTGTTATTTTAAAACTTAACTTCTGCTGTGATGCTCAGTAATATAAACTGCCAACAATTTAACACAAAATTAGGCACCTCAATTAACTATTTATTGCTGTAGAGATGCACAAGGATCTCACTAACAAGTTGTTTGAATAAAATTAGAGCTGTAAGAGGACGGTAGGCTAACAACGACAATTATAATTCAAACCCAAGAGGAACCAATCTCCCTAGCAGCATGTCTCAGGACAGTGAGGCAAAGCAAACACAAAAAATAACATCAGTGATCACAAGCTGGAAGAAGGAAAAGGAAGATTTAGAGTGTAGTGAGGGCTCAGGATACATGGTTGGTAACTAGTGTTACTAGGGAAAAATAAAAAGAAAAAAAAAGAAAATGGAAGATGTCTTCTGCATATGTTTTTCAGGCGCTGTGTAGCTGTCTTCCTTCCCTCCTAGGGACACACTTCCTGTGAAAGTGTGGGAGAAAAATGCCGAGAGACAAAAGAGACAGCAGGGAGAGCATTCCAGCTCCAGCAGTGATGTCATCCCATTAGCACAAACCCCGCATTGTCAATTAGGGAAAAAAGGTCAGCGCTGCCTCTGACGGGATGTGAAGCCTGGCCAAGCCTCCTCCTCTGGATTCAGAGGGAGCAGAGCAGCCCAGGTTCATGGCTAAAGGCCCACAGAGAGGAAATAAGGAGAAAAAATGGAAATTTTAAAATGGGGAAGGATTTTACAGCAGGCTCCTGGAAAGTGGAGTTGTGAGAACAAATAATTGCTGTGTGCGAGGAACAGGGATGTGTGCGTGTGCCTAAGGTATAAACAGAGCTGTGAGCTTAGGGTAATCCCTAAATGAAAAGGAATACAAAGATTGGTCCTACCAGTGAGACAGTGTGATGAAAAAGCTTGAGATTTTTTTCTATATAATTTTTTTTTTTGGTACTGCAATATTTCCTAATTCTGTTGGGAAGACAAGAAAGCAATTTTTGAAGAGATTACAAAGCAAACGTCCAAGTGTCCTACTTGCTCTCATTCTGAAGGAGATGAAGAACTATTGATTTTCTGAAAGATTGCTTTGAAATGGTGGGAGCTGAGTACTTGTAAAGAATGAGAGCAGAGGGGCAGAGTTTGGTTTGGGAGGGCTGCTGCAGACTCTGCTGTGGGCTTGATTAGGTCTGCCCACATGCTATTAAGAAGTCTGAATCTCAGAACTGCTCTGGGCAGCCCTGCCTGCAGGATGAGGCAGGAATTCAATGAGAGCTCACAGCGCAGAGAGCCTCTCTTCACTTCACAAAAATAATCACATCCCTATGGGAGCCAGCCCTGGGAAAGCCCAAACCCAAAGGAGAATTTTGCACACCCAAAAATTTGCTGATGTGGTGGCTTCCAGCCCCTTGTGCAGTGCACAAAGCACATCAGCTGCCACATCTGTGGCTAAGAAGGTGCTCACACCTTGCATGGGCTCAGACACAGAGCCAGAGAGGTGGGCTGGGTACAGATCCTTCTGCTCCAGCCCTGCCTGACAAAAATCTTACCCTGATCAACCCCAGCCAGCATGGGTCCCCTCAGCTCTGCTTATTAATCCTCATTAATTGAGAAGAGGTGTGTGAGGTTAGAGCTGCCATTTTAGTTGTTTCTGCTCACCAAATGCAAACCACCACCACGAAATCTTGGGGGTTTTTTATGGCAAAAAGTAATCTGCAACAGCCAAGCTCCTAACTAGAACCACCCCATCAGAGCACAGGCAATTTTGGTGGAGGTACTTCCTTCTGGTTACACTTTGAATGATGCTGGGCTGTGCAGAAACTTAGCAAATCAATAAAAATATAAATAAAATCATTTACTAGGGCTTGTAGTGATAGGACAAGGGAGAATGACTTCAAACTGAAAGAGAGTAGATTTATATTAGATATTAGGAAAAAAATTCTGTACTGTGACAGTGGTGAGACCCTGGAAGAGGTTTCTCAGAGAAGTTGTGAATGCTCCATCCCTGGAAGTCTTCATGGCCAGGCTAGTGGAAAGTGTCTCTCCCCATCCCATGGCAGGAGGGTTGGAACCAGATGAGCTTTAAGGTCCCTTCCAAGCCAGGCCATCCCATGATTCTGTGATAAATCAGTGCTAGAGCTTCAGTCAGTAACTGTGTAGGAAAGTAAGAAATCTAGTATCTTCCTTTGTGTGCCTAATTCTTTTCTCTGGTGATAACAAAACCCAGAACAACTCCCTAAATCAAAATCAATCAAAAGAAGTAACAGGGAGAAAAGGAGGGCATGAGAAGGGGAAGAAGAAAAAGAAGCCAGCAAGCAGGGCACTGAGAAACTGAAGGAAGGTTTAAAAAAGGCCATCATATCAAGATGCAAAGTGAATTTTAGTGGGCAGAGGGTCTGTCTTCCTCTTAAATGTCCTTCATATTGCTGCACTTCTCAGAAGGAGGAATTTCCCTGGATAGGTGTCATTAACTGGCATCTCTGTGTCTCATCTTTTATTGTTGTGGCCTTTATTTCTTTGGTGCTGTAGTGCTTTATGACTGTTCTATCTGATTTCCAATGTAAGTGCAATAAATGGAAGAAAAAGTGTGAAAAACCAACAGGGTACAATTCAGGGTGAGGGAAAAAGGGAGCAGAGTGGGTGCTGCCAGGTCTCTACTGCTCTTGTCTTAATTAGGATGCTCATGCAGCAGGGATCCAAGGAAAACACAGAAACCTCATAAAACTAGTCCAGATCCTCCCATGGTATAAATTAACATTGATCTGTCCCAAACATTTTATCAAGTCCAAAAAAGATGGCAACTGATGAACTTCATGTCTACAAACAAGTTGCTATGATCAGAAATTTCTTTGCCAAGAGGACCATGCAAAAAAGCCACACATTTATCCTTCAGCAAGCAAAACTAAGTTCTCTTTTTCCAGGTTAGCTGCTGAATTTCTATAACCTCAGCAGCACAATTTGTCTTGAAGCTTCTACTCAGATGACCCTTAAAAGCAGTAGTGAAATTCTTCTGCTTGGGTTATGGAGTCTAATAAAGACTCTGAGAACTGGTGGGAGGGCACTGAAGCATGCATGCATATAAAATCCCATGCACATCTATAACCTGGGAATTCTCTGATGCCATGGAAAGAAATGCAGAGCTACTGGTGCTTAATTCTCTTGAAGCTTCAGAACTGTTTCTCATCTCCTGTACCTCTGCAGTGAATGATGGTTAAACAGGATGTATATTAAAAACCCCAGACAGAACAAGGTGGAGGTGTTTGTTTCCAAACCAAGAAGGCTTTTTAGTCACCTTCAACAAGTTGTCTTAACAATTACTGCTCCCTGCAGGTAGAGGCTCACCTGAAACCTAGAGCTGGGTTTATTGAGGGTGTTAAATAAACAGCAATGAAAACTGCAGGGTGCAAGTGAGGGAGAAACTTTTCTGGTGGCAATAAAATCTGTTGAAATAGCCAAAGCATCGTCATCAGGGACTAATCTGGCTTGGAGCCTGCTTGATTAAAAATGAGAGACAATAATTTTCTTATGGCTCTGTAATTCAATTGAATAACTTGGTTTGTTATCTAATACTACTTTGTCATACAGAATGATCTGTATGTTGAAAGCCCTGTTCAGGCATAAACTAATTAATTTTCATGGCAGGACCAGTCCTGTGAAGTGCTGTGCTTCCACAATGTAAGAGGAATTGAGGAAGTGCAATAACTCACAGGGTGAGGCTGAATTTCGCATTAGATATGTAATTAAATCTGATGAGTCCCACTGGGGTGCAGAGATGGTAAGCAGAGATATTAAATGAGTTAGCCATGGCTGTGCATCCGTCCCTCTTTGGCTCCTGACTCAGAGCACAGTGGTGGCAGCTAAACTGACCCATCCTCTGGACTCTTCATTCCTCCACATCTGCCCTCTGTTAATGGCACAGCTCCCAGGGCTCTCAGCTTAGAGTCAGTATTTCTGCAATAATGTTGGACAGAATGAGGAAAATTCAGGGGTCAGAATGTATAATAAAACATTTGGAAACTTAATCTATGTACTTCTTTACCTCACTAGCTGCTTTAGCAGATACTCAAGTTGTGCTTATTTCATTTCTCAGAGTGTGAAATAATGAACTTTAAACATTCATAGGCAGAAAAAGCCTGTAAGGTAGGAAAAAGAGAAAGATGAAAGACTTACGTGACACCAGGTGAAGCACATGTCAGTAATTCAGGGATTATACTAATTAAAGAGATATTTTAATACTTTCCAAAGTCATCATTACAAACCTAGAAAATGTAGAGTTAGGGTTTCTGGAGATTTTTTTAACCTGTGTATTACGACTCTGCATTTCACCCTAATTGCTTTGTAATTTGACATGCAAGGGTTTAATATGGCAGCTGAGGCAAATCCAGTAACAACTGGGAGCTAAAGCACAGAAAAGAGCTCCTGACAGGCAGAGCTTCAATTCAGCAACTCTGTACAGGCAATAGAGCTGTAACATAAAAGTTAGCAGGAAAGAAAAGGTGCTGAAAAAGGCCTGGCTAAAATAGCTCAGATTAATATTCAAGGCAGTTCTTTGACAGTTTTTGGTTTCTTAGTATGGCTTTTGCTTTTAATTTCTTCTTTTAGCTTGGTGTCTTCATTTTCCAGTGTAGTCCCTGTGAATGTTTATTACCTCTGCTGCATTATTTTTGTCAATATGGATTTTAACCTCGAAGTGCTGCAAGAACAGTAGGGAAGTTTTTCTTCCCTTGATAAGCAGAAAGGTACACAGCACAAGTTCTGTGGGTACAGATTTCTCATTCAGGGTGTATGAGCTGGTCTTTGCCCTGGCTTTGTGCAATGACACAAATCTGTAAGAGCAGTGACAGCCAAGGGAATCCAGTGATGGTTGTGAGACACTGACAAAAAAACCCAAAAATAAAACAACAAAAGAAAATCAGATCCAAAAGTTGATCCTAATATGTTTTTGTTCATTTTATTAAATGTGTGGTTGGTTCTTGCTTTTATTTCCTAAAAATTACGCCGGGACTGGAGCCAGTGCTGTCACAGATTAATGCTGATTGTGTAGACCATGCTTTTGTAACCTTTAAGTTACACTATTCTAATGTTTTATTTTATGACCTTCCTGAGAAAATTCTGCAAAGCTCCAATGGATGCAAGGATCTGCAACCTGAATACTAACTTGTACTAAGGTGACTGAACAACTTCCATTGGTTGAACAAGAGCTGCATCAGTTCCTTCTCTCAAGCTGATTTTGCCAAGAAAAACTGAAAGTGTTTGGTGTGGCTACACCTGGGCTGCAAACACTGTCTTATGAGCTTTGCCATGAGTAGAGATCTTCCAAGGAGTTCTCTTAGCTCTGAAATTTAGAATTAAATTGGAGTAGGGGTTTACAATTCCTATTTTGTTCTGAGTATAGGTCACTTTTGGCCAGTAACAGAATCTACCAAATTATCAGGCATTAGTACATTCAGATTTGGGAGGTGAATGATGGTTCTTTGCTTTTTTGGACCATCTGCTTCTGTAATTCTCCCTGGGAATAATATTTTCTGGAAGCCTTACAAGGTGTCTATAAAAGACTGAGTGATGTGATTTATTCCTGTTGGGTTTAAGTTATGTGTAAAGCTCAGTTTCAAAATTATTTAAAATTGGTTTTAGCTAATATCAACCTGTCCATGAAAGAGCCAACCAAAGTGTCAGCTATCCTCACAAACCTGAGAGAAAGGAAATGGGGTGAGACTGGTGTCAAATGCCTTTGGGATTGCCAAAATCTGTGTTTACTCAGGGGCCAGTGTATTGCTGCTGCAATTCATTCCTGTCACCCTCTGTCTGTATGAATCAAAAAGCAGAATGGAGGGATGCTGGATTTGCACCTTGCTCCAAACCTGCCTGCTGGCCACACAAAGACAAACATTTTGAGGTCAAAATGAGCTGAGTTCATCAGCTCCTACCCAAAGGCATAAATATATTTTTAAATACCAGAAGCACAGAGATGCTCTTGTACACCTGCACACCTGAAGTATCTTTCCTCCTTTTTGATGCTCTTGTTTTCTTGACTGGTATTGTCTTAATGTTGACCAACCCTGAAGTGTTCATTTTGAAAAACAAAAATACAAACCAGCATTTTCTGCTGTCAGAGTGAGTCTGGTTTGCAAAAGACAGTAATTTCCAGGATTTTCATTTGTGAGGCAAAATAAAGCCCTTAAAGCTTTAACCCTCAGTTATTCCCAGCAAGGCCATCCCACCATTTCCGAGGATGCTGGAATTAAGCTAATAAATAAGAGAAAAAACAAACCCACTGCAGAAAGCTAAAGGTAGGGACTTTGATCAGAGCTTGCTTTGCATCCTGACTTCTGTGAATTCTTGCTGCAGCTGCAAGAGCAGCTGCATTATTTTCAACATCAATCTGAGCAATGCCATGTAATAGCCTCGTTACAGAGGGAATAAAGAGCTAACAGAATCCTAAAGTCGTCAGACTTTTTATAAAATTTACATTCAGAAATACCATATTTAAGCTATTTTTCAATGTTTGAATTTAAATGGGCACAATTAGAGTTGATTTTTGTTTTGTTTCTCAACTGGTAGTTACTACATTGAGCAAGTGTTGCTCGAGGTCACAGCCCTGCAAATGCACAAATGCAGCATCTGAATTCCATAGGAGAGAGGAGACTCACAGAGTGGCACAACATTAAACATGCAAACAAGAGCTACAGAGCTACAGAGAGAGAGTGCTTGTATTTATAAGGAAGAAATGTGGAATTCAGCAAAACATTTTACATACATCGAATTTTCTGCGGATTCTTTCAAAACAGCAATGATATGCAGAATTTTCTCATTTTTGGCCTCGCTTACCCCTTCAAGTGGTTGTTAAGAGCCCTAATGACTTTGTTAGAGCAAAGATAAACTAATGCAAAACACTTCAAAGGATTCACTTTTACATATGTCCAGAGATTGCCCATTAAAGTTTGTCAGTGGTCACATTTGAATACTATTATCACAGGATTTCTCTATTTCCAAAATAATTTTGCAGGCTTAGGTATGGATATTCTGGCAATACTAGCACTTTACACAGATAAAATTAATGACCTTTTAAGGCTTAGGCACCATAAAGGGACAGTATCTAATAAAAAACTTGATTTAAACTTGATTTTTTAAAACTGATTTGAATGTGACACATCACAATAACTCCTGAAAACAATACAATGCCAAGGTATGTTCCCCCTGAAATACAAACAGGCCTCCTCTCCTTAAACAGGCAGCTTACAACTCAGCTTCCACAAGGTATGGAATTAGATGACAATCTCAATGATCTTTTATCTCAGTGATATGATGAAATAATTTCTCTAGTCCTCACATCTTTAGGAAAAAGCTTGGAAATGTAACACATGTATCTAGTAAAGGCTCAGGAAATAAAAGGAAAGAAGTCAAAGAATGTATTTATAAAAAGTAAAACCAACAACCCAACATTTTTATCTAGTTGGATGTCCCTGGGTGCCTGAGGATGTTTAATGTTTCAGGTTAGAAGTACTGGATGACAGAGAGAGCTTTTTTACTGGTTAAGTACTTCAATAAGAATAACTTCTTTTTTTCCCATTCTAATTATAGTTTACAAGCCCCTTTCTGGTAAGTGTGGGCAGACCATGTGATTTCTGTGCCTCATGTAGCTAATAAGACTTCCCTTCTTTTCAGTGCAGCATGGATCAACTCACTAATATTTGTGAAACACAAAGGAATTAGAATGATGAACACCCTATAAATAAATAAATGCATCTCCATTCATTAGCCAGGAAAGCTCTGTTTTATTTCAAGAATTGATTTCTGAAAGTGCTTTACCATGTATTTTATCAGCAAACAAGATGACATTAAGTGGCAATATGTTAAAATTAGTTGCCTTTCATTCTTTTAACTTTACTGGAAAAAAGTTACATTTTCTTTTCAGATTGTATTTCCCCAAGTATAAAACAGATGCATTTGGATAAATAGATTTGAAACATATTATTAAATTAAATGAAGAAAAGAAAACATAATGAAATAAAATCCAAGTATCTGAAAAAAAAAAATTCTTTTCACAGGCCTGCAGTAGAAATCTAATGTTCCTTCTCTACTTTATCCTGGTATCAAGATGACAGGTATTCTATCATCTTTCAAAGTACCATCTGAGATGCCTCTTGTGATCTGAACAAGAATGGGTGTCCACTCAGGAGAACCAATTTCAAAATCCAGTTAAATGTATTAAATCTATTTCTATATGGAGCACGTTGTTTGTGCTTAGTACATTTATTACCATTATTACAATAAAATTAAGTAGTGCCATCTGAGATCAAGTTCCTGCTGTAGTTCTCCACATTCATTGTACCAGATGTTTTAAAGCAGACCAAGCAGAGGAAAGGAGCCTCCTCTGAGGTGAGATGGGGATACAGAAATCAGGCACAGAGAAATGAACCTGTGGCTTTGCACCACTTAATTGGTGGTTTCTCATCAGTCTTGACTGCTTGTCTTTAGAGCTAGGATTAACAAAACCACAAGTGAAACAGTTTTTCTCGTGTTCAGGCTTGGATGTTTATTATATTTTATCAGAAAGTACAGAGAGTACAACAGCACTTCTAGCAGGGAAAAATGGCCTCAAGTGAAGTTACTACAAGGTCTTTTAAAGCTAAACAGTTTAATAGAGAATTAACACCCATATTATTTATACTTCTGACCCAATAACTAGATTCCCATGACCTTTAGAGTGACACTGACTGATCAACCAGAAACTACTACCTGAAATCCATGAAAAAGAAGGAAGAAGAAGATGAACAAAGAAAGAGACAATGCCCAAAAACCTCCATCTTGTCCCATACCTATCACTATACTATAAAACCCCCCAAATTTAAAACCCGTCACCCTGTGAAAGCACACACTTCTAATTCACTACACACTTGTGATTTTTACTTCATCACCCAAATTTAGAAGCTGTCTCCAAGGCCTCAGGTTAAAAGCAGTGTTCTCCAGGGGGGTCTGTGCCTGAAAGCAGAGAAAGCTCAAAATCTCCTGATTTCTGGGATCCAACATGAGCCCTGTTCAGGGACAGACAGCAGACCCATGGCAGAGCAGCTCATCCCTTCCAGGCTTCCTGCAGTTCCTGCCTAAATCCAGCCCAATATTTGGAACAGAGGAAAAAAGAACCTGCTGGAAGGTGTCTTATTTTATATACCAGAAGGGATTATCTATGTCCTGACAACCCTTCTTGTTCCACTTGTGTTTCAAACCACTGAATGCAAGCAGAAGTTCCTTCCCACCCTGAAGCACTGGAGAAGGTATATCCATGTTCCTACTACCTGAGCTCCACCAATGTATGTGGTAAAAAAAAAAAAATTCTAAAAGATATTTTAAAAAAGTGTTTTAATTGAAGTCCTTGTTAATTTTCTTGGAAACTAAATTGCTGAACACACTTAAATCAGAGCAACTTGATAACCTATTAAATTCTGCTAATGCATTTAAAAAATGCAGTATACTATGAAGTCCCTGCTGCCTCTAACTCAGACAGAAACCTTGTAACTGCAGGCCACAAAACAGAGCTGCTGGAGGAAAACACGCTGGAGTTATGTTCACAACTTAGAACACTGCAAGGGCTCAACAGGCATGTCAGAATAGAGTGGGAAATGGCATAAACATCCCAGACAGCAGTCTCATCCCAGTGCCAAGCATTCCTCTCAGGCACTGAGGACTACAGAATCCCACAACCAGAAGGAGACAAATGAATAAGGAACACAAAGCAAAATCAGCACAATTAATCAAGTAACTAAGGTACAAGACCTTGAAACACAACAAATGTGCCATATTGCTAAAAATGTTGTTTTGCAGATAAGTGAATAAATTTAATTCCAAGTCAGCCTTCTTTTTTTTTTTTTCTCCCAGTAGCTTTAGCCTTATTTCTTCCAGTGCACATTTGCTTCCCCAGGTACTGCTTAGATATGGCATCCAATTTCCCTGCTGTAGCTATACAGTTGAGGTGAGAGCTAGAGGGATGAATCACTGCATCCTGTCCATGCTTGCTGATCTTCTGGCTCTAAATGCAGAGCAAAACACTCTGGGGAAAAAGATAGCAAGGCTAAAATAACAGAAGGGGGGAAAGAAGTATAATGGAAATGTCTTGGGGCTCAGTAAAGAGGGGAGAGCACTCAAGACCTGAGGAAGCAATAGATAAATAAGAGGAGATGATAGGCTTTGAAATGTGTGGTTGGATGATGAGTAGAGCTAATGAAACTGAATTTCCTGAGCCTGTGTAGCTGGGCTCTCTGGTGCCTGATAGTATGATCTCTGATCAAATCCTTCCCTGCAGTTGGAGCATTCCCAGTGTCTCTCCATTGTGTGGTTTCTATTTAGAGGGTGGTTCATGGTGCAATAATTTGGATATAGGATCCAGGGATACTAATAATTAAGCCTTTTTCCTCAAAAAGAAAAAAAAAGGGGGGGGGAAGATAAACCTGTTGTGGTCACAATGAAATGGGACTGGAAGGAAGGAAGATGCAAAATGGCAACAGAATTGGGATAAAAAGGAAGTCCCTTCGCCTAAATCTTCAAAGCTGTGCTTTGACACATAAATGACAATGGGAGAGGAAAAAACCTCTGGGTGGAGATATTGGAGGGTGGTTGAGACAAGAGCTTAAGATGATTGCTGTTGCCAGATGAGATTCCTGAGTGGAGATGGCTCAGATCTTAACAGCTTAATTCTGTGTGATGGAAAGAAACAAGGGATTTTGGGCAGGTGGAAGAGAGGTGGATGGAAGAAACCCATTGCTGTCTCTGGAAACTGCTGAGGCTGGACTGTAAATTGGGGTGAGGTGAAACAAATGAGAAGCTGCTCCCTCATTAGTCCCCTCTCCCTTAAGAATGAGGGCAGCAGGGAGGAGGTGTGGGTTTCCTCTGGGATGGCCAGGAGCCCTTTGCTCCCCATGTTCCCGTCATGTCCACATCCCTCACCCCTGGCCACCATCCCCTCACCTCTGTGGTGAGCCCCAATCTGGGATGTGACTTTGTGCCTAAAAATAAAGATGGGAAATCCACTGCAAATGGTTCTTCACAAGGTAAGTGGCAAATTCAGCCCAACTCAAAATGTTTATTGTGGGTCCTGGCTCAGTAAAAGGTAGCAAATGTGAAATCATTATAAACTTGGTTGAGGTTACTACTGTAACCTGGCAATTGAGATCTGATCAATTAAAAAAAAAAATAGCTGTATGTTATTAGTATAATGGAAATATGAAACAAAAAGAAGAATGAGAATTATAAAAGGTGAAGTAATCAGCAGGTTTATTGTAGACACTGTCAGGTTTCTCATGTCCCCTGATTTAAGTTAAAAAAAGAAAATAAAAAGTACTAGTGCAGATGCATTGCTCATAACAGGTATTCAAAGTTGCTAGTCCAAACAGCATAATTTTTAAGTCTAAGCATTCCCTATACAGCAATGTTAGAGCTGAATGCTTTTTATGGATGCACTTATTTCGTAGAGCTGTGTGATTATGCACGTGGGATCTGATTCACAGGATTTCTTCTTTCTTCCTTGATAAGGAAGGTAAGAAAAAGCCTAAAAAGGTTTGAGCTATTTAAAAATACTCAGGAAACGTAAAACTTCAGGTTTAGAAAAGCCACAGAAGGAGGAAAAATTGAGTTTCTGTATCTTTTGAAATTTCTACTGTGCAAAGAGTTGTAGTGTTTAAGGCTCATAAAATAGATTAAGAATCCAGTGACACACAAGAGTTTTTTTTTTTTTTTCCCTCTGCTCTCTATTTGGTGGTATATCAATAGGTCTTCTAGGCAGAAGAAAAGTCTTGCTGACTACATCAAAGATTCCTCACTAGGAACAGACCTTAAAAAAAAAAAAGTAGACCTACTTGAAAAATGTTCTCTAGGTAATTTTAGCAGAGATTTTGCTTCTTCCCCAAGAATTTGTAGCCCTGCAACAAATCTATTTTTTTTTTTTCCTGAAAAACAAGCAAGAAAAGAAAATAGTTGTGTTTGGTTAAAATTTGAGTTGTCTGAGAAACAATCTGCAGTTGTCTGTGTCAGACATAGCCCAGGTAGGAAGAACAAATTAAATAAAAGGACACAAAGTGTTGAGACCACACCATTCAAGAGATATTGAAACAAAATTCTCAAACCAAAATGTTTTGCTTTTCAGATCCAAAATATCAAGTCTTAAATACCTCAATTTCTAAAAATTCCAGGTAGTCAAAGATAGTCAGGGGAGAGCTTTGGAGAGAGGTTGGAAGAAACAGGGAAACGTTGACCTCCAGCATGGACAACCTTTAATGGGAGCACTCACAGCCCTGGGTGAGGCGACTACTTCATGTCCCTCTGAGAGCAGAAAAGAAAATAAACACTAGCATCATGTACTCTTGCAGATCTTTTCGAGTCAAAAGCTGGGCTGCTACATTATTTACTGAGATGATGTCTTTTATTGCTCTGGGATAACTCCACGGCTCCTCCTCCTTGGAAGAGGACATGACACAACATCCATGTGCTCAAAGGCCAGTGTGTGTATTTGATCACCTGGGGAGGCTCTGGAAGTAAATAGGAAAGGACAGCAGGAAAAGCCAGTGATTTGGGAATTGGAGAAAAGATGTACTGGGCTGGGAAGGTCACGAATGTTTCCTATCAATCTGTCTGTGTTTATAACACAGCGTTTCCTGCTGCTGACTGGCTTCACCTTCCCCAGGTGATTCATGCAGGCACTTGTTACAGATCATACACCAGCAGCAGCTTGTGTTTGGACTTGGAACCATCTGAAAAGCTCCTGTTAAACCCTTAGGGAGGCAGTTACCTCTGGTAGCTGTGCCCTTCATAAAGCAAAAACATTATTGGTAGATTTGCATGCTCCCATGTCCAATAACTCTGAGTGAGTGGAATATTTAGAGCATCTATCATAGCATTAAGAACAGGTTTCTGCCATGCTGTAGTGATGGAGAACATTTTGTGGCACCCTGGAATTGAATTCTCCTGTTCTGAACATTCCCCCTGGCTTTGGATACCTTCATGCTTGCTTCTTGGAAAACACATTAATTTTGGAGGTCTATTTGTTTTAATGCCTTCAACTGCCTACGTCATTTCTGGGAAAGGATGGAGCTGTGATATGTTGGCACATTAGTACAAAAATCAGGATAATGCAGGGCCTAGTTGAAAGCAAGGAGTGTCACTAACAGTTGGGTCAGTGCTGAGGAAGCTGGGGCCTGAGAAAAAACAATTTTGTTCTCTGCAACATTAAAAAAAAGATTTAAAAAATCAACAGAAATTTGAAGAAATTTAGTCCTGAATACAACCAGGATTTCGCTCCTGCCCTGCCTGCAATTATGAAACAAATTACTTTTACTATTACCTAAATATTAATGTTTTAGATTGGGTACTCTTCATGCTCTAAAACTCTTTTCATAAGTGTTTTAATGGGTCCAGGCCCAATCCCACTGAGGTCAATCAGAAGATTCCAAATAAATCCTTCCTTCTCCTCCTTCCATTAGTATGCAGCCTGTAAGAGGGTGAACACTGGTCTGTGCTTTTATCTTAAAATAATCCAGAAGACAATTTTCCTATGGGAAAAAACTATGTAATTTGTGGGTGGTACTTACAGGGATGTTACTCAGGTAAAAACACTTATCTTTGATTTAGAGCCCAATTTTCAGGCATGCTGAACACAATTCTACGTGAAGTTAAATATAGACTTGAGTGGTCAATACTTTGGGAAAACAGAGTCATAATTTTTAATGTATCTCATTTTGTCTCAGGCTTGTATTGTCCAGAATTAGGTTTAAAGTGATTTGGAAGGGCAATTTCAATGTGTTCTTTTTGTAAATATTACAACAAAATAAAGTGGTATATTAGGATAAAGTATGTTCTATTTATTTCTTGACTTCATGCCTGTGACTATCTGACTTTCATTTAAAGTAATTTTTAACCAAACCCCAAACTTTAAATAACTACAAGCATCCTTCTTCCCAACAAGAATATAGTAGGTCTTTGGTAGGATATGCCATAAAAAAATAGAGGATGAACTGTAAAATACTTTGGGAAATATTGATTTTTTTTGTTTGTTCATGTTCTGGGTGGTGAACTGGATAAATACTACTATGGCTTGGTTCAAAATTCTGTTGAACCTCTGAACTTGGAGCATGGTCTAGGACAAATGTTTCTTGGAGAAAGTCTTGAGCTTTTGTGCTCTACCTCTGGACTCTGAGCCCCAAAGGTCTGGTGGTAATCATAACTACTTTGAGGATACTCCTTCAATGCTCTTTAAATGCAACTTTTATAAGTACTTTTTGGCAGGCTTTAACTACAGTCTCTCATTTTTTCAAGGATGTTTTAAGAAATCAGAAATGATTTCTGGTATTTGAAACCAAGCTTGAAATTGTGCTGAAAGCAGTTCTCACGGAGACTTTTCAGCTGGATTAATTACAATACAATCAAGCTGTGGGACAAAAAACATCTGGTGCTAACCTTGGCTGATCTTCCTGCAGATTGCATTCATTACTCTGAATAGTTTTCTCAATGTTTTGATATAATCATTTTGCCCTTTTTCAGCTTATGTACTTGTGATGGCTTTGGCCATCTTGACAAAACAAATTCCACACTTGGGTCAAGGACTCAGGAATCATCAGCTTTTAGTGAGAAATTACTTCTGGACTCATTATATGTTTATTGTTGAAGGGTCCTTGTAATAAGGATTCTGGTTTTCACATTAGAATTGTACATCATTAGCTTTCTATATTCCAGCTGAAACTATTACATCTTCCTCCAAGTAGAGAACTTGAAACAGTTCAACAAAAAAAAAAAAAAAAAAGGAATAAAGCTGCACTCTTCTTTTAATTGTCTTCTTGCCATCTTACCCATATATGCATGTATGTACTGAGGAAATTTAATAGCTAAATAGCATCAAGATAATTCTGGCTTTTTAAAAGCAAGTAAGAAAATCATTACTGTGAAGCTGAACCAACAAAAGAGCATTGGAAAAAAACCCACATGTGCCCAATCCCTACATTTCCTCTTTTATTGTTGGCTGTCCTGTGCATCAGCAAAATGTCACCTCTGCAATTTGGTACTGTTCTCTGTCCACCCTGATGAGGAGCAAAGCATGAGAAAATATACAGACAAAAGCCAAACTGCTTTAGATGCTGATGTCTTCTGAGTGCCAAAATACTTCTGGTGCTTTAATTTTTATAAACTTACAGTTCTCAAATGCAGACAATCTGAAAATTGAAATCAAAGACGGGTTAATCACGCACATAAACATACTGAGACCCAAGTTCCTAAAAAATCCTGACATTTGCTGGAAGAATTCTTTTCAGTTGATACTGCCACTCAGACAGTGAGGAGCAGCTTAATCATACTGTTCTTGTCTTCTGAAACTGCACTTTTGTGCCCACTTCTCCTGAAGCATGAAACCATCCTGACTCGGGCAGCAGCACTGACAGCCACTTTTCAAAGGAGAAATCCTGTGAAATGGGTGCATTTGGGATGTTTCTCTGGCCTCTCTGCTCTCCTCATGCGTGGCAGGTTTACAGCACAGTGAATTATTCCATGGCAGGAGGAGCCCAGCTCCGGGATCCCCGTGGCAGCTTCGTCCCGGTGCCGGATCGATGCGCTCCATGTGTGGCTCTGCTGCTCACCTGCTGCTCTTCCCTTTCTTCCCTGGCACAAACCCCAGCAGTGGGGTTCTGCAGGGGCACCAGTTTGGATGGAAGAGGTTTTAACAGGCTGTAACAAATTTTACAACCTGTTTGCTGTAGGTATCACATTAACGCTCCTTGCGCTTCCTAGAGGCAATTGGAAGGGGAGTGACTTTGGCTTTGTATAGAAAATCTATACAAATGTTGCCTCCTCTGCCAAAGAATTCTTTTTTTCTTAGATCTTCAGGTCTTAAATTTCTGTCTACCCAGATTTATGACACTCTATAGTTATTGTAAATTACAGGGCTTTTGCTTAGTTGCTGGTAGCTACAGCATTTTAACAATAAGTAAAATTTGATTACTGATGCACTGCTTAAATAAGGTAAAAAAGTCTATAAAATCGCTTTGACCTTCATGATACCCACAAATACAGAAAACTGATTTTACATGAGGTTTTGGAGATACCAGGGGCATATTCATTTTAAATTATACAGTCAGCTCAGGAGAAGACTGGTTTTCCCTGCCTATCATATCTAGACATGAATTAAGCATCTCCTGAACCTATAAAGTAATAATTCTGCTTAATAAACATGGGCCTGATTCTCTCAATTCACTGGTGCAATTTCACTGACACTGAACTACTGCTGCATCAGGTCTATGAAAATGATAAAGCCAGCACTTCTGCTGATCAGAGTATGTAGCCTAGAGATACGAGGGAGACTTTACTTAAAAGTCTCACACCAGTTGCATTAAATCCTGGTGCAAAACTGAGAGTTAACATTTTAAGAAATGTGTATTATAAATAGTTTATTAAGAACTTTTTCTGTTTCAGCTACTGGTACTCAAGGCTTCATATAATTTGTGAGTTTCAACATAAAATTCCCAAATATGGTGTTAATATTTCCCTGAGGATTTTATGTATTTATGTATATGAAGCCTGTTTTCTTTAGCTGTATTTGAAAGCTATTTCACAGTACAATGAGGTCCTAATTTTTATAGCCAATCAAACCTTTGCCTTCCATGTAATCAACTCTTTGCTAGTATAGCAGAACAAAGCAATACACTATGAAAAATTAAGTTGTATTTATTTTTAATACAGTACTCAGAATATTAGGCATATGAATCACAAAAACCTGAATCTAATTAAATTATCAGTTCCTACAGCAAGTTCTGCATCTTCTACAAATACATCTATAATTGTGTTAAACATATCCCTGCTTAGGAATTCCCCAAGCTAAAGCTTTTGATGTTGCCTGCTCAATTCTTAGCGGAAATTACAACAATCCAAATACTAACAGGGCAGCTGAAACCACTCAGTTGGTTAAACAACAGTATTTTAAAGCAATAAATTCTGACTCTCAAAGTTGTGTTCCTATTTGACTACCAAGTATTTGCAAACATGGCAGGGTTTTCTGCTCTCACTGGGCTCATGTCTGGCACAGAACTGTGCAGCAACAGGGAGCAAACTAATCAAAAACCCATGCAGGTTTTTATGTGTGCTTGTCAGGCTGTGTTTTCTCACCAAGGCCAGTGGGATTTGGAGTTAAGAAGGTGTGCTTGGGAGCTGAAGGGCTGGTTGTCCAGCCCATTAACTATGGCTGGTGTGCAGCAGGTCTCACACAACTCCTCACCCGCTGCTCTCCAGGCTGTCCTGACCTGCTGCTCCGAGCACTTGGACTTCTGGAGCCCACCCAGCGTCCAGGAGAACTCTGCTTTCAAACAAAACTGCCCATCTAGGACTATCCCACCACTGATTTTTAACATCTAAACAGAGAAGGAAAAAGTCTTCTAAAGATACTGCTCTCTCGTTTTCCCCTTGGTTAAACCTCAGAGCTAAGTACAACAGCCTTTCTATCTTTAGGTCTGTGTTCAGCTTTACAATTTCCTTCCCTTTGCAATGTTCAGCCAATGGCAGGAGAGCTCCAGCTGCAGAAGAAAAGAAAAGAATCCTCGTTCATTTCAAATCCTTGAAGTATTTCCCTTTGTATACAGACAAAATTTCTGAATGGAAGGTACATTCCAGTCATAGATATTAACCTGAACATAAAACCTGATGAGTAACAGCAGCAAATAATCAGACAAACATGCAAGTGCTGGCCATGCCTGCACAATAAATGATGCTGATTCAGATCCCACACTTGAAAGAGGCCTCATTTATAAAAATGACTGTATTACAAAATACATCATATAAAAGTACTTGTCTTGAAGAAAAAAATTACAAAATGGTTTGGAGAGTTCTTTCCTCTTTTCAATAATAATACAGCAAAAGTTAAGCTGCTTGTAAGGGACTATCTGCACTGATCTGGAATTTTCATGTGTCAAGGACCTTTATATGTGCACACAGAGATCACAGTCAGCTCACAAACACCTTGGCATATAAAGTGATACAGGTAAGATTAAGTTGAATAAGGCTATGTTCAATTTCTCATAAATGATACTGGCCTACCGAATTATTCATGTTTAGCTGAGACATAGAAACCAGTGGTAGTTCTGCAAGTAATGGTAACTTAATTGATCATTTGAACACACCTTCAAAGAGCCTTTTGATGCAAAAGCTGTTTGGGTTGTAATTCAGGGGTTGCCCTGAACAATGTTTTGTCTGCTGGCAAAACTTTGAATATGAGTATGATGCTACTGTTAATTTATTTGCCTGGTTTCTCAGAGGGTGTAAACTGAAGCTGAACTTACTATTACTCATCAGTGGCTAACACAAGTACTTTACAACAAATAGGCTAGCTCCATTTGAGCACTTTTCAGGGATTTCCTTTGAGTATTCAGAAAGGACAGGCAAATTATTTCAAAATTAAATGTGTGGAATGACCCAGTTTATTGCAGCTTAAATAACTGCAGAACGCATCCTTGAGAAATCCCAGATCCATAGAAAAATACATTGCCTGCAAGGGTGCAATAATGCTGAAGGATTGGCCATTTTTCCTAAGCTGGGCTAATTCAAGAGGAGTAAAGTGAGTGCAGCTCACTTGCCTTCTCTCTGTAGTAAAACACAGCCTCATGGTCACACAAAAATTCTGTGCTGGGCCATGAAAGTAAATCTGCAGCTTAGTCCCTCTGTAGCATCCCAACCACCGAAAAAGAAGAGCCAGCAAAAAAAAAAAAAAATAGAGAAAGCAAGTAGAGAATAAAGGAACTTCCTCCCCAGTTATCCTCTCACTTTTTATGTCTTTTATGTCTTGAAGGCCTAACAAAAATTTTTCCTTGTAGCATAGTTATTTCTACACCAAATAATCTGATACCACACTTATCTGCAATTTTAGAAGCCTTCATGTACCACATTCATATCTAGCAATTGTTAGAATGATGATTTTATCAGTTGCCAATATTTGTTCATTCAACATGCAGCTGAAAGTAATCTTAGCTCAAAGAGTTTTTAAAAAATATAAGTTAATGCCTGAAATGCATGAAATAAAGTTCAGTATAATTAATATAGTAAAAGTCTCAGTCACCAAAAGGAAATTGCAGGATGTGGGTGTCGTGCTGCTACCTGTTGCCTAGCAATGCTGCATACGTGTGGCACAAGATTGATAGATATCACCCACTCAGATCGCTGGATTCAGACCTTCACCGCCGCCCTGGCACCGGGAAAAACTGCCAAGAGCTGAGAGAGAAATAACAGATGGGAGCAGAAGCCTCAAGGAGTAACTTTTTCTCAGTGTCCAGCACTATACTGCCCAAAAGATCAGGGGGTGTTCCATTTTGTAGAGCCTGTTTTTTGCTCTGTGTAAATGTGCACTTGTGTATAAATATATAAATATATATATTTATATAAAACTTTCTTCCTAGCTAGGTGTATCTGGGTCGTGCAAAGTAGAGGCAATGATATCCTGAAATTAAAATGGCAATTCAGTTTTATAATTTTTAGTGACTCACACTGCATTACCTTTAAGTAGGATGAACAAAAATTTGTCAGATATTATAGATAATTATAATGTTATTACAGCATTCCTGATAGCAAATGCTAAAGTTAAGATTAAGATGCAGCACAGCATTTTAAGCAACTCATACCTTCTCAAAATATACTTTTTGCTAAAATTTTCCATGATCCACTTGGCTTCAAAGTCAGCTTTTTTTCTGAGAAATCTTTCTATGGAATTAGTTCTGCCATTTTTGAACCGAGTCAGGAGGCTCCATATGTTCTATTTTAAATTCTGGACTTGCATAATTCCAACAAATGACTAAAGATAGAAGCCTCAGACCTGACAGGTTTTATAATACTCATTAGAGGAAGAAAATAATCGTGGTTTGAAGAAAATTACTTGAGTTTTTAAAAATAATGGCATCCAAACAATTTCCTGCACAAGTAGAATCTGAAGATGGTTTTCAGACCAAAATGCTGTTATATGAGAAGCCCTGCTCTTAACTATTAAAAATCATTAGACTTGAGGAGAGCCTTTTTTGTTTAGCTCCATCCATTAATAAGGATTCATTAAAATAATACAAAGCACCAAAAAAATCTAATTATAAAAAGACCAAACAATTAGTCCAATAGAGCATGAAGAGAGCAGCCATCTGTTGAACAGTCCTGTTTGCTAAAAACTCAGCATCCATCTTAGTCGTGGAAAACAGTGGAACTAACCATAAAGAAACCAAGGAGGGCTTGGGAAATAACAGTGAGTAAGACAAGTAAAATAAATGGGAATTAGGGTTGATCCTAATGCCCAGGAAATGTGGAGATTGCTTTTCAACAGTTGACCATTGATGGATGATGAGAGAGTGTGAGTACCAGCCCAGACTAGCAAAATTCACTGGATAATGATGGATGGGATGGGGCAGATAGCTGCAAACCTCAGCCTGGGGTGTTAGACCTGCACTAAACCTGGGCTCAGTGCCTCCATATGACTGACAACTATCTGCTCTGCAGCTCATTTTAGGGTGAAAACACCTGTCATCTCCACTATAGCCTGGTTTTGCTCACGTTTGGTGGTGTTCAAAGCACTTAGATAAAATTCTCAGAAGTTATCAAGCGACTTCAAACCTACAAGTATCAGTGAGCTGCCTCCCAGCCAGCTCCTGAGACACCCACTCAGCAGTTGCTGCTCACCACAGTCAACTCCCACCCTGGCTTTGGGATTGGGGTCGCTTACACAGAGCCTAGGACCCAAACAAGGCAGGTGCAAGAAAAGCCATTTAGAGCTAATTAACAGCAAAAGTTAAAAGGAGAGGTGTTTAGGGGGTTCCCTCTTTCAGCTGGGGTGGTGGACTGGCAGCTCTCCTTGTGAAGATCAGAAGCCCAGCAGTGCTGTTGCAGGTAGGTAGTTATGCTGCATTTTTTGAGTGAAAATTACTAGTTATGGCTCTATTTTCTTTTTAAAGTACAG
Source organism: Muscicapa striata striata (assembly GCA_030060385.1). NCBI lineage: Eukaryota > Metazoa > Chordata > Aves > Passeriformes > Muscicapidae > Muscicapa > Muscicapa striata. The sequence continues at coordinate 2,050,200 of JAREIS010000115.1, forward strand.
CAAAAGGAAGAATTTGTAGTTTTATTGCCTTTTATGTAACCTTCCACAGGTAGAGTGGCTGAAAAATGGAAGATTTAATTTGTTTGCACGTGTTGTGAGTGGTTCTGAATTGTACCTTTGAGCATGTGGTTTTGACTGCAAAGGAAAATGAGGAGGGTCTGTCCTCTCTGATGAGACACCCAAGCTTTGTGGCAGGGAGTGCAAACTCATGGGCTTGTGCAGAGAGCACACAGGAGAGCTGCAAAGCTAAAAAGGAAGGGGAGCTCTTGTATTCCCTACCCTATTTTTAGCTAATACTGTTATAATGCAAAATGTTTTCTACAGACGTGAGAGCAGTTTTAGAAACAGTAAAACACAGAATTACAAAATTATGAGGGATGGGGATTAGGGCTCTAATGAGAGGATTTTGCTGACTTTTCTGTGCCATTTCTTGACCTCGACATGACATTTGTCTTTTTTTATCATTAATATGTGTCTGATAAAATATTATGTTTTTTTTTTTTTTTTTTTTTTTTTTAATGTAACAGAGGAGAAAGTATTTCTTTTTGCTTATAGCTAAGGGAGCAGAGCTATAAGGTAGAAGCTGGTTTTCTCTCCCACAGCAATCTGGGTATCCTGAAAAAGCTGAGTCTCTGTAGAGCAGGTGCCATTACTCTTAATCTCTCTGTGGGTCTGCCACTATTAGGAGGCAGAATTTCTGCTTGGAGTTTATATTGTACTCAAATGTTGTGATAGCATTTACTTTGAGAAGAAGAGGGGTAAGGGAATGGACCAGCTCAGTCTAAGTTGAGCCTGTTCCAAGGCACCCACATTCCTGGCTGGAGGAATATTTTCAGCTCCCTTCTGATGACAAGGAAGCCTTTTCTCCCCCCAGAGGGTGGAAAGGTGCCAAGAGCAGCCCCATTATTTGGCAGGCAGGAGGTAACCTTACAGTAAACAGCTGTCAACCTCTCAGTCTGGCTGAATTTTAATAGCTCAGAGACTAAAGAGAGTTACGGTTTTGCCTGACCCCACGGGGTCTGGGCTGAATTACTCTGGGCTACACTGGAGCTATCACATTAGGGTCAGGTGATTTGTCTACATAAATTCCTCAAACGTGCCATTAAAATGTCAGTTCTTAACTTAGCCAGAGCTATAAAGCACTTCAGTACAGTTTAAATCTCTGATCTCGTATAAAACAATCAAAACAGAATAAAAAGAATATTGTGTGGCTGGAGGCACTGTCACTTTTAGCCATGTGCAGGTGGATGCCATTGCTCCTGATCATTTCTGGTTGCTCTTCTGCATGGAACACAGTAAGGCTTAGTCCAGGTAAAACAATGTATTATTTACTAGAAAACCTAAAGAATTTGTCTTTCTAACTTAACTCCAGTGTGTCAATCCCTTTTCTCATTCTTGGATGTTCATTAAAATATAAGAAGGCTTCCCAGGCACACAAAATATGGACAGCTACTTGAAAAAAAATCACTCAATTTTAAGAGAAATACTCATGGTGAATATTATTGCTCTCAGAATATTGATAGAGATTGGAAAGCAGAAAATAACTTTCACATCAGGCCAGTGGCAAGTGCTAGTGTGAATCACAGCCTGGAAAAAGGGGGAAAAAAAAAAAATCCCTAAACACTCCATTTGGAGCAGATTGTGCTGAAGCAATGATTTATGACCATTTCTTATGCATAAGAAAGAACATTTAAGTCTGTACTGTAATTCTGCAGTTAGGCAAGTACCTTCAGTTGCTGCTGTGGAGCAGCACATGAACTCACCTATCTGTCAGTGACAGAAGACAATTAAAGCAGTAATTTAATTGGGGATTGTGGAGCAAAGAGTGCTGGGAAGAATATTGATACCTTAATAAAAAATCAGGCTGTGGTAATGGGTCCTGGTGGTAATGTGCAGGATGATGAACTAGGGTTTTGATTTGAGGAAAGTTATACAGAGATGCAGAATGAGTGAAAAATTACAAATTGCAGGTGACTGGCTATGTGTGGTGTCAGAATCAGGCTTGTCTGCCTGCACCTGCTCTCATGAATACACACCTGCATGGTATTGCTGCTTTTCCTCCAGTTTGGAGTGAGGCTGTGCATTTTCTAACAGTGCACCAAGCACTGTCTGTCACAGGAGGTGAGGGCAGATATACTCTCCTCTACTTATGTTTTAAGCTCTAATCTTTATATTATTCTGATACTCCTGCTCCATAGGAGTCAAAAATCCTGCAGCATTTCTCAAAAAAATATTATCCTGCAGTGCTGATGAGTGCTTCTTCAAAATGGATGCTGTTTGGAAGATAAACTTGTGCCCTGCAGAGAAGATAAAATGTAGATTTATTGAAGCAAACAACAACAAAAAGCTTTATATTGCATTTTGAGTCCTTTTTATATTTTAAGGTCTTTAAAATCAGGCTCCTTGCCCTTTACATAGCAAGTCAAGCAGGAAAAAACATTGAAAGTTCTCTTGATCACCCATATTTTATGTTCCCTATAATCAAGCATATTCCAAATTTGTGTGACTTGAAGAGAAATATCATATTTCTTCAGAAAAAACAAGGCAGAGATATAAAATTCCTCCTAATGCCTTATCAGTAGCAGTTTTCTTTCCCTATCAGTGTAAGTTCATTTTCTCAATACCTCACCAAAGTCAGGGAGGAACCTTCAGTACCCCAACTTTATTTCCAGAGACTTGAACCTCTTCACTTAGGACTGGATTTGTTGCCTCTGAAAAAATGCAGGAAAAGCAGGCTTTATGCAAAAAAAGTGGCAAAGCAGGAGGATTGGGAAGGGATACCCATGGAAAATGCAGAACAGCTCCTCCATAGCCAATCCTCAGTCCCCTGGCTGAAAGCAGCAGCTGTTACAGCTGCATTCCCATATATTAAAGCACAGAACTCCTACTTTCAAGAAATTACTTACACCTCATGTGTCCTTGTTCCTTTCCCAGCTGGATGCAAATTCCTCCTGTGCTGCCCTGTGTGGGGCCATGGGGAACCTCAGTGCTGTGTGGGGTTTGTTCTGATAAACTGGGTGTGATAAATCACAGCCAAAGCACGACACTGAACACTCCAGCTTTAGTTGGAAGTTCAAATATTGAGAGCTTAGCTTACTTATTGCCATGGCAATCACCATTAAAATTATTTTTAGCTTATATTAAAGGTAGAAAAAAGAATAGAAAAATCAAAAAGCATTTGAAATGTGAAGTACAAAGACTTTAATTTAAAAAAACATTCTGTATTCCCTATTACTTCAGTGAGGGGACCTTTTATAAGGGAGCCCTGGGTCTGACAATTTTGGATGATTAAATTTTATATTAAGTGTCTTCTTGGGGACAAGAAAAAAAAAAGTGCAGCTAGGCTGGAGCTGCTGCTGGTCATGGTCTGATCTTGTTTTTATGAAACAACTGATCATAGCCTGAGCATGATGCAATATCTCTGCCTTGGATAACTCTGGTGGCCCCTTGCTGCCTCCTCCTATCTTTCAAATACAGAATTTAGCAGTAGGTATTTTAATGCACCAGAGCAATGTGGTTAAGTTAAAAGTTCTTTTTTAGAGAGGTCTAACAATATTTGTCAATGCTTTGCTTCTGGGCATTTCACTTTCTCATTCCAAGTTCACAAAAGATGGCACCCCCAAAAGTATTGCGTAATAATTTACTTAAAAATATAAAAGTAATTAAAAAATCTGCATTCCTTGTTACAGTGTCTGTGAAATGTAATGTCTAAAAGGCATGATAAAAGAGAACTCTCTCGTTAGGGATGTCATAGGGGATAGTGAATGGATACAGGTAATTACTATTTCAAATGTCTAATGACCTTTTCACTAAAGCACAATGAACTTCTATCATGCTCTGTTGCTCTTGGTAGAATATGTGATCTTCATGCATACAGATGCACAAAAAAAGTCCTTGATTTCCTCACAGAGCAATATAATTCAAGAACTCGCACTGTAGTTCCTATTTTTTCCCAGATGTTGGAGTGGGATGTTTGAGAAATAAATGCCTGAAGTCTGTATTGCTCAGACTGTGGACAGAATTTGCAATGCCTGGTGTTTCTACATCATCTGTGGTGAAACACAGTGAGAATTGATGGATGCCAGCATAAGCTGTAAAGCAGACATAGGTGGTAGAGGCAGATCAACAGGGACATTTGCACCAATGCAATGCTCTGCTCTTCTAGGAGACACAAGAGTGACAGGTGCAGCATTTGCCAAATTGACTTGTTTGTAATGTGGCAGCCAGGCATATACCTCAGTTTGCTCAACAACAAAAAGTGTTTAAATAAAAAAAAAAAGTTGCATTCAAAAGAAGATCAAAAATACCTAATTACCATTCAAACAATAAGCTACAATGCTGAAATGTTTCATTATAAAATGAACAATAAAGCTTCTGTGTTTTGTGTTTAGGGACAACCTGGAAAATTAAGAGTTCTGAGACAGAAAAATCAAACATATTGAAGGCTTTTGTGCTCCAATTCTAGGGGAAATGACAGTGCCTATTGTTGCTGTCTGTGTTGTAAAGATGTGAGTGATGATTAGGAGGCAGCGGTCCCTGCCAAATAATATTAGAGCACTTTTTTATACAGAAGTATCAGAACTATTCAGATGATTCTGATCACACCATTTCCCATTGCTTTCAAGTCTGGGCTAAGTGGAAAATAGAAAGGTGGAGTCAAAATATCCTGTCAGAGAAGAACACTTTTACTTGCTGCTTGCATTAATCACAATATATGGAGGCTCAACAGCTTGACCATGACTCAGGTGTGTGGGAGAATTGGGTAGAATCACATAGGATTTGTAAGTGGTTCCTTCATTCTGGCTGGTGCTATATCCATGCTGTAATACACTGAATATTATAATTCTTTTAAATTAAAGAACTTCTCTAACTGTCATAGTTCAGTCTTAGAAAAGAGTGGGGGGAAAAAAAAAGGGATTTCTCACCTACTCACAGAGAAATTTTGCTCATTAGCCTTTGATTATTGCACTGTGCAGTGAGAACAAAAAAGCCTCCATGTAAGCCATTTTTCTGCAAATGAAGAAGTACATAATTTCCTGTTTTAAATGCATGATGCCAAATTTGAACCACTTTCAGTATTTATATTGAGACTGGGAAGGCAAAAGGTGTCCTGGCTGAATGACTCCACTTTAACCTTCTGTGTTGGAGAACTATTCTATAAAGGTGGTAATTTCTGGACAAAAGGATTAATTGAGTTAATAACCTGAGCAGTGAGGTAAAGAGTAATTTACAGTCATAGCTAGTGTGAAAGCCCTGTTGTTTCTTTAATTGTGGTATTGACTGACATTGCACTGCTATAAATTGTCCTGCAAGAATGTGTGTACACAAGCTTGAAAGTTTAGTCTGTTGTGATTGAGACAAAAAAAGACCTGACTTTCAGAACTTCACTGGTCTGTAAAGTATCTAAAACATTTTCCAGGAATGAGAAAGATGGTGTGATTTGACACACATTTTAAAAAAAGAATATTGAAGTTATACTTCCATTAAATTGAGCCATTAATCCTAGAAAATTGGCTCCCACATGTAACCTGAAACTATACCACATTTTTTTACTTATTTTCTGATATCACCAACTGAACATATATCACAGAAAATAAATCTGCTTTCTTGTTCAAAATATGAGCAATTTCAAGAGAAAACACCAACTTGAAGAGAAACCTGAAGGAAAAAAATGAAAAAACAGTAACTGCAACAGATAAATAAAATACCTGCCTCTAACTAATAAACTGGGAACCTGAGTACAGTGTTTGACAATAATATAGGAACTATAATTTGGCTCACAAACCTCTCAAGAAGCAGTAAAAACTGGTATGTGTTTTCTCTAGGAGAGCTGGGTATGTTGTTGACCTCATCATTCTAAAATGTTTCTTCTGTGGATATTCAGAGCACACAGCACTTCATCTGAAATCCCTTGTTCTGATTGCTGGAGTGTTACACAGCTATTTTCTTGTACAATTGAAGCTATGCAGGAACCAAAGCACAGATCCAAGCATGAAGTGGTAAAGGGTCCTGGGGAAACAGACAATAAAATGTGCACTGCAAACACTGAGGCAGTGAAAAGTGGCCTGTTTGTCCTTCTGCTAATACTCCCCAGGCCATCTGTAAGTGGCCTTTATGAACCACCTGTCATTTAGGCAATGGTTAGTTCACTAATTAGTAGGATAGTCACCAGGCCATGCTGTTGGACAGGCATTTTCTGTTAATACCTGTCTGCAAGGAATACAGAGTTCGTGGGTTTCCAATTGCAAGGTAATTCTTTACAGGAAGTAGAGTGCTAGAAGCTTTTCTCATAAAACCAGGTACAGAGGGCACAGACACTCATCCCAGTAACTGAATTTTAGGGCTGAGGGTTGGAGGTTTTGGTGTTCTGAGCAGAGTTTGAGTTTGCAGCTTTAGGGATGCTGCCAGTGGGCAGCGTGGTGCAGCTGCAGCCCAGGGTTAGTCAGGCTGGAAAGTTTGTGGTGATGCTGGAAACAAAACTGGTTCTTTCATTGCATTCTAATGACCTACATAATTTTGCTTGGCACATGGCTTACCTTGGATCCACCCAGTTGCTCCTGATCTTGGCCAAATCTCAGTTCCTTTCTTTGTCTGCTATGACTTTGATTCTCCTTTATCATTTCTCACTGGCAAAGGATGGATTTCTTTCCCGCTCATTTAATGCTAGATAAGGAAAGGTATTCAGGCACCTAAATTTGGAGAGAGATTGAGTATGTTTACAATTCTGGCACCTAGTTTTTCTCTTATAAACCAAAAAAATTTCCTTACTTTTGGTGAAATTACATCTACCTTTCAGGAGGAGACACCTGCATTGATTTGATAGTTAGTTAAGGTCATTTAAACCACATTAAAATATATGTGCTTTTACAGATTTTGTGTGCTGTGAATTGCCCTAGGGTTTCAGGACTGACTCTTTAGCTGATGGACATCTGGGAAATTTCCTGTACCTTTCAAAGAAGCCATGTCAATTTATATTAGCAGGAGATTTGGTCTTTAATTATTTTCATAATGGAATATCAGTTCTGAATACAAAGGTCCACAAATACCATCAGTAGGTGGGGGCAGGGTGTCCAAAGATGTTGGAGTTGTCCTTTCCTGTCTACATCTCTTTATGCAGAAGTATTTCACTAAATATTTCTCTAAATGTGCATGGAAAATTTGAGCAGCAGATAGAATCTATAGTGGAAAGACAGTTGTGTATTTTCATGCAGAATTGATGACTAGTTATGGGAGGCAGAATTACCAACTCTAGAGAACACAGATGTTAACTGGCATAATGCCCTCTTGATGCAAATAAATACATTAGATGCTATAAAAGATTTTAAAACAGGAGAGCTCATCTTGGCAGGAGATATATTTGCTGGATTTGTGCTATTCATTTTGTTTTATAGAATTGCTGTGGATTTGGAATAGACTATTTGAGGAGCTTCTAAATGCACCAGTGGAACGAGACTTTAAATTCATTTTATTTCTGATGTTTTGTAAAGGGAGAAAACATGCTTAATTTGTGCATAGACACTTCACCTCCCCTAGTACCCCAAAGTGTCTGAGCTACATGCCTGGTAAACTAAGCAGAGGCATTATCACAGAGTGATGAAAGGCTGGACAACTGTTCAAACATGCAGGATTGTTGGTGTGTCTGGAGCCCTGCAGAAGGGAGTGCTCCCTTCCTGTTCAGAAGCTGGGCTATTTTCATTCTTCCTCCATCATTAATATTCCTTATGAGCAAAATATCACTGTTATCCCCACCAAATTTTTACCACCTGTCATTCAATCTCTTGCTTTGGTTCCCATGTGATTATCTGAATTTCTTCCAAGTAAGACCTGGCAGAATATAATGTGACCCATGTCCTCCTAGAGCTCTTTTTTATGACAAAAATAAAGAGATTTTTTGTAAGTCCATATTTGTGTCCTTTTATAGGCTGAGGAATGTGGGCATCTATTTAGGGCAACAAAATTGAAGGTCAAAAATCTGGTTACAACTGTGGGGAAGTATTGCCAGGGTAGTTTAAAGCAATGCCATACATGCTGTTTGCAGTGGATTTTATTATATATTATTTTTGTGAGGACAATGGAAAAGACCCATACCTCAACTGCCCACTTCTGTACCAGGGGATGAGAGCAAGCCCAGAGAGAGAGGACTGGAGGAGGTGGACACTGGTTTGATTTGTGACAGCATTTCCTCTCTTTGAGTCTTGCCTTTCATTGGGATGAGCAGAGCAAAAGGCAGCAGGGCTTTTCCCTCTTTCCTGAGTGGCTGTCACACTCCATAGCAGCTGCTGATACATCTTGCAGTAATTTTTTTTTCCAGGACAGGTCCCTTTTAACTTCCTGATCTCATTTTTCATTTTTCAAGCATTTTGAAGCATTTTACCACCTCCTATTGTCCCTCCTGTTTTCCCTGATGTTGGTAGTTTTTTCTTTTTGTTCCATGCTGTTATTTCACAAAGCCTTTGTCTCCTAATTCTCTGTCTCCAATACCTGCTACTGAGTTCCCTTTACTACTGTCTGTATCTGTGTCACATCAATCCTGCAATGTGACAGATGCAAATCTGTGTGAAATAACCTGTGCATGATGCATGCAACCTGAAAATAAACATTTATTTCAGTGTCAGGTGCGTCATACCTGCAAATAACCTCATTTATCTAGACACATTTATTTTAATGCTTATTGTATAAATACCAGCATCTCAGCATACTCTACAATACCATCTGCCACTTGCTCTTCTATTATGCATAATTTAATATAGTCCTACATTACTCCAAGTTTTTATGTTGCTGGGTTCATGCATAGCTACAGCCTTTGACGAGGATACAAGTGTGGTATGAAGATTACAGAAAATATTACATTGAGGTTTAAGTGGTGCTTTTGGTAGAGGATGTTAATTCAGACCAGGTATCTGACACCTGCAGTTGGACAATGTGGATTGGTGCAGTATTTTTCCATACTTGTTTTGAATCTTCTCAGCATCTTAAATAACCAAAGGTAAAATGACAGAATTGTATGATAAAAATATACAGGTATATTCCACTCACTGATTTTCCAGTTCTCCCCAGGCTAGACAACTCAATTCATGTTCAGGTGAATAAACCTATAACTTCCTGAATTGCTGGAGTGTTTCTGTGGACCATTATCACTGACAGGGCACTGAAATGGTTGTATTTGTTCGTGTTATTAATGCTTGGCTCTTGAAGAAGCCAATATAGACAGTAAGGAGACAGAGCAAGTCCTGCAGTAAGCTGTCATTAACCAGCATTAGTTTCTCCTGCTACCACAACTTGGTTTAACTTTTGAAGCCTGATATTACTTGCACCTTTGTTTCACATTCCAGGACATGCTCAGGCATTTCCATTAACTCCAGATTTTTCATAACATAATTATACTATATTAACACTGAATAATAAAAATTTACAACAGCTAAAGCTTGGTGATTGTTTTTAGGGAAAGCATCTTCCAAGTCTAACCTGTAATTATGACTTGTTTTGGTTGTTGCATGCCCTTCCTCTGGTGCATCACTGCTCTTCCGAGAAGTTCTCAAAGACAAATGTTAGCAGCTGGGAATGGAATGCAGGTAGTTCTTGGTGTAAAACTAAGGTAAATCTAGCAAGAGGACAGGAGGACATAGCCTCAGGCTGTGCCAGGAGAGGTTCAGGCTGGACATCAGGAAAGATTTCTTCATGGAAAGGGTTGTTGAGAGTTGGAATGGGCTGTCCAGGGAGGTGGAGTCACCATTCCTGGAGGTGTTCACAAAATGACTGGGTGTGGCACTCAGAGCTGCAGTTTTGTGGATAAGGTGGCGATAGTCAAAGGTTGGACTTGGTTATCTTGGAGGTCTTTTCCAACCTTAATGATTCTATGATTCTAAATTAAATCAGCTCCTGCTGATGGAACACATCTAACTTCTTTTCATACCATTTTACCTCTCCATCGGTTCTGGTGTTGTGTTCCAAGGCCAGAGCTAAAATTCAAGAGCTTCACTGAGGACAGGACTGCCATGAGCTGCCACTGAGCACAGAGCACAGGAAATCCCACCCAGAGCTCACCAGCTGGCTCTTCCTGACTGGACTTTTTAGCAATACTTGTGCTCAGCCAACCTCCATCAATTCTGAAGCACTTTGTGCTTGATCAATGGTAATTTTTCATGTTTAAAATAAAGCAGCTCTCATTGCCCCCCTTTTGCAATCAAAAAAGTGATTTTTAGAGGAATATGAGAACACTTGTGCTTTTTTTTGCCAGTATTACAATGAACTTTATTGTTGAAGCAATGGCCAAGGTCTGCTCCTGTTTTTGGTACAGAAAGGGCTGATTGGATACAGAAAACCCCACAGTGTGTGGGGACTAAGACTTCAGAATTCCTATCCTCATTGACCTCAGTAGAGCTTTTCAAGACTCCATTAGTAAGTATGAGTCTGAGAAATGTGTTAGCAAATTCAGTGCCAGCTAAGCAGTGGGTAGATTTGGCTGATCTTAAAGCCCTGATCTTATTAGAAAGAAGCTGTATATATTGAGCAGATTTTTCAGACCAGAGTGTGAAAACTCTGGATATTAAGGTGCTCAGTTGTGAATTACACTTGGCTCTGCTGCTGTCCCAAATGATTTCCTTTCCCCCTTTTTTTAGTGATCCAGAGCCCCACGTTGCTTTTCATCTCAGCTCTATAGCGGATTTTTTAGATAATGTGGAGAGTGCATAGAAAGAAAAGGTGGTACCAATATGCAAAATTGAATTATGGGATGTCTACAGTGGCTGGGTGCAGTGTTTTAGCACAGCTGTTGAGCTGGGGTATTTTTTGAGGAACATGATATGGAACAGAACAAACATCAGCTTAACTGGAACAATATTCATATAAATGTAGATAGTGCAAAGCAGTGTCATGGTTGCTGCCATAGATACTGGACTCCTCTTTCCCCCTCTATATTTAAGTACGATTTTTGGACATGATGCATAGTTTTTCAACTGAAATAAGAAAGTACCATGCTTTTGTATACTTAACTACAAGTTAGAATCTTCTAAGGCTCAAAATTACTCTGTGCAGTATTGATGAAAACTGTTTAAGTGAAACTGCACAAAGCATTGTAGCTATAATGAGGAATCAGAAATTATACATAAAACGAATGGCAAGCTGATGTTCCTTATTATTTTATTCCTTCCTTTTTATTTCTAAATTTTGCACTTGAAGTTAAATTGAGTCTACTCCCAAAAGGCAAAGCCCAAAGATTGTATGCACAAGGAACATTAATGGACTGTGCTGGAATGTCCTTTTGTGTGTCTGTATCTCTCCCTTAATGCTTGTACCTCCTATTCATGATCATCACATTTCTCAAAGTACAGCAGAAGAGAAAACTAAAGCAAGATCTCCCATGTATTTGTGTTTTGTTTGAAGTGATACCACACTATACCTGCTCTCGTTTTCAAGGGAGTGTTGTTTAAGCAAACAATTATATTTATATTGTGATTTTGTGTTAAATAACTTGGGCAGAAGAGCTGGGCTAAGGCATTTAACACTGTGTTCCTGATGGTCTTTCAGGTGGCAGAAGAGGTGTGACTGCTGTGCATTACAGAAGTCACACTCACAAGTTTTGCATAGTCAAGGGCAGGATCTCTCTGAATTTTTCAAAAATGTTGAGTATTTAACAATCTCAAAAAAAATTGAATGTACTCTGGCTTTGATAATTGATTTAATTGGCGGTTGCAGCCTGTTTTCTACAGAAAAAAATGAATCTCATTTTACTTAAAATAGAAAGAAATTTGTTCTTCTCCTGCTTTTGTTGATAGGGTGCTTGACTACTGTATACCCCTTGTGGGAAAATATTTTGCTAAAGTTCTATTTTTATCTCCTGTTTGTTTATTTTTAATTACTACTTCAACACCCTGGGATTCGCCATCGATCTTCATCTGCCTACCCAATTATTGCTAGCTTGCTGAAGGGTTTGTTTACTTTTTAAGTTATATGAGTTATATGTGCTCTGTTAAGGTTATTTGTGTGTGTGTCTAAGTGTTGGTAACGGGAAGATTCTGATTTACAAGGAGGAAAGATGAATTGATATTATGGTGTTATGAGGGTGTAACTCAAAGAGAAGATGTCTGAATGCTGCTGCTGGCTTGGGGTGATTTTCCTTCCAACAGCCTCCTGAGGAAATGCATATCATGGAGTGAGATATTCCTGCCCCAAGGTTACCTAGGGAACACTGTAACATAAAATGTGGGAGGTTAATGCCTTTAAGAGTGTTTTAAATGCACTGAAGTTCTTTGCACAGCAACTCCCACTAGCTTGAGAAGTATTTCATAAATTTGTGAAAATGAATCTGCAACTTCACAGGAAGAGACAGTTCTTACTTCTCACAGTACTGGAGGGTCTCCTCTGTGTAGGTTTTGCATTATCACTTAAAAATGAATTCCACCATTTTGTTTTAACTTAATGAAGTATTATCTTTGATCAGTAGATCAGTGTGATTCAGCTGATATAACCTAAGGTTCTGTCCCAAAATTAATTTCTCTCCATCTGCAAAGAAATTACTTTTCCTGTATAAGCAAATGGGGAAACTATTTTCTGTCCCAGTTAAGACAATATTGGCAGCAAAACTCTGTACTTTTCTTCAACTCTGAGTATAGCTGATATATTTCTTCCTAACTTTTAAATAGATAAAAATGTTCAAGGCCAAGTTGAATGGGGCTCTGAGCAGCCTGGTCTAGTGGAAAGTGTCCCTGCCCATGGTGGAGGGATATGGTATGGATGATCTTTGAGGTTCCTTTCAACCCAAACCACTCTAATTCTGTGATGTACAAATTTGTCTAGTGTTGAAAAGAGTTAAATGTGTGCCTCAAATAGGATGATCTGTGGCTCACAAGGGGCACCCAATGGCTCTCCCTGACAGCTGCTGCCATTGCCCTTGTGTTCATATTTGATATGTATTTACTGGAAGCAACTTTAGTTTGTAAATTCTGGACAGCTTCCATGGACGTACAGGAGAACAACTTCACTCAGATAAAAATAGTAATTCAAGAGAAACTTTAACTTGGAACCAATACCAATGGCCAAAGCTAAGAAACCAGAGATTACCCATGATGATGCTCCAATGGCATTTAGCAGGTTATAGGTTTGTGCTGGGGTACACATGGACAGTTTATAAAGCTATTGAGACTCATGGCCACGGCCCTAAAACCTCTATGGGATGAGTTCTCCCACTATCTGGGTGCCCTGTCTGGGTGCCAGGGGGATCTGGTCCTTCTCATTCCCAACATCTGGGGAATGTGTGGTGTACCTACCACAGCCTTGGGGTGGGAAAGGCTGGAGACTGTCAGGGAGCTGTGGTATGTAGGGAGGTGTGTGCTCCTGACAGCACTGCAGTAATAAATAGTAACTTCAGGTTTGTGATTAATCTGAAAGCTGCTCTGAATCTCTCCCATGTACTTGCTTTCCAAAACTGAGACCGTTTCTAAAAGGCCTGACAAAGAATGTTGATCATTGAATCATCCTGTAAAATTTGAGAGAAGTGTAATTATAAGCAGTAGGAAAAATCTATAGAAAAGAGATAATTTCCCATTAAATCCAACGGGGCAGTTGTCAGCTGATATAAATCAGTGAGTTTATTGATTCAGTGGAGCCTGTTTGCACAACATAAGGGCTCAGCCCCACTGGGTTTGGGAGCAAATTCTGTGGAACCCATTTCGTGTCAATTATATTCATTTTTATTCTGTTCAATATGACTAATTACTGCTGTTCCCTCGGTGTGAATGGACCAAACAGCTCCTGTCAGAGCTTTCTGCTGGAGTGACTCACTCAGGAGAGTGAGGAGCAGTGACAGATCCTGCAGCTGAGAGGAGCGCCGGGGGGATTTGTTGTCAGGAGCAGCATCACACGTGCAGGAGAATGCAAGTTACTGCTAAGAGAGCCCTGAGCTGTGTTCTCCTTCCTCACTGTGCTGTGTGCTGCCACAGAGCTCCAGCCTCACTGCAGGCTGTGAAAGGTCTGCATGCTGCACAATTAATCTAAATTACGTGTGCTTTTGGAATGTGTCACACTGCATCATTTGAGCCATCATACAAACAATGACTGCAGTTCAGGTGGAGTTCACTCCCAAGGTTCCCACTAGCCCTAAGTAAAGAACCTTTAATTTTGTAAGGGAAATGGTGGTACAGACCCCTTTATTGTCTCTAGCACATGAAGCCTGAAACAATTACAGCTTACTCTATAAATCCATTTCTCATTTCTTCTCATTCTCCACAATTCTCAGATTTCCTTATGCTCCCCTGACTCAGGGGAAATATTCATTAGGAAAGCACGTACAGTTTCCCTAAGTATATCAAGTTTGAATTGCTGAGGCTGGTGGCTGGCTCCCTTCCACAGAATTTGTAGGGAATTTTTAAAAGAAAAACCCAACAGCTGATCATGCAACTAATCCAGATTTTCATTCTTTCATCCTAAGTGAGGAAATAAAAGTGCTGACAGTTGAACTGTCTCCCTCAATTCCCTTCTGCAGTATATTACTGTGGGGCACGATGGTTTCTGCCCCTTGCATGCACTGCTCTGGGCTGTGCTGAAGGGTGCACTGCACTGTCAAAGCCATTCACTCTCCCAGGGCATGAGCCTCTGTGCCTGGGGGAATGTTTGACACTTGTCCCTTGGAGCAGCAGTGCTGGAGGGGGAGAATGGAGATTGAGGATTTGGGGTTTGCTCAGGTTGCTCCTTCCACACCACTGAAGGACAGCTCCACACTGAGGCTGTTGGAATCTCTGCTGAACCATGTGCAGTGAGCTTCCACCCCACATCAGCATTTCTGATTGATGATATTGGCTTGAATTTTCAACATTTTTCTCCTTTTTCATCTTTTCCTTAGAAATATGTACACTTTCTTCAAAGGGAATGTAACTTCTCTTTTGGTCAGAGCTATTTCACAGGTGAAAAAAAACAAAGATGGGGAACCTGGTGGTACAAGGTGACTCAGAGTTGTAGGTGCCTGCATCTGCAAAGGCACCACAAAGCAGATTTCAGGCTGCTGCCACACCTGTGAAGGGGCCATGGTCGGTAAAATCTCACTCTGGGGCCCTTGGGTTTGGGACAAAAGGCACGGAGCTGGGAGGTGTGGCCATGGCAGCCTGTGGAAACAAGGATATTGGGGTCTCATTTGTTGCAAGACGGCGTCTGAATGGTTCTTTTTTTGTGGCCCCTTGCTGTGTTAATGGTGGCAAACAGCTGAGCTCAAGTGTTGCTGTTCTAATTCCTTCTCCAGCAGCATTTCCCCATTCCTTTACCACTGCTCTGTCTACGTTACCCTCTTGCAGATGTCCTGCCTTCCATCAGGTCTCACAGTTAAGAACAAGAAACCAGAGTGCACCAGGTTTGTTTCCCCTTCTGTGGGAGGCAGAGCACCTTTCTCTTTCCCCCGAAACACAAATCCTCAAACTCCAGCAGTCAAACCACAACCCAGAGCACTAACATTTGGATTTGGAAGCATTTTGCATGCACAGATGGGGCTTCACAAGGTGCAAAGCTGTGAAGAATGTTGTAAATTGTCGAGTCAGGTTAAATTTAAAAAGTGAAAAGGGGAGGAAAAAAGCAAAACTGAGGGAAATGAAGGCAAAGACTCCAGATGTGGGTCGGATGGGATCTGACTGTGTTCCAAAGTTTCTTCAAGGCAAGCAGGGAAAAGTCAAGTCTTCAGGCAATGTTTTTTGAGAGCTGCAGAGGGGATGAATTAGGGACAGTGTGTTTTGGAGGCACATCCTGCCCATGAGATTCATCTGTTGGGGGAAGCTGGAGCCCATCCCACCAAAGCTCCTGCACAGCTCAGCAGAGCTGAGGTGGTGCTGGCTTGTGCCCAGCCTCTGGAGCAGGAAGGTGCAGAGGGAAGGGTGGGATGGATGCTGGGCTTTGTAGGGCCATGATGGCAGGGCAGGAATGACTGCCCTCCACTCCCCATTGCTGGGGTGGGAGCCAGCACCTCTGCCATGAGGGTGGCACACTGTACTGGGCAGGTTCCAGGCTGCTCCTGAAATGAAGGGAGCCCAGGGCTCACCTCTTGCTTTTTCCACAGCTCTGTGTCCTGAATGAAGGTGAAAGTAATTGGTAGTCTTTCCCTCACATCTCTCTTTAATACTGTAGTAATTCCATTTTAGCCAAGCTGTGTACTTTTATCTTCCTAAGGGATCTCAAACAGGCTTTTAATTTTCAGCAAAACCTTTGGAGATCACCTCTAAGATCAGGAGCTAATTTTTTGGTGTCGTGCCTGAGGGAGATGGATTGGGAGGGGTTCTGGTCTTGGAGGTTTCAGGAGGACTCCTCATGTCTTGGGTGCTGGAAGATGGTGCACAGCACAGAATGTGGTGGAAAGTGCAGCTCTGTTCATTCAGAGAGTTCAGAAACTACTGAAACACAGTTGGAATAAAGCAATATTGTAAGAAAATAAGGAACAGGAATCAGTTTCCTCTGGGAAAACCAGTGGACTTGTCTAGTTTCATGACAGCAGTGATGAGAATTTCCTTCCTTCCTTCCTTCCTTCCTTCCTTCCTTCCTTCCTTCCTTCCTTCCTTCCTTCCTTCCTTCCTTCCTTCCTTCCTTCCTTCCTTCCTTCCTTCCTTCCTTCCTTCCTTCCTTCCTTCCTTCCTTCCTTCCTTCCTTCCTTCCTTCCTTCCTTCCTTCCTTCCTTCCTTCCTTCCTTCCTTCCTTCCTTCCTTCCTTCCTTCCTTCCTTCCTTCCTTCCTTCCTTCCTTCCTTCCTTCCTTCCTTCCCTTCCTTCCTTCCTTCCTTCCCTTCCTTCCTTCCTTCCTTCCTTCCCTTCCTTCCTTCCTTCCTTCCCTTCCTTCCTTCCTTCCTTCCTTCCTTCCTTCCTTCCTTCCTTCCTTCCCTTCCTTCCTTTCCTTCCTTCCTTGCCTTCCTTCCTGCCTGCCTTCCTGCCTGCCTTCCTGCCTCCCTTCCCTGCCTCCCTTCCCTGCCTGCCTGCCTCCCTTCCTTCTCCTGGTGCTGCACTTTTATCTCACAGGTTGGTGTGTTGTGCAAACCTAGGAGCTTGCCTTGGCTCTGGGCTTGTTGTTGGGTGTCCTTTAGTGGAAGCTTTAATCCATCCTGCAGTGGGGTTATGGCTCCTGCAGGGAGCCCCAGCATCCCTCCCCAGTCACTCTGTCCTGTGGTCTGGTGGAGTCTGGGAAGATAAGAAATGTAAATAGGAAATGAATCATGGAGCTCTCAGAGAGATGTGAGGTTAGGATAAAACAACAAAAACAACCCCTCCACCCAAACCCCCACCCTACTAAAAAGAAATCCCAAACAAACAAAAAACCTGGAAGAAAACTCCAAAAACATTTTGGTTGATGATGTACAGGGGGAGAATATGCTGTTATAAATGTAACTACTATGACTCAGGCAACAGAAGCGGCAAGAATTATGTAGAGCAGAAGAGATTTTAAGTTGGAAAAATGTGATTGAGTTAAGACGAAGAAAAATTTAGGCTGCATCTCATGAGAAAATAGACTAATTGTGAAATCCTCTACTACACTTAGATCTGGGCCCCTTGGGAAATAATGGAAAAGAGTGTTTCTTGGCAGTAGAAGCCCCTAGACAAAACACCAGTGCTTTAGGAATATGTTATGCATAGCTGCAATATAGTTCATCAGCAGCAACCCCATTCCTCCACTAACAGGAAAGAAGCAACTAATTTATCAATAATAACTTTTGTGTTTCACTGCTTCCATATGCCAAAGACTCTGCGGTTGCTGACGGATGTGTTTGGGTGCAGAGGTGGTTTTACAAAGTGAGAATTTGTCTAGTAGGAGCAGGTCTAAAACTAATGGTTCATTTTGCATAGGCTGCCCAGCAGCCACCAGATAGTGACAGCTGTTTGCTTCTACTCTTGTCTTAAGGTAGATTTGAACTATTAAATTAAAGGCAAAATAAAATTTGAGGTATTTCTTTAAACCATTCAGTCCTCCAGGGAAGGATTTGAAAATGCACATGTATTTATCATATTGGAGCTTTCCTGTTGCTTAAAAATATCTATTTTCTTGAGACACCTTATTGAAAAAGTGCCTTAGTGCTTTTCATCATCCACTGTATCTTTTTTCCAAAGCAAAAGACAGTATGTGCAAAATAGTTGTTCACAGTGCTATTTGGCAAGCTTCAAAATGCACCTAAGGTTTAAAATGAAAAATACTAATCAAGACCATGAAATGCAATTTCAGAATTTGAAATGACATTTCGAACTCCTCTGCCCATCCTAAATTTGTCACCTGTCTAAGGCTGCTAGTGTTTCTATGGCCATGCTGCAGCAACCAAAGCAGCTCAGGGGCTGCCTGCACATTCCACTGTGGGTGAATGTGGTTGGCTTTACCCCCAGTAAAAAGTGTCAGCTGACACCTTCCACCCTCAAAAGATCCAGGGCAGGATGGTTTCCCTAAGCTCCCTGTGTTTGATTTTGGCTTTTAATCTGGTTTGAGCTGGAATTCTTCTTAATGCTCTTTATCTTGGTTTTCCATCAATGACATTTTGATGTTTTTGCATGAGCTCGAGCTAAGGGAAGATTCCATTTTCTTCTCTGTCCTCATTCTTCCACCCTTGCTCTCTGGGCTTATCAGCACAGCTGCTGTCAGCTGTAGCTTTTATCTCTACCTATCCTTGAGCCAGCTCAACTTACTAGGCCAAGGAAAAAAAAAAAAGAAACTCTTGCAAAAAGATGGATAATTTTTTGCTGGATTTGTGAATGGAATTGAGAAAAGCAAATGATGCCAGTGCTGGGCAAGGTGTGGGCTGAGCATGCTGAGGGTGTGAGGAAGATGGGGAACAAGACCTGCCCCTTTCAGCAGCAGAGAAGCTGAATTTCACTGTTGAAATTGGAGAGATAGACCTTTAGGAACAGCTAAATGACAAAACCAAAATTCTCATATTTCAATTATTTTTATCAGGAAATGTGTTAGATAGAAATAAAGAGATGTTACAATAAGTACATAGAAACCTACTCATACATCCCGTTCAGTTCAGAGACAAGAAACTTGTCACTGAATTAACATGCAAATATACATATTATATTCACATCAAATAAGTGAAGTCATAATATTTAGTTTTGTTAAGGAGCTTTTGATACAAAATTTTTGCCCAGAGTACAGACAGGACAGCATATCTGCTGTTTTAGCAGCCAAGGAGAAGACTGATTGTAATTAAGTGTATTTTAGTCTGTTGCCTAGTATGTATTACCTAATTTATGCCTGTGTCACACCATCACAGTTATGCCTGAAATAGGATAAAAATTATGTGTAAATTTCCCAGTACTTTGTATTAAATATATTTCCATTCATAAAAAAAATCCCTAACACATAGCAAAGCTGTAACTATGTGTAAGGTATGAAAAGAAATGTCAAAAAATTTGTTCTTTCTGGCTATGATTTATTTGTTTGTTTCCCATAATGAAATAGTAGGAAAAATATGAGAAAGAGACTGAGAAATGGCATGTAACCCATTCTTTTTTCTTTACAACTATTAAGAAGAATTTGAACTGTCAAAGTTTACTGAAAAATTTCTGTGCATATTCATTTTGAATGATATGCAACACAAAAAGTACTTTTTCAATGTGCACTCAGGTAGATAGTCCACCTCTGTTGCCAAACTGTGTAATTTTAGATCATGAAATAACACCATCCCAGCAGGTTAAATAATGCTGCAGGTCATATCTACATTCCAACAGTTTGCTCAGTGTAGGAGGCTTGGTGTAATCAAGTTTAATTAGAAAAACAAAAGCAAAATTGCCATGTGCTTGATCCAAAGCCTATTGAAGCTTACAGGAATCTCTCAGCTGGTTTCTTTACTTCTGTAAGTTATCTGTTATTAGGACTGAATCAAACTTGGTTTCTTCATGCTTAGCAAATTTGGGTTTTCAGTATCATTAACAAGGTGAGAAACAAGCTGGTGAGACAGTATCATTTTTCCTCTTAAAGACCTGCTTTAGACTTCTCATTAACTTCTCATACAATTAGGTGTTTATATGCAAGGATAAACCACATCTAGTCTTTTTGGTGTATCTCAATCATAATGCTGAAATTAGAGAAGACAGTTCTCATAAGCTGGTGGTTCTCTGTGGTGGAGACTATCCTGTGTAAAACAGCTGGCTAAAGGGCATAATTGATTTAATTCACAACACTTGTTGTCTAATTATTTCAGGTTCATCTTGATCTGTTTTTAAAATGTTATGCATTTTAACATGCAAGAATTCAAAATTTTATGAGCAGTGGCAAAAAGTATTTATAGCTTGCTTTCATTACTTATTAAAAGGAATATGTGACCACAGGACAGCTGCAAATATAAAAAAAGTTACTTAATGGATAATCTTTCACAAAGTAACTCTTGAAAGTGAACTGTAATAATGCAAAGAATTTTAAAACAGCTTTCAAGCAAGTGATTTCTTCCATCATGGTTCATTCTCATAATCTTCTTCAAGTATTTAGAGAGTCAATTGCTCTTAATTTTAGATTGTTATTAAATTAAGTGGTGATGATGACTGTGGGTAGGATGTCTTTTACTGTCTAGAGTGTCACAGTAGAGTGTAATAGTCCTAGATTTGAAATGTTTTCATCCTATTAAATGGCTGTGTTAAGTTATCATGGAAAATGAGCACCTAATTTATTTTAATCTTTCATATTTTTTGAGCTGTTTTTCTTCCTAAGTGTTTTTGAGTGACAAATGAGAATCAGAATCTGCTGTTGATGCTTACTTCACAGTTATATCGAGAAGACCCTTATCTAGAGCTGACAAAACCCAGCTTTCCTTAAAGTAGTTGCATTTCTTTATCTCAGAAAGGCAACATAATCTATACACTGTAGTTCTCTGTGTGTTCTTGTAAATCTCTGAATATAAACCTTTCTGTAGGCAGTGCTTTACATATGCCTGTCAAATAGAATTTGTGTTCTGCTCACACAGTGATCTTGATTTTTGTGCCATTTATTCATCATGTACCTCCTGCCGTGCAACCTTTGTGTAAATTACTAACAATTATTGACTATTTGATACTTTTGGTCATATCAATGCTGTTTGTAGGCTAGACAACCTCTGTCTGGAATTAGAGCCTCTAAATGTTACAATTAGCTTACAGGAGCAGAAACAATTGTAAAATGTTTTCTTGCAGCTTGCATTCCTTCTCAGACCATGTTTAGCTGATTTTGTTATGTATTATGTAAGTGTGCAGCCCTGCAATGGAGAAGGTTCCCATCCCCAGCCTCCAGGAACATCACCTGCACCATCCTTGGATCAAAAAACCAGCATGTGCTGTATCTTCATTTTAGGAGCACTGCAACCTGAGCCTCCTTTCATTGTGAATGAAAATCAATCCTTCATACATGAAAACAGTTAGTAATGGTATTACTTGAGCTTCACTTAGACTGAATTATTCATGGTTGAGTTTTCCAGGGCAAACATTACCTGTGCAGCACAGTGTCTGAATCGCCTCTCTTGTTTATTTTCATTGGGGTGATTTACTTTAACAAGGACTGCAGGTTGTGATTTTGCTGGACATGAGAATATTTCATACTGGGATTTTTCTTTCTGTTTGATTTCCCCCACCTCTGGTGTTGTGTTTGTTGTGATGGATGGTTTTTTTTTTTTTGGTTTAGGGCCCCAGCGAGGGGTCCCAAAGAGAATGTTAGTGCTTTTGAATCTCGATGGCTCCCCGTTGACATGCCATCTGCAGATGCTCATGTAGAGTATGTTTTAAGCAGCAAACACCTGGGGTGCTGTATTAAAAAATGCTCAGCATTTCAAAATCCTGGTGATGGAGAGTGATATGCTCTTGATATGCCTCTTGCTGTTAGAACTATAAGCTGGATCCTGCTAAGTCCTAATGCCTCCTGTTGGAGTGGATGATAGCAGAGAATACTTAGGACTTGAGAGATGTATGACTTTTCAGGTGTATTAAAAGGAGTTTAACTCTGTCAAAACTCCTTTTTTATTTAGACACAGTCATTTTATACTCATCTCCTCTGCTGTCTTTTTGAAGGACTGTAGTGTAATAGCCCTTGAGCAAGGGGATGAGCGGGAGTTGCTACCAGGCCTTTAGACTCGCATGACACTCCTTATTTTAGTTATTTGAGTTTGAAAACATTCAAGCTGTGTCATTTTATAGTGACAAAAAATTTCAGCAAAATTGGGTGATTTTTGATGGATGTCTTCCTGGGAGCTATGCTGAGGCACGTGGAGGACAGGGAGCACGATTAGCCACAGCCAGCACGTCTCCACCAAGGGCAAGACTTGCTTGCCTGATCTCATGGATTGCTGTGATGGAGTAACTTCACCAATGGGCAAGGGAGGAGCTACAAGTGCCATCTGCCTGGGCTTTGGTAGGGCATTTGGCATGGTACCCACAACAACCTGAATTAGAGAGGGGTTTGATGGGAGGACTGCTGGGCTGGATGGTTGAACCCAGAGGGTTCAGTGGCTCAGTGTCTGGATGGGATCAGTGATGTGCTGTGTGCCTCAGATCTGTACTGGGACCAGCACTGATTAATGCCCTCCCCAGTGACACTGACAGCAGGATTGAGGATTGGAACTCATGTAGTTTAACAGGGCCAAAGACAAGGTGCTGCACCTGGGTCGGGGCAACCCCTGGAATCAATACATGATTGGATGAAGGGATTGAGAGAAGCCTCACAGAGAAGGACCTGTGGGTAAATGCAGGTTGAAAATCTGCATGTGAGTTATCAATGTACACTTTCAGCCCAGACATAAAGAAATTCTTTAGAATGAGGATGGTGAGACCCTGGCACAGGTTGCCCAGAGAAGCTGTGGCTGCCCTATCCCTGGGATTTTCAAAGCAAGATTGGATGAGTCTCTGAACAGCCTGCTCCAGTGGAAGATGTCTCTGCTCATTTCATACATGACCTCTAAAGGCCCCTTTCAACAAAAACTACGATTCTATGATTCTTCAGCAGTATAAAATTAAAAACACCTGCAAAGAGCCCTAAAAACAGGGTGTGTATAATATCAACAAAATATACAATTATCTAACGTGATTTTTATAATATCCCACTTAATGGCCAAAACTATAAAAATGAAGTCAGTATGTATTGAAGTAATTTTCAGATTAATTCAGAGAGAAGTAAATACAATTTGGGTCATGTTGCTTTTCTTGACCCTGGAACCCCATTCAAATAAGCACTATGGATTTTAAAGATCTACCATGTCTTTGTTGATGTATTATTGATCGTGGTTAGTCAGCACTTCAGCTCTTGTTGTTCAAGACCGCCCAAGGCACTAAGATCACTTGTTAGCAGATTGTATTGCTCAGGTGCTTTCTCTGCTAGGTTAATTTTCTTTTTTAAGGTATTTTTGTTCCTAAAAATTATGAACTGCCTTCCTTGTTAATTCTAACCAATGATTGTGTGCAAATGTGTTACTGATACCTGTGAGGAAACGTCTTTGTCTTTTTTTTTATAATGTTCATTACCTGTGTAGGTTAAATTTCACATGCTTTACAGCTCAATTGACATGAAACATAGTAGACAGAGGTCTATGTGATAAATATGGCAAATTTCCCCTCTATAATAAGTGTTGTGACTGCAGCTCCTGAGACTGATGCAAAGTGGATCATATATTTGGTTGGTTTTAAGGGTATTTTTCATCTAAAATGGCTGTGTGAATTTAAAAAGAAGAACAAAGTAGGGTCTTGGAAAGCTTTGGTGATGGTTTTCTATTTTGTTTTTGTTTTTTTTTTTTAACTTTCGGTTTGTTGGTTTTCTTTAAGTTTCTGGTTTTTGTATCTTGGCTGACAGGTTGATGCTCATAACTTCACAGCTGTTAGCTTGTGGAGGTTGTTTTTTTTGATCAAAATATTCTCTTTTAATGAGGCTGTGTGATCCCTATTCTATTGTTGTTGTACTAATTAACTTTTTGAGTGTTTTGAGCATTTGCAGGGATGTCATTTGGGTTTGTCTTCTAAAAAACCCCCATTATTTGAATAAGTGAAACTGTATGTAGTGAAATTACTCAACTCTTATGCAGAATTAAACCAGGCAGTTGCTATTATGTGAGTTACTAACTCTAGGGGTAAATACAGCCCCTGAAATGGCAGCCCCAGTACCTGTTTGTGCTAGTAAACAATGGGTGCAAGAAGCAGAACAGTGGATAGATGATCCCTGATAATATATGCAGTAGTCTTCTTTTTCTTTTATAAATCACAATATAAGTGCTTGGATAACATGGTATCTCAGCAACAACTTGACAAGAGACGTATAATACACTCTCAGAGAATAGAAAAAACATAATTTGTCACTAATAAAGGTGTTTAGCATTCTGATTCTCCCAACATAAATTAATTTGCAGTTCTACTAGCAGTGTTTTTACATATGTATTTTGCATTTGCATCAAACTACTTCCAGTCCTTAGGAGCATTTGCTGCTTTAGTGAGTATTAACTGTTTAGAATGTGGGTACAGGTTAATGTGCTGCATGCCTTAGGATCAGCTCTGGTTTCTCTGTTACACAGTGCATTTAGTCTTCAGGGGATTAAACACGTTCTTCGTGAATGAAAATGAATATTTATTAACTGTTGTATCAGGATATACTTATTCATACAGAAAATTCAATATGTTTACTTGAATGGTGTACAGGAATATGAAGAAAACTTGGAAGCTTTTTATTCCAGTAGAAAGTTTGTGTATTTATATATATATTTTTATTGTTTTAAGACTTGGGCATGAACTTTGAAAATGAGTACAAAAGAGCAAACCAGATCTAAGAAAAACAGATTTTTAAGTAGTCATCCTCTTCAACTGGCGACAGATTTAGAAGATAAAAAGTTGCAGACTTGGTTTCCAAATGTACCTTGGAGCATATGACAGATAAAGTTACAGAACCAGGCAATTGTTACAGCCTGGTAGATGATGACGACTTTGCAAAAAACAACTTTTTAGGAAAGAAACCTCAGACATAAAAGCAACTTAAAATGTTACTTGCTGTCTTTAGTATTCATGGGCTGTACAATAACAGTTGATTGTTATTGAGTATTGTTTCTAAAGCTTTGTGAAGATCAAAAATGCTAGGTCTGGTGGTTTGAATAAAAAAAAAAATTACACATTTACAAAAAAAATGCTATTGTTTTATCACATCTGTAGCAGTATTTATAACTGCATTATGTTTTAAGGGGGTGGGGGGGCAGGAAAAGAATGAAAAAGAAAAAAAAATTATTTCAAGGCCCAGGCCCTTCTTTGCCGAGTTCCTACATACATTTTTGACACTTAAAACAACGGATGGCAATAGGAGATGTATTTCAGGACAAGCACAGAGACTGACTATTAAAGCCATACCTGCTGTTAGCCCCAACAGTACTTGGGGTGGAATATTTTTAGTTTGATTCTATGCCAATTTACTTGTATTGTTTTCAAGCTGTGTAACCAATGTTTCAGCAGACCACCATGAATTGACATATTCCTTTTTAATTATAACCTCTTCTAAGTTTCGAGGTGTTTCCATTGATTGTGTAGCCTTGTGCAATCAGCAGCAGCACCAAGGCTGCTCTCTGAGGGTAACAAGCAGAGCTGTAATAAACTCACTCTGCAGACACAAATGGGAACATGCTGGTGGGGGATATATGACCTGCTGTAACTCCTTGTTTGACTGTGACATGAGCTTATCAAGATGCAGAATTAAATAATTTTCCATGTAGAATCCAACAAGCAAGGATGGAGGGTGAGAATGTTGAATTTTTGTGGCAGTTTCTCCCTGGCTGATCTGTGTGCTCCTCTCCCCCAGATGCTGAGGGGCAGCAGGACAGGGCAGGGCAGTCAGTTCCATCACTGTGGTTTGCTCACCTGACACCTCTACAATTATCAAATATAATCCTATCTGAGGGACATGTGCTTCTTTTGCATGGTTTTTGCTCAGAGCTGTAGCCTTGCAAGGCAGGAGGCCTTGCTGTCACAGGCACCAGGACTGCAGAGCCTTGAAATCTAGAACTGGCAAGGGAAACATAATAACCACGGTAAAATCATCCCAGCTCAGGTACAACACTAATTTCCCTTCTTTGTCTCATGTCTTGCTTGACTGTGAAGGAAAAAGGGCTGCTGGAAGGCTTCTTCTAGGGTATTGCCTTTGCTATTTCTATAGGGGGTGAGTCAGAAAGGAAACAAAGCCATTGAATGACACTTCTAAAAGCATTGCTAGAACCATTGAATGGGGTTAATGACACTTCTAAAAGCATTGCTAGAACCATTGAATGGGGTTAATGATGCTTCTAAAAGCATTGCTAGGGAATGGATGTGGCTGTGGATGCACAAGGGGTGTATGGTACCCCTACCTGTCCCGTGGGATACGGTAGGGATTGTGTGGAATGCTCAAGAGCTCTCATCCTCCCATGGTAGGGACATAACTGAATGTCAAAAAGTAATAAAATATTATGTAAATGAATTATTATAAATGCATCTTATGAGAATTGTTTCTCCATTTGCGTTATGTGATTCAGTAGGAAAGAGGCAATCCTTTGTGGAGACTGGGATCTGATTCATCCCTGCTCCTTTGGATACCTCCCTAGTTCTATTTATTTGAGATTTGAATAAACCTTTAGGGCTGGCCCTTCCTGTTAGAATAGAGAGAGGTGTGAGGTGAGTAGGCTCATGATTTAGGATTCTTGTTAGGTGCCTAAAGCTAGCCAGGATCAGAGCTGAGCAAGCTAAGAATAAACAGCAAAAGACTACTCCAGAGCTTGGCTTGGGCAACTGCTGGAGCATCAGCCACACTTGGAAACAGCATCAACAGATTGAAGGGGTTTGGCCTTCAAAACTGCAACAGATTGAAGGAGTTTGGCTTGGGAAAACTGTAGGAACAGGAGCAGCAGTTTGTGAGACAGCCTGCAAATGTAGAAATGGCAGCAGCAGGTTCTGATGGGATGTGTTGCTGGGGTATCTCCAAAAATTTTTAAACTGGCTGCTCATGTAATACCAGGGCCCTATCACCTATATGCTCAATTTATCACTGCAACTTGGAACTTCTCCATCAGAGTAGTAGAAAGCAAATGTTATCCTGCCATATAAGAAAGAGAGAAAGCAAACCCACTCAGCTTATTATTTACAGACCTATCTCACTGCTTCCAACTCTATCCATAATAGATAATGAATAAATTGGTTCACAAGCAACTGTTTAAGTACTTGGAGTTAAACAACACACTGAATGATGCTCAGTCTGGATTCCATTCTCATTATTTCACTGTCATTGCACTAAGAAATTGTTGGAGATGTTTTCTCTGCCATGGATCAAAGTCTGTTTATAGGTGCAGCGTTTATTCCTCTCTCAAGGTCGCTTTTGACATGACCTGCCATTTCCACATGCACAAATTCATTTGAAATCAGTTCATATAAAAGTAGTAGACAATTTTTTTCAGTCACATTTGCCTTCCAGGACCCAGATGGATTGCATTAGCAATGAACAGTCACGTATGCAATATAATACTGAGATGTCTTGTAGCTGGGTACCACATTGGCCATTACATGTTCATTAAAAGCTGTTGTGCATGTTAATGGGAAGATACAGTTCTTTGTGGTTAAAACACATGGAGTGGAGCCAAAGCTCTATTAAAATTGAAAGCAAGTCTGAAATCAGAGCCTTATCTCTTACAAACAGCATCTCATATTTTTTTTCCCCTCATATGTTTCTGGAGATAGATACACAAAGATATCTAGGAACAGCATAAGTGGAGTTTTGCTGTATAAAGCAAAAAATCTAGGAGGAAGGAGAGATTTGAGTGAGAATGAGGTGCTCTAGTATACACATGGAATTTCTTGTTCTCACCAGGGCATTAAAACAATATTAAAACATCAAATATGCCAAACAGTTTTGCCACAAGAAAAATGTGTAGAATTGTCTTTGTATGATGAGGAGTAAGTAACTCACAGCATAAAACAGAGGTTTGGTTTGTGCTGCTGATTATTGAGCTACTAACCAGAAGCTTATTGAAGTTGAATCATATTCAATAAGACTTCATCACAGCTCCTTAGGTGTAGTTTTAGTTTGAAGAAATTCTGGGTTTAGTATAACTCAGGTAGGCTGTGTGGCAAAACTGAAATACAGTTCAGAAGTACAGACTGGGGTAGGGCTGGGGATTCAGGTGGTATTCCTGGTTTCACCAAAACCTTGAGAAGCTGTTTTCCTCTCTTTCCCCCCCCCCATTTTTAAAAAATTGTATTTGAATAGCGTTAGACACTTAGACTACTATTTCCCATGGTCTGGCTGAATGCTGTTGTGGGAACCCAATGGATGGGTGGCAATAAGGGTGGAAATAGCTGAAATTTAGGCTATGTGCATTCATCCATGATTTCTGAGATGAAGAATGGACACTGCTGAGTCACAACTCTCACTTGGTATTTGTATATAAATATAAATATATATATGAATATAAATATATGTATATATATACATGCAGGATTAATTCCAAGGATTAGGAATTCTGATCAAAAGTTTAAAAATATTGACTTTTAAAATATGCAGGTTGCATGTCTTCTCCTTTTTCTTCACACACATCTGTCAAATGAGATGGTGAGAACAGTGTAGATGCACTGGTATTAGATGTAGTTTCTAACTCTTAAAATCCCCCAACAATTAAGGCTGTGATTGCAGTGCAGAAAACTTGGGGGAGTTTAAAAAAAAAAAAAAAAAAACAAACCCTTGCAGGTCCCTTTTAGCTTGTGTTTGTACATTTGTACACCCTGTGATTTCTTTGGGTCCAGACTCAGGGTAAGTCAGTGGCTGTACTCAGTAAAGGGCATGGGAGGAATCCATCTCCCCTCCTTCTGGACAGAACAACTGATTCTGTGCCAAGAAGGAAATTAATTCTTCTAATACAAGGCAACAACAAATTGGGATTTCCAGCCACAGAAGGTAGAAGCGAAGGGAAAAGTGTGTCTCTGAAGAACAATGTTTCTTGGGATTGTGATTGTGTGGTGTTTCTGGGGGCTGTTCCTGCCAGTGAAAAAACACTGAGTCCTCCCTCTCCAGGGCTGCTGTATGGGGTTGCACTGAGCCATAAAGAGATCAGGCTGCTGCAGGAGAGCCACATGTCACAACAGAAGCTTTACCAGAAAAAAAACATCCAGGACCAGGTCTCTGTGCTGAAATAATCTGAACTCATTTTGTTTAGTTTTGTTCTGTGTTTATTTTTAGGGAGGGGTGTGGGGTTTTTGTTGCTGATATTTTTTTTTCTCCTCCAAAGAACAGACAGATTATTGCTTTTAATTTATCTGTGACTTGAGTTTGGATAGGAGTCCATTTGTGTCCATCCCTGAAGAAAGAAAAGGGTCAGATTTCAGCAGTAAGGACAGGGGGCTTGAAAATTCATATCTTTATTTTGCTGATATAAAGCAGTAGTACCTGGTGTGTTAGAGTTTAAAATAAAAATGGAGATGTCTGTTGGTCCGTTTGTTGTTCCTTACGGACTGTGGTGATACTGAGAAGACAAAACAAAAGGGTTTTGGGTTTTTCCTACTTCATTGCCCCCCTTTTCTCAGACTAATTCAATAATACCTACATGATTTGTAGGTTTGTGCTTTTCTCCATTCCATCTTTTTTTTTGTGTGTGTCACTGAAATATATATGCAACTGGAATGGATTTCAGTACAGAATGTGTATCACACCTCTTGCTCTGTATTTTTATTCAGTGGCCTGTCTGTTTAGGCATCCTGGGAAAGATCCTTCTTACAGACATCTTTATCTGTTTGTTCTCTGAGCCTCCATAATGAATCTGGTTTTGTACTCTCTAAAATTAATATGAATTGTAAAAAAGCTTTGTCAGTTCCCCTCATTTACTTTCCTTGGAGTTGTTATATTTTGCCTTTGATGTCATAAATTTCATAAGCTTAAACACCTTAGAAGTTCATTTCAGGGAGTTTATCAGCAGAACATGAAAATCCTCTATTTTTACCTAAGTTACCTAGTCAGCTGTGTGATTTATCTTTATGCTTCTGTACTTGTATTCTCTCTCCAGTGCTGAAAGGATAGTATTTCTATATCAGCAATTAATTAATGGTTAAGTGTTCTTATTGAAGCGTTGGGTTTGTAATTGATGGTGGAGTATTTCAGTCATGGATGCAAATGAGATCAAGACCCAAAAGGGTCTAGGTTCTTGTTCAAAATCTATTCTGAAAATAGATTCCATTATTCTGAGGAATCCTCATGAAAGGCTCTCCAGCAACTGAAAAATCCTGTGGAGGCATTTTCTCTCTCTCTGGGTGGGCCAGCAGGAAAGACAGAATGGAATAATTGGCTAAAGTCATGCAGAAAAGAATTAAGTGGGCATGTTGTTATTCAAAAATATTTGTTGAGCTACCAATTCTCTTTCAGGTAAAGAGAGGTTATTTTAACTTTTTAGAATGATGCCCCATGTAACAGCCATCATGGATTTAATGCAGGAATTTTTTAGTAATAAAAGGAAGGTTTCTTCACCATTGGCTGAAGATGAATTACTTTGCATTTCTTTCTGTAGCATCCCATGCTATAAGCAGTGCTGCTTTTCTCTGCCATCTTCCTTCCTGTTTAAAAACTCTGGCCAATAAGGACCATGCATTCTCAAAGCAGACTCTGAAAATATGATAGCAGGGCTTTGCTGGCAATAAGAAGGAGGAAAATATGGAGAAATGGGAATTGATTGTGAAACAATCCTTTGATGTTGAGGAAGTGAAAAGACTCTTCCAGCAGCAGCAAAAATGGACATCTTATGATATAGTTTTGTGTCCTAGAACATTTCACAGTTCCTCATTAAGTGGGTTTCTCAAGAACAGTAAGATCCCACTGAACAGTGGCTGCAGAGACTGGATTTCTGCTTCAGCACTAGATTTTTTCCTCGTTGTCCATGCCTTTGTGAACAGCTCATGGTTCTTTTCGTGTTTTCGAATTCTTGCATACAGAAGTTTAAAACCAAGAACAGAAGGTCAAGAAAGTTGTGTTTCAGTGGGACTTTCTAGTCTGTATTCCCTCAAGAAAACTAGGGCTTGGAGACATACCTGGAATTTTCATATCAAGCTGCTGAAATATAATTCATGACTTCAGGAAATCCATCCAGACCATATCTTCTTTCTTTGAAGATTAGCCACTTATTAGTATAAAAATAAACTCAATCTTTCTCAATTTGGGAAAGATCCTGGGTTTAAGGAGTTTGTGGAATGGACTCCAGGAATGATTTCTTCACAGACAATTCAATGCAAGGAGATTTCAAATTTCTGTGCAAACTCCTGTCTCCTGAAAACTAGACAAAATATACAAGGGAAAAACTTAAGAGAAAAGGAAAATCCTATTCTGCTTTCAGACTAACATTTGAACTATATTATTAAAAATGTATGAACTCCCTGAATATAAATCATCTGCCAAAGGAAGGATGGCAAGTCAAAGTTCTGACTCTCATCTTCCAATATTTCTTTACAGACAAGGTTTATAGGAAGAAGTAAAACCTTCTATTATCCTGGATGGAATAGTTGAAAACAACAGGCAAGGATTTTGGGCATATGAAACCTCTTGCACAGTTATGAACTGAATGTGCTGGAGAGAAACAGGCACAGGACTTGGGAATTTGTTGACCTTTATCTCCAATTGCAGATTATTTAAAAGGCAGAAAATTGGCCAAACACACGCAAAGAGAAGGCTTCACCAATGAAGAGGTCATTCCACATGCTTGTCTGGTATCCCTGAAAAGAAATCATCTCCCTTGGCTTCTGCTGGCCAGAGAAACACATTACTGCAAGAGCTGACATAATAAAAACGTCTTCCTGACGTGGTTTCAGCTTTGTGTTTTCTGTGAAGCATGGAGCAATAGTTGCATGCTCATATCAGGGGAGACTGTGCATTGATCAGTTTGGGTTTGTGGTTAGCAGCATGTGCTTTCCCTCTAGAACAAAAGCCCTTGGGAACAGTAGAGTGTCAGTAGAGGCTGTTTCTAAAGCAGGTTTTAAGGTGAGATTATTTCATGTACAGAGTAAAGATTGAGCCTTAGAAATGCAGCAGCTGAGAATGGCTGGATAATGTTTAGTGTTTGAAAATATGTCATAGCACCAAATATTGAAAAGGTGGAGTGTTTTTCTTGTTTCTTTCATCTCTGGTGCCATGGATGAAGAGACTATATAGAAACAATGGCAGCTTTTTTTAGTTTTGCCTTTTATTTCAGTGGAAGGAACATTGGGCCTTTTGGCAGAGAATAGACTTTAAATCTTGCAAGTGACCATATCACAATTACCTTTCCAAATGGA
Source organism: Muscicapa striata striata (assembly GCA_030060385.1). Lineage (NCBI taxonomy): Eukaryota > Metazoa > Chordata > Aves > Passeriformes > Muscicapidae > Muscicapa > Muscicapa striata. Next base: position 2,082,388 of record JAREIS010000115.1, read on the forward strand.
AAAGTATGTCTCTGCTACTGCAACAGAAACAGCCATGGACTGTAGGCTATGCTTTATTTCTTTGATTCCAGATATCAAACTAAAACTGTCTTTAATGACTCCATCCCTCTTGCTTGTACTTCTATTATAAAGGAGATGCTTTCCTCTGATAAGCTTCTGTCAATTACCATTTCCTTTTAAAAATAAAAAAATCAGAGAAAACAGTTGGTAGCCCACAAATACATGGCCATCGAATTGCTGAGGTAACTAATGTAAAAGACATCTAAAGCTGACAATCTATGTTAATCTACTTTTTGATGTGGTTTTAGATTGAATAATAATTTATGTTGACCTGCTTTCCCCAATGCCTCATATTTATAAAGATTATAAATAAATTGTGGCTGAGCATAGAAGTAAATTAAGTGTTCAGATGCAGTGACTTTAGAATGTATTTATGGAATTAACTTCCTCTTTGATATACGTGTGCCAGTGTTTCATGAACTGTAGGCAGATCCCCTCCCTACACATTTGTCAGGACATGACCTCCAATCTTGCAAGTTTATTTTCTTCACAAAATCTTCCTTCCTCCTAGCTGCTGTGACATCATCCATATAAAGTCTGAAAAAAGTTTTCATCTAGGTTTCCCTCACTGTAAGGCCAGAGGAAAAAAAAAACAAAGGTTTTTTGAACTCCTTGTAAAGTGCAGAGTCATTTTCTGGGGAAGCTCATGCTGGTTCCTGTTATGCTGGTGAGTTTTGTGAAGGGAAGTATTTTCCATTATACACCAGCTTAAAGGCAGTAATATATTTAGCAGAAAATCCCTTGACTTTTTTTTTTTTCCCCAGAAGCCCAATTGCAGCAAACCCAGAACATGTAGATGGTAGTAGAATTTATGAGACTTTACATGCCATAATATTTTGGAATATAGGTTACAATAGGGACAAAGGTAATGAACACATCCCTGCATAGACCCAGGACACTCTCTCTGAACAGGGAGGCAGCCACTTGCTCTTCTTTCCCTTTAAGGAAAGAGGGAAAAGAGGGTCTTGCTGTAGGACAACAGTAATGGCTTTGAGCTGCAGGAGACTCATTTCAGATTAGATAAAAAGAAGACATTTTTTACAATGGTGAAACATCAGAACAGGTTTCCCAGAAAGGCTGAGGCTGCAGCATCTCTGGAAATGTCCAAGGCCAGGTTCAAGCAACCTGGGATGGTGGAAGATGTCCCTGCTTGTGGCAGGGGTGGGACTGGATGGCTTTTAAATGTCCCTTCCAACTCACTCTGTTCTATTTTATTAATTCCTCAGTCTGCCATAGCCTTCTCCTTGATCTGTCACAACTTTCTAGATCTGATGCCCCATTCACTCTGAACTTGGGAATGTGATTCATTTAAACTTTTATAGAGAGATAATAGCAATGTAAATAAATTTTACAGTAACTCATAATGCTTTTAATGGCATGAATGTTGATAGAGTTTTTCTACAAAGTCCCAAGGCATTTTATACAGCTACAGCTACACTATTAAAATAGGAAAAGCCATAAAATATAGAAGGTGTATGTGGCAACAAAAGGACCTTAATGCTGTGTGAATCTGTGAAGTGTAAGCCACAATCTTAAGTGTTATTATCTTCAGGCTAAGCTTAAAAACATAGGTGTATGAATAAACTATTTATTGTTGATTTTGTGAATGAAGGCTAGAACTTAAAAGCAAATTTATTTTCACTAAAACTCTCCATACTAAAACTATTAAATAGGCAGTTATTAATCATATATGATTTCAAAAATTTCCAGTGCAGAGTTTAAAAGAGGGCTAGCCCAGAAAATTGAAGCAAGATCAGAAGTTTGAAGAACTGTGTGGCCTTAACAGGATGTTACAGCGTGTCCGTGAAGGCTCCATTCTGTGGTACCCAGTTGTGTCTGAAACTTCATGCAGGTTTTCTTCTTGGCTGTAGTTAAAGGTGCATTTTTCTTTAGTTTTCAAACCTTTTCAGCTTCTCCCTTTCCATTCCACATCTGCTCGAGCACGTCCTGTTAGTGCCTGAATATCTGATTTAGCAGCCTGCACAAGATCTATCCTCAGAATTTTTAATATGTACCGAGTATTTGACTTACTGTAGTAGATCCTTGATGAATTATGCTGGAATATTGATAGAAAAGAGATAAATCTTGTTTGGAAAGGTCAGGAAAAAAAAAAAGAGAGTGTTACTTTGAACTCCATCATTTGGCAGATGGAATCTTGGGGAAAAGAGGGAGGGGGACAGGCAAAAGGAGTTTTAATAGATTAAAGATATTAGGACTTCTTGGATCAGATGGGGCTGTTTAACTTCTATCAAGGACAGCAGACAAATGGTCTGTAGAGATCTGGGGCCATTAGTCATTAGGTCTAACAGGTCAGCAGGAGGTGGGTGAAAATAGACAAAACACCAAATTCAGTGTCTGTCTTCAGAAATGATGCAGCTCAGCCTCAACTGTCAAAAAAAAAAAAAGGCAAGAAATAATTAAAGTACTCTGAAGTAACTCTAACATTGCAAAGAAATACATAACTGCTGGTGTGGGTTTACTGAGAGCACATCACATTGAATGAGTCTAATTTTCTTTTACAACCGAGCAGCTCCTTTTGTGGACAGGTAAGAAGCTGTAGGTGTTAGAGATTGACAGGGCTTTGCTGAGGCCAGCCTGTTTTCATGGCATTCTCACAAGGCAGGCAGAGAAATGCTGGAGCTGTGCTTAATGGAGTGCAAGACCAGCTGTATTAATGCACTCAGAGACCTTAGCAAAAGTTCACTTCAAAATGGGGGACAACTTGTCTCCAAAGACAGGGCTGGGAGTTATGTTGGGTCATGAGCTGAGCAAGCCAAGGCTTTGATGTGCAAGATTTACAGTTAACTCTTAAAGGAACAAGTAATCCCCCTGGTAAAAGCTTGGCTCGATATCTGCTGTTTGATTTTGGGTACTGCACTTGGAGCAGGATGCAGCCCAGCAGCAGGAGTGATCAGAGCCTCAAAAACAAGATGTATAATGACTGTCTGATTGACACAAACCAGAGCTTAGAGGATGGAGGGAAGGAAGGTTGATGGAGGAATACACAGTTTCTGAAAACTTTAAGGATCTTGTAGGAAAGAAGGGTCTATGCTGTGTTCTGTACTCCAGGTGATGGGGCAGATTGCAAGGAGCAACTGCAGCAAAAAAAGATTCAGACTAGATAATAAAAAAATTATCTGCAAACTGTCTAATGATGCACATTTTTCTGAATTGGTCTGTAAAGTGTCATTAGATATCTTCAATTAGACAAATATTTATCTGATGCAATATAAGTTTATTTGAGCCTTTCTTAAGGCAAGGAGATACACATGATGAACTTTGAGTTCATTCTTTCATCATTTTTCTGTGATTCTATTAATTACTTTAGGACATCATAGTGTACTAACATGATTTTCCTCACATTTTGTTGGAGACTGGTAACAAATCTTCCAATTCATCATACTATCCTGTGAGCTGGCAGTGATACCTCTCTGCTAAAGCATTTACAAAATGCAAAATGAGTAAATAGTCTTGTAATGAAATGTATCCATGAAATGTAGGCCATTTCCTCTCAGAATTGAATTAAGCATTACAAGTGATCAATAACTAGATTTCTGCATCTACTGAAAAGCTCTGCTGTAGAGTTATATAAATAGTTCAGAGTAAAATAGAATATGGCTGATATTTTATCACTCTGGCTCTGGAAAAATCCAAAACCTGCTGGCTGTCTTACAAGATGTGTGACTGGATAAATTGATCCCCTTTCATTTGTAGGCTACTGGGTCAGCTTTAGCTTAACCCCAGAATTATGGGTCATGCCTTCTATCACAGGCTACCAGAGACCTCTGCAAAAAACTGAAGACTCCTGAGTAGATTTCTGAGGCTCTGACAAGTATTCATTATCCCTTTTGGAGAGTTAGCAAAAGCACTGAATCAAAATCTGCAAGAATTAAGGCATGTAATTGAATATATCACAACAAAAGCAGCTTTAGATACTGTGAGCCTGTTTTGCTTTGACTTTAGTGGTCTTCCCCCAAGCTAGGTTAAGAACACTTAGTTGTGGACATGTGTCAAGTGTCTGTGCTGTTCCTGGTGCTGTATTCCTTTACATACAAGAAAATCCCTTCAGTCCATAGCTGAGTGCCACTTGTCCCAAGTGTCAACTCAATATCCAAACACAAACATCCCTGCAGAAGGAAGTGCATCATTTACTGTAATAAAAAGCTCCTTAAAAAGATTAATCCACCTCGTCTGGTTTGGGACAGACATTGTGTATCATAAATGGAAATGTTTTCTATTTCAAAGCTTCCTCTTCAATCAGAGGAAGCTTTAAAAAGTTACTTATTTGTTAATTAATTGAGATTCAGAAATATGTCTGCTATGGATATAATGGGAACCTAATATCCATCAATACCACCAGAAGAGACAGATATTCCTCCTTTCTTTAGGTTATACATGCTTTTAGATTTTAAAATGCTTTTATTGCAATATTATTCAGATGTTAAGAATTACATATTACTCACTGTCCTCTTCTTCAACCTTTAGTTTTAGTGAGCTGTGTGTTCCACTGTGTAAATTGGGTCTGTTTCATCTACTGCAATTGACGTGATTGTTTTCATATTCCATTTCTTGCTCTCAAAGTGGTTGCTTATTGTGCTAAAAGGACTCTTTCAGTTCTCCCAGCTCCATAATGTGCTCACATCTCATGCCTTTTCTGAAAGGGGCAGGCGAGGTCAGAGTCACTTGGTGGGGAAGGAAGGACGAAAGGGGTTTGGTGACAGTGTGTGTCTCCATTTCAGTTTTGTACATAATGGCAGTGGAGAATTTTAAAACTGTGGATGCAGTTGCACTCTCCCTTTAGAATGGCTTCAGATAACTTCATCTTCTCATCCCCTCACTCCTCACTCACCAGTGAGCAGGGCATGAGCTCTCTGACTCCTTTCTTGTCCTATTGAGAGCCCTCTGGTTAACCAAGTTTTCCAGGCTTCTGTTCATTGTTTCCATCTGACCTGCACAGTTGTCTCTTCAATTGCTTCATGGTGTATACGAGAGTGTTTTAAGCTACCTGACTATTAAGGGATGTCTGTATTTTGCTACAGTGCTTCTCATTTTCGTTTCTGTTTTGTCGCTGTTATAACTGGAAGCCGTAATTAACCACGTACTTCACATGTGTTACCTGTTACCAAGGCAATATTGTCTTTAAATCTGAGGAGGTGGATTTGCTTTCTTTATATCCCAAGTGCTCTATTCTGATTTCAGATCTGCACCTGCTTAGCAACAAGACGTGTTTGAGGGGCCAGCTGTAACTTTGGCTTAAAAGTACAGCTTTTAAGTCGAGGTGTAATTGTCCTTAAAAACATCAAAGCTCAGACTCTAAGTATTTAGCAGTGCATCCATATATTAGAATTATATTAGACTCTTAGACACCTGTAGGGTCTATTTCTTTCTTTAAAAAACTTCATTTGTTTTGCATACAAAACTGTAAGTGTTGGCCTTTGCATGGAGTAACCAAATTGTTATGATTAATGGCATAATCTATGTCTGTATTTATATATATAAATATATATATATAAATATATAAATATATATATAAAAATATATATCTTTATATATATTTATATAAAATATATAAATAAATATATATATATTACAGTATGTGCTGTGTCAGAAATCCCCATTCCTGTTATAGTCTAAGTGGCTGAAACATGCAACATATTTTGCCTGCTGGAGTGTAAAGGAGAGGTAAACAAGCCTTTCCCATCAACTCCAATACTTTTTTTTTTAGTGTAGGAATATTCATCTTCTCAGTTGCATTGTGTCCATTTGCTATTTGCTTCCAGGCATCCCTGCACATGCACATTTGTACCAAATAAGTTGCCCTCCACCTTACCTTATGCTGAAGAGCTATTCTCTAGTTCTCTACTTTGAGGTCTTTAACTAAACTCTTCTGTGCCAGGAAGAAATTTTGTGCAGATGAAAAGCAGACTGTAGAAGGACATAATAATTATACCAGCAGAAAAATGTCAGCAGACTAATGTAGGTCCCCTATAGGGGTTTGAATCATCTTATGAAAAGTGAAGCCATTAAATAAAACAAAATGTTAGAGATTTTGTTGGGAGTGACAGAAGCAGCAAAATGTTCTTCCTGCTGTATCTCTGACGTTCAGCAATTTTTGGCTGAGTGAAAACAGCAGGCTATCTTTCTGAGTTAGCAGAGCTCAGATGTATATAAAGGTTTCTTAAGGAGAAAAATGTGAACTGTGCCCTGGCAGAAGTACTTGTTGGGTTTTTTATAATAAATTTTTAGAAAATAAAATAATCTGCAGCACAATCCTGGGAACAAATGAGCTCAGAGGTGCTGTAGAAGCTTGCTGGGATCATCTGGTCTTTTGCCTTTGGATGCAGGCACAATTAAAACCCAGAATTTTGAGGCCAATCTATGAAGTTTTGTTAATGGGGGAGAAAATAAAATAATCAAGTGCTGGGAAAATACCTAGTGATGTATGACACCCCCAGTTCTTACAGAATTAATAGTCATTATTTTACTGTGTTTATCCATACTTACTGTTTATAACTACTTAAGTCTTTTGAAACACTCCTGAAATTGCCCATGTTCCACTGAAGGAGAAATGGAGGCTGTCTTCACAGGATTTCTGTGAATAGGCTCTTGCTATTTCAAGAGGAAAAGACATTCTTTGACAAGTGTGCAAAGAGGAAAAAAAAAAATCTGTCTGTGAGTGGGAGTCCAGTTTTTTCCCCTGCATCTCACTGAAAGACTGTAAGAAAGGATTCTTACATTACATCAGCCACAAATGACATGAGAATTTTCTTTAAGTTACTTCTGAAGCTGATACCCAGGAGAATTGTTCATGGAGAAGATATTTTTAAATTTTCAAAGAGAAGTCAGAGTGTAACTTTTGTTTCATTCTCAGAGTTCCTTTTTAATCTGACCTGTCTCTGCTGGGTCTAATGTTCTTATAGATGAGCCTTTTGTGTATTTTTTTTCTCTTCTTCCTAATATAGTGTTAATTCACTGACAATCAAGTCTTTGATGCTGAGGTCTGTATAAGGCAGGTCTTCCTTCACCCTGTACCAGGTTGCACCAGCTCTCAAAGGGATTTTTCCTGAGAACACAATAGCTCAAGGAGAAACTTCTGGTTGACCCTTTGGAAGATGTACTGTGTGAGCTTTTTAATCAAAGCTGTTAACAGTGAGGATGTAAAAACTACTCTTCAAGCACTAAAAATGCCAGGATATCTTACAAGACCTGCCCCTCAACACAGTTATAAGAGATTGTTCGGATGGTTGGGGTCATTATTTACCTGTACCATTACACCTGTAATTAAACTGTGACTGTAAGGGGGCATCACAGGGTTGATGATGAGAGGTGGATATGAAGGACTGATAGAAGGTGGGCCACTGCTTAGTCTGTAAGACTGTGAAGAAGAAACATGTGGCCAAATTTGTGGCAAGCACAGCCTTGTTTCTACCTTGAGATTTTTCCATTTGGTTGTCTTTGAGAATAACTTAATTTGTGTTATATCCTACTGGTAGAACCCATAAGGCTTGGGCAAAGGAAACCAAGCTCTATTCTGGATTAGTTATCAGTAAGTAGCTCTTTACAAGCCTTGTCTTTTCACATCTCTTATTTGCAGCATGGGGTGGTTTCTGCATCCTGAGCTAATAGAGTTTGGAGCTGCAACATCTTTATGGCAGTGATAATGCAGGAGTCAGAAAGCACCATTTGGTTTGAAGGTCCTACAATCAGCCACATGTTTGTGTCATGTAGTAGAATTCCACCAAAGCAAATGGCTTTATTCTGGGTCCTATACAATGTAATTGTAATCAGGTTCTGTCTCAAAGCATACAGGTCTGACATTAAAAAAGCAAGGAACCAAAACCATACATTTTTAAGTTAAGCAAAAGATGTAATGAGGATAACAAGTACAATCACCAGCTCCTTGATGACAAAACATGACATTTTAAATGAGAACCTTGTAGCATCATAAGTGACCTTCAACCACACCCTTGCAACAAGACAAAACCTGAAAATCGACAGTTCAGAGTGACCTTATCTATTTTTTTCTTTTGGAAAGAAGGCTCAAGTGACATAAAGACCTTGTGGTTTTGGTTGTCTTCTCAGAGATGTGACAGCTTCAAGTATCTTCCAGTTCCCATAAAAATAAATGAGAATAATGTGTGGTGTTTGAATGTATGGCCTAGGTAGGACCCTGCTACAAGAGCAGCTCAGCAATGCAAGAGAGTGGAACAGATTTTCCTGTGCCTGGGCTGAAAGGTGTTCCAATTACAAACTACATTTAGCAGAATACAGCTAAATAAAAATTGCCTACGTCATACACTGCAGCTAGATATATTCCCAAAGCACTTTAAATTAAAAAGCCTTTATGATTCCAAACAACCCATATGTCTGTCAAAGCTGTCATTGTGCTGCAGCAAGTAAAGAAAACAAAACTTAATTTGTGAGGAAGCTTCCACTGGCTGAAAGCACAAGTCTTCCCCATCCTCTGCTCACAATTGTAGCTCCCTCTCTCTGACTCCTTATAAAATGCTTTGCATTTCCTTTTGAATCAAGTCAAGTTAATTTTATGGCACACAATCTCTGTTTTCTCAAACACAGAGAAGAAATATAATTATTGCTGGGTGGAGGGTGAAGGAGAGTTGGAAGCAAACTGAATAGGATGCTGGTAATTGTTCTTTGGGCACTGGTGCTGGAAGATTCCAGCCACCTAAGCAAAAAATATCTCAAAAATGCAATTAATTATAAATGGGCAGCTTTGTAGTATAATCTCAAGATCAGAAGGAGAAAGCAACATCCTACTATCAAAAATAATAATAAAGATCCCCAACAAACATTACTCAGCCGATGATCATTTTGGTAAATAATGAACTGTTTGGTTCATTACAGTATGTAACTAAGAAGATGTTCCCTTGCTTCAGTTCTCAAATTTTTTTGAAGGGATAAGGTGAGATTTTAAGATGTCTAACTTTGACCTCATTCTGTTCCTACTGTGATCAGTGGGGAGTTTGTCATAAGGACAATCTGTTGAGGCCAAATCAACACATTGGCAGCTCTTACCCAAAGGTGTGATCCTCGCATCAATGTGCCATTCTTGTTCCTGTAAATCCATCTATCCAGACAGTTCAGCTCTACTTGCCTGTATGGAGGCAAGACAGAGCTCAGAATTGACTGAAATGCCCTCTCTGCTTCCTTTGCTCATGGAGACCTTTTTAACTTGTTTGTTTTGGTGTTTCTCATGTACAATTGTTTTCAATTACTTTTGATGTAAGTGGCACTACAGGCAAGCAAGGCTGGCAAGATCTAGTCCTCATTGCAAACATTTCACACTTGTAATCATCTAAATTGCCTTGTGAAATTGTTCATTAGATAAAAATTAATAAATCCTATAAACGAAAACCAGCGCACTGTTAGGCTGTTGACATTAAATCTGGTATAAAAACAGTTGTAAATGAAGTCATCTGTGTACATATTGATTTGGGGCCAAACCTTGAGGTCCTTGAACAAATTTTAAACCACTGTTTACTCTGGAAAGCCTATTGAACGAGAGTGAAAACAGTGGCCTAAGTTGTAGCTCCAAGAGCTGTTTGTGAAGATTTAATTTTTACGTGAAAACATCCCCCTGCTGCATGCAGGGGGGCAGGGTCTTGAGGGTGGACTTCTCAATTTCCCTGATTCTGACTATCCAAAAAATATCAGTGTGAAAAATAGTAACATTAGAGTGATTTCTGTGCAAAGCTTCCTGTCTGGGAGCTTGGAGACTCAGTGTTTGGGAGGGTGAAACTGAAACTGGCTGATTGTGCAAAATCAGCGGGTAACACTGTAATTATTTCTTCTTGTCCTGTTTGAGAAACACAGAGGATTCAGGCTGGCAATGCTGGTCACCACTGGCTGTGTTTTCCCCATCAAATATTGCAAGTTTTTATGTACATATACCTACTAATGTTCTAACAGCCTCAAGCTGTAGTTTGGTGAGAAAGATAGGGAACTAAACTAAAGGTATATATTTAATTAGAATAGCAATTGAGAGGAAAATGCTTTTCTCATTCGTTACAGGATGAAACCCAAATGACACTTTTCAAATCGATGGAGCTACTTCACAATCGTATCAACAGCTCTAAAAACTGAGCTCTGTCTCAAGCTTTGGGGTTTAGTAGTCACTGTAGGGAAAAAAAAAAGGCTGTGAGTTGTCTTGGATGACTTAAAAAAAGGTTAGAAAATGAGTGATTCTGTAAACATAATTTTAGTCTATCGACAGATGGGAGAAATGGAGAACAGGTTGTAAAAGTATAAGCTCAAGCATTATTAATACTGTACTGTTGCTGAGCCAACTTGTAGAGGAACTGAAAAAAACATCCCATTGGTTAAGTAATCACTACACATATGCTTTTGGAGATTAATACTTGGGAGTTTTCAAAGCTTTTATACGTGTCAGTTCTGCTAAAAGGATGAAACTGCAAAAATGCACTGGTAGCAAGTTTAAAGCATTAATAGTGATGTCAGATGCACTTTAAGGATAATCACGACTCCTTTACATCCAGTAGACCTTGTAGTCTCAGATATGGAAATCAGACTCTTGACAACCAAAAATGTTTGAAAAAGTGGGAAAAGACCAAAGAATGTGGAATAATATTTTCAACTCTGGTAGTTATTTCATGCTTTGGTTTTGAGTGCTCTGTTCTGTGCTACACACAAACCCTACTGGTGTTCTTTAAAACTGGTTGCATAATTACTGGGGCTTCATCTATTCAGGGTGACTGAATTTTTAGGGTCACCTTTATCTTTCCTTTTTTGAGTAATAGCACTACTTTATTACAGGAGAGTACTAAGCTCACAATTACTGAATTTAGAGTCCTCAAAAACTGCCTCCCTAGAAGTTACATCAAATTTGTGTCCTACAAGTTACATCAAATTTGTGTCTGGGCTAATAACACTGATTGAAATTTACTTGCATCTGTATGATTTACCTATGTGCTTAATTCCAGATAGAGTTTGGATATGTGACAAGACATGCAGATGTAGAAAACCAGAGTTTTCTACCACGAGTTCTTGTATGGTTTTGGAAAACCATTATTCCATGTTGTAGTCACTAATGGGCAGCAGAACTCTTTTATCATAAATGAAGAAGGGCACAAAGCTTAGCTACTGAGTTTTAAGATTTAAAAATCACAATGCAAAAGAAGATTTGAGTGAGATCAAATTTGGCCTTGATTTAAGTTTGTTTATTAACAAACTTGAGTCCTTTGTGAGAGCCAGATGGGGAAATCACCAGCACCTCACAGGCTCACACCCCCTGCTTGAACACTCTTGGTGTCAAGCTGTGCTCGTAGGGATTTGTCAGATAAGAACATATTTAAGTGTTCCACCAAATCTAAATGTATTGAAATACAACAGTAAAACCCTAGGGTCTTATTTTGATGTTTTGATTGTTAATGATTAGTGCTGACTGGGACTACTCAGGAAACTGTGTCTGGGTACAGAGGTGCCTGCAATCGTGATGGAAACTGGGTCAAAATTGTCAGCTTTTAAAAATCCCCTGAAGTGTCTATTTGCCTTGCTGGCAAAATATTAATCTGTGAGGTTTGTTTCTGGATATCTGGATTCAATGCCTGAAACCTGTAGTGGGAAACTGCAGAGTCCTGATTACATAGGAGGAAAATCAGGCCCACAAGAAGCCTGTTCCTTTTTTCCCTCACTGTACCTAAAATTTCAGATGGAAATTTAACTTTGTGACACAATTGGCCTAAGAACAATATTATTGTTTAATATGAGTATGGGTTGCATGAATCTAAAGAGTTATATGTGAATGTGTCCACTTTGAACCCTAATACTTATATGGGAAATAAAACCAATTGCTTAATTTACCAATTAAGGTAAAAAAGACGAAGGAAGGAAGGAAGCCCCAGGATCTCAGCACTAGAATATTTGCAACTTCTTTATTCCTCCATTTATTATTTCCCTAGTATTCAGTAAAGGCCCCTTCACACCTACAGAAGGAAGAAAACGTTCTCACACTGTTAAAACAGTGGCCACTAAATACAGAAATATCTTTTTATAGTATGCCCAATGTATTCCATTATATTAATAGAACAATATTTCAGTGGCTATTTGAAGTTCTCTGTAAGGTTGCTCAAGAGGTTTATTTAACTCTTGACAATATCTGCTTTGATATTAAAAATAATGTCAGAATGGATTAAAATTATTCAAATAAGATTTTTAATTTTCTGCTCTGGTAATACATAAATTTCTTGAAATTTTAACACCTCAGTATTTCATCTATTACTCTAGATGGATCTTTGATTCCATTCAAGGGAAAAAAAACATGAAATATCTTTGGAATCTCACTTGCTTCTATCAGAATCATCATAAAATTTGTTTTAGAGATTAGTATGGATTACTCAAAGAAGATGAAATAAATGTTTATAGTCAAAAGAAAAAAAAGAGAAAATGAAAACTAAAGTTTAAGCACTTCAAGAAACTGTTGAACATTGTTTCTGAGCTAAGTTGTCCTTCACTTTTCCATAATTTACTGTCAGGAAGCCTTCAGCTGCCCAGAATGCTTGAAAATCAAAAAAAAACCATTTTCACTGAGTTCAAAGTATGAAGTTGCACTCATTTTAATGTATTTGCCAATAACTTATTGATATTTAATATGCATACTTACATACCTCTTATTAATGTAACCCCTGCTGTTATGAAACTTTAAGCTATAATCACGTAATGAATAAGTAATTAATCCAATAAGAAAACATAAAGGTCTTATTCTCTGCTTCAAAACTCCTGGGCATCTTCACTTTGCCTTTTGTCTAAAGGTTGTGGATGAGGATGTGAATTTTGGAGCTAAGCAAGCTGACAATTTCTCTTCAAAGTCATTCTTTCTGCAATTCATTTTCAGCCTTTTCAGTCTCCCTTGGTCAGTCACAAAAGACAGCTTTATTATGCAGTTCTCTTCCACTATTTTTGTACATATCATTTTCTGTTTGTCATGTTTAGGGCACCTTCATTTCCTCTGTCTCACAGAAGCAGAGATGATTACATTAAGTGTGGAAGTCTTCTCTTTCTACTTTTGGTCAGTAAACCATAGAATTATTTTCCATTATTCTTCATAAATTTTGGTGGGGTGGCTCTGGTTGAGTGTTAATATGGCAAGACCCATATGGGAACAAAGAACTACTGTTACAAGCTGAGGAAGGGTAAACTTGTATTAATAAAGTGACTTTAGTTGTCCTTGGGAGATGTATTAGGTACTTGCTGCCTTACAGCATCTTCCTTTCCATATAAATCCCCAGCAAAAGATGTAGGAGTTAGAAGAGACTGGAATATGTTTTCAATCCTGTTTAATCACTGCAAGTAAAGGGAAAGTATTAGAGATACCCCTGAGGCTAATCCTGACAAATCACCCTCATTCTGAAAGGTAGAACTGAGATGTGAGGCCGTGTTACATTCCAGTTTCCACACTTTGCAGAACCTGGGCGAGCCTGCAGCCGCCAGCCTTACACAGAAACTTTGTGAACTTCATCATCTGGGTGCCCACTTTAAAGCTCTTAAGGAATTCAGACATTGCAGTGGTGGGGATTATGTGGATAATTTATTGGCCAGAAGGTTAAATCTGCTTCTCAAGATGGGAATGCCAAATTAATGATCACTTCAGAAATGTGTCTGACTTGCCTTCCCCAGGCACAGAGCTCTCCCCTACACCTGCCTTCCTGTCCCCTTTGTGTCTGCCCCAGTGCTGGGACTGAAGGTGAAGGGCTGATTTTCCCAAGCTGAAACAACTGCTCAGATTCCCAGCTGAAAATCCCATGCTTCTCCCAGCTCTGTACTTTCTCTCTGGAGTCCTTTCTCCTCGCAGCATCCATGGCTTCACCTAAGCATGTGGAAAAATGTGCCCACCTATGTTTGTGGTGCACTTGTGGGGAGGGGGCTGCCTTTCCCAGAGACCCTCAGAGGTGTAGTAGAGGTGCTGCATCTGCCAGCCCATTTCTGGGGCGTGTTCTGCTCCACCCAGTGCCACATGGCAGATGGGAACAGCTCCCTTTGCTGTCGTAGCCATTCAGCAGCAGCTAAAGATGAGTCTGCATATTCCAAAGTCACAAACATTGCTCCAGAGGATAAATCAGGGTCTTGTTTAATTTGAAAACAAAAAAAGACTGAATATTTTCATGCACTGGACTTTGGGAAAAGCATTCTGGGTTGGAACCCTGTTAGTCACACTACCTGAGGACTTCAAAGCTGCATCATGTTTGACAAACAGGTGCTGTCTTTGGAATCTCTACAGGATTTCCAGATGGCTCTACATCCAACATGGCCATTAAGGAATAAAACTGTTCTTCCACTTGCACTGATTTCTCAGGTGTGGTATTTGCCTTTTACTGTAAACATGTGTGTCTCATACAAGAATTGAACTCAGCCTTTAATTAATCCTTGATTTTTAAGTTTTTGTGTTTCTTTTTTTTTTTTCTTTTGTTGGAGAAAATGGGTTTGAATTTAATGCCCTTCACCTTCACCCCTCAAAATTAAACCATACACAATTGCTGGGAAGTGGTTTTGATTTCCTTGCTGGGAAATAGTGTGTAAAATATTCTTCACAAGGACATAGTTCCCAGCTGAGGAAGCCCTGAAATGTTTACCTTTGCCTCTGTTTTTTCCCACCCTTCCACTTTGCCTCGGAAGACCTCATTGCACCTCTTTCCTTCCCCCATCCTTGTCTCTGCCTCCTCTGCACCCATGTTTAAGACCTCTTTTGAATCTCATTTCTCCTTGAAGTTTTTCCACACCCATCTGCTTGCACATCGCTGATAACCTCTTCCATTCACCTTGTGAGGGATAAAACAAGTTATAAATCCCACTGCCTGCACAGTACTTGTGTGACCACCCAAGTGAGCTTGGTTTCCTGCCCTGGTTGGATGGACCCATATTTTGCCTCTGTCGCTCAGGGTGCCATTTTGCAATTCTCAATTTGCCAAGGAGGAAAAAACACCCCAAACACCTGCTTTTCATTTGCTGAAATGTGCAAATGATATGGCTATAAATCACTAGTAGTTAAGATGTATGTGAGCTTTTTATTTTGTTTTCCCTCTCTATTCTGAGCGCAAGCTTGTAAAGGCCTCCACAGTGCTGTAAACTGAGGCTTGCACTAGTAACCTGGTGATCTACTGACACAAGTTGTTCCCAGGGAACTTGTTTTTAAATTAAAAAAAAAATAATAATCAAGTCATTGAATAACTTCTCTAGAAAAGCTCTGGAAAACAAGACTGACCAATTCTGATTTAGCTTTTGCCATGGCTTCAGTGTGTAATTTGCTCCCTCTCTAGCCCGTGTTTACATCCCTGGACTGTATATTGCTGTTTACCTAATGAAATGCTGCTCTGGAAGATTTATGGGTACGCATTAATAGAATAATTAAAGGTCTTGGAAAGTCTCAGATGAAATTTGTACCAGGCCAGGAGGGGGAAGTGAGATGGGAGGTGATGTGCCTGCACCTCTGGCCTGTTGGGTGCCCTGCCGGCTCGGGGCGTGGGGAGCGCCGCAGAGCCGGGAGAGGTTCCGGGGCAGTGTTTGCCCTCGGGGCTGAGAGCGCAGGGACAGCAGCGTCTGTCTGACCTTCCCTAAGGATTTTCCTGGGCAGGGAGGAGATGCGGGAGTAGGAGCGGAGCGCAGGGCGCTGCCCGCATCCAGCTGCGGCCGGGGCAGCGCGAACCCCCAAACCTGCGGGCGGAGCAGAGCGGGGCGAACCCTGCGCGTCCCCCCCAAACCTTAACGCGAGCAGAGCGGGGCGAACCCTGCCTGTCCCCCCCCAAACCTTAACGCGAGCAGAGCGGGGTGAACCCTGCGTGTCCCCCCCAAACCTGCGGGCGTGGCAGAGCGGGGTGAACCCTGCGTGTCCCCCAAACCTGCGGGCGGAGCAGAGCGGGGCGAACCCTGCGTGTCCCCCCAAACCTGCGGGCAGAGCAGAGCGGGGCGAACCCTGCGTGTCCCCCCAAACCTGCGGGCAGAGCAGAGCGGGGTGAACCCTGCGCGTCCCCCCAAACCTTAATGCGGGCAGAGCAGAGCGGGGCGAAGCGTGTCCCCCCAAACCTTAACGCGAGCAGAGCGGGGTGAACCCTGCGCGTCCCCCAAACCTGCGGGCGGAGCAGAGCGGGGCGAACCCTGCGTGTCCCCCAAACCTGCTGGGCGGGAGCAGAGCGGGGTGAACCCTGCGCGTCCCCCAAACCTGCGGGCGGAGCAGAGCGGGGCGAACCCTGCGCGTCCCCCAAACCTTAACGCGAGCAGAGCGGGGTGAACCCTGCGCGTCCCCCAAACCTTAACGCGGGCTGAGCAGGCGGGCGAACCCTGCGCGTCCCCCGGCGGGGCCGCGCATCCCCGCGGGGGCGCGCACGGGCGCGCTGTGAGCGCGCAGGAGCCGCGGGAGCGGAGCGCGGCTGCGGCGGCGCGGGGGCTCGGCTCGGCTGGCGGATGGATGGATGGATGGATGGCTGCCTGGGAGACATCCCGCCAGCCCATTTGTGCTCTCCTCACACGTCTTTCCTCCCTGCGATTTGGTGCCGTTTTTATTTTTTTATTTATTTTTTTTTTTCCTCCTTCAAAATCTCCCTGGGAATTTTGATTTGCAGAGTTTTTTTTTTTTTTTTCCTCTCTCTTTCCCTCTCTCTCCTTCCTGCTGAGGATACGTTTTGCTTGCCAAGTCTGTAGTGACACCTCTCAGATTCCCCCGCTCCCGGTTTTTTGGATCTGTTATAGTGCCCGGTTGTATATAGACTGTAATTTTTTTGCCTTTTTTTTTTTTTTTTTTATTTTTATTTTTACAAGAAAAGGGAATTCTTTGGGAAGCTAATGGATGCTAAGGAGGACGATCCTAAAAAAATCTCCTTTTAATCTGTAAATGAGGTGTACGAAGAAATTCTTAAATTCATCCATCAATTTAGCTCCATGTTAAGCACCTCGAAGTATTTATGATTGCAGAGCAGGTGCAAACAAGGATTAGGAATAAGGTAAGGGAGCTATTTCTGTCTTTGAGGCAGCAGCATTTGCTCAGGGTTATCAGCAGCTTTTCTTTTTTTTTTTTCTTCTATAGAATCTGAACTGATTTATTTGCATTTTCAGTGCTGTTCTCCCATCCTTCCGAGTCATTTCTAATACGTCTGCGTGATTTCCATCACTAAAACATACATTCCTTCTCCCTGGCTGCTCAGGATTTGGGAGTTTCTTGACTGTGCACATGTTTTGGCTGTTATTCGGTAACTGCTTAAAACCACCAATCCTCCGTTTAAAATTATTTCTTACCTTGCACTTTCTCTACCCAGCAGGATTCCTGAAAAAAAAAAAAAAAAAAAAAACCCACCACCAAAGCCATAGAAAATTGCAACACAAAAGCTTTTTTTAAAGATTTGCCTTTAAAAAGGAGAGAGAAGTAGTTAAAATTCCCTGAGGAAAAACCGGGGCTGGCGGGGGGGATGGTATATAATAATCAGGTTCTCCCTCTAAAAGCAAATGAATTCCCCTCCCTGCTCCCTCCTCCTCACCAGCAGTTCCCCAGGGCTCAGCCTGATTTCTGGCCCTATCGGGGCTCCCTGGGGTTGTGGGATGCAAGGGGGGAGAAATTCCTGCTGGGATGGAGGGACGGATCCCCTGCTTCCCTCCTGCTCTCCATCAGCACGCTTTACTAATTTTTGTTTTATCAGCTCCATTTAGGGATATAAATGGCACGAGCAAGGATATCAATTACCAGCTAACGGCGGCGATAGCCCGTGTTTTATGGGATTTAATGATTTCTCTTGTTTTGAAAAAGCTCTTGTGACGCTAACAATAAAGAACTCCATAAATCATCTAAATGAATTGTGTTCCAGCAAAGGCAATTTTTAGTGTTTTGCTGGGTATCTCCTGGTCCAGATAATTAATATTGCATTAACAGTTTGTGAGTGTGTTTGTGCTAATAAAGGTGCCACTGCTAAGCAGTGGCTCTCTTGCTGTGGGTCCCACGTTCACTGAACTCCCACAGAGTGCCTGGGCTGACTGTTGTCCTCTCCTCTGGAATCACACCAGGGGATGGGGAATAAGCATAGTGGGCAAGGGACACCTTCCCTGGCACTGGAGAGAGTACAACCCATGAACAGGCTGCTCCAGTCAGCCTGAAAGCAAGAGGTGTAATAATCACTAAGGCCTTCTAATTACATGTTTTGATTAAAAGACAAGCAAATTAAGTTTGTAATTTTTTTTTTTTTTTTTGGTAATTCTGATCATTTTATCATCAGCTTTTAAAACCCTCTCAATAACAAGCAGGAGCTGTGGAGTTCATCCTTAGCAGAGTTGAGCAGTGTTCCTGCAGCACTGTGAGGAAAGCTCCTCTTTCATGTTATCCTTTTCTGTTGCTTTATTTCCACCTTCTTCTGCTTTCATGAACACATCTTTTTTCAGCTGTTATTTAAAGCCAAGCTGTACTGAAAGGGCTGTAATAAGGGTGATCTCCTTATGAAGGGAAATGTGCTATGAGGAAAGGACTCAAATTTGGCTGTTTTAACAGAATTTTTAAGCCACAGGGTTTGTATTTACCTGATTTTTTTTTTCACTGTCTTTAACATGGTCTGCAACTGGTGATGCAAAAACATCTGTAATTACATATGTCACCTATGTAGCTCACTGTGTGTACAGTTAGAGACCCACTTAAAGCTGCCCATAAATCCTTCACTGTGCAAAAATATTAATCACAGGTTGAACAGGTGCTGGTTCAGTTCACCACATGTTTGGGTCAATAATTGCTGGGCATAATATCATTATATAGATATGCTGAGTCTGCCAGAAATTGTTGCCATGGTTTTATTTGGTTCAGTCTGGTAAGATTGAACTTCTTGTTGCTGCTGAGTAGGCATTTGGGTGAAGTTAAGGGAACCAAATCTGAGAAGTTATTTCATGAAATGTATGTAGATTTCAGTGCTTTCTCTGAGCTTCTCTGAATGGAATGTTTTATTACCATTTAATAGTTCAGAGATGGTGAGTTCAATCCTTCTCTCCTTATTCAAGCAAAAATTTTCATAGCCTTCATGAAGCTATACATAAAGATGTTTTTAATAAGAATTTCTGACTGTGCAATAGGCAATTTAGATGGTAACTTTGATGCCAGTGTTTCTTATTTAAAGTTAATTTGTCAGGGTTAAAAGTTTGCTGTTTATCTCCATAAGCTGAAAAGGGTCAAGGAGTGTTTCCTGTGGTGTCATTGGTACAGCTCCTGTTGTTCCCTCTTTGCCAAGGAACAGCCACTCAATGAGAACAGACTTGCATTTGAGCTTTTAAAATGTCTTTCCTCTGAGCATCAGGAACATTTAGAGAACTGAATTGGTGACTCACTAGATGGGTTGTCTGCATCCCTTGTTAGTGTTCATTATCGTTTGTGTCGTGTGTGCATTTGAGCATAATCTAGTTCTTGAGCTGACAGGTCATTGCTTGAATAAGTTCTTTGTTTATTTTCCTGTTTGCTTTTCTGTTTGAATATGCTTGTCTCCATACACTGTAATAATGATAATTCTTTAAGCAACAGTGGGTTGCAAGCAAACGCTTATGTTCATGGGTCAACAGTGATTTGGGACTGTTGGATCCTAGTGCTGATCAAAGTATATGGCAAATTAAATCTACAATCATAATTTCTGGTAGAGGTACCATACACCTCCTATTTAGTCCTTGCTGTTACATTAGCCTTGAGATTTTTTTTTTTTTTTCAGATGATAAACAGTGTTAACAGAACTCTTGTACTTTAATCCATAGGATGAGAGTCTGTAATTTTGTAACAGAAAACCAGAGATAGAGTCTTTCAAAGAAATTAATTTATTGTACCCAAGTCCGTGCAGTTACTAATGGCACTGTTTGATCCCACTTCAATTTTCACTTGAAATCTCCTAGTGCTTTTCAGCAGTGAGGAGCTACCGATATCCTAATTATTTCTGATGGAAAGGACCTGAAATGGGAGTTATCTGAGATTGTGCAGTAGCCAGTGTAAGTAGTGGGATTTGTAGCCTTTGTTGGCCTCTTCCAGGCTGTAGCCACCAGATGGGTATGAAACTTCTAAAAAGTTTGCAAATGTTTTTGAGGAAGAAGAATGAATGCGTAAGAAATAAAATGTTTGATACCTGGCAGAAATAAGCTTCACTGAAAGTAACAGAAGTGCACGTAAACATAATTTACTTACTTTTTGCAGTGGTTTTATGAGTTCCATGAGTGGTATGGGATGTCAGATGTTCATTCAGTGGTTGTGGAGATGCTGGGCCACCAGCCTGGGGTCAGCCAAAGACTCCAGGTGATGGCCCAGTGGAGCAGTGGGACACTCTGGGGCAGCTGCCCAGTCAGACTGGGTGCCCTGCTGGCTGTGTGATCCACGCTGTGATGGGCATTCCACCTGCAAGGGCAGGAGGTGCAGAACATCTGACTGGGACATGTGGCTGGATTCTGTTATTTCTACACTCCCACAATCCCACCAGAGTCAGCAGGATGAGCTCAGTAAGGTACACTGAAGTTGTGACCATTCCATGTGGTGTTTGGCTTGGTTTAGAAATGCCAGAACTGATGAAAGCTGCTTTCCCAGAGATTTATGTCCCCTAGAGTCAAACCCTTCCCCAGTTAAAGCACTGTTGAGTGCTTTCTCTCTTTCTTGTGCCCAGTAATGTGCTGCAGTTGCTCTTTTATTTTCTTTCTCTTTTAAGAGAAGTTGACTGAAGCATTCAGACTCTTGCAGAGTTCCTCGAACCTGTTCTATCATTTAACTGTCAGCATATTTGCATGCTGCTCAGAGAGTTTGGAGTGAATCAACCACTGACTAAGAAATGTGTAAAATGCACACAAAGCCAGGTTGTGTACATCTTGCTGAGTTAGAAAATCAGATTAAAACTTCAGGCTTGCATAGGACATGCATTTTCTCATGTAAAAACTTGCAAAACTGTCTCACTC
The DNA here is from genome assembly GCA_030060385.1 of Muscicapa striata striata. NCBI lineage: Eukaryota > Metazoa > Chordata > Aves > Passeriformes > Muscicapidae > Muscicapa > Muscicapa striata. The sequence continues at coordinate 2,103,355 of JAREIS010000115.1, forward strand.
ATATCAAAACTTCTCAGTGCACAGGATAAGAGTTTGCTGCTGCTGACAGCTGGAGAGATTTCTCCTGGGCTCCATGTGTTGGTGGTCCAAGCTTTAAGTTCAACATCTGTCTGGGGAGGTCCATGTGAGGAAGAGGAGTAATTGCCAGAAATCTGCTGTATATCCAGTTAAAGCTATAGCTCTGCATAAATAGGATTAAAGCTTCACAAGAGACCAATTTTAGTTGTGGAAAAGACCAGGTTGTTTTGATACCAGATGTGAGGTTGATTTCTGCAACTTTCTAGGAAACAGTAATACCTGTGCATGAGTCTTGTGGATTGCAGAACTTTTTGAAAAGTCAGGAAGAAGAATGAAATTATTAAAAGTTTTTCTAGATTTTTAAAGTATATTTCCAAAATAAAATTTTGTAGTTTTATCAATATGAACAGTCCCTTGACTATGCTTTGGGGGAAGTTTTCAGATATATCTTCTCTGTGGAGGAAGGGGCTGGTCAAGTCACCTGCACAGTAGAAAGAGGAGAATGGGAAAGATGAGGGGACTGAAAATAGTGAGAATGAAGCTAGAAAGAAGAGGTGCCAGAAAAGATGATATATTGAATTTTTGTAATGATAAATTGCTTCTAATTGAGCATAATAGTAGGAACTGGTCAGATATATTATTAATCAGCTTACTAACTTCATATACTATACAGAGGGGAGAAACTCTGGGAAAGAAAGCATCTCTATCTGTGGATTCCAGTAAAACAATATAAAACCAACTATGTTTTCCAGAGCCTTAGTAACAGAACTGCAATTAGCATAACATTTCCAAGGACTTGGATAAATAAATACCAGATGTGCTTATTTATTTATTTAGGATTTGATCCATTTCCTATCAAGAGGAACTTTATTATTCACAGGAAGGAAAAGAGGGAGAGTGAATTGTTCCTCTGAAGTGGATAGGAGGCTTTCCATCCCAGTTGCCATGAAACAGCACAGGAAGTTTCTGAATTCTGAAATATAAATTTGACGTAGAAATTTTGTTAATTCTTTGTGGAGTTATTTTTCAGCTCTCAGGATGGTGGAAGTTTATCTTAAGGAAACAGGGATATACTTACAGGTATTTATTTTTGACTCCTGCCTTTTGTTTTATGCAACAACTATTCAGAATTGGCTTGTCTGTTATTTTTGGTAAAACATCACTTCTGGCTGAGACATATTTGAATTTATTAAAAAAACCCAACCCAAACTCCTGAACTCATAAAAATTTGGACTGGTGCCAATTGAGCATATTTTTTGGAAAATTAAAAGCAGAAGAAGTTCTACTGAAAGACACAGCCAGGTAGCAATTTATATTGCAGTGAAATGAAAGTTAGAGGTTACTAAGTCATAGATGAGCTGAGTTCTGAGGTTTTTGTAATTATTGTTTGTATTCCTTGCACAACCAGGAAGTTCAGCCAAAATCATCACCTTCTTGTGCAAGACAATGCACAAGAAGATGATGAAAATATAAATACTTCTTGTGTTCCAAGGAATTTAGGCTTCACTCTGAGCTCTTGCCACATGATTTACCACAGTTTCACTGAGTCTGGCTGTTCACAACATGGGAAAGCACCGTAAATTGTGGGAGAGCTGGAATATTGTGTGAAAGTACAGTGGTCAGAAAGATAAATTCAGTGTACTCAAGGAAATACATCTGGAGACACTTCTGAAAAGAAAATCATCAAACATTTGAGAACTTTTCTCATCTTTGGTAGGCTCAGAAGTAAAGCAGAAGTAATTATATATAGATATATGCACAAATAATGCTTTATGATAATGCAAAAATACAAATGATGTATGGTCTGATTCAAATTTTGGCGTGAATACATAGGATTGCAGCCCTGTTATTGGAGTTAATGGGTCCAACAAAAGATACAGCAAATGTGTGTGAAGAAGAAATAGCATTTAATTTTATCACACAGAGACTTTGTCAATTTTTTTGTCTTTAATGAATTAATGGGAAATGCATGGTTAACACCACTTTTCCCTGCTACTTAATTTGCTTGTTCTCAAAAAAAAAAAAAAAAAAAAAATCCAAATATAAAAATGTAGATTGACTTTTAGCTTATGTTTGGCACATTTTAGCTTATACACAGACAAATACCACTTGGCAAGTGAAAGTCTTCCACAGATTGACCAGTACTGAACTACAAACATTATTTAAAGAGGATATTAAAGAAAGAGAGATTTTCTATTGTTTTGGACATATGCTGCAACTAACATTTATGAGCAGAGCAATTTTTGAGTATGCAAACCCTACTGATTTCATTGCTCTTTGTTCACATGCATCATTTTGCACTCTTGCAAGTCTTGATGTTTTTGAAGATTGTTGCTGAGGTCAAACTTGACACTTAACTTCCTGTATTTTAATAACTTTACTAGAATAATGAGGAGAGAGATCACAATCCAAACATAAATTTCTAGCATTTGGAACCTTAATGAAGACCTTAAAGGATGCCACAGGTTTCCTTTTTGACTGTTTAGCAACATTTTACATCGCCATCATTCTTGTCTCAATTTTTTGGAGTCCCTTTTTTCCTATTTTTCCTTTCCCCCATTTCACCAGAAGGATGCAGAGGCTTTATTTTCCATTTCCCCCCCTGTTGCTGGGGCTGAGATGCAACAATGATGCTGTTGCAGATTTCTGCAGCAGCCCCACATCCAAAGCTTCAGCTGCTGCTTGTCCACAAGGAAGAAACACTGGGAGCACTTTCATTCCTTTGCTTGGCACTTACATTAAAATGAATTCGAGCACTCAATCTATTTTGTTTTCCCATCCATAAATTGAACTGCTACCCTGAGATGCTGTGAGGATTAATGAATGCTTGGAAAGCTCACTGCAATGGAAAAAGTACAGTGCTGCCTCTTGAAATCATTATGTATAACACTGCATAGTTCAAAAGTTGGGAGAATTTGTATGAAGGCAGATGAAGCAAGAAAATATTAAACCTCCTCTTAATGGGGGAGCCACAGGTCTGTCTTCATTTGGCATCTTTTCATGGTTCAGACACCAGCAGTGCAAAGCATGATCCCCTCTTGAGAGCCTGCCCTGTGTAATGATCTTTGAAAATGAGGAGAGTTTGACGTGGGGAAATCGCCTTGGACCCTGATGGATGCTGTTCAGCTCTTGTGAAGCAGCACTATTTAATTCTTTTCAAGCATGTTTCTTCCAAAATAACAAAGTTCCCCTATGTTTGTGGGTCTGGCCATTCATAAAAGGATTGTTTCTTAAAGAAAATAATTTTATTCTAAACCTAGATTATATTTGTGGAAACCATCAGTGTTTGTGATGAGTTAGAATCCAGTTAGGTTTTTTTAATACTTTGTTAAAAAGTATTTAAAATTCCATTTTCTCCTTGGATATAAACATATTTCCCTAAGAATTATAACTTAATAGGCAGAAATTTATATCTGTAAATTTTTCACATTTTAAAAATTGCTCTGAATAATAACAAAAATGTAATGAAAATTGTGACACAACTTTGACTCCCTCAGAACAATGATAACCTCTGTGATGCCAGCTATTGCACCTCTTCTCAATATTTTATGTCGGGTCAGAAATCCAGAGAAGTACTAACTGCAGTGGCTTAGTCACAGAGTGAAAATTCTAGTAGAACTAAAAAATACATAAACACCAAGATCTTTAATTCTAAGCACAAAAAGTTGTGCTTGGTGTTAGTGCAGCAAGCTACTTGACATTTGGCTGATAATATACTTGAGCTGCTGTCTCAATTTAATTCAGAAAATATTTGATATTTCAAATATTTAAGCTGGTTCTTAATCAAAGCAGTGGGTTGTGTTTGGTGCAGAGATGTTACAAGGTGAAACCATAGAGAGCAGGGTGGTGTTTTCAGAGCTGTCTCTCTGAAGACAGTTTCACTGCTTACCTACAGCTAGGTATGAAAGTAAATAATTTTGCAGGCTATCAAAGCCAGTCTTTCTTAATTCTGAGTTTGAACAATCAGATTCCAAACTGAAATGCAGACAGCAAGGTCTGTACAACCTGGAGAGCCTCGTTGGTTCAGCACCAGAGGGAGCCGCTTGCCCAGCTCTTGGCCATGTCAATCTCAAAGGAAAGAATTGATAAAATGGAAAAAAACAGAAAAAAGTAGCTTATTAAACACTACCCACTCATGAAAAATAACATTTGGGAGTTGAAGCTATGTTTGGTGTGCTGATCTTTCTTCCAAATATGATTTTTTTAAAAATTGAATGCTCCAAATTTATTTTATTCAAATTCTAATCTGGCCATTTTTTTTCCTGGATTGTTGTCAGAAAAATATTATGTCGCTCAGGAATAGGATATTATAAAAATAAATTACTATTGTCAATGACAACTGTAATTTTGGATGTCTCCTTGCAATAATAATGTAAATACAATGTTTGCATATGTGACCCTTCCATTTATATTCTTAGCTGGTGTAGTGCAATACTTGGTAGGAATATACAGATCCTGCTAATTATCCTTTGCTCAAATACCATCCCTCCTTTTTTTTTCCTCTTAGTAATCCCCTACTTTATATGGCATTAATGTGTATTCTCTTAGAATACTGAGAGCTGAAGTGTGATATGACAGCTCTGGTCCTCATTTGTAAAGTATAATTATTTAGGTATTTATGTGCCACTGAAATTCATAGGTGCAGTGCTGAGCTGTAAGATGCTGTATTTACCCAGAATAAAAAAACACCTCAGAGAGTACCCTTCCCCCCAAACCTCCTCCCAGGAGCTGGTGCAAAGTGTGTGTAATCTATGTGCAAGTACAAAGGAGGAGGGAAAGGCAATTCTGCCCTTCAGACAAAAGATGACTTGAACATTTGCTTAACTGTGAGTTGTGCAGGGTCGTGGAAGCAGCCTCTGGCAGAGCAAGAAATTGAACCTGAGTCTCTGAAGTCCTTGTCCAGCACCTTGTCCATAAGATGTTCCTTCTCTTATCCCTAACACCATAAAACATGACCTCTGTGCACTGAAGATGATACTCTTAAAGCTAGATTTGCAGGTTCTGCTACCCCTGTAGTAAAATTCCCTTATTTACAGGCGTGCACACACAGGCAGATGCACAGGCACGCAAATCCTTTCCTTTGACAGGGGATTTGCTGATAAGGCAGCATAATAGCACGAAAATCAATTCATGTGGAGCTTCAAAGTTATTAAGCTGTAGCAATTTAAGTGTATTCAATCTGTCTGCTTAAGAGATTGCCAAGGCAGGTGCCTACTCTGAGTATGTATGTAGGGAGTAGGTGTATGTATACACATACATGCATGAATTTTTAGGATGTATATATAAACATGTGTATACAAATAGCATATATATATATATAATACAAGTTATTTCAAATTCCAAATTATGAGCTATGTTTAGCTGAGATGTTGTTGGGAGTGGATCAGCTGAAAAATTTCAGTGCTCATGGAGTGGTCTGGCTTTCTTTTACTTGATAAGAGAAATAAGAAAAGTCCAATTTATGAGCTGCTAGGGCCTGAGTGAGTGGACATGTTTCCCAATTTCACATTTGGATTAAATTAATAAAATTCTTCTGCAGTTCAATATTGTAGAAGTTATGCTGCCAGATATAAATGGCAAATTAAATTAGTTTTTGAGTTCCTTCTTTGAGAACATACCTAACAAAAGTTTGTTTCAATAATGCATTTCTCCTCTTTTACAGATTTCTCCCTTATTGTATCATCAGAAAATAAATGTAACTTATAATTCAATTAGTTTGACTTGCAAATCAAGAATCAATGGTCCTGTAATGATGCTCAGTGTGAGATCCCTTGCTGGCTGCAACAGGGTCAGGGAATGCAGGTGACAAGAGGTATTTGGGTCTCGGTGACATCGACATCTTGAACTCAGGGAATGAAGTCCTTAAATGAACTCACAGAAAAACTTGGCCAGAGCAACAAACAGACCTTAGGCACAATTAATTCATCCAACTGGTTCCTTTTCTTTCCAAGGTCTCCTGGAAAGTTGTTTGTGTGTCACTATAACTTGAGCCATGCTCCTGGATAGCATAGCAGCCATAGGATCAGTAATGAAGGAACTGCAGATTTCATTACCTTTACAATCTTAACAAGTTTCAAGAGCTAAACTTTTCCCACTTTGAAACAAAAGAAAGATGTATTCTTTGACAGTCTTAAAAAAAGAAAAATAGTAAAGAATCATAACCTTAAAGTTGCACATTTTTCTATTGGGTCTTTCAGATGTATTCTTTCACTCTGTTTGCAGGTTCAGATCCTAAACACTTGTTGGAAATGGACTAAACAACCCAAAACAGTTGAGAGACGCTCCTTAGTGTGTTCTTAATGTGACTGATTTCATGGTTTTGGTCATTGATTCCGTCTTTGCTTTCTTTTTGTTCCAAAGATCAAACACAAATAATTCATTATGAGTTAGCTGGTTGCCCGAAGGACACTTGGATTGGAAGTTCCAATAAAAAGTCTTCAGTTTTGTGTCGGGTTGAGTACAGTGTTCTTAAAGCACCATTTGAAACTGTCATACACATGGCACTTTCTCAAAGGCTTTTGCAAATATGTTTTCTAAGTGAGGCTATTTATCCAGGAACCTTCTCCCAGCCAAGCTTTCAAAAGCAGGAGCTGTTGTTTGTGTCTCTGAGGAAATTATTTATTACTAAAACAAAATGACTCTGCACTAACATGCTTCCCAGTGCAGGGTGATGTATTAAAATCTGGAGGATTTTGAAAAAAATCACAGTGGAATAACAGGGCAGCAGAATGGTACTTGAAATCCAGTCAGTGTAATTGTAAATTGACATGCCTTGGTGGAAGTGCTCAATACTCAAGACAGAGCCTGTGGTTTGTGGGTTGTCTGGGGAAAGATCTTTAGAGAGGTTTTGACTCATTCCTTGGTGGTTCACCCTAATTTAAACAGGATTGGGAATAATCTCTTTCAGCTACAGCCCAAACTAGGTGGTGTAATTTAGCTCATCTGAGGCTTAGCCCAAAGTCCATTGAAATCCCTGAAAAATTTCCCATTGGAGTTAGTGGTTATTGGATCACTTTTCAGTAGTTCTGGCACTGTTACATTTCCATTAAATAATGACCTAATAATGAAAAACATCCCTATCTGTAGTGTGTCCTTGAAGAAACTTTTTCATTGCTTCCCTTTAGAAAGATCTCAAGGACAGTTATGTGCTCTGTTATTCATCTTGGATCCATTGTGGAGCTCACACCTGCTGCTCTCCAAGGGCAAAGTGCACACAAAGTGGTCAGGTTTTGTGCTCATGTCCTGTGATATCAGTGAATACAGGTGACCAGGTGACAGCTGAGGCATTCAGCTTAAACAAAAGGAACATGTGGAATTTGCCACACACAGAGGTCATCAAATCAAAATTTCAGACTAGATTTTTATAAATTTTTTTTACGGCTGGATGATTTTATGACCATTAATAATATTTGTAGCTCCAGTATGCAAACCAAGATAAGAATAATCAAATCTCATGCTTCAGGGCATAAGCTAATCACCTGCTGAGTTTGGGATAATTGGTTTAGTGCATTATACTTGGAAGGGAGGTTCACTTTCTCTAAAACTTAGCCACCTTCAGTGAAGGCATTTAAAAGGCCAGAGTTTCCTGATCCCCTTTGACAGCTCCTTTGTCTGTACAATGATGTGCAACCAGTGCCACTGAACATTAATATTACAACCTTGTTTTTTACTTCATGATTTAAAGCTGTTAGTAAGAGTTATTGCAGTTTATGTGACAGTGTACATATGTACTTAAGGGTTCCTTGACATTTTTTGCTGGTGGAAAAGATGCCAAATGATGTAAGAAACAGACTTGCTGGTAAATTTCTGAACAGTGTGTGCAGAGACAGACACACATGCATTAATTCATGTGTTAAATTGCAAAATAATCGATTTATCTATCTGTCCTGGTATCTGGACATAGATAATTGGTGTGCTACTTATTAATAACTCGGAAATGTTTACAATGCTTTGCAGGCCTCAAATTAAACAAGTAATAAGTTATAATAACTATTTGATTAACTCCTTGGCAGTAGAAGTTGGATTTACCTGACATGGAGCCTGTTGCTGGCACTGGATTCACCAGAAACCACCTGCTCGAAAGGATTAATTCTATAATTGAATCTCTGCTGATGTTAGTGAATGTGTTTTGTTTTCTGGCATGTGGGTGTGGAGCAGGGAAACATAAACATTTTCCCCTTCCAATCCCCTCAATGGGAGCAGACCATGTCTGCAGCCTCTGCTCTCTAGTGAACAAAGACCAAGTTGAGACTGGTGTCTTGTTAAAGAATAAAATAGAGTCTTATGCCCTTTAGCAAAATCAAATATAAAACAACAGGCAACGAGATACCCTAACCAGAGTTTTCTAATATGCCCAAAAGCCCCCTAACTGATAAGATTCAATTCCATTGATTTTTGAGTAATTTCTGTTGAACTCTATTTGTTTTTTATTGTTAAATTAGATTTGGGGGTTCCCAGGCAGTGCAATATGTTCTTTGAAGGCTGTTTGCCCTGCAGCTCCACCAGTGCATTGGATGACAAAGTTTTACTGGGCTGCTTTATGCTCTAACACTTTGATAGGCAGCAGCCTTGGCTCTGTTAACACTTCACTTTAGCTGGGCTTCCTCTGCTAGGAATTTATGAGCACCACCCAAGTTTTTACCACTGCAAATGAGTTTCAACTAAAAATAGGGCACTGCTTTTCTCCCAGGTTCCAGGATTAAGTATAAGTGACTAAAATTTAATGTAGCTCTATAGTTTGTGCTAGAGATCAGGAGAGAGGCAGCAAAGGACACAAGAGTTCTGAGCCTTCTGAAAGCCTGATGCAAGGCATCTTCCTTGAAAGCCTCAGGCAGCCCTGTTTATATATATGTGCATTTACAGAGGAGGATTTTTTTAAGCTGAGGAACAGAAAGACACAATATTGTGCTGGGATTTTTGACTGTCCTTGCAGGGCAGGAGGGTCAGGGGCTAATGGTAGATCTGGAACTCCTTTAGTGCATCAACTGGACCTGCCTTAAATCAATACCTGTCACTGGAGGGAGGTTTGAGCTCAAAAAAACCACAGGAGTAAAGTTAAAACTTTTGTTGCAGTTTTTATTTCTTTTGCATACAAGTCAAGATGTTGGCTGGTACAGGCATAGGAAAGGAAATATTATTCTCTTAAGGAAGCAACAACAAAAGCAGAAGCAAATTGACGATCTGTGTGAAGTCCTCATCTGCAGACCTGCAGGAAAACCTATAGCACTGCTGAAATGTATGCAGCAGGGGTATTTTTTTCCAGATGAGCACTTTTAATATAACATTTTCATAATTTCCACACAGTGGTAATCATTTTATTGCTTTTCTTTATCTGTACCTATTACTGTTCATAGAGTAGCTGCTCAGTTCTGATAACCCAGTGGAAATGCATTCCAAGTATAACTCAAGATTTGCAGAGTTTCATAAAATTCTCTGAATTTCCACTTCAAAGTACACTGGAACAGTTTACTGTGGCTCCTAATAGACATTTTTAGGTTTAGTATTTTGATCTGAAAGCAGTTATTTCATTTTCTGGTGATTTATGTTTATTTTCTGAAAGAAATTAGGGTTTTCAAAGTTATCAGTCTATAATTAAGATTTTACAATTAGCTAGCCCATCACTGTAGTAGCAAAATATTGGCCTATGGGATTACAGAGAGCAGCACTGGATGAAATAATCAGCCTTGCAGAGGCAGACCCAACTGCACAGGCAAGATTTTGCTCAGAATTTCAGTAGTTTTTACCAGATCACAAATAACTCTTGAAAAGGAAGCCTACCCAGCCAGAAATGCCTTTATCTTTAGGCGTGCTTGCACTGGTTCTTATCCAAATTTTGTCTTTATTAAGTGAGTCAATCCTTTAAACAGGACCTTTAGTTTCAAGACTGAGGTTTGGTTTTTACCCTCTCGAGGTGCAGCAATCACAAGAAAAGGTATTTAAAATGTGTGGAAGTGATAAACATGATTCCCACTGGTCACCATTGAGATATTCAGGTCCTGTCTTGTGTTGAAATGAATTTTTTGTGTACATATTCAGAAGCCAAACACTTTAAAAGTAAAGTCCAAATTATAAAAATAAGCCTCTACTTGAGTCTACAGCAGGCTGTTAGTGACTGTAATGGTAGAGTTTCTTTCCAATAAACCTCAGAATAAAGTGTTTTCTTGAGCTGGCTGTTCTCAGATCGTCTTTTTATGAAACCTTTTGGTCTCTGCTCAGGAGCTCTCTGTTGCCTTAGAGATACTCTTGTATACTCTGTGCATGAAATAAACCCAACAGAACAGCCCAGGGATTCTGCCACAGTCACTAAAACAACACCCAGGTCCCACCACAAAAGGCTCCAGTTCCTGATGGTTTGACAGGCTGCACTGTAGATAAATGGAGGCATTTATTGTATACTTTGAAGAAATTAAGGAATTAAGTATTTATTGTGATCCAAAGGTGAAATGATGGAGATTTCTGGTCTACAGATTTTTCATATTTCCCCCCTCAGGTTACATTTGCTTTGATTGGGTGGTAGAAGTTATTTTGAAATTTTCTGTAGTTTGTTACCTTGGATATAGTTTTTATGGTTTCATGCAGTCATAGAAATCCCTAAAGAATAAAGACATAAATCTCTATTTGATACTACCATGATGAGGGAAATAATTTGTCTTTTTCCTTAGTTTTGTTTGATTCCACCGGAACTGCTTTTAAGGAAAAAACCCCAACCCTGTAATTTGTGAATAAAACCCTTCTACTTTCTCTATCTGTGCAGCTTCACTGATTCTAATGGCACTGCATGAATACATGCACAAGCCAAAAGCTGTTGTGCTTACTTTGGTACTTTTTCAGAGACTGTCAGACATGATTGTGTATTTTTATTGTCATGGTTTGAGGACTGAAGCTCACATGAATTTCCACCTTTCACCCTTAAAATCTGAAAGCTCTCTGCAGCAGAGCACAGATATTCTCACATTCACATTTTTTAGGTGTGAAAACTGAGATAGAGGGAGACATAGAAGCTGCTGAAAGTCCCAGAGAGGATATTACCTAGTGTCCCAAAGAACATATCTACCTACAGGGATGCATTAAATATGGCATTAACTCCTCGACCCACACTGACTTCACTGCAAGTCAGTTTCAGTCCAGACTTTGCCTTTTCAATAAATTAAAATTGAAGCTGGGAAAAGGACGTGCTGAAGGTTTTGACTTTGGCAGGAAAGCCTTGCATTTACACAGAGTTCCTCCATAAAGTATGAGCAGCTGAAATTTGCTAGAAAGAGAAATATAAATATTCTTTACCCCTTGAAGGTTTTTCTTTTATTTTCTTTTTTCTTTTTCTGATTTGTGTAAGATTTCTATGACCATATCACTAATAATATAAGTATTTCAAATATTTATTAAAAAACCTGCGTTGATCAAATGTGAAAGAAAGCTTTTGTTTTATCAGCTGTGGAAAAGATGTCAAGCCTTCCAATAAGATTTCAATAGGGCATGATTCTGCAAGATGTCAATTATCCTCAATCCATGTATTTTCAGGAAATATAAAGATTTTTACTATTTTATGGAAGAGTCTGTTTTGTTTTTAGGGAACTATTACTGGTGTCTATAAGATTCTTTCCTTATAAATATTTAAGGACTGTTTCACACAGGCATGTGATTCAATGGAAGCCCTTCACACATAATTAGTCAAGTTATAGTCCAGGTTGGATAAGTGCTACAGAAGAGTCTAAATATTGAACAGCCAAAGCCAATCTGATTCTAATCTAAGCAGCTGCTGTAGTTCTTCCAGGAGGAATCTGCTCTTTGTTTTTTCTCCAGTCTAGCATGTTTTTCTGGCTCTTTTATCCTTTTGAGTAAACAGAGTATAAGAGAATCTGAGTCTCCAAATGCACATGTATAATTTAATTTTTACAAGAAATTTTACTCCTCCTAGCTCAAAGTTAAATGTATGCATGTATGCAGAATCAAAGCTTTGGATTACACTCAGAAAGTGTAAGTAGGAGTTTGGCTCTGGAATGAGTTTTAATCTACCCCTTTTATTTGACCTCACATTTATTTTGATACACAGAGAGATTTTTCCACTTTAAAAAGGTTTGTACTGCAAGTATCCAGCTCCTCCATATTTCTTTCTGGCTTTCTTGGAGGAACTGCAGAGAATCTCTTGTTGTGTGTGCACCTATGTGTTGTGGTTAAAATAAATAATTAGAAATTGGAATAAAAGTGGAGTCATATAAATATATAAACTTCTATCCCCCATACATGCACTACATTCATTCTTTGTTGATTTCTGGGGAGAATTAAGCCTCAAACTCTTTCCACACTCCAATATGGAACTAGCATGTCAGAGTTTTATTCAGTGTACCATGCTTCCCAAAGCAGCCCATTAACTTGAATCCAGGTCACAATGGGGTTTCTTATCCTAGATAAGTGGTAGTAGCTATTGAAAATGTAGTTGTGCTAGGAAACACTCTTCCAAGATAAACCCATAAAAATCTGTCTCTATTATCATGTGGAGCTCATCCTCTTGGTGTGATCCTACAAGCCAACTGAGTTGACCCACCAACTATTCCTCTGCTTCAAAGTGAATTTTTAGGCTGATAAATCTGTGCTAGTAACCTGTACAGATATGAACTTTGTCCCTACTGAGATGTGATTTAATCTATCATTGAGAAGGTATTTGTAGCCAGATTTTTGTGCAGTAGATTATTGATGGTGCCTCTTCCTTTATGCTTGGGATGTCAAGTAAGTGAGGCAAACTCTACAGAATTTCAATGGACTGGCTCAAGCCTCTCTGAGGCAGCAAATAAACTGCACAGTGGGTTGCATTTTCATATATTTTGCAAATGCTTCAGTGAAAAATTGATCACTACAGATACTGAGACATGTACATGATTCAGTTTGAAACATGGACACACTTCCAAAAAATGCAGCAAAGAGCTGTACTTTTTATTTGGAGATGTCAGGCTCCTGGAAACATGTGAGCTGTGGTGATCTGACACCAGTTACATAATGGCTGCTTCCAGACTTCTCATATTTGGGTAGCATGACTGAAGCTTTAACACAGCATGCTCTGTACAAATGACAGTACTTTGGGCAGAACACGACAGATTTTAGCAAACAGATTAAAGGAAAGTTGAAGTGACTTTGTGCTCTTCTTGATTATCTTTGTGCGTGTGGTCCCATCCTGTCCCAAAACATATGGAAATATGTTGCATATCATAATCTCTGGTGCAGAAATGAAAAGCATGAAAATGAGTGGAGATGGTTCTTTTCATCACATGGAAATTGCTGAAAGATACTCTGTTGGTGATGGTCTAATCACTTTGTACTCCTCCTTATCAGTACTGTTGAGCAGGGATGTAAATTGTGGTTCATCTTGAACAGCATTAGTTTTGCAAGCTGACTGAGAAAAGCCATCCTGTGTGCCTGGTGGGAACCTAAACTTCCCAAAAAATGTCTTAGTTCACATGTGGGATCAGAAACCCACTTAAACATCGGAAACTCAGATTTATTCCTCTGAGTCTGGGTGGTAAAAGTGCTTAATATTTCAGATGGGATTGGAGGGAAACTTGCACTGAGGGCTGGCTGTACAGGGTCCATGTTTATGTTCTGGCACTGCAGTTTTTTTTTTCTTACCCATGCAACAAAAAAAATGCAGTTTTTATTGGAGACCTACTGCAGGGTTCCACCACAGAAAGATAAATCAGGGTTGATGTATTACTGTATTCTTCACTGGAAGTTTTTGTTCTATAGGGGCAATCCTGATTATCATATTTTTGTCGCCCAGGAACTGAAAACCCCCAGAAACCTTTTGCTCTAAGCCACTGAGTCACCAGGGTGATCCCATTGCCTTCACAGTGACGTCCAAGACATCCTCACCAGGCTGGTTGGTGTGATAAAGAGCCCACAAGGCACTGTGAGAATTGTCTCATGTGCAGATGCAAAAATGTCATCCCATTACTGTACAGAATCAGGAGTGGGATGGTGGAATTGAATATATCAGTTCCAAACCTCATAATCTCTCTGCACTGTAAAGACTGCAAGCAGGGAAGCCATCCACTTACCAGTTGTGGTTGGAACATGAATATCAATGTAGAGGAAAATAGTCAGGTACAAATCAGATAATTTCCTCATAACCCCAAATGCTTATTAATGTTAACATTATCATTAATTATTTACCTTTTCTGTATTTAATCTGACCTGAAGTGCTTAATAATCAGGAAGCAGTTTTTACCCTTCTAATCCCAGCTGGTATGTCAGAATGTATTTATACTCAATTTATAATAATTAGGTAATATAGGTAATATCATTACCAGTGTAATTCTACAACTGTATTATAATTGATAATGGCCAATTAAAGCAGATTAGGATTTTTCAACCTGAAAGATATTAAAATAATTCTTTAGTGTGGAGATTAGAAACATTTTATCATTTCAGTCAACAATTAATTGCCTTGCTACCTGATCATATTAATTTTGAGAAATTTCATTGCTCAAAAAAAAAAAAAAAAAAGCCATAAAAAAGAAAGTGAACTTCAGCAAGTTTGATACACCAAAAAATCAATAAAGGATTGCAGGTTGCACATACTTGCAGTAGCTCTGTTTTAGGTTTTGCTCCTTAACTGGAACAAATATTTTTTGTAAGTCTTGTGAAGAGGTTTGTGGTATGATGGATAATGCATTGTGAATAATTAGACACTGTGAGGTTGTAAATCCCAGCCAGAACAATGCATCTCTCCCATTAGTTGTTTCTCCTGTAAAGGGCAGTGCACAATGATGGAGCAGAGCCATTCATTTTAGATACATTCCACTTGCAAGTAATCTTTCATGTGAAAGGAAAACAAGATGTATGATAGTTTACATGTCAATTAAACCATGCTAGGAATGAAAGAGCAGTTTCAGAAGCCAGAAAACAATGTTTTTCAGATGGAGAATTAGCTCTTGGCTAGAGACTAATACCTGTGCAAAAATCAGCAGTGGCCTCATTATGGGCCTACCTTTCTTGGCTTCTGGCATTTAACAATGAAAATGAATGAGAAGGACTTGTCTGGTAATTAGTGTGGGCTGGGACATCTGAACTGTCCCAGCAAGAGCATCTGAACTTTCCCAGTGCTATGAAAGAAAACTTCAAAGAAGTCATTATTCTTTCAGTTCAGTTGGTGGATTGGCTGATTGGGTTGGGGTTTTTTAAAGGATTAGCTCCCTGCTGTGGCAAATAAGTATTGAAATGCTGGAAATGCTGATTTTCAGAAAGGCTGTTCAGAATGAAAGCTGCTTTTCCTTTCTATTAATCTTATTCCCATGTGTCACTAGAATGTAGAAGGTGGGGAAAATGGGGAGGAATCTGCATTATGATAGGAGTGCACTTTGACCTGCTTGTGATATCATCTCCTTTGTTGGATTGTGGGGTTTTTCATGCTGGAATGTCAATCAGCTGTCTCAAATTCATGGGTCTTTAAGATAATTGAAGTGGATGAAAATGCGCCGGTTAGGACGACATTCTGGAATGGAAGGATATATTCACAAGTAGAAAGTTCTTTACTTTTAGCTGCTGTGTCAAGTCTCTTTAAAGCCACCATTTCTCTGCTTCTTGTCCAAAGAAATAATTTTCTTTAAGCTTCTCCAGGTTTTTGCCTTTAGCCACAAGGACAGGCATGCTGCATTTCCCAGTGCTGGTAGCATGCCAATAAACTAATAACACAGTGTTCTTCTTAATGAGGTGGCAGTTTTCCTACCTCTGAAAATTAAGAATGTCAATCTGCAGCAATTTGGCATGAGGTAGCTCTGCTCATATCACTCTCTTCCAGTAGCAGCAAGAACAAAGTGTGGTTATTATCCATAAGCCCAGATCGAACTCGAAGTTCTATATGTAATATATCTCTAGCTCATCCCCTAATCAGCAGTTAACCTGTAGAGGTGAGAGAGGCCTTCCCATAAGTATTTCTGCCCAATATCACACAATTGGCAGACAGGAATGTGAAGGGCTAGATGAGAAATAAAACATTAATCACCTCCCCACCGCAGCCTGTAGATATTTGAATATGCATATTATTGTGCAAGCAAAATGAAATAGATGAGCTTATGAGTGTTGAAAAATTAAATCAACCTTTACTTAGAAGAATTACTTGCACTTCTAAACTAACAAGACCCACAAAAAGCAGGATGCTGTAGGATGCAGTGTAAAGGTGCCAATAATTTTACACTGATCTGGTATGCTCTTTCTGACAAAACACCCCTTGAGTAAGGACAGCAAATGCTGTGGCAAGAGAAAAGAAAATACTTGTTATTTTTAAAAATGCATGAGGTCAGAGAAGCAACTGCAAGAAATGACATTAGATCTATGTCCTGTGTATTTTCAGTCTTTCTGCTGACTCTTGTGGAAAAATAAGTATGTGCTATTCTTTACACCAGTTAGCATTGCAAAGCCATCACATCCCTGGGAATGGATGAGCTGATTTCTGACCTGGCTATATTAATTAAGTCCCAAATGTAGACTCGTTATTGTAGATGATGACACATGGACCATAAACATCTCAACCTGATGTTCAGATATCAGGCAGAGTTTTCGTGGTAGAAATGAGAAAACTTTGTGAGTCAACTAAATCTCATCAAGAGTCACAGCGATGAACATTGAACTCACTGACACCACTTACAGACTCATTTTTTCTTCATATAATTACATTGAAACAGAAATTTCTTTTAGTCCTTGTCCTTGAAGTCCTATTTGTTCATCTACAAAACAGATGCTCTTCAGTCCATGGGTAGATCAGCGCAGCACAATGAAGACATGAAGACTTCTGTAAAAGAGATGCAACTTCTTAGTTCTTTCTTAATCTTCCCTGACATACAAATGCTACTGAGGTAGTGTTAAAAGAAAGGCAGAGAAACTTACCATTCAATAACTATATCTATCTTTTTTCTTGTGCATTTGTCTTTTTTTCCTCTTTTCATACTCACACCTCTTTTTTTCTTTTCCTCGCTGCTTAAAGCACTCCAAGTGGAGAACATGTTTAAAGTTTGTGGAACTATTTCTGAGGACACTAGGAAATTACTGTGTGATTAAAAATGTGAATTTACAGTTTTGTCCACTGATAATATTTAATTGTCCTGTCCTGCTAAGGGCTCTTTTAATTTTAACAGATGGCACTCTTTTTCATCATGGAAATCATAAACCTTTATGTAATTTACTTACATATAATTTGTATTTATTTCCTTGCACTTTCCTAATTTTTGGAATGTATTAGTTCTCAGTGGACTCTGCCATGCAGCTCTGTGCTGTGCCAAATATTCAGCATTGATTTTCATATTGACTTATATCAATTGTGCCATTAGTGTAAAATGGATGGGAAAACACATTGAATATATCATTCTGAATGTTTTCATTCTTCAATCTGATATTAATAATTCAGAATGTATTTAAGAGACAATATGCATTTAAATCTATGCCAGGAATTGAGAATATATTTACCACAGTCCTTTTTGACTATAGTGGTTATGTGTTGGCTTATTCACTGTAATTTTGCCTTTCTCTCTCTCTGCCATGTGTATTCCTTCCTTCTATCCCATCCAAAGCACTGCTACAATAATCTGTCCTACTCAACCCCATGACTCATCAAACAAAATCATTCAAGGTCCCAGCTGATGTACTTGTATAATCTCAAATGATCCCTACTCTCTCTTTTCTACCAAACACTTTCTACTCTAGGGAAAAAAAAAAAGCCATGCTCTTTGCAGCAAACTTCTACATTGATGCAGCAAGTCTCCAAGAGTTTTCAGCCTTCCTGCGAGGCAGATGGGAAACTTTGTGACAATTTCAGTTACATTTAAAATGACAGTTTTGGATTAATTCAATATGAAATTGAAATTCTGACTGAAATAGTAATTCTCTGTTGTTATTTTCAGCTTATCTTGGATTATGTTTTCACTAGCTTTGTGTTTACAGTTCAGCTGTGTCAACTGTACTCTGTGTTTTCCCACATGCCTAACCTACTCCTTGCTGATAAGAAACATTTTTCAAATGTATATTTTATTGCTTAAATGCAAGCTGAACCTTGCCCTAAACTCCACTCCTACAGAGCAAACCTTTCCAAATTCTCTCTCCTTGCTGTTATTTTTCTGTGGTTCAAATGTGTGTGGCTTTTGTCATTCCTGTGCTCTGTTTGTTGTACATAGTTCTGTGCTCATCCCTCTCCTGCCATTTCCATGGTTTTTCTCAAAATATTGTCATGCCAGAAATCTTTCCTTCTCAGTTGAGTGTGCCAGTAATCATTCCTCATTCAACATGTTCTGACTGTCATTCTGTGTTTTCTCTCATGTTGGTTCTTCTTGTCTCCTTCTGCATTCAGGCATTTTGTGACAGCAGGTTATATTATTCCATATTGGTAAAACACCATGTGAATATATAAACTTATATACATGATTTTCAAGGATCGTGCAGAGATGAAGAAATGATATTTTAAAATTCTTTGGGATTGATTTCAGTTTGGCATGTGTTGACTTGTGCTGAAATTGCAAATGTTTTTTTTGTTTTTTTTAAGTTGGTTGATACTTGAGTGGTTCAGATGGTGAATATCTGACAAGGAGCAGTACAAGACAAAGTGAGGCTGAGGAGTATTTGGGATAGAGAGGTGTGAAAATAATCAGTTGTGTAGATGACACAAGAAAATGATATTATGCCAGTTGATTTTCATTTCTTTGTGAGGTTACAGCTCTACATGAACAAGCTACTTTGTCTGCTTTTGCTGTAAAGCATATCTTTGATATTGATCTCAAAGCTGCTTTGTCTGCATCTTTTACACCTTACTGGTATTACCATATTTTTGTTTTCATGGTGGATAACTTTTAAGCTAACATGTCTGTTGAAGTTATGTGGACATTGTCATATTTCTGTACAATTTCTTTGTACTTTTTTCCTCATCAAAGATGTCAAGGAAAGCTTTCAAGTCTTTTTTATGATTAGTCCTTTGTCTATTTATTGTGCATTTACCCACCTGCTTTTCTGATGGGTCTTTGTGTTAATGGCTTTTTTTTACCTTCCATAATTGTGCCCCAATATCAGAGATAATAATGGTTCTGTTCTGAGAGCTGGGCACGATACTTTAGTGCAAATACTATTGCTGCAGGAAAAAAATGTGTTGGCAAATCTCTTCTCTGCTCTGAAGGATGTCCATGACCACTGCCAGAACAGGATGAGAGTTTTTACCCCAGCAATATTTTTGAAGATCAACATTCCCATGCATGGTTAAATCCATGGATTACCCAGTTTGATAATCACTCAGTAGTACCATTTCCTTTTTGGATTTACCTATGAGAGCAGAACCAGGCAAACTCTGCCAGGCTGAACCTTCACAAAAGTTAATGCATCGTGTTAAGGTCTGGGAAGTGCAGGCCTATAAAAGCTTGATCTACAGAATTCCTAGTTATAGTCTTGAATTCTACAGAAATGGGGATATCAGCTGTTTCTGAAGTGCTTATCCTTTCTCAAGATCATACTTTTGACCCTGCTTTGACCTGATAAGTTCAGCCAACTGTTTTTTAGCCTCAAATTTTCATCATTTTACCTTGAATTAATTGAAACACAGATCCAGTTCCTCCTGAATGTAGTCTTCTGAGAATAAAAATCAAGTAGAAATCTGCTACTTAGTCACATTAAAATACCTTAAGTCTGAACTGAATCCTCCAAATTTTTCTTGATAGTAGATTGTTGAAGTGCTAATTTTAAAATAAGACTTAATAAATAAGGGGGTTGATAATCAAGCTATATTTTCTGTGTGTAAACTTTAGTGTTATATTTATGTGTTGTGTCACTGTCTGATGTATGATTAAAACAACTTTCCACTGTGCATGCATTTCCTGACTGGTTTCAATTCCTGATGTGCAGAGTCACATAGCCCAGTGTACAGGCAGAGTATTTACTTTTTTTTTTTGACAGGGTAATACAGAACATTTTCTAACTTATCTCCAGAAAATCTCAGAGATATGACAAGATAATAGCTATTGCCTTTTTCCTGTGCCTTTTCCTCTAGTTATTCACTCTTATCTGGTGCTGTGAGCTCCTTAGCTAAGTGCTAGTTGATTGTTTAATAACTAAGGTGCTTTTCATAATGCCTACCACGCTGCCAGCAACCATGCTGTTTATTTCATTCATGTTCTGATCAATTGAGTATTAACTAATTACTATTTTGGGCTATCTCCAAAGGCTCTTTGCCTCTGCAGTACCCTCCATTAGAAAGATGCTGTATCCTGGCACTCAGTCGGGTTGAGGTGTGTTGTAACTAATTAATGGAGAGCAGTAACAAATAAATTCCTTGGTCCACAGGACCCAAGTTGTGCAGGTTGCCAGCAGTGCTGAACCATGCACATGGAAGTGCTCTGTAGACCTTGAAAATTATTTTGCTTTTTCTTATAGTGAATATGGCTTAATTCTGTTTAAAATATTTAGTTTGGTGCTCTAGGGCAGACATCTCCAGCAGGCCTGTGGTTAGAGGCCATCCAAATGGCCAAGCACCCATTAGGGGTGGAGAGCTCTTACTCTGCACCTGCACAAGAGCAGCTTTGCATGGAGCCCAATTCACTCTCCCCAAATCACTCTCACACCAGCCTGCAGTAAGTGGGGAAGATCAGGGGATTTGCTTCAAAATTGCTCTGCTGCTCTGGGCCCAAATGTGAATATAAAACCAGCCTTTGTATTGATATCTCTGCTGTCTTTTCTTCCCTTTCTCTTTGTGTTACTTGTAGAAAAGACAGGTCTGACAGAGAGGTGGCTTTGTGATCACAAGCTTGTTAACTGTGGCTTGCTTGTTGGTTGGTTACGAGGAGCTCCCATGAGAGAAGTGAGGGAATTTCTCTGAGGGAATTTTAGATCTTGTCCTCCAAAGTGTTTACTGGTTTTCTGCTTGCTGTTAAAAAGCTGGAAGAAAAAGCCCATTCAGTTACACCAGATCCTCAGTCATTGCAGGAGCACCTGTAACCACTAACTTTTGCAGAAATATTTGTCCTGCAAAGAAGAAACAGTAGTAAAAGCAAGTTACTGGTGGAGACAACCTGAAAGGTGACCAGAGCATGCCTTTAGTGACAGCAAATGTGCCTGCAGTGTCCACAGAGACAGATTGAGCATCCAGAGAAGAGCAACAGAAGTGGTGAAGAGTCCAGAGCACAGGACTGATGAGAGGCAGCTGAGGGAACTGGGGGTGTTTAATCTGAAGAAGAAGGGGCTCAGGGGAGAACTAACCTCTCTACAACTCCCTGAAATGAGGTTGTGGGGAGGTGGGGGTTGGTCTTTCCTCTCAGAAAACAAGACCCAGGACAAGAGGAAATGGCCTCAAGCTGTGCTAGGGGAGGCTTAGAATGGATATTATAAAAACATGTTCACTGGAGGGGATGTTGAGGACTGGAACAGACTGCCCAGGGAAGTGGTGGAGTCATCCCTAGGGGGATTTAAAAGATGTGTGAATGTGGCACCTGGGGTCATGGCTTAGTGGTGAGTTTGGCTGTACTGTGTTAACAGGTGAAGTTGATGTTCTTAAAAGTCTTTTCCAATCTAAATTATTCTATGACTTATATTAGCAACTGAGATACTAAAAAGGATGTCAAAAACCGAGCTCCAAACTCTATCTCCTTAAATGAGTAACATCAGAAATCGTAATGGAATTGCAAAATGCTTTGAATTTAGTTCTTTAGAAAGGAATCTAGTAATATTCCTTCAGGCAGTTCATAAGAGAGGCTGCTAAGAAAAGAATAACAGGGAGTGATTTACATTATCACCAAATTCAGTCTTGAAGCCTGTAATTTTGGTGTCAACCTACAATTACAGGCAATCACTTCCACTCGGCTGGTTGTTCCAGTCTATTACTGTTTACAGTGTGTACTTACCTAATGCTCAGCATTGTACTGAGTTGGTTCTGCTTTTGTTGCAATTAATCAGATATGTTATACTTTCTTCATGATGTAAAGTTGCTTCTGTGAAAAGTTATAGGCAGATGAAAGTGTTTCTGGATAAAAGAAGAAAGTGGCTTTTTCAGTTCTTTCCCTGATCTCCACTGCTCAGTAGCCTCACAGAAATTGTGTGCATCAGCTTGTGATCTGGGAAGATTAAAAGGGTTTCTTAATATAGGTGTGATAGCCACAGAAAATCCTGTCAGCATGTTTCACCTGGCTTGGAAATTTCCGAAAGAGTTTTTGAGAAACACTGCCAGAGGGCTGGAGTCCCCAAGCCACCTTTCTCTGGGATTTCCAGGCAGTGCAGGTGCTGGAATGTGCAGCAGAGGCTCCTGCACCCACTGTGGCTGGTGGAAACCACTGCCCTCCTGACAGGACAGATCCTTGGAGGAGAGGCAAAGGACATGGCACATACCAGATTTCAGACTGCACAGAACCTGCTATGGGATCAGTCCTCCTGTTTCTGTGTGTAAGCATCAGATTTGTCAGCAGATCTTTCAAAATGCTCTTTCATCAAAGGTAATTAATTGAGTTTGAATATTACCAAGCTGTAAAATTGAGTTTCTTCTATTCATGGCAAAAGGCTAAATCAGTTTAAAGTGATTTTCAGGTAGCCTTAGAGTGTGCAGACTGAATACCCCCAGCCTTAAGAAAGCTTTCTCATGTCCTCCTTTTGGTGCTCAGAAAAACCAACAGCAGAACTTATTGGATTGCTGATGGTTCCAGTTGCTCATGGATTTGTTTGTTGCTTTGCTAGGAACATACCAGGGTTTAATGCAACAGCAAGTTTTCTCTTGCATCCTGCAATGCAAGACTGACATCAATGTAAATAACAGTGTAATCAATGTCATTGATGGTCATACTAAGACTGAAATGAGACCAAGAAAATCTTGAGCACCCCGTACTGGTAAATTGAAAAATCTCAACTGCTTTTATGTGAATAATTTCACTGTATCACTTTAAAAAGTCCTGGAGCAGTTTCAGTCTCGCTTTAGTTGTACGTGTTTGGAGAAGTGAGAAAATAAAGAGGTGCAGGTTTTCAGCTTTTCAGTGAAACAGCTTACAGACAATATTGAAGGTTTTGATAATTAGTAAGAGTTCTAAGAGTGTGACACTTGATACTCTTGTTTTCATAAAGATTTCTAGCTTTCTCAGGAACAGAGGCCTTTGTGAATTCTTGCTGTTACAGCTTTGTGTTTAAAGAAAATAATCTAACCTTTTGCATAAGTTTTCTGTAAATTCTTCTCATTAGGCAAAACATTGTGTTTGATTCATTTAATCCATCTACTTGTGTGATATGGCAGCCACTTCATTAAACATCTAGATGAGATTAAACAGAAAGCAAGCTGTCTTGCAAAACCAAGCTTTTGTGTTATGTGTTAAACTTATTAGTCGTTCCAGTTTTCCATATTAAAAGATGATTAGTGCTCATAGCATAAAAATTATAGCATATAAAAAACTGAAAAGGTTTTTATAGTAGGCACACACAGAGATACACACACTTAATTCTCACACAATGACTAAACACCTGTTACATATCAGCTGATATTTTCACATAATTTTCTTTCTCTTAAGTAAAATGTCGCCTTAGTTAGCCAGATCTTCAACTAGTAAGTTATGCAGTGTAACACTATGAAAATCAGACCATACAGCATAAATTAGGGCTGAAGAAATGAAATCTTGCAGTCAAAGAGCAGCACTTCTTAGGGAGCTGAACCTATCTAGAAATTTGGGGGAGAGCATAGGGCCACAGTGTGGGGAGCTTGCATCCTGTCACTCTTGGGAATGATGAGGTCAACACACTCCAGGTAGTAGCTCCTCAGAAGTGTAGGAGTTTTGTGGCTTCTAGTGCTAGATTTGGATGTCTGCAATGTTTTGGTTTCCACAATCACTGTGCCTGATTGGGCCATGACTCCTTGCAGAGAGATGTGTTGCTGTCCCTGGGAATATTTCTCCTCTCAGTCTTGGTGTTCCTTATTTTAACCCACAAATCTTACGAGTCTTTGGCTGCCTTGTGACAAAGGAGTGAGGACAATTTTAGGTCATGGGAATTCAACCTTTGAGTTGATTACTTTGACAGAAAGTAATCGAGAAAACCGGTGAAGTGAAAGTTTTGCAACTAACCCACCCTGAAGCACCAGAGGACATGATTTTGAAATTCATGTGTGTCACTCATACCTTGCCCACCCCTGCAGCCACCTTTTAACTCCTCTGTGGTGTGATGCACACCATGTTGAAGGCCCTTCATGCCTTGTGTGCTGTTTCAAAGCTGAGCAGACATTCCAGCTCACCCTTTGATAGCAACACAAGGCTCTTCCTTACTTTGCATTTGAGTTGTGTGAGTGTGTGTGTATCTGCAAAAGAACCTCCAAGGGTGATCCTGATGGCCTTGCTTCTGGCCAGGATGCACTTTTGCATAGCTGGTACTGAGATATGCACTCTCAGGTATTGATGAGCTGTTATTTGCTTGAAGTGCTTACTGGTTTAGTGAGCACTTTTACTTTGATCCTGATCCTGTCACCATTGAAAGGTGGATGAATGATGTTCTTTAAGTATCTGGGGTTTGAGGCAAAGCAGCTGCTCTATGGTCAAGGGTGAGAGAATCCAGTCCCCCAGGACTGGGGTGTTGCTGGGGAGATGTGAAGAACTGAAGATAAAAGAAGCTCACTGTATCATAACATTTTAAAAAAAGGTTATCTTTATTCTTCACCCACACAGAACCTGTCCAGCCTGTTGTGTTACTGCTGCTTAATTCTAGGAAAAAAATTCTTCACTCTTGTATTTCTGCTTTTTTATTTTCTTGGGTTTTGGAGTCTGTATTTTTCTTTCTGTAATATTTTTTTTGTTTTGTTTTGTGTTTTTTTGTTTGTTTTGTTTTGTTTTTTTGGGTTTTTTTTTTAGTTGGAAGAAGGAAATAGAATTAGGGAGATATAAAGAAAGCCTGTTAGGTGTGTTATTGCATTATTACAATAGAAACACCCACTAAGTGCCTTCCTTTCCTGGAGGGTGTTTTTTTCTATCTTTACCACAGGAAAAGGAACAGTTCACAACTCTTCCTAAACACAGGCCCAACATGTACTGGATGCTCCATTTCAGGGCTTCATTTAATCAGGACATGGATTAACAGGAAGGTTGAAAAATCATCTCCCAAAACAGTATCAAATTATCATTCTTTTTATCCCTGCAATGCCATTCAACTTTTCAGTGCAGTTCCACTGCATAGGCCTTTCTTGGCTGCAAGTGTAGGCAGCTGTTGCCTTATGATACCAAAGTGTAGCCAAAATTATCAGTCTGCTGGTTTGATGAGCATTGGTATTCATCCTCAACTTTTTAAAAGATGTATCCTGTAGTGCAAAAAATAGAGGTATCTCCCCTAATTAATAGGAATTGCACTAAAAATCAAAAACCTTAACAAGTTTGGGTGAGTTTCTGTAGCAAGGCTTTTGAACACATGCATTTACAACAGAATCTGCATAAATGTCATGGTCCAGCAGCTAGTAGGTCTTGTCACCCTCTGATTTAAAAGCAAAACTAGCAGATGTTGATACAATAACTCTATGAAATACAATGTCATTTAATGTATTATATATTAAAATGTTTGGTTATCTTCTTGTTTGATTCTTTACTTCTTTGGCAGGAAAGTGCACTAGAGGCTTGAGTGTATTCAGCTGAATAAAATTTTCTTTTAATAAGCTTTAAATTCTTTTGAAATCAGACATAGCCACACTTCAGGTGGGAACTTCCCTTCTTTTCTGGATTACCAGCCCTCCAGTTAAACAGTGAGTTATTTTTTGCCAAGCAAAGCAAAAAGCCTTGTGGATACAGTAAAGGTAGAGCACATAAACTCTTTGGGTGGGTTCTGAAATGTTTGTACATGCAGGATTGTAAATGATGCACAATATACTAATGAATGGCACCCAAGTAGCTTGAGTGGCACATCCTTGCCAGATGGAGCTCTTCACATTATTGGTCAATGGAGCAGGATTTCCATAACATAAATCTTATACATTTATAAGCTAATAAAGTACAAAGCACTTGTAGTTATGTGGTGACCTGTGTATGCTTACAGTGTCAGCATAAATTTTGCAGTATTAAAGATTACCTAAACATGATCAAATTCAAAATTGTAGCTGGATGCAAGCATGAGAGTACATTAACTTGTTAATACAGCCCCTGAAAAAATGAATTTATGGTAGTTCTCAGTCATGATAACTTGGGACCTTACATGTCATAGAAGTTAAAACACTTGTCCTTTTTCATATGCAAGTTTAACAAGATAACTCAAGACAATTGTTCACTCCTATTATCTCCCTTCATTCATATAAAAGCTGCTAATAAATTTGAAAAAAAAGCTCACTCATTTTGCCAGCATAGAAAACCCTATAATCTGTCTTTAATGTCATGTAGCCATCGTTATAATTTATTATTTATATGAGGGATAAAATAGCTGAGCTTACATTAAGCTGGCTGGCTACAGAAGTTGCACTTCTAGGGACAACCAGAAATGATTGTAACAGAAATGAGTAAATAATGAATTTCCTCTTTATTCTTCAGTTTATATTTTATTACAGAAACTATTTTGTCTCCATTTTATTAAACAGCTGTGATAAATTACTACAAGAACATGCCTGTATTTTTATTTAATTTAAAAAAAGAAATAACTTTCCTGTATAACTCTTGAATTATTACCTTTTAGAAACATGACACCTTCTTGGTCTCCTACAACTTAAGCTCATTCATTCTCCTTTTGTTCTACCTTACAAACAAAAGGAGACAAGTCCAAACTTATATGAAAAAGCCAAAAGAAATGCAAACTTAGAAGTGCAAAATTGGTTGTGGTGCTATTCCACTTGTGTTGTAGTAATGTAGAAAATCTCATTTAGTTCTGTGTCTGTTCCCACTGCTCCTGACTTCTCCATGGCTATGTATCCATGTTCTTGTCTGCCTTTCAGCAGTAACAGACTGTAGATTTTTTTTTTTTTTTAAAGAGGCATTTTCATCCATCTGATATTTGTTGGTGAGCCATGATTAAGGATTTTGTATTGCTTTGAAGATATAAAAGCCATTTTCTGTAAAATATATACAGTAAAATACAGTATATATACAGTAAAATATAGTAGATATTATGACAGCAGGGTTTTTTAACTTCCCTGAGGTGGTTATAGCGAGGTCATGGGATGCTTATTTGAATTTTTAGTCATGGGTAACACTTGCTGAAATCCAGGTTTTCCTCTCTTCCTGCTCTGTCTTTTGAACTTGTCAGCATCATGTGCATTAACCCTCACTAAATCCCTCAGGGGCTGAGAACATCTTCTGCCAATCTCAAGGACTACTCTCTTTCTTGAGTTTGGAATTGTACCATTCAGGATCATCAGATAAGCTGTTATTTTGATATTGGTTTTGCATAATTTTAATGATGAAATGTTAATAGGTCACAGTTAATTCTTTCCATTATGACAAATGATTGCTTCCAGCAGAGCTGATCTTATGAGTTTAGAAAGAATAGGATCTGTTCTGATGTTATTTGGATAAGTTAGCTTGCCTGTCAGTTTTGTTTGATGATCACAGCAGCCATTAAGAAGCAAATTTTAGATGTCAGAAGGTAACAGTCCCCTAAAATGCCATGTGAAGCCAGTGCTTTTTACATGCAACCCCCTTGCTCTGTCTGAAAGCAACATTGATACATACATATATCTGAATAGTTATCTTGCAGATTATATCAGACAGTTAAAGGGATTTGAGTCCTTTCCCTCCCCTGTAACTTTTCCCACATCAAATCTAGCCCAGTGTCCAGTCTGATGGGTTTCAGTGGCAATGGGATACCTTGTGTACAGAGCTGATTACTTGTGAGAATATGTGCTTAGGGTAATGAGCATGTTTCATGGTTTAATTCAAGGGAGTGTGTAAGGGAGTGCAGCTTCCTTTCCCTTGCTAAGTGGGGAGAGATCTCTCATTTTTTCTGATCCTGTGCAAGTCTTCTTCCTGCTCCTCTTTTCCTCCTCCTCTCCCTGTTAGTGCAGTTTACCTCTTCTGAAGCAGTCTCTGCTCCTGGGAGGATTGGCTGTCCTGGCTCTGAACCATTTCTGCTGTGCTGTATCATTAACTAACAAGCACTGACACGGGGAAAGTGGGAAGAACTTTGAGTTCCCAGTTTTGAGGCACTGGGGAGCCCTTGCTGCCCTTGGCTGAGCTGAAGCACAGGCTGGGCCTGCAGACAAACCTCAGGCAGCTCAGGGGCAGGTGGAAAATATCAGGGGAATGGACTTTTGGGAGATGTGTTGCTGTGTGCTATTTCACCATGGAATGTGGAATAAAAATCTGACCTTGTGTCCATGTCTAGCAGTGTGGTATTGGTGTGCACTTTAGTTAATTGCTTTTAGAGCATTAATTAATTATGCTGCTTACCAACATAATGCCATTACTGTGTCAGTGAAACTTCTGCACAAGCAGGACTTAAGGATACATATCTGCTCACAAAGTCTCATCAAATTAAAAAAATATTACTAATAGCTTTATTGTCTAGGAGATTTCCCTAAGGAAGGATGGGCTGCTGCTTCCACACTCTTTCTCTTCACTAACACCATAAACAGATTGTGAGTGAATGTACTTTATACTGATTAACAATAGATTTGTGTCACCACAGATAACACATGTGTATATCTCCTTCATTTACAAGTGCTCAGAAGAGCATGGATCTCATTTGGAAAGGGATAATACCCTCGAGTTGGGGAGGATGAGCAGTGTGCACTGGGATGGCTGCCCTAATTATGGAGCAGCCCTTTGCTCCTCTTTGTGGACCAAGTTTCCTCTTTAACTGAAGCCCTGCCAGGCCCTGTGAGTGGATCTTTGCATTGCAATAACACTGGCCTTTAAAGCCACAGGAGGAGTGGTGCAGGTTTCTGGCAGTGGGAGGTTTTCTCCACACCTTACAGCTCTGCAGGCAGCAGGGCAAAGGCAATCCCTGCTTCTGCTGCAGGGAGGTTTTCCACCAATTCTTTTGATGGTGGAGTAAAATACATCAACTTTTAACCACTCATAATACCATTTTATCAACAGTACTTCACTACACTATCCATGCTCTGTGTTTGTGTATTTTATCTGCTAATTATGGTGTTCTAGTATCTTAATATATGTGAACATACTATAATGAGTATTAAAACAGAATAAAAATTAAAAACACCTGGGACCAGCTCCCAAAACTTTGCCACATTCATAAGTCTGTTTCAAATATTCAATTAAAATTATTCTCTTTTTTTTCACCTCAAAAAATTAATAGTACTTAAACACAGCCATGACATGACTTCAAGGTGTTTTTCTTCCGAGAGACAAAGCAACCTTATAATTATAGCCAGATCACTTAGTATGAACTGTGATAATAGTTTTAATAGTGTTGCCTTTGATACCTGTGTGCTATTCATTGTAGATGAGCAGTTAATCCCTGGAATCTTCCACCAGTAAATTCAAGTGATTATTTTTTTTTTTTAAGGAGAAGTCCTTCGTAGTTGCTTGCTGTACAATAAGCGTTTTACTATCTCCAGGCAGTTTTATTACCCCACTGTATTTTCAGTATAGAGCCATGACCCTGTACTGGGATAGAAGCCAAAGGATGAGCAGCATGAGATATTATAATTTGGTTTTATTTGAGACCCTTTTAACAATATAATAATTTATGATAGCTAAGCTTTCCTTTGGGAAAATGTGTAGGAAACAATTTTATCTTTAAACTCACTTTCAAAAATACTGGTTTGGACAAATAATTTTTTCTTAAGAGGTATGTTTGTAGGCAGCATAGCTAATTAATCTAAATATCCTTAGGTTTGTGGCATTTAGGTATAAATGAAGTTATATATCTCCTAGCAGGGATGTTGAGTGCTTTGTTTAGAAAAATGTTGGAGTCAGCACTGTTCTCTGACACGGTGTCTTGGTGCATCCGCAATATTCACATACCCAGAACCTATTTTGCTGAATCTAATTGATTCACACATTCCTCTCTGAAATTATTTAATATCTCATGTTCACAAAGATAGCAACTTTTACAGATCATTTCATTTAAAATGTAGGATTCCAGTTTATACTTGATGAGCCACAATGCTGGGAGGTGCAGCATTTTCATGAATAATAGCTGGAGTACCTGAAACAGTTTTTTAAACTACTTTTTATTTTTTTCCCCTTTTCTTTTTTACAAGTTTAATTGGAGCAATCTAATACATACACATACCATGAAAATTATATTTTGTGGCATTCAGCTTTCAAGAGGGAGCTTTTAATTTATTTTAAACCAAGACTCTGCCCTGCTGATGGGTGGCAAATTGTTGTCTGCTGTACCTACAGATCATTCCAGCTTTTCTGTGCTCTAAAGAGAAGACAGTGAAGCTTGCATCAAATCATCTGACTTCATGCACTGGGCTCTCTGTGCCACACTACTTCTAAATAAAGATAGGCATTCCAGGTCTGTTCACAATTGAGTTTCAAATTGGATTTCAAATTGTTGCTCCCTTCCAAAAGGGAGCATCAACAGGTCTTGGTTTCTCTCTTTAAACTAAAGTTTTAGGCAATTGTAGTTGCTAAGAAATGGCCTTACTATCTCTAGTAACTTCTGATTTCTGAATATGTAAGTAGGATGTATTTTAGCTGATTTAACATGGTTTTTATAATCTTGTTGGTCATTCAGAGGTCTATTTCTTCAATATTGGAGTTAAATGGTCTTCAATAGTGCAATACATGATGTTTTTACCTGTTGCAATCCTCTTGAAAAGCAGTCCTGTCATATTTGAATGACTGCTCTGAGATTTCTGGCAAATCCTGTTTTCTGGCTGAAATAACCAGTGAGGTCTAGGTTTTGGCCACAAACATTTTTAAGGAAGTGTTCAGGTCACTATCTGATTCCAGGTCCACTATTATAATCATTTATCACCTGAAGTAAAGGAGATTGGCATTTGCTTTACTTTAAAAAAAAAAAAAAAATGTAACCCATAGCAGTGCTTTCAGAGCAACCATTTATTAAGCTGTTCTTATACCAAATTATTCTTATTAAATATTAACCAAAGTTATTTTTAAACTTCTGGGATCTATGTTGTGCATTCCATGGCATAAATTTATTATCTGTCTGTAGGGAGATAATAAGAAAGATGTGGTAAAAGACAGATTTGCTATTCATACAATTATATCAATATATTGTGAACATTTATATCCCAGAATTGGATATACCATGCAAAAAATTTCTTGTTTTCTGTAGACTGTGAGTGTGGAAGAGTAAAGAAAACCATTTAAAAATTGACACAGCTTGCCAAAAAGGGAGATGGATTAGTCTGAGAGGAGCATAAGAAAACTGAAAGAGGTCACTGAACAGAAAGTTGATATGAGCCTGTCAGGTGTTTTTCCTGGTAAGGCCAGATATGCTCTATATGGTGCCTTGGCATTTGTTCTGTCAGTGAGCTGCACATGTCACAAAAATCTTAATGGAAAACTTGAGTTGCCTTACAGCACATGAGAACTGGCTTTCCTGCATCTTCATGTCTTTCTGGGGTGCCCAAATAGACAAAGATTTCATATGGAAATATTTAAAATTCCTGAAGTAAGGGTGCTTAACACTGGCAAGGCCCTGAGGTGCACAAAGGAATCTATGTGTGGGTGCTCCAGCTTGTGCTGCATGCTGCTGCCTTACCTACAAAGGGAGAAAAATCACAATCATTGGCATGAAGAAGCAAAATTGGCCAGTTTTATTGTACAGCTTGCTTATTTCAGTTGTGCTTAAAGATCAGCTGGGATCCTTCAGACTGGAAACACTGTGGACTCAAAGCAGCCAACAGCTTCTGAGCTGAAGTTCCACAGTAATGTAGAAAAAGCAGACAAATATGGGAACTGCTCCTTTTCCTTCTGCTGAGTTTTGAGCACAAGTTTATGGAGCTCATCCTCAGCTGCTCTATTCTGTTATTACTGGGATGATATGAATGAAATGATGGCAATTTTTATCAGTGCCAATGTGCCCCCATGTTTACTGGAATTTTCTCTAGTAAAAGTACAGCTGAAAGAAAATTTCAGCTACAGAAGAACAACTTATCCACATACTGGAAATGGAGCATATTAATTGGATATGTGTGAAATGAAAATTGCCTTGCAGAGAAACAGAAATCAAACCTACTATTTCCCAAGTATTAATTTCATCTGTTATTTTACTTCATCTGCAGTGATAGGGGATGTCTTTTTTGCATTTAAAAAGCCAGAATCACTCTTTGGAGTTTCCAAATGAAAACATGCCTATCTTTTAATGTGGGCTGTTAAACTGAGACCTGAATGGCCTATTTATTTGCTTTGTTTGAGTGGAAACTGAATCTAATCTGTATGTACACCAAGGGCTCTTCCTCCCTCAATTTCTCTGAAAAACTGCAATTAAATTTTAGACATAATAGGATTAAAGCATTATATTGCATATGACATGGCATTTGTGTGCAGAATTATTGGATTTTATATTCTCACTGATATTTTACTTGAATATAGAGATAAAAAGATGACCTAATTCATCTTGTGTATCTCTTTCAGGACCATCCCTCTGTTTTATGCTACTTACTCTTTTTCCAGTTTCATTTTAAATCTGCCATTTCCTTGGAAGATTATTTCACAGCATATTAGATCTCACTGTTAGGTGGATTTTTTTTCCTGGTATAGAGTTTTCTTATATCTTTAAAATATAGAAGGCAGCAATTTTTTAAAATCTATTTTGAGACCATGAAGCACATTAAAAGTTGTAGTGAGGCACCAAAAAAAACCAAACCAAAACAAAAAAACCCCTGAAAAATAAGCATATTTAAAGAGAATATATTAATTAGTTTTGATTTTAGGGTAAATGAGTACTAAGTACTTGAGGAAATTGTTGTGTTCTAGAACTTATTTTTTTCCTTAATTTCTACCAGTTTCTCTTGCCACTTTGCCTCCTGTACTGTATTAGGGAAACTGAGGGCCACTTAAAAACTAAGGGCCACCTTCCTTCATTTGGAAAATTTGCTAATTTATTAATTTTAAAATATTTTTAGCCCCACAGCTCTGTGTGCAGGCCATCTGTGGGACAGTAAAAACGCAATAGATTTGTGGCTAACATGCCAGGACTGCTTCCCTTTAACCAGCCAGGATGTGCAAGTGCTGAGCCAACATGCCAATACTCCTCTGATGAACGGGGAGGACAGAACAAAAATCTGTTGATTAAAAACTCTGGCTGTGAGACGAGGTTGCAGATGCACAGATCAAATGATTGCATGAAGGATTTAAGTGGTGTTAGGGATGGGGTTTTTCCTCCCCTCTCCAGGCAGAAATGCGTGGCTGGTGCTTTCCTCTCCCAGTGCAGAGGTGAAAACGAGCGGTGTTAGGGTGGCACAGGGAAGCTTCACCCCCAGCCTCAGCCAGGGCTCCAAGCAATGCCTTGGCACCAAATCCCTGCACTTTTATCCTGCACTTCCCATTTTGGAAGAGATCAGTGTCGAAGGAGTCCATTTGGCCAATGGCTCAGGAAGAAGGGGCGTCCAAAAGACATCCCAGGTCAGGAGCAGCCAGGTGAGATCCCATTCCCACCCCGTGGATCCCGTAAGGAGCTGGCAGAGCTGGAGGTCCCTGGGACCCAGTCACAGAGCTTGGGAAGAGCCAGGAACACCTCCTTTGGGAACAAGAAGTACATCTTATGAAAACGACAGGATTAGCCAGTATTTATGTACTTTAATCATGTTCCAAATACCCTTTTTCAAAGAGGCGCCTTCAGATTTACCTTCCTGACAGAAAAAATATGGCCCGTGCCATGTCCCAGGGAGGAAACTATAGGTAGATTTTCCACTGGTTGACAAATGGAAGTGATTTAAACCCCTGGGTTTACGTTGAAAATATTGAGTTGAAAATGAGTAAAAGATGCTCAGTTGTAAATATTTAGTTCTTTTTTTACAGAAAGACTTGCCAATAATTAGAACAACAACAAAGGTGATTTTCAAAACCCATGTTTTTATTAAATATGGAGTTGGTTTTGCTTAGGCAGAAATACATACCACATGCTCATACTCATCTGTCTAATGTAACTTAACATGCAATTGCTCAGAATATTAATTTTACAGTCTAAAAACAATTTATATTATTTTAGTTTTATGGTTGTTAAAAATGATGAATAATGTAACTTAAGTCAGTAGATTAACTTCCTGCTCTACTTCTGTCATGCCATGTGAGAGCAGGAATTTAGTTTATATGATAAAATATAAAATATAATTTTAATTAGTTGCATAAAACTGTCCAGAGAGTGCCGAGATGTATTAAGAATCAATAAAATAAGATTATCCAAAATTTATTTTGGGTTACATACCTATTAGTAAAAAAGAAAATTTCCATCACTTTTGATGGCAATTAGGGTTTTTTTGGTCATCATTTGACAGAATTTCCACGATACCCTGATATCAGAAAATGGCCATGCATGCATAGCACAGTTGTCAGAAGAGCCAAATTAGATTAAGGAGGTAGGGAATGAATTGTGCAAAGGCTGAACACCTCATGAGTACAGAGGGAGCTCTACCTAGCTGCTTGATATTCTGGAACCACTTCCTCTAAATTTTTGAATTAATAGATGACATATTTTTCCTCCTAGTTTTTTGTCATAAACTAAAAGAGGAAGCCTGCTGGCTTTTCAGCTCATAGCCATTTCTCCAACATTCAAGGAATTAATCTGAAGGAGAAGATATTCTTCAGCTCATTAAGATTTGTGAGGCACTACTGGTTCAGTATAGTTTTAAATGAACATTTAAAGGATTTTAATAGGTTATCAGACATTTATATTTTAGCATTATATTTTAACATTGCTAATCACAGTATCATGTAGAAATTTAGATGTGGTAATTTTTAAAACAGAACTGCTTGTAGCCTAAATTAAGTAGCATTGATTCATAATTGATTTTTACTTCTGCTTGAGGTACAAATACTGGTGAAAGTGAATTGGGAAAGGAAATAATACCTAAATTGTTCAGTGCAATCCTCCAATCCACATCTGCATGGTGCATGTATAATTCTGTGTAATGCCAGTTCAGTGATATAAGTGCCTCCTCATTACAGTGATACACGTGGTAATGAAGCATTGCATGTTGTAATGCAAACTTCCCTCCAGGGACACGAGGCTCATTTTGAAGTCTCGTATCACACCACCTCTCCAGGCTGAAAACTGCAGAGATGAGATGGTTTTGCTATTCCCTGGCCTCCTATAAACTATTCCAAGAGATCAGCTGGCTTTGATGTTGCAGAGTTTAGTGAAGAGGCAAGGTGGTGATATTTATATCAGTATTATTCGTGATACCATGTCTGCATTTCACATTTGGGTCACTGATTAAGTGGATTTGTGCATTGGCTCACAAAGGTGTTTCGTGTTCCAGGTGGGTAGTGGTAGAACATGTGAGTTAATCTCCTAGAAGTGCAGGTAAGCAATCCATAATTTGTGTACTTTACAATGATCCAGCTGAGAAACTCATCCAGGAGCATAAAAGAGCCCTGATGAGAAAAAGATAAGCAACATATGTAAGTACAATCTTTGAACAGAGCCTTTAGCATTAATAGAATATTTTGTAGGAATCTCATTAGACTGTAACTAGAATTTACATACTGAACAATACTGTGCTAAATCTTCCCTTAAGGAGCAAAAATGAAATGTAAACCTGGCTTCTTCCAGCCTTAAGATATTAAATGAAAATAATTTTTTTCATCTTAGACAGCAGAAACGTCTTTCCTTCCTTTGCTGCCTTGGCTCTGTGTTTCTGGTGCATTGAACCCACAGTCCTTTGACCATATTCAAACCAGTGTTCCATGGTGCAATGTATACAAATCTGTCCAATCTTCACTTTCTGTCACCCAAAAAGTGCTAATCTCCTTTTCTGTGGGAAATGGTTTTTTTGTCAGCAATTCAGGCCTCACTGATTTTCTGTCACTGGAAACCACTACATGCTATGGAGTTCTGGAAAATGAAGAGCTCTGCAACAAGGAGAGAATAGAAAAGATCTAAAATAATAATTATAAAATTATAAGGGACATAATTGAGGTTCTGGAATACACAAATACTGCCTATGAGTTTCAGGGAACAGGAAATCAATTCCATAGTTACATTTCCAGGGTTTGCAGCAGTCTTTTGCACTACACCCATTGAATGCTCCATTTCTTTCAACTATCAAGGTTGCTGAACTTCAGATACACTTCTCCTACTGCGTTTACAAATCAATTAACTCAAAAGAACAAAGCTTTTTTCCATGCTAGAGAAGTAATGCTCATTAAATTTTGGGTAAGGTGCAAAGACAATTACTTCTAAAAATGGATGAAATTAATTGCACTCTTGCTTGCTTTTGATCCTGTGCAGCTTACATTATGCTTGTTGGTTTTCTTCCCCCTCTCTTGAATGTGTTGGTGTTCCAGAGGCAGACATGGTTTAGTGATTAAAACAATATTTTTTGGAATAAATTTCAGTGTGCCCTGTCTGCTCTAAATGTAATAAGGCTGCATAAAAGAGTTATCTGAGGTTTGATCAGTCCTTGCTCATCACCATGGCATTCAGTGGAGTATTATGCAGTATGGTCACTCAGAATCCTAACACTGAATTTTCTGTGATACTTTTTGGGGCTTTTTGAACCTGTGATTTTGGATGCCTGGTTATTTATCCCTGATTATGGCTGTACTCAACCCAAATTTGCCTTTCATTCAGTTAATTTGAATGCAAACACCCGCCGAGCGTTGGGCTCTGGGCATGTCTTGGCAGAGTGGAAGGATGGAGATCTTGGTAATATTCCTGCAAAATGGGGTCAGGCAGCAAAGCCCAAATGCCAGTGTTGATCTCTTGTCTAGTGCAGTGTGAGATCTGGGGCAGCTGGTCCATGGTCATTGATCTGCCAGAGACGGGGAGGTAGAAGGCAAGGTCTGAGCATCCAGCCTGCTTTGACCCCCTCAGACCTGTCTGCCATGTGTCAGTCCTAGCACAGCTTTTAAAACTTAGTTTCTCCCACTCTAAAGAAACTAATACCTGTTATTTTTCAGGAAAAAATGATGAGGACTAATTAACGCTTTTGAATTTATAGTATCCATGTTAGGTACTAATTAGTGTTGTAGATACAACACACTCGCTTTGGTATGAAGTTTTGCAGAAGTGACATCCACAAGTCCTGCTTGTTTAAACTTCTTTAGCTCCCAGTTGATGGCTGTTTCTTCAGAAATGCATAATGACCTAGCAAGTGGCTTTTTGAAAGAGCACATTGTTGTTGTTGTTACATGCTGCTTTAATACAAATATCTTTTGAAAACCAAACCACTCTTCTCACTAATTTTTTCCCTGTGGTTGAAGTGTGGGATGTGGACACTTCTTGATTTAGCATGTAATTATTAAAAATCAAGACAATGTCCTTTTAATTAAACACAAGAAGAGGAATAATATCACAAAACCTAGTTAAGAAGAGAAATATTTTTCTGAGAGTGGCTGCCTGTTTTCTGAGTGTTCCTGCAGTGAACCCCATGCTTGATGAGCAAGTACCTGTGGTCAGTAGAAATGCTGGCTGAGCAAAAGAACAGGATTGATTTTTTTGCTTTGCCTGCATGTAGGCAAGATGTAGATTTCTGTGGATACATGTAGTTATTAAAAGAAGACTTGCAGATTGTTTCTTTCCCCTCTATGCAGTTAGGGATAGAAGCAGGAATAGAAACCTCAGTGAGTTTTGAGTGGGGATGAAGGAGGTTTGGGGTTGGATGAAGAACATTTTCCATCTTGACATGCTCAGAAATATTTGAGGACCATGGTTTTCAGGACCACTTTTAAATAGAGTTTTCTAGGAAAAAGAGTGTTTAGTTCCTCAGTTGAAGGACAACCTGTCCTCCCCATGGTCTGATTTTGGACTCAAAAAATTGCTGGGAGGTATTTTGTGTGTTTATATTATAACATTCATTATTTATTAAACTTTATTTTTTAAAATTCTGTTTATTTTCCTCTCATACCGTTACATAAAGGAAGGGAGGAGGAAAAACCCCAATTTTCTCCCAGTGAATTTTACATAGAAATGAGAATGTTTCACGAGTAGGAGATTTTCTTGATGAAGCAGTGATCCAGATTAATGATAAGGATGGAACTTTTTCTCTTCATCTCAGGAGCCCTCAATCTACCAAAATGTAAAGGTTAATCACTGCAATCCAGTGAAAGATCTTAAACCATACCAATAACTTTTTCTAATCCTGGGGAAACCTGGACAAAAATGATGTCCCACAGATACCTGGTTTAGTAGCAATAGAGTAAAGTGATTGTAAAATCAGAGAATTCTTGGGTTTGAGCCCAAACATTGTGTTTTAATCTGTATTTGTGGTGAGGAGCTATAGATATAGGGCAAGGGCTGAATTCTCCTAATGCAGCTATTAATCATAGAGCTTCACAGATCACAGCTCCCCTTTCTCTACCAAGTGGTTTCTGCAGGCAAGTGTATTAGATGAGGATGAGGCAAATGCCTGTTGATTAAGGGTTGATCTTGGAGTTCAAGTCTTCATCACCATGTTCTTGTGCTGTGTGATTGATGAGCCTCAACTATAATTAAATTTAAAGCCATAGATTTGGCAAGGAACAGTATCCATTAACTGGACTGATGTCATTTTATCTCCTGTGATTCATTAACAAGTGGCAGAGTGTGCTTCCTCGAGTTTACCTGATGTCCTAGGACACTGAAGGTAATGGTAAAGGTCTTGGGACATTATGTTTGTTTATTTTCCTAATATCAGAGAAGATGTCAGTTTAGGTTTGACTAATTTTTGGCTGTTCACAGAAGAGGCATAATGTTCTTAGAAGGTTTAGTATTCTGTTTATGATTGTTTAACATTCAGCATCAATGATTTTATTGCACAGACGTTGACATTTTACTCATTATCACTTTGGTGTTCGTGCCAGGTTCTTGCAAGAAGTGTATTTTATGCCAGGTGCCAAATAACCTTTTGTCATCCTGCTGAATGAGGCACTGGTTTTGTCCTACAGTCAAAAATTACATCCAGATCTTATGAACATGAAAAAATATCTATCTTCTCTTCTGCCTTCCCCTCTGACCCACACACACAATTTGGCAAGGACTCACAGTACTTCAGAATCCATACGTTCTGCTCAAAGTGAGAAGAGACATGCCCCTCATTTCTTAAGATCATCTCAGGCCAATTAAAGACCTGTGTAAAAGAATAGATTTTTTTTTCTGATTTATCCAACACTTGGCTCTAAGGATGATGACCAGACTGTTGAGCCATGAAGGCTACTTAAGTAAAAAAATGTGTTAGATTTTGGGACTTGAGGAAGTCCAAGACATATGAAATTTTGCCTATAAATAGCTGTGTGCACTAAACCCACCCCTAAGGCTCCATGTGCCAGCATGTGTAGGATGATTGTTCTGAGTCATGCTTTCAAAAAGAAAAGCCAGAAAAAAGAACATAAGACAAACCTGTAAATCCTTTAATTAATTCAAGAATTATTTATGTTAAATTATCATACATTTGCAGGATTACACATCTGCATTTTTCTTAACACACTCAAATATTTTAAACCTAGCAGCTAATTCCTAATTTTCTTTCATATATTCTTTGTAAAGGCAAAGAAAAGCTTAAGAATTCTTATGGAAACCAGATCATTCCAGTGCAATAATTTTATGACTGCAATCCATTACACAGCACTTTGGTGATAAAAGAGTATCTCTTGGAAAAGCAAATCCTGGACTTTGTGAAGTGTTGTGGGAGGTGGCTGTTTTGTTTTAAACCTATTTTATTAGCTTACCTTTCCACTTGGCTTTATTCTAAGTAAAATGAGGTAGGAAAAAAACCTGACTGTGTATAAATCAACATGCTCTTTTTCTCTACTTAATTCAGCCAGAGAAATGACTTAATTACTCTTCTATAGTACTTTACCACATTTCAAGAAAAAAAAATTATGATGCAAATACTACAATTTCTTTCTGCAATAAACCTGTCATGGGATTTGAGTTATTTGCTTGCCCTTTCCGGAAAAATAAAATAATAATAAAAATATCAGAAGACCTTAACTCAGAATGCAGACCTGACTCATTACAAATCCCACATCCCTGTTTCTTAGAAGTTGAGCCAGGTTTAGAAAAACCTCTCATTAAATCAGGATATAACATAAAGTTATGAAGGAAAAGGCTTGGCTTCTGTAAATGGCTTTACTTAGTGGAAATCAAAGGAATTAGATAAACTAAGCCCAGTTGAGGATCTGGCTATCCTAGCTGCATTAAACACTTTCGTGTCTTACTTTCATCTCCCACCTTTGCATTTGAAATTTCCTTCAAAATTACTACCTTGCTCCTTTTCCTTTTTTTGGTGTATATTTTGAAATTCTTCCCACAAGGACAGTTTCTCAACTGTTTGGGTGATAGCTCCTTCTAGAGGGATTTTCCCAATATTCCACTGTGGCTGTGGTCACATCTAATCATTTTCCATACATGTAGGGATCATGTACACAGCACAGTTAATAGATGTGTTAATTCCTAGACAGCAGCTACAATCTACGTCTGCAGAAACCTCCTGTTTTACTCAGAGTCTTTGCCCAAGAGTGTCACAAATTGCTGTGTGGAGGTGATCACAGACCAAAGGAGTACCTGAAATAATCTCTCACCTTCCTGCATGATGGAAAAGCAATGCTGCAATTTCTCTGGCATGAGTTAAGGAACCAGCACCACAAGTTTTAAGCAAAGGCATAGCAGTGCAGAAGTCAAGGCTTTATTTTTGTTTTCTTTCCCCCTCTCATTTTCTGTTAATATTTTCTGGAGGGAACTCTCTTTTCAGCTCCCTTGCCTAGCCCCCATCTCCTTTGATTCCCATCCCCTGTGTGTCTCCCTCCTTCCCCTCCTGGTGCCCTCTGCCCATCCCTGCTCAGCTGGGCACAGTGGTCCTGTGCAGGGTTTGGGCAGGGAGCTCTGGCACACTCAGCCAGCTCTCACCCTGGGGAGGGCTCAAGGAGGGAGATGTGGTTTTGTTTCTTGCTCTGTTTTTTGTGTTTGTTTGTTTGTTTATCCCTTCTGACCAGCACAGTGACTCGTGCTCGTGGTACCTCACCCCACAGCTCCCCAAGTGCAGTCACAGAGACTCTGGGTGGGAACAGGGAATAAAACACTGCCTTTCCAGCTGCCCCTGATGAGATGAACAAGAGCACAGTTAAAATGCCACCACACCCTGATGCCTTAAGTTTTTAGCTTCTATGTTTTTCAGCTCCTGCACTGCATTAGTGTATCTAATAAACTAATACACTCTGAACTCCAAGTAGAGTGTTAGAATAAACTCTCTCCACATTTTGGTCAGACAAAACAATCCTCCCAGGTCACCCTCGCAGCCTCAGGCCCCAAAAAGTATGAACAAAAATGAATTGAGGAGAAACAAACTGAGGAGATGTGACTTCATTACCTGAAGCTGTAACTGTACAATTAACCCCCGATGAGCCAATATACCAAACTTCTATCTGTGTGAAAAACTCATGACCATTGTCCATCTTGGCTGCAGCCTCTACGAGGCTTTTGCATTGTTCAAGGTGTATCTATTCAATAAATACCTACTTTATTCTCTAACTCTCCCAGCCTCTGTTCTAGGTAGTCATTCCAAGGCATCAACACAGCCCCAGGAGAGGCTTCTGAGAAGGCAGGAGGCACCCCAATGTGCTCCTGCAAGATTTGTCTTTCTAGGGCTTTGATAAACTCTGGAAAGGGATTTAAACTTATTTGATCATTGTGATCATGCAGACAGTCATGTATAAAAGCCTCTTGTGATGAAGAAAAGTAGGTTTTCCTAGGTAAGTGTTTGAAATCCTTTTCTGGATGCCTGCATCAATCCAGCACAAAGGGATAGGGAGCCAAGTCAGCAGCACTCAAAGGTACAAACAGTCCTCATTTACTGCAGCCTAAAAAAGTGTTTGTCCTGCAGAACAGGCAAAATCCATTTTCCCCATCATCAAGAAGGGCACCTGTCCACACCTTCCTGCAAGGCAGGGGCTTGTGTGCCCATGATTGGTGCTGGATGTGCAGATGTGTCTCTATCTGTGTGAAAAGGGCAGGTCTGGATTCTTGCAGGTGATGCAGGACCAGTGAAAAACAACCCAAATTACTTCCCTCCAGGACCACTGTGATCCCCAGTGTCCTATTTTCACCTCTGAATCCTGGTTGTAACTAATTGGATCCACTTGTCAAGATGATGCAGCTTTAATTACCCTGGATCTAAATTCCCCTGGATGGTGACTTCAGAAGAGCTCTCCACTCCTGTGAAGCATATCCAATCCGTAACCTTTCCTTTAGTCACACCTGGGCTAGTGTTGATTTTTTTCTTTCCCTGCTTTTACATTGGTTTCTAACACCTTGAATTCTGCAGTGGCACTGCATGATTAATAACAACATTTTAGAACTTGCTGACACATTAGAGCTTATTGTCTGTTGGTTTACAACAGTGCTAAGTTCCTCCTCGAGGTGGAGCTTTGTCAAATGTTTTCTGACAATCTAAATAACTAACATCTTTGACATTTCCTGCACCCCTTTGCCAGGCGAGGCAGTAACAGGCTCAGTGAAACCTGAGTTACTGAGGCATGACCTGAAACAATATTAGCTGTCCTTGATTATGCTCTGAATTTTCATGTTCCCCTCCTCCCCAGCCCTAGTGTGATCCTTTTAATGGTTGTCTAAGACTTGCTCGACAACTAATGGGAAATGAACTGACTGGTAATTTCTTGCAGTGTTGTCTGCTTGGCCCCATGCCAGTCTCCTGCAATGATGGTACTAAATATAAATTTTTATTACACCTTGTTCAATTTCTGTGCTTACTTCACGTAGTACTTTTAGATGAGCATTGTTTGGCTCTGGTCTCTTATGGCTTTTCAGAACAACAGTCCAGTTAATTGACAGTTTGGGTATCATCACCTTTTCTTTTAACTCCTCACCATCATTTCCATGTGTTGAGTCTTAGGCAACTGTCTGCCCTCTTCAGTTTTAGAGATAGGTACAGGTATAATTGCTGTATAGCATTCCTGCTCCTTTACACTCCATCACCTTTCTTGCCTGTCAGTTTCTGGGTGTATAATTATGCTTAAAATATCTTTTGGTATTATGAGATGCTTTGCACTATTTGATGCTCATTTTTCAACTTTCTCAAGTATTTTTGATTGCCTCAGGCTCTTGTTATAATTTACATAATCCTCCTGTGTTCTGGATGCCTTCTACCTTTTGAGGCCATAATTTTATCCTTGATACTGTTTTCCTCATCCTTTGCTTCTGCACACCAGCTCCAGTTCCCATTTGTGACACATTCTGCAAATGTTTTATTGGAACAAGCATAGCTAGTAATATCCTTCCTTTACTACACTTGATTTCTGGACTCTATTTAATTCACATCAATTTTCTTATACTCTCCTCTCCAAAATCTACCCTTTGTAAACCCCATTATTTTTCCACCTTTTTTCTTAGCACAATCTAATGAATATTTTGGGTATGCAGACATGGCTTGCTTTCTAAATCCACAAGAGCCTTCAAGGAAATGCTGCCTTTTCTCAACTGTCTATTTTTACTCAAAAACCAGAGTAAAGTGGGTTGCATATTAGGCTTTTTCACTGTCTTAAATCAGGAAATAATATTTGTTGCATGTGAACTCCAGCTGAAAGTGGCATTGCCACCTAAGGTAATTCCAGGTGATTTAAAATCCTGGTGGCTTTAAATACAAGGCA
Source organism: Muscicapa striata striata (assembly GCA_030060385.1). Lineage (NCBI taxonomy): Eukaryota > Metazoa > Chordata > Aves > Passeriformes > Muscicapidae > Muscicapa > Muscicapa striata. The sequence goes on from JAREIS010000115.1 coordinate 2,146,998, forward strand.
CGGCACAACAGTAAGGAGATTTTTAAAAATTGAAAACAGAGTTCACTCATAGTAGGACAATTTTCATACATCTGTTGGGATTAGATTAGTCACTAATATAGGAATATTTTGTTAGAGCAGAGTATGGGCTGTTCCCAACTTGATGTGCAAGCAGCCTACCCCAATCTAGGAATATTTTGCCACAGTTGCTGGCCATGAAAAGTACAGAACAGTGCTGAGTTTGCTCCTAATTCTCAGAATCATATCAAGTTTAGTTGCAAAGATAATATAGTTGTAGATAATTAAAAAAAAAAAAAAAGAGGGTTGTAGCAAGTAAGAAGTACAACTCAAGTAATAACACTGGCATTTCTTTCCCACAGTTCAAATCTCCTTCTTGATGTTGAGGTTCTGGGGAATCTTAATGGTTCATTTTACAGCCCATGTTGTGCCTTTCAGCAGAGAGAGGTAAAATTTACACTGTTGTCACTGATGATCTGTGTTTTCCTATGGTCTGCTGCACATTCCTGACAGGCCACAGAGTCTGTTCAGAGGTTTGTATCTGAAATCTCTGCGGAAATTACTATAATTTTGCTGTTTGCTCTTGCAAAGTATCATGTGCTGAGTGAAAGGAAAAATAATTTTGACTTCCTTTGTGAAATGTAATCAAAGTTTGAGAACAAGACCCCTCAGAATTTGAAGTTACCATTAAATTAACAGTTTTGATGTCTTTGCAGAGCACTGTTAACAGCTCTAATTCCTGAGACAGATCTACTGTTTTGCTCAGTGAACATTTGTGTTACTGCAGTTTGATGGTTGCTAGTGCTTTTGTTCTTTCAGATATGCTATTTTGAGGGATTTTCCCCTCAAAAATGAATATTTCGGTGTGAGACAAGGCAAAAAAAGCCAACCTAACTCTAAAGAGGATATACTAAGCTTGATGCTTTTTGCAGAGACAAATGCAAAATGGGAAGCAGGTGCTTTAGTCACTCGATGTTTGGTAGAGCTGTTTGTAGTAGCAACTTCCAAAATAATGAGGTGTCACTAAACTCCTGCTGGTATGAGAGAAGGGCAAGCTTTACCTTCTTTCTGTAATGAGAAATCAACCTTTTCCTGCCTTCCTACACTTTGTATTTTTCTGCTCTCTTCAAAATATTCTGTGCTGCCAAATAATTGTTCTAAGTTATTGCCTGGGGATTTTTGTTATTTTTATCCCACTCACCTCTTTCTGTGGATAGAAAGCATATTCAGTACTCATCACCTGTCCACTGCTCCTTCTTGTAATGTCACCTCAGCTGTAAACCACCAGCAAGTGACATGGCTTTGCTCATTAATGGTTTAAGTGGTCAATGATTTAATCACTTGACCATCAGTAGATCAAGAATTCCATCAATAAACTGTGAATTAACTCCTATGTGCTCTACTCAATTTCCTTGTCTGTCTGTGGAAAACACATCTTTTTAATGAGGACATAAGGCTCAGCTCTTCATATAAGTATCAGTGTTACACCGTTCCTTGAAGTGTGAAAGATGGTTTTTTTTTCATAATTTCTGTTTGCTTTGCCAGTTTTAGATCTGTACTTCTAGGAAGCAGTTTTAATATTTACCCCAGTGGTTGAGAGCACTGTATCTTGAACAAGAAGATGTATTTTTTCTGTGCTACAAATGAGAACTAATACACTATTTTAGAGTAATTTGGTATGATATATTGCATGTGTCCCTATGTCTACAATATCTAAGTATTTTTTACATCCTCCTAAGATATTAGGCAAAGTATTTTACAATGAAAGAGTGTTCCACAATTTAATTACACGTTTTGTACAAAATATTTCCATTTAACAGTTCCAAACTGTCTCTTCCCTTTAAGTATAACCACTTTGGCTCAGCTCCCATCCCTAACAATGGGAGTGTCACATGAAGTCCCCGAGTGTTTGAAATTTTTTTTTTTAGTCTCCATTTATAAAACGTGCCTTCCACTCTTTATGCTGCACAGTGTTTAAATTTCTGGGATGGGTTCTCCCATTGTTTTTTCCAGTGAGAGCAATGTAGTCAGCAGTGGCTGTGTCTTTGCATTCCCAGCATGGTTTACAAATCCCAGCACCCTTGATAGAAGCCCAATTCTTTTCTTTGTCTATTCTAGGTTAGTTCATTAGGCCAGATTAGAAACCCTTATTCCTGACAACCCTTCACAAGCAGGTATTTTGCTAGAGAAAACTGACTTGAAAATAATTCTTCATACCAGAGAGGGGAAAAATTGTGTGGCTAACAGAAAATACGTCACTAAATATGAAGGCATAACTGATTTCCATCTCACTAGTTTTGGAGATGGAAGAAAGATTTTTATTATCCAATTCCTCCAGACAGAAAAATAACATAGAGAGTTTTTTTAAATTTATCCTCATGCATTCCTGAGCCTGGACAAAAGGGGGTTTTTGGGGGGATTTTATTCCTCTTTACAGGTACCTGAAAGAAAGTGTAGGCAGGTGGGGGTTGGTTTCTTCTCCTAAGTAACAAGTTACAGAGTAAGAGGAGATGGCCTCAAGTTGTTCTGGTGGGTGAGTGTGTGTTTAGATGGGATATGAGGAAAAAGTCCTTCACTGAATGGTCTTGGAAGCACTGGAATAGGCTGATGGGATGATGGATAAATATCCTGGTGGAGTTTAAAAGTAGATGTGGCATCTGGAGAAAGGTTTTTGTGGTGGATGTGGCAGTGCTGGGTTGGCAGATGGGCTCAACAACCTTGGAGGTCTTTTCCAAACTAAAGGATTCTATGATTCTGCAAAAGAAAAATGCCTTGGCAAATCAGGGTACTAAGGTAATATTATGCTGTTGCTAAGCAATAAGTAGACAGGTTTTGTGCAATTTTTTACTGTTGGATGGGTGATGTAACTGGTCTGGGTTTGTGTTCTCACAGAAGTCCTTATCTGGATGGTTAGTGGCAAGAGACAAGGGCAGTGAGATAACAGGAGTGTCACAATTAATATTAATTGACCAGACCCATCAAGAACACAGGCCTTATGTTTGTTTGACAAATCCTGGCTGTGTGCTCCAGAATCAAAATGCAAACAATTTAAGGTATCACACTGCTTCTGAGATGAAGCAATCACTCAATTTCAGATGCTAAAAAGATAATAAGGTGGGAGGAAGGAAAATAATTAAGCAAGGAAAAGGAAATAAAGATGTGAAAATGTTTTAAACATAGTTTAGTTTTTTTTTAAATGTAAGCACCTAACTATTTCCAAATATTAAGAATAAAAGGTCCTCTATAATGTCACAGGTTGGACTATGTCTCTCTGACTTCATCCTTAGTGTATATTCAGACCAGAATATGCTATTTACCTTTTGCAAATCAGCATTATTCATGTTATTACATTTGCTGGTGCAGTACTAGAAAGTCTATTGTACAACTTAGCAAATATTGAGTAAAATGGAAGTGATTCCAAAGATTATGGGCTCACTGTAGCCAGCAGCAGGTAAAATACACATTCAGTTGGCTTAAATTGTTATTTGTTGTGGTTATTTGATCTAAAGGACTAATTTTGACTTCGACATCAGATAACCAGAGGGGTTTTCTTCCAGAACATGAACATCAGAAGGGCTTTATAAATCGGGCCTGGCATGCAATTAAAGCTTTTGGAGATACTAAGTAAACTTTCCACTTGGATGCCAAGCCGACTCTTTCTGACATCTCAGTGTGCCTTTTGTGAGGCTCACTTTTTTTAGTAGGTCAAGAGATCTAAGCCTTAAATGAAGCAGGCTCTATGAGACACAGCTTCTCATCACCAGCAGGATCACGACCTTGCAGTGTATATTGAATTTAAGTTTAATACTGTAATGGATGGGACTTGTAATAAAAATTGCTAGATGTTTTGTGGATGAGTAATAAAGAGTAGATTAGAGTACAGGACTTCAAGAGTCCATTCAAACAATACTGAATTTATACTATCTTTTGGCATTGCTATTATGGTTTGGAAACCTTATAATAAAACTCAGGCCTTGTCCATTATTTAATTACTTTGCTGTGTTTTTTGGAGCTTTCTTAGTAGCTTAATAGGTAGTTTGCATAAAATGCTACCACTGTTAAATATCTGTTTGTGCAGCAAGGAACGCAGTGGTGCTCCTTCTGTCCTAATATATCACTTAAATGGAGATAAAATAGTGATTACACTTACTCCTTAGGACCATAGACTTGGATTTACTTGTGGTTCCTGCTACATATGTAACCATTTTGGCAGACTCATTTAGGTTTCAGAAGATCCTGGTATTCGCTGCTACGCTTACTCTGACTTTAAGTGGAGTTTTATTTTATGGTCCTGTCATTAACCTGCTCATCCCTCACCAGCTGTGAGTGTGAGCAATCCCTAGTGGAAAAAAAAAAAAAAAAAAAAAGAAGAAAAGTAAGATGTTTGAAGCTTTAAAAAGGACGTTAAGTGCTTTATGGCATTTTTCTGTTACGATGGCCAGTGTGGAGGTTCCCTGTAGTTAAAGGTATGAAGGTCAAGCAAGCAGATAAAAAATTAAGGCTCTCAATTATTGAATTTATTCTGGAGTACTAGTGACAATGAAGCCTTCAGAATTGCACAGGAGAAATGAACTAAAACAATTATGTGGCAATACAAATTCTTCACACATCAAAGCTGATAGGAGGTTTTCTTTCATGCCAGTTAAATATTGCTAAAAACCAGCAAGTTCTCCTTAAAACAGGTGCCACTTCCTTGAACTGCACAGACAGTTGCATTTCTTGTTTGTATTTCTATTACTAATATTATTAATATTTTATTGTGTTCTGCAGTGCATTTCATGTCAGGGATCACACTAATGAAAACTCTGAAGTAAATTGTTATTAATTATTACCATAATATAGTGCATCATAAATGTAATACTTCCTGAAGAGTAACAATAAGCCTAAGAAAGTTGGTAACTAGCCTTGGCATGGCATGAAATCACAAAGGAAAAGGACATGTTAAGATCAGCAGGGTAAAAGGAAAAAAAACCCTTAAAGTTTTCAGTGTAAATTCTAGCAACCATGACCTTTAAAAAGTTTTCAGAAATTTGTCTGTGCTCAGAACAGACATCCTGCGAGTATATCATAGTTCTTTATTTCACTTCTCCTTTCTCACCCTCTATCCATATACCTTTTCAGCTCTTGAAAAATGCCAGTGTAAATGTGCTGTGAAATATGTCTGCCACATAAATGTTCCTTTTCTTTTTATCCTTCATTAGGACATTGTGATTTACAATGACCGGCTGTTCCGGATTGTGTCAATTGCTCCGGAATGGTGGCATTACTCTTTGGATTGAAGCACAGGACAGGTCCTGGCAATACAAAGCACATTTGGCTTGGCAAACACTGCTGAAGAATAGCTGTGTCCTCCTTTGGGATGGAGCAGCAAGACTAAAGGGAAGATTTAAGCTGTCCTTTCAGTTTTGGATTATTCCAGTAGACTTTTTTGTGATAAGACTGTAACCTGTACAAGGGAAAGGCTTGGAAGAGGCAGAAGAGGGTTTTTTGGCAACTTTAAGGTTAACATCCCCTGGGAGATCCAAAATCACTCTTGGAAAATCACAGTGTGCTTGAAAGGAGGAAGCAGAGACCTCTCTAAGCTGCTCTATCCCTCTCCTACAAAGACCTGTGTTAGGAGCAGCACCAGGCATTTAGACTTCTGCAGAGTAAAGCAATGACAGGCTTGCAGATGGAGAACACTAAAAAGATGTTTTCTTGAATTTTGGGTTGAAAGGGAAAGGTAGCTGCAAGCCAATTGCACTGGTGGAGTTTGAGAGCAGCTGCTCATAGCCAGCAGCACAGCCTGAGAGGTGAGGACCTCTGCAATCTGGCAGTGGCACTGCTCAGCTCCCTGCTGGAGGGACCACAATTCTGCTTTTGGGAATCTAATCTTCCTTTTCTGCAGCTAATTCTGTAGCTGTCATGTTTTGATGGTAATGAATTGAGATGGCAACCAGTACCTTGGTCAAAAAGGGACAAAAATGTTGAGAGGAGCCAGTTCTGATGAGTGCTGTGTGAAGGATGAGGATGGCCCGGGTCGTTAGTGATGACTGATGCTAGAGCAGAAGCATATAAATGATATAATGAAGTAATACATTAGGGCACAATATGAAGCCCCTCTCGACCTGGGAAATGTATCACCAATCAAATTTCTTTTCTCTTGAAGGTCTTCTCTTAACCTTGAAAGGAGGGCTTGATGGGAATTTCTGTCAAGTCTCCACTTGCTTAAATGTCACTGGATGTTTTAATTTACAGGCATTATCAGCCTGTGAGTGGTAATGGTCTGGCTGTTAGTGAAAAGAAAGCTTGTTATCAATATCAGGCTCTTTTTATTTGGGAGCATAGGTTTCTTTGATTTGGTTTACTTTAGAAGAATAATACTGAGATATTTACAGAAGCACAAGGTCACGTTGAATTTTAACACAATTATTTCATGATTTAAGACAGCAGGAGAGCCTAATGTGCAGCCAATTTTACTTTGTTTTCTTGAATAAAAATGAACTGTTGAGAGGAGCAGGCTGAAGTTTCTGATGGCTCCTGTAAATCATCTCAGCTGTCAATGGCACACAGCAGCTTTCAAGGGAGAATATCAGCTGGGTTTTATACTTGTTTAACTATTAAAATAAAGTCCTGTGGGCTCTGAGTGGAAGCTGTCCTGAAGTATTTATATACCCTTTAATGGCTTTATCACCATCCATGCTGCCTCCCCAGGTGGATTAAAGCTAAAAGAAAGGGATTTTTTCTCCTGTCTTGGTTTGGCTGTCTGGTTTGTCAGGGGCAGGAGGGCTTGGTCCTTCCACCACACTCGATGCAGCCAGTGGCCACCTTCACTTCCAAATGCTTCTGACCTTCTTCTTGGGGAGCCCTGCAGGAGGGGGCTGTGCCTGAATTTTGAAGTCAGGCTGGGATTTAGATGCTGTGCAATGTGTTTCAGATTTCTGTCAGAACATCTGACAGTCATTACTTGCCTGCCTTCCTGCTCACATGCAAAGTTCTCTGCTCAGTGTTTTTTAGCAGTTAGCTTAGATCCTTCTAAGCATCAAATTGCCAAGAGAAGGCATTTGTTGCCTCTCCTCATGACTTGGACTTTTTCTTGTGGAGTACTTCCATATTCTGTATTTTGGATATACTGAATAACTATATCAAGATATAGCAGCCTAACATTGTAAATATTTTGCTTTTTTTGGTATATTTGATCTTATTGTGTTATGTAGCTGCTAAGTTTGACTTTATCTGCATGTTTTTATTGTATTAAGGCCACTGGCTTTCATGGAGCTGGTGTCTTATTTTTGGTATGTTGCATAATCTGTGGAATTTAGTCTATTTAAAAATTGATACAGCATAAAAAACTATCTTGTGCACATAATAACTTAGAGTAGAAAATGAGGTGTAAGTTTGGTACACAGCTTCTAAATTATTTACATTTTCCATAAAAAAAGTGCAGAAAAAAATCCCGCTTGTAATTTTCTCCTCCAAGTTTACCATTCTTCTGTCTTCATCCCTTTTTTGCTTGCCTTACACAATTATGTCAGTGGAACAATCAAATATTAAATCTAGATGAGGGTAAGGATTTATATTTTACACTATAATTCACTTAAGATTTTAATTTTCTGTCCTTTTGAACCAAGCATCATCTTTAAAGAGCTGTGTTGTAGATGGGTTAAGGAATCACTGCAGACATTGGGGTTGAATCTGAGCAGGAGCCTATTTTCAGTCTGGTCGTTTCATCACTACAGAGCTGAAGGGGAGAAGTTGGGGCTATGAATCATTGGAAACACAACCTGTATTTTCAACAGGATAAACAAATATACAAAATCTGATCTTGTCTCAGTAGATTTGTTTCTTTCATTCGGAGCCAGAAACCTCCAGGTGTCCTCTGGCCTCAGTTTTATTTAAGTCAAAAAACAATTTGAGAAACATGTGTTGATTGCAATAATGATTGGTCAGAGTGCCTTTTACTTGGATTTGTGGGGTTTTTTTGGACTCAAATATTTTATTACAGACTTAGCTAGGTCTGTGTACAGGAGTGTGTTGGTACTTTTTTTTTTTCCCCCCCTGCAGCTGGTAAATCTATGTACCATCAAAAACTTCCAGTGTAGGTTAAAATATATTTTAATCTTCCTTTAGTAACAAGTTCATGAATATCTTGAACTTACCCTTCACTGTTAATGATGCAAAATTTCCTAAAGAACTAATAATGAGCTGATAGGTTTCAGGGAAAATATTTTATTTAGATAGACTTATTTAGAGAAATCTTTTTTTCTGGCCAAGTTTGATCAAACATGCAGTGAATAGCAGGAATTTTGATCTAGGAGCTAGTTTGCTCTTTTATTTATAAAATGCTTGCTATGGGGATGTTTCAGAAGGCAGGTGTGAGATGGAGAATAATGTATACATGTTGTTCAACATTGGTTTAAATTTTTTTCCTGATTGAATAAGTTGTATTACTAATTTTCACTTTTTATTAACTGGCTCTTTTATTTTGCATAAATTGTAGGTAATGTCACATCTGTATAAATCAATATAACAATGACATTATGTATGTATATTATTATTTAACCATTGCTCTCTAGGGCATAGTTTTGTCAGTCATATTTTACAGAGAATTTCTGTAGACTGTTATTATAATTTGTGCAGTGGAAAGATCCTGCAAATCCCCATTTTTTGGGTGTTTTGAGTGGTGATGGTATAATATAGGCAAACAGTAACAGGGTCTCTGAATAACACAATCCTATAAGCATTAGAGGAAATAAAGCATGAAGAACACACTGCTAGAAACACTGTACAAATGAATACTCTGTAGGGAAAGTGTTAGTGCACAGAATTTTTCAAGTAATTTCCTTTGAGAGCCACCCATGAATTTATGTCTGGAAATGCAAAAATGTTAAAATGCATTGGTGTCTTTTGGAAGCCTGTCAAATGCACATTTTGTGCTGTCTTGAATTATTACTTGTGTGTATATTAAGCAGACATCAAATTGTGCTTAAATCAAAGATAAATGACTGCTGCTTTGGATGGCTTTTTCTGAGAACTGCCCAGAAAGGAGGGTGAAATTGGAAGTTGTATGCAATCACCTTTCACCAATATACAATGAGATAAACCTTATCATACATAAATCTTCTTTTGGGTGATATCTAGTCAGAATGAACTCTCTAAATTTTCCTTCTAGCAAAATTCTTTTATAAGCCAGATACTTTTTATTCTAACATTGATTTGATGAGCAACATTTTGTAGACCTCAAATAAATTTCACCCAAAATTTTTTTCATGGGCCCCAAACACAAAGAAGACGTGAGACAAATAATTATTTCTCCATTATAATTAAATTATCATAATTAAATAATTATAATTAAATAATTAATTCTCCATTTCACATCATTATCTTCTTCCATCAATGCACTGTTAGGTGAACATTGTGCCCAGGTTAATTTAATTGCAGCAATACCTCGTGCTGACCTGTACCACATATAATCCTTTCTAGATCATTATAGCATGATGGCACCTAATACAGCCTAGACAAGATTTATTTTTATTGGTGTTCTGCTTAATAGTTTTGTTGCTTAAATATATTAAAAAATGTACAGATTTTTTTTTCTGAATTTATTGATACTGTCCTAACAAATGTGAGTTTTTAGCCACAGTTATGTTTAATCACTAATTATCATAAGCTTCTATTCCACCTTGTGGAAGCACAGTCAAATCACAAGGAAGAGGAAATCATCTTTTCTTGCTTTGCACATGATACTTGCAGCTTTATGGTAAACTGGGATGAAAAAGGGAGGGTAAAACTTGCTCTTTATTCCACTGGCAGTTTATAGATTTTTGGGCATCAGGTTTTCTTCTTGTATTCACATTTATTTGGTGCCTTTGCCACTACCTGTGAAATGACTGTTATGCTTTCAAAATGTTCAGGCAACACAATTGCAAATCTGTACCTCCTAAACACTCAGAATTAAGAACTTTTTTCCCTAAGATGCTCTAGCTGTAGTTACAGCAGGGGAGCATAGCTAATTAACAAATCCATATTTGTAATCCATGCAATCCATGTGCTTTTGAGTTGCAGCATGTTTTTGAAATAAATGCACACGGGACCAGATGTAGCAGTACTTGGGGTTTAAATTGTGAGTCATAACTGTGCAGACCATGGGGATCTGGGAAGATTCCATGAAGAAGGTGTTCACATCAGATTTAATCACAGTTATATGAGAGGAGGAAGAGCACTTGAATAGTTTCAGGGATAGAGATGCCCAGTAGGAAAGTCTTTGTATGCTTCTTTCACAGGCTCCAGAAGGTCTGAAATGCATCAGGCTCTGACCACAACTTCTGGCAGCCCAACCAGCATGGACATAAGCAGTGAGGATGGGTAGGGACATAAGCAGGAGAAAAAGAAATCAAAAGCATGAGCATGGAAAGGAGTGGGACTGAGCAGCTGGAATTGAACATATTTCTCTAGGAAATGCTCAAATTATAGTAAGGAAATACTTCTTTTACTTGAAAGACAATTTGTGTTGACAAGCCTTTTAAAAGAGAGCCTGTGCAAATCAGGAGGGAAATGAAGCATTAAGAAAGGATACTGTGTGTGCCTGAATATGTGTATTGCTTAACATGTATGACACTAGTGTGTTCAGTCTTTATTGCTCTCTCAAAACCCGCTTTTTCTCTCCCCATTGGCCATAAGAAATATCCTCAGAATCCTAAAATAATGGGGCTCTAACTGTAGATATCCACTAAGGAAAATAACAAGCAATTTAACTTTACATCCTGTCATATTAGTTTTGTTCAACAGTACTTTCTTAAGGCTCCTTCCAAATTTTCAGTGTGTTTCTGAGCTCCTCACACAAAGCCCTAAGATAAGTCATGGAAACATAATGCTGGCATTTTAATAAAATTCAAGGTGAGTTGTAGAGTCATAGAATAGTTTGGTTTGGAAGGAACTTTAAAAAACAGCTAGTTCTACTCTCCTGCCATGAGCAGGGTCACCTTTCACTAGACCAGGCTGCTCAAAGCCCTGTCCAACCTGGCCTTGGGCTTCTTTGGCAACATCTTCCAGCACCTCACCACCCTCTCAGTAGAGGAATTTCCTCCTCAGCTCTGATATAAACTTGCTCTCTGTCAGCTTAAGGCCATTCCCCCTTGTCCTATTGCTCCATGTCCTTGTTCAAAGTCCCTCTCCACCTCTCTGTAGCTCCTTTAGGCACTGGAAATGGCTTTAAAGGTCTTCTCAAACTTCTCTTCTCCAGGTGAACACTCCCAGCTGTCCCAGCCTGGCTCCAACCCTCAGAGCATCTTTGTGCTTTTCTCTGGCCTCACTCCAACAGGTCCCTGTCCTTTTTATGTTGGGATTCCCCATTTCACTTCTAAATTTCTTCCCATTTCATCTTCTCACAACACAAGCCTATTTCATATATGTCCACTGCTGATGGTATCAACAATATACATTTTTCTTTTGTTTACGGTAAAATGAAAGGACTGATGAGAATGTTTGGTGTAAAACAGAGCTGCCAGCCTGAAATGCTGAAAAGTGATGGTTGTCAGGAGCAAGCTTCAGTTACTTCCCTTAGGATAATTCCACACATCACACTGACAGGACATTTCTGCTGATGCTCAGTCTAAATATTAATGTGCTGTCCTTGGCTATTGCCAGCCCTCCCTCTGACACTCCATGTTACTTCTGGCTGTCTGTACTTTTGGAATACATGAGCTGCTGCTGTTTTCTACTTTATTCCTTTCTTGGCCTTTTCTTCTGGGGACAAGGCCCAAAAGATTCCATATTTGCAAACTGGAGTGTTTTCAAAGTTGATTCTAGAACTTTTGCTCCTTGACAGTTTGTCCACACCCAAAACTCCTGCACCTCCTGTTTTCCAAAGAATGAATGGAACATAGCACAGTGAGGAAATTGGTTAAAGGCTATAAAAATAGGTAGAAAGTAACCTCAACTTTTTAACTTAATTTTTAATTATATGCAGTACTGTACACCTCTTTAGTATATCTTGATTGCAAAATCAAAGATAAAAATTCAGATAATGATGGTAAGTGCCAATCCCTGAATATATACACCTTTCCTTATCAAACACTGCCTCTGCATGCCATTCTGTGTTCTATATTTGCAAAAACATGTCATAAAGATGACTGTCTTTGGATGTCTGGAGTTGCATGAATCAGTAAATTGTTTATTTTCTCAGTGGGAGTTCACTCAGGACATTGAGGAGCTATTTCCTCCTAATTAGTTCCCTTGAGTCCTCTTATAAAAAAACCACCTTAGGCTTCAAGGATTCTGTTTGGGGTCATTATTTTCTTGATGAATGTACTCCCCACCACTCCAGATTTCCCAGAAGGGAGACTGCAGGGTAGGAGAATGTTGTGTTGCACAATATATTCCATGATTGGTTCAAATTACTCAATTTACCCAGTATTTTCAAAAAACCAATCCAAAATCATCAGTCAACCACATCCTACTTCCACTGCTGATGCCAGGCAGTCATTTTCCCTCAGAGCATCATTGAACATGAACTCTCCTCAGCTTGTTTCTTACTTTGATGAACTGGATGGCTGCAGGGACTGTACTGAGATTTGAGGCATTTCATTTGAGATCTTGCTGGTTGTTTCCACTGCTGATAGCTCTGTAGGAAAGGAGTGGACAACGCTGATTTTGCTCATACCAGGCTGAGATTATTGACCTGTAAAATTTGCCATCATATTTTATCAAGCCACTCTGAGATGTCATTTTGCCAGATAGGTGTGCTAATGCAAGGTGATTTATCTTGTCTAATCTTTGAAAGGTAACCTGCAATCAAACCCCAGACAATGCTGAAAGATGTTGTCAGTTATATAGCACATGCTGAAAAGACAAGAATTTTTGTTTTGGACTTTAGATCAACAAATTCTTCCTCAAAAAGAAAAGTATATCCTTCATTTTAGACTCAAATTTTAGCTCTATGTGGTGTAAATGTGTTCATTTTCACTTGTCAAAAACCTTTTCATGCTCTGCATCTTGTGATTATTACACTGTGATCATTCCTTGATAGTTGCTCACCTCTATGATTCAGAGTTGCCAACTTCAATGTTGTGTTTTCACTTATTCTGCTGGTGCTGAGCTGACTCCAACAGAGTTTTAGGTGGTTTGAAACACTGGGCTTAGGTTCTCATGGCCTAAATCCCCTCTAAATCCCAGTGTTTTACTCTGGCCTTAGCAGACTCCAGGACAGTTGGGTAGAGCAGGCATTGCCAGTGGAATTGCAGATGTGGAACACTGGGCTGTGGCAGGTGTGTTCATGGGCTCCTGCAGGTATTGTCTGACTCACATCTGTGCCAGCCTTACTGCAAAGTATGGATTTATGGAAACTGGGCTGAAAAGTGGAGCTGTGATTTCCCACCAATAGCCACATCACCCAGTGTGTAACCCTCAGGTGGCTGTGGAAGGGGGAAATGCTGCCTTGGGATAATTCCCCCTTTGACAAGGGCTGCTGCAACATCCCCTCTGCACACAAATGCCTCTTAACCCCTCTCTACCTGATATTACCTTTCAAGCTGATATTCCCAGTGCCAGAGAAACACATTTGGTTTATCTCAGTGGAAGTTTGCTTGATTGAAGCCTGAGTAATAGAAATAAACCATTTTATTGATAGGAAATGCCCCCTTTTTAAATCCTGTGACCATGAAAATATCATTCAGACATCTCTTAGGTTTGTGATGTGAGCTTGCAAGCCTCTCTTGCAGTCTGAGCTTCACAAGCACAAGTCCAGCACCACTATAAACACTGAGATCAGCTGTGAACAGAGAAAAGCTGAGGAAAAACAGATGCCTTTCAATTTGTAGACATTATTTAATATTGAACTGACATATAACACAACGTTAGGTGCTTTATTATATTTGCCCACCTTAGAAAGAAGCTGGAACAGCAGCAGTGGCTGTGTGGGGAATGCAGCCACAATTCCTGCACCCTCTACTGGCTGATGCACAGACCACGGAGGGGGCTGCAGACTTGTTTTCCTCAGCTATAAGAATTAATTTCTCAGCTGGAACAATAACATTTGTCAGCAAAAATGTTATAGTGTCTTTATTAGTAGAAATAGGAAATTTGGGTGCTCTGGTTGTCTGGAATAGGAATGGAAGTCAAAGGTCTGAGAAACAGAAAATTAATAAATTCTTTCCTCTTGCCTAAGAAACTAGTTTTTGAGAAACCCTGTGCTCACTTTCTACAGCAAGGGAATGCCAAAGTTTGGCACACAGAAGAAGACTAAGCTGTATTGTGCTAATTCTGAATGCAGAAGACATTATTCATTAAGTTCTGCAAATGCCAGATGTGGGGGGAGAAAAAGTAGCATTCTTCAATCAAGACCTAGAAATTTGAAAATTAAGATTCAAAGTCATGTCTTTCAGGGTGTGGGATTCACTTCAGCCACAGATAAGTATTACAAAGTATTTGTATAGATTTAACTTTCAGATGGTTGTAGCTGATCTTGTTATAAAAACCAGCCACAGTTTCAAAGTCCATGTAGAGAGCACTCTGTGGCATGACCGTGGTGTAGAGAGGATCATACACTCCCCTGGGTTATGACATCAATTAAATAATAAGCTTCTAGGCTACTGCAGTTTCTCTAATGCTGTTTCTTTCTCTCTTTTTATTATTATTATTTTTTAATTTCTCCTTTTTCTTCCTTGTCTGCCTACATGGATGCCAGCTAAGGCTTCCTGAGGTTGTATTGCCCCTGCCATAGCAGACAGAGATATCTGCAGATGCTTTGTTTAGAGCAGGGGGGCTGTTGGTGTGTCCAGTTTTCCAGAGTGCCTCACCATGTAGATCTGGTGCTATCTTGTGTCTGTGTGCAGCAAGAGAAACAAAGGCTCATAACCTAGCATGCACCAGCTATAATGGAGAATTTTGTTGTTGCTACTCTGCTATTAAGTTGTTTGGACTGCTAGGTTTTACAGGAACAGTATTATTGGGCAATAAAGAACAGCTCACACTACAGTGAGATTTTCAGAAATCACAAGCTCTGATCTGCCTTCAGTTTACTTTCTTATAAGTAGTTGTAGTTTCAGAAGGATTATTGCCCCTCTCATTGCCAGTTAGAGATGATTCTTCTCTGGGTCCTTCAGTTCAGAAGCTCTTCAGGTGTCTGTGCTTTGGAGATCCTTGGCAATTTCTGTTCTCTCTGCTTTGCCTGTGTGCTCTTGCCTGTACATGTCAATTTGGTGTCATTTGTCATTGTGCAGTGAATCGGATTCCCAGACATGACAAGCTTTAAGACTTGCTAAGATAAGCAGATGAATATGTTACAATGTTTGTACAATGGTATTTTCATATTGATATTATCTCCTGGACTTCCCATCACCACTGGTGCTGATAAATGCCTGCGAAATACAGGAACGTGTCATTTATGAATTGTTTTTCTGTCTCTTCATTATTTCCTATTGCTTATTTTGGCAGAATTTCATAAGCACTCCTCATATTGACTCCTCCACAAAACCAGTCAGTCCCACACAGCCCTCTGGGGTGCCTGGCCTCTTTCAGGGGTCTCTCAATTCCTTGCAGGAGCACAGACTTGCTGCTGCACCTGCAGGCAGCTGTGTGGGTCAGTGCCAAGCAGCTGGGGCTGGCAGAGGCTGGCACAGGCTCCCTCTTGACCTCTCTCTCCTCCCCAGCTTGGGAATTCTTACATTTCTGCCCTTTTCCCTTTGATATGAGGAGATCATCTCTGCCCTGGTGATTAAAAAAAAAAAAAAAAAAAATCAAAATGGATTAGACAGAGTTAAAGGCAAGAGAGACAAAAGAGTTTGCTCAAGGTCTCCACCCTGTCACTGGCCAAGCCAGAGCAGGGCTCTGCCCCTACTCCCAGGCCAGTACCCAAACCCCAGCACACCCCAGCCTCTTCCAAATGCAGCTCACACAAAGCAGATTGGAAGTGATTTACGGCTCTTTAGGAGTGTTTTCAAATTGCATCTTTTTCAGTCGTCAGAAATTAACTGCAACTGCCTGAGTTTTAATTAATGGCTCATGTTATTTGGTGCATCTGAAAAGAAAATTTAAGAAACATCTTTGGCTCTTTTGGCCAGTAGCCATAATGACAGCCAGGCTAATTATATCGGTCACCAAGTTATCAGCACAATCGTAACTGGAGGCAAACAGATGCCAGGAGAAGCTGGTAGTAAAATCATGATGTATTTCACAGTCATCTTATTACTGACTGATTTTAAAAAGGACCTAAAATGCTCTGTCAGTACTGAGAGTGTCAAGGTTCCAGCAAGTCTTAATTCACAGAAGTTCAAGCTTTCCTTGCTTATGGAAAGTGACTGGTGAAAAAGGAATAGGTATGCCAAGTAAAAGCATGTGGAAAACAATTTACTGTTTATACTTGCAAATGCTAACAATCCAGGCCACATGTTCTTTTTTTTTCTATTGAGTTTAAGTATTAGGAGTGAAAACTCTGATGAGGTTCCTCTAACTTCCATTTCATCACAAGAGATGAAGTTGGCCCATAGTTCTCTGTCATTTGCTTGCTGGGTCTAAATGAATATAAACTGCATGTAATAGTGACTCAGAGCAGCAGCTCCTTCAGGGAATGTCCCTGTGTGCTTTCAAACCCAGCACGTTAGAAGTAGAATACAGTATGTACTCAATGTTAGATTTAAACTAATTTAATTAGAAAAACTAGAAATTGGTTGGTTCTCACACAGTATGAACAGAAAAATCTCTGTTAAAATGCTTTCCATAATTTCCATAATTTAAAAAGTCAAGCCCCATGGTTTCCTCTACTGGGTCACTGCAAACCAAGGTACTTCTGGATTATGGCTTCAAATAATAACAGAAATTTTGGGAAGGAACAAAGTCATAAAACTCCTCTGGACTAAATGTATTCCCAGCCACATAAACAAGGAAATGGATTTTATAATTAATTCAGAGTTCCCTGGCAAGCACAGTCTTGTAATGTGTTGTAATCTACTGATTAAGTTCCAGTAAGAACACTGGCAATGCCTTTTTATTATCAATATCTGTCTTTTAACAGCACCCAAAAGAACCTGAATATCTGAATCTCAGAATAACCATGGGTAGATTGTGCTAATCTGAGCACCCAGTCAACACTTGGAGAAGGGTGAGTCTGTAGGAAGAGGGTTTGTGTCATCCTTGGGTCCTGCTGGCTTCTTCTTCCCATGTCTTAGAGCTCTGTGTTTTGGAAATGCAGTACTTTATAGAAAATTACTTTTGAGAAGTTCAGGCTGAATGGGTGTTTGAAACCTTCCAGTGCTGCTAATTTTCTTGACTCTTGATATGTGAAACTCCGACGAGTCTCAAGTGAGTCCTTTGCCATACAACAAGGAATTATATTTTTTAAAAATATATCTGTTTTAGTGCAAAAGAACAAAGGTGAAGAAAGCAAATGATAACTGTGTTTGGAGCACCTGAAGGGCTGGCAGGGCCCTGTGTCTTTGTGAAGATGCTCTAGGAAGAGGGATGGCCTCTTTAAGTGGCTCTTCTTGGCAAGGTTAAAGCAAATGAATGGCAATAACTCAGCAGTTACAGCTAACTACAGCAGCTCATAGGCAGGCATTATAATTTCATTAAAGATCTGGCAATCCAGGCAATCTGAAGAATATAAATGCAAAGAGATGAGCAATCTTAAGTTTCATGAAACCAAAGAAAATATTTAACAAAGTTATTGCAAGAGAGCTTAATGAGCTATCTTGAGACAAACAAATTAATGAATATTTAGGTTTCTGTATATGTAAACAATTCCACCTGTTCTACCTATTAAGAAGGCTAATTTTTTTTGAAAAACACAGTCTGATAAAATTTATATTTGGAAGAAAAACATGACTGTCTTAAGCTACATATCTCAATAACTCATGAAACTTCTGTTGCATCAAAAACCTTGCCTATTTTCAAAGCTTCAGGTGCATACTTTATCTGAATGGGCATTTTAGCTTGGATTGCTACTTGGGAGCTTCTTTCTTCTTTTTACCTTTTGATTGTATGTTTTGCTCTTTTTGGAAGTTAGTTGCTTACATGAGGGTTGTATGAAGGGTTTCATGTTCTTAAAACAGAGAAAATGGAGCAGAGGAGAATTTTAGAATATTGCAGGATGCTGGCCTTTGAAATTTCCATGGATTTTCAGTCCATGAAAATTTATCTTTCTTTTCATTTTTTTTTAATAAATGCAGATAACACAGCCCTATCAAGACTCAGCTGAACTAAATATTAAATAATGCCAGTCTTTAAAACAGTTTTCTGTTCTCTAGATTGCAATGAAAGTATCATTTTTTTGACATGCAGGGTATTAAAGCATATTTAACAAAGTTCTAATCAATTACAGGCACTTCTCCCCTTGTTTCCAATGAATCCAAACACTCTTTACACATTTTTATGTAGGCATAAATGTGTGTATATCATAGAATGGTTTAAGTTGGAAATCATCTTAAAGATCATATAGTTCCAACCTTATATAGACATTTATACATATATATATGAAACTAAATGTGTGTGCAAGCCACTTAGTTCTTAGAGGCAAGGACATCCTAGCTTTAAACTGAATCAGCATCAGACACTGCACTGGTAATACAGGAATGTCATATATAATTCTACTATATTAGAATATAATCTATTATCACAACATACATAGACTCAGCCATTGCTGCCATATTTCTGTATAAAGGGATTAGCCCTATACTTTGTTTTCCCAGCCAAATATCTCTTCCTGGACCTGTACAGTTTTCTGGAGCTGGAGGCAAACCTTGTTGCCTTCCACAAGGCAGCGTTCCTCTTTCCCCAGCAGTGTTTTGGATGAGAGGAGAGCTATCAAGGCCCCTGGAGGGAAGAAGGAGGGAGAAATGTTTGAAGCACAGGGCAGGGAAGCAGAGTGCAAGACATGGAAAAGTTCTGGAAAGGGACCCCAACCTTGGGGACAGGCCAACAAATTGCCCAACAATTTGGTGTCATTTCTGCATGAGTGAAGATGGGTTAGGACCAGATGGAGACTTGGTGGCCAAAGGTAACAAGTTGGGTGTAAATTGTCAGCTCCTGCCACCCACAAAAGGCATGGTAAAGAGAGAAATGGGTAGATTTCCCCCACAGTTAGTAGGGGATAATCTGCTTAAATGATAGAGCACTCCAAGGAGATATGGTGGCTTAGGGAACCCAGGGAAGATAGATACATCCTCCTTGAAGGGGAGAGAATAAAACTTTGCACACTTGGATTCTAGTGGCTTATCTAGTGACAAGGAGAGTGCTGTTATTTTATTTCACCTTTATTCCTTGCTTTTCAGTGTAAAGAACAACCCAAAGATAAAGCTACTCCAGGGTTTTGTGTGGATGAAGAATGGCAGAATATCTCACCTGGTACTGCCTCTTTGGTGATAGTTTTTAGGGTGTTGGTTGATCAGTGGCTGGTAGCAAGTGATTGATTTTCATATACAAATTTTCTTTATAGTTTTGAAACTTTTTTTTTTTTCATGTAGTATTCCCTTAAGACTAACATAACAACATTCATAGGATTGCCCTGTCAGCAGAGTATGTTCTGCCTTTCCCTCCTGTACCAGAGAGCTGCATGCTTTTGGCAACAGCAAAAGAGTTAAATTTCAGTGCACTGAAGGATTCTGGACTTTCTTAATTAACCATGGACTATAATAGCTATTGAGACAAGCAAAAAATGTGCCCAGAACATGATTATTCCAGTACATGGGAATGTCACAGAATAAACTGCTGTGTCCTGTCACTCCTGCCATGGGCATTTAGTTCCAGAAGAGACATAAATAGCCCAGCATGGCTGGAACTGACCTTCCCTCCACTGGGATGTGCTCTCAGGTGAGGGTGTAAAAGCTTATCAAATTTTTGGGCACCTCCAGACCTTGCCTGGGGCTGTAGGCTGGGAAACATGTGGGTTTGCTGTGCTTGGTTAGAGTCAATATTTTAAACAAAGGTGGATGTTAGCGGAGCAAAATACAGATTTTAAACACAATGTGAAGGGAAGTCTCTCCTAAAATAACAGGAGATGTTAATGAGCTCTCTGCAAGAGCCTTAACTCAGGATGTTTTAAAGTGTGATTGTGGCTGGTCTTAAAAAATGAATAGACCTATCAGCATTCAAAGGACTATTCTTTTCCTTCTGATCTGGCCTTCCTTTTTCCCCCACATCCCCTGAGTTGTCAACTTTCATTCTCTGCTGTGATCCTAGAAAGCATGAGGGCTGGGGTCGGGGGATACTTTTTTCCCCCTGAATTAGAAATAGAAAGAAAGAAATGAAAAATAAGTAAAAGATTTCAAGAAACAGCAAGGGGAAACAAAAGGAGTCACTTATGTCTTGTGTGCAGACAGTGATGATCCAAGTATGGTTTCATCCTAAATTACACCCCTGTGAAATATTTGACCACAATCCACATCTCTCTATATAAACTATACCCAGATTACACAATTTGGGTATAATTAAGCGAGAGGCAGCAGCCCACCCGCCCGCAGGTGTGTGCAGCATCTCCATCCCGCTCGGGCATCCCTTTGTGCCCGGTGCTGGCGGGGCTGCGTGCGCTCCGTGCCGCTGCCCGGAGGGACCCGCCAGCCCCGCTGCGGGGCCGGGGCGGTGCGGGAGGCTCCCCGGGGGCCGGGGCGGTGCGGGGCGGTGCGGGAAGCTCCCCGGAGGCCGGTCCGCCCGGGGCGGTGCGGGGCGGTGCGGGGCTGGGGCTGCCCGCGCTGTTCGCCGCGCCGCCGCTGGGGGTATCTTTGTACCATTTTTCATCCAGCAGCAATTTGGAGTGGAAACGTGTAATAGGGGAAAAAAAAGCAGGGATCTCGGCGGTCTGAGCGAGCCGTGCATCCAGGAGCCGAAAAAAAAAAGATTAACACCCCGTCCGTACATCCCTGCGCGCCCCTCCCGCGCCCCTCGGGGCTCCGCGATCGCCCGCCGGACACCGAGCGAGAGGGATTCGTCTGGAGGGCAATTTCGGATCGGGGGAGATCTATTGGATTAGTGGGATTATCTGCCTGCAGACGGAGAGAAGTAGCGTTTGATCATTTCCATTGCCTGCCTGATGGTCGGATTTACATGGAGGTGGCTCGGCACGGATGAGGCTGGATTCCGGATGGGGATTTCCAGCCCCCCCTCCCCGCGCCCCGATCCCGGGAAAGGGCAGAAAAATATATAAAAATCGGTATAATTGGGAAGTGTCCGGAGCACTATCGGGAGCCCTCCCGCTCCCAGCGGCTGGGAGAGCCGGAGGAGGCGAATCCAGCGGATTACAGCTTCAGCTGCGATTGCGGGAAAGCGGCCGTGAACTGGTAAATACTTTGATGCTCCCGGCGTGCGGGGCGAGCCCGCGCCGGGATGGAGAGCAGGGAGGGGGCCGGGATGCAGCAGGGCGGCCGGGATGGAGGAGAGAGCGACAGCCGGGGGGACAGCAGCGGGGCCCCGGCAGAAGGGCAGGGTAGGGCAGGGCTGCGGGCTGAGCCCGGGGGCGCTCGGCAGGGCCGGTCCCCGAGCCGTGCGTGCGTGTCCGCGGCCGGGGCGATGCGCTCGGGGCTGCGGCGGCGGCTGCGAGCGGCGCCCGCGGGGATGCGCGGCTGCGGGGCGGCTGCGGGACATTTCCACACACACACACACACACATACACACACACACACACACACACACACACACACACACATACACACGCTCACTGTCACGCACGCCTCCGCCCCGCCGAACTTTTCCTCCCCCGCCGCCCCGGGGCCGCAGCTCCGCGGGCGCTCCGCAGCCTCCCGCAGCCCCTGCATCCCCCTGCCCGCCTGTGGGGATGGCTTGGTTGGGTTTTTTTTTATTTAATTTCTTCAGACATCTTCTTTCTCGCCTGGGTGCTGAGTGCTGGTTCTTCTGCTTCCTTCCCCCAACCCGTCCGCCCCCCCAATCCTCCTTTCCTGATGATCGCACTAGAGCATCATCTTTACTTGCTAAAGGAAAAATCAATTTTCAACAGGTTTAATTAAAATTAATCAGCCAAATTACTTAATATTAATTGACTTATAATTAAAGCCAGAAAGTTACCTTGGAATCAGGAGAAAGGATGTTATCTGGAATCATTTTAACGATGCATATGGTTTCAGAGCAATTACGTTCAAATAACTGTTTAAATAAAACAAACCAGAGCTTGATTATAGCGTTGCGTTCTTGCTGGTGCAGGTGACACAATCTGGACTGGCCATTTCGTTCTGTAAATTTGCTGACTTTTTGAAGGAATATCATGTTAATTCGACACTGGGTTTGCTTTCTGGAAGGCCAGTTTGTTTTAGCTCTAACAACTATGGCATTAAAATCTACTAGTATAAAATGGAAATATGTCTTATAGAAGCTATAAATATCAAAGTGAATGTTTTTAGCACGTTTAGATGTTCTGTGAATTTGAAATGAAGCAGATTTTTCTTTTTCTCAGCATAAGTGTAAGAAATTGTTTTAGGAATTATTTTTTGCCAGCACTGCCATCCACTGTATCCAATGCAATATTTGAATTTATCCAGAGCCTTAGTGGGATCAGACCGTACTGGTAAATTCAGAAACAATTCACATCTGAAACCATGTATTTTTGGCAATGCCCACAATAACCTTTTCATGCTCCCTTAAGACCTAGGTTAGTATTTTTGTTTGTTTGTTTTTTACAGTAGCAGCATTTTTGGTGCATCCACAGACTATTGTTATTGCTGAAAGAGCAGTACTGTGAGCTTTGGGACATTTTCCCCTACTTTTCTGGGCTGGCTCAGTTGAAGCAAAGGATACTTAAGAAATAGCACGTACTTTATTGCAGGCACCTGACAAGAGAAAGACCCATGCATAGTATAAATGAGCATTTAAAAATAGAGCCCATTATTCAGGGCCCTGATTTTCAAAGATCCTGATTCCCATTGGCTGCACTGAGACTTGTGTGGGCTCGACAGCTGTAACACGTAGACCACTTCTGCATCTTTGAAATTAGATTTGCAGATTGGTAGCCAAAAGCTAAGTAGCCATGTTTGGGAATAGTGGTTGGGAAGGATTATTTATTTTTTTCTTTCTTTTTTTCCCTTCTTCCCCCACCAAAAAAAAAAAAAAAAAAAAAAAAAAAAAAAAAGTGGGACAGGGTTTAAGAAGACTGCTTCTTAGTTACTTTTTGATAAATGACACCGTTTTTCCTTAGACTATGGCTCCAGATTGCAGTGATGTTGCAAAAGCAGTTTTGCAGTAAATGATTAGGAGATCCTCAGATACCTACAACGAGATTCCATTTATCCTGTACGTTCCCTGCGAGTCATATGGAAGCTGTGGGAAGAAAAACGAGGCAGAGGATAATCATGCTAAGTGTGCTGGGAAGCAGGGCTTGGCTGAACACCTCTGTTTTGTGATTAACTGAAGTAGCAGCAAAAGCCTGAGAGTGGCTCAGGCTGTTTAAGGCAGTGGGTGTAGGAGCGAGGAGGAGAGCTGCTGGCCTGATGCTGCTTTGGTTGTCTTACCCCTTCTCCTAGAGCAGGGTAAGAAGATAATATCCTAGCTGTTGATACTTATACATCTTTAACAGAATGGGTTTCCTCTGGGTTATTTGGCTGGGGGTGGAGCAGTCTGCTGAGGAGCGTTATTTAAAGACTGGGACAGGGCTGTAGGCAGATAAACTGATTTGCAAGTGAATGGAGGAATTTGAACGTGGTAATGGTGGCAGTTGTATTTTTTATCAGTTTGCATTTTTAATATCCGCTGGCATGCACACCAGCATAAACCACTCTAATTGTTCAAATGGAGTCTGGGGAAAAGGGAAGAAAGCAGAGGCTTAGATGTGGTCTCAGCTCGTAATGGATTGGCTTGCCTTTCTTTATTAAAAGCAAATATACATTCCTTTGTAATAGAGATGTAGAGCTGCATTACAGACCCTTGGCTAGCTCTGAATTATTTGTTTGATGTCATATTTATTACGGGTTTTTAATCACATGAAAAAGAAATTATTTAAAAATTAAATAGTGGAAAAAGAAGGGCAGAAGGATACAGACGTTCTTTGAAAGCAAATAATGAAAAGACAACATTTTCTTAGAGGTCCACTAGAAACCTCTGTGGATATCTTTTAATAAAGGATGGACAGTTATCAGTCTGATCCAGTAAATTATATAGTTTCTGATTAGTCCCTCCATGGCAAGTATAACAGGTGATAAAATAATAGATAATGATAAAAAATAGGTCCTGACTGAGGAATAAAGGCTGTTCTAGAGGCATGTCTCCATTTCTGTAACCTTGGTTCTGAGCTCTGCATTGTGGGAGAACACAAGCACTCAGAGGGGAATGCCTGCCCTGATATCCAGGTGTTGCACAAGAGTTTGTATGGAAGGGAGGGAAGGGAGTTAAGGGTTGCAAAAAAAAGAAAAAAACAACCCCACCTGATGGTAAATCTTCATCATATGTTGCATATTGAGAGCATATCCTGTAATTTTAATAACAAATGATGACATTACATTCCCCAGGATTACTATTGAATTAGCAGAATTACAGGGGGAAATAGTTTTGGCTTTTTGGTGACTCAGCTGCACGTTTCCACCTGCCTCTGAAGACCCCACATGTTTTCTAACAGACTTTGTTTCCATAATTATTAATTGCTCATTAATGATGTTTTGTGTGCTCTCCAGGGATGAAAAGGGACTGGTTGGCTGCTTAGTCTCGTGTTAAGTTTTGCTGTGCACCCACTCCACCATGGCACTTCTCACTAGAAAACAAAAGGTGGTGTGAGGGACCAGCAGCTGGGGGAAACCAGGGGGCACAGAGTCTGTACTGTAAATATCCTCATGGTTATCAAGCCATGTAAAGATCTGGGCTGCACGCAGCAGGGTAACATGGTTTTCCACTGCTGTGGTCAAATAAAACGTGAGGCCATTAAAGAAAAAGCAATTTGAGTTCTCTTTACCCCATTTGTTGAATTCTTCTGTTTTGTCCTCATAATATTTTCTGCATAATCAGTTTTAGTGGTGCCTTTGGGTAGCCTGTTACCTTCTGCTGATGCTTGGTTGGGTCTTTTGCACCATATTAAGGGAGAATGTAATGCTTGGAAATTAGCAACATGTGACTGTAAAATCATAAAAGTGGTCAAGGACACTTTACAACTATTGCATTTCAAGTAACTCATATTCCTTTAACGAAGCAGAGAACTTAAATGGCAATTTAAAAAGATGTTTTCTAAATCTCCTCAATCACATCCTGCCTAGAGAAGCCATTAGCTCACTTGTTGATCTGGTTCTGGGAATTTAATGAAGGGAATACATTTATGCTGTTTTTTGTACTTTTATTTAATTACATTTTGTCTGAAGCTTTCAAGTTCAATATCTGAGCTTAAAGTTGTTCCTTACCTTTTGCCTTCCCAATCTTGAACCCCCAGTTTCCAAAACAGTACTTGAAAGCAGTAAAGTGTTATGTAGGCACACAGTGTTAGAAATATTCATGAGGAGAAAATGACAATTTAGTCAGGAGAAACTTTACAGATAGACTGAATATTTTGACATCCTCAAGCCTGTGCAAAAGAGGCATTGTGGGATGAGGCTTTTGTTTCTTCAGCTGGTTTCACAGCAATGGTTTGTCTCTGTGGAGAATCTGGAACAGTCACCATGAGCTGGGCCAGGAAACCCTCTGGTCACTGGAGCTGTGGTCAGCGTGACCAGGACATGACCACAGGGGGACTGAGCCTGCTTGCTATAGCTGAAATAAGTCTCTTTCTCACAGACAGGGGTAGAAAATGTAAAGAGGACAAGGAGCTGAATAATAGGAGCTACACATGAAGTCAGATGGAAAGAGTAAATCTTTGTAGACATTTAATGGTGTTATATTCTAAGCTTTTGGGAAATTTTATTTGAAATTTTTTTACAACAGTAAATATAGTCTGTGCTATATCCTATTTCTATTTCATGTGAGAGAAAAATTCCCCATCTATGGCACAACACTTTACTGCTACCATTACTGCAGACTTTATAGATCAGAGATGTGTCAGCATGTTAGCTTTAGCTGTAATGCTTTTTTTTTTGTGAAACCTTATGGGCCTTGCAGCCACTTTCTCATACTGACACTCATAAAACGTTCAAGTTCTCATATTTATTATTTAATTTGCTTCCTATATAAAGCAGCAGAGCTCTTTGGTACATGAATATGAAGCCAAAAATGACAGGCAGGCATGAATGGGACTAATGAGTTTTAATAATGCACATATTAGAAACTGCTAAAGGAAGTTTAATTAAGAAAAACAAGTTAAGCATGAAATTCATTTTTGAACAAATGCAAGTAAAGTCACAGATGTACAGAATGCTAGATCACAGGAAACAACCTCTTCAAGTTGATAGATCCCTCTAATGCCAATATTGCACTCAAGTTGTAGTGTGCTCTCTGCAGTTCTGGAAAGCCTGGTAATACCAGTCAAGAGCACTTTCAGAGCTCAGTTAGAGATGTTGGGTTTGTGATTAACAAATTATGTTTATACGTTTGTGAATTTTCTGATGAGCTGGAACTTGATCTCAATTACCCTCACAAAACTGAGACCATCTTGACCATCTGATCAAGAACAAAACGCATGGGTTCCTTTTCCTGCCACAAGGAAGTTTGTTGGTCTCTTTCTTAAAAAAACCAACAACAACAAAAAACTCATCTTGTTAAAGAGCTAGTTATTGATCTAGCTCTACAACAAGGCTTTTGTGTGCTTGGAACTGTTACTGTATTGTATCCAGCTAGAACAACAGTTCATGGAAAAATCTGAGTTCATTCAAGCATCTTTGTTTGCAGAGTTCTCCCTCAAGAAGTGGCATTATCTGTATTCCAGCTTTTTTCATCTTGAATTGCTAACACCCTCCCCACCAGGAAAATACAAAAATGATATCTTTCTTATGAATCTGATGTGAAAGCTTGCCTTGGGGGCTGAACAAGCATTAAAGGTAATATTATTGTTAATATTATAGTTATAATAAAAGTGGCAAAGAAAATCCAATTAATTTTTCTCATATGATTAGCCCCAGTGAACCAAGGGTGAGCCACAAATGTATATCAGGTGAGGAACTTTGTTAACAATTCTATAACTAAATTTATCACCTGAAAGTAGCAACAAAAGGACAATTAGTTCCAGGAGTCTCTGGGTGGATTCTGCTAGAGTGATCAGATAAAAAGCACATGTATATTTTGTGAAGTATTAATTAAAGTAACTCCCACTTGATCTGATAATATGCAATACACAGATTTTGATACTGAAGCTCTCAAATGAGAAACATCTGGGTTATTTTTGTCTCTGGGATGACCTCTGATTAACATGAGTTCAGTGGAATTTCTGCAGTAGGTCAGGGAATCTTCTTGTCCTGAAGCACAGAGCAGCCATCAACAGAATGGCCATTTGATCATTTAGCTGAATAGTTACAGTACTCCAAAGTAGGGATAATGTGTGGTCCATTTAAGAGTTAACTGTAAGCTGCTAAAAGGAATAAAGGTTCACTTCAGTGCCCATTATATTCCAAGCCAGTGCATCTGTCATTTTTAATTTAAATCTGTATTACTTAGCTGTCTAAAACTTTACACATAAGTGACAGAGTTACCCATTCTTTCTGTTATGGGTAAAATCACCATTTCGTTACCTACTTACTGTGTAAAATGTCAGACAGCTCTAGCCCACGTTAAAAAATTGTAATCAACTTCTGGTAATATAAACAATTACTTCAGATAAGAAGAAGAACTATTTTAAGAAAATGATTTATTGATATGAGTAAATGGAAGATAGTAAAACTTATCTCCTCCTTAAGCACCTCTCCACATGAGCTTAATTTGTCTAGTTCAAAAACAGTTTAATAGAAAATTTTGATCAGAAGTCTTTCTATTTTGGCAAACTAAGATGCATAAACTTTTAAAAGGGATTTTTTTACCATGAAAATACTAGTTAATAAGCATTACTGAATATACCCACAAATGGCAAAGAACAAAAATTTGGTGTAGTTGAAAAATGCATCACAATTTAAAGGAGTCTTATAACATCTACTCATTTTAATTCAACTTTTCACTATTTTTGAAGCACTGCATGGAATACTTTATACTACAGTATTTCACTAACAGGCTATGAGGTTTAGTGGTTGAAACATCATATTAAATCGAGGTGAGGGCATTCAGAAATCAGTTTCTCTGATCTAGGAGTGATATGTTCACACAGCTTGTAGCATCTGGAAATCCTTTCCACTGGGTTGTTTGTGTTCCCATATAACATAACATTGTAATGTCATCTTAATGTGGGGT
This sequence comes from Muscicapa striata striata, assembly GCA_030060385.1. Taxonomy (NCBI): domain Eukaryota; kingdom Metazoa; phylum Chordata; class Aves; order Passeriformes; family Muscicapidae; genus Muscicapa; species Muscicapa striata. The sequence goes on from JAREIS010000115.1 coordinate 2,175,186, forward strand.
GGGACTGGGAGCCCATAAAGATGATGTCTTATTCATACCTTTGTTGGCCATCTTGCAAAGGTTCTGCATCTTAATAGGGCTGGATTTGTAGCAGCATTCTGGGGCTACCAGACCTGTGGCTGCTCTGAGTTGGCCAGACCCCACCAGAGCTGCACCCTTATGTGTATTATGGATTCAGGATTGCAGTCTCCTCTATTATCAGCTCATACATCTGTTTTTTTAAATGAATGTGCTTAATTTCTTGAACTAAACTCATGCAAATCACATCCCTTTGCTCTTGCATACTTCCCTAAATACTTTCTCAATGTCTGTTTTAAAATATTTCACAGAATGGATTGGGTTGGAAGGGGCCTCTAAAGGTCCTCTAGGTTTTGGTAGGGACACCTTCCCCTCCAGGCTGCTCAAAGTCTCATCAACCTGGCCTTTTTTTACTACTAAGCTGAGAGAAAATACACAGTATTTGGAACTTGCTTCCCTTGCTGACTTGAAACACAAAAGAAGAGATGGGGAATTTTGTGCTGCATCTCTTGAGGATTTGTCTGATCATGTTTACAATTGGTGTGTCACACCAACACAGTGTTCACCCTCATCCTTCCTCTAATGGTCTCTGTGCCACTGTCCATGTTCCTGCTTGGCTTCTTAGAGTGTTTTAGAACATGGATTTCTTAGAGAAGTGAAATATCTCTGGGCTCTTAGTTCTAAGAGGAGACTGATGTAAGTAAAAATGGATGCAAATGTAGCTGGTTCTGCAAAGCAGCACTTATGTTTTGAAATGAAATGGTGTTTGTTGTGTGGTGTTCCCTTGCAATCACTTTGAATATTTGTGCAACTGGGATTTACTTGCAAAGTTGAAGTGGAAAGAATTTTAAGCAGGAATATCAAATCACAGAATATACCTTCAGCTGAAAAGCAAACAGCTTTTTGGGGGGCTGGGAGTTTTTTATTGACAATAACACAATATATTAACACATTAATAGCCTTTACCTGTGTTAAAGCTGGCATTTGGCCAGAAGCCTTGGATGCCACCAACGGTTTCATTAATCCATTGGAGCTATTGATAGGTGGTACAGATCAAATCATCCCTTGAGATCTGAAGGTCTGGGCATGAGTAACAAAGAGGAGTTTTGCTGCTGCAGTTTGCAGCAGATGTGACCTGTTGAGGGATGCCCTGTGTCATTGGAAATGCAAAGAGGCACTGAAGCTCTCTCAGATTGTTCACTCCTCAGCATACTAAATGCTGCTCTAAAGTATTTCAGAATCTGAGCTATAAAGTAATTTGAATTCAGAAAGGAAGATAATAAAATAATAGATGATAGAAAAAACTCTGTATAGTGTAGACTGTTCGAAAGAGCATGAAAGACTTTATCAAATACCTTTTACAGGAGAATTCATTTGTGTTACCACAGGGAGCAATTGTGATCCTCAAATCAAGACAGCAGTAAAATCTGCAAAGGTTTCTCCTCCTCCTCCTCAGATCCACATTATTTTGATGCTAAATCTTGTCCCAGATTTATCATTGCTACTCTTTGGTTTATTTGCCTACTTGCCTCCCTGATCATTTCTGTTTATTCTTTCTCCTTTTTTTCCCCCACTGATTCCTCTTCAGCTGAATCCAGATTCCAAGGGAAAGTTCTATGTAGATCACCTGCAGAAAGTACTGGGGAGAATTTTGTCCAGCTTTAACTCTCAACATGCCTCTGGTCAGCTTCCTTGCTTGCCTGCTTCAATTGCACCCAGTGCTCAAAATGAAATTTTGTCATGAAAGTCTCAAAAGATTTGATAAATCTCAGTCTTTTTATTTGCGTTGTTTTTGTGGTTTTGATGTGATAGCTTCAGGGCAGCCAATGACAGGCTTGAATGTCTGACCTCTCAGTCTCAAAAATAAACTGTTACTTAGACATTTAAAAAGAAAGGCTTGAAAAGAGCAAATCCAAAATTCAAGTTACAATTACAATGAAAATATGTTGATTCAAACCCTGCAAGTGCTTGACAATTTGCTGCCCTTTACAGCCTATCCATCTATTCATTGAGGGTACTGCCCAACAGTTAATTAATTAGGAATAGCAAACACACAGCTGAATTATATTCTTACGTTTTTAGCATCCTGTCTCAGAGTAAAGCCATATCCATGGGAGGCAGACAAGAACTGTAGATCACAGCAGAGCTGTTCAGCTCCAAAGACAAATCAACAGATGGACAAGCTTAGAATTATAGCCCAGCTCTAGAACTGGCTTTGAGTTGACATTGAATTTACCATTTGAGGTATCAAAAGTGTATTACAGAGTTTCTTTAGAACTGAAAAGGTGCTAAATAAATTATTAGTAGCATTTTGGTGATTTTGCACATTGAACCAGCCCAGCACCTTGAAATGAAGAAGGGATGTTTTTCCTTGGCACAGCTATGTTGGATTTGTTGAACTCAGACCTTCTCCAGACTCAGTGAATTAGCTGGAAGGCTACTGAGATTAAGCTCCTGCTATTTACAAGTTTGAATTTGAGAAAGAAGAGAAAGTACATGTTTCCATTCCTGAGAGGAAAACAAGCCCTCGTGGGTTTTAAGACGCAGTGGAAAAGGCTGGGGAGGTTTTTGAATACCACTTAGGAACAGGCTTCCATCTCTCCATGAGCATTGCTCACAAACTTGTCTGCCTACTCATCTTTACTATTTCACAAATACTCCCTTCAAAATCTGAAATGCTGCAAAGCAAAAATCCTCCATGAGGGGAATGTCTGCCATTCCATGTAAGTGTGTTGAAGTAAATGTAAACACATACATCAAGTCTGGGGAATTATTTTTTGCAGCTAAATTGGAGTGTTTCCAGCAAATATTGAGAATATGCAGCTGGAGAATGAAGGACATAAGCCTGTTTGTTAATGCAGTTTCACAGTGGAGGTGTTAGAATTAGCAGAGAAAGAAAAGGAAAGAGCAAATTGAGGAAAAGCTTCATCTATCTCCTTATTGCCTCCTGAGATAGATTGTTCAGAGCTAAAGGAACACTAGACATGAACAAAATCTCCTGCTGTCCTATATAGCTTTTACAGTCTCCTTTTTAATAACCCAAACTACAGGGTAGTCTGACTATTAGACAAGCTATTCTTTTGAATTCTCTCCACAATGTGTATAGACATGATAAAAAAACCAATTCTCATTAAAGCTGCCAATGCTGTTTCAAAAGCAGGTGGTTTAAAATGTTTCCTATACAAAGCAAAACACATTTCTTGTGCATTACACACTGCTTAATAGAGAGTGTAAGATTACACTGCTATGTTGTGTATAACACTGCATCTTAAATAATAGGATATTGTAAGTCATGTTGGAAATATGTTTCACATGAATATGGAAGATATAACGATATGCACTGAGCAATTTTCAGAAGTGCTGGAACACAGCCTTGTGTGACAACCTCTGAGCTAAAGTAGTTGAAAATAGCATCTGGAATTTCAGATTATACAGTCTCTGATCCTAACTGATTATTTTTTCTAGGATATTGTTCAGTCAGCATGTGGAATATATGAAAATAAGATTTCTCCTGTCCTGTGGGAATGTTTATTGTTTATGTTATAAATTAAGGATGGTGGGAATTGAGTGCTCTCAACATGCATTTCCATTTTTTCACTGAAGTCAGTCTTTTATAAGTAATTCAGGATTGATCTAATGTAAAAATTGTGATATACAGCTCCTTCCCTAAGCTGCCTGTTCATATCCTTTTCCAAACCAATTCTGAAAAAAAACCAAAAAAAAAACCCAGTGACCAACAGAGGTCCAGTTGTACTTCTGTGGAAATTCAGAGTTTGCCATTGACTTCAGCAGAAGCAGACTTTGGTCCTTCATTGATGTGAACATTTCAGTCTATCTGTGTTTCTCATCAGCTATCAGAAAACCACATAAAGCATGTTTATTCAGGTTATTGTCAATAAGCACGGTAATTCATGTTATATTTTAAATGAACAAAAAATATTTCTATGTATTATAAACTGCTTTTAATGAAATGAAATGCATTTGGGTCTTCAGTATGCCTGTCTATCTTAATTTCCCCATCTTCTACTTTAAGAAATAATTACTTCCTTTCTGATAAATCAGCTTCTGCAAACAAGGTGAAAATTGATTATGAGCTGATTAAGTTAAATAAAATATTAACATAAACACTTACGTAATGTAGCTTGGCAGTAAATTGCTTATTCTTGAAAAGGCGAATTTTAAAAATGCATTTTCTGAGTCCTGTTTCTCCTGAGAAGTCTCTGTAAATTCAACAGGTGACATTACAGATAATCCAGTAATCAGTGTTTCACCTGCCATTTCATGGAGCCATAAACTACTACAATTCAACTTACACGACTCTAGCAAATATTAATGTATGTAAATAATGTGTTAAACACCTAGATATCACTCTGCTCATATTAGCTCTTTCATACTAATGATTTATTTTCATTTTCTCCAGGATATAGACCTGCGGCTAACTGGATTTGATTTATAAGAGGGGATTCTGCAGTAAATGGCTGCTCTCTTCATATTGCTGCTATGGAAAACAGAATTGTCAATAGGATGTAGTCTGATAAATAGTGCTGAGTGAAGATGCAGCTTCAATAAGTGTGAAATCAATGGAAGATACTTACCGCATGAAAAGCCTTTTGAGATTTTTCTGACAGGCACCTATTTAGGAAACTTGATCTGTTTCCTCCGGTCGCCCTGTTTTTACACCAGTGGATACAAATCAGATTGCTTCGCTGTAGTCACACAGCTGATGTGGGACCATGGCCTTTCCAAGATCCATGTGGCTGAACTGTGTATGGAGAGCGACGGTGGTCCGCCTGCTGCACACGGGATTGAATGCCACTTTTGCTTTTTCTATACTTGGATTTTTGCTTCACGCTGCAGCTGTGTCCTCCCAAAAATTGGATGATACCAACCCAGTGGTGACCACCAACTTTGGCAAGATAAGAGGGATTAAGAAGGAACTTAATAATGAAATTTTGGGGCCCGTTATTCAGTTTCTCGGGGTTCCGTACGCTGCCCCTCCGACGGGGGAGCGCCGCTTCCAGCCTCCTGAGCCTCCATCTCCCTGGGCAGATATCAAAAACACCACCCAGTTTGCTCCAGTGTGTCCCCAGAACATTATAGAAGGCAGGTTGCCTGAAGTCATGCTTCCCGTGTGGTTTACTAATAACTTGGATGTAGTTTCAACCTATGTACAAGACCAGAACGAGGACTGCCTCTATTTAAATATCTATGTCCCCACCGAGGATGGTGAGTTAATAGCAGGCGAAACAGGGAGATCTTTTTATTTTCCTGTTCTACTTTCTAACAATATTAATTCACGTGTATTCACTGGTAGCACGCATGGCTTTCTCTGTTGGCATGCCAGCTTATTACATGTGTGCATGCTGCTTTTCTCTGTGTGCTTTTGTCCTTGCTTTTTGATTTTTATTCTTTTCTTTCTTTCTGTGTACACTCATTATTTTTCTCCCACAGCACGTGTAATTTTTAGGTCAAAGTTGGTGCCTAATTCTCATTGTCACCCACTGACTTCTGGGAAGATGCATCAACATCTTTTCCATTGCATGTGCAGGCACAACAAGTTGAGAATCTTCCGCACCTAATAAAGCAGGTCATATTTAAGTTAGATAGTGGTGTTGCATGCTCCTACTGTCTGTGACGGAGCTCCATGTTATTTTCTAGTCTTCTATTCATTTTTCAGTCAAAAGAATATCCAAGGAATGTGCCAGAAAACCCGGCAAGAAAATTTGTAGAAAAGGAGGTATGTATAAAGTGGACAAAAATACCCACAAAACAAAACAAAAACCGGGGGAGAGATTGAAACCTGGCAAAAGGAGAACGAATATTACAGGTGAAAGGGGCTGATTGCTGGTGCTGTGAGCTGCTAGGGCCTGTCTTGTCCTGGTGGAGAGGTGTTTAAAGAGAGGACAGTGTACAGCAGATGAGAAGATAACTTCTGTAAAGCTGGGACTTGGTTGCACCTGACCATCTCTGTCTGGCACCCTCTCCAGTGCCAGTGCTGGCAGCTTCTCTCTTGGCCTTGGGACTCTGGGCAGTGTCTGTCAGTCTGTCAGTGGCACTGGAGGGGTCAGGATGTTGTGTGAGGATGCAGAGGAGGGAGCTCTGTGCCCTGGGATGGGCACTGCTACCACGGGAGGGGCTGGCACAGCCACAGCTCTCCATCCCAGAATTTTGGCATAATGGCTGGGAAGCATTAAAGCAATGCAGGGCTGAGCCCTGCACTGGCTCTCTGCAGGATACTCCCTGTTTTCTTGGAACAGGGTTAACTTTTCTGAAGTGTAGATGTGAAACTTTTTTTGTGTGTGTGTGCTTCTAAAAGTGAGTGTTGGTTTCCTTTATTCTGTGATTGCAGCTCTCTTTGTCAAGCTCAAAAACTCTTAATAGGGGTGTAGGAAACTGTTAAAATATTGTGACATGGAGCTTTGGGAATTAGACTGCTTTTGGAAGCTTTGGAATCTCGGCTTTTCCCCTTTCTGTGTTAAACAGTATGGAAGAGTTTGCAGAATTCTTTATGAATATTTGCAAATTCCTCAAGCAGTTGACATGCAGCAGAGAAGGTCTATTTTGGTACTGATTCGAAGGAGGCACTTGGTGCTAGCTTTGAATTACTAATTTTGTACTATCCATGTTTGTTTTGCATCAAATTATTTTTCCTTATTGTTTTCTTGAAAATAATGTGTTACCTTAGAGATGGACTACATGTGAATTAGAATGTTTTTTGGGGGTAAACAAAGAGTACTGTGGACATGCACAGTTGCCTATTAATTGTAATCCATATTTTTTTTTATCCTGTTATTCCAAAACAAATACATTTTAGGAAAATGCATAGCAGAAATGTTTAGAGCCAGGCAAAATTTAACTCTTTAAACTCTGCATTAGGTTTTTAAGGCAGTATCAAGGCTCTAAATGAAGGTGGCCTTGTTCCCAAGGCTTTAGGTCTTACAGCTCCTAACTGCTGGTTGCAGCTAGCTGTTAATTATTAATTGTTAATTGTAGTTGCACAATGTATGCTTTTTATAGGTGTCTAAATCCACTTTCAGTGACTTAAAGCAATTTGTGTTTAAAGTGTCAGGCTTTGAGTCATCTTCTGTTTTCTGTTAGGGAATTTTTGCTCGGTGCTGTGAAAGTACAATTGTTTAAGCTGGGTTCCCAAAGCTGGAAATGAAGATAATCAGGGTACTGTGAGCAACGTCACTTCTTCACACATCATTCAAGTTGGAATAACTGCTGTCATTTATATGCATTCAATTAATGTGCAGTGCTGCAGCAGTTATTACGCAGTTCATCAAGCGTGTGTAATTAGCTGAGCAACTTTCACTTCCTATCACCCAGACGCTGATTCACAAAGTCATAAATAAAGATGCAGATCCCCATCATTGTTCTCAGAGAGCATCTTTCATATGAGAGAGTATTTAAAAAAAAAAAAATATTATCAGAAAAATAGCAAAAGTCAATTGAGGGAGAGCCCAGTAGCTGAGAAAGTCATGCTTATTGTTATGTGGGCCTGAAGGAGAATCAGGAGTTATTTGAAATTCAGTAGGTACCTTTCCACTTAGATTCATTGCACACACAGCACAATAAAAAGCCTACCTTTTGCTGTTGGCAAGTGCAGAGAGCTCCTGAATACCTTCAGCTGGGCAGCTGGATTATCTGTAGTGATCTCTGCTCTCTCAGTAACTCACACTCTACTCACCCATGCATAACCTGAGATTTATCCTGGGCTGGGGTTGCCTCCACAGCTGAGGGCAAAAGGGGTCGAGTTGCAGGACAAAGTGGCAGTAGAGTCACAGCAACTGAGCAGCAACCACGGCTTGGAAAGGCATCAGCTTTGGTCTGTTTTGTATCAGAAAGAAGAAAGGCCCAGTATTCTCTCTTTTGCTAGATTTTTCAGTTACAGCCATTGCATCACAGTTAGTGATGAAAATTATTGGAAGGAGAAAAATCTGGAAATCAGAGACAGACTTCTACACCATCTTTTTAATTCATAAAGGATATATAAGATCAAAGTGACTGATCCAGCAACCATATGCTGTCACTGCATAAGGTTTGATTCTTTCTTACTACATGAAATAGATTGAATTAGATAAATACATTAGTATTTGTACTTAATTGTCAGCTGAGGGACATGAGAAAATTTGAAATTTTGAAGAACAGGGAGCAATCTGATTAAGAAAGTTGTAGAAATGAAAGGAGTTCTATCCATGAGTGATGCTAGAGATGGTAATGAGCATTATATCCATTATCTCCTGTTGGGATTTGGGTGTGCCCACAGCAGAGACTACAGAATGATAGACTGAAGTTGGGTGAAAAGAAATGAGACAATTCAGCATGTTTTTTGCTAAACATGGAGGCCTGTATTTCAGTTACTTGACCTTCAATTTACTTATTCAAAAATAAAGAGCAGCTGGTTTTGTGTCTTTTCCTTCAGGTACATCAAGGTCAGAGGCTGCTAATTCTATTTTGGGTATGCAGAAACTTGTGTTTGCAAGGGCTGGTTTTGGAAAATTGGCACAAAGGCATCTGACTAATTTTGTATTACTTTTTTGAGTCTTGTTTTCATAACTCTAAATTTTAATTTAATAGTTTGCACCAGGAATTTTGTAATTTAATGACAACTACACAAAGAAAATTTGGAAAGGATCACTTATATGATCACTAAAAAAACCCCCAGGTGTTATATGCTCTGGGATGACAGTATGCTCTTACTTAGGAACCTGTACTAAAGCTTGCATCTGCCTGAAGATGCCTCAGTGTGAAAATGTGGAAAGTGTAGGTGGTATATTCTCAATGTCATGGAGCCAGGAAGATGCAGTTTTGGATAAATTAGTATTTGTAGGAGATTTAGGTGTAGAATAAGGAAAGAAATCACTTGATCCTTACTTTTATGTTTAGGAATTATCAGTGGCTCAGAGGCCGCCCAATATCAGTGACTTCCCCACATGTGGATTCTGTTTCTTATTCTAGTCAGGGCAGTGAATAAATTTTAAATGCGAAGACTCATGATCTGAACTACCTCATTTGAGAGTGTAGGATTAGACAGCTCTATTAATATTTATGCCTCCTAATGGGCTACTTGATTTTCAGAGCAAAGCTCCCCACACCATAACTTTCTGGGTTATGGCTGTGGTTACTATGGACGCACAGGAGCAAATGTACATACACACAAATATATTCATGGAACTGAAACGCAAATCACACTGCTGTAATCCCATCCTGCTTTGATCTCCCTTTGTTTTCTATAAAGAATATGTTACATCGCTTTGTTAAAGGCTCTGATAACCTTAGGGCTTTAAGCTCAGCAATGTGAAATATTCTTTAGAAAACTAAGCAGAAATTTCACTTGTTACCTTGTGTTTCTGTAGAGCATTTGATCCAATGCTCCATTTAACTACCTTAGAACTGTTTACTTATCATCAGATCTTGGAAAAGAACAATTAATAAAGCTTGTGCAGTTCCTGTGGACTCCCTTAAATTAAGATCTTTCTCTAAACCCATTTCAGCTCTGAAATCAACAAGAAAAGGACAAGCTGAGACTTTAAAATGTGTATTTTCACTGGAAAATGTTGTCAGTTGATTATCAGTGCTCATTTTTTTTTTTTTCTAAGGGTGTCATTTAGAAAATAGTATCAGAGTACTGGAAATGTAGGTGGTAAACTGTCAAAATTATTGAAATATTCCTTCCTCTATGGCCATGTGAATGAAAAATAGGAAATCTAAGGTGTTGGACTCCATCACTGTAGACAGAGCTCTGTAAAAATAAGTTGATGTTGTTGATGTTGATGATGATGATGCTAATAAGCTAAAAACAAGCCTTTGTAGACCATTGCCAAGGCTCTGGTTCTCTTAAGAATGAGTACCAGACTTACAAAATATGCCTTTGTGTGTATTTTGGGGACATCAACCCTTTAAAGGGTTTATATCTTCATTAGGCCACTTTGAAAATTCGTAACTAATTATTTGTCTGTAGTATATTTGTGTCAGTAGCTGCCTGCCCATATTTGAAGTTTCACCCCCATCCACAATGGGTCCTGGCTGGAGAGCCCTCATCCTGAATCCCTGTGGTATCAGCAGCCCCAAATGTAGTCCATAATCCCCAACTCCTCTGCTACTCACCATGACACCACGATTGTTCTATTTTTCTGTTCCTTTTTGAAACCCTGTTTTTCATTCCTCAGCTACCACTGCAGCATTTCCTATTATACTGGTAATACATGGAAGAAGATAATGAAGCAAACATTGTCTTGTACAGAGCTTTTCATCCTTTCACAATCTAAAGCTGTTAGTGTCAGTTAGCAGCATTTTTCAAAGATGTGCAGTAGGTTTATGTCATAGTTGAAATAAAATATGCTTAAAACTCTGATGTACTTTCTCCAGTCCTCTTTCTGGGTGAGCCAGTGCTTGACAATAGAAGAGTCTGCAGACTGTATTTTAAGACTCCAGTCATCTTAGATGCCATCAGCACTGGTCACAGTCCCTGTAAATGTCTGGTTGTTCAGGCTCTGGGCTCTTGCTGACCACACAGCCATCGTGCTGTCACTGCTTTGTTCATGTACCTTGACAGTGCTTATAGCTCTAACAGGTCTTAAATTCTGGTCTAATTCCATTCCTTGTCCATTATTTTACTGCTTGCTTTTCATTTTCCACATCCTCCCCCACACAGGCTCTAAAATAGTACTGCTACCCTGATAATGCTAAGTCGGATAAAACTGGTTTGTGCTTCTTCCCCCAGCCTTTGTTGGCTTGGACTGGTTTTATTCAGTAAACATCTGTGAGATGGTTTTCCTTTCAATCTGTTAGTTTCTAATTTATCATTTAAAGCCAGAAGGGACAAATCTTCTAAAAAATAACTGCATAAGTGCATTTGTACATTTTCAGGAGGAATGTTTGAGTAACTAATATGGCTTTTGGATAACTATTATTTTCTGCTTGTTTTTTCCAACCCTGTATTGTAGTATTTCTTTGCTATCCTCTGTGTTAATACTCTTTATCTTTTTGTTTCCTTATAATACACGTGGATACAAACATTTATTGTATTCTTTGGATTTTTTTAAGCTTGAAACATTATGCTTACATGTGTCAAACCATTCTTAAGGATCATCTCACAATGTTAATAATCTGCTTATAACTTGAATATTGCTCCAGTAGAATTTATTTTTCTTTTTTTTCTTTCCAAATTCTTTTCACTCATAATTCTTTAGCCTTCTTCCTTTTTACTTACTTTATGATGTCAAATTTACATGTCTTCTCCACTTTGATATGTATGGTATTAATAACTATACTTGGCATTCAGAAATCAACTGCTTTAATGAGCTTACCATAAATGAGATTTGTTTTCAAACCATTCCCTTCTGTTTTAATATTAATATCTCTTATTTTACTTTCTCATGCTTGTAATAATGGGATTTATCCAAAGATGGAGCAGCACTGAACAATGCAAGGCTAAGGGAAGTAGGGCAAAGCTGACTTTCAGCCATGTTTGCACCTATATTCCAACACAGAGCAGGGACCAGAGTGGTCTCTGGCTGGAACTGGAGCTTCCTCAGGGCTGATCTTGCAGAAATTGCAAGACACATGGAAATGGCATAGTGCAGGTGCTGCAGCTGATTTCCCCTTCCAGAGTTGTGCCAAAGTGTTTTGGAACATTTCAGCAGCAGCAGTAAATCATGTTGCTAATTCCTCTGCTGTGGGAATTCTGTTAATATCCCTTGGTGCTATCAGAGCAAGAATCAATCTGCCCAGGCTGAGTTTTCTGCATGCTCTTTATGAGTCTGGATTTTGACTTTCCTACTTGTACAAAGAGTACAGTAAACACACAGCAAGTTTAGTCATAGTGTTTGAAGAGAAAGGAAATTCCCTGGTTAAAGAACTGGGTTGTTTTTTTTTTTTTTTTCAGCTGACGAGGCTCTGCAAGCAGTTCCTTTGTTGAAGCATCATTGCTCTGTAAAGAATGCATCTTCTGCTGGGTTTCTGTGTTAATGAGGGTATAGTCAGTAGGTTTGACCAAAAAAGACACATTTTGGAGGAAACCAGAGCCAGCAGGACAGTTTGTATGTTGTTATAGGCACTATTCACATCTTCCTGCCATTGAAAATAATTTGCAATTCAAGTGAGATGCTGACCTCTCCCAGAATCATTAAGTTTGGGCTATATTAATGCCAGTGGATCAGGCCCTGCAGAGGCAAAGTATTGAGGTCTCTTGATATGGTTTAATATTTAAGTAGTTTTTAAATTCTTATTTTATAATCTGTTGAAAATCATATATATATATATATATATATATATATTCACACACATATACATAGAGTGGGAGAGAGATAATCTAGTAAGGCAGAACTGACAGGAAAGAGGCAGCTATGTATTATTTGTATTTGTTTTCTGAAAAGCTTCCATTTGTTAAATTTCCCCCTTTTTGTAAAGGCCTTCTTTAATTATTAGCTGAAAATCAGGTATTTATGTAATTACCATAATTATATCTACACATCTAGTGTACTTGCAATTATTTCATTAAAAATTGTAATTATTATACAATTATAGGGGATAATGACTCCCTTGTAACATATTGCAGAAGCCCTAATTAAATGGTAGCATAAATGAATTGGAAGAGATTTTGAAGTTTTGAATATTGTTTTATGAGAAATATCAGAAGTGATTCATCCACATTATGAACTGGCAGTAAAGCCCCTGCAAAGTTATTTTGAGAAAATATTTCACAAAGCTCACGGAAAAAGATTTCTCTCTATTGCCTTTCAGTCTTTACTTTCTGTTCTCCATATTTTTACACCTAAAAGCTGTCTTCAGATTTTTATTGGAAAGGTGCATTGTGTAGGAAGAAGACTGCACAGCTTGCTGAGTGTTTCTAGAAGGCTCAGCCCAGAGCAAGCACAGCTTGTACTTAGACATCCTTTTTCTAAACAGAGGCAGAAACTTATCCAACACTTGGCTGACGATGATGAAAAACCTCCACTAAATACAAGAAAGTTTTTATTATGTGCTGAAATTAAATGATCTCCTTATATATTGGAGTGCCCAAATTTTGCACCTCCGGGTGTTGGGGAAAGAGGAAAAAAATAATCCACCTGTAGTGCAGGTTCTTGTGATGCTCCAGGCACAGGAGATGGAGTAAGCAGTGTGGATACAGAGGAACCCTGCAGAGCATCTTCCTTTCTCTCCCTCAGAGTGGGTGGAGAATAACTGGCAATGATGACATATGCCAGAATCTACCAAAACCTCAGGATCACAGATTTCTCACCCTTTTTTCATGTCAACCTTCTGTAGCATACAGATGATCTCTCTTCTCTTCTCTTCCTCCAGCTGATTTTAGAAGTCGTTAAAAATGGCAGTAAGACATGTAGAGTTTTTAAGCTTGTTTTTCATTCTGTGTTTCACATCTTGACACAGGGTGTTGTTCCCTGATGAGTGCACAGCCGTGACCCTGTGGCAGTGAGGAGCCACCCTTACCTTGTCACCCTCCTGGGCTCTGCAGGGGACAGCACCCACTGCTGCTTGGGGCAGGCTGGAGCTGTGCCCAAACCAGCTGGGGGGGGCCCATTCCCTCCTTCCCTCCCACCCTCCAGCTGGGCTCCTGCTCCCCTCCTCGCTCCCAGCTTGGTCAGGGGAATGAGTGACTCATTCTCCCCACTTCACTTCAGATGCAGTCAGGCAGGTTAGACAAACCTTCTGTTTAATTCACCTAATTCAACCTGCTTGGTTCAGGAGGGCTTGCACAATGTGCTCTAATGCAGAATTTTAAACTCCCACAAAAAGATGGGAGGGAGGCTCTGAGGAAGAGCAGGGGATCCTGGATCAGCAGTAATATCTTGTCATACCCTGAGCTGAAGAAAGACAATCCACCCATGGCCTGGAGAGAAGCTCCCTTTATCCCACCTTGTGTCAAGGTTCCTTGCTGATGCTGCCATGATTTATATTTTTGGGGTGTTTTGCTGAGGACTTGCACAAAGTTCTGCACCAGTCTTGTCAAGCTCCCTACAGTACCCTTGCAGGGATTGTTTTTATTTTCTGCCCACATTACTCTTCTCTTTAATTTAATATTCTTTAGTATATTACTTTTAATGTAGTGAGCAGGGATACAGAACAGAACCAGCTGCATGTAGATGACCCAGTGAGAACTCATTTTCTGAGAATCCTCATTCCCAAAGCAATAGTCTTAACGAGATGGGCCCAGTGGTAAGGGAATATCAGCCATGCATTTATCTGTGTATATATGTACATCTAACAGTCATAATCACATCAGAGAGCTCAAAGGAAAGCTAGTAGAATTTGTCTTACTTGATTGAAAAATTGATATTGGCTCTTTTTTTTTTTTTTTTTTTATTTATTTTAAAGTCCCAAAAAGAAGAGACTTTTTTTTAAAGAAAAGGACTTAATAGCTGAAGGCAATGTCTAAGATACCTATGTGAGACAAACAGAAGATTCTGCACATTTACTTACCCCAAGACTGTTTTTATTTATAAGATTCTCTGTACTTTGGATCCATGAAGTATTGTGTATATGGCTGTTGGAGAGGCAGGTTTATTTTGTGAAATATTGCTGTAAACCTAGATTTTAAAATCTTAATCCTTCCCCATTTCTCTCTAATGCTAAATGCAGATGAAGTAGCTCTCCATATGAATCAATTAATAGCTGTGCTATGTGGAACAGGAGAGGGAATTAAGGTTGTTTTCTACACTTTTCAGTCATTAACTGAGCCACTGGTTAATGAAAAATGGATTGCTTTTGCTCAAAACAATAACTTCTGAAACAATAAATAATTGCTATACTTAAGAGCTGAAGCACCTGCAGTCTCTTTTGGATGGAGTCTCCATAGATGAAGTCTCACACAAAGGAAGAAAGAAAAGATGCATCGATTGTTTTTCCTTTGAAGCACCATGAAACCCTTGATTAACTGCAGTCCTTGCTGTGATGCATTTGAAGTTCAAGTACTGAAGGCATTACCTGGACAGAAGCACATTATGATACAGGATCATGCAAAATGGGTGCTTGAGTTTTACAGACATGGATGATTGCTGAGGAAATCCAGGTGGATGTCCCCACTCCACCCTGAATTTGGAGCTGTTGGTGCAAACCCCATTCCGTGTGCACTTCATTCTGTGCTGCTCAGGTGTGACAGAGAGCATTGCCCCTTGCTCTGTGAGCCAGTCCTGTGCTTTGACAGGCTGGTTTTGTTTCTCCTCCTGACATGTTTGAAGGATGGCTGCTGAGATGTGCTTGGGCATGAGAGGGATGTTCGCCCGCAGAGGTGAGCTGGGAGACAGATGATGAGCTGAGAGCAGCCAGGAAAGAGATCTGACAGCAAAGGAGGCTCCTGACACACACATTGGAGCAGGTGTACACTGCCAGGCACTGTGCAAACCAAGCAGAGAAATAGGATTAAAAGGCTCTTTCCCTTTAGGCAAAATAAGGTGAAGAAGAAGGCTGTGCACAATTCCACCCTGCAGTTTTTAGTGGCAGAAACTGTTTTTCTCTCCAGAGTTTGCTAACATATATTAGCTGCTGTTTTTCTGCCCAGAGTTTTGACATATTCAACTACAAGCTAGTTTGGCTGAGTATCAGCACAACAAACAAGCAGCAGTCAAACAAGAGAGGAAGAAACAACTTCTCAGAAATGCTCCATATACATTCTATGCTTGATTTTGCACTGTGCAAGTGACCTGACTGCCCCCCCTCCTCTGCCCAGCCACCTGTGTTAGAGGACATATCACAAAATAAGTTTCACCTAAGATAGAGCAAAAGCCAGAGCCTAATACTGCAGGACTGAAAATAGATGAACTCAACACTAGATTTTGGCCTGTTGTTTGAATTATGAATATTCTTCTAGCTGCTGTCACTTCCTTAAAGAAATACAGAGGTTTCCTTGAATTTTAAGTGACTTTGGATTGAAATTCTCTGTGAGTGATTATCTGGCTCAGTGAATACTGTTGTTATCATTAGCAATTTTGGGTGTTAACCTTTTCACTGCTAAAATCTCTGAGTGCAGCATGACATTGTCCCTGCTCTTGGGAAATAAAAAAGGTTAAGAAGCCGTTGAAATGCATTCAGGAAATGTCATAATTTTCAGGCTGATGAAGGGCTAGCCTAGAAGAGAACAAAGAACCGATAATTATAATTACATTTACTTTGTGCTTGTGAAGAAGACAGTTTGAAGGAGAGCAGGCCTTAGACAGTAGCTCATTTTTGGTTCTGCCCCCATTAGTTATGTCACATTCCTGCTTTCCTTCTCTAACTCCAGGAATGGGCTCTTTAAACAGACTTTGGTTGCAGAGGGATGATTTGACACAAAGCCAAGTTTACCTTTCCAGTGATTTTGGATCTCAGCAGCCTTTTCCCTTTCCCTCTCCTCCCCTGGCTAAGCAGCATCTGCTGAACTTGTGTGACTCTATTTCAAGTATAGATTTAGTTATTAAATCTGGAGATAAAGTATGGATCTGTTCCACTAATCAGATACTACAGTGATTAGAGCCATACAAGTACTTGAAGAGATCAATTAGATTAAATTATCAAATCATTATAAGCAAACTCTTAAAGACAAAGCAATAGAAAGTAATTTTGTGTCACTGTTTCTTTGGAGAATATTTATATTCCCTTATTGTTTGTTTGCATCTGTTTTCTTTGTGTGTGTTAAGATCACAGTGGCACCAAACCTCCTGCTCAGAGCTGAGCTGGAGGACAGAATGAACCAATTCTACAATAAAGCTCTCCCTATGATGCTGGTCATAGGCTAAAACACATTACTGCTTGTACTCTGGGTGAAAAAAAATACATGCACATGGAAATCTTACTTTATAAAGCAATTGGGCAGTTTCTTGGGGGAGCTCATTTCAGATCCCTGGGGTTAGGCAGAAAGCATTCTGCTCTCTCACCAGCCTTTTATCTCTCTCATCCCATTCTGTATTTATTATTTTGACTGTGTAATCTAATTTTGAATACTTTTATTGCATAAACCCAATGTTATGAAGCAATGCTGGCTAATTCAGATAAAAGTTTGTGATTCATTCTTTAGTAGCTCGTTTTCTGGGC
This sequence comes from Muscicapa striata striata, assembly GCA_030060385.1. Lineage (NCBI taxonomy): Eukaryota > Metazoa > Chordata > Aves > Passeriformes > Muscicapidae > Muscicapa > Muscicapa striata. Next base: position 2,192,235 of record JAREIS010000115.1, read on the forward strand.
TCCTCTGGAAATGGTTTTCTAGTGTATAATAGCCATTTGTGGCTTCTGAGCCTTGAAGTTGTGTTTTCTACAGTCTGCAGTGTCATCTTCTTAGCATGTATATATATAAGCTTTTCTTTATTAATCTATATTTTAGTAACTACTCCAGCTAATGCTAATATACTGCTTTCATGAGAGAATTGGCAGAATAGTATACATCAAAGGCAACAATTAGTGTATTTTCATTTGACTTGTTCAGCCTATTAGGTTGTTAAATTTTGCATAGAAAATCATTAGCATGTTTAATTTGGGAAGGAAGCTCTTGGAAGGGGAGTTGTGGATGTAAATCAATGGGTGAGGAGGTTTTCATAAATCAGCAGCTACAGCTCTGCAATGTCACTAAATATTTCCCCATATTATTAACTGTAAATGCAAAGAGATGAAAAAACTGCAGGATTATCACTGGCTTAGGAGTTAACAAAGAAGCTTCTGATGGTTCTGTCTAATATTAAAATCTGGAGCAGATTGTATCACATCCTTTTCTTGCTGAATACTGCCATAAAAGTACAGGTTTGGAATTTCAAAATACCAGCTCTTTTCTCAGTGAAGGTGAAGGACATTTGAATCAGGCTTGACATTATATAGCTCTTGTTTTATTTTTTTTCCTTCCCTAAAACCAGCTGAAGAACTGTTGCAATCCAAGTGATGTTGCAGCTGCTATGAATGCTGTTTACAACTTCAGAATTAGCTGAAGTTGAAGAACTGACAGAAAAAAAAGCCTATGAAGTGCCTTTCCCCCCATCTCTTCTGGGAATTTGGCAATTCAGAACCTGTTGTCTGGTGTTAAATAAATTCAAAAAGGTTTGGATTTTGACCAATTAAAGTCAAAGAAGCAAGGTCAGAAATCAACGCCAAAATAGAATTGAATATTCCCTCAGACAGCAGCTAATCAGAGCTTTTGTGTGGCCTGCTGTGCCAATATCTATTCAGAGGCTGGTCATTATGCCTCTGTTCTAGGAGAGTAATAATTTTAGGTCTTCACTGCCCTAAAATCAAGTAATTTACTGCCCTTTTTTTCCAATGTTTTTGTGATGTTTTGTCTGATAAACATCCAGTACTAGACAAAGTGGCTTCTGGTTTTGTCCCTGCACTTTTCAGGTTCAAATTTCTTTAAGTGTAGTTACTATTCTTTGGTGCTAAATACTTGATTGCCTTCATAAACCAGGAAATTTAGCAGCAAAACTGACATAACCATCAGGATTATGTTATTGATTATTTGGAAGACAAAAAAAATCCATACAGTCCTTTGCATTGTGCTCCAGTGGAAAGCACCTGAACCTGTGTGCACTCTGGGTAAATTCATGGCTACAGAAAAGTCAGCCATGAAATTCAAATCAAGTTTTACAAGATCAGGCCCAGATTCCCATTTTTAAAACATGAACAGACATAAGCTTAGAGGCAGATGCAGGGAATTTGAATGTTTGGTAGATTTTGAAAAATTTTTCTGAGATACATGAATATCTTTTCACTTTGTTGCTTTTTTTTCCCATTCTATTTTTCTTGATATAATTTCACATCTGTCTCATATCACAGCTTCTCCTATAATAACAAATCTCTTTTATTTTTTCTGTACTGTTCTCCCCTCTCCATTTCTTGCTTTCATAGTCTTATTGTGTTTCATTTGTCTTTATTTCGTGTTTCCACCTACTTTTTAAAATTTTTTTTTCAGAAGTGTTTACTGCTTCTTTAGGGCTGCAAAATCATGAGCTAGTATTTTCCATTATACCCTTTATTTTTTCCCTTTTCCATTGAAGATGGAAAAATTAGTACAAAAGCGTGGACTTCTGCGGTCATACACGCAGGGGGAAAGAGACAGAATATTGTTGTGGAGCTGAAATGAAAATATCCCATTCTTTTTATTGCAGTTTATTTTTTGGGGCTGGGCTGTTTATGATGCTTCTGAGCCACTTTTATGATTCATGTAGCTGAAGCAATGCTTATTTTCTTAAATTCCTGCACAAGTCAATCTCGCTCTTTCCTAAGTGCAAGTATTTGTCAGTCTGTTACCCCCCATAGGGGTGTGAATCATGTCTAATCTTAGCCCATGAAATATTTGCTGCCTCCCACTTGTCTTGCTGCCTTACAGCCTCCAAATAGGGAAAAAAAGAAAGGGCTGCTGCAGCTTTCATTAATTATTTAAGTGCTGTTATCAAACATTCCTAGAGTGCCGTAAATTTACAGGCTTTAGTACAAACTTGGAGAAAGCAAGTTCCCCACTCTGGAGAATTTACAGTGAAGAAAAGACAGGAGAGGTGAAGATGTAAAGGCAGTGGATGTGGTGAAGCAGTGCAGAACAGGGGAGTTTTGATAAGGAAGGATTGCCAGAATCCATGGTGAGGGAGAGGAGAGCAGGAGCGCCGGCTGCGTGCGCAGAGTGCCCGAAGAGGAGAAGGCAGCGGTAAAAGCCAGTGACAAATAACGCACAGGGATTACAAGGAAAGCAAAAGGATTGACCTGATTTGTGTGTTTACCACTCAGCGTCTTAGTGGTGCTCTTTCAGCTCCTGGATGTAATTGTTGGGCTCACGGGAGGCAGGGGAGGTTTCAGTTGGAGGAGGTTTCAGTTGGCGACCGATGTGGTCGAGCAGATCTCTGTCCCCACCATGGGGACTTCATGTGTGAGCTGTTTAGTGACTCCAAAAGACACATCAGCAGTGGGAAATGGCCCCTTCAGGGGCATTAGTGGCACATTCAGCCCCTAGCATGGGAATGTCTTTGGGCCACTGCAGTTGTGTCCCTCCCAGAGGCAAAGAGCTGCATCAGGTGCCCACCAAAGCTGGCTTTTAAACTCAGCCTGTATCCTCAGATAGAACCAGCACAATTTTCTTTGTTTTTCTAATATGGTGTTATTTTTAGATGCATGAGCACAAAGAGTGCAAGTGCAACTAAACAACACAGGGTAACAGGGTGAACAGGCAAGACTCAGCTCACAGAAACCCAAAGATACTTCCCAGTGACTTTGTTATGTTCCTATGTCTTGTGTGGCAGTGTGCCATTGCCTCACGTGGTGCAACTGCTGCTAGGAGATCCCTTGAAATAATGGAATATAAAAAAGGTGTAATCTACAATGGAACTATCAGGCACCACGTAAAGAAAATGTGTTCAACTTCACATTTTTTCCTAGGAGAGAAACAAGGTATGTGGGTTCCATAGGGTCACACCTTGTTCTGCTCCGTGCAAAGAGCTGACCACATGTTTGGGCACTGCTCCTTTTCTGATTCAGTGTTGTTTATTGCACTGAAATGCTGCAGAGTATATTCAGATACTCAATCCATGTGTGTTTAAGGCCCTCACTTAAGCATGTTCCTATGGAGAACAGCTGGGGAACCTGGGGTTTATCCAGGGATAGCTGAAGGCAGGTGTTGATTTAAAGCCTTGCCTGGTGGGATCATTGCTGTTCACTGTTGTAGGAGCAGGATTTGTCCCATAGTTTGCTGAAGCTGGAAGGATGACTCCTGGGGACCACAAAAGTGGTTTAAAGTGGTAGTAAAATGTCTGTAAGCCTGGCTATAACGTTACTATAAAATAGGCATAATTGTAGTCACTGCATGAATTCTGAGCAAAACAAAGACATGTATGGTCATGTACTTTCACCCTGAGCTAAAAAGATTTTTCTGTTGGCCTTCTCTACTTGTAGTTGAATTTATTTGCTTATTTAATGTAACTTTTTGGTCACTAGCTTTAAGAGGGAATACTTTAAGGTAGAAGAGCAAGATATATACTTCTAAGCTTGTGGACAAAAATATCAACCAAAAGCTCTGCATGGGAATGAATACATAATCAGTAACTTGTACTTGTCTGTTATAACAAAATAGCATTAAAGAACAGAACACTGACTGTAATGTAAGTTGCAGTTACTTCCCTGCCAGGGCAGCAATCCTCTTGAGGCTGTCATCTATTGCAACTTGAGCGATTGCTAATTGCTTTTATGAAAGCACCAGCTTCAATTATATTTTTAGTGTGTCACCTGTACAGCTTTATATTTGCATCTATTTGGAAAGGCATCCATGCAAAGCTGAAAAAAATTAGGAAGCAATGCTGCAAAACTGAGGTTCACGTTTGAATTGTGGCGTTAAATACGCTGAAGGCACAGGATGAGCTGTGCTGGTCACACCTCCTGCTTGGAAAAGTGGGGGAAATGCAGAGTTCTGCTGGCTGTCCTACCTCCTCTTGGGCTCCACTGAAGTGCTGCTCCACCCTGATGTCCCTGACACCTGGCTGCTGAAAGTAGAGAGGGTCTTAACACACCTGGGGATCACAGAATCAGGGAAGGGATCTTTAAGATCACTCAGTCCAGTCCCTGTCATCTTCCACAATCCCAGGCTGCTCCAAGCCCCATCCAGCCTGGCCTTGGACACTTCCAGGGATACAGGGCCAGCCACAGCTTCTCTGGGCACCCTGTGCCAGGGCCCAGCTGTAAAAAAACTTCTTCTTAAACTATGACTTAAATCTTCTTGAGCTTTGCAACACTTCAGATTTGGATCCAGACTGTCTGGCTTGAGCCAATGCCTCCTTCAAAGAAGAGATAATTAAAATGGCTTTTATGTCTTTCTTGGAGTCATCATGTCATTTGTTCTGGCAGCAGATGCGACAAAATTACTGCACTGACTTTAAGTTTTCTATGTTATCTTAATGGCCCAGAAATTTTTTAAAGGAGGTTTAGAGTGTGTGGCACACAACGACAACTGCACTAACTCCAGAGTTTCTAGGAGCATGGCTTTGCAATATCTGTACTCATTTTATGGTCTGTGGTAGTCAGCCTTGAACTGCTTTATCATTTTGCTCTCTTTTAGTGAATCAGAGTAATTCCTCACAGTAATAAAACAGAGACCTGAATTAGCAAAAATCTGATCCCCAAGTGACCTTATCTTGATGCCAGTCTGATGTAATCCAGATCGTGACGTGATCCTGCCCTCCTTTCATGTGAATAGTGAAAAAGTGCTCGCTCTCGTGGGCTAGAAAGTTTTCTTAAGAAAAAACAAAAACAAAACAAACAAAAACAAGCAAAAACAAAACTTTCAGATAATTTTCACATTGAAAATACATTCAATTGGTTTCTACAATCAAAACTGCTTGAAATTTTTAAACTGTATATTATTACTGATACACTAGTGATCCATTTCTCTGTATTCTTGGATATATCTGTGTCTTTGTTAGTGGGAAATTTCTGCTCCAAGTGCAGCATAGCAGATGAAAATGCTGGTACCAGCTCAGGAGGCAGATGTAGGTTTTCTCTCTCTCTCTCTCTCTCTCTCTCTTTTTTTTTTTTCCCTAAGCAGTGAGAAAGAAATTGTGTTATATATTTTTAACGAAACGGTATTGAGATTAAATAATTATAAGACAGCCTTGTAGTAACCTCCTGATTTACTCTGTGCCTGAGAGTTAGCCTTGTCATAAATGAAATTATTGGTGAAATGATGATACAGAAAATACAATGTTGTTTATTAAAGAGCCATTGCTAGATTATATTATGATAAATTTTTAGGCTTTGTAAATCAAAACAAACTAAAAAAACCAAGACTACATTTTCATGGATTTTCAATCCTATTAATATTTATTAAGCTCCAATTCTTTGGGTTTCTGTGTCTCAGATAGTCTGTCATGAAATAGCACAAGCTTGTCTGAGAAAAAAATTAACTTGGACCCAACTGAAATCAAAGTGAACCGATTTCTTTATTTTCATTCCCTCAGACTGACAGAACTGCATAAAGCAGAAAAGCCAGAAAAACATAATAATTAGACTTGAAAAGTCCTTGCTACTTTATACATCATGGAGAGTTTTGGGAATAAAGATGTGCAAAGTCCTTAAAAAAAAAAAAAAAAAAAAAAAAAAAAAAAAGGCTAGATGAAAAACACTATTTAATCTTGTATTGCTATTAAAATTTAAAAACAATGCAACATTGAGGATTACAAGCCAGCATTCTAAAGAGCTGCTGCCATGTTGTGTCAGTCTCAGTGTCCACATCCTCTGTACTGTTCTGGACAGTAGTTTATGGAACTAAAGATTTTCAGGGAAAACAAAAAACCCTCACCTCTGCATAGCAATTGCAGGGAAAGCATAATTGGTGGTCTTTTACCAGCAGTGGGGCAAACAGGCATTTTATAGCACCACAAAGGCATTCTGTATTTACTTATTTGATTTATAGATCATTATACATGTGTCTTTTACTGGTTTTATTACAATAATTTGTGATGTGCTGGGTGAAGTATGTAACATAAATATTCAAAAGTAATTATATATATGATTTGAGAAAATGGGGAAAAAGGGACCATGATTTTCTCTACCTGTGTAAAAATCTGTTAAAAGATGTGGTAATCTAATATTTTGCTTATTTTGCACAAAGGAGAATATTTGATTTAGCTAGTCACAAAGCTTTTAGGGGTCAGGAAAAAATACCTCCCTTATCTACACTGGGTTCCTACCTTTAAGTAAGAAAATAGGTTTCAGCTGTCCAAAATATTTTGTTGTTCTTAGTAGTCTTCCTTTCAGAAATTAAATTTGACTCTCTGCCTCTCAGGTGATAAAATCTCTTTTTTTCCTACTGTAGGCCTCATTTCTAATGTGAAAAACAAGAGGAGATTTTGAATTTTGAAACAATTTTGAAAACAAAAGCAAACTTTTTCATCTATAAAAGAGAGGAAAAGCACATAGCCTCTTTGTTTCTTTTCTTCTCTGCAGATCATATTTGAAATGACTCTGCTTCTTCATATTTCTTCTTAGACTGAAAATTTTGGTCATAAATCAGAACTAATGTTGAGGCAGAAACAGTGCAAAAAACCAGTTGCCATTTAAAGTGGAAAATCCAAGAGTACCCTGAGCACAGCAGCAAACTGTGGTGCAAAGTTGAGGACTGGAATGGGAAGCAGTTTCCTTCTTTGAACAATAACCATAAATGTTTGTGCTTCTGAAATAATGAAAAATTTGTGACACCAACAGCCATGGAACATACTATGTTGATGCTTAAAGCTATATTTTTTTAAAAAGAAAATTCTTTTTTTTAAAAAAGAAAAAACAACACCTTAAATCCCAGGGTGCTTTGTGGGGTAGTTTTCACTCGTGGCAGATCCAGGAACGTCTCATCCCACCTTGTGCCAGCAGGTCCATGTGATGTCTGAGGCTCCTGGGATGACACTCAGCTCCTCCCCAGCTTTACTCCAGGTACTGGCAGTAGGGATTCCTGTAACAGCCTTGCTTTACCCATTTCCTTGTTTTTCTTATTTTTTCTTAATTCCATTTCCAGTGATTAAAACCATCCAATGTTGGATTTTGTGGGCACAGCTCGGTGGAGACCCTGGAGTTGTTTGCCAAGAGAAGGCAGATCTGCACTATTTTGCCTTGCAAAGAAAGTGGCAGCTGTTTTTTGGAGGATCCAGGCTCCCCCTTGTTCCAAAGCAAGTGTGGGGTAGATGGGAGCATGTAGTTATATGGCTGTGGATTGTTTCATAAGGTATTTGCATAAGAAGCCAAATTAGATTAGTTTAACTTAATTCTGGTGTTTCCTAACCTCCTGGTCTTTGACTCAGCTACCTTAATGTTATTTTAATGTAGTTTCTGGAGATTAATACAGACAAAGAGTCCCTGTAGGTCCTATAAATCTGATAAGCACATGGAAAATCTAACAGGAGATATTTCTGAGAGAGAAAAGGAAAATGCTTGTTCACATGGAAATGGTGGCTTTCAGAAAAACTCCTGTCAACCACTGCAAAAAGAGAATGAAATCTTCATCCCTTTGAAATCAAACTAGAGAGTTTATGTGATTAACACACAGAAGATATCTGCTGTAGTAGGACCAGATGGATTTTTTTTTTTTAAAAGCCTTTCAAGTGACATAGTAAACTATTAAATTCTGTAGATTTCTTAGTAGTGTTGGTAGAATCCCATCCTGTTTCTCACTGCAGCAACTCAGTTTTTAGGTATGCTTATTTGCATTATTTATATTCCAAAGGTGCATTCTAGACTGTTTTCTTCAAAAAAACCCATCATTTTCATGTGTCAGTTGTTGCCTGAATGGTTCTGCATGTTTACTTAAATTCTGGGTGGTGTACTGGGTGGGAGCTCTGTAATTTAACATTGAATTAAGAAAGCCACAATAAGAATTATCTACTTGATCTTCCACAATTAAGCATTGTCTGGTGTAAAGCTTTAAAGTATCAGACAGTACAGCAGTCTAAGTTTTAATTAGCATTGTAGCTAATGCATATATTGGTGCTTACATGACATAAACATGCCAATAATACCTGTATTATTTATTGCTTGTGGGGTTTTATTGTGATGTTAATTATAAATCAGGATGACAGGAGTTATGCAGATATTATTCATATTAATCAAAGGAAAATTTACTAAAATTTTTTTCCTCCCTTATGAGAATGGAAAATTGGCAACTACTTGCTGTTTTTGAGATTGTAGGAAAAAATATATTTAGCTGCTTTGCCTCTTTCCCAAAGTTTTGACTTCAACTTTGCAATGCCTTTTCAGCAATCACAAAATGTTAGAAATATAAAAGCTGAAATTTTCATGTAGCTTTGGCTTCAAGAGGCTTGAAAAATGGCATGAAATATAGTGAGGGCTGTGATTTACAAACAAATATGTCTTGAGCATTAGTGTGAGAGTGATAATCTGTCACTTCAAGGGTACAGCCTGCACTTCTCTCCAGCCCATGATGGCCCTTGGGCTTCTTCCAGCTTTTGGGATGGCACAGAAGGGAAAGTGCATGCACTTTTCTCCCAGAGATTTTTGAATGGATCATTACATTTTCAGGAGTTTCTGGCCTGGAGCAGGGACACCCCTGTGAAAGGGAGGTGTGACTGTGTGAGTCCATGTGTGGACAGGTTTATGGCACTGAATACTTCTCTCTCAACTTAGCCAGAGAAACAGTTGCTCCTATTGAAGGTTCTATCAGGCAGGAATCCCCTTTTGGTTGCAAAATCTCCATTCCTCCCTCCTCTCACTCCCTTTTTCCCCTCCCCTCAGCAAAAAGCACATCCTACCAGCAGAACTAGCAGTGCCACTTCAACTAGAGAACTGCACGAGAAAGGAGCTTAAAAACCCTTAAAACATATGGCAAGCTTGGGCTTAATAGGAAGTAGGTGGCAATCTCCACAGGGATGCAGCATGGTTTTTTGAAGCATTTGTTTCCCAAATACCTTTTTATGGTTTTTCCAGCACAGGCAGGCAGTAAGGGAGTGTAACTAGAGTATAGGCTGTGTCATAATAGGTGCCTTCTGCAAATGTGACAGTGATGAATTTGATGAAAGTGGAAGTGGCAACCAAAACAAAGACAAAAAAGTGCTGGAAGGACTATGTAGAAATTAAATGGAGGTGCCATTTAGGGTATTGCTGTAGAGCCTGCTGATACTGTTTACCTCCCTGCTGAGGCAGAAATCTTTCTCCACTAAAAGCCTTCATAAGAGCACTGAGGATATGCCTGTGCAGCAGTGTATTACAGGACACACATCTGAGAGGAAAACTGTTAAAGCCCTCTCATAGTTTTATTGAATTATTGCTGCCCTGAGAAAAAATACACTTTAAGAAAACCCCAGCTGTTAAACTCAGCGCTTTTGGAGTGACCGTGTTTACTTCAGCGTGGCATTTAAACTCAGTTTATCCCAAAATCAAACAGCAAAAGCTACAGCACTTGGATGCAAGAAACAGATTTACAGATGTGGGTTAGTTCTCCTGCATGAGCTGGCTTTGAGGGCACTTTTTTCAGTGCAGAGAGAGAGCAGCTGTGGCTGACCCTGAGAGTGGATGGACTGAGGGAGAAGCTCTGTACTTGCTCCCACCCTGCAGGGTCACAGTGGGTTTTGGGAGGATGCTGAGCCCTCCAGGGCTGGCAGAGCACCACAGGGGCACTGGGCTGAGGCCAAATGACAGGTTAGAGATGGCTGAGCAGCTTGTTTACATCTCTTGCCTCCCTCCTGCTTGCCCTCCCTCCCCATTCCCTCTCTGAAGCATCTCTTATTGGTGCTGAGGCAGGATCAGGGAGCCTGGAGCACCCTGTGGCAGTTCACAATTAGTTTTTCTTTCATTGCACAAAAATTAAGAGCTCCCATTTCCCTACACTCTGTCCATACTCAGTGTCTGTTTCTCTGGATAAAAAAAAGGTAGAAAATGGAAAGTGTTCCTGTAAAAAAAAAGGAGGTAGAAATTTCCACCATTGTCTGGAAGCCGTCACAATATTGTGACTGCCGTGGCAGGTGAATAATGAGCCACTATGCTGGGCTTCCAGCTAAATGGGGCTTTGTCCTGGCTATGCTGCAAAGGCATCCAGAAGAATGCAGAGCAGTTTTCCAGTATACAATGAATCACTCAGTGAGGCCAAATGACACTCTCCCAACACTCGTCCCAGATATTACAGCTGTTGAAGGGAGCTGCTTATGAAACAAGGGTAGGCTCAGTCGCTCTGTGACCTTACAGTTCCTGTGCTGTAGGAAATAGTTGGGGTAACTCTCTGCAGGAATAGAGTTGCTTTTAAGCCCACAAAGCTCTGCAAATGGAATTACTGGAGTGTTAGGAAGATGTTGTGCTGGAGCCTGACCTGGCAGGATGTACTCTGAAAACAGTGTGGTAGCCATTGGTATCGACTGCACAAGCTTTGGGAGAGAAAAGGGAATTTAATACAAACTTGGCAAAACCAAGGAGAGAAACTGGAGATTTATCTCACCTCAGCCAGGATACCTATTGCAGGTGTAACACACAGAGAGCTGTGGCAAGATTTAGATATATAAGTGGGAATTTGGGCGCTTTGCAAAGCAAATCAGAAAGTTTAAATGGTACAGACCTAAAATAATCTCCTGACCAGGTTTTCAGTGTGGAAGGGCTCTAGGTGTTGTTCCTGTGACTGCTGTACTGTGGTGAAATACTGTAATGTAGCTATTATCCCTGGTTTTGCTGCTCCCATGGCCAGTCACTTAAGCTGTATTTTATATTGCCCTGTATAAGCTCTTGAAATGGTTCATGAACAGCAAGTCACTCTTATGCATAAGAGCAATGGGAATATATTATTTACAGGTTATACTTGCCTTCAATTTCTATCCATTTTTTCCCTTGAAAATTTCATGTGTTTCAAAAGAAAGTACAGGCATAGGTAAAACTATGTTCCAGCTAGATTTGGGAAAATAGGCTTTAGTGTGACCATTTTCCACTGCTGCAACCATTTCTTTAGTTCATGGATAATCAGTTTCTTAGTGTTGATGATCTACACTGTTAAACTTCACTTTCATTCTAATGAATTTCTGTTAAAAGAGATTGTGTACAGTGATTCACAATATTTATATACCTGCATAAATCTGAAAACAGGAGACACTACTATCAGGGGAATTATATTTGTCCACAGCCTTTTTCATGAAGAAATATTTACTTGTGCAGCAATGAGAATATGTCATTCCTATGGAAGCACTTTAGGTTGAAAAACCCAAAATTAATGGTATAAGCATATGGTCATTGGTTAGGTCTGTGCTAATCACATATGAGCAGTTTCTGATAATTAGAAATTATTGTCTATGTCACTAGCTGAGTGAGGTCTTGCACTTTCTTTCTGCCCTTGGGATTTAAACACTGCACCCAGCAATCATTTCCCTTGCCTGTGCTTTGCTTGTTGCCTGTCACAGAACAGTTTCATTTCCCTTTTTCTCCTCCTGCTTAAGACACAAATTTTCTGTAATCACGGGGCCAGATTGTGATAAATCACACATGCACTCACAAACAAAAACAAAGATCAAGGTGGTATTAGCTGTGAAAAATGTACCAAAACTATGGTGTGTAAATGTGTGCCATTTTCTGGCCTGTTACTGCATGAGCTGCACAATATGAAGCTGCTCATGGGTGTTCATTAGGGAAAGGGAAGGGATGCTTGGGGTACCCATTGTCACCCCCTGCAGATTTGGGCTGTGCTGCCCACCTGGATGATCTCCAGAGGGACACAGAGTCCTGTGTGCTCTGCCAGATGTCCTGGACACCCTGCAGTGTCTAACAAGATGTGAGATGTTGCTGTTTCATGTTCTGGGCCAGGATCCCTGTTCCTTGAGGTCTGGGATGTGCCACTGAACTTTTCAATCATTCTGCTCTCAGAGCAGTGACACAGAGTAAGCAGCAAAGTGAAACTGGGAGAATTTTTCCTTCTGTGTCTGGGTCCCCTCCTGTGCAGCAATCAAGAGCCTTTGGAGGCATTTCAGGTTGACTCGACTGCTCTTTTAGCTCTGTATTGGAATAGCTTCATTACAGTGAATGGAACTATTCCATTGAGTAGCTTATTCAGTGAGGTGAGAAAGAAGCTCATAATGTGGCCATAATAAAAGGCTCATTTTTGTCTCCTTTAAATGCACAAAATTCCATTGTCTCCGGCGTAAAAGGAAACAGGGATATCAGGCCTAATGCTGTCTGTCTAAATGTAATTCTACCTGACACCCCTGACCTTTATTTTTAGAACAATTCTGCTTTTAAAGGAAAGTGCAGAAATATAGGAGCATTTTTCTATTTATATAGGGAGAAAGTAAAATCACTACTTTTGTCTGAGTGCAGGAGCATGACAATGTGCCTGCCAACCTCTGTGTGTAGCTTGGCCTTCAAGTCAGACAGCAGAGCCCTAAATGAACAAAAGACACAACAAAAGCCTTATTTGAAGAGTAGCAGGAGAATGTTGGGGACTGCAATTATGTTTAAGGATATCAGACTCTTTTTTTAAAGTCGTATTTAAAAAGATTCAGATGGGACAGAGTTAAATCTTGGGCCAAAATGAATAAGGTCATCTGTAATTTTTTATATTACAGAAGGCATGGTGTGTATTGTTACATGAGTTGGCAGTGTCCAATAACTGGTTTTGAAGAGGCTCCAAGCTGAATTTTGGTGAGAATAAAGCAACAGTTTGGCGCTGTTGTTCTCTGATTTTGAAATATTTTTTTCGCATGTGGTTGAATACAAGGGTAAGCATGATGTGCAGAGACAATTCCGCTGCCCAGGGCTGCAATGTGGGAACAAAACACGAGATGGCAGCCGGGAGTATTCCTGGAACACAACCGGAGCCTGCCGAAAATGGGGCTGGAATTGGGTTAGAACAAATAAAACAACAGCCTTCTCCTTCAACAGCGCCGAGCGAGTTTACACCGAGCCCATCTCTTGTTTGACTCGTTTTGCTCTGTTCTCCTGGAACAGTCTTGGCTACTTTTCAAATGATCGTACTCAGTGTTATAAAAAGCCCTTATGTCTGATCTCGTGGCTATACAAAAATCAATAAGCTGCTATTAAAAATGCCAAGGTACAGAGTGGAAGCCTGTGGGCACAGAGCCAGTGACTCTCCCGGCACTGCGGGGGTGATTCCTTTGGAGAGCAGCTTGTGCCAGGGCTGGGCTGGGACATTTCCATTCCATCCCATTTGGATTGTCTCTACTGAGAATTCCCTGTCCAGCTGTGGGGACGTGGTTAATGCATCAGTCATGTCAGAATCACAATTCTGTAGTGATATCTTTGTATCATCACAATCTAACACATCTCCCTCTCTCATGTAGCTGCTTCATAGCCACTGTATGGACCAAGCCTGCCTTCCCTCTGCAGGGCACTGGGAAAGCTAAACTCTATAAGGAGAAATGCAGCTTAAAAGATATGATGTTTTTTTTTAAAAAAATTATTATTAATTATAATCCCTTCGTAAAAAGTAAACTGCAAAACAGAACTTTCACTCCAATAATCTATAAATGCAATATTTTTGCATTCATAGTGTAATTTCTTATGCCTTACACTTTATATCATATTGCCAGATGTGTCTCAATGTATTGGTATATTTTACCAATATTATATTCAATTTTAATTTTGTTGTTGCTGGTTATTTTGGAATAACCAAGCTGATTTCTTTGACAGACAGTAAGAGAGAAGAAGAAACTCTAAATTAATTTAGGATTTTGAATCATAGATAAGAACTGTAATATCTGAACATGTTTTGATATAAGTTTGAGAAGAAATCAAACCCACAATAATACATATAAATGATGCTCCCTTCCTGAAAATTCAAGGGCTGGATTCTGCTGGAATCACTATGGATTGCATTTGAATACATCTCAGACAACATTACACCTCTTGTATTAAGCATTAATACATGTGGACTTCACCTGGGACTCAAATATTGTCCAGTCAGTAAGCTCTGAGCTCAGCTTCAATGAGTGCCATCCTCATTTCCCAGAGCTTTTGATCCACTCTGTGACTTTTGGAAGGTCATTTTTAATATCTGTTTCTCCCACCTCATTGCAAGCTCTAATACTTTGTAAAATCTGCTGGAAAATGTGATGTTTTGTGCAGTGTTGACTCTATCTTAGCACGGCATAATAATTACCCTGCCAACATTTTAGCTAACCCTACGTGCTGAAAGCTACCCCACTGTGAGTGATTCTAGTTTTCACTGTTGTCTTATTAAATCAGCCTGTAGTTTGTACCAGAGCCAACACATGACCCAGTTTACCTTTAAGATAATAGAGAGCTGCTTAGATTCTTCTTAGATTATTATCAGATCCATAGAATATCCTGTTGTTATCCTGATAATAGGAAAGCAACCATTTGACCTAGGAGAACTTCAGGAGGAAAGAATAATATGGGCAGTCTATAGGAGCTCTGAGTCAATCAGATTACAGTCTGTTTTCTAGAACTAATTTAGTAGTTGCCAATAATATTGGACTGAAGCTCTCGTCTTCCCCATAAACCCACACAAAAAAAGCCCTGAGAGCTTCCTCACCCAACCTCCTCTCTCTGCTCTCACTGAATTCACCTTCAAGGATTTTCCCATTATTATGTCTGTACCTTTTCATTAAAACACCCCCAGCAGTTTTTGGGTTTTTTTTAATTGTTTGCTTGTTTGTTTGTTTGCTCGTTTTTGGGGTTTGGGTTTTTTTTAATGGTGGTATTTGTGACAGAGACATCTATAAAATACAAAGCAGCTCCAGGCCGTATTCCTGTTTTGCATGAAGCATTAGGTAGCTCCAATGGTATCTACTTAGTCACCACAAATGTCTTTACAAATTCTTGATCCATCCATTTGCCTAATGACTGTACTGCTTAAGAGAACTCAGACAGAAAATAGCTTGCTTTCACTAAAAATAATGCTGCAGTAATTAGGTGTTGTAAGTCACCTGGATGCTGTGAGAGCCATTAGGCTCCTTTGGAACATGAAAGCAGAGCAATGGGAAAGCTACTTTAGAAAATCACATATAAAATGTATTCAGAACTTCTTTTTGAAAGGTATTGCAAAAAAGCATACTTTTTATACATTGAAGTAATAAGTAGTTTAGCAAATCCTTTGCAAACTTGTCAAAATGTCACATCCAGGTACTGGATTGGAAAATTAGTAACTGCTGAAGTGTGTGAGTGTTTAAAGGTGTCACTGTGTGTGGCAGGCTGGCGGATTTTAGCTGCTGGCTTTAAGGAGAGATGTTAATCATCATGGCTGGTATTTAAAATGTCAGAAGACCTTAGCATGAAGATAAAGGATTTAATATGAGACTCTGCTGTGTCATGTTTCCTCACACAGAAGGAAGATCGGCACCTGTTTTTTTTTTTTTTTTTTTTTTTTTTTTTTTAAATTTAAATTCAGTGGCACTGTACTAGCTGAAGCAGCATCCCAAAGGCAGTGTATGGAGGTGTATGCTGGGGAAATTGATTGCTTTTTGGAACCATCCTGTTAAATCCTTCTGTATCTCCTGTCTTAGCAGCACCTGGGCTCTCTGCACCCAATGGCTTTGGCAGGGAAGTATGGCTGGAGGAAGGGAACCTTGATTTATCACTTCCATCCTCACCTGCCTTCCTTTGCTTTGGCTTTGGATGAGGCTCTGAAAAAATTAAGGAAAACTTTCTTTTGCAGCATGTTTCTTTGGCAAGAACTATCTCTTTTTAATCCTTTCTAAGAGAATACTAAGTAAGCAAAGCTGCAGAATTGTTTGGTCCCACAGCCAGTGCTTTTAAACTACTTAATGAGAGTGGTCTTAGTGGCTGAAGAGCCACTAAAAAAGGGTGAAGAGGAAAACTCATCTATGATTATTTTTTGGTTTGGTTTTTCCTATTTCCTTTTAGCAAAAGTTTGCAAATGTGCTCAGGTAGATGAAGCTCTACATTATTTGAATTTAAGCATTCCTCTCTGCCTTGTTAATTCTGCCCAGTTTGCTAAAATTAATTAATAATATATTAATTTCTCTGCCTTGTTCATTTGGACAGCCTGCTGCACTGGCAGACCTGAAGGATGGTATTTGTTAAATGTTATTGATATGAATATGATTTATAAACATTAAATAACAAACTGTAATAACCCATTAAGGAAATATTAAACCATTTTGGATAAATATATAATTATATAATCATTATGTTGGTGTAAATATTTTAGTTCAGGTTCTGTTCTTTTTCCTACCAAATCTGATCAATGATATGAACAAGCTGTCACCAGATAAAGTTATACAAAGTCACATAAATGTTTCATTTTTAAAGATGACAGAGTTCAGAGAAAGTGTTTTGTGTACTGAGTAGCATTTTATATGCGAGGAAATAGACAAAAAGACAAAATTTTTTGCTTTTGGCAAGGTAACACAGAGACTTTGTGGTTGGTGTTCCAGCTTTAAAAAGGGAATGGAAAAAGATTGATGTCTTGATGAATATTAATTGAAGCCTTTCCACAATTTTTCTATAAAACATGCTATTTCCTAAAACCAGTAATGAACTTTAGGGCTGTTGTCTTGATACTGTTGTAAAGAACTTTTGATTCCAAGTCTTTCATCAGTATTTCTAGCAGGATGGGTTGTTTCATGAAGAGAAAAATTGTGCTTAGGATAGGAAGATTTGGCAGCTGAGTTCACAAGGTGAATTCCACCTGATTTACTGCCCAGGAGTTTCTGATGACCTGTGGATAAGGGGAAGGTCAATTTTTGTCCTGTGTTCTTTTGTTTATGCTCTACAGCAGAACTTGTTGTTAGTTAATGGCTTCATTGTTAGTTAATGGCAGCTAATGTTAGTTAATGGCAGTTTCAGTGGAGAGATCCCAGGACACAGTCCCTGCATTTGGGCCTTGAGCTGGGACACATCAAGGCAGCAGTGTTCCTTTCTGAACTTATTCACTAGGGTAAAAGCTCTGGTGATCCAAAGCTCTGGTGACCCAAAGAAGTACCCAGATATTTCCAGCCTTGGCTGCCTGCACCAGAGGGAGCAGGAGCCTTTGTGCAAGGGGATTTTCCAGTGTGGTTTAAATGTCCCACGTGTTCTGCACAGCTCCTGCCATCACCCACCCACCACTGCTCTGACCCTCCTGGCTGGGACCTGCAGGGTCAGATGGAACCTGAGCTTACAGTTCCCATAAAGAATTCAGCTGTACTTGTACCACTGTAGATGGAGGTTTTGGTTGGTCGCTTCTGTTTCCTCAGCATGATGTAGAGAAAAAAAGACACACGTTTCATTATGGAATGCTTCACTTTCAGCGGAGGTTTTTTAGTGCTCAGCCTTATAAAATTACATTTGAATGTGTTTAGCTTTTTCTGCATGCATGTGGGCTTCTTCCCATTGCGTCCTCAAAATAAAAGAAACGTGACACGATTCATTCTCTCCTGTCAGTGTGCTGCCTGTTTCTCTCACTTTCTTCCCTCCCCATAGCTTTTTATCTTTTGTTCTCCAAGTCATGTAATTTACTTTCCCAGTAGCTGAGAAACAGGAGTTACAATGCATACACTATGAAATTATTTTACCAGAAAATCAAATGGAAAATCTCAGTAATCCTTCACAAGTTATCAGACATGAAAAAATAGTGCACAGTTTTATTAAACATGGGATAAAGTACTTGGCATGTGGCAGTCAATACACTGATGGAAAAGGGTTTTTACTCAAGATGAAAAAAAGTTGAACAATGAGTAACACATAAAAGCAAAAACTACTTTTCCTTCCTTCAGTGATGACAGTGGGTGCTCTTGATATGAGTTGCATTTCTCAAAGACCAAGGAAAGGCAATTTCTGCTTGAGCATCATCAGGATCAAAAACATCATCTATAATTTCTTGGTGTGTAAGGCAGTTTTGACAAGCACAGACCTGACAGTCAATGGTCAGAACACATTTAATACATCTTTCATGTGCTGAAGTTAGTAGGTCTAAGGTCTCCCTGGGGTAATATGATGTAAAAGATGTTCATGGCACTAATTTACTCACAGACCATTAGCTCTCTGTAGATACAAGACTCTATAGACCTGTGTGGAAGGAACATACTCTTCAGATGCCCACATTATACTGCAATCCTTCATTTTCTTAATGCAATTTCCTTCATCTGTCCTGTTGGTCATATGGGATGCAATGAAGAGTAGACCTCAGCAAGCCATAACTCTGAGTAATGGGTCTTCTTATTTTGCACTAAATATTTTGAGTGTTTCATTCCTTAAGCAAAGAGGAGAGATGAAATTTTAAATGTAAAAATGATTTGTTGTAGTCAGTTTTGACAAACAGTATTCTCTAGTGTTTCAGTGCTTTAAAGGAATTGGCACAGAAAAATGAAATGTGAACTATCTTTATGGAGCTTTTTTTTATAGTCTTCCTGCCTCTGTTTTCCAATTTTAATAAGGTGCCTGTAAAAAATGAATAATGAAACAATATATAAACAATGTTATGAAGGCAGCATTTCCTCATTAGGTTGAGCACTCTTCAATAGATAGTTTTTTTTTTAATGTTCTGAAGGTAAATTTGGGACTAAATGCCAAGAATCTATAGAATGATGTGCAGTGATGGAGAATTAATGTCACACAGCAAATTTGAATAGTTTATCATGCAGTTAAGTGCCAGCAGATTTAACAAACGTGTCAGCCATCATTATTCAAGCATCCAAAAGGTCATCCTCCTATCCCAGCAGGGCTGTCCAGTAGCTTACAGCATGCACATAACAAAAGATGATGTGTGGGATCTCCAGTGATCTTTTTGATCAAGAATCAATTAAAATAAGTTGCTGTTAATGTGACACTAGATACAGACAATGTGTGATGCATTTGACAGCCACTAATTACAGCAGACAGCCAAAAGAGCTCTGTAGAGATATGGGGACAGAAATGGCTAAATTAGTAAACTGTGTTGACACAATCACTTAGTATTTCTTGATGTGCAAGCACAGCATATTCCCAGGTCTGTTGAACCTGACAGGCATGAGTTACTGAAACTTCATGAAAACGAAGCAGAGAATATGATTTTTTTTTTTTTTAATTTTACAATTAGAGTTGCTCAAAACTAATTATCCCAGCAAACTGGAATGAGCAGGCTGTCCCAGCAGGGGAGGTTTGCACTTGTCGGTGGTGCTGCCTGAGTTTAAAAGCAACCTCGAACAGGATGCTTTTTAACCCGGGGATGCCACCAAGAAAATGTGCCTGTTCTTTAAAGCAAATGGATCCTGACTTCTGTACTCACTCCCTCACTCCTTGTGGTGCCCAGTGGGAATGCTACATCACCTTGCTTTAGAGCAGGAATTAAAGAAATGTAAATCTGGGGTAATTCTGCCTGGCTGGATCTCACTCCAGAGCTCAGAGCTCCCTCGGCATATGCCCTTCTTTGGGACAGTGTCCAAGAAACAGCCATGTTCAGATGCCTGGGGTGGAGGCAGGGAGCTTTATTTTGTTGGCTTTTTTTCCCCCTCCTCCTTTGATGGCTTATGAAAAGTGCCAAATGATCTTGTCGTGTTCCGGGTGATTCGGTGTGTGTTTCATTTGGAGCTGTGTATGCCCACAGGAGGTTAACTGGTGCCTTGTAAGATGGATCCTGATAAAAACCTACCCCAGCTGTGCCACTGTTTTGAAACTGAATTCTGGATGAGAATCCCAGGGCATCTTATCTCCTTCTTTGCTAGAACACTTGTGAACGTTTTTTTTTAAAATAACTCAGGGATTTTATGAGACTGAAATTGTTTTTCTTCACCACATCATGAAATTTCCTTACATTTTCTTAGCAGGCATTTTTACAGCCTTGGACTTCTAATTGGGAAAATTGGGACTCCTTTAATGCCAGGGCTGTATTTCAGCTAATGGAAGAACCTGACACAGCACTGAGGTCAGCACTTTCTAGCATGTTTATCATACTGTTTTCAACCTTGGGTTACATTCAAATCTTCCTCTTCTTTCCCTTGGTCAGAACTGCCACATCAAATTGGGGTTTTTTTCCTTTTCTCTGGAGTCTGACCATGCCTCACTTTCCTCTGCTGGGCACTTAATGTCTCTCACAGTGACATATCCCCTGTCTAATTATCAGCTTATAGACCCAAGCCTCACCTTGTCTGCTGTAAGGTTATTTCTGGTTCCATTGTGTCCCATGGCCCCCAGTTCTCCCTAGAACAGAGGGGCACCTAACAGCAAACTCTTTCTTTATCCAAATGTTTGAATTCTTTCTTTCTGCTGTGTAATTCCCAAGCTTGTCATTTTTTTAGTATTCTATCCTTTTCCCCATGCTGGGTGAAGGGAGAGTATCATGGGAATAATGCTTTCTTCTGTCCCTTAAATAACAGCTAGAGTTTCTTGTAAGGTTTATAACAAACTGGCTGCCTGTGTCTGAGGTCAGGTTTTAATCAGGTTTCATATTCCTAAATTATCAACTAAATCCTCTCTTATTGAGCTGAGCATGAATTAGCAGGATAAATTTATTTAAACCAACATTGCAAAGATTTTTCCAAAGGTTTCCTTCAGGATCAAGGTAACCCCTGAACAACTGTGCATCACAATTCCTTGCTGAAATTCCAGTGCTGCTATCAGAGCTTTACCAATAAGGAGGAAAGACACAGACCAGTGGTGTTAATAAAAATATAAATGGTTTTCAGCCCAACATCGTGTGTGAACCAAAGCTGAGGATTGAATCACAAATTCATACTGTAAAAGACCAGAAGGAAACATCATAATCCAATTTGATTTTCTGTCCACAGACCTTCACCCAATCAATCCTGTGGTATAAAGCTGCTGTTTCTAACCTAGAAAAACCCAAGTTATTAGGCTGTGTTGCTGTTGCAGACTGAAGCCCATTTTTTTTTCCTATCCTAGGAAATGATTCTATAATTTCTGAGGAAATGGAAAGTATCTCACTAGTTAATTTTTAAATTGTTCAACAAATGGAACGTGCTTTGAGCTTGAAATGTGAGATACCCTAGAAGAAGTGGGAAGGTGGAATGCAGATGATAGTAGTACTCTTTGACCAGGAATTTACCTTTCTCACTTACACTGAGCCAAAAGCAAGCTGAAACCTCTGCATGCACTTTCATTTCTGCATTAAATATGAGTCTGAGAAGCCTACACTATATTTTTCTCCATTTCTCCCAAATGGGATATACATAAAATGCCTTCTTCTTTCTATTTTGATGTAAAGAGCTCTTGCTATACATTTCATTTCTCTTTGCAATACAAAATAATCTCCCCATCTCTTGAAGTTTTCAGTTTTGTGGAGTTCAGAGACAGTTTTTCCATATGAATGTTTCCCTTTGCATCTAGTGAGCTCTGAGTGTGGTGTTCTCTGACATTTTCCCCTTACCCTAGACTGTTCTGTATCTCTTAAAGGCAGTGAGCCATTCTGGGACTGATGTGACAAGACATGACAGGAAATTCCACTGAATAAAACAAATTATACACTAGAGATGTGCTGAACTGACTGAAAACAATTTGGACACCAGGGGCAATGGAAGGTGCTGAGAAGGCTGAGAGTAATGACATTTTCTTTTGCATTGTATTTAAAGTATTTGGATGCACAACTTGGTGTAAATCAGTGATTGTGAGTTCTTTGGGTAATGGCCCTTCAGGTTCCTTGCTCCAAAGGTGCACATATGAATGTGAGTGAGCCATATCCATTAATTTATTGTAGCTGATAACAGCTCATTATGGTTTAGACTCTTACTGGAAAATTTGTATATTCAAGTCTTCAATTTTTGCTTTGCTGAATAACATTTATGATGAGAAATGGGTGATGTTTGTACCCAGGTTTTAATTCACAGTATAATCAAGCAATCATTGCTTGTTTTGCAAAGCAAGTTGTCCAACACTTGTGATGTGATCAGTGGAAGGATTTTGCTGAAAGTGATTTTACTGAAAATAGTGATAAAGAATTTCTATTACATGCAACAATGAATGACATAGTTGATGTGGGAAAGCATTTAAATACCCCCAATAGGGAATAGGAAGAAAACTAGTAAATGAATTAGGATTGTTTGTCATTTATGTCTTCCAGCTTCAACAATGAGGAAAATTTACTCGATTAGTCTTTGGCGTCTGTCAATTTTAAATCACTGTGCGTAGGCTCCTTTTGTGAGGCACTTTGTAAGTGAGACACAGGTGATGAGTTATTGCCAATAAACCAGCATTGCCATTTGGGCTGTACAGTAACAAAACATAAATTTTGCTTAATGTGCCTTTAAGAATGTGAGCTGAGTGGATGGGCTGCTGGCAGTGAGTAATGATCCACAGCACCGGGACGAGGATCCGTTTGTCTGTCTCATCCTGTCATGTAAATGTTTGAAACAACCCCGAGCAGCTAATGCAGCAATCTGGCAGCAGTCTGCACTGAGCTCTGAGTCAAAGGCTCCTGCAGCAGAGCAGGGTGTTCACGTGGAGACTCTGCTTTCCCTGGTAGCCTTTGGATGACTGATGTGGAAGCAGAGCAGGCAATCTTGAACCCACTGGCAATTGGTCAGTGCTGCTGGGAATGGTGATGGAAAAGAGAGGGGTGAAGATATTTAAGCTTTATTTGAGTAATTTTCCTATGGTGTGCTGAAATTAATCCCTAGAATAATACAAATGTTTCAAGCAACACCCAGGGAACGTCGTTTGAGCTTGATGCTGATGCCTGCTCAGAAGGAAATGTCAGGAAAACATTCAGGCAACAGCAGATCAAGCTTTGTGATTTGGAGTTTAATTAATACTTGAGGTTTCTGCCCGGCATTGATAGAAATCAGCAATGACCATTAGTGAACCTGAACCTGCAGAATTCCTCCCTTGAAAGTCAGATTGGAATATTGTAAACATTCCTGCCTTGGTTTTCCAATGTGTATTGCCAGGAAACTGTTCCTAGTAAGGCTGGGTTTACACTGGGATTTGACCTGCCAGTCTTAGTGGAACTGCTGAGTTTGATGACAGGGATCCTGCTTGGGAGGCTCTACCAGCATCAATCCAGGCTACCCATAATTACCCATTAATCCAGTGCTTTGGTATTTATTACAGTATTCCTTAGACTGTTTCATGTGAAATTCAGTAAAACCAACTGATTGAAATACACTATTGCATATGGTGCTGTAATATTTAGGTTCTAATTGCATTTCTGAGAAAAAGTACAAACTTAAGTGCTCGTCTCAATGGAAATATGAAGTAGATTGCAACCTTGAATGAACTGCAGAGCAGCTGAATAGATGTTCTTGGAAAATACAGAGATATTCCTGTTATGCATATGGGTATATCAACACATGGAAATTATGCTGGTAGCACAAATTATTATATGTATAGACAGATTTTCAAAGGTGTATCCTTGGAGGTTCAAGGAACAGGCCTAGGAGAACAATAGAAGAGATGATGCAGCCTCTTGCTGTGGTCAGTACCAGATGCTTCATGAACAGCACAGCTTTTTATAGCAGTATTTTACTATCACTGATGGTCAATCAAATTCATAATTCACACATGAATAACTTTATACCTTATTCTGTAGTAAGAAGGGCCTCCTGTAATTTTCCCAGCCATTGAAATGATTTTTTTTTCCCTAATCAGAATAATTAAAGTGTTTCTTTTGTCTCCGTAACAATTTTGCATGGGGAGTACAGACATAGATGTATTCCCAAAACACAGTGATTCATTTTTATTAAATTGTTCATGTTTTTGGTATTACTTGCAGTTGAAGAGTGTCAAATTTTGTGAAGTTGGTAAAAATACTTGTGCCCTGTATGTGCCATTTTAACAGTGCTGGGCATGCTTTCCCTCCTACGCTGCATTCTGGGAACGAGCTGCTGGTTGTGAGCAAAATTGTCAGCTTTTGCAAATTAGAAACCAGCTCCAGCCATCCACAAATGACAGAGGGATTTCTGAACATCTTTAGCAGGGAAGACAAAAAGTGAGGGGTTTTGGGCATGTATGTGTGTGTAGTGTATACGTCCACAGAGCGAAGAACATTGCTCCAAGTGGGTGTTTGCACTTCTCAAGGGATTTAAAACACCAGACACTGAGCACAGGAATATACTTCATGTGCCAGGAAACAAATCTATATTAACAACTGCAGAAAAATCAGTAGAATGTATATGTCTGATTTAATAAAAAACTCTTAAGGCAGAGTGCATCTGAGAAGCATTTGCATCTTTGTATATTAGATATTGAAAATATTTTTTTCACAGACTAAAAATTTTTTTTCTGTTCCTCTAGTCATTAGATTTGTAATTAAGCTACAGAGTTTTTTGTTTTGTTTTAAGGGAAAGAACTTGTTTTTTATCTTCCAAGAATGAAAGGAGGAAACAACTATTGCAAGCCAAATGGTAGAACACAAGATATTTCTTCATAGCAGGTTTAGTAAATAATGTTTCTGTGGCCAGTTCCAAGAGCTCTGTATAAAGAAAATATTTAACATTTTTGCTCCTGTTAGAATGTAACTTTTAAAAATATGTAATGGGGGTTTTTCTTCTGTTTTTTGATCATCTTTTACATCAAATGTATTTATACTTGCTCCTGCTATTGCTGAGAGCCCATGCCAGATTCTCAGGATTGTCCTGAACCACTTGATTTTCTTTCCCCAAGTTTCTTTGGTAGCTTGTTCTGTTGAATTCTATCTGGGGACAGCATCTGTATGCAGTTCATATTTTGGGGTTACTAAATAGCAAACAGTCATAAAACATTGTCCTCTAACTCTCCAGAATTACTTTTAAAACATTTAAATAAAAGGAATGACCCTAAATGCTGATATTAATTCACAGTGTAGTTTAACATCCAATAATAAATGCCAAGTGTTAATAGTAAATCTATTGAGACAGTGCCATATTTTGTCATCTAAATACCTTTGACTACCACAAGGTCTTTCAGTATAATTAGTAGAGAATATTGAGCCCAGCCAGAAATATGGGATTCATCACTAAATTCAGAGGCTTCTTTATCTCTGTGAGTCTAATCATGTGCAGACAAATTGTTAATGGCATGGGCTTTATTGCTCTTAGATTTCCTCTATTTGAAATGGAATAGCCTGCTTTGTGAGAAATAATTAGGTTTCATTGTTCTACCTGCATCAAGTCTTGTTGATAATCTTATGGTTTTAGCAATTCATATTCAGAGAGCAGTTGGTGGTGGTGATGATGTTTCATTTTAAATCACAAAGTATTTTTATTTTTCCTTCTTTCTCCTATATATTTTCTTCCCTTTCCTGTGCCAGTAATAGATGTAATATTACTAAATTTCAATGGCTGAATGTCAATAATTAACAAATGAAAACCACTTGGGTTTGCCATATGCAGATTTGAGAATATATCTCCTTTGGCTGGCACACACTGCAGTGTTTTGTAGGACGCCTCACCTATGCCTGTGCAATCAGAAATGTAAAGCCTCAAGGCAATGACAGCCTATTACATAAACATATACAATTCTCAGTGATTTGCAAACTCATTGTTTGACCTTGTTTTTTTTGGTTGGGTGAGTTATGATTATGCTTAAGGATTAATTAGCCTTCTGGTACTTGTTCACATAGAAGAAAGAATTGCTTATCTGTAGCAAGGGTCATTTGCTGTGGCTTGAAGTCTCTGGAGAAACTCCTCTCATGCTTTTCAGTTTTAAGAAGTCCCAGAATTAATATAAGCTGAGGTTTTTATATGAAACCAAGGGACTGTGTGTCAGGGACATTTAACAGATTTGTTGCTTGTAGCTCCAGAGGAGGGATCTTGGCTCTTTGGCATAAGTACCAGGTCTCATGTTGACTAATACATTTCAAAATGATTTTTAGAATGAGATTCTTGTCCCAAATGCACAGTAGGAAAAAATATCAATCTGACTGAGAAGTCACTATGAGATGCATTTCTCTGTCTACAGGGTAGAAGACTATATATCTTTTGTCCAGGTCTGCATTTCACATTTCCCAACACATTTCTAAAACACTTCCAAAAGTGTCCAGTGGCAATGCAGCGTGTGCATCCTCCACTGTCAGGGACCTCTGGTTTGGAGAGTTCTAAAGCCCCACTAAAATACCTAATATATTTTTCCTTTCTTATACCAAAGCAAATTCTTGAGAATTTTTAATTGTTCACCCTTTGTTAGTATGTCCTGATACTGATCTAACCATACCTCAAACCTGTTGACCAATTCTCGATTAAATTTTAATTTAGATGTATTTTCATCCTAAAGCCAGGACACTGCAAACACTTATGGGAGTTATTCAAGAAGCAGCTCCAGAGGGGGTTTTTCAGTCACCAGACTTGTGGGAAGGTTTTCCCTATTCTAATGCCTGTAGTGCAGATAGTGATATCAACTTTCAAATACTTTCATTAAGTTCCTACTTTCCTTGGAAGATGGGGAACATTAAAACATCACAATGAGAGCTGTTTGTTGTGAAATATTGGGTATTGACTGCATGAAATGCAGGACTCTGAGTACATATGCGTGGACTTTAAAATCCCTTGCCCAGCACAAACAGATTCTAATCTATTTTTGCAGTGTAGTCCCTGTGCTCCTGAAGTGCTGCTTTTTCCATGACACAGATCCATCTCAAACCCAAGGCTCTTTGGGATCCTCAAGAGAAGTGATGTTTTGTCTGCATCTCCTCAGCTAAAGCGTGGTTGATGTGATGCCTGCACAGTGTATAATGGCTGAATGGGGACTTCTGAAATGTATACAATATTTCAGTGGATAGAGCACTCATCCAGGCTTGCAAGACTGAAACCCTGGCTCTTTGTAGCCTCAGGGAGATCAAATTCATACCTTTCATTTCTCATTAAAGTGCCCTAGGTATGCAGCACAGAGGGCATTGTCCACTCCAGTTACATCTCTGTCATTCTGCTAAAAGCCCTGCAGGTCCTTGGGCTGAACAGACACAGTATGTCTGTGCTTCAGTCACCGAGGCAGCCTGGGTCAGCAGAGATCTTGGCCCAGTTACTAATCCAAGTTCAAAGTGCCTTTGGGCAAAGCAGTCCGTGTAAAAATTATGAGCAGTTGCCAGAAGAGGGATCAGCCCCCATCCCCCTCTTCCCGCTTGTCCTAAATTGGTGTTTTCACTCCTGGACTTCAGATTGTGCTGCCCCACTTTGGTTCCAGTTACAGAGGTTTTCCATGGGGCTGTGGAGTGTAGAGAGTGCTTCTGGCTGAGGACATGTGGCTGCAGCATTGCAGAAGTGGGGAAAAGATGAGAGTTTGAACCCTTTCATGCTGAGAACTCTGCAGAAGATTCACCTCTTTTTCTCCACAGTGTATGAAAGAGAAGTGACTCATATTGCTTCCTTCCATTATGCTGGGGTTTTTTATAGGAATGACCCTTGCTCACTTTTTTGAAAGGAATGATTTCAGTGCATAAATGTAGTAGCAGATTATTTTGGGACTGGCTGCAGCAATATAAGCAGTAACCACCACGCTGCCTTTTTGTGTTGTTACCTTTTCCCTGTAAGAGATTATTGCCTGCAAAGCAGACATCCCTACTCCCTGTCAATCCAGAGTCAGCCAGGTTAGACTGAACCAGCATTAAATGTGTTTTAAACTAATCTGTTGGACTTGTTATTAAACTGGCCTTGTAACATTCACCCAAGCTGACAAGAGGGCTCTCTCTGAGGCAGTAAGTTCTGCCAGGTTTCAGCCTGTCTGCTGGCTCCCTAAATCATGGAACTCAGAGTTCCTGTCTGACTCCTGCAGCCCACAGGGAGCTGGGATTTATGGCACTCTGCTCCAGCATCCCCCTGAGCTACTGGAGGATGTGAGGTTCAGTGAATCCCTCACAGAGTGCCCAATTTCCCTTCCTGTGCTGCCAAAAAACACCTCTTAAAATGTCACAAGTTGCAGTTTGGAAGTCAGGTGCTTAAGACTGAAGTTGTTACATGACCAGGCATGGAAGTGCCCAGGTCTTTTTGTATATTCTATATATTTGTATATATTTTATATATATACTATATCATTATATATATTATATATATATATCTGTATATTTGTATATATTATATATTTGTATATTCTGTATATCTGTATATTCAGATCCTTGTGGTTTTCCCCTCATTTAGTGCATTTATCATATAGTATTTAGTAAAAACAATGAGGAAAAGAAAAGTACCAAACAAATAGGGCTGTTCTATCCCACCAGTATGATGGAACAGTTAAATTAATGGCTAAATCTAATTAGGAAATGAAAAATTACAGCTTGTCTGCTGCCAATACTAAAGCAAATGGACTGTGAGATAGAGCTATGGTTACACTCCAAAATTATCTTCCCATTGTTGAATCTTAAGGTGGCTTTGCTGCCTGTAGTTGGAAATAAAATAATCCTAGCAATTATGGTTTGCAATTTGTGAGTGGTTTGAAATGTAGTGGCTTTTACTATAATAAATGGATTATTGTATGTTGACAAAGTACAGGTTTAATTAACAGTGACAGATAAAGCTATTGCATTTAGAAGCTGTTTATATTAGAAATTACCTGATAAAAAGGGGGGTTTCAGCATTCTAAGTACTCAGTTATGCATTACGATCTTGATCTGCTCCCATATATATTCAGCATTGCATGGATGTTGCTTGGAATCACAGCAAGTTTTTCTGAGACATCAGACTGTCATAATAACTGATAGATCAGTGGCTTGATTTACATATTTATTACAGAGCAACTGCTTATTTTCATCAACATAACTTAGATCTTATGCATCCTTTGTCTAAAGTTAATTTGAAAATATTAATTTTCCAGTGACAGCTCAGTCTCCTTCCTGGTTAATCCCTTAATTTCCCATCTACCTAGGAGTGACATTTAGTGAAATGAATGAGAAATGCTAACTTCAGGATGTCATTGTCCTTACTGACTAAGAGCAAACAGGCAGCCCTAGAGAGGTCTGGGTAGCTGTACAAAATATATCAATCACAAAAACAAAAGCTAATTGCTTTCTATTTTTATTCCTTTACATAAGAACATAACTTTAAAAATATCTCCTTCTTTAGTTTATTAATTTTAGGAAGCCTAAAATCCACATATTTTTAGAAAAAATAATCCTCAAAAGGGAAAAAAAAAGTGCCATCTGTCAGAACTAGGAATGTTGTTTTACTCTGCACATTTTGTTTTCAGCATCACATTCAGCGTCATCTGGATCACAGAGTCTTAATCCTTCAGCACAGGAATTTACACAGGGGCACTCTTGGATCACAGGGAAAATAATCACTGAAGTATTTTAATGATTAAAAAATGTTTGTGTTTCTCTATTTTCTTAATTCCCTACTTTTCCTTAATTTTACCCATTTCTGCAATTCAAGGTAGCAAAGATGTTCTAAGGAACAAGCTGAGAGGAAGGAAATTGTTGAAAGGGAGTGGCCCACTGCTTTGTTCTTGCACCTTGTATGGCAGAGCTCAGTGGACAAAAAATAGAGAAATTACAATGAGGAGATTAAGAAATTGGAGTATAAAAGGACAGAGAGAGGAGTAGACAAGGTAAGAAGCATGGCACAGGCAAAAAGGATCAGAGTCCTGGGGATGTTGGTAGTTGGAAGTGTTGGCAGGTATATTCCACCCCTTGGCAACATGTTTAGACATCTTAAAAATTAGAAAAGCTTTATAAAGTCAGCTTGAATTTCCATTGTTGCTCATGTCTTTGCAGATTCCTTCCATCAAGGTTATTTATTATTTTATTTCCTGGTGGTGTGCACCAGACTTTTCTTTAAAACAGTGCTATTATTTGCACAATGCATCCTGCACCAACACTGGAAGTTCTGCACATTTCCTAAGGGTACCTGCACCAGGATCTCCCAGCTTCTCCTGGGTGAGCTCTGGGCAGCCTTAGTGCTGCTCATGAAGATTTTACTGGTGGGACCCTAATAGCTAGTTTGTTTGGTAAATGGATTTTAAGAATGAAAACGAGATTTTTTTTGTTTTGTTTTGTTTTCATATGCCATCAGTTTAGCACATACATCAAGTGTGTGCTGATAGGGACAGTGAACATGATTTTAGCCTCCAGCCTGTTACTAACTTTAGTTTGGTAGAGGTTCAATCTAGTTCACTTACTTAGCTTGCCTCTGTTGCATGACTAAAGATCTAAGGGAAAAATGCTTAAAGTTCCAGCATCTGTTAATTTAAGCTATTTAAAGTACAAATGAATTAGAGGAAAGGATTTTTAAAACCAGTTTCTTAGATGGTTTGCTCCACTCACTGTGTGTGTCTACGTTGAAAATCACAGGAACTATTTAAAAATTCCAAGTTACAAAGCAACCGTTAGAAAAATGATTTTCAGTCAACAATTTTCATGCCTCCCATAATACATTAATGTGCTCCACTGGTGGGAAGGTTCACTGGTGAGCCTGGAGATGCCTGTAAGGTATCATTCTTCCTCTCAGAAAAAAACTCCAATGGCTGCTTAAAATTGTTTTACGTCATGGATGCTACACAGGCAGTTAAAGCCTCCCTGAAAATGCACTGCTTCTGGAGTTTGTAGACACTACAGGAAATTTAATTGAAGCAGTTTGGGTGGCGTTATAGGACATAAAATCAGAGATGTTCCTTACTCTTATTACATACTTAAAAATATTATCTTAGAGTGTTCCCTAATAGTTTCTTATAATTTTGTCTTGGTTTTAAAAAGCAACGTCTTTGAGTACAAATAGATGAAAATTCCCTTGGTAACCAGAGTAATTACAGAGATTTTCAATTACCAAACTGCACGTTTACTGACTTTTCATTTATATCTTTCTCTTAAAATGAAGTTGTATTACAAGATGAAGTAGATGCATCCTCTGTTTTGGCTTCTCTTCATGTTTTTCAGAATTTGTTTTTCCTTTGGGTGCTTTTCTGTTGGCTCTCTGCTTGTTTTTTTTCCCTAAGTGTTCCATACTGTGAGAACAAACACACCACGACTGCATTCTCCTTATCCAACCCTAACCACTGTCTTTCACTGTATCTATGTGATGTGGATGTTTCTTTCCATTTTGGATAAGGATATGCATTTTTATTTGTGTATGTATTCACAAACACATACTCAGAATTATACACATACATTATGTTTTCTTGTCTACACAAATCTATAGCCTTACACATTTTACAGCAGCAGAAATACAAGACGAGCCCCTCCACAGTAGGTTAATGTGGGCTGAAGAAGCTGAAATAATTGCCACAGATAGACTTTCAAAATTAATGTTATTGAGCTGCATGCATTTGGTGAATATTCCATAATAAGAGGAGTTCCACATTAAGCCAAATGAACTGATTATGAAAATCGGAGGATAAAATAAATGTTAAATTTGCAGTGTTGACAAACTGATGGTACTGATTAAAAAAAAAAAAAAAAAACAAACCAAAAAACCGCTGAAAATGTTGGGGGCGAAATTCAGGGATTGTGTGAAAAGCACCTTGTTATTGCCCAATCTTTTCAAAATTTACTAATGCACTTTCAAGCATGTTTTTCAATTAGCTAAATATCACAGCTGCATCTTGCACCTCAGGAAGTCAGTGTTAGCTCTGCTTCCATGCTGGGAGGCCAGAGGGCTTTGCTGCAGAAGGGAGAGAAAACCAACGCAAAGCTTTAAGGCGAGACAGTTGATTGCCTTTTTTTCTTCTTTTTAAAATTTTTTTGTTTGCTACCCTTCCTCCATCTTTCTGGGCATGCAAATAACACCAATTTCCATTAAAAATGTATGCAGTTAATTTTTACTTCTGCTTATGTCACCATTAAATGTGACTCTCTGGGATTTGCCGTTGCGGTTTTAATCTCACATTAATGCGGCTGATTGTAATTATTTGTCTTTTTAATTGAAATAAAGTAGGAAAGAGAGGTCCCCTGAATTTGTTACTTGCACAGATATTTCTACACTGGTTTTGAAGGGAACATCTTGCTGTGGTGAGTGGGACTGGGGACAGAACAGCCCCATGTAACTGCACAGTTTGTAATAGAGTTGGAAATCTCAGTGAGGGCCTGGCCCTGGAAACAAATTGCAGCTTTCTACCTGTGTTGCAGTAGAAGAAATAATCTGTGGAAGTTCCAAACTACAGTATAAAGGGTTTTTTTTTGGATCAGAATTATTTAGTTAGCGTTGCTTTACTTCTTTTGTAGTGGTACACAATGCCTGTTTTTATGTTATTATATTTATAATGTGCAGTTATGATTGTCTTTAAAAGCTGTGGGGTGTGAAATAGGAATATATGTATTTTTTACATTAAAGGGTTCAGAATTGCCTTTCCTGAGGAAACTGTCAGTGATGCTGGAGAATATCAAAGTCAGTGTGAAGCTGTTATGCAAAAAACTTACTTTTCATTCAATTCCTCTGCTCTGCATTTGAAATCTTGATAAAGGGGGAAGGTTTAGAGGTGACTGATACAGTTATGAATGCAGTGACTGTTTAGCTAATTGGCAGCACTTTGAATAAAGGTACTATTTATAAATTATTCATTGATATATATTCCATGATTAATAGGTGGAGCTTGGTTCTTCAGCCTATTGAAAAGTATATTCAAATTGTTTCAGCAAATCCCTAACAGATGCTGCTCTAACAAATTGTTATAAAACACATTATGATGTGTAGATATAACTGAAGCAATATATATCATTTCACTGTTATTCAGTGTCACTGTCTTCTTATATAATTTCTCACATCACTGTGCCACTGAATAAAGTAGTTGTGTTTTTTTTCCTAATGAGGAATAAAACATCCTATTTGTGAAATGCCAACTCCATTAAAATCACTGGTGAAATTTCCACTGGCATTGCATGCTCAGGAGTACAATTCAAATTTCAGTGCTTTAAATTGGCGTGAGTGTCCTGATGTCAGTCTAAGAAAAGGTTTATAGATAGAATAATAATGTTGTGGCTAATGTATATTAAAGTTACTTCTTCATTGCTATGCCCAAGCCACTTCTTTGAAGGAAGAACTAAAGTTTTCACTGGAATTTCAAGTCTTGGTTGTACTCATTGAAACTTTCCTTCTTTCTTATGAAGAATCATCTTTTGTGAGTCTCTGAAGTCACTACAGGCTTTCTTGCTCCTCCATCAGTGGGGATGATGGTGGACAATATTTTCTGCTATTTCAGTCTCTATTTTTTCTCATAGCCACCCAGGTTCACTGCTGCTCTCTCTAAAGGGGTCTCACCCTACAGATTTGTGCACTGTACTGTGTTTTGCAGTCTCCCACTGAGGAAATATTCACATCCATATGATGCAGGGATGGCAGCAGGATTGAGATCTTGGTTTAGAAAGTCTCATCACTGTGGTTAAAATCTGTTTTAACACATGGAGAATCCAGAATTCAGAGCTATTTTGTATTATTTTCACATGAATCTTCAGTTGTCAAGGGTACTGAATTAACCTATTACTCAGAACACGAAAATGTTGCAGTACAAATAGTTGTACGAAGTTGTATGGATTAATATATTTGAACTTTTCAAGGGTCCTACAGGTTATTGACAGGCACATTCAGGGAATTTAGAAAAACAAATGGTCAATATTTACAGGAGAGACTAAAACAAGGTGATTAGAACAACAAAAAACATGATACAAAATACAGGTTGCCTGTGGAAAAATGACTGTGGAGCAGGTGGGGAGAAAATGACAGTGTGCCATTGAAACAAAAGCTCAGGCTCCTGCTGTGGTTTGGGGGTGCTTGCTGTTTTTTGGAGGTGTGGGCAGTGATGTGTAGCCTCCCTGCTGGACACCACCACATTTACTGAGAGGAGATTCATGTCATCAGCTTCACAGACAAAACCAGACATTTACCTGAGAGCAGCCTGTGCAAAGACATAATACACATTGAATGATATTTCCCCAGAATTTCTCTTCACAGCTTTCAAATGCATCATTGACTTGCTAAACTCATCATTAGGAGCACACTTGCAGACCACCACCTACCAGAGGAAGGCAACCAGTGTGGAACAACCAGCATGGCATCTGCAAATGCATCTCCTGTAAAAAATAGTTTCTCACCCCACAACTATCCCAATTCATGGGTTCATTCTCTCTCTTTCTGTCAGTCTCAGACTCCAACATATTTCATCTCGTGCACCAAATGTCCCCAGGGAAAGTGTGGGTGAAAAGAATCCTCCAGCAGTAAAATGAATTCATACAGACAGTTGGTGAAAAAATATGAAAATCATGTTTTCCCCAAGACAAGAGCTCCATTTCCAACCTCTCTTACAAATCCTTAGGGAATGTCTACAAAATACCTTCAAGAGGCTGTGTTGGGAGAATCTGTTGGACATTAAACCCAGAGCCTCCACAGAGGTTTTACTGCACGTTGAAATTCTGATTTCCACTAGTTTCTTGTATTCCAGAGGCAACAATTCCCTGCCTTATTCCCCTGTCCTGTTGTCCTAATCATCTTGTTTTAGTCCCTTCTGTGAATACTGAACATCTCTCTTTTTCTGAATTCCTTAAACAGCTTAGATGAATTTCAACAATTTGTCTTAACCCCATTCTGCTTGAAGGTTGCTGCTCCTGTAGCAGCAGAACTGAAGGAAAGCTTCTTTACAAGTCTCATTTTTTTTTCCCTCACAACCACATTACCTGTTCTAATGATACTTTCCTTGCAGCCCTTTTTCACTTATATCCTTAGAGGGTGTTGATTAAAGAAACAATAATGTCACATCCTGGGGAAGAGAACAGTGAGCCCTTTTCCCTTCTTTCAGCACATGCCTATAGACATATATAAAATGTATTTTATATATTATATATTATATTATATATTTTATTATATATTAATATATATAGAATGTATTTTCAGTGGCCAAATGGAAATGCAGGTGTTTAAGTCCAGAGCTCATGGCTGAAAAGCTCCAGTTTTGCTTTTGTGAGTACATTGCTGTGGCATGTGGACAAACACCAGTCACTTTCAGCTGCGTTAGTGAAAGCACTTTTTTGTTAAAATACAGGAAAAGGGTGCCCAGAAATGGCTGATGCTGTGTGGGTTTGGGTACTGAAGGCATTGCTCTTCTCCAAATGCTGCAGCTGCTCACTGAAAACCTTGGGGCGTCTGTGCTGTGACTCAGCATCTCTTTTTTAGGGGTTTTAATTCTCAAAATTATGTTGATAACTCTATCAAAAAAGAGCTGGTTACACAACAATCTAGTGAATTTTCAAAGACAACAGTTTAATGCTCATTTTTAAAATGTAGGAGAAATATTTTTCAGTAATTCACAGTGTTAAATAATGAGCTTATTTCAGGAATTTTCTCCTGAAATTTTTTTAGATGTAATAGGGTAAATTCTCTTGGTATATTCAGAGGTCTGAACTCAGTACATTTTGTATTTACATATATATATATATATATATATATATATATATATATATATATATAAATCATAACTGCCTGTTATGTCTAAGAACAGAGCCTGGCACCTTTATACAAAAGATAGTGGCAATATGCCTCATTGGAGATTATGGGACTTTCTTCAAATCCAGAGAAGTAAATATTACTTTAAGGAAATTAGGTATTTATTAAAGCAGAGCTGGAATTAAGCCTTCAAAACATTCATTTATTTTTTTTCTTCATAGGATTATTTGGAGGAAAATAGTTCATAGGAGTGGGAAACTTTCTAAATTACTTAAGGTTCTCTCAAAAGTCATCCTCTGGCTTCAGTTTAAAAGAGTGTTTTATTGGAGCTGAAAAACCAGCTCTATAAGGTTTCATATTTTAGTTATTTCCAAGGGTCTGTTTACAAGTAAAAATACCTTGGTATGTTGGTGGGGAAGAATAAGGATTTTACAGTCAAAGGCTTTGTGAGAACTTTTCACTATAGGCCCAAGAATAATTTAATTTTGGCTATTAGTCAATATTTGTTAGTCAATCTTTTAAATTAGTTTTTTTTTTTTTTTAATAAAATTATTTTTTTCTTTTGTTCTTTTTCTATCTGGAACTCTCAGATGAGCAATTGCCACATATCTTTAGAAGGATATCATAGCAACCAAGACATGGGGAATGCAATAAATGAGAAAGTACAGTCCAGCAGTTTGTTTTAGCAGAGGTTAATCAATGGAACTGCAGCTTCGATCGCTGAGCCTGAATTCATTTCTTGTATTTGATTTTCCTTCCAGCTACCATTACAATTTACTTTATATTAAATGACTTCTGATGAGAAGATGACTTTAACCTCTTTTCAGTCCCATCCATTCAGTGCATTATTGTGGACTGTAGATTAAACAAAACCTACCCCTGACAGAAGTAAATTTAGGCAATGTAGTTTCATTTTGTCATGCCAGAGTAACTCTTTGTTACCAAGTACCTTTCTTCATTAGCTGAACTTGATGTAATCTTCTCTGAAGTGTTTATTTTATCCTTGTATGGATCTATAAAATATTTACAGAAAAATGAAAAATATTATTGACACAAAAAATGTAATGAAAGCCTTTTCCAGGACTGAGGCACACAGTTTTATAATACCCAATATTCTTTTCCCTGCCTTCCTTCTCATAGGAATTGTCTCTTTTCCCTTCTGTGTTTCATGGAGGCACAAGCCTGCAGGAATACTCAGCTGAGTTTGTATTTTTTCTGTTCATTGGTCAAACTTCAGAGTAACCTGCCCCTTTGAGGTGGCTCTTCTAATTTTTCACTAGATCAGCTGCCAACAAGATATTTTTTTAATCCCTGTACAAGACGATGATAAAATCATTCTCTATGTGTGACTGATAAGAAATAAATAATCTCACAAATAAAGTATATAGCCTTTCCAAGAGGCAGGATTATCATTTATGTGAAGTAATAAATACTGGGGACAGCAAACAATTGAGACAAGATAATCAGTGGACCAGGAGTAGGAAGTGTATGGGATCCAGAATCATCCCTGAGCAGTCAGGGAGAAGGTGTGGGACACCAAGTTAAGAAAGTTTGTTGGGGCAAACTGGTTAGTTAAATCTCTGTTGTGACTGGTTTTCCTGGAGGAATGTTGCTGTTCTCCATCCCTGGGAGCCCAGCTGTGGTTCCCTGAAGCTTTGCAGTCCCAGCAAAGCTGCCCCTGTCTCTCACCCTGGTCTGCTCAAGGAGAGCAGAGCTGGGCTAGGGAGATGCAGAGTTCCTGCCATGGCTGGTGTGAGAACAGACATTTGTGTTCCATCTTCTGCTCTGCACTGCCATGCACTGCCTGCAGAGAATGGAGTGGAATCCCCCTGTGCTGCCTTTGCTTCTCCCAGCCCTTCCAACCTGCTCCTTCATTTCTACAGCTGCGCCTTGTCCTCTTCCACCTCTTAATCTCCCATCACAAGTTCTTTGTTTTTTGCACCCATTGACAGAGATGAATGTATTCCTTCCATTGCCTCTTGGCATTTGGTTCATAGTCTACTCTTATTCTCCATGTTTCTTTCTTACCTGAGAATTTAGTTTCCTCAGATTTTTGTATCACTTTCTTTTCTTGCCCTAAGTTTGGCACAGCTGCCATCTGACTTTTCTTTGTGTGATGTATCTTTTTTTCCTCTATTCTCGTGTTCTGCAGTGTGTGAAATGCACTGAACTGTGGAGTTGCCAAGAAGCATCAAACAGTGAGGAAGAGATAAAAGTATTGAACTACAAGAGTGTACTTTAAGCTTTGTGTGCTGCCACAGACAGGACTGGTTCCCTGTTGTGCAGCTCTACTTGTGTTGTATAAGTTTTAAGACTAATTATGACATATGTTGCTCATTCATTTTTGCTTTCTTGGGCATACAATCCAATTCCATCTGGGAGAAATGTTCTTTCTGAATATGCTTTTCACCTGTAGGGCAGCCCCAGAAAAGAAAAGCAGTGAACCTGAACAGTTTAAAATCCTAGCTTTGCAAGCAAAGCCAGTAACATGCCTTCTAATTGTCTGTGCATTTTAAAATTTTACTTTAGTCAAATGTAAGTATTAGCAATAGTACATTGGTAGAAAAATTTATCTTCAAGGGGTTGTTTTTGCTTGAGTATCATTTGCATAAATATTTCTAAAGCACAACTTTAGAATTTGCACTTTTTCCATCCCTGTTACAGTTTAATCTTTGCTTTCTAACCAATTTAGAAAAGAAAACCTACTACAGTCAAAGCACTGGCATCACTCTAAAAATGAGTTTAACTTGCATTTACTGAAAAATTGAGACGAAGCTTGCAATGAGGATACGTTTTTTTTAATTGATGAGAAGAATAATTTTAGAACTACACATATTGCATAAAAGCAGTTTTATTGGCCTTGTGTTGTTTATAAGATGCAGGGGAGGTTTAAAAGAATAAGATGCTAGGAAGTTTTAAAGGAATAGCATCTAGTGTACAGTAACAGAAGGCAGGAAATTACATTTATTGCAGACTTCCTCCTCTTTGTTTCTTTCCAGAGATAAACAAATTTTTTCTACCCGTGCAAATGAACCTTGAAAAATTTTTTTAAAACTGAAAAACCCCAACTCTTCCCCCTCCCCTCATAACTTTTTATGAGAGTGATATATGTACTGCAGTAATATAAGCACTTTTAAAAACAGATATTTTATATGTAATTATTAGGAATACTCACATGCAAAGAACAAATGTACAAAGTTAAAAGTAGTAATGTGAAAAGAGAAAACTAGTGGCGTTCAAGAATATATAGGAGATGCAGAATTGAGATCTGAAGTATTGCCCAGGTATTGACTGCTCCTGCCAGCCATGAGGAGCAGTCTGTGCCCTGTCCCTGTGTGTTCTGGAGGGGTCTCATCAGTGATGAGTTAGATGCTCTGTGCTGTTGAACAATCAGGAGGTGACAAAAGCACACCTGAGCAGGTTATTGCTTCCTGCACACTGAGAAACTCTGCCAAACAGAGCACCAGGGAGGAATCCTGAAGCACTAGGAAGTGTCTTTAAGTTTCATACTCAAGTAGATGAGGATGGCTGCAGGCTGGTGTCTCACTGCTCGGGATGGTGTCTGTCCCCCTCGGGGTCAGTTTCCATCAGCCCTGCTCCTGCACAAACCCATCCCCAGCAGCCTGCTCCCAGCAGACCCACACACTTCCCTGCCTGCCTGTGCTGTTATCTCAGTGTGTGACTCGTCTGTGTGAGCCACCTCAAGCAAGTCACTTCATTTAAAAATCACTTTTCCCACTTGGGGAAAGAGTGGTGCCTAATTCATAAGCGCAGTGCTCAAAGTTGTTGCAAAGCAAAGTTAAATGAGGAGGTCCATAAGAACTCACTATGCTGCATTTACATGGCAGAAATGCATCACATTTATAAGAGAGCCCATAGTAGGAGATGAATTTGGGCAACTCAGCCCTCTAATTCTCTTGGAACAGCAGAGCATTGCTTCTTCATTTAGCAAATACTCTACTGTATTTGACCTCCTGGCCATTTCTTTCCTCTTCCTTTCCTTCTGTGAGGTTTTGTCCTCCTTCCCCTCCAGCCCAGCCCTTCCTGACCTGTGTCCCTCAAGGCCAGTTCTGTTCAACAGCATTCCAGGTATGGATTAACATTTCCTGCTGCTGCTGGGGCAGTGATTGGTCATCCTGCACGTGCTCAGCTGTGCATTTGGAACAAGAAACCTCAGCTGTGATTCCATCTTGTTGCTGACTGTGGTCTCCCTTTACATCTCAGAAGTGTTTTCTGATCAGGTTTAAGAGTGAACTCAAGAGTGGGTCAGTTCTTTTTCCAGGTTTCCCCCATGGCAATTCCCAGGAATAAAAAAGCTCTTTAGCTTGCATGCCACCATTCTCTCTGGTTTTTCTTGGTTTCCATATATGTAGGATCATCATGGATACAGACAGTGCAACAGGAATTTTCATTTCCAGAAGAATGTATTATTTTCTACTCTGCACATGTTTTAATAGTTCCTGAGTCCTTTTTTAAAGTCAGCAGGGAAGGGTTTGCCTTAACACATACAGCAACTTCACTGGACTTTTAGATATGAACTCTAGCAAGAACAAAAAAATAATCCTTTTAATTGGTTTAAGTGTCTCAAGAAGCAATGACTTGAACTTGACTTTCGTATTCTGAAATACAAAAATGTAAATCTGCACACAGCTTCTCACAATTTTTTCTTTGGAAGTTGATACCCTGGGTCCGTATTTATTCTTTAAACTGCAGTAGCTAGCAACAGAAGCTGTGTAGGTGTTAAGGGAAAGAAAAACACATTACATTACAAAGCAAGATGCACACTGTTTGAATTCAATAATTCCCTTTTTCTTCTCTTTTAGCAGCAGTCCTGAAAAAGATGCAAATATATTCTGCAATTTGGACTTGAACTGTTTATGGCAGATGTACATTAATATAAAACCCTTTTCTTCATGCACACTTGGCTGAGGCAGATTTTTTACAGAAATAATTGGGCTAATTAAAATTGAGTGAATGTTTTAATTTCCTTTAAATACAACAACATACTTTCTACCTGTATCAGCTGTATGCATTGCTTGTTTTGAGAAACTGGAAAGAAAGCAAAAGAAGTGACTGCTTTATATGTAAGGAGCTAAAATTTTTCCATCTTTTTAATAATTTTTAGTTTAAATTGTCCTATTCAATCAAAATAGTCTCATCTTAAACCTTTGCCCCTGTCTCTTTCTGCATACAACTTTAATCTTTAATGTGCACATGGCATGGACATTATTTAGGTTAATGACAACCTTGGCATACACAGTGATTTAATTTGTAGTGTTTAGTAATGAATGACTGGGCTTTAATGAGGACAATTACTTGTCAATACATTTCAGATTGTTATGCAGGTCAAGACACTTGGCTTGCTTTGTGTTCTTCCTCCTGGAGACATTCAGTTTTGGGAAATGCAAACTTCACCATCTCCGGTTGCATCTTTAATGAAAACAGATTTACTCTTTAATTTCACTTCTTTCAAAATTGTTTTGTCTTGCTGCTCTTTGTATTGGATTAGAGGATATTCAAACATCTATTGATTTTGAGGAATACTGTATCAGATACTCATTTATATTGTACTAGCATCTGGGTTTTTTTATGAAATCACTCTCCCTGCTCATCTTTTCCACTTGTAAAGTGTTTTTGGCTGCATCAATATCACCCAACTAACATTTCATAGCTTTCATCAGTCCTGCTCTACTCCTAGCTTTATAGTTTGTCTTTTTCCTCAATATTTGCTGCTAATGATGATTACCTTAGTCCTGGTCTGTGTGGGAGTTTTCTAACTCTCATTAATGACTTTTCATCTCTGTCATGAATCGTGCTGTCAGTGTTCAATAAATATGAGCAAAATAGAATTATATAAGATCTTTTTTTTTTCCCCTAACTGCTTCAACAGAGATGTAAATTCAGTTTAAAGGGTTTGTTCAGCTTGCTTGGGTTGAATGCTTGCCTGTTAAACTCAATGGAAGTTTGCCATTTTCCTCTGCAGAACTGTGATTTCCTTTGCTGTTCCCTCCACCACCCCCTTTCTTTTCAAATAAATTATCAGTGTGATTCACCCCAGCATGGTCCCTGGAAACCCTCATTTTCCTCTTTACTTACATTTTCCTGTTCTCTTCTTCTCCAAAAGCTTTTGTGAGTTTTCCTGTTCTGTGTTACTGCTCATATCAGACTATTCATGGCTTTTCCCTGTCTTACCATTAAATTCAGCAACACTTGAGTACCCTTCCATCAGGATGGTGCTTTACATGGTATGTCTCTGTGAACATGGAGAGTGCTTAAGAAATGCTTCTCTTAAAGACAAATTTCCACAACTAAGTATCTCTGAAAGTCACTTGGATCACTGTGGAATATTGCTTATGTTTGTGCAGGGTTCTCTGAAGAGATTAAGGCTTCACATGCAGAGACAAGATACTTATCTGCACTCACAGTAAAGTTTTCTAGTCCCTCAGTTCAGGTTTGCAGTTTTCTTCTTCAGACTCTTGTCTGCATCACTGCTCAGTGAATAATCTCCTGCTAAGATCAAGATGTGTTGCTTACATTGGGGAGACAGAAGAAGACACACCAAACCAAAATATATTCTGTGACTGGGGAAAAATAAACAACTAAATACAAATTCTGCTTCAAGCTGCCATTGCAGCTCAGCATTTCTGTTTGGATGAGAGGGAGTTTTGTACCCTGAACATCTCTTTGAAAGGCTTCAGCAAAACTGCTTCTCATCATGGTAGAAATGCCATGGATGAAAAAGCAAAAAATTGCATCAGTGCAGAATGAAGACATGCAGCACCTCGTCTGGAAAGTGCTGCACAAACAGGGACTGCTCCTTTTGGGGCTGAGAGTTGGGACTTTGAAAGGAATATACAGTCCAAGGCACTGTAATTTTCTGGTTTTCTTTTAAGAACTTTCATGATTTTAATTTCCCTTTTAATACTTATGCTATAGATATGAAAAAAAAAAATCTGTTACTAAATTCTTCTCTATGGAACTGTTGCTATCTCTAGGAGCATTTTTACAAAGAAACCTTATAAGAGAATCTTCACATTTTTCATTCGACTATGTAATACACTAAACCTCAGGAGATATTAAATGTGTGTCTGTGGGAGAATGCAGTGTTCCTTGCATAATTTAACCAGCATTATTACTCAGCAGCTGCCTTAAAGGAATAACAATTTCAAAGCTCTTTTTCTTGTTCTGCATTCTGTGATGTGGTGCTTTACTACATTCTTTGCTAGTTAAATTAAAAACATGAAGAGTCTTGAACCAGCACTACTGTTGCAGCACAAACTAGACAAGGAGAGATGAAAGCAGAGTTCTGTCTGGGCCTTCAATTCAAGAAGTTACTGAAGAGAAAAATGAGTAGTGATATCAGAAATTATTTTTTTCCTGATACTATTCCTTCATTATTCAGTGCAAGTTTGTGGAAATGTATTGCTGTAAATCAAACATGATGGGTAAGAACTTGACCGAGGTAGATTTCTGTTAATTCCTATTTTTCAGTTGATCCTTGGTAAATTAACCTTATGGCAACACTCAATCAGTAAAAATCCTCCCTGAGAATCTGAAAAGCTACTACCAGACACCTGATGATCTTTCCTCCACTGTGTGCAGCAGAGTATTCAGGGAACAAAACATACTGGACTTTTCTTCTTTACTGTCATTTTTGATCCACTTTCAGTGGACGTGGCAGAAGTGTAGGGAGTTGTGTGTGCTCGAGCTTATGTGCTCAGTTCTCTGGGTGGATTTGATGCATTTATCTGTATTTGAGGTAGGCTGGAGGCATTATGCTGTGAGATGAATAATCTGCTTAAATAGCAAAGCACCGGTAAGCAGTATTGAAAGCAATGAATGTCTTTCTTTGATGGCCATTTCCTATGTGGCCTGAATAATATTGCTAAGAACTGGCAGCCTGGCATTTCAGGCTCAGAGGAAATTTCTTCTGGTTTTGTAGGGTGAGTTTGTCAGGTGTGATGTGACAACACTTTTGTAAGGAATTGAATGATTACTTTGTGCTGACAATTTGGCTGGCTATGAAAGGATTGACTCTAGTTTAGGTCAGTATTTTAGGTCCCTGTGGGAGCTGCTGTCTGAGTTTTAATTTTGAAGTTTAATTTACAGCAAGACATGTTCATTCTAAGGTAGCTTTTACACTAAGGCTTACAAAAGGGAAAGAAAAAAAAATTAAGGTAGAGTTGACATGATGGACAAACTGTACCAGCAAAATATTGCATTTTTAGAAACTTGAGGGGGAAATGCAGAGACAGATTAGAAGAAAAATATTAAACATGGTAGAGTTGCTGAGTGAAGGAGAACAGTCAAGGTTTCTCTGCTGAGAAATAGGTAGAGCTTCATGCACAATAATTGAGCTTCTTGAGATCAGCTGAAAGAAAATCTGGTCATAAGGCTTGTGTTTTTACTGTGTGTTGTAAACTAGGCACTGAGGCCATGGGTGTTACACCTGCCCAGGTGATAAATAAACCAGCATCTGCAGAAGATACCAGAGTCACAAGGAATCTGTGAGTGGCCCAGAGCACAGGAGTGAGAATCCTGTGTTCTATTCCTTAAAGAACCGGGTACATGAAGTTAATAAATCATTAACTAACTATAAGGAGTCTTTCCAGCCTGCTGGATAAATATGTGCAACTTTAAAACCTCCCTATATTTGATCTGCCAGGTTTCTGTATGATTTCTAGATCTTGGTAAAAGCGTTAAGTACTAAATAGTAGCACTGCTCTGAGGGATGTGAGCAGGCACAAGAGTTTTGTGCAGCTGAATGGCATTCTTTGTTCCTGATTACTCCACTTTGCTAGTCTTTTGCATGACTCAGTTTGCAATTGTGTTCCTTTGAGGGTGTCTGGATGAT
Organism: Muscicapa striata striata; assembly: GCA_030060385.1. Taxonomy (NCBI): domain Eukaryota; kingdom Metazoa; phylum Chordata; class Aves; order Passeriformes; family Muscicapidae; genus Muscicapa; species Muscicapa striata. The sequence continues at coordinate 2,236,509 of JAREIS010000115.1, forward strand.
TTGAACAGTGATGAAGGTGCTATTGTAAGGAGTATGTGGGAGTAGTCATCCACAGGAACATTTAAAAATATATGTATACACACCATCTGGTGCAATGAGGTGTATTTCAAAGGCAAAATATTTGCTCTTTGGAAGTGTCTCAGAGTTAAGAATATTATTTTTTTTTCTTCAGAAAAGATGGCTTGGCAATTTCTAGAAAGAAATTCTTTATTCGGTGAAGGCACCTAACCAGGAGTTGGATATTTTATAGTTCATTTTCTGCACCCTCTCCATATTTTTTAAAAACTCTTTTAAAGTACCTATTCAAGAACTGGAGAGTGCTTGAAGAATAGGATCATTAAAATTTCATACAAACATAATGCCATTTAGCTACGCCTTCTTGATGTTTGTTTATACAACCAGGATCTATGTGAGCTCTCACAGAAAATGTTGAATTGATTATCCCTTTTGATGGCCTTTTCAGAGCTTTCCAGCACAGAAGACTCCAATCAGGATTCCCCTGTGTGAAGGCTTTTTGTATTCATGGCTCTACAAAACGTGGTATATTAGGCTATATGACCTTATGTTTTTCTTGAATTACTGGTAAAAGCACTATGAAATTGTACAGGGCCAAGAACAGATGTTCAAAGACCCATACTAGCAGCACCTCTAGTGAGCAATGAATATCTCACAATAACTTTCAGACTTGTCAGCCTAGCATAGTAATGTGCACATTTAGCACATTTAAATGTGCCACTTTAATTCTGTGTAATGCTATTTTTTTATTAGAACATTGTGTGCTTCAACATTAAATGTCTCACAGAGAGATTTTTGTTGTCAACTAATGCCGAGAGTGATTTTTTTTTTTTTTTTTGGAGAAGACTTAAAAACATGTTTATAAAACCAAGGTGAATGACACTATTTTTTCCCTTCCAATTTCTTTACTCACTTGGCAGCTGGTATCTGTTTTGCTCACAATCAAAGTCAACCCGATGAGTTAGTTGCAGGTACAGATTTCATTTGCTTTACACTTCACAATTTTTGCCCAAAGAGTTAATTTCTGAGTCTTCTGGAATATCTGCAGTGTGGCAAGATGTATTAGAAAGCAGATAATTCATGTAGAAGATATGAAACACTTGCTCATTTTTAAAATCTGCCATTATTAGATGACTGGTTTTCTTTAAATACTGTAGGCATAAAACCCTCTCTAAATAAACTGTGTAGCATAGCCACATATCTTTTATTTTTCCAGACATAAACAGGAGTGCTTAGTGAATAATCATTTTTATGCATCTTTATTGATATTTTGAAAATCCTAATATAGTAATGGATGTATGCCTCACTGATAGATTCAATTTTCTTATTATGCCTCGCTATTTGCTAGGGGTTTTTTTTATTAGAGCTTGCCAGCTATCTTTTAAACTTAAGTTTTTAATGCACTGCAATCAGAATTTTTTTTTTGGTTCAGTTTTAGAGGAAGACTTTTGCAGTGCAGCTTTCCCTTTTCCTTTTTTCAAGGTGGCTTTTTAAATCAGTCAATCTTCTCTTGTAATAATGGAATTGCAGTTGGGTTTTTTCCTCCTCTAAGAATTAACAAGTCCAGTTATCATTTATGCTTATGGATAGGCCTTGAGGCCTTGTTGGACATGAGCTGTGTCTGCACACAGCAAATGTAACCAGGCTGTGATTTTTTATACCTTCTTTAGGGATATTTGAGTAATGGCAGCATAAGATAACTTAGATATATCCTCCACACTGATGGCATCTTGGATAATGCATTTTTTCCTCTCTTTATCATACATGTTAAATGCTGCATTTTGATGTAATGCTGGGCATGTTAATGATTGCTGCTGTCAGATAGGACTTTAATCCATTCCAGGATGTCTGATGTGTGAATAATTTGGAGCAGTAAGACTTTCTCTCCTCAGCCCTGAATGGGCTTGCTGTTCTCCCTCACTGGGCATATTTAGAGACTTATACACTGCAGTCATGAATCCTCCCACCAGATTTTCATAATTCTGATTTTTGTCTAATTTCTCCTCATATGGAAGTTTTCCCTCTTGTTTCTGGATGGACATTAGGCTAAGGATGACTGATTACTTTTACACCCCTCAATAATTTGATACACTGTTCAGTGTCTGACTACCAGAACTTCATTTAACCCCTCAATGTCCTTGAGTTTTGGAGAAAAACTATTTCTCTCCCAATTCGTGCAACTAGTGAGGCATGTGGGGGATTATGTGTCCTCCTGCTAGGAGGTGGATTATCAGCAGATAAAGTATTTCCAGTTGCTCCAAGGTAATTAGAAATTTCCCTATAACCAAACCAACCCCTTGCAGGGCACCAGGGGAGGCTGGAGCTCTTCTCCCTCCATGGGACCCAAAGCAGCACAGAATTTCTGCAGCCCCTCTCTCTCAAGTCAGAGCTCCTGCACCTCTTTGCACAGTGGCTTTTGCCTGCTCCATGGAGGAATACAGTTAGGTGATGCCAATAACTATTCCAGTTTCTCCTGCTGAAATTGCTGCTCCTGATAGAGCTTATTTAGTGAGGTGTTTTCATAACCACAGAGCTGCACATGTCTCCTGCAGGCTGAGGAATGCCGGTGGGAAAATGAATGTGTTAAAATGATGTGAAACTTCTACTCTGTATCTAGAGCAAAAACGTGTTTAGCCCATCTGGGTGCAGGATTTGGCCCAGGATCCATTACCCATGAGGTTGCAGTGGCTACTCCAGTCTGTGTCATAAATCTGTTGATTGTATTTCCTTGGAAAGGAATTACTGCTTTAGTCAGACATGAATCTCTCATGAGATTTTATTAGCTTTATTTACATTGCTACTTGGATTAAAAAGAGCAGTTAAATAGCATGAATTAGCAGTTTGTCAAATTTAAATTTTCACGGGCCAATGATTTTCAGGGCAAGCTGTCTTGTGCTCTGCCTTCCACACTCCCTAGCAAGAAGTTTAGTTCTGACTTGTAAACAACAGCAAAAGAGGGAAAACCAACAGAGAATGGCCCTTTGTGCTGTGCTTTTGTCAGGGCTGAGTTTTTCCAGGCTGGCTGCAAACCTCTGGAGACAGGGGTTGGTACAGAGGGGCCCAGGGGCTCCCCAGGCAGACCCTCACCCCTGCCCACATCACAGGGCTGTAGGTGCTGGACCCTGTGCAGTTGCCAGGGGGATGTTGGCCCCATCAGCCTCAAACACTGCTCATGCTTATACTCACATGCTGTGCAAAGTGCCCCAGAGAGAAGGAGTTTATATAATATATAAATAATATATTTCTATAATATATAAATATTTCTATTGATATAATATTATATATATTTTATATATATATAAAACATATATATAACATAAACATTATATGTTTATAAACATATAATATAACATAAAATTATAATAAATATAATATAATATAATATAATATAATATAATATAATATAATATAATATAATATAATATAATATAATATAATATAATATAATATAATATAATATAATATAATATAATATAATATAATATAATATAATATAATATAATATAAATATTATTAAATAATAAATATAATATGGGCCACCTGTATATATAAAAAAACCCAAACCAGCTGTCTGTGGGGCTGCAGTGCCCTGCTGGGAGTGCTGCCCCAGGGGTGATGGTCACTGTACTGTAGGAGTCTGAGCTGAGGGCACAGATAAATATATATTAGATATATATTAGATAAATAGATAAGTATAATCATTAGTTTCAGTCTCACCCTGGTTAATTTGTTTGTGGAAATGTGCAAGCCATTATTCATTAGGTAATTTTTCACACATTGATTAGAAAACCATGTCGAATTGTGACCCTGCACATTGGGCTTTGCCTATCTTGCAGTGAACTAGGTCCCTTACAATAGTGGAAATGGGGGACAAAATGTTTATCTCAGGCTGATTTTGTGCCAATAAGTAAAACAAACCAATAGCAAGTGAAGTGTGGGACTTTGCACCTTTCTAAGTTGATGCTTTTCTCTCCTCTTGAGCTGGAAATAGGGAGATGTTAGCCATTGCTTCAGGTGGAGTGTGTCACACTGGTGCTTTGGTGTGTGTCTGGTTCAGCAGAGCTCTAAACTCTGGGACAACACCTGAGAATTAGCTTGGGGATAATCAGGAATGGAGGAATGTGGTTTTACTGAAGTGGTAGCATGAACTGGCAAAGTATCCAGGTCAATGCAATTCTGGGATCAGCAGATCCTGTGGGCACTCTTTGCCCCCCACCTTTGTTTACAAACAAAGAGCAACTTCTGAGATGGCTTTCAGCCCCCAGGAGAACAAATTAACTGTTCAAACAAATGCGTTTTCCCTTCAGTTGCTAAATTGCAACCTGTCTGGTGGCAAGGAAGGCCTCTTTACCCCTGGCAGTGGTAAAGATTTTTAAATGCTGAATGTTAAATTCTTATTAGTTTACCTGAACTCTAACTACCAGTACACCTGGGAGCCCTTGGAAGGAAACATTTCACCTGAGCATTATGGCTACAGAGACGTGCTGAGCTCCCAACAGGCCCTTGACTGTGTTTGACCCCCTCCTTGCCTCACCTCCCACTGAATGAGGTTTTTTGCTGTGGAGAAGTTCCTTGACAGCTTTGTTGGAGGCTATTTCTGTTTCTGCCCTGGCAGCACCCTGTGGTGTGGGATCAGCATCTCAGTGCTGGGGGTGAGCCTGGATATAATGCACAGCACCTGCAGGGCTGCTTTACAGGAATGTAAAATACTCTGCAGTCAAAATCCATTGTTGCTCTTGGTGCCAGCCTTTGTCTGCTGCTCTTTGAGTGCCACCAGTGATGCACACAGCTATATAACAAAGACATGGAATTAATGATCATTTTCCATAAAAAAGAGGGATGACACTAGTTATTTATTTCTGTGAATGTGAGTGAAGAAATTTCCCTTTTCTGGTAGTATTCTCAGTGAGCACTGAAGATTTGCAGTGCAGTAAGTTGAAAAGCTGGCTTTGGAGAATATTGTGTAAAAACAAATCCTGACTCCTTCAACCTACAGGCTCTATGAAAGTGTGATTATGAAAGGTGTGGGCCAGCTCTGGAAGCAGATCTGAGCAGGTACATGAGGTTTTGGAGCAGATCTCTCTTGGAATATTATTCCAGAACCTTTCAACCACAGGTTGTGCTGGTGACCTCCAGCAAGCAGAAGCTGGTATTGCACAATTGCATTTATGTTCAGGTTTCTGTGTTCCTGCTTCAGCGTTGCCTGTCAAAAAGCCCAGCTCCCATGCTGGGAAAATGACTGGATGGATTTATCCTAAAGCAGGCACCAAGGCTTTTGTTCATGGGCTGGCTGTCAACAAAATGCTGAGATAAGCTGGTTGACACTGGAGTTTCTGTCCTGCAGATCAATTGCAATACGAGTGCAGTGGCAGAATGAGAGCTTTGCACTCTCATCTGCCCCATAAATTGCTGTCTTTTCATTTTCTGCTTGTCTATTTTCCTGTCTTATAAAATTTGCTGTAATTGCCATCAATTGTTCTTATTGCTTCTGGAATGTGCTGTACAACATCCAGTGTTAGGGGTTTTGAACACTGAGCATTGCTGAGGGGAGTTTGTAACATGTGCAAGGGTTTGCCCTGGTGAATCCAGTCACAGAAAAGGGGTGCAGCTCTCTTTATGAGGACAAAGTGCACAAATTGAAGCTGAGGACTGTGTAGGGGAGTATATAACAAAGTGATGCTGTTACTCCTGTTGCCATCTATGATGCTGCTCAGCCAAAATATTGCTATTTTCAATAGCTGGAGGGTTTAGTGTAGATGAGGCACAAATGGAAATAAATAGGTATGCATTTAATATCTAGATATTAGCATTGTGTTGTCTGTGTCTTTTACGTGATAGCAATCTCAATAGCTAGTAATCTCAATCTTTTTTTTTTTTAATGAAACCTCCACTTGTTTCATGTGTTGTTTTCACATCTCAGTCTGTGTAGTTTTGCTACAGGGATGTGCTTATAAATGTGGACATCCCATAAATGTGCTCGTGTTATTAATTCCTTGTATTTTTACTTCTCTGAGTAAAACACAACAAAAAAGTCTAGCAAAGTAAGAACATTTAGTACCCATCAGTGATACAGAAAGAGTGTGTACATACACCTCCCTAGCTGGGTGATGACATCTCAGTAGCAAAAACAGAACAACTGCCAGCTACAAGTGAAGAGGCAGAAATTAGAGCAACTGCTGAAAAATCACTGAAATTAAGGACCTGCTCGTTTAGTGTGATTGGAGCAGGTAAATATTAACTCTAATGATGACAACACATAAATTGGAGTGCTCAATAAAATTTGAGCACATGAAACTGAAGTGGCACAACCTGCTTTATTGATAATTTTTAGTCATCTGCATTTAATTTGCCACACGATTTACGTGTGCTTCCTGTTTGTTTTAGTTGAATTTCCATAAGGAAATCACCAGTCTTCCAAAATTCACATTTACAGGTACAGATAAAAAATAAAATTCTATCTGCAAGATATCCTAAACTTGGAAGATAATTAGGATTATTTAATATTGCATTTAACTTGTTCTATAACAGTCTCTGGCTTTGCAGAGAAGATGGAAAACAGTAAGATAGTTACAAGGTAAAAGGTTTCTGACATAGTCAGCTTTCATTTATTAATCAATAAAGGTAGTAAAGAGAGGCAAATACTTCTCAACTAACCAAAATGTAGTTCATATAAATAGATCCTAAACCTTAAAGGGTCCAATCTGCAGTGAATTTAGGACTGTTAATGAAAACTGATTGAGGTGCAAATATCTGGGGTTTTTTTTCATGACCAAATAGGATTTGAAGTCTTTCTATGGGCCTTTAATTTTTCAGAACTGAGCTTTATACATAGGATATTATAATGCTTCCTTTTGGTCCCTGACATTCTCCCAAGTGCAAAGGCAATAATTGAGGTGACATTTTCACTGTGAGGATTCAGCAAACAAAGAGCAAAAATATCACAAAAGTGAATCAACAATGAGACTGCTTCTTAGATCATTCAAGCAGCATCTTTAAAGACATTGTACACTTTGTTTGGGCAGAAGTCTTTGTGTTTTTGTAAGGCTTCTAGATCACAGACATTGGTGTTGAAGAAAATTTTCGATCTTAAAATTGAAAGAGTTAATTTTCCAGGTTATTTCCCTCATTAACATGCCATTCCTTTTATGAATGATAAGCAGACATAAGTGTGAGATTGGCATGATTAGAGACTTCTAGGCAATCTTTGTCATATAAAATCTTTCACCTGACTTTTAAGATTTAAAAATATCTACAAACAGGAAGATCAGTAGCAAAGCTGGGATTTAGGATTCCCAAAGGACACAAAAGCTGAGTGCCCAGGTCAGTGACAGTTTTCTGGAGGAGGCTGAGTGCTGGGTGCTGCCTGCTTGGCAGGGTTTCCAGCAGTTTATCCTGACAGATGACAAGGTTTGCTTTTATTAGCTCATGATTTAACAAAAGACAGGCAAAATCATGGGGACCTTCTGTCCTCTTGTCAAAGGCCTCGTACAAAAGGGACTTTTTACATTGAAGGAGAGGTTTCTTGAGAATTCATAATTAAATGCCAGACTGGAGTAGGCAGAGCTATATAAAATAAAAATGGAAACTCTTTGTACAAAAGGAACTAAGAAAGGATTTTTATAAATCACTGAAACAGTCACTTGTTGACAAAATATTAGCATAGCTCTATCATTTTGCAAACATTCACTCATCCTATTAAATGATCTTATAATACTTTGCGTACAGCAATCTCACTAATGATTGCTTTTTTAATTAATTCAGGTTTCTCATATATAGGGATGTACTTTTTTCTCATCTTCAAGATGTAAAGTATTAAAAATCTTTCAGCATCATGGCAAACAGTGAGAATTACTTGGTTTCTCCCATTTCAGTATTGCAGCCTTTGAAAGTGCTCAGAGGCTTGCTGTGAGGAGGTGTTCTGTTCTGCAGCACCAAGCCAAGCTGTTATTGCAAAATAAAGCTGCTGTCTCAAAAACCTAATGGAAGTGTGGGATAAATAAGACAAACTACTGACCTGCTTGATCTTTAAAGAGCTGGGAAGAGCTCTGTGCAATTCAGGATGAGATTGATTGGATTTTATGCTCTCAAATACTGGGTGAAATACGTGGAAAATAATGTGACACAGGAGACTTTGGGGGTTATCTCAGTTTTCCTTCAGGCTATGCTTGAACAAAGGCAGTGGTTGCTAAACTATGTGTGTCTCTACTATTAAAAAAAAAAAAAAACCCTCACAAGACTAAAACCAAAAGCAAAGAACATGTCAAACCATTCAGATAGTACAAACAAGTCTGAAGTCTTGTGCAATCAGACTTGTAATGCCAGTCCTTGTCTCTGAGTACAGATGTTGGAGTTTGTTGCCTGTTGAGAGCAGCAGTCTGTCACCAGTGAGAACACTGAGGCATGCCTTAAAACTGAGCAAATAAAATGATGGGAGGGCAAGGGTGGAGGAAAATAATTATTCTGGAAAGAGAGAAAGCTGAAGGAGAAAGGAAAGGAGCTAAAGGGAAGGTGAGAACTGCAAGAAATGCAAAGGTAAAGGATGGGAAAGGAAGAATAGAGTGGGGCTGGAAAATATGAGAAGATGCAGAAAGGTACTGGGGAGACAGTAGGAGGGGTAAGGACAATAGAAAAGGAAGTCTATAACACATAAAAGAATGAATTTAGTTTTTAAAAAGCTGTGGGAAAAAAAAAAAGAACTTTAAAGAGGAATTAAGAAGTATAGAATGTATAGAATCCCTCCAGAGTCCAGCATGTTTCACATGTTCATGGAAAAGCTCTTGATTTCATCTGTTTATAGTTGTCTTTAAGACAATTTAATATGCCTTAGCAAAAGCTGATAACTTTTGTGGTGACCAATTCTTGTTCAAGAGGGTTTGTTCTGCCTCAGCCTGTGTGGAGGTGACTTGGAGCCCTGGGTTAGCTGCAGTCATTTTATGCCCCCATGTCTTAATCCCTGGAGATTTGCAATGTGCACTTTGGATTGGCTTCTGTAACCTGTGGATGGTCTAAGATGAGAGGCATTGAAAGTCTATGAAGTTACAGATCAGTCTCTTCTGTGCCAGCACAGAGTAGCTTCTTGCAATAGGTTTTGTTAGAAAATAACATGAAATATTAATTTAGCCATATATCTTTCAATAATTTGACAATTGAACCCACTGTAGTGGGCTCTGGATAACTTACTACTCAGTGGAAAGTAAAAAGCTGTGTTTCCTCTTTAGCTTCACCATTTCAATTTCTGTTGCTGAGACCAGCTGAATGGCCTGAAACTTTGCAATTTCCCTTAAAGTGTGTGATAAAACCTGTGCAGGATAAATGTGCTGTGATATAGAATATTTAGCTTGGGAAAGCGTGCCTGGTTTTCATGGGGTTCAAGAACCTGAAGAATCCTTTCCTGAAAATGCAAGAAAATTATTCAGGATGTGGGACATATTAAAATACTCAGGCCAGATTTAGAGAAGTCCTTACCAAAATATTCACTTGTTCTCATCAGGAGGCAGAGTTCAGGGCTGATTACAGGACTGGGATATGCCCTTTGGCACTATAGGTAATTGGCAGGGCTGGAAGCAGTAATTCTGGTTTTGGTGCATTTTGTGAGTGTGTATTTTATGCACAGCTTTGGGAAGTGACATGTTAGCAAGTAATAAGCTCTACTTTAGTACTAGAATGTTGAAAATTGCTTTTGGGTGTCTAAAATTTATTTTTCTCATTTAAATTTTATGTTGATATTAATATTTAAACTGTATCAGCCAGCAAGAATGGTTTGAATGAATAGAATAGAATGCCTTGTCTAACCATGGAAGACAAATGCTTTAATTTTTCTCATTTTAAGCCTTTTCTGATAAACCATATTATTTTGTCATGTTGTTCTACTTAGTCATTTTAATATCAAATTCAGTATTGTTTTGGCATATGGATTTCAGTTAAAATTAAATTTGTTTAACATTTCACTGTATTCAATTTCTTCAATATCTAATTCAATGTATGTTCAGGAATAGTAAAAAATATATTTTTATGTATTTATTGTATTTGGGGCCATATTTATCTTCTTCCATGAGTTGGCTAAGATTAATATATTTCATCAGATCACTATCCAGTGCTCATAACATCTACCACAGTAAAATATGTCAGTCAAATTTACTTATTTTTGCTGGAAAAAAGTTCACATTACAGATTCTTTCATAAGTAAAAACACAATGGCCAAAGCTTGCACCAAATTGGGAAGTTTTATCAGCTCTTCCGTCTTTGTTCTGTCACTCTTTCTAAAAAAAACTGATCTAAAGGTTACTGAAGTCAATGAAAAGACTCCTATTGACTTCAGTGGGCTTGGTTCACTCCCTAAATGCCAGTGAATAAATGTGGACTTTGCAAGATGCCTAGAGAATTAAAAAAAAAATCCTGGGAAAGATGAAAATGTGTTACAAAGTCTTTCTCAGCAGCCGAGTCCCATGAGTTCAATTCCCATTTATACCAAAGGAGCTCCAACTCTGCTTCCTCAGTTAACCCTGTGCAGTTTTTCTCATTTCAGCTGGAAAAATGATTGACAGAAACAATCAAGAAGTGTTTGTCACCTACCTTCATTTTGGTTTAGCTGTGAACTAAAAGCAATGGGGGATTTCCACTCATGACCTTCAATTATTGCATCCTGGAATGAAAACCCCCAGCCAGCAGTCATGGGCCACAGCTCCAGTGGAAGGAGACAGTTGTGGAGTTTGTTTCCCCTTATTTTTGATACTTCTTTATATACATAGATTTTATTTTTTTTACATCATAAGCTGTTTTTGCTAGTACTGAGTTTTATGTCTGGCTCGTCATTTTTTTTAATTTAATTTTTTTCTTGAGAACTAGTCCTTGCATTTGCAAGACCCTACTCTGTATATACTTCTCAAAAAGTGGAGGTTACCAGCAAATTCCAAGTACATTTCCATTTGTAAGTGCTTTTAGCCTATCTTTCAAGCCTCTCACATTTTAACAATTCTTCTGTTCAAGTGTAGCTTCAGAGGCATTTTCTGTGAGCACTGAACTTTTGCGAAAAATTGTCTCCACTACAACTTTTTCATAGAATAAACATTCACCCCAGCAGAAAAATAAAACACTGTGGGTATGACAGTTGTAGAGTCATCAAATAATTAGCACTGAGCACTCAGCACTACCAAGGCCACCACTAAACCACATCCCCAAGTGCTACATCTACATCTAAACACCTGCAGGGACAGTGACTTCACAGCTTCCCTCTCCCAATGCTTGACAACTCTTTAGGTGAAGAAATTTTTCCAGTGCTGTGCTTTTCAGAACTCTCAGGGTTAATCACATGATACTTTCTCTAAAGCAAATTAAGCTTACATAAATATTTACCAGGTATTTCAGAGACTTTTTTGATTCCTTTTTACAGCTGGTTGCTGGGTGGGCTGAGACTTGTTAAACAAGCCTGCAGCGAGATGAGTGGAGGCTGCTGGGCTGTTTCTGCAGCATTTGTGGTGCCCAGGAAAAGCTCCTGTTTGGAGATGTGCTGTGTGTTGGCTGAGGCTGGACAGGCTGCAATGCTTTGATAATCCACTAAGCTAACACTGGAGAGACAAAGCTCAGCTCTGAGCCCTGGTTGTAAAGCACTGGCAGGTCAGAATTAATGTGTGGTTTGGAGGGACATCACAGCTTTGTCCTGCAGTTTAATGAACCCCCCAAATTCTAACTGCAATGGATGAATTTGTTCCCTCTTGCTGTTTGCCATTATCTTGGGGACCCACCAGCCTTTCACTGAGCTGTCACTATTCAAGAATACCCAGCCACGTGCTCAGAAATTGCCTCTGTGGCATTTGGAGTTCAGGAGAGTTTGTGTAGCACAGCTGTGAGATTCAGATGCTGCTCGAGGTTGCTGGGTTGGGATTTGTAAAGTCATGAGCTTTGCCAGAGTCCCAGTAATAATGATGGCAAAAAATGATGAAAGTTTTGGGACACTTCTCACTTGCAGCCACTAAACACTTGCTGAAAGCTTGTATTTTGTGTTACAGGCTATGCTGTTATGGGGATTACTCTACCAACCTAGAAATCTTTCCTTCTAAAAAAAGTATTTAGTGATATGAATAACATCCCTCACATCTGGCCAATACTCTCCTGCTGCTTATCTGACAAAGCAGAATTTGGCTTTGCTTTTGGTGGGGCTGTTTGTCTTGTTTTGAAAACATAATTTTGATCTATTTTGTATCCAAAGAGATATCTAGGGGTTGAGGTTTTTGAATCTTATGGTGGTCACTAGATCATCTCCAGGTTTCTGTCCTTGCTTTCACTCTCACAAATAAAATTTGGTACCAGTAATATATTAAAGTAGATACTTTAGTTTTGCTGTGTGGCCTATACAGGGTGGAGGTACCTGAAGTCACACAGATATTTTTCATTGAGTACATAATCTAAATTTACCATTTGTAAATGACTCATAAAATCAGAAATATACAATTGCCTTTTAATTTGGTACCTTAGTAGTAAATCTGGTAATGGACTCCAGTTATTGTGTAGTGAAGGATATGGGTTGGGAGCATTGGTTGGCATTTAGAGAACTAGATTAACATTACTGAGGTAGAATGCAAAACCACAGAAATTAGATTCTGTTTTTTCCCTAGGTAAAAGGAAATTTAGACTGACATCTTCCTATGTATGAAAGTATAGGTAACAGCAGAGTGCCATGTTTCTATATATTTTGTAATTTTTATGTATTGTGTTTTTATGAGGTCTAAAAGGTTGGAATTATATGCACTGCCACAACCAGGGATGAGTATGCAGCAGGGGAAAAAGCTTTTCAAATAATGGGCTGAAAAGCACTTGTTCTCACCAATTTTATTTAACTACTGAAAAATTGACCTATTGAAGATAAAAAGGCAGTTATATTCTGTATTCTATGACAGGTTTTCAAACAAACTTTTGTACAGGATAAATGTAAGAATAGCTAAACAGGTAAATCCAATGTGTTTTCCTGCTGTTTTGGTTTTTAAAGCAAGTCTGGGATATTGTTAATAATAAGGAAAAAGCACTTGAGGACAATTGATAAATAGTGTGAGTAAACTTAACAGTGACAGTGCAAGAGCCACAATAATAATAATTCATTAGGATGTGCTACTCAGATTTCAGTTGGAGAATATTGGATTATTTCCTACCATATTAACTGCATTTCATAATGTACTGCCTTTGGAACAGAATTCTATATATGGAATGTATTTTTATAGAATATCAAAGCAATCCAGCCGAACTGCTTCTGTCATCCTGTAGTGGGCAAACACCAACAGATTTAAGGCAGAGCACAAAAAAAAATAATTAAAAGATCAAAACTCAAAAGGGTTAAAAGCAGGAGCAGACTGTGTGGCTTTGCTGTGGTGTGAGCTGTTTATGATCAAAATGGCATTTTGTTCTCATATAATTCAAATGGTGAGGGGGGCATTTTGCCTTAGATTCAAATATAACTTGGCATGCAGTTCTTTGGTTTAGATTTATATGGAAAACACTGGAAGCATCAGTTCCCTTACTGATTATTTTCAAATGGCTTTAGACTATGTATATACAGCACTTTAGTTCATTGAACTCCTGTCAGCACAAACATAATATATAAGAAAATTGCTTCACTAGCATTCAATTATTACAATTATAACCTTATTAAATTGAATCAGCTTTTTGCTCACTGTAGTAAATAAATAGCATTCAAGGTTTGTTTATTTTTTTCCTATGGCAGTGGAAGCATTGCCTTTGTAAGGAGAAAAGAAAGAAGCAGAGAGCATATGAAGTATGCAGGGAAAAGGCCATTGAGAAATTTTAGTGATGTGGTAAAATGAAATGAGGGCTCATTTACTTCTGCATAGCTTTTCAAAGCTTGACTCTGTATTTAGGATTTGTGACTGCTGTCAATTTACCATAACTTCTCCTGGTACAGTCTTAAGGAAAAAAAGGAAAAGGTGAAATGCATGACTGGTAGAATATTTTAGGAAATGCAAGCTTCTGCTTTTAGTTCATTGCTTTATTTCTGTACTCTTTCCTCCTTTACCTTGAAAGTTCATGAAGTGATAAATAGTTACTAAATTACAAGGTTACTTTGGCAATGATAGCCCACGATTTTTGCCTTCTGCTTATGTAGCAGGAAAAAGAAGCTAGGGTTTTTTGTAAGTGTCCTTTTTTCCTCTGCTCAAAGTAACATCTAACTCCATGCTGAGTTAAAGCTGGAAAGAGGAACTTATAGTTCAATTCTGTGATATTAAACAGTTGTACCAAATTACAATTTTTTTTGGTTGTATTTAGCTGCTACCTTCTTTTTCCAACAAGCCTGCTAGGCCTAATAGAAGATATTCCCATCTTAATAAAGCATGATTTTCTGATATCTGATAGTTAGAGTGATACACTGTTTGTCTTAGGTGGGTATCCAAAACAGTAGATATCTGTCTGAAATATTGATGAAGTTCCAATTCTCCCATATGTAGATATCATCTGAGGTTCCAGGGATTATACAACAGCTCACATCAACCTTGATGGTAGTGATAACAGTTTCAACAGTTTTTGGATCCTGACTCATCTCAGGTTTGGTGCTAGTGTTGCATAGCACAGTCTGGTGGAAAAAAAAAGATCCAAAGTGCAACTAAATTTAATGTGAAATTATTCATCCTCGATCAGAGCTGGAGGGAAAAACCTAAAAGAATCATCATGATATTTTAAAGTAAAATAGCAATGTTAGCTCAAATAATATTGCCAAATTAACCCATGCCAGGTATTTAATATCAAAAAAAGGGAAAAAAAAAGAGGGATTATTTAGAATAATTTATTTTCTTCCCTAATTATTTTCAGGTCTTGATCTGTCTGAGCTGAGGTTTAACTTTTTTATCACAAATACTCCAACCAGTTACATCACAGATGGTTCAAATCTGACCTTTTAGAAGATGAATGAATACCTCTTACAAAAAGACAAAATAGCCTGGTGTTTCCAGATGGTATGTCATGATCACATTACCTGATGGTTTTATAGGCAGAGCTGAATTGCTGGCAGGAGCACATCACACATGTCACTGTGCAGGCTTTGGCTGAGGCACAGCCTTGGGTTAGATGTTCTGTCAGGTGGCAGAGGTAACACAAGTGGCTGGCACAGACAGGCACAGACAGTGGGAACAAGTGCCTTGTGCATAGATATACACACACACACACATATATATATATATGACACATAAAGACTCACATGTACACACACTGTGCTACTTTTTAACAAGTTTGGCTCCTTTTTCCTACAGCTGAAAGTAATCTGAGTATGTTCATGATATGGAACATTTCCACATGGCTTTATACAAATAGGATAGAATAGGCCAGTAATAAGCTTATATATTTATCCTATATGAATAAAGGGATGAGTGTCACCATCAATTTGTCATTTTGCCTGGCTTTAGTGAAGGGGTTTGCAGCATCAGGTAGCAATTCTGGCTGTACCTGTGGTCCTGGTGGGTATTTTCCTGGGTGGATCCTGCACAATTTTGGCCATGATAATAGAGTGGATCCACTGCCCAAGGTAGGGGAACATTGCAAAGCTCTGACCCTGCTAAATCCAGTGGAGCTGCAGGGAGGAAGTGGCAGAAAGCAAATAGATATAACTTCACTATTGTCAAGTTTCCACGTGCTTTTGGTATAGCAACATTCCCAAGAAAATAGAACCTTTGAATTACGTGCTGCAATCCTAATTCCTGGAATACTTTGCAGCTTTCCTTGGAGCATGGCTTTGTGTGGTTGCATCAGCAAGCACTCTGAGGCAAAATAGACAGCTAATTTTAGGCAGAAGCCTTTGGTGGGTATTGATTTGAAGTAGGTAGCAATTTTTTTTGAAAGAAACAATTTATTTGTGTCTTTGTGCATTTTCTATGTAAAGCAATGAAGATGATTTTTCACATTACTGAGAACAAACATGGGTACAATCTTGTATCCTGTTAATAGCTCAGCCATGTGTCTGCTCCTTTTGTGGGCTCTAGTAGTGCTGTTCTTGTGAATATAAGAGCCACAAGAAAAGTCTTTGGCACTTTCTTTGAATAAGAGTCTCATGTTGAGTAACATCCATTGTAAAAGTCTCAGTGCACATTATCATTATAACAAGCCACAAGAATCAATGCTACTGATTAATGAAATATTGCATGTTAATGAGCCATGCTCCTGTTCCTTGTAGAAGGTTGTATCCTTGAGATATATTTAAATAAATAACATTAAGAAGAAAGAAGCCTTCAAATAAGTAAATGGTTTTAACTTAAGTCCATAAAATCAATGAAAATTGAAGCTAAAGCTCTTGCTTATCTATTAATTCAGCACTATGCCTGCTCCAGGTCAGTGTTACAGCACACATGGGACAAAATACCCTTGAATGATTTTGTACAAGATTACTGCAATAGCCAGACACAAGGAGATAAGGTAAAGATAGACTGATAGGCTTAACTCTGAAATGGCCTGGTTTCATGGCTTTATTTCAAACCCCTCACAACGAGCAGCTCCTGTGTGTGTTGTATCACTGCTATATAAACCTTTGCTTATTTGGCCATTTAATTTGTGAAGAGGGCAACCTTTAAGCTGACAAGCAGCTTTAGAGCCTTTCTGGTCCCAGTAGCAAGGGGAAAAATATGGGCCAAAGTGTGGCCCATGTAGTGTAAATGTGATGTGTCTTAATGATTATGTTTATAAAAATCAGCAAGTGTTTCCTAAAAATTATTTTTTAACAGAGGCATAAGTTTACCATATAAAAACACTTGTTATTTTTAGTCTGCTGCTATGTGTATTTGTGGCTCCTCATGTATCTTCACTGCAAAACAATTTTCCAAGGAATAACACAAACTGCACTACTGGCCTGTGTTACATCCCACATAATATTTGGGGCTATAGAGCTTTTTAATTACTTTTTTATGTGCTTTCCTTCTGCTACTGATGTTCCTCTGTCTTCTAACAATGTCCCCCCTTAGTCCTTATTTCTTTTCCATCTTTAAAGTGAATTTCACTTTATTTTTATATTTATTGCCAAGCTTCTCTGGTGTAAACCCGAGCTGAAGTCCTCTGTGGAAATGCCCCTGCCTCCCATAATCATCAGTGTCATCTTTGAGGATGGCAGCTTCAGAGTTCCTGGGGAACATTGTTCTTGTGAGATGTTAGTGTGGTGAAAAGGGAGCTCCCAGAGGTATTTTAAATCATTTCCTTAGAGACTTTTGAAGTGCAACAGCAAGACCTTGAATTTGACTGAATGTTCTGTGGGGAATCAGTGTAAAGAAAGAAAGAAGGCTGGTATGTTGTTAGCTGTTGATGTGACTGAGGAATTAAATGGCTGCATTTTAAATCCATTGAAACCTTCCATTCATATATATGTACAAATATATATATATATATTAAAGTCCTGCCTTAGCCAAGATCACAGGCATCAAGGTGTTGATGATTTTTTTAGTGCAGGACCATGCCCACCATTGTTTATTTACTTTCACTGCAAAGGTAATAATTGTAGAATGGAACTTACTATGAGCTTTCATTGGTGGATGCTCTCAGAGAACTTTGTGGTATGGAAGCCTTTTGGTGTATCTAAGATGCTGGGCTTTTACTTTTTGTCATCTTGACAGTTTTTGTGCTTTTTGGTGGTATTAGAGCTTTTAATTCAGCATTGGTTAAGATTATTCTTCTTCCCTCCTCCCACAGTTAATTGTAATTTCTAGTTAGTTTATTGTGGGGTTAACACCCACTGCCTCTGATCTTTGTATGAAAAGTATGCTAGAAGGAAATGTGACTTTGTAGATAAAGTTATAATTTCTCAAATATTTTGTAGAAAACCATGCAATAGTAAGGTTCTTGAAACAAAGATCAAATTGAATAAAAATGAGTGTGACAGATAATTTTATACAAGCAGGAAAGACAAAAAACATTTCTTTAGTAAAATCTATGTCATGAACCTGAATCTCCAGCCACAGTAATTGCAAGTGAAGTATTTCTATTCTGGACAACCAGCTGATGGAATAGGTACAAAAGTTGCATTGTTTCTCTGATAGTCTCAAGTATCTGCCTTGGACACATCTCTGTCCAGTTGCAGAGTGTAACATGGCATCACATTGTGATTTTAGCAGTTGAAAAGGGAGCTTTGAGGTCTCTAATCTCACAAGCCAGCTGGCATTTAGACACTCTTTGTTTCAGCAGGGAAACAGCATCCATTTGTTTCCCCTGGAAATCTGATCTACCTTGGAAGAAGAGTCTTTTGAACAGGAGATGGTTTCAGTGATTGACCTTTAAACAAATTTCTGCTCTGGCAGCTGCATTGAGAAGCCCCTCTTGTACATTTTCTGCTTTTCTGTCCTGGTGCTGGTGATGCCAGCACTTGTTTGAGTCCACAGGGTGTCAGGTGTCACCTCCACAGTCCATGGTGACCCTCTGAGCTGAGGTAGTCCCCTCTGCTTTGTCAGAGAAGCACAGGGAAATTTGTCTTTTGGGGACCATGGAGAAATGTTGAATAGCTGTGAGAGGATTATTCTTAACCTGAGAGGTTTGGCATGTCCCAGGATTAGTTTCACAGTAAACAGCAGCTTGGTGTTAGACTGTCCCTAAAAGGATCAACAGCAATGCTGTCATTACCCCACACCTGAGTGAGGACTTCTGCTGCCTGGATGGGAAATTTGTTACAAAGAACAACCAGGCAAGATCCTCCTTGAACACAGCAGTGAAGAAAAATCCCTTAATCATGATGGACTGGATAAATATAGAGCCAGGTTTGATTTTTGCTGGTTTAGGAACAGCTACATTGTAATTGACTTTTATAAGCCCAATAGAGTGGCAGGGGAATAAATAAGAGTAGGAATTTAGAGTCACAATATTTTCTTTTTTTGGGCGGCCAGTATTAGTGACCCATTAACATTCTGGATTCTATGAAAGCTTCAGTTCTCTCTTTCTGACAAAGATATTAAAAATCCATTGTAACCCTGCTATGAAATCACTGGGAGTTACAGTAAAAAAGAAGTAGATTTGATAGAATTAAAAGAAGAAACATTTATTCCTTAAAATAGATATAAAGCAGTCAAAAGATGCAAGGGATAGATATAACTTTCCTAGAACCTTGGAAAAGACTTTGAAAATCAGCTTAAAGGATAAGTTTAAAAAAAGGAAAGGAAATGACCATACAACTTTGGGCTTCCCACAGGGAACTTGTGTTTGAAGATGATTTACCAACTATAATGATGAATTGAAAGTTAATCGTCAATGGCCAGGATAAAGTGTTCTGAACTGTAATGATAAAGACCTGGATTTAATTCCCAATATCTTGATTCCCTTTCTTATCTATCTGTGCTTACCCTTTCAGGGAACTGAGCAAACAATACTCTCATGTACTCTGGCAAGGGTAGTGTGGGCCTGCTTAGGAGGGGACTTCAAAAGGGGCCGCAGCACACAGAGATTATCCACTGAGATTTCCCAAAGGGGGCTGGAAATTACAAATACAGAACCAGAATCATAAGTGTGGTGAGATTTGGATTGATGTGGGACCAAGGCATGAAAATATAGGTAAAAGGATATTCTATTGACATAGTAAAATGTAATTGAAAGCAAACAGAGAAGCATTAAAATGCTTTAAAATTGAAAATGGTTGTAAAGATGCTGACTGACATTTGGGAAGGTTCAAGTGGAAAGAGAAGGAGAAAGGAATAGGAGGAATGTAGTGTTCAAAATCACTGTGTCAGTTCATTATTAGACCCTGTAGCAGGAGTTTGTCTTGCCTTTACAGGATATGGGAAATAAATAATTGATTTTTTTTTTTTTTATGTACCCCTTTTAAAACATAGTTGTCAGAAAAGCTGGATGTTTGCTTTATTTTTCTTCCCACTGTGGTGACATGTAGAGGATCAAAAACATTACAGTAGCTTTTTCTCAGCGAGCCTTGAAAAATACGTTTCAGCCATTTAACAGTAAAAGAAACCCCCAAAGCTCTCTTATTTTAGGGCTTACCAAAAGCACATAAGCAACAACAGAGGGAGCTTTCCAGAGCCAAGGTGTGGGAGGGCAAGTCTGAAGGAGAGGAAAGTCTCAAAGGTCCCTTTTGCAGTATCACCTGCACACATTTGCATTTAGATACACATCTAGGTCTAGGTTTGCTGGGGTAGTTCTGATTTCTATAGAGAATTTTTTCGTCAGTTTAGCAGAGATATTAAGTTTAATATATGCTTTCTAGATCCTCCACAGCTTTCTCAAAATTAAATTCTGGAGCTGACAAGTGAGAACACAGGTATTAGAGCAGCACACACGTGTGACACTGTCCCAGGGGAAGGCACATCCATGACAGACCCATCCTGTGCTTCCTCTTGGCCAAAAACCTGCAGTTCCAAGCAGGGTATGGCTGTATTTTGTCACTAAATCTTAAAATGTTTTGGGTTAGAAGGGACCTTGAAGGGCACCTTCCCCCAGACCAGGTTGCACAGCAGCAGATGTTTCCTATGGAGGATTGTGCAATGGCTGCATCTATTAACACAGAGTAAGGTGAGTCTGTGCTGATATCTGTGACTAAAACCAAGTGGGAAAGCACTATTTATGTTGTCTGAAGGGAAATGAAGCAGTACAAAGTAGCATTTGGATGTTCTCCTTTCCAAAGTGTTCATATTTTTCCATTTGGGAAGTAGAAAAAGAAGTAGAAAAGTAATACTTAGAATACTTCTGTTGTCAAAAGAATAATAGAATTTAAGCCACACAGATGAAGAAAGCAATTAACAGCAGAGAAAAAAAGATAAAGGGCATCCACTTCCAGTGAATGTGAGAAAAAAAACTTAGTTTGCTCTGAGAATTTTTATAATAAAGAGGCTTAATTATGAGGCTTTGTAAGAAAGTATTTAGACTATTGTTTCTTCCTGAGGTCTGTCTTGTATTTCTTGATTAATCACGAAGTTACTTTTCCCAAGGTCACAAAAAATTGTAGAAAATGTCAAAGCTTGGTGTAAATGACTGAAAAGAAATTTATTTGCTGGTGCTTCTTGGAAGAAAGGACTTAGCAAAAACAAGAATAAGAAAAAAAGTTCTGTGTAACAGCACTGCTGTAATGTTTTGGTGCAGGAAGGTAGGGAAAAAGATGTTGAACATTTTCCCATAAATAAAACTATTAAAAACTGATCACTGATGACCTGAACACTTTTTTTTTGCCTTTTTTTTTTTTTTTTTCTTTCTTTCAAAATAGTGCAGAAATAAACAACCTATCATCCCCCTTCTTAAGGTTTGGGGTTCTTTTGCAAATCAGACAGATGGTGGATATAATGATCTCACTTTTCAGTGCTCAAAATGTGTGCAGGCTTGGTGAAGAGGAATGCACAGTGACGTGAGAAGTTTTTAAACCACTTCTGCCACACTTTTCTGTGGCCTCAAGAAAACCATTTCATCACTCACCTGTTTTCCATTCTCCAGATGGAAATGCAAAAACATTTGTACCTCACAGGTGAGATGTGTTGTAAAGTCATTCATTTCTAAGATATACTCACACACTCAGGAGTGCTGTAAGAACAGTAATAAATACAGGAAATGTTGAAGCCAGAAAATAATTGAGGCTCAAAAGGCAGGGAAAACCAGAGTGCTCAACTCACTTCTGTGCCTCTGAAAATTCCTCCAATGGTTTTAGCTCAGATCTCAGAAGTCCCTGAGTCTATATAACCCTATACATTGCATTTAGTATTAAATTTGTACAGTACTTGAATCTTTGACTTTATTTCCCCCTGCTCAGCCTTTAAATGCTGCCCAAAGCTTGTTTCTCACCATGCAGGGAGAATTATGCTTAAGTCACCTTGTGTTAAGCCTAGGTTCAGTACTTAGATATAGTTCCCTCCTGCTATTCCACTTATATCGATGTGGTGACTGTATATTCAAGCAGCTTACTGGCATATATGTTTATTTTCTTATTTCTGTTACATATCTGTTCAGTTTCCTGTTTTCTGAACTCTAGAAATTAATTTTAGCATAGTTGTATCACGTCTTGCATTCACAGAACCTGACTCATTTCTGGTGCCATCTGTTACACACTTGGATTCTTTGCATTGTGCTGCCTAAGTCTGATAGTCAGAAACAGCCACATTACTCCCAGCTTCATATGTACTTATCAGGCCCAGGGGCCTGCAGGTGGTGTTAGATTTCCTATTCTCCTACAAAATGCATGGCACCATATTGGGTTTTGAAAGGCATATAGAAGTTTTTTCCTCTAACTTTGATATTGTGCATAGACTTAATAACAAGGCATCAATTACAGCAACATTTTTGATGACTTTGTAAATCAAAATTCAAAATAACAGCTTATAAAGGGCATAGCTCAATATTTTTAGGAAAAGACTTTCAATCCCAAATGGAGTTAAATGCAGAATTTAAAAAGCAACTTGTTTATTGCAATGCTGTGTTCACTGTGTTTGCAAAGTCTGCCAGATATTCATGGGATAATGGGCTCTCTTCTTTCAAATGTGGAATTTTCTCTTTTGCTTTGGTGCAGAAGAGCAGTGCAACTTTCATGACTTCCTGCCACTATTTGTACAAAGATCTGTGGTAGCAGTGGAGGGTTTTCCAGTCCAGTGGGGCTTATGTGGGTGATTGGAACATTGGAACAGGATTCTTATTTGTCTTCCCAAGGCACCATTACAGCTGGCAGAGCTGGGATTTCCTGAAGATGGTTGAACAGCTCCCTGCATGGCAAGTGGGCAGTGAATTCCTTGTTTTGCTTTGTTGTTTTTTTTTCCGCTTGTTGTAGAATCACAGAATCACTTTGCCTATAATAATTTGGATTGTTGTAAATCCAGTTCAGTTCTCAGTGCAGACATCTCAAGGAACACTGAAAATCTTCTTTTTAATATACACTCCCTCCAAAGAAACAGCACAAAGCTGTCTGATGTACATTTCTCAGCTTCATTCCAAATCCCCTAATAAAACAAGGAGCATGAGTCCTACTCAGCTGCTCCAGGAACTCTTAGCCTCAAGGAGTTAAGAGTTTTACACTAAACCAAATTCTGGGTAAAGGACATCTAGCCTTAGTCTTACTTTTAACAAAGAGAATAGGAAAATCCCATTTTGACCATTATTCCATCCTGCTGCTGGAATAACTTGGGAACAGGCAGCAAGTAGTCAATCCCTTTTCCTCTTGCAGACACTTCTAACCACTGCCTAGGGAAAGGATAAGCTACATCCAGTATACTCTTATTTCCATTTCTTTTTCCATCCTCCTCTTGTGACCTCTGTTAATCCCTTTCATCCTCCAAAGCCAAAGGAAACCTACATCTAAAGTTGCTTTTATCCTTTAACTCTTCCAAAAATAAAATGCTGCAACAGCTTCTGGAAAATGCTTTTAACATATGCTTAAGTGCCTGTGATATTTCTGCAATGATCTCAGACATCTGAGTGCTGTGTGAACTACTTATTTTTAATAGCAAAATATTGACCTGGGGTTGTGGGGTGTGTTTCAGAAAACAGAGCAAAACGGAAATTCATCCTTTTACAAAAGGTTACCAAAGGCTTATGAGCCACGTGATTTCCACTTAGCTTTGTAAAGTAGGGCATAACTGCAACTTGCTTTTGTAATGTGGCCTTGTACTGGCTTTCTGCCTTTTTCATTTTTAGGAAAGACTGTATTTATATTTGTTTGGGGGCATTTTACATAATCAGAGAGTCATGGATTACTAAAAAGGATCTGGAGTTGTAAATACAACCCCAGGGTTTCGTCTCACTGAGTGTCAGATTTAACACTAGACACAAAATTTCTGTGAATCTTCTTCTACTATGTCAATCACTTGTTGGTAACAAGTAAATAATCTTGTAGCACATTCCTAATACTCATCCAAGTGTGGTTTTCATGGTTTTAAAATTTTTTGGAAGGTTCATATTTCAAAAATTGCTGAGATAACTGCAGTTTTCCTTTCACAGGTGCTAATTAACCTTTGACTAACTTAAGTATCAGTAGGTGTGGGAATTTTTGATATGTTAAAAGTAATGGTGATTTTATTCTCATGAGTTTGCCCACTAGAAGAACTTACTCTGCTGTCAGACCACAGAAAGAAGAAAGGGGAAATGATTTTATGTAGCTTAAAATATTAACTTGCTTTTGATAGCACATCCTAAAGTTTAATTAGCTCTTTTGGAATTTTTTTTCTAGGTTGCTTAGCATTCTACTGCTATGCAGTGGCTTAATCTCTGCTTCTGCAAAGTATTTAAGAAAAAAAATGTGGTTAAGGTATAATTTTACAACTTTACATTTATTTTTTAGAGAGGTCTACACAGAGCTTTAGACACCATAATGTATAATTATTAAACTAACTGAAAAGCACCAGCACTGGTAAAATAATTAAAAGGAATCAACTGGAAACTCTACAGAAGATCTTCTTTCCTTTCTATCTTTTTCCTCAAAGTACATTTTAAGGCTTCTCTGAATTGTCTTCTCTGAAGTATTTTCAGAAGATCCTGTTCATGTAAGCAGGATGAAGTCAATGATGCTCACAGGAGTTACTTGTGTTTTTAAAGCTGCTCAAATGCTTATGTCTTAAATGTTTTGCCACACTATTACTGTAGCCTTGATTTCCCATCTGTACAACCTGCCTTAGGTACACGAGGTGATTTTCATTTCCTTATTCTACTTTCTATGAGAAACTGCTCAAAGAAATGCCTCCTTTGAGCCTGAGTTGTACTGTTCTGAAAAGTTTGTTTTCTTTATAAATTGAAGACAAAAAAAAAATCAACAGCTTTAAAACAGCTTGATGGGTTATGATGGTAATAAAATATACTTTCTCTTAATTTTCAACAGCTCAGGCTTTTACATTAGCTAATAAGCAAGTATGTGATCATTATGGCATAATGTTCACTGTTCTGCCTAGTGCCTTTTTAGGAGCTGAGACTTGCCTCTGATTACAATCTTAACTTCTTTTTCTATTCATTAGCGCTATTAGTCACCCAATTAGTCACCTGATTATCTTAAATTAATGCTATCAATAGATATGTTTTCAGATTTGAGTCTGAAATGTTGCATTTCTTGCGATAATTATTCACATGTCTTTGTTAGATGGAGGATGACTTGATGCAAACCAAGGGTTTTTGATTCTACCAGAATTGCTCTGTACAATTTTCCTCACAACAATTTGAGAGGGAAACCTGATTGACTTGTCCCACCAAGTAGTGCTTTGAGCAATCTGTGTTGTTCACTGCCTAACCAGGTTGGACGTTAGGAGGAATTTCTTCAGAGGAAGGAATGGGTTTCCAGGGAGGTGGTGGAGTCACCGTGCTGGAGGTGATTAAGGAAAGATTTGGCATGGATTCACTGCCATGGTCTGGCAGGGAGGTGTTTAGTTAAAGGTTGGACTTGACTGTCTCAGAGGTCTTTTCCACCCTAATTTCTGTGATTCTGTCATGATCAGATGCAGTGATGTCCATGCACTTTTTCCTTCCTTATTCTGCCCACCCTGCCTGCCCCACGTTTCCTCCTGACCCAAAACCAGGTAAACACAGGTTTACAGAACCCAAAGGAGAGAGAGCAGACAAGCTGCAGGATGTCTGAGCCCTTCCCATCACTCAGAGCCAGGCAAGTGCCCGAGGTGCCTGCTTTAATGGAGCTGCTATTTCATCTAGCAGGGGCTGTCCAGTGCCATGCCATGGTTTTTCTGTTCTACAAATTGTTAAATTGGGAAAATCTGTTACATTCAATATTTTCCCCCTTAGACAATATCCTATTTCTGTGCTTCATCAACCAAAATCATGAAAGCAGTAAGGAAGATGGAGCAGATAGCATTGGCATCCATTCTTCTTCTGGGAAGATACTTGTGTTTTAAGAATGATTTCTATGTCATACAGCTTACTAGTCTAGTAAGAAACTTGGATACATATTTACAGACATTTATTGTGACTCATCAAGTAAATCACACTCATTTTCCAAATTAGTACTGTATGCCTATCAAATATGTACTTTCCAGACAGCTGTGGTCCATTAAATATATCATTTTCTTCTTAAGAAAATTAAAATTCAAAGTTGAAATGAAACTTTGGGGTATTTTTTTGTAGCAAAATGAAATTGGAACATTTTTTCAAGGGAGAAATTTTATTAGGTTACCTTGGCCTGAGCAAGTGGATGTAACAAGACAGAAGTAAATGTAACCTCTTGCTGCCAAAGTGATATAGGTTTCTAGATATTTTGTTTTCCCTTCACAAGTACTGTTATTTTTACTTTGAAGGATGATGGAAGGGGAGGATCCTTATTTCAAGCTTGAAACCCAAAATAGACTCTGCAGTTTAATATTTGAATAATAGATATGACAGAAGCAACTAGTTGGAAGACTTTAAATGTTCTGTGAATTTTGCATATGACACACACTGATTTGAATCACCCATCTGTGCTTTCAATGACGTGCACTAATTGCTCAAAACAATAGAATATCAGACTATTATATAGGTGTGATGCTACACAATACACTCATTTTAATGAGAGTTTATATTCAGCTCTTCCTGTCTGCGTGAAATGAACTCCACAGAAAAAAATTAACAATGAACTAACTAATTTTATGGAACTGTAGAATTGATTGTGGCAAGAAATGAAGCAAAACAGTGTTTTCCAGTGAAGGATGAGCACTCCTCACCACTCATTCCTGTCTGGTTCTCATTTCTGGAAAATGGTAGTGGGATTTAGCTGCTGGTTAAGACATTTTGTGTGGCTGGCTGTGTGGGCCAAGCACAGCCACTCACAGCAGCTGGAGGAGTGGTGGTGTAGGTGTGCACCAGTCCTGGTGCCAGCAGGTGGAGGGATCTGCAGGGACGTGTTTGTGGTGTGGGGATGTGTTGTCTACATAGTCTGTGTTTGTTACAGTCTCTTATCAACATTGCCCTTGCTTGTTTAGCTCACAGGGGGAGCTAAATTTAGTGTTTATAATTTGGGTGTGTCACGGTAGAACTAATGAAGTGCCAGTGCATCCTGCCCACATTGTGACATAAATGTCATTGTTCATCAGTGCTTCCAGTGGAAGGCACCTTAGAAAACAATGGATGCACTGACACTGCTGAGAATGATGTATTTCATTGCAGCATTTATGAGGTTCTTTGAGTAAGCCAGTTCTTGTGGTGTTTGTCTCAGCTCTCAACAGAGTTACAGCCATCAGTGGAATTTCAAGTTCTGTGTATGTAACAACTGACACAACTAGAGGACACAGTTTTAATCTGTGTCAAGGGAAATACAGGTTCGATGTCAGGAAAAAGTGTTTTACAGAAAGGGTGATAAAGTATTGAAATGCTTTGCCTGGGGAGGTGTGTAGTCACCATCCCTGGATGTGTTTAAAAAACAACTGGATGTGGCACTCAGTGTTGGGGTGTTGGGCTGGGTTGGACTTGATGGTCTTGGAGGTCTCCTCCAACCTTGAGATTCTGTGATTCTGTGATTCTGTGTTTCTGTGTTTTTGTGATTCTGTGATTCTGTGTGTGTGATGTTATTCAGAGTAGAGGAGGGCCAGCTCAGGTGGGATTTGCACCCCATGTCAATCACACTCCTGTTTTTTGGGAAGCAGCCTCTTGCAAGGAAGGGTTACAGCTGGCTGAAATCCACAGACAGAGTTGCTCTTGTGCTGATGTCATGTAAGGTTGGGATGGAGTTGGAGGGTGAAGGGAATGGGGAAGTTGTGGCCAAGGAAGAGCCCTGAAATTTCTGTGAGAGCAGCTCCAGGCTGAGGACACAGCCCAGCCCAGCATACAAGCACTGGAACCTCATCCAAACCCACAGTGAACCATGACTTTATATGAAAAATATTTTAATTTACAAACAATACTGGTTGCAAAGTTCGTTCATTGCTTTACATTGAAATATAAAAAACATCTCTATTTTTCACACTTTCTGACAATACAAAACTATTAAATTTCTTCTGTTAAGTGGACCATTTCATTAGTGTTTGTCCATTTCTACAAACCATGTAGAAGTAGACAATACTCTCCATCTATTCTATAAACCTTTCAACACAAAGAGACTTACTAAATATTATTGATCAATAAGACTGGCTGGTGTGTTCTCCAGGAAACCAGGTTTCACCAATAAAAGACAAGTAAACACAATTTATTATTTATTTATGGAGAGCTGATATCAGTAAAAGGTTCCTTTCCTTTTACTTTCAAATATGATGTCTGCATCTAGTCTTTCTCCAGCAGATACACATAAACTGTATAAGGCAGAAAAAGTCCTGGGAGAAAAAGAATTATTTTTTAACTCTCACTTTAGTAAAAAAAATGTAAAAGTCATCTATGCCCACATACATTTCTAAAACTTTCTCCTATATTTAAATCACAATGTTAATATACACTCAGTGCATGTATATCTCTGAAGGCATGAGTTAAAAGCTCTCAGAAACAATTGAAGTTAATTGGATTGTTCCCATTTGTCTACATTAAATACCCTGCATTTACAGTTCAGTTAATAATCCCTTAGCTAAAGAGCTGGAATGAATCTGTCTAACGCTGCCAAACATTATTGAATCCACAATGCTAACAAACTAACTAATTGTACAGGAAAACTTTAAATTCTAATTTTTTTTTTTTCTAAATTCTGTAATTCTGCCTCCTGCTATGGAAACTACTCATTACTACTGTGGAAGAGAAAATGAGAACCAAGATTGTTTTTGCTTATGGACCCAACAGCACAGACAATCTTTGCTGCCCCATAGGAACAGGCCATCAATGTCTGCTACTGGAATCATCTCCACTGCCCTCAGTGGTTTTGGTAGTTTGATAGTCTAAAGTACAGTCCTGGTGCCAGTAGTTTGCTGTGCCTGCTGTAGGCATTCATTGTGCTCAGCAGGATGGAGCTTGGATGCTGTGATATTTTATTCACTAACTTTGGCTAACTTGGGAAAGGATCATAAGGACTGTCTGCTCAAATGGTCTCAAAAATATTCCTCACAGTTTTTTGTTTTTTTTTTTTTTTTTTTTTTTTACATTCTGAACAGAAGATGCCATTAGCCACTTTAAACAAACCAACCTTAAAAATTATCATTAAAGAGTTAAAATTATTATAAAGTAACTACTGTGTGTTTAGTCCTTGCAAAATGCCCTGTTTAATTTAGCTAGTGATTTTGTTACCAAAAAGACCCATGCATGAAACCTTGGACCATCATTATAATTTAGTAGTGCATGCTCTTTATTTAATTTATCAATATTTGTTAGAGGAAAGAAAGTATATCTTATGCCACTAGTCATTGTGAAACTTCTGGTAACTGTGCCCATATTGTGATCCTAAGCAAGCTGACTTCCAGAAGGAAAATAAACAAAAAGAAATGAGTACCTTTTGTCCAATGCTGAGAAATGTTATGCCTTTATCTGCTCTGCATTTTGTTGCTTTCCTCCAGAGAGCAGAGTTATTGTCAGCAGATAAGGAATTAGAAATGTCACATTGTCCCAAACCTGTCAACTCTCACCTAAGTGGCTGTTGAGAAAATGGAAGCAAGGGCTACTCTGACATTTTGCTTTTAAATTTGCTATGCTTTTTGTAAATAATATATTGTAGTTCTAGACTTGACATTTTTTAGATCTGTTTCATTTTGATGATCATTTTCTATTCACCAGCTCTGTGTTAAGATACTCAATTATTAAACAGGAAGCATGAAGGCAAAGTTTCTACCAGAAGGGTTTGGAGCATTCTGTCCATATAGGAGTCGACAGTAAATGTGTAGATATGTGGTCCCAAGTATCACTGCCTGTCTGGGAGCTCTGCTAGATTAGAAGTGATGTGCTGATTTCCTTTCATGCTCCATTCAGTATAAGAATTTTTTTTTTTCCTATTCTTTTGGGAATCCCTAATATAACACACAGAGCAAGCCAACTGTACTTTCAAAACAGGTACTGTGCTAACACTGAAAACATGTCAAAATGAAAATTATTTTTCTCATGACAGGTATTTGATCCCACTAATCTTCAATGCTGGCTGTGCTGCTCTGGTTTTGTGACTGCTCCATTGCTGAGATGTTTTGAGATTTCCTGCCTAAAATTATGCTCTTCTAAAAATACAGAATGTAAATATGAGAAGATAAGTGGGGCCAGGCACTTTCCTTCTGACAGCCTTTTACATAAGTGCTGTCCCCTCAGAGCTCCCATCGCCGTTTCTCAGAGCTCTGCACTTTGAGTCTGTCAAAAGGTGTGGCAATGAGAGCAAATATAATTATGTTTCTAAAAGCTGGTGACCACAGTCCAAATAAATGGTCTTAAAGTATGCTTTGAAAGCTTCAAATAGCAGAGAAACATTTGACTTGATGTATCTTTATTCTTTCTGAGATCCAAGTTAATGGAAAGACTGTAGTTCTGAACCCCAGGTTATTAGTATTAATTTCTTTAAGGTGTTTCTGTTCCAGTATTACTCAGAGCTTCTACAGTGTAGGAAGAAATCTCTGTTAAAAGGCACAGAGGAGAGCCTGCTTGTCTATATGTGTACACATATATTTGTGTAGCCATATATAACTAAAAGAAAATCCTCCACCTCCACCTTTCAGGGAGAAACTGCATTGGGTGAACGTTATTGAAAACATTTGAACACGACTGCACATGCAAATATAGGAAACATATCAGAAGTGCTATTTCTGCCCTTGAGATCACAGGACACCAGCAAGGAACAGCCCTGTGGCTTAGGTACCAGCATCAGCATTTCATTGGGAAGTTCTGGCCCATGCTGGGGACAAGCCTTGACATTTGATAAGGGGAGGGTGCAGTGCTGCCTACTTTAACCTGCTGGGAGTGACTCAGAATACACGACTTCCACCTTGGTTTGTCACTATAGAATCAGATTTTCTTTATGCTACTCAAAATGTGGCAAGAAATGCAGATTCAGAGTTAGCACAAGGGCATTGAAATGGTGATCAATGAGCTTTACCTCTAAACTCCCTGCCCCTCTGTCTACTGAACGTTTATGAGGACAGGATTGGATTACAGTCAGCTGTACAAAATAAGTTACTTCTCCCCTTTGCCACTTTTATGAAGATATTCAGCTCTGTGAGGTAGCTGGAGTCATTTTACTGATAGTGGTTCAATCAGAAAATGGAGAAAATGAGACTTGCATATCATTCCTGATGTCTGTGGTTGCAGGAGTGTTGAGTTTCTAAATTGTAAAACACAGTCCAGGTTGCAGTGAGTTAGAGCTCCAAGCATGTGCCTTGAAACCAGATGACATGATGTGCATTGGGAAGAGGGGTGGGAGAACTTATTTCATTCCAAACTCTATATGAAAATATTATGCACAATTAACTTCATTTTCTCTGCAATGTTCAATTACATGGTTACATGAAGACCAATTTTGCTCTGCTATTTGGGCTGTGAAACTGGGCCTTGAGAGAGCTGGACTGTAGGCTCAGCTGTGCCATAAACAAACCCATATAGCTGCTGTAACACCAGCCCCTGCAGTTAGCAGAATTAGTCAGGAAGGTTTTTCCAGCAGCCAGGGCTGTCCCTAGCAAAGGAAATTACTTGTGCAGGAATCTCAAAGTGACCTCACCTGTTGAGACTGCTGTTGTGGGATCTTTTCTTTGCAGAGAGTTGGGCAAAACATTAGAAAATTTGTTTATCCAGTTGTTGTTTTTGGGCTGAGAACAGAAGGCAACAATGAAATGAATGTGAAATAGTATTTATTTTTTAATTTTATTTTTGTATATAATTCAAGATATAGAAGAGAATGTTTTTTCATAGTGTAGCTAATTGCTGTAGATGACCCACCCACATCTGAAATAAGATAAAACAAATTTCCTCAAAATGCAGAAAAAAACATAGAACAAACCTTACCAGTTCTAAATTGATGGCATTTTTTTTCAGTTGTGCTTTTGTATGACCTTATATAAAGGATGCACTCATGGCATCCTGACTTGCACTTACAACAATACTAGAGAGATCTTAAAGGGAAAGTGAAGATTAATGTTGATATGTTCATGGCAGTTGTAAATCTTCCTTTGGGAACTGAAAATTTGGGTCTTAAAATTATAGATCTTTAGTTCTATTGCATGAGCTAAATATGATCAATTTTTATAAGCTTGTAGTCTAAAACAAGTTCATATCTTCTTTAAAATTAGGAAGCAATTTGATTATGAGAGCTGTGGAAAATGAATGTGGAGTTTTCTTTGTGTGTACACAGACTAAGAAGCAATGCATTTATAAAAAGATAATTTAATTTCATTGCAGAGCTTTGGTAGTATGTTCAAGAGATTGAAATTGTATTTGTTGATTAGATTTATCCACAGAATAACAGAGGGAAGTTAGAAATTTGGGATGCTCCTGTCTGTTTATCTGTTACTCCTGAGCTGACCTCCTGGCCCAGATGCAAATAGAGCAGTTCTGTTAATGGTAGTGAATCTATCTTAATATTACTGGATTTAGCCTGTTGACTTCAGAGAACTTACTCAGAAGCTTAAAGTTAAGCATGTCCATAAGTCTTCATTAGGGTTTGGATTGTAGTCATTGCCTGGAGAGAGAGAGAACTGATTTATGATCTCAAAGCTCAGGTGGTGGCACAGCCATGCAGTGCTGCACTCAATTCCTTACAGCACTGTGCCACCCTGTAGTAGGAGTGTCTGCAAAACAACATGAATTATTAATGCAAATAGAATGGTAAAAGCTGTGTGAGCTTGTGACATAAGCACGTGAGGTGGCACTGGAGTCATAAATGCTGATGTTAATGCCAATGTAACAGCTTGCAACTTCCATTTTTCACATCTCTCACCCACCCATCCCTCACCTCTGGAGCACTCCAGCTGCAGTGCTCCTGGCTAAAGGCATGGGATTTGTTTCTCTGTGCCAGCCTTGGCCTGCAGAGTCTTGGTCTTTTGAAACATTCTTTTTCTCATGTCTAGTTCTGATGAGTGGGACACTCACCCTTTCATCCTGTGTTCCATTCCTTACTTCCACTGGGGGAAAAAAGTGAATAAATGTCACTCCTCTTTCCCCTCTCTAGCATATTTTTTTCCACTGGCTAGAGCCAAAGTTGGAATGTCTCAGAAATTAGGATGTGTAGAATAACTCTCAGGTTTTTGGCTCTCCCCTGTTCTAGATCCACCATATATAGGAGCTGTGTGTTCATGCCACGAATGTTGTGTGGCTCCATGGAACCAAAAGCCCCTAGAAATGGAGCTGGATTTATAAATTGACCTATTTTGAAGGGAATGGGATTTACCAAGGGCCTGTTCTCAGGACATGTGAACATAAAGTGCCTGCACCTCTGGGAATACAGAGAATTTCAGGCTGCATCTAAAATGGGAAGCAGAAGAGTGAAACTCTCCCTACATTCCCAGATTCTAATCTTATTTAAATTCACACATATCTAGCAGGCAGTAATGAAACTCCTTCAGATTTAAGGGAAATCAAGATCCAGCCAGTGTGATTAATCCTGTGAATAAAAAGGTTTGGGATTAGATATTCTTTCTGTGTGACACTTCAGCAATATGCTGTTATAAAAGGCACAGCAGGAGTTAGTCTTGAAGTGTCAGAATAGCTTCTTAAGTGACAAAGCATTTATACATGTAAATTTTCAAAGAAAGTTGGCAACCCTTTTGTGGGTTCAATTTGTACCTGTCACTCACTTGCAGATGCAAATTTGAGTTACTTGCAGCTCTAATTACAGAGCTTGATTGTCATCACAAATCAGGTAGTGAGATGTGAAACTACTGAGGTTTGTGCCATCATTTGTTGTTAAAACATGAATGCAAATGTTGCCATCAAAAAGCAAAGTCGGCCAGGGCTTTGCCCTGCTGATAAGTATGAATATTACAAATATGTGCAATATAAAAGGAATTTAATGAGTGGGGGCGTGTGTGAATAACAAGGAAAGGAGTGAGTGTGTGGTGAAACCAAGACAGTAAAAAGGGAAATAAGAAAGAAATAAAAAGATTGTTTTGTCTGTTGTGGCAAAGTATGACAAAAGAAGGAGATATTTTTTTCATTTAAGTGTTTCTTAGACCAAACTGCCTTTTGTACCTTCCAAATTTAGCTTCTCTAAGGCATCCTACTTATTTTATTTTTGCTGAGAACTTTCTCATTTTCAAGTAAAGAAGATGACTTTATAAAATTATTCATCAGTTAACTATTGTGCTAATTATTGTAACTTTCTCTTGTCATTACTTTTATAAATATGCATATATAGAGTTATATTTCAATCTCAACATATAAGAATTTGATTTTTCTTCACAGAAAATGTTGAGGTGTGAAGATTGTTAATTAAAATCCTTCATTAATTTCTTTTTAATTAAAAACTGGAGATAGGTAAAACATGTTATTGTACCTCAGCTAACATCTGCTAGATAGTGATAATTCAACACAGGTTTTTTGTTTTGTTTTGTTTTTTTAGTTGGAGAATCTGTTGCACAAAATTGATGGTAGAAATAACAAAGAATTGATTATTTTATATTTGGAACCGAAAAAGATGAGGTAATTTCACTTCACAGATTTTCAATGCTTAATTAAGAAATGGGATAATGAAGAAGAAATAACAGTAGGTGGTTGGGGACATTAGATAAATTTGAAGATAAATATCTAATGTAACATTCCACAGTGTTGCAACCCACTTGGTGAATTTTTCTACAAGTACATTTCAGTCAGCCTCAGCCTTGTCTCTTCCCCTTTCCATCAAGCAGACACCTTAACTCAAAGAATAATTATTGCTATGGAGATTTCTAAATTACTGGATCTGTGGAGCCTACTTAACCTAATGCAAAAGGTCCTTTTTTCTTCCCCACTTTCCTCATTACCAAAGAACATTTTGGCCCGAACAATGGCTGTATATATCAGCACTGATTTATTAAGTTTAGAGGATTTGCACTGTTGTTTTACAAAATGGTGTCAACTTTTAGCATGACTCCATTTGATGATGAATGGCTTTCCCAGGCCAAGGAGTTAATGACACCCAGAGCTCCCGTGCCTCCCACACTCCTGCGGTCCGAAAGGCCACGGATAATTTCTGCCGAATCAAGCCCATAAAGAGAGAATTTATAATCAGCTTTAATGTATTTGGGAGCTAAAGTACCTTAGTCCTTCATCAAAGGGAATGATAAAAACCAGAATTAATATGGCTGGATTTAATTATTTCTGAGTGCATAATTACTCTTTAGCTAACTGGACAGGAGGTGTGTTATTTCTCTTATTTTGAGCAGAGGAAAGGCATCTGCAAGCTCACATCAGTCACTATCAAGATCTAAAAATGCATCATGTTAGTGCCTTAGCATTGATTGCAATACAAACAGAATAAATATTTGAATAATAATTTAAATAATGCAAGAACTATTTTTAAATTAAATGAATGTAGGCTTCGTTAGGAGTGCCTCCTGCACACAGAGTTTCTTTAGTTTTTGTAGTGAGACTGTTCCTTGCCTTTAGGAAACATAAAATGCAGAAATCACTTTTTTCCCCTTTTTAAAGTGACTTAGGGGTCCAATTTCCCATTAGCATTAATAAGAGTTATGGGTATGCACAAACATGAGACTAAGTGAGACTAAACCTTAGAGAGCCTTTTGATAAGTAAATCATCTTTGCATCAGCATTTTAGAGGCTTTAGTATCCTCTTTTTCCCCCATTAGTTATGGTACCTGATTACTTTGTTGATATTAATATTTATTACATAAACTTTAGCTAAAATTTCAGCTGGCACACACAGTAAGGCAGCATTATCTGTTTGAAGGCTTGTGAGTTAAGCATAGTAAAATCCTTTTTTTCATAATGGATGCCCATTTTTGAAAGTGAAATGCTAAAAAAGTATGATTAATTGGACCTTCACAAAAGATGAAGAGAAGGCTACAGTAGAACAACAAGGGTAACTGGGGACAAAAGACTTCTGGCAATCATAGTTTTGCAAAATATTCCTTTTTGTTCCATTGGCTCATAGTCCATAATGTCTTAGTATTA
The DNA here is from genome assembly GCA_030060385.1 of Muscicapa striata striata. Lineage (NCBI taxonomy): Eukaryota > Metazoa > Chordata > Aves > Passeriformes > Muscicapidae > Muscicapa > Muscicapa striata. The sequence continues at coordinate 2,272,353 of JAREIS010000115.1, forward strand.
AGATTCTTAAAATTAGTTTCTGTTACCTGAAAAGAATATTAAAATGATGTAAGAACCCTAAAAAACCATATATTGAATGAACAGCCAGTGCTAAAGAAATAAACCTAGTTGAGGGCTACGTTTAATTTACAAAATCATAAACTATCTGTAGAACATTAATTGAAAGCTGCAGAAAATATCTAAAAATTATACACATACTAAGCAATTTTAGTTCTGATTTATTTTTACTTAAAAAGGCTATTGCTGCTACATTTTTTAGGTTCTTGCCATAAGATTTTATTCTGTTTATCTGCTTGTGGTTTCAGCTTGTTTTCCTGTGTGAGGACTCAAAACATCAATCTTTCTTTATGATCATCCAGACACAGCGAGGCTGTTAGTCAGAAGTGATCAGTTATCTGGAGAATCAGAAGCAGAAGCCATTTCTTAGTGATTTTGGAATGAGAGTTATTGCTGAAAGGTGTGGAATTCTAATCCAGAGCTTCTCTTAATGCTGCTTTCATGGCTTCAGAAAGAGTCTCCAGCATCTGTAGGTGAAAGAGGCAGCACAGATCATAGCAGAGCTCTGCCTCCTCTCCTGGCTGAACCCCTTGATGTTGCCCTTTTAGACAGCTCTGTGCACAGTGGGTCTTGAGCTGATGCTTCTTTTAGGGGGTTGCCCAGAAATTAAAAAAAAAATATAAATTAAGTTTCACAGCACCCCTGTGTGTTTAGATAAAATATAAGGAGGTTCATGCCTGCTGCGTGAGGGCCAAACTCTGCTTTGGTTTCTTGGACTCAGAGCATCATAGCTCCAGAAAGCAGAAAATCTCTCTGAAGGTGTAATGAATGTTGTCCATTGTATTTGCAGACTGGAGTGAACTTGTGGGAGAAATAATCTGTGCTCTGTTTCTCAGGCAGTGTGAGTGGTGCCTGGTGGCTCTGCCACGTGTCCCCACAGGGATGAGTCCTCCTGCTTGGGGATGTGGAGAGCAGAGAGCCCTTGTGCTGGGAAACAGATCTATGGCTGTATTAAAAAACATGTTTAATTTATGGCAACTTAAAAATAGGTCAGCCCCTTTGCAAAAAGGAATTGTCAAGCACTGGAATAGGCTGCCCAGGGAAGTGGTTGAGTCACCATCCCTGGAGGAATTTAAAAGATGTGTGAGTGTGGCTCCTGGGGACATGGCTCAGTGGTCACCTTGGCAGTGCTGGGTTAATGCCTGATCTTAATGATCTTAAGGGTCTTTTCCAACCTAAACAATTCTGTAAACTTAAGAAAGAGGGTCTAATTTTTAAAAAATGTTTTTCAGAGAACCTCAGAACTGTATAAGCATGAAAATTATGCAGATTATTTTTAAAGCTAGCCCCAGTCATGCTTTACCATATTGTAAAATAAGAAATGGTATGAGACCAGACATTTACATTGAGATGGTTGATGCACTTTGTAATTAAAGTTGAGATCTGGAGCCATGATCTACACAAAATACCTGCCAAAGGCCAGCTATTAAAAAAAAAAAAAAAAAAAAAAAAAAAAAAAAAAAAAAAAGAAGCATGCCTTGTCTTGCTTTCATCTAGAAAATAAATTGCCCATTTCTATGCAAGTTATTTGGAGAAATGTGTGTTTTTTGCCTTTCCAGCTGCCACTTTGTCCCTTCCTGGTGACTTTTAAAGCTTAAAATATAAGAAGATATTAAGAACATGTGTGTGTGTGTATAAATATATATCCTTGCCTGTGTCTGGATCTCCATTCTTAAGTACTCAGCTCTTACCATTCCTAAATTCACTCTTCCTGTTCTCTATACTGAAAACTCATCATGAAATTGTCATTCTTTGCATTTTTTGCAAACCCATTGTCATTCTTCACATAGAGTTTATTTTTCTGATTTTATTCTTTTAGAAGTGAAGTTGTTATGGTATGAAAATGATGGGCAGGGAGATATTTGAATGTGTGTGTTTGGATCAGGGCACATTATCCAGATATCAAGTATTGCAAATATTATATCCAGGGCTTGTAGTAGGAAAAACACATCACCAAGGCTTTCACCTGAACAGAGTGGTTGTTACAGGTGGGGTTATAAAAATGCTTGTGTTTTATTTATGATGTATAATTCTAGTGTTCTGTATTTAGAGTGAGTTAAAAACTATTCTCCTGACTGATGCAGGAATTAAGGTATTGAGCTTTGGTTTTCAATAATACTGTCCAGTTCCTACATTCACAGTTAAAGTCTCATGGTACTTCATGGTTTTTTTTCTGTTTCTTGAATCCATGCACCTGGTAAAAACATTTTATGATTTTTTTTTTTTCAAATGCATCACTCAAATACATGGTATTTTGCCTATAAGTGACAAGTTTAATGCTGAATGACTAATATCCTGTAAAATAACAGAGAGCTTTTTAAATACAAATGTTTTAATACTCCACAGTGCTTAGATTTAATGCATGTCTCTTACCTACATCTATTGCAAATATCAACACATACTGTTCATTTCCTTTTTTTTTGTTGTTGTTTTTGTCTATTGCTATTTTATGCATGAGGAAGTTCTTGTTTTCTACTCTGTGCTTGGCTGGCTTTTTCTTTTTTTGTTACTTAGCCCTGTGTTCGTACTGATTGCTTTTTCGCATGCAAATTACAGAATGTCATGGAAATGAGAGAGCTCTGAAAAAAAAGGAAAGATAATGCTGAGTTCCAACTGTCTTTTGTTTGTGCGTAAGTGTGTAAAATATATGACATGGAAATATTATCAGAATGGCCTTTGACTTTCCTTCTGGTGTATATTTTTATTACTCAGTAAAGGAGTGGGCACTTTCCCATTGGTAAATATGATAAATTTATAAATACCTGTTAATAATACAGGTGTTGGGCATAAAGGAATTTTTACTCCATCCTTTTATGGAGATAAGGAATTATGAACCTGGATGCCTTGCCCAAGCTAAAATTTCAATTCAATACAACTTTTTGCATGAAACTCTGGCCCCATTGAAATCAATGGCAAAAGTCATTGTCTTCAGTTGGTCTGGGATTTCACTCTTGTTTCTGGTTTACATATGGATTTTCACATTTCTTTACAAATATCTCAGCAGGTAGTCAAAGGTTTCAAGGGTATCTAGGTCTATTAAAAAGAGATTGTGATGAATGTGTCAAAAATACCCCCAAATTAAACCTGTGCTTATCGTTAAATAAAGCATGAGCCGAAATGGTTGAATTTAGAAATGTGAATTTGCATTTGACAGAAAATATTGTTTTAACCAACTGTCAAGGCTTTTATTAACCACCTTATTGCATCAAATGCAAGAGGTAATTTGGCAGTTCTTGTCTCCACTATCCCTAATAACAGCAACAGGAAAAAACAATTAAATGAAGTGGATAAATACAGTCTATGGCGGGGTATGCTTTTAGTAAACAAGCTTTGATTCTTCATTTAAAAACAATAAAGCACTGGGCACTCTCTGGTTCTTGTGCTAGATGTTTCTAATAGCCATACCCCCTAGGGAAGGTTTTGCTGTAATGTTTGAAAAACTTAATGAAAAATGGGTCGTTATAAACTAAGATTTCCCTCCCTGAAAATGTTTTTCTTGAAACGTCCGTGGGAATTTAATATTCGCTGTTTTTTTTCCTCAGTCTTGTATATTCTTGAATTGTCTTTTTTCCTCCATTTTCTCCGTTCTTAATCCTAGGTCCCCTTACAAAGAAACAGACAGATGATTTAGGTGATAATGACGGTGCTGAAGATGAAGGTATTTTTTGCCGCCAAACTGATTTGCATGACAAGGACCCCTGAAAATCTTTTTTCTCCCCTCTTTTTTTGACTTCTTGTCTTCTTTTGAAGAGTTTTTTTGTTTTTTTAATTCCCAATTTTGATGTGTTTTGTCTTCTTGCTTGTTGTTATACATATATATTTTTAATTTTTTTAAAAGAAAGAATGTTGTTAAGTTCTACGTTTTGATACAAAACAGTAACAATATTTAAAAAGGAGGGGTTTTGTTTTCTTGAAATGGACTTTTGATATGTTGCATCCCACCTTTTGACTGAATTTTGTCCATACTATTTAAACTAACACTCTTTTAAAGTTTCTCTGTACACCTTTTTGCATGTTTTCTAACCCTATGTATTTCACCAAGTACAAAGATGTTTCTTTTTTTTCACTGACTGATCTCAGTTTGATAAACATAGAAAATGTTGTGTTTACAAAAGGAAAAAATTCAGAAAATTCTTTAAAAGTGTCTCTTAAGCAACTGAATTTCCCCAAATGCCAACTCATCTGCATTTATGCTGCCACGAAAAAAGATAAATAAATTAAAGGCTGCCCCACCTCCTTCCAGAAGGAAGGCAGCATTGCCTGTTGGTGAAGCTCTGTGGAGCTAAACTATATCTAAAAAACCTGACCTCTTCTGTTTTCTGCGAGCATACAAAGATGCTGATCTGCTTGAGCTGACCCTTAGAAAACCCTATTACCAAGTAAAATCAAAAGTTTGAAATGTCAAGCATATTATTCTGTTCATAAATTATGTCTGTTGATCATGAAGCTATGTAGATTTGATATTTTTTCAGGGCTATGAAAATGGTAACAAGGGGCTCTTTTTCTGAGCAGTCTCATCCTTTCAAGTAGATGTGTTTCAAAGTTCTGAATCTTAAACACACACTTTGTATGGTTTATGGTCAATGAGTAAAAGAAATTACCATATAGGACTGGTAGAGTTGCTTCTTGCTTCTCTCTTAATATTTGGGGTGGCAGAGGGAAGTTGGCCAGATACTAAGATGAAATTTAACTTGGAGACTGAAAGGCTCTTCATGAAACTTTTCATCACACAGAACATCAACTAGTTAACTCAAACAGAGCATGCAGTTTTTGAAAATATTAAGGAAGGCAAATTTGAGCGTTTGGTTTCTTATCCAATAACTGAAGGCAGATTTTGTCACAATTTTATGTCTGATTTAGGATCCTCTACTGGTTCTGTATGTTAAGCATATGAATGAAAGCCCACCAGCTGGGCCAAAATTTGCAAGATTTGATGATTTTGATAAATAGAAAATCTTCTTTGAAAGCACTCCTGTGGTGGTTTAAGCCAGCAGGCAGCTTACCAGCACAGAGCCAGTCACTTACTCCTCCCTGGGGGAGAGAACTGGGGAAGGAAATATAAAAGTAAAATTATTAATTGAGATAAAGACAGTTTAATATGACAGAAACGGAATCAAATAATAGCAATAATTGTGATGAAAAAATGAGGACATGGCAAACATGTGGTGCACAGAGCAATTGCTCATGGCCCCTGGCTGATGCTCAGCAGCTCCTGAGCAGTGACCCCAGCCAGCCTTTCCCCAGGTTACATGCTGAGCATGATGCCACAGGATATGGAATATTTGGAATATCTCTTTGGCCTGTGGGGCTCAGCTGTCCTGGCTCTGTCCCCTCTTAACCTCTCATGACTCTCCAGTACTTGCTGGGAGGGGGTGAGGAGCTGAAAAGTCTTTGCCTTAGTGTGAGCACTGCTCAGCAGCAACTAAAAAATCCCTGTTATCAACATTATTCTCACCCTAAGTGCACAAATTAACTCTATCCCAGCTAAAATCTGGCCACACATTATTCAGAGCTGATTATGACAATTCAGATGCTCCTAGCTTTAGTCAGGAGCATTTTTGCATGGGTCCATGACAGAATATTGCATGTAGCATTCTTATGAAATCTCAAAGATCTGTGATAATGAATTAGCCATTTCAAAAATTACTCTGTCTTGTTTTAAAAATAAGTTTTAAGAATCCATTTGAAATTTGGGCTATTCACCCAGTGGGCATTAATAGCTCTCCTAAATTGCTGTATAATTGCCACGACAGATGCTAATAACATCAGGTTTGTTGAGTCCTTCTCTGCTTAGACAGACTTAAAAGAAACCCCTCAGTTTACTGAAATTCAGCAGAGAGTGGTTGCTGTCAGGAAGTGCTTTAGTAGATAGGCTCAGATGAGAGGAGGGATCTCAGTCTGCTGAGGACAAGTGTCCATGTCAGTGAAAACCTGTCTCCCTCTCTGGCAATTGCAGGAGAGAGAATAAGAGCTGTAAGAACACAGCAGTCAAACTAGAGGGGAAGAAACACATTTACAACACTAATAAATCTCTGTAATTTATAGGACTGGGATTAATTTTCTCTGGTGTACAAGTGACAGTTTTGTTCTCCTTTCCGTGCCAATAGAAGAGTGCAGGCAGTAATTAGACTTTTACTGCTTCCGAGAGGCACAGAGAGACAGGGAAAATTTAAATTTTTATGATCACTAGACACTCAAGACTGCTGGGATGTCTGCTGGGTTGATAGAAGCCCTGTCTGCTGAGACCCTGCACTTCTCAGTGGAGGAGCAGGATCAGATGTCCTGCTTTTTTGTGAACCTGCTCCTCTGTATTAAAACTTCAGCACTTGTTGCATGTGCAGAACTGAAGAGTTCAAAAACCTAGTGGTATGTGTTTGGGTATGAGTAGCAGGAAAGAGAGAGCAAGGTCACTTTAAATGGCTAGTTTTCTGCTAACCTGTCCTTCAAAGCCTTCACTTTTTGTAGTGTGGTAAATTTTAGGCAGTGTAAAATCCTTCAAAAATAGCTGTGGAAAAAATAAAATAAACGCTAAACTGCATGAATTATGAAATTGGAGCATTAGAGAGACTGGGCTGTGCACAGTGCAAAACAGCTGGTATCAGGCATCCATAGAGTCCATGTTGGGTAAATAATGCCCAATGATTTCTGAAATGCCCAGGATGGTCCCTACATCAAAAAAAAATCCAGAGATCTCATGCTTATTTATTGAATTATATCTTTCTGAAGAAAGATCTTCCATAGAAGCTTCTTGTAGCAAACACCTGGAGAGCATTTTGTGTTGTGCCACTCAAATATCTGAGCTTGATTAGAAGATTTCATTTTAAAACGCTGTTCAATAATCCTACTCCCATCAGCTGCTGCATGCCACTACCACAGTATTGTGGTCCAAACCTTGCCAGTCCAAGCACTGGAGTCAGTAATCAAACTTGGATCTCTGGTATGTGCTGCAACAAATAGACCAGGCTTAATTAGATCATTTTTCATTTTTGTTTTCAAAAGACCCAAAGGCAGTAGTGCACATTACCAGCTAATGATCTGCAAATTTGCTGTTTAAAAAATGAAGGTGTTTTCAAATTCTATGAGTGTGAAAAGTCAGAAATAATATAAATGCCTTTTTTCTCCAGTCTGGATGCATTATTCTTTCTGTTTAACCCTTTCATTCATGCACTTCTATTGCTTATCTGTTATCAGTAAATATTGAATGACTTGAGGAGTGGCAAAAGCACTTCCAACCACTGAGCATTGAGAGTTTTCCTCTTTATAGTAGTGGTGGATTTGCTTATTTGCTGAGCAATATCAAGTGTAGATGCAAGATTTACCTTCAAATTGCTCAGCAGTTACACAAAGTGTACCTTCCCCAGTCTGGAAAAAATGCTTAATTTTAAAAAGTAGAATATTTTCATCTTATTGTCTTTCCTTAGTCTTCATTTTGGTCACGTAATAATTTAACTTTAATTTGTCTATAGCAAAAATCAGTGACTCATATCCACTAAAATCCTGAGCATGACCAAAATATGGCAATTCAAATCATTAACCAGTCCATGTCTTCTGGGATCAGAACTGGACTTGTAAGTAGTTAGTGTTGTATGAAATATCCATGAAGGATTGCTCACAAATGAATTCTCATCCACTGCTCTATCACACACACCTTGCCTGGCACATCAATCTGTCAATCTTAAATCCTTATTTAGTCCCCAGTGCTGTTTGAGCATCTCTCAGTTTTTAATGTATTCAGGCTCACAGCGTCCCTCTGCAATACAGGAATGCTGCTGTTCCATTTTTAGAAAGGAAGAATACAGATGCTAAGTCTGAGGAAAGCAGACACCATGTCTGTTGCTGAGAGTACATGCCTCAGAAGTGGGGTCTGAACTGCAGTTGATAGATGCTTCTGCTCTTCCCTCCTCCCTTCCAATGTCTACTGTGGAAAAGGAGACAGATTAGGAGCAGATGTTGCTGCTTGCTCACAGGCTGTAACTGTGATGATTCTGATAATTTAGTCTGGTGCTCTGTCTTGTATGAGCTATTGGACTTCATTGATAGAAGATCTTGCTCCAGAGCATATTTTAAATCAAAAAAGCCAAAAACCCACTCAAATTTTAAGTTGCTAAAGATGCAGAATTCATCAGCAAATCCCTCTTAGGCTTAACAGGCTGTAGTGCCACTGGTGTGAAGGAGCACATTGCAGAGGTGAGGCTCTCCAACAGCCCCTATCCCTCCATTGCTACTAAAATACCCTGGGATGCCAAGTTTGGCATTTCATCTGCCTTCAGCTGTCATGGTAAGAAAGAGGGGGAGCAACACTTTTTCTGTCTGGCTCTGGTTGCAAGTTTTTGGACTTGGGAGATCAGCAAATAGCAGAACACACTTGTCTGCCCTGCAAAACAACCACATGCTCCAGCCTTAATTATAGCCTTTAATGAGAGCTAGCCAGGCTGGGGTAGCACAGATCTGACCACTTTGGGTGAGCTTGTTGACTGATGCATGTAGCCAAATTCACAATTCCTGTTCCTCCTGCCACCCATTCATGTTAGCTCCGTGATTTCCTCTCCAAAGTACAGCTTCCAATGCCACTTGCACATTAAATTGTGCTGATTATATTTTCCCTTTACACACAGACATTCAGTTCAAATTGTGTCAAATTTCTGTGGTGATGTTATTAATACTTGAAAACATGCATGATAAAATTCTGACAGACCTTTAATTCAAGTACCTCTTTAGGGCTTCATTTTACTTTCAGCACTGCCAAGCATTGCTTGTACAGTGAAGAGTCTGTCAGCTTTTGCATTTCTAACCATCATCCTTTAATAATTTAAAATTACTGCCTACCTGGCTATTGAGGTCCTACTCTAATGGGAATGTGCTCCAGATGTTTACCTCTAAAAACTTTGGCCTTTTTCATGCTAGGATAGCATTCATATAGTCCTCCATCAGGATCTCAAATAATTTTCAAGTGAAGGTAGTTAAGGGTTTGAGAGTGCACAAAATGATCCCCTGGTTTGACAGATAGGAAAACAAACAAAAGGAGAGAATTCTATTTGTCTGAAGCCTGATGGATGCAGGCTGTATTTTAAAATAGAAAACATATCTGAAACTCCTCACAGAAGCTCAGTAGTTGATGTAATAATCTCAGTACATCTAGTTTTATATCTCATGTTAAAAATGTGGCATTAATAGATGTTTACATCTTAGGACAAAGTGTAATAGTTTATTATTTATCTATAAGGCATCTGGTGGATTTGAACTGAAAGGTCAAATGCCATTAAAAGGCCTTAAAATTATTAAGAGTAGCAATGATTGGTAGAATGCTCTACTTAAATATTTTCTACAAAAGCTTATGAAATAGTTACCCACATATCCACATAACATTCTATGGAGGGCACACACACAGGTTTTGCACTAACCAATCTAAAAATTTTCCACTGTTCTTGTACTGTTTCATATTCAAAACCCAAGATTTACTTAACAGTCTGCATCAAGCTGTCACAATTTTTTATGCCATCTAGAAAAGCAATGCTTGTGACATCAGTGCTAAACTAATTATCTTTTTGTTTGAAGTTTTCTCCAGGTAGGCTCTTTTCCTTTCCCATTTTGGCTGTTCCCTGCAAATTATGCTTGTTAAGTCATGTGGCCAATTCACAGCAGTTTTGAATGACTGAAGCAATAATTATGTTTTGTTATATATAACAATTGTGACTGATATTCACAGTCAGACCTGGTTCCCTGTTGTGTAATGTAACAAACATAGAATAAAAATCAGCCCTATTCCTAAATTGTCTGTAACATAATTAAGATGAGACATAAAAAGTAGATGCAACAAACATTAGAAAGGTTCAGAACAGAAGTGATAATAGAAATAATTACAAGAAACTTAATGTATATGTAATATAAACAAGGTTATTCTCTGCTGTACAGATTTACTTAGATGTTTTATGAACTATCAATTCAAAGCCAAACAAAGCACAGCACTCAGAAATTATCTGTGTGGCTGAAACCAGAACTGAGCTGAATTTGAGAAGGATTTTTAACAGTGTTATCCTTGCATATGTCTTTGAAAAGATGAATGTGTCCATTTTTAATTATAGCAGCATTTAATAAAAAGCAACAAAAGTGCAGAACACAACTAAATTAAATCAGTCTATAAATCTACCCTAGGCAGAAATATCACAACTGCTCCTAAAGTCGTCAGGTTCAGAATGAGCTACAAACACAAATGACTATTAATCTGCATATGAAAGTGTAACTGCAGTGGCCTGAGATCACTCCAGGACATGCATGAAAAGGATTGACACCAGTCCATAGTAAAAATGAAAGATATGTCACTTATGGTCAGGTTTTGAAAAGTACCCGAGTACCAAAAATATCAATTATTTACTTAATTGACTCGGACACTTAACGTCAATACTCACTTCACTTTTGGAAAGTGCATCTTTCTACCACTTTTGTACCAATACACAAAAGTGCTCTCCTCACAGAGTATTATCTTAATTCTTCCTCCAGTTCTGTTTTTAAAGGATGAGAGTTTTCATGGAGGAACATTTTAAGACAGGAATAAATTCTTGATTACAGTCTGATTTTTTTGCTCTCTTCCTTTAATCTTATCATTTAATAACCTCAGTTTTTAATAACATATATACTTAACACTCTCCCAGCTGAATATTTGCACTTTTCAAATATTCCTGGCTGTAGACTGCAATTGATATGAAACCTGTGACAAAAATGCAATGATCTTTCTTTTACCCATGAAGAGCTCCACAGCTTTGTACAATCCATAGCCCAAAGTGTCCCCCAGCCTCAGCTGAATTCTGCATACCCTGACTGATGTCTCCTGCACTAGATCACTGGACTAAGACTCTCAGATGCACAGTTTTCCTTTTGTAGGAGGGATTCTCCTTGTGACTGATGGCTTTGGCAGAGCAGCATGAGGAAAATTCATTCTGATGTCATTTGCTCTGACATGGCATAGAGGCAGAGCTGAAAACTGGCCTTCCCTTATCTATCTGATCTGTAATCTTTACAAGGATATTAGTAGTAGAAAATAACAGTATTGTGGAGACAGAATTTACTCAAAGAATAACTTCCTTATATATGAGATGTTATTCATGAATATGTGCTTCCTTTCTCAGATAAAAGACACTCATTTTTTTCTAAATATTCCAATAATATTTTCCAGATATACAGGCCAGTGCTACCAACATTTCATTGCTGTTCACAGTTGGTGCTCTGTAATTCTATGTAATTTTAATTAAAGAAGAATTCTGAGACAGTCTCCCCCTGTGTTACCATCAAGCATACAATTAACTGTGTACAATTTCTGCTGGGAACAGTCACACAGTGATTTCAGATTAATAATTTATTATTGCTTCCATATTTGTACAAAAAAAAAAAAAAAAAAAAAAAAAGAAGGCTGCATAGACTAAGAACAAAGCATCTACTGAAAAAATATATGAATTTGGAAAGACTGTAGATTTTAAATCTGAGAGGCTCATAACTCCATCCTATGGACAGTGAAGATAAATAATCTCTAGCTTTACACTCTGAAAGTTGCATGTTGGAAAGCCCTCACTAAAGGCCCAATCAAGGAGAGCAATACAAGCAATTTCATGCACAAGCTTTTATCATCTCTTTGGTCTTGAATAAGTGACTGTTCCAGTACTTCCAATATTGAAGATCCAATTTTTGATCTTGACTCTTCTGGCATTTTCTTCAAATTAGAATCAATATCAAAACAAGAGTAGCAGTTGGCTTTTTATGAACAGAAACATCTGTGCTGATGTTTTTCAGTAAGTTCCAAAAGCAGGGTTTTTATTTTAACTGCCCCCACCTACTCCTTACAGCACTTCAGAAACAATTCTAGCAGTTCTGCAGAGAGCTCCCTTGAAAGCTTCTTGACTAAGATCCCTCCAAATCAAAGGAATAAACAATACATCTGAGGTTTCTTCAAACCCTGAAGGAAGCAATCAGAGAAATCACTTGAATACTGTCATAATGACCAAAAAAAAAGTGTTTTTGAATCAGAATATTCAGAACAATTCCTCACTGGGGATTTTTCCTATGCTCTCTTGCTGTTGTCTTTCTTGATTTGGAGGGACTACTATGGCATATTGTGATTTGGGTAGTGGAAGAGACTCAGGCACCCAGTAAATCAGAACAAAATGCAATTTAATCAGATGTAAAAGTTTAAATTTAAACCTAATCTAATTTATTTCCTGTCCAACAGAAAAGCCCCAACTTTTAAAAACATATCAGTCCATACTAACTGCTTTGAATTGGTACTCAGGAGCAATTCTCCTCAAGAGGAGTAGCACTGCTCATATATTCAAAATTTTATTCTAAGTAGATGCATTCGTTTGCAAATAGGACTGCTTGGAGGTGGAGGGATACCCAAACCAAAACTCCAAACAGTATGACAATATCTAATTTTGTTGTTGCAGAGAATGGCAGAGTTTCTAACATTTTTAAAACTGTTCCCTGCCTTTGATGTGCCTTTTGAGAATCTTGCAATTTTTTTGAATGCAGGGTGGGGATTTTTCAGTATTGTTCCAGGCAGTTTTTTTTTTTTTTTCAAATATTCAATCCTTTTCATGATTTAGGAAACTAAGAAGTATCCATGCACCTTAACCTTCAGGCTACCCAAATTATCAATAATCTTAATTCAAGGCCTAAGTGCTAAACAACTTTCAAGTACTTTTTGAACTCAAACTTCAGATCCATCCAAAGACAGCTGTTTGTACACTCCTTTTACGATTTAGTGGACTGGAAGAAATCAACATTTTTATGTACAAGCAGAAATCTTGTTTATCTTAATATGTTGGATTTCCCTTAGCTAAGTGAACGGAAAGTTGCACTGAACTTTCAGCCAAAATGAGCTCACTCTTATGTTAGTAGAAATTATGTAGAAGACACTCAATTCAGCAGGGTCAGAATCAGAGCAATGCCTCACTGCATTTGAGCAAATGTGTTACCATTTTCAGTTCCTTTCTGCTTTTCAGAGTGTTTCAAAAATAGGCGTTTTTGTTACAAGCAAGCCACAAAGAAACACTTGTGCCCACCTGCCCATTTACTTATCTAAAAGATGTTGCTTGAGAAACACTTCGAGAAAAAAATAACCTCACTAAAAAAAAAAAAAAAAATATTGCATGTATCTTCTTTGGTGCTTTCTTGAGATAAAATGTGTCTTAATATTTTTTCCAGACATTCGGGACAGTGGGGGACCTAAGCCTGTCATGGTGTATATTCACGGAGGGTCCTACATGGAAGGCACTGGAAATTTGTATGATGGCAGTGTTCTAGCAAGTTATGGGAATGTGATAGTCATCACAGTCAACTATCGCCTTGGGGTACTTGGTAAGAAGCTTTCAGCTTTCCACTAATCCCTGCTATCTGCAATGCAATTCATATTATATGTGAGAATGTACTTGAAAAAAAAAAAAAAGACGGAGGAGCAACAGCAAGTGTTTTAAAATTTTCTTTGTCAAATATAAGGTTTGTATTCTGGGGATGAGATGTAATTATATTGAAGTATTTTCTGGAAGAGCCTGCTGTCATGCTGCATGAAACAGGTATTCCCATTGCTGAGCTGTCCAGGCAGAAGAGTTTCTGCTTGGGCATTTTTGGGGTGTTTTTTTTGTTTGGTTGGTTTTTGTTTCTTTGGTTTGGTGTTTTTTGTTTGTTTCTGTGAATAACACTGATGCTTTAATTTATAGACAGGTAAATTAATTTGCAAAAATCTTTTAATCCATAGAAGGTAGGGTTTGCTATTAGAATGAAAGAGACTTTTAACTACCATGATTTATTCATGTTTTGAAGAAGTGAAGGATGTTATGAAAACATCTTTTTACCTGTTTGTTTTGAGCTTCATTGTGGTTTTGAGAAGTGGTATGGGTGTTATTCAGCACCTCCAGTATTTCTTTTTCAGATAATGAATAAGACAATGAAAGAGTTACCTTTGATTGTTTCAAATCCATTCAATAGAATGTGTTCCTGCTGTTGGTAGAGGTGTGTGGTGTCCTTCTGGTACCTTATATTTATGAAAAAAAAAAAATTTACTCTGCTATTTTCTCAGAGTAGTCATATGCATGATAAAGTCCACCAGCTCTTGAGACAATATGATTTTTAGGGAGTTTTTCTGCATATTCACCAAAATATTGCATGTTAAAATTCCTGAAAGGATATAATGGAGATCAGAACAATAACCTCAGAATATTTAAAAGGTGTAAGGGTATTCCCTATAACATCTGAAAGGGTGTGACAGATCAAGTGTCATTCACAGCAGAGAGTTTATTCTGAAGATCAGTCAATTTTATTTTCAAATGTCTGCTACTCTGCTTTGCTTTTGGGTTGTTGGTTTTTGTTCATCATTGCTCTGTTCTTAGTGTTTTGAATTTGTTTAATACAGTCCCCAGTGCATCATTTCTGCTTTGCTCATCTGGGTAATTGTCTTCCAACAGTTTCATTTTTGTTAAAAATTTGACATCCTAATTTCAGGGGGAGGGAATGAATTTTGACTTGAGATTTTGAAATTTAGTATAATGTGATTGTGTTTTACAAGGGACTGAATAATTTCTAGAGAGATCATAACTATTATTGTCTGGATTTATTCCCTTGGTACTGGAGATTTTCTTTGTGATGCAACACTTTAAATAAGGAAATTCTGGTATTTTTTATGGTTTTCTTCCCCCTGTTTTCCAATTATGTGACTTCAAGTCCTGGATACATATTAGTACAGCAGTTAATAATCTAATCAATATTTTAGTTTGACACCAGTGGCTGTCTTTGATGTCTCAAACAATATTTCTCTGTATTATATGCCAGTATAAAAGGAAGTATCTATTATCTGAAAGGGCTGTTTATTTTTGTATCTTATTTAGTCAGATTCCTAAGTCATTAGTAATTGCAGTGTTTAAAAGGGCTAGTTGCTTGAAAGATGAAAATTAATACCCCTTTGTTGATGATAATGGGTTTTCCACTTGTAAATTGACACTGATAACTGAAGTAACCCACAGCTAACATCTCACTGAGCTTAGGATAATTTCATTTTTGTTCATGTATTTGTGATTCTTTGGGTTTCATGGTCTTTACTGAACCTCAACCATCAAAGAGCTGATTTTATTTTAAGTGGGACCTATGACAGTAAAACCTCTAAAATTCATAGCAGAATCCAGTGATTTATATGAATACTTGATACCACTTTCTGTTAAAAGGTTTGCAGGGTTTTCTTAGTCAAACCAATGCTGTTTGTGTAGAAGGCATACACATCTATTGTATTTGGTGCAATGACTATCTGTCATGTATTAGATAAATAATGATGATATATGATTAAATAGGTAGTGGAGAAACAATAAGAAAAGAAAGTTTGAGCAGTTTAAATTTTTTCTCCTTTTTCTTGTTTTCTAATCTACAGATACCATCAGAGTAGGACTGTGCAAAATCATAGTAGATACCAGACTTCAACTTTGATATTTTGAAACTCTTGCTCCACCTTGTTTCAGCAGAAAGTTACCCTTTGCAGTCACATTAAGATATGGATTTACAAAAGCATAGGGAACAAATTCTCAGCTTCCCTTACCTGATCATATCCCAGGTGAGAGTTCCAGCTCCACTGTCTGGTGCCTGTGGGACTCTTGCACATCACTTCCCCACTGTGTGGAATGCCTGCCTTTACAGGCAGAAGGAAAATTTAAGGAATTTAATCACATGAGAAGATACAGGGATGAAATAAGGTCTGTCTACTCCTTTCCACATGACCTTTATTGGTCTGGTTTCTTTTATCAGACTTTTATGGATATATGTCTTTATCTAGGTGATCTCTGTGAGTCATCTGCCATCGTTTCACCAAGATGTTGACTTTTCTCAAATAAATAAACTGAAAAATCATTATCATTCAATAAATGTTTAGAGCTGAAATAGTAACATTTTCTTCCAGACCAATCCTGATGAGACTAGGGATGTGTTTGATATTAGGTTCCTCACAGTACTACTATTAAGTCCACGGTAGACAGCTTTTGATGCAGTTCAGGTAATTTTCCTGTTTATTCTCAGTTAAAAGATCCTTTGTTTTATAGACTAATCTCCTCAAGGAGCTGCATTTTTTGGAGATGCAAGATTTGCTTCTAAATAAAATGTTAGAAAATGCTTAAAAGTGAAATCTGTTTGGTAAACAGAAAACAATAATAAAAATTAAAGAATGATGGAGCAAGAGCACCTAAAATAAAAATAAAAACCAAAACCTAAGACCAAAACAAAATAACAAAATACACTAACTAAACAATCCAACAAAAACCCAAAGCCTTGGTGAGTTCCCTGGCCCAGTTTTGTCTTTGAAACAAGTCTGGGAATGAAAGTCTGTTAGAAACTGTCCTTAGATAAAGATGATGGAAAATTGGGGACTGCTGAATAAGAAGCCATTGGAAACACACTATGTCTTCTTTACATTCTTTCTGAATGCAAGTCTTGTGCAAGCAATTTCACCCAGAAGGAATACTGCAGAAGCAGTCTAATAGCCTTGAAGGATAGTGCAGATATATTTTTATGGCTTTTTTTCTGAAAGGACAGATATGAAGACAAGTTTGGATTCTAAACTCAGGTGATGTCAAATGTTTACTCAACATATATCCACCTGGTAAAATGCAGAAGGATTTTATTTAATTTTCATTAAGAAAATGGAAAAGATTTATAAAGGGAGTCTATTCAACATCCAGAAAAGATCATGATGGACAGATTTAATACTGCCAATGCTGTTTTCTGTGTTCTTTCTTATGAAAGGTTTATTTAGAGAAGGAGAATGCTTTGGGTCACCATTGGCTACTACTGCTTTCAATTTCAATAGTGGAGAGAAAGGAGTCAGCTGGTTTATGCTAACTGGGAATTTGTTTCTTCATTTTATTAATTTATAGTCTTTGCTCTTGGTTATCTTTAAGCCACAGGACTTTAATAGACCTTATATGGAAAAAAAAAGCATTTGTATTGAAGCTCACAAACTGAACAGGGGGAAGGAATAATGATTTAAAGAAATCTCTAGTTTGAGCACTGCTTGAAATTTCCCATTTTTTCCTCTTTAAGAGGCAGTGGTTGTCCCTACAGAAACAGTAAATTTTCATTCCAAGGGTCTGGGTCAAAGACCCAGCAATAAATAAAAAGGAAAAATTTGTATTTTGTATTTTCTGTTAGGCATTCTGATAATGTCTGCCTTGAGAAGGCAAACATCCTAAACTTTTAGACCAAAATTCATGTCAAAATGGAAGCACACTCATGAGTGAGATTGTCCTCGTTATGCCTTCTTTAATTATATGAAATTTTCCCTTTTGAGGAGGGATTAGGAACCATTACTGTCATTTAGTCTTGCATTTATACCCTCACCCTCTAGTTTGAGAATATTGTCTGGGATTACTGAACAGAAAACACTCATCCAAGTGTTCCACCACTTCAATTTTTTTTTTTTTCCATTTGGTACTTTTAATGCTGCAAATAAAGCCACTGCAGCAGACTGAAAGCTCTGATAACATTACTCAGTGCTTTATTTCCCAAATAACTGCACTGAAATCAATGGGGCTCTTCAGTGCAGAGCATCCCCTTGTGACAGAGACTGTTTGCCCATAATTTGAAGTTGTGTGATGAAGAACAAGGCTACTGGAAAGGTATTTGATCCTCTTGCACAGAACTGTTTCTGAGAAGAGCTGTTCTTAGAAGTCTGTTGTGTTTTCCAGCCCAAAATTCCATTTTTCAGTAGTGTGTTGTGTGAGCCAGCTGTGCTGGGCTGCAGCATTCATATAAATAAATACAAATAAAGCACACATTAGTGACAGAAAACAGAGCAAAGCAAAAAATACTGTCACAAAATCCCTTTCTTAACATTTTTAGTGACTGTTGGAGCTTTATGGGTAATTTAGTGAAAAAGGATGAATCTTATTACATCATAAAACGTTTTGTTGCTGTGTGTCTGGATAGATTAGGAAAATACCTCAGGTTTGGACAGGGATTTGCTGCTGTGCAGAATGATGCCAACCTGCAATCTCTTACTGGCCAAAGAGGTACGTGAAATACAAAGCCACAGCCCTGCAGTAAGAGCTGGGCAACCTGTGGCAGAATTTCTGCCAGAATTTCTGCCCTCATCCACCCTGCTCTCAGCAAGGAGCTGCATGTTCCCAACAGACCAAAAAAAAAATAAAGCCTGACCTTTCCTTTATGAGCCAGTTTATGTGCATCAGTGCTATGGCAATTCCAGAATTTAGCCTGGTGAGCCCTTTCATGGGATGAAGAATTATCAGCTGACCATGTGCAGGTCACAGAGATGAGAATCTATTCTAATAAAAGCTACTTCAGAGCAACTTGGAAGTACCTGCCTATTTCAGGAGTCTAATTCCATTGGGATTGACTAGAAGGTACTGTCTTGTTTTGTTTTAATACTCCTCCCATTTTAAATAGAATAACATACCGTATTTTTTTCCCATTGATTTCAAACTAGATCTGCTTTTTTCACTGTTACTTTGATTTGTCAAATCTGTTAATTTGATTTACCCTAATTTTGGTAGTGATTTACTTTGTTTTGTCTCCATCACATAGTTTGGATGTTTTTGGGGTTTTTTTTACTGCCTTGTTCCTCTCTTTATTTTGACATGGTAGCTCTGCTAAAAATATTAAAAAGAGGATTAAAAATATGATTCAAAATAATGTATACAATTTAGATACTTTCAAAAATTGCTTCATATGAGAGCTTTGGTTAACTTTGTAAAGATATTATGACGAACTAGTGTTTTGTTTCACTTAAGTATTTTTGCAAATATAGCCTATTATGTTCTAATTCTGCAACCTGGAGAGCTGTCTCTTCTGAGAAGAAGCCTTTTCATTTCAGAAAAAGTAAGCATCTCATGGCATAGTGGCTATTCAGTGAAAGTAACAGTGCAATAAGAAGGTTTATGTTAGTTAGATATCAAAGGAGATAAAAAATGTACAAAGACTCTTTTTCCTACATTGCTTAGACTGTGGGGTTTTCTTTTATTGTTCAAAATTTAATATCCAGTAAAAGTGGGAAAATGTTTGATCATTAGCTTTGGTGACAAGCACATCCATTATCTTTTTATGAAACCTTAAAGGTACTGTCAGGAGATGGTATTTTATTCCAGTTTTGCTGCACCTCTAAAGGGTCTCTGATGAGCCTTTTTTCTATTATCCATTTCCTATGATGTTTGAGTAAAAATGATAGATGAGCAGAAGATTATTGCCTAATTAAAAGTACATTACATTGAAAGTAAAGATGGAAAATTAATAGCAAAACACATCAAAATGCGCAGTCAAAAATCATTCAGGTTTTCTGAAGTGGAAGAACATGTAGGGACTGTTAATCTATAAACACTTTTAGGGACCCCTGGCAACTTCATAAGAGTTTTCCTTTTGATATAAATGAAATTTTAATATTATAGAATTACACAGTAGAGAAGGTGTCCAGAAAGCCTGATCTGATCCCACCTTAGCCTGGGGCATTGCAGAGTCTTGGCATGAAGCCCTCCAAATGAATTTGATTCTAGATAAATAGAAGGAGTTAATTTAGAGAGAATACTGCAGTTATCTATTCCCCCTGGTGCTGTACTTCACAAGGGCTGATTTACACATCCTTAGAATTCTAAAAATGTATTAGACAATTCTTATTTAATACAGCAGGTAACCTCAGGGCAGCCCAGTTTGCAGGAGGCCCAAGCGCGGCTCATCGAGATTTGCAGTGTCCTAATTTCACGGGTCCATTAATAGAATTAGCATTCAAATCTCAGACCTGCTGTAATTAATGATATTTTAGTGGGGGTTTTTTGTGAGTTAGTGCCAGCCAGAGGGAGGTGAGGTTTGCAGTGGAGCAGAGAAAGGAAGATTTCCACGCTTAGGTCTGTACCACCAAAATGACGAAATGGATGTGAGGTAAACAATGGGTTATTGACTGGAGATCTTTGAAGGGTCAACTGCAAAGCACAGCAGGCAAGATATTTATGAAATGGGAACCCTGGATAAATAGTGTGCTCTTAAAATGAACCATTTCTTTTCTATTTGTGCTTTTTCTAGCACAGCCAATCGACATTATCCACCTGCTTGGATAGATGCATACACACACCAGCTTCTCTATTTTTTAGGGCACAATTTTATTTGCCATTGAATAAGTTTCTCTCTTGGTATGGGTACATTTTAAATAACATGTTTATTTTGATGTTTTTCATTAGGCTTCTTTTTTGGCAAACAGCAAAATAACAAATAACAGACTTTAAAACTATTAATTTTGGCATAAGAGCAGTTTGTGTCATTTCTGTCAAGAAAAATTATTTTTTGGTAAGATAAATTTCCGTCATCAATATTTAATCATATAATAAAAATATCCCAGTTTTTCTAAATAGCAGATTTATCTTTGAGAGCAGAATAAACTTCAGCATTATAATATTTGCAAAATAGGAAGGAAAAAGTTCTTGCTGAAAACAAGTTATAAATAACTTACTGCCTCAGAAAAAAAAAGTCAAAATCTTTGACCCTATTATCCTGCATGATGTTATTTGTAATTTTTATCATCTAGCTGTGATTTGTAGCTACCCTTGCTTTGCTTCAAGTAATATCTGACTAAATTACTTTTGCACCATCACTGATCCCCATGCAAAACCTTTAATCTACTGTATTCCTAATGTTTCAGCTGTACAGTAGTACCTGTATTTTACACTATGCACTATCCTAAGCCTTTGATTTTCTTGTGATGGGATGGGAGATTTCTTGGGGAGCCAGATTTGGCCCCATCCTTAGAAGCAAACAGAATTTCAGCATCCTTTGCCAGGATGCCAAACTTCCCAGGAAAGGATCTTCCTGACTGTAAGCCAAGAGGTGGGGATAAATTGGGATTTTTATGCAATTTTTATCTGGCTGCAGAGCATTCCCACACAGAACTAATCCTCTGAGTTCCCAATATTCTGTTTTTCATCCCAAGCAGGAAGACATTAAGAATCACTCATCAGCTCAGCAGCAAAGTCAGGTCTTTGACCAGTCTTGGTGGGTCAGGAACTCTGTACTCCTGACTTTCATGCAGCTGTAATTCATGCCCAGAAAAAAAGAGGTGAATGAAAATTCTTTCAACATTTATGACAGAAGTAGCAGGACAAGTAGATGGAATATTTCTGAATTCCCAGTTGATGGCATTTAATTACATATATTAAAATAGTTTTCTGAAGTTTAAATTAAGCACTTCTGTATACTGTGGGGCTTGGAAGCAACAGATGACAGGATTTCCATTGCAAATATTGCTCTCGTTTTTCATACATTTCAATTGCATAAAATTCCTCATTTTATGGGTTTTTTCGTGTGCAAATTAGTTTACATGTATGGGTACTAGCTCAAATATTGTTCTGATACTTCCTTGATGTACTACCTCGTGATATTTTTGAGTCAGTTGAACAAGAGCTGTATTTTAAGGTTGTAGCAGCACTTTTTAATGGTTAA
Organism: Muscicapa striata striata; assembly: GCA_030060385.1. Lineage (NCBI taxonomy): Eukaryota > Metazoa > Chordata > Aves > Passeriformes > Muscicapidae > Muscicapa > Muscicapa striata. Next base: position 2,293,863 of record JAREIS010000115.1, read on the forward strand.
AAAGAGTAATGTGAACAATAGATCTAGAGGTACAAAACTCTCTTGGCAGCAGTACTGGCAAGAGAGAGCCCTAAATTTTTTCTTCTATTTAATGTGTGATCCATTTGTAAATGCCTGCCTCAGCCAACCTAGAAAATACTACAGTAAAAATGTTGCAATTTGCATTACCTTCTAATGGAGAATATATAGAAGACTGCATTGTTTGATACACTAATTTCTTATATCCCAAGATGTACTGGCAAATAAATATTATTTTGGCAAAAACTGCATTTGAATACATTATTGCATAAAAAACTGCTACGTGAAGGTCTCTGAAAGGCCAGAAGAAGTGTTGTATATTTGTTAATATCCCTTGTTAAGCAAAGTATGAAAATTACCTTCCAGCAAATATAAATTCTAAATACCAATGCATTTGTAAAAGTATTTTGAATATATCTTGTGTTGTATATGTTACAAGCTAAAAATATTTTTGAGAAAAGAAAGATCACTTATACACTTTAATTAAGAATTTGAAATATATCCTCCATGTTTCAGGGGCTTTATTGCTTGAGAAGTAAATCTTACTGGCATTTTTCATTGTTCTGCAGCAATTTTTCACTATTTCTTCAAGATCCTAATGAAACAGAATGAGAGTTGAGCAGTCTTTGTATGGGAGACTCACTACATATTCAAGAATTCTACTGATTTTAAAAATGTTTTTTTCTGTGTTTTTTGTAAGGTCATGGATGTTTGTTTTTGTGAAATCTCCCTCATTCATTATAATTTGTTCATTTTCTCAAGGCTCTCCACCAGGATTTTGGTTGAGGGACCTTAAATTGCCATAGGTATGCTGACAAATTTCTTTACTATTTATTTTACTATTGAAGAATGAATTGTTCAGTACAGAAAAAAAAAAAAAAAAAAAAAAGAAAGGAGGCAGAGCACCATATAGCTCCAAATAATTTCAAAAAGATCAGGCAAACATATCCCTAAGCTGTTTTGCTTGCTTAGATTCCAACATCCCAAGAGTTTGGTAAGCACTTGTGTCATCTCACTGATTCCAACAGGAGACACACAGAGAAATGAATTTCTTCCCAAAATATTTATTCCCATCTCTACTTTTTGGTGTATTTTATTGCACTTTAATTGATTTGCTTCTCTGACTGAGATTTTCCTTCCAGCTCCAGGTAAATGCTGTCTCCAGTGGGGATGGGTTTGCATTTCATCTGTGAGGCTTTAATAAATCAGTGACACCACGGGGTGTCCTTCACTGGGCCCCCTGTGTGCTGTGGGGCCAAAGGCCACGAGCTTTCAGCTTCCCATGAACCATATTAATGACCCTGTAAAATGCACTCCTGAGCACCCTGGGGATGTTATAATTACTCACTTCATTATTACGTGCCTCTTGAAAAATGTTCTCTAAATATTTTCCTTTTTGCCATTATATAGTTCTTAACAAGGATGGCTCAATTATGGTGGGGTGGACTGAAAGGGAAATGTTCACATTAAAAGGAAGGTTGACTTTCTTCCCACCATTTTTTTTCTGATCATTTACCTCTCCTATGGGGAAAGACTGAGAGAATTGGGTTTGTTCAGCCTTCAGCTCTGAAGCCTTCAGAGTGACCTGTGTGTGGCCTGCCAGCACCTGAAGGAGCTTCAGAAATGGAGAGGGACTTTTTGAAAGGGTCTGGAATGAGAGAATGAGGGGAAATGGCTTCAAACTGAGAGTAGGTTTATATCTTGTACCAGAAAAAAATTGTCCCCTATGAGAGTGGTGAGTCCCTGGCATGGGGTGTCCAGAGCAGCTGTGGATGCCCCATCCCTGGATGTGTCCATGGACATGTTGGATGGGGTTTGGAGCAACCTGGGACAGTGGAAGGTGTCCCTGGCCATGGCAAGGAATGGCACTAAATGATATTTAAGGTTCATTCCAACCCAAACCATTCTATGGTTCTATTACTTAAAATTTTCTCTTTTGGTACTGCATGAGCTTGCACATCCTGTGTGTTCAAAGCTTAAAGCCAAGTTTCTTTCATCACTGAGTTTGTCCTGTTGTTGTACCTGATAGCTGTTTGCATGCACATTGTTTGGATTTTGGTTATCATTAGGTTCTTGAATTGCTATTAAAGATAACTTAAAATGGACATGTATTCACTCTTTCATTTATTTTCTTTCTGATAACAAAGAAATCTCTTTACAACTACCTTGCTAGCACAGAGCTTTTCTAATGTGGGTTCCCTCCAGCTGAAGATGTGCTTCAAAAATGTTATTGATAGATATTACCTGCATTTTCCAGCAACCAAAAAGTTCAATATCTGTGGTAGTGTCTGAATTTCATCTTTGCAGTTTTTTCTAGGTAGATGCTGTAGAAGTAGTGGTCACAACTTCAAATTTAAGGTTCTATTATTAAATGGCTTTAAAACAATGCACACATTTCCTTTCCCCCTCATAAGTGCATAATGTTGCATTTTATCCTTTGAAAGTTCTATATAGTTGTTGGCTGATTTCTTTGTATAAATATTTCATAAGTAGTGTTTTGATCTCTGGTTCAAATTCAGTCATGGCAGCAGATGTTCTTGTTGATAGGTTGCTTTTGAAAGTGTTGTGTACAAACAAATTTACAAACAGGAGTGTATTCAGTAGGTGTAGTGGAACTGATAATATTGAGAATGTATTATGAAGAATAAATTCTCAGTTTTAACCTTTCTTTTTTGAGACATGTAGAATATGAACAAAAAAAATCATTACTTGGCTATAGTGTATCAGAGATGCAGCTGGGGGTTAGAAAAAAGTCTGGATCAGCTTAAAAACATTTTAAAAAGCCCTTCTCTTGCAGACTCTGTAGTCTTGCAATGAGATCCAGTTCCAGGCTGTCATGGAGCAGGTCCTCTTGCAGGGTGGAGTTGAGCAGCTCTCATTAGGAACTATCAACTTTGTTAGAACCTGATCTGTTTTCAACAGGACTAAGCACAAACAGGAAATATTATGTTTGCACCAGCAAGGTTTTGCAGCTATAGAAGAACTGCCTGGTGCAGTGGCTCTGAGGGAGGTGCAGGTTTTATTTCTCCTGCCTTGAGCACCAAAGAAAACTGGCTCCATGTGTTTTTTCCTCTCACTCTTCTAAGCTCACGTCTGTGGCTCATCATTCCTGAGGTCTGCAGTGCTCCAGAAAGACTCTGAACCAATTCTGGATATTGCATTCAGAGTATGTGAGTGTTGCTCTGTTTTTATATGGTTCCCTTACAACACTCCAACAAAATAATTTTGAAAAATGAGCCTGAGGGTTTATTTCCCATTAATGACAGAATGCTGGCATTTGGATGATGGAAATAGATACATTCCTTTGTGTAACTGTACAGATGAAAGCTTTTGTCATGAGATTGTGCTTTTCATTTATATGAGCTCTTAGTTTTCTGCTGCTAAAACTTGTTAGTCCTTTAAAAGCTTTTCCCATCACATTCTCTGTAGTTTCTCAGTGCTTCCTCCCTGGAGATCTCTATGATTTAGGTAAAGATAATCAATCTCACTGAAAGAAACAAAATTACTTGTGAGGATCAATATGTGCTAACAGTTAGTTGTTATTCAAGTCATCCTGCAAAGGTGCAGAACCCAGCAGAAACATATTCAGAACCTGGTTCTTAACTTCTCCCTGCCAAGTGAGCAATATGCAAAAAGCCAAAAGAAATTAAAACAAGCATGTGAAGGGGTGTGGCTTTCACTGGCTTCAATGTGAGTTTATAGAGAATGAGGAAGACTTAAAAAAACAACCTCACCCTCTTGGGGGCATCCAGCAAAAGGACAAGTGGCAGTGGGCACCAAGTATAGAGGAAAGTCCAAAAATATAAACCTTGTTTATTCTGAGGGTGGTCAGATGCTGGATCAGGTTGCCCAGAGAGGCTGAGGAGTCTCCAGTGCAGGGAGATACTCAAGCCCTACCTGGCCACAGACCAGTAAACCTGGTTTACTTGGCCCTGGTTCAGCAGGGGAGGTGTTGGACTGAAATCCCCACAGGTCCCAGCTGCCCTAAGGCTGTGATTCTGTGATTCTAAGGGGAAGCAGTGGGTCCCAAGTACTGTGAGGGAGCAGATGAATTATTCTCTAAACATCTACCTGATTACCTTTGTAAAACTTCTGTCTGCATAGTCTGGATCTCCTGAAAATGAATTAGCCCATTATAGTTGTCTTAGGCAAAAAAATAGCCAAACCAACTTTTCTGCAAAGGAATAACCACACTACCCTTTTTTTTTTTTTTTTTTTTTTTTTTTTGACACCAGTAGATATATCATCTACTCTCATGTGCTAAGGTTTCAGCCTGTGGCTCAGGGCACAGGAGGCATTACTTACTCTACCATGCCAAAGGAGAAACCTGGCTGTGTTTTGATAGCCTGGCAGTGAAAGATAATGATCTGTCTCCTGAAAACTTAGCCAGGCTTATGTTCAGAGCAGAGGTGCAGAAACTTTTTCACACCTAAGCATTTCCAGGTCTTTTTGTAAAGCCTGCCCTTACTGTGGCATTACCCAGGAACTGAGCAGGGGGTGGAGGTGGGTAAGAATCAAATGGTCACAGGTTAGATCATTCAAAGTCTTGTGTTGCAGCTTTTTCTGCTGGAATTTGGGTTTTCAGGAATGGAGCACCTGATTTTGAGGAATCCTAAAGATTACCTGCAAGGTATAAGACAATGGAAGACTGCATTTTCTCTCCTTTCTTTATCTTTTTTTCCTCTTAGGAAAGGACCCAGTACAAGCTGTATGTTGGTTTGTTTTTTAGCTAGGTGCCATTTATTTAGGTTCAGCCCCCACTGCCATCCTGAGTTTTTTTCTTTGTTTTTCTCAATCCTGGGTGTTTCTTCTGTGCTGTCACTCATCTCACCGTTCATTTTCCAGACAATTTGGCAATTCCTGAGGACATATTTTTTCACATCTCTTGATGCATATTGAAAAATCACATGTTGATAAAGACCAATTTCTTAAGTAAAATTTGCCTGTGCTACGGATGAATATATCGCTTAAGGTACATTAGTGAAACTCTAAAACCTTACTTTTTGGAAGCTGATCATACACTAAAAGCAGAAAAAAGGAAAAAAAAATTAAATTGCCAATTACAGCTAATAGCTTGCTGCAATTGACATGAATAAAGCAGATTGAAGGTACTTTTAAAAGCAGCTTCTCAGTAAATCCAAGTAGTGAAATGTTTTGGAATGAAGCAGTTGCAAAAAGGAGGTTAAATATCCTGTGCCTAACAACTTGTATATCCCAGAAATCTGTTTTAGAGACATCTTTGGGGATTTCTCTGTAAGAATACAACTGATAAATGGGTTTGTTTTCCCTTAAGAGTGTTTACATATATCTGATATTATTTGCTGCATCTCCTTAAAAAAATCCTCACCCCAAAAATTTAAGTTTTAAAAGTCTGCAAAAAGATATAAACCAGTGCTAGTGACAATTTTTATTTCATTAAGTCTTTTCAATATTATTTCATTGTCTATTCAATATTATGGGCTCCTTAATCAACAGTATTTCTAAGATGAGTCAAACAAGTTGAAGTACTTTTTCTGGAAGTTGAAAATGTATTTTGTATATTAAGTCACTCATTTTTCAGAAGGAATATTATGGTAGTTTTAAAGATGGAAGAGTTTTAAGAAGAGCAAAGAGCTTGTTATACTATGATAAGTAAAGAAGCAAAGATGACTCACTGAAACAGAGCTTTCTGAACATTTTTTATATGTATTTCTCAGCACTGTGTAAAGCACAGATGAAAGGTTAAGAGAGTAATAAACAAAGCTGGAATGTGATTTTGATGGGTTAGCTGCACTTTGATCCTCAGACTATAAAACACTGCTACCTGGGTCAGAGCTAACACTCAGCAGGACAAACAATCACTTGTTTGCTGCACTATAAAAATCACAATTCCTTTTTGTATGCAATGCCAGCAAACATTCTGTGGCACTAAAAGATGGAAAGGGAGAATGTAGTTTTAGCAATTTGTGTAATTTAAAGCAACTTTAAATGTGTGCTAAAGTTTTCTTTAAAGTTCTCTGATCTTTAACCAATAGCACTATAGGAATGGATTTGCAGCAAATACTGAGCAACCTTAACGATATCAAAAATACTAAAAGTACATGAAATTGTTTAAAACCAGGAATGAAATTGTAGGTTATGTGGTATCTTGAAAAAGAGCAAAATCTGTGCTGCTTTTATTTCAGTTAGACAAGATTACATTTCCTACTGCACCAAACTGTTCTGCCTTATGATTCCACAGAAATATTGAATATCCTGAGTTGGAAGGAACCCACAAGAATCATCAAAGTCTAACTCCTGGTCCTGCTCAGGATAGTACAAATTTCCATTTTCTCCTCCTCATTAATTAATTAATTAATTAATTAATTAATTCATTCATTCATTCATTCAGAAAGATATTTTTAAGTCTCTTGGTTTCCCTGGTGTTTTCCAAGCACAATTAACTGTGCTCTCAGATGTGAAGCTGTGCCATTCCTGTCCCTGGGATGTTCAAACAGAGCTGGAGCTGTGGCACTTGGGGATGTGGTTGAGTGGAACATGGCAGGACTGGGGTAATGGTTGGACCTGATTATCCTGGAGGTCTTTTCCAACCTTAAATATTCTGTGATTTGCACACAGCTCCAGAGTTCACATCAGCCTGAAGAAGACAGTCTGAGATAATAGAAAGATTATTTCAGGAGCATGATAGACAGAGTCTAGGAGGGAATCTAGACCCTTTAAAAAAACATAGGTTTGATGTTTTCTTTCTTTTGGTGTGCCTGGCCTTTGTTGCTGAAACAGTTTTTGTGGGTTTATAACCTCTCTGATTTCTGTTGGTCCTGATTAACTCTAAATATGAGTAGTTCTGCTGATTGCAGTTAGGTTGTTTACATGGATAAAATTAACATGGAATAGATTTTTATTGAGTCTGACTCTTGGAGTATACAGCAAAGAAAACAGTGGAAGTTTACTTTTAAGGAAGATGGAAAATAAATATTTTTCCCTTGGAATCTCAGTGCAGGAAAAGGTATAATTTCCACTTGACCAATATTTGGCTGATGTATAAATTGTAAAATAAATATTAGTAATTCTAAGGACACTTATTTTTCTTGATTATCTTAATAAAGCCATTCTAGTATTTTACAGGATCACAATAGTAAAAATTATCTCGTTTTAAATATATAAAACCCAACTATTGCAAGCAACTTTTTTTCCAAAGAAAACTACACCCATATTGACCTTTCTGTGAAGAAGATAGTCACACTATTATTACATTAGTCACAGTATTATTACATACTGTGAATAGGGTTATCACAAATGCATGGATTGTGCTTAAAAGTGTGACCATATCTTATAATTATGTCCTTGATTCTAGCAAATTTCAGGCCATAAAAAACTCATTAATTTTAATTGTGTTGGATCAAGCCCCATATTTGTAATGTGATGTAATTGTCCACTGCATTCCTGACATCTGGCAATAAAATTCTTGATCATAAAGCCCTAGATTATATTTATTGGTGCAGGATTAGCCATCAGGCAATGGTTAGTCAGGAACAAAAAGCTATTCAGAGATTCCCTTATCAATGATTAGGAAATCAGGTCAGAATATACATTTATTTATATTTATTAAAAAGTTACATAGCCTCTGTCACAATGGGATCCATGTAAAGCAGATCCAAGCTGTTGTTCCTGACAGAACAACTCCATTTCAATCTGTTAGAGGTTGAAGGATATGCATATTTATTCCTTTTTTAATTTTTTCTCTTCAGAGATTTCCACCACTGAAAATTTGACTAGCAGGAAAGAGCTGATATGCCATAAGTTTGAGCTGGCATGTTGTATCACAATGCTGGGATGTGCCTTTCTGCCTTGATTTATCTGGTTAAAAAAAAAAAAAAAAAAAAAAAAAAGATTTTTAGTCCTTTACAATTATTTCCAAGCAGAAGAGATAAAAATGGAAATACTCAGATTGGTAAAACTACTCTGGATTACACAAATGCCACTGCTTGCTATTTATCTGTTTGTTAATTATATCTGACTAATTAATTAATGAATTACTTACTCTTTGATTGATTACAGACAGATTGATGGAGCTTATGACTCCGAGACTTCCAATACTGTAGCTGTGCACAGCCCAAATATTTGGTTTCTGGGATGCAACAGGAGATGAAGATAATTTATCTCATGCCACACTTTCCATCTCAATGACATTTGTTTTGTCCCTCAGCCAGGGAACGCTGGCCTGGCTGCTGCCTGTGCACAGCTGAGCAGAGCCCAGGAGGGGAAGGATTATTGCTCACTTCTCTCTTGTTTTACACCAAAGAGCAGGTGGTGGTGGCATTTTCCCTTCCCTTGGTGCTCCAGCCAGTACAAGGCACTTTACACCAGTGAGTGCACAGCACTTAAAGCTGTTGTAGCAGCACACACCCTCAGAGACTCTGTTCCAGGGCTCTTGTCAAGGAGCTCGAGTGCTCTGCTGAATTGTGTGACATGCAGGGAATTAATAAAGGACCTGTGTCAATCTGAAAGCCAGAGCTTACTGTGTCTTTACATCTAGAGCAGTATTGGAAGAGAGATGAAAAATCTGGCATCATGATCCATTTGGTTTTCAGGAAGCTTAACCTCTTCTTCTTCACATAATAAAAACTAAATCAAATATCACAGCTAGTCGTGTATTCTCCTCCCTCCTCTGAATAGCTCATCAAAGTCTTTAAAAAGTAAATAATGATGGTTGAAAAAAGTGACTTGATAACTTATTTAAGCAGTTTAACCTGCTGTAAGTTTTTATGAGACTTTTCAGACTCTAGTTTCACATCTGATTTGTATTAACAGAAAATGGAAAGTGCAAATTTGCAATCGAGTAGTTTTTCCAGGGAGTCCTGTTGCTGTACAGCTTTTCATAATATTTTCAGACACTGACTATACCAGTATTTCTATTTTTGATTTAGAGAATAATTAAATTGTAATGCATGAGGCTGTCTAAAATTTTATCATTGAAGTAAGTGGCCAAAGTGACATGTGTCATTGCATGAGTGATGGAGCAGAGGAAATTGAACAGTATTATTCTTTAATTTAGCTTAGATTCATTATTGTTTCTGAGCTATATTGTTCCTAGGGACAAACAGAGGAAGGTGAATGTAACAAGGCTGTTTACACCTGACACTCAATGGCAGATGTGGCTTGATGTCACTGGTTTTGGTTTGAAAGTGTAGTGTTTCTTTCAATGCCTCCTTTTCTTCCTCTCATCTCAACCATTTTTAGCTCTCCTTTTAGATCATAGAAGATCTGCATCTGAGAATAAAGGTTCTTCCACCCCCATCTGCACCAGTTCAGTAAATCTAGGTGTCATCTGCCTAACAGCATAATGAGCAGTAATAACTCATAATGACCATAATGAGCACTAACAGCTGAACATGTCAAATACACTGGAAAAAAGAATAGTTCCCCCTGGGACTGCAGCCTCCTCAAAGTGGAGGTACAAAGTGCTCCTGCAGATAGCTGTGAACTACTGAACTGCAGTGCAACCACAGGTTGTTCCAAAAAATCTTTCCTAGAGGGAGACAGCTTTTGTTGACATTTTTTGACATGATATTCACGATGAATTTAGATTTCTCAGAGGATTTTGACACAAAACAACTGTAAAGTTTCTAATGAACCCTGAAGGACAAGTTCTTTTCATCAGGGCAAAACCAGGGCAAATCTCACCCTGGGCACAGGGCAGGACAATGGTTTGGCTTCTGGTTAAGGTGGGGCCAAATTTTATGAGAGCAGCTGAGGCATTGAAGGTAAGATGTGACCCAAAATATGATTGGTTTATTCTATGTCTATAGAGCAAGGTCTTGGGAGTAACTGCAATCAGGGAGGCTGTCTGCCATTCCCACTAGTGTTTGCAGCTGCAGATGTCCCAAATTAATTTACTTGATTTATCCTACAAAAAAGTTTGTTGATTTTGCAATTCTCATATTTTTGGCCTCTGGGAATATTCTGACATTTTGTATGAGTTGCTTTTTTTGTTTGTTTGTTTGGGTTTTTTTTGGTTTTGTTTTGGTTTGTGTTTTTTTTTTTTTTTTTTTTTTTTTTTTTTTTGTTTGTTTTTTTTTTGGTTGGGCATTTAGGGTCTTTTTTTTGTTGTTGTTTTGTTTTTTTTTTTTTTTTTTTTTGCTTGATTTTGCTGATGCACCACAGGAAAATATTTCTATAATTACCTGGAAAATTAAACTGTTACAGATATCATCATGTTTCCCTTGATACTGGCTGATGCTTGATGCAGAAAATAGTAAAAATAGCACTACTTTCTTTTAAAATGAGCTTTTAAACCTCTGTAAAAATTCAGCTATATTTTTATCCATTCTATTCTAGTCTTTATGTGTGAAAACCTATATATGAGACTATGAAAATAAAATGAAGCACCCAAGTTTCTGTCTCATGATAAACAGTGAGAGAAACTGTAGGAAACTTTGGGATGTGTTATCAATTGTATCTTCAAGCAGATTTTGGGCATCAAAGATGTTACTGAAATAAGGCTCTTGCCTAAAATTGATGCAATGTTCTTTAGCTGAAGTACTCATCAAGTTTTTAAGTGCATGCATATTTTTCTCAGTAAGTGGTCCAGTTTGTTTCATCTCAGTTAATTGCAGTCATGTGGATAGGTTTTCCACATCAGAGCCTGAGAGTGTAAGAGTATCAATATTTATCAAACAACAGGGAAACATAAGGAAATATAAAAAATTGTTGCTTTACTAATCAGCAAGAAAAGCGAGCCCAAATGTCATAGTTTCCTAAAGAGTCAGTGTGATGTGATACTAGATACAGTCAGCTAAATTCATCCTGAGCACAGCAACTGACTGCACTGGGTTTGGAAAACATCTCTCATGATTCTGTATAGGTGGAGACTTCTTCAAGGAATGCCAATCTATTGTTTCTGTAATAGGAAAAATTATGGCTGATCTCAAAACATTTTTTTTTTTTTTTTTTGCTTAGCTGGTATGTAAAAGAAGAAAGCAGAAACTTCTCCAAATGTTAAGAGAGAAAGTTCTCTAAATACTGAGGATTATTTTTTATAGAATCATCACTCTGTGTGCAAGGTTATACTTAATTAGGTCAGTCACAGAAAGAGTCCTGTAAGGCAGACAGTGTGACTCCTCTGTGCTGAACACAGAAAATGTCTCTGCACTTGAATATGGGGTTTTATATGTTCCTGCATGTGCATACATTCAGGCACACACATTTGTTACAGTTATTATTTAGAAATGCTTGGTATGTACTTGATGTGTCACATCATATTATGAAACACATTTAATCTTCACTATTTCTTTGTAAAATATTTATGGGACCTCCATCCCAGATGAGATACAAAATAAGGGACCTTCCAAATGTCCAGCCCTGAGACCATGAGAAGCGAAAAGGGGCAATCATGGAATGACAGAAGGTTTGGGTTAAAAAGGATCTTAAATATAATTTAGTTCCAACTGTCAAATGGGCAGGGACACCTTCCACTATCCCAGGTTACTCAGAGCCCCACCCAACCTGATTTTGATCATTTCCAGAGATGGGAATCCACAGCTTCTTTGGGCAACCTGTGCCAGTGCCTCACCAACCTCACAGGAATGAATTTCTTCCCAAAATCCAACCTAAACCTGCTCTGCTCCAGCTTAAGGCCATTGTTCCTTGTCCTGTCACTCCATGCCCTTGTCCCAAGCCTCTCTCCATCTTGCAGCCCCTCTTGGCACTGGAAGGGGCTCCAAGGTGTCCCTGGAGCCTTCTCTTCTCCAACTGAACAACCCCAACCCAATCTGTGCTCACAGGTGAGGAGTTCCAGCCCTGGAATCCTCAGTGTCCTTCCCCTGGATCCCTTCCAACTGGGCAATCCCAGTTAATGGCCAAACCCTCTGAAAGCACTGGCCCCAAAGAGCCATCTGCAGGCTGAGCAGCATTCCACTGGTCCAGAAAGCTCATGTGCTGCTTTTACAAATCCCTCAGCGGATGAGAAGATAAAACATAGTTTTCAGGAAATGGGGACTATTAAAGGAAAAATATTTTTAGTCTTCCAGTCAGTCAGAGAAGGATGTCTTTTAGAATTGTATTTAATTTATAATTGAACTTAACATTTTTAAAAGAAGTATGGGTTCATCTAGAATATAAATGAGGTACATTAAGTGAAATAATATATGTTTAGAGGATTCAGATGTTTGCTCTGATTTTTTTTTTTTTTTAAACTCCTCCAAAGGTAGCCATCTGCTGCAGAGCAGTTTTTCACACACTCTTGATTCTGACCAGGAAAGGATTTCTTACAATAGTGTCCTATTTCTGAAGCATACATGGACTAGGAATGCATAAAAGTGAAAAGCGTTTTGAGGGATTAGTAAAAATGGATGAAGTGGTTTCCTAGCTGCAACCAAGTTTTGCTTTGTGCCTTTAAATTACTTGAAATGTAAAAAATCTATCCTACAGCAGCTAGTGACTAGTCTCTGAAATATCAGTTCTTTACAAGTCATTGCCAATGGACAAGTGTCAGTAGGAAAGAAATCCCCAGCAGTCTGAGTTTTTTGATTTTTGCCTATAATTCTTAGGTTAGTAATGCCCAGCTCAGAATTCTCTTCATCTTTAGGTCATAATTAAAATATATAGGTCTGAAATGTAAAATATTATTTTTTCATCTTCTGCCAGATGTAAATAAATTGTCCTGACAATACCAAATCTAATGGTATCACTTGGCCTATGAAGCACCATGAAAAAGTCTTGGTGAATCAGCTAAAAAAAAATCTTTTCTTGCTTACCTGAATTCAAAACTTCCTATTCTGGGCAAGATTTTGCTTTTTGCTTTTAAATAGAAAGGAAATAAAATAATACAAAATAAAATGCTGAATGGAGTCAGCTGCAAAGGAGTGCTCTGTAATCCAAGTGATGCAGAAATCAAATGGAAACCAAGATGAGTCAGGCCTTAAAAATAAGTGTGAGCAGTAACCTATTAGGAAAGCAAAGCTGGTACACAATTAGCCATATTAAAATATCATCCTTGATCCTATCAACTTTTGCAGATACTTCCTCTCCTTTTATTTCCTGAGGCTAAAAAGAGTAAAATAGAGATTCTGTTAAAGACAGATTTTACAGGAAAAGATTTCTGCTGACCCTGTTCATTGTCAGGCAAAACCCATAATTTTTGTTTGCAAGTTGTTTTTACAAACTGAGAGGATTTGGGGTGAAAGAGTGTTGGTTTTGGGTTTGTGTTTGTTTTGTGCTGGTTTTGCCTCTGGCTTTTCTTGTGTCCCATGACAGTGCTCAGCTATGCAGGCTAAAAGGAAAACTTTCCTTCTGACTCATAAAAATGCTTGAGTAAATGACTCTTTTTAGGTTTTAGGATGGTACAGAATATAGCAAGTGGCTATAATTTTTTCACTAGGATTTTTGGGGAGGTTTACTTGTTTGTTTGCTTGTAGTGTTTTAAGGGTTTTTTGGACTTTTTTTCTGTTTTCCTTTGATTTTGTTGGTTGTTTTTTTCTTGAGGGGAAATTCCTAATGATTTTTTCACTTCCCTTCCTCATTTGTTCCTCTTTGATGTTAGTTTTTTAGCAATTTGTATAAGAACAGCAGATGAAGAATGGCAGGAAGAATTTTAATGCCATTCTTTGGTTATAATTAAGAAAAAAGCAGGAATATATTTCCTTGTGTATGTAATTCATAACAGCTTAGGCATTTTTCTGGTGTAGTGCTGACTGATTACCTTTGGGAATATGAACTCTGCTCATGCCCTAGTCAGGCTCCAAACTTCTTTTTTTGAGTTTTTGACTCTGTGTTGCCACTTCCCCTCTCTCTTGAGCCATGTTAAGAGTCTCCAGCAGCGAAACCTTGACTGAAGTGTTATTACCACTGAAATATAATTGTGCATGACAGTGAGTTACTACCACTGTGAGCTCAGCTCACATGGCTGAGCTGACAAGAATAAGGTTTTCTGGCAACAGGCATCTGCCAATTTGTATCATGACACTGTGAGTGCTGGTCACTGGAGTCACCAGTGAAAGCCTGGCAGCTGATAGGGGGCAGACCTTGGACTCCCTGACATTATTGAGGGTACAAAAAGAGACAAATCTGCTTGAGTCATGGCCTTGATGAGAAAGGTTCCCCTTTTTTGTACAGCAGAGTCTTCAAGAGAGACTGAGCTGCAAAGGAGAGTGTTGTGTTTGGGAAAGCTGTTGTATTCCAGCACCTTGGCATAGATCTAAACTCTTAAAAATTCCGTCTCCTATTTTTATACTGAAGTAGCCACATCTTGTGCTTTTTATTTCCCTCCCAGATTTGCTCTGTGAGTGAGGAAATTAATTTTCCTGGGCAGTTTCTCTTGGAGGCAGGGTGGCAGAGCCTGTCCCAGCCCTTCCCTGTCCCTGCAGAGCATCTCAGCCCTGTCCCCAAACCTCTCCCTGCTGCTGGCTGATTGCTCAGGAGCCATGGCAACCAGCATCACAGCTCCCTCACAGCCTGCTTTTTGCACATTTCTGTTTGTAGGTATCTGCTTAGGCCTGGAAAGTGCCTGCCCACCCCACTTATGGCTGCTCCCTGGGCTGGCCCTTTGTGGGGTTTCTCTGATTTTCACAGGCACCAGGCAATCCTGAGATAACTATTGAGTGAATGAATTCAGCTCCTGTTTTCCATCACAATGAAATGGAAATTTCTTACCTTAGCCCATTGTTGTGTCTCTAAAAATCACTGTAATAACAATGCTTAATTCTCTAGTTTGCAGTATCCCGAGAGAAAAAGAAACCTTTCTGAAAAGTCCTTTCTGGTCTTGAAAAGATGAGCCTTCCTAAGCACTTGCAGGCACCTGGCATGGAACTTTACCCTTCTAGGACTGACCTGATACAAATATTTCAAGCCCAAACTACTTATACATTCTCTCCCCATCTTTCCTCCAAAACAAAAAAAAAAAAAACAAAACAAAAAAAAAAAAAAACAAAAAACAAACAAACAAACAAAAAAAATTCAAATCTTTCGTGTCCAGACCTGCCAAACTAAATGATCTGATCATAAGCCTCACTTTCTTGACCATTTAATTGTACATTCATCCCCCTCTCCTAGCCTGATTATATGTTCCCATATCGAGTTTTTATTATTTTGAGAGATCTATCTCTGTTTTACCTGAAGGAGATGCAAAAATTTTATAACAGCAGACTGAGCTTTTTCAACATCTTTTCAACATCTTCATCCTTTTTCTGATAAGGAAATTTTACTGTCTCAAATTACTGGATGGTATGAAAGGCCTAAAGCAAAAATGGACTTCCATAGTTGGATATATATAGCTAGGAAATATCACAGAAATTGTGCTAAAAATCAGAAAGGTATTATCCACTTCCTTAAAGCATAATAAGATCATGGACAGTTATTTTTCCCCCTATAGATTAGTACTGCTCCCTCACAAACTCCCAAAATCAAACCCTAGGTGCTCAATCATGGCTTGTGAATAGCTCAATCTAAGCTGCTTTTTTTTTTGTCAAAAGAATATACTGTCCCAAAATTACATCTAAAAGTCATAATTTCTGAAAGAAATGTGATGTAACTGGCACTTTAGAATATGGTAAAAATGAAATATAAATCTGCATGAAGGTGTCTTGTAGACAAGATGATTTCATTATTTTCTATGCATATGTCTTTAATATAAAAATATGGATTACAAAGACATTTTAAATTTTGATGAGCTTTTGAGTAGCCAAGGCCACCTTCCTTTTTTTTTTCATCTACTCGCCATGAAACTTCTCCAAAGAAGAGTTTTGAATACAAGACATAGAACACCATTTTTTAGAAAAAAAAAAATCTCTGTTTTTTTTTTTTTTTCACTTCCTTCAGAATGATTTCTAAGAATGATACAGGCTCACGATCCTCACTGTGGAGGCAATAAATGGTTCCATATCAAACACAAAAGGAAGAACCTTCTTTGTAATGCAGAACAAGGAATAAGAGTTGGTTTCTTTTTGCTTCCTATCCCCTTCTTGTTTAAAAAAGATTGTGACATAATTTCTTCTTCCATAGAATAGAAAATTGTTACTTAGAATAATTTTTTATAAAGCTGTCATAATTCATTACTATTTATAAAGTGGTTTGAGATCCCTAGAGAGCTGTATCATGTAAGCAAATTTTCACTCCCTCTACAACCAAAAAATATTAATAATATTTAATACTATTTTAAAATTTCTTTGATCACCTGAATCGGAATAGTAGATATTAATTTTTATTTAAAAAAAAAACCCCAACAGTTATCATTTTTGCATTCTAAAAGTTGTCTAAAGCAACAGTGCTTGAAATTTTCTGGGGTATATCCACAAATTCAAAAACTGAAAAAAAAAATTATTTCCCCTTCTAGGATCTTTATTATCCCAAATAACAATACTCTTGGATTTAACCACTACAGCTCTTACAAAAACTTAGCCTCTGTTATACAGAGATTTGTTTTTTAAATACTGCCATTTAGACAGGCATTCCATGTATTCCACTTTCCTTTTTCCTTCTTGCTGTTTTTGTAAAATAGGCTATGATTTTTATCATGGGTTATCCTACAGTAAACACACAACTTTAATTTCCAAGGGCATCTTCCTTCCTGACTCCTATGGTAATCCTCAACCTGCACACTATTGGTTTTCATTTTCTTTTAAATGTCAATTTTAAACCCTTAAGTATTGAGTCCAAATTAATATTTTATATGGGCTCCTTATTCATCACATGGAGTAAATTGTCTAGAATAGGTCATTTATGTAGTGCAGGACATTTCTCTACAACAATAGCTCTGAAAACAAATTCTCCTTTCTTGCTTGACTGCTGCTCCAATAGCAGTATAGAAATAGTTGAGGTAATGTTAAGTAAAGCTCTTTGACAAAAGTTTGGCTGGCACTTTGGGGACAGAGGAGCGTGGTCTGTAAAATACTAATTGTTAGAGAACACGTTGACTTCATGCTTTTTCTCTATCACTTTGAATATACTGATGAAAGGTCTCTAATTACTAGTCCTGGAGATCAGTTATGTACTCCAAGACTGGTTCCTGATCAAGAAATCACAGTAAAATATTCCATGAAGTGTCTTCTCTTGTAGAAGTGAACTGATTTTGAGCGACTTTGTTTAAAGGGAAATGCAATTATGAGCAAAAAAAACCAGTAAAAAATAAAAAATCAACAGCCAAATGTTTGTCCTTCCATTTTGTTTTAGTATGGACACTGGCAGTTGGAAAAAGCAAAGATCACTGAAGCAGTTTACACAACTGGGTGAATGCCACAGGCAGTGGTTATGCATTCACACCCAGCCAGGATCTGTGCTAACCTAAGTGCACTGTTTAGCTGTGCAGTGGGCTGGAATTTGGACATGGAAGGTGCTGTGGAGCCAGCTGGCTCCTGTGTCTGGGTGTGAGTAGTTTCAATCTTTTTTTTTTTATAATTTAATGCACTAATCTTTCTACCAATTTTTTTTTTTTTTTTTTTTTTTTTTTTTTAACTCTACCCAGTTCTGTTCCATACAGCTGGCATTGAAAGGGAACCATGGGAAACTTCCCTGTTGACAATTTTATTTGTTGCTGTGGACACTTGTGGGGTGTTTTTTTCTGGAATTTTTGTTTGTTTGATACCAGCATGACTGGGGCTGTTGTGGAATTTTAAATGAGCACCTTGGCTCTGCCTTTGTCTGGGGACTCCATATCTCAGCCTAAATCATGGAGAATCTCTGGTGGACAGGAGCCAAAAGGAAGAATAGATGGAGAAAATAACAGAAGGTGAGTACCATAACTGAGATCTGTTTAACAGTAGAATCATAATAAATTACTAATACATAGTATTTAAAACAAAACAAGTTAGAACATAAGGTATAGATCAATCTGACCTATAGTAGGAAGATAGACTACCAAACTGAATTTTTAAATGGACAGAGAGAATTTGAGTGAAGGTCAAGAGTTCCCATAAACCCCCACTTCAAATTGTGAATTCACATGAAGAAAAATATTTTTGTCTCTCAGTTGTGGAAATACAAGCTTTAGTTACTAAATTAAAGACTGGAGGTGGCACCTGGTGCTATGGTTTGCCTGGCATGGTGGTGTTTAGTCAACTGTTGGACTTGGTGGTATTTGAGGTCTTTTCCAGCTTACTTGATTCTGTGAAATTTGTTGCAATTCATTGCTCTGACAGCTAATAGATTCACACATTGGCAATTTGCTTAGTAGATTATCATTTACTGTCACTTTTTAAATTTAGAATCTTATCTTCCATTGTATCTAGTCTACTTGCATCATGGATGACAAGTTTCTTTCCTCAGGGGCAATCCCTTATTAACATAAAATGCTTTTACCCAAATTGTGACATGAAGAGAACACCCAAATCTGTAAGACTGTTAAATTCTAGAATCTGGCTGTTAATTTATTGCCATTCTTAGAAAAATACACTTTTTTAACTCATCACATTTCACTCCAAATACAGAATGGAGACTCTACTTTGACTCTTCAGTTCTCTCTTTACATGATACATAATATGGGAAAGTATTTCTTTTACTTTCCAGAATAATATTGCTGGGAAATACAGTGCAGCTTGTTTCTTTTAAGCCTCAGGAAATTGTTCTGGCAGGAAGAGTTTATAACATTCACATCACACAAGAGTGTCTGCTGATTTTGCATGTTCAACTTGAAAAAATCAAGTGGAGATTCTTGGAGATGTTAACTTACTATTCCTTCAGCTGGAGTCAACAGAGTGGCAAGTGGCTAAATCTCACTTTTGCTGCCTCAGTTAACCTGGTCTTGCAACACATGGATATTTCAGGCTGGTGGCCTTGCTGCTGTTAAAAAAAAAAAACCAAAAAACTAAAAATAGATAACAAGGTGTTCTTAGCTAAAAATGAAAAATCTAAGTTCTGCAAGCACTTACAAATACAGCAATGAGAGCAGTAGGGAAGGGTTTTGTATGGAAAAACAGGATGCTGGCATGCACAGCGTGGTACACAGGCACCACACCTCATCTGGACCTGCTGGCACAGCAGTTGTCCACTGGGAAGTTACAAAACTTCATTCCATGGCAGTGCTTTACCATAAATTACCTGGCTCCCACAAGAGGAAAGGTCAGTTTGCCCTCATCAGCTCAGATGGCACCACCAGCTTTAAAATGGCATGAAGCAGAGTGTGTTCTGCTTCCAACAGGATGCTCTAAGCTACAGAAAGAGATATTCCATTTCTTCACAAAGAAAGCATTTAGAAAACAAATGGAAAAGAAGTGATATTCACACTTTGTGCTTGGCTTGGACTCTAGCTTGAATAGGCTGGAAGGGATGTGCTTTCTGAAAAGAGTGTATTAGAGAAGATAAAATCATTTGAAGAAATGTCATCTGGGACTTTTCTGTAGAAGAAAAAGCTTTGCCACAATCCTCTGTTTTCTTCCTTGAGATGTTTTCTATGATGTGAAAGGGGAAGCAGAGCTGTCCCCAAAGGTCATGGAAAGCAAAAGGAAATATTTTCTTGATTAAAAGGGCAGTGCTTTCTTATATTTTCCTTCACTGGCCTGATTTTATGTGAACCAGCTCTGGGTACCAGGTAGTAAAAGTAGCATCTCAGAAACGTTTTATTTGATGTGAAATATTTGCCTCTTCTGTAACCACAAAATCCTGCAAATGTTAAATCTTTTGGCAAAATCATACCTAATTCAACATTATATAACACAGTAAAATCATTCTAAAAGGGGAAAGTATGAAATATATAAGCTTCCTTGGCTAAAACAAGAAAAGCAACTCCTTGTCCCTCAACAGGGAGTTTGTGCTGTCTCAGAGAATTTGTTTCTAGTAACTGTGGACATATTGCAGAATCAGAGAACAGGAACAAAAACCTATTTGTTCTGTACTCTGATCTCATTTTTCACATTCATATTTATATTAACAATAGAACTCTCAGCTTTTAACAGACATAATGATGAATTTCAGCAATATAACACTTAATTCAACATATTGGTGCATCTGTTGAAGTTTAGTCTAAATGTTATTTTTTATGAGTAGCACTAAATTCAGTGTCTCAAAATCTGTAGGAACTAGACTCATTAATAGCCAAGGGAAAACCATAAGAAGTGGATGCAAACTGGTATTTTGGTTTCTTCTAAGAACATGAGCTGAGCTTTATCAGCATGTTTAAACAAGCCAAAACCTTGTTTTGATAAGCATTATTATATTTTCATAAACGTGTCTAATTTAATTATGCTAACATCAGGAAATCATGTAACCATTGTAACTGAATCAGTGCTGGAAATCAGCTGTTACCATGCCAGGGCTTAAGACAGAAGAAACTAAAAAATCCAAGCTGGGGACAAGAGTTTAAATTCTGACTTTCAGTCCACTATGATTGAGGTCACTTTTACATAGAAAATTCTCAGAAAAGAGTGCTTTGGGTCTAAATACCTTTCCTTGGCCTTATTGCTGTCACATTAATGTGTCATCACAGCACGTTGAGAGGCAGCACATTCTACAACAGCTTTGTTTGGTTTGTTCTTGACACAAAAATTTGGCAGAGGGTGCAACCAAAGCTGCACCTCACTCCTTTCAACAGACAGATCTTGCCACTGACACCACCAGATATCCTCAGATGACCTTGGGATGCAGATTTTTGAAGCTGTGCAAACTCACTGCTGTGAAGATCATTTATCTAAATGAAGGAGTTCCTTTAAGCATGACAGTGGGAGAGGAGGAATGGCTTGTATCCTTTGCTTGTTTTATTTTATTCTCATCCCTCCCATTATCTTGTCTTGTAACCTTGGTTAAGTCCATTAACCTCTTTATGGCTCTGTGTCATTTCCCATGTGTTGTCCTTTTAGTGTGAGTCATTTAGAGCAGGTCTGTACACACAGGACAGGCTCACCAGGGCCCTTAATGCCTCTGCAGGAGAAATTGCAAATAATTGAGGTAACCTATCAACACCCAATAAGCCAAAGCAGAGCTACCCAACGATCCATGCCATTTAATTTTCAATCTAGTTAATGTTTTAATTATTTTACTCCCCCTCTTCTGCTTGGTGTTGTCACTGTGTACATGGGAATTATTCAACTTTGTTTCTGCATCAAGCCACTGATTGCTCCAGTGAGGTTTGAACACAGGGCAGAGGTGGGGTGGGACTGGATGGGAACAAGGTGACATTGCCAGGGTGAAGAATATTCCCTAGAGAAAGGCATCACATTTCTGACAATTGAGTTGTCAGGGTTTTTCTTTGTTGGGTATTTGGCACCATGTCTTTCAAAGAAGTCAAAAATTACCAGGGATCTATTGGGTCCCCAAATTCTGCTATGGAGCATGTGGCCATTTGAAACAGAAATTCCAATCTTTCTTACAAATTTTCCTGCTCCATTCTGTGCTAAGTGATTGTTTCCATCTCCTCTAACAATCCATCAGAATAAATAATTTGTTGTACCTCAAAATTTTTATCAGATTTTTTATGAATAAGGGAGTTCTTTTCACACTTTTCTGAATTAAGACATGCATTTTAATTAAGATTTAGAATTAGTGCTTTCTATGTCTTTTTAGGTTTAATTTTCCATTTTTTAACCTTTTGTGATACTATTTATTGATATTAATAACACAACATTGTGAAGTGAATTGTAGGATTTGTTTTTATTTCTATATGTTCTTTATCAGGTGGTTTGTTGTTCTAATATTTCCTGATGGGTTTGCTCTCCCTTGGCTTGGATATGTGCTATTTTCTTTAAATAGTTCATCGTTTTGTTAAGTTAGTGAGGAAACAGCACTGGATAAGGATAAACTCTACCCTGTTCACCTTGTTCAAACTAAGAGATTTGTCTCACTTTGCCAGTATCCTAACATGATCTTTCTGATTTTATTAATAGTTCATAAAACCCAAATTTATTTGCAGAAGAAGGCCCAGATATCTTCTTGGGGTCATCTCATAGACAGAGGTCCAGGGTATGCCTTTAAATCCAGTCTTATCATCTCTTTTGCTGAGGTTTTTATTTCTACAAAACTTTGTAAATCACTACTTGAGATTTCCAGTGTTTATGTGCATGTTTGCACTTTGCAGTGTAAATTAAGTACCTCCCCAGTCAAAGCAATCCTTGCAATGATGAATTACAGAAGCAATTTGAGAATATAGCTTCAAAGGCTTTGTGTGCTTTCTCTGTTGAATGAGAAAAGGTTCCTGCCTGCATCTCCCTGCCTAGAAACACTTAGGTAAATTGTAGTTAGTTAAATTAAGGTAGACTAATATCATACCCAGATTAATTGATTGGTTAT
This sequence comes from Muscicapa striata striata, assembly GCA_030060385.1. Lineage (NCBI taxonomy): Eukaryota > Metazoa > Chordata > Aves > Passeriformes > Muscicapidae > Muscicapa > Muscicapa striata. The sequence goes on from JAREIS010000115.1 coordinate 2,316,066, forward strand.
ATTTGAAATTGATTATTTCTCGCCATTTACAACCTGGAAGATTTGGTGGAAAAGGTCTAGCAACTTTTGAAAGGTTAAGAGTATTTCAGTTTTCAAATTCCTGGTTCTCATACCCGAGGCATTCATATTTTGAAGGGCAGGTTCATTGGTAAAGTCCTTTTTGCTACAGTTTGATAGTGACTGAGGCCACAGAGTAAGTGCAGAAGATTGGAGTTCATTTCTGTCTCATTTACTTTGCTCTTGCCACAAATATATCTCATGTAATGGTCTTAGCCAGAAGCAAGAGTTTTAAAACTTTTTAGAATTTCTGACCTTTAGGGTTTTTTTCATCCAAGCCTAAGAAAGGCTTGGATGATGGGAAAAAATACCTATGGCAATTGCCAATATGAAAAAAAGAAAAAGTGTGGGTCATCCCTAGCTCTGTTCACACAAAGTTGAGAACCACTCTTCCAAACAGAAACACAACTATTCATCCTTATATCATACTACAAATTAGGCAGGGATGTTGCTTTGGTAGCTTCATTTTTTATTCCAGCTCATTTCTAAAGACAAAAAGGACATTCCATCCTATTTTTTTCCTTCTCTAAAATGCAACCATGAGCTCCCTGAGGCTCGGTGGCCCTTGGTGCAGAGCTCCCAAATGCTCAGGGTGAGCTGCAGTGGTTGCAGGGAATGTGCCAAGACAGCTCCTTGTCCCCCTGACAGCCCTGCAGCTTGCTTCCAGGACTTTGGTCTTTTCCTGCAGCATGTGTTAAATTTTAGCAAACAAATAGAAGGTCTTCAAGCTGCTTACTGTTTAAATATTTCATCATTTTCCCCCCTCATAAATATAGATGTAGTCTAAGTGTGGAGAAAATAGAAAAATCAGCAGGTGTAATATTCTGCCCAAGTCAGTGGAACTGCTTTATGACACCTGGGCTTCCTTTGTAACCTTTATTTCATTATGGTACTCTACAGCATACTATTAAAGTAAATTCTGGTCTCTGTTTGCAGGTTCATCCTGCTTTTTCACAGGCATTTTTTTGTACTTTCTTGACTAAATTGAAATATAACAAAGAGCTTTTAGGAAACCACGCTACTAATAAAGTACATGGTAGTTCATGAAAAAATTATTTACTCTCCTGCCAGCAGATTATGGTTTGAATGGAAAAACAAGAGCAAGCCTGAAGGAGAGCCCTGACTGGGCTTTTAAGACCTTGCACTTCACAGCTGAGGGCTCTGTGCAAATGTCCCAGTGTGGGCAGTGCTTGGTGCCCACCCTGGCTATTGGCATCTCAGCTTTTTATTCCTGATGCCCATGGATTGCCATAACCCAGATGTTTGATGGTTCCTTTTTTAAATTCCAGTTTCAAGAAGGCAACCAGCTTGCAACTAATGGAAAATATTTATTGCACTGAGTTTTGAATCATTCCACTTTATTAAAAAAAAATCCCTTGTGGTACTCTAACTTTATAATATGTCAATTCTTTAGAAGCAAAACTTAATTTATCTAAAATTTGTCAAGAGAAGTTAAATACAAATGCTTCTCTATATCTCTCTCTACACTAGCATTAGCACAATTTAAACCTTTAACTAGTTGTCTTGAATTTTCTCAATAACCAAATGATTTCATATATTTTGATAATATATTTAACATATATGATCCACTGAGGTTCTGGGGTGATGGTTTTAGACCTCCCGTATGAAAATTGTCCCACTGAATTTCTGCTTGTTTATACTGGAATAGATATTTTTCCAGCATTTTTTAAAAACAGTTGTCCCATGTAAAAATACAATGAGATCACACAGTGGCATCACACACTGAAGTGGCAGCCTCAAAACAATTGGTTTTCTATAATTTGGGCTCATACTAGCTAGGAAAACAGTTGCCCAAGGAGCAGTCTAGGAGTGGCTATTTTGTGGTATGCCAAAGAATCCCCATGGAGGAGTTTGTTTTATAAATGATGACCTGTGAAAAAACTTTCAGCCCAGCTGATGTTATCTTAGATGACATCAGCCTTTCACAGGAAGATCTCTAAGAGCCCAAGCTTCATTATTTATTACAATCACAGAATTACTTGACAAAGCCTCCCTGTTGTCCAACAGCCCTCTCTAAAGACTGATTTTAACATCACTTCTGCAATTTTATCCTTCCCACTGAGTTTCAGTGATGTTGGCCAGGTTGCAGTTGTGCTCATGAAGAGACAATTCCAATGGTGCTCCTTCATTTCTCAGGCATCTCATGGGGAGATTGTCTTTCAATATATTCAGGACACATTCCAGTGTCCTGGATATATTCTGTTCTCAAGATCTCATTTAGACCAAAATTAATACTTTCGCTCTTTTTAAAAATTATTTTTCATTTTCCCATATGTTGTATTTCTGAAGAAGCTTCTGGCTGCATTGAACCCCCTCACTTTCCCCTCAGTACTTTTCCTTTCAGGTCTCACTAATTGCTCTGTTGCTGAGATTTGGGAGTCCAGGTGTTTTTAGGATGTGCTGGTGCTGTGCGTGTGTCCTATATATTTCCAGCTCTTCCATAGTGAGGATGTGAAAAGTTTATTGGCCCAAATTCCTTCTCAGGAGCCATGGTAATAAGTAAAATATTTTGAATTTGCTGTTTTGTCTTCTTTTTAGATTTTTGGTTTGTTTTTTTTGGTTTTGGTTTTTTGTTTTTTTGGTTGGTTGGTTGGTTTTTTGTTGGTTTTTCTTTAACTTTTACTGTTACAGATTTTATTTACGTTGAAATTAGGAGGTTTTAGGAGATTTAGGGGTCCTTTTGGGAAAGCATCATGTAAATTCCTTTGGAGTTAAATTCACTGAGAGTCATGCTGGGCTGGCACAGAAACCAGGACAAGTATAACTGTGTTAGTACAGCTCTGTCTGAGTTAAGTAGCTTTGCTGAACAGCAGGGCAGAGGAGGCTGATCAGAGGACTGTGCTAATTCAGTTAAATCCTTTTCCATTTTGGAGATGTCACATTTAGAGCTCGTGTATTTCTGTGTAGTGCTGTATTTTGTCATGCAAACATACCTCAATAAATCTTTCAATTCTAAGGTCAGTGACCCATTCATGGATGAAACCACAATTTTTTCCCAAGCTAAAGCACCCAGATAGCATTGTACAGAATAAAATACAAAGTGATGAACCCAGGCCCAAGGGCACCACTTTTAGCTGATGTCTATTATGCATGTGTATGTGTGAAGGTACGTATCATGCAATGACAGGCTTTTAGAGGCTTCTAATCTACATTTTTCTTAGAGCAGAAATATATGAATAGGAGCCTGACTTCATTTTCTGAATCCAAAAAGCACATATCTTTATCCTATGCTTTTAAGCATCCTTTCATTTGTGCTCATTTGCAGTCTGTTACAATTTTTTGAGAGTTGTATGCATACATTTCAGAGCAGAATGGTGGCTTTTATTTTTGCCTGGACTATTTTCTCCTCCACATTCCAGAACAACTGCTTGTGTGGCAGGAGGGCACAGATATCTCCATGGATCTAGATAATCTGTGGTTATGAGAGCTCTTCAAAATGTTTCTCAATTATTTTATTTTTCTATATTGTTTCCTGTACAATCCTTTTTTTGCACACCTGGGAAACTGTTGAAGCCTTTATGTTTCACCCTCCATATGAGAGATCTTCCAATGAACAGTGTGTTCATTTTGAGGGAGGAATGGTTCTTACTGCAGCTTCTGTTCAAATCCCAAATGCAGGTGTATGATCATGGCAAGGATTTGTGATTGGTTCTCTGCATGTGTGTTTTTAATGTTTTAACAGCTGAAAATCAGATTGCTTTCAATTTTCACTTTCTGAATCCCACATAAGCAAAGGGATTTATTTTTCTTGATTGCTTAATTAAGTAGGATGTTCACTGTGGAAAGCAAAATATTCCAAATTCTTAACAGCTTAGAAAGCTTTTAGAAAACTTGTGATTTGATGTGAATAGAGTCAAACAGAGAAAACTTACTTTCTTTAACAAAATTCAATTTGGAGGGCCTTTAAGAACTAATTAACTAAATTAATTGATATTGGTTTCACTGAAGCAGATGATGATAACAGTTGTGTGTCTTGCAGTCCTGCCACTCTTATTCCTGCAATGCCAGAAGAGCTTGTGGGATTTTTTAACGACAGAGATAATAAAACAAGTCTTTAAAACTATTTACTTACTTTATAGCAAGTCACTGCCAAGCTTGCACAAACCACAGAAAACTGTCTCTGCTTTTGTTCCCTCCAGCATCAGCAGCACAGATGTAACTGAAAATGATTCTGTAACTTTGAAAATGATTCTTTGGTAGGGACACAGGAGCTATTCCTGAGCAGTGCTTCTGCAGGAGTAATTCTTGAAGGTACATTTGGAAGGTTAAATGTTAAAAGAATAAATTATACTGGAACAATTCTGCAGACATGGAGAGACAGATTTAATGATGAATACACAAGATAATGCTTTGAGAGTGTTAAAGGGAGGAAAGGGTTGAATTATTACTTTGTGAAGTAAGATGTGTTCAATGCATTTCTTGGGGATGGTGCAGGGATGCACTTCCCTTCAGAAGCGAGTTTGAACTAGGACTGACTGAAGCCACTATTCTTAAATGTATTTACATACACATGCACACACATATATAAATATAAAATTCAGAAAACAATCTGTAAACAGTCAGAGAACTAAAGCACTACCATTTCTTCCTACATCTCTTCTTTTTATCTCAATTTTATCCATCAAGTTGGTGAAATTATCTGTTTTTTTCCTTATGACAACAGTATTTCCTGGATGTTTTGAATTGTTTTTGTTATTTGCTGTCTAGATTCCCTCTGTTCTTTCCCTTTTCTTTCATTCTTTCTCCCTATTATTTAGTCAACTGTATTTTTTCTTCTCTATTGTCTCCTGCCTCATACTCTGTTTTTTGAGCTCTTGGCTACAAATACAAGATTCAAAGGGCAAATCCATTAAAAGAAATGGCAGTACCTTTATAGCTCTCTCAGAAAAGAAGAAAGAGATGCTTCCCCTCCTCCCACTCGAGTGATTTCACCTGAAGCTGATAGTTCATTTGCACAAATACACCTTACACCTCCCCTGACTGATGGAGGCAGTGGAGTCAGAAAAATTTCAGGATGTACCCCACTGAACATGAGAATTGCAGAAGCCCTTAATTCCTTCAAAAGAATGTCCATTAAATAAGCAAACAGACAAATAAATGACTTTATTTAGGAAGATTGCTTTTTCTGCTTGCTGCTCCTGGAGTTTGGTTTCATGTAGTGGACAGCAGCCTAGAGTAAATTTTCAGCTGAGGAAAGACTTGTCTTCAGTTTTTCCAAGATGCCCCCAGCAAAAGCATCTATCTTGCAGAAATAATTTTCTTCTTCTGTGTTTTCCCTGTATTTACTGGTGGCCAGTGCTAAAGCCTTGGGCAACCTCTAGGTTTTTGGTTTTTCTCTTTTTGAACACCTCACATAGCTTCAGTTTTTTTTGTTGTTCCTGTTGGGCCTTTGATGATTTGTGTGATGCTATTGCAGCTGGAAGTTCCAGAGATTCTGAAGCAATGCCTGCTTTTTCCTGTGGGTTGGTTTTAAAAAACTGCCAATCAAAAATAATTGTCAATGAAAAATATTTTATTTCATGTCAGTCAAAAGAAAAAGAACAAAAAAAAAAAATGGCATGATCATAAAGGTGGAGCAGAAAAATTAATTATAGGGGCTTTCTCTACAGCAAATTCTGACTCTGTAATATGTTACCCCAAACTGACCATGCTAAAAATTACTCATATTATAAACATGATAACCTTGCCAGCACTAAAATTTCAGTTCCAGCCTGACTTTATGCTTTGCTGGGGTCTCTAAGAAGCCTCAGCATTGTCATTTTTGCATACCTGCTCTGCTCTACTTGTGGTCTGCCTATAAATCTATACAACCATGACACCATGAATATACTTTGAATTGCTTTTCCCAGAGCTGAATCCCAAGGATTTTCCTTGGGCACAGGCAATATTTACCCTAGGTGCTGTTTCTAGCCTTTTTTTCTGCAAAAATTTGTTTTAATTTTGAGCACAGCTCACTGTATCAGTGTAGTAGACTGCATGTATCAGGAGTCTCTGCACTGATACTGACAGTGTATTTTGCAACAAGGTTCTGCATCTCATTACGTGCCAGTCTGGCTGCTCACTATTTCATAGCAATCACTTTTTAGAATTGGTAAATCTTCATGCAGAAAGATGAAAATAAACTCAACATTCCAGTAATTGTTGTTTGTCGCTGCATAAGGGGATTTACAAATAGCACAACAATGTTGAAAGTAAAATTATTTTTAGATGCTCTGCTGTGAGTTCGAGTAAGCTCTGGCCTCAAATCTATCAACTAGAAGGTCAGGCAATGGTTTATGAATGTAATGGAGCTTCAGTTGTAAAAATCTGCTGCAGGAATCAGAGGCAGAGATGGAGGGATTCATCGAAGAGCTGCACTAAAAATGCAATCCAGCCTGCAGCTATTTTTCTTAAAGAGGGAGACATAACCCTGACATCAAGACTATTATACCTAGCAAAACTAGTTTATTTTTGAAGCAGTTTATTAATTAAGTCAGAAATAACTGAGAGGGAAAAATGAAGGTATTTTCTGCAGGAAATTAAAGTAGCAATATATAAACAAGTTCTGAACACTCTATTTATTTCCAATTAATGAAATTTAATTTGAGTGATAGAATGAGCTTCCAATCCATGATCCTTATAGCCCAGTATGTTGTATGAATTCATTTTAATTAGTCATAAAAAAATATTTAAAATCTTCTGGTGTCGAACCCCCCTTAAATTTGGGAGTCTATTCAGAAAACAAGAATGGCACTACTTTTTTTGAAGACTATGCTGAATATTTTTAGTAATGCCAATGATAAAAACATCCATAAATCATATATACCTAGCTTTTTGGCATCCTCCTTATATCTGCAGTTGTAAACCTACTCCCATTGTTGTTGCATCATGGAAATGTTAAATTCAAATCTTCTTTCTGGCAACTTTTGCAGTTCCCTTCCAGTTTTTCTATCACTTTCTGCCAAAGGGAAGTTCTAACACAATAATCTAAACTAATCCTCTAGGGAGAAGCAGTATTAATTACCTGGTTGCATGTGCCCATTACACAATTAAGTCTGTGACTAACAGGAGGCACTTTTTAAACCCCACGGGCTCTGCCAGGCACCAGGGACCATCAAAGAGTTTCTCAACCTGTGTGCTCAGTCCCTGGAGCTCGGATTCACCTCATTTTTCATTGACACAAAAATCAAACATCCCAAAAAACGTTTCCAAGCTTTAGCCTTCCCATATGGTGCACCATGGCATCACCAAGAGCACCACGGGAGAGCTCTAATGGATCCTGATGCACAACATCCCAATTAAGTGCCACAGTGAAAGCAGCAATTTCAGCTTGTTTAATAACAGACTTCACCCAAGCCCGTCTTTGCTCCAAAGGATCTTTTAATAAATGTGAAGTAAAGCTTGAAAGGAGGAAAAAGCTAAACAGAACTATAGTTGCTTTGTTACAGATGGTTAAAGTGGGGAATTGTTGGCTTAGAAATGAAGCTTTTAGTCATTGAAGAGTCTCTCCAGAGACACCCCGTGGTGTTGCAGACACACACACATGAACCAGCCCTGGTGTGGGCACATCTGTCTAATTCACATTCCTTGCTTGCTTTTGAAAACCGTTCTTGAAACAACAACAACAACAATAAAATGGTTTTTATTTATAGTTCATTGTTCTGTACTGCACTGTAGAACTCTTCAGATGTGGTGAGATTTTATTACATGGCAGAGGGTAGTGGCAAGGAAGCTGAAAGTAAAAACTTTGTGTGGAAAATCGAGCACAGTTTTATTCGGAAATTAGAATTCTTGCTGCCATCTCACTACTAAGACCTACTTATTCTTCTGAATAGACAAGTCTACTGTGCACAGTAGTTCCCCTCTTAAAATCTGCATTTGCAATTAACTGCAGAATTGACATAAGGTGGTAGCAGGTCTAATTTCTTTTACTAAAGTACTTTTTGATAGTGATTTTTTGTATGCACATACACGTTCCTATGAGATAACTCTGCTCTTCTTTCCATGAGATCATTCCTTAATTACTTTACACAGCTGAATAACAGATGCATAGCAGCAATAGATCAAGAAAAGACATTAAAGATATTCTCCATAAAATAGCTCCTTTCTAATGGGTGGTACTGGGAAGCTCATTGGGATGTAGCAGTAATAAGAGTTAATATTCATTTGGCATAATTTAGAGGCCAGCACAGCAGCCAGGAGATCTGTGTCTGGGCAATATGACAAAATGTGCCAATCTACCTTAGCAGCCACCTTTCCTCCCTGACCTCAGCTGTGTGGACATAACATGGTCCACCATATACATTTCTATTTCTGTGGAAATTCTGGAGAGACTTCTAGGCTTCTGCCTTCTTTGGAGAGAGCTGAGAAATTCCAGGGCAAACCAGCAGCATGAACAGCGAAGGCAGAAGGAAATTTGTAGTAGCAGCATGTGATTACTGAAAGGATCTCCTGGTGTGGGAAAGCACATTTTTGTTTTCTCAGTACAATGTTGATTTCAGGAATGCAGTTGCTGATAACATGGAAAAATGGTGCTTCTTTTTCACCAGAGTCCAGCTAAGCAACTGAAGACATAATTCCATATTAACTGAGCTCCATAGCATCCTTGTGGAAGGCATTGATATAATGTGCATGTACTTACAGTAAAGCACATGGGTCAAAGTTAAAAGATAAAAAATTGGTGTTCACAAACTATATGAGGATCCCAGAAAGATTTAAATGAACTCTGTACAGTTCTTTGCCATAGAATCAGGTTGAAGTATTAAAGGCCAAAAAGCATCCCAGAAAAAGGGATGGGAAAGATGCTGGAAAAGGGGTGATTGATCACTACAGCTGTAGCAGGAATAGAATTAGCAGAAAGAGAGAAAAGGAAGGACTGGGGTCATTTAAGAGGAGCACCTCTAGCTCTGTTCTTACAAGGGCACCTGCTGGGGTTAAAATCTACCTGAACATTATCTGTAAGATGCATCTTTCAAGAAAATGTAAAACTGGTGTGGGAATGTTGTGTGAGACAAGGCTTCTTTGCTGATTTTTTGTAAGCTTGGGCTACATCTGTTAAATGGTTAAAGGATGATGTTTAATTGAACTTAAATCGGGTCCTGTAGTAGTTTCCTCTTTAGCAGCAAATTAGTATCACTTCTTGCACTTGTGCTCCAGTACAGAAGGGTACATCCTTTCTGCTTGAGTGTTTTATAGTTTGTATTGTAATAAAATATCTTATAGGCAATAATTGGTGGGTAAACTGGGGAAGGTCACACGATTTATGGGATAACTATAACTTCTGAAAATGGAAAAAACCTGCATAAAACTGCATGCAGACAACTCAGCTTACCAGCATGAGATGCTGATATAAATGCTAATGCTTGAGGCAATTTCCAGTCCCAGCTGTTCTGAAGTGGGCTCACTACAAGGGGAAATCCTGATTCTCACCCTTCCCATGAGTTAAATCACCAATGCTCTGATGCTGGGCTGTGGTCTGGGAAGGGTTATTCTTCTTCTTTCTGAATTTCTGCTATTATAATTGCAGCTTTACTGTTCTGCCTGGCATAAAATGTAAAAATTTAAAAGAGACTTTATAATGTTTCAGCTCTTTATTTGGGTTCTTTATGTGCTCTGTGGCACTAGAAAATGTTTTTCACTTCTGTATTTCAGTGTTTAAATAATCAGGGTGGTATGTGAGAGAAACAAACACTCTTCAATTCCTTTTCTATTCTGAAATTAGCTGCATTTACTTAAAAGAGTGTTGCTTTCCAAAAACTTCTGAATTTAAAGAAGTGTCCAAAGGCTGACCTTTTATGAATGTCTACACTTAGAAGGACTTTTCTATTTGAAAGAATTTGTGTGATGGAATTGTAGTGGAAATATTGACATAATGGTGATAATAAAAATGACATCAAAATGCTAATAGTGGTAGAGATGCAGAAATCCTGTCCTTGTGCCTCACTGGTTACAATTCTTCAGCACACCAGGGTCTGGCACAGAGCTCCCCCTGCTAATTGTTATGATGGAACCACTTGCTAAAGGATTTCCACTACCAAGCTGTGAATGTGCCTCTTTCTCCCTCAGCAATGCTCCTCTATTCAGCTATTTGAGGAGCGAGAGAAAATCTCTGTCAACATAGGAATTATCACTCAAAATATTCAATAGAAAAAGGTCTGTAATTATGGGTTTGCAATGGCAGCATGTAGGTCTGAAACCCTTGCAGTAAGTTTGGGGCAAGAAAGAGCAAAGGAAGAAAAACAACATATAGACAGAGCTTTGCCAGGACAATCATGCTGGCTGTCAGTTACATGAATTGTTTTTACAGTATGTTTTTACTGGTTTGAGGGTTTTTTATTGTTTTAGCACCTGTTTTCTACTTAAATCTACTTCTACTTTTAAGAGCAATGAAGCTGATGAAGGGTCTGGAGCACAAGTCTATTCAGGAGCAGCTGAGGGAGCTGGAGAGGCTCAGCCTGGAGAAAAGGAGGCTCAGAGGGGACCTCCTCACTCTCTATAACTCTCTGGAAGTTGTCTCCAGGTGTGGGTCAGGCTCTGCTCCCAAGTGACATAACAAGAGGAAACAGCCCCCAGTTGCACCAGGCTCCCCTGGTTTAGATGGGCTGTAGGAAAAAATTCCTCACCAAAAACGTTGTTAAGCACAGGAACAGGCTTCCCAGGGAAGCCTTGGAAATATTTACAAGATGTGTAAAGGTGGCATTTTTTGGGGATGTGGTTTGGTTGTGAGACTCAATGCTCTTAAACATCTTTCCCACCCAAATAATTCTATGATTCTACATATCTTTGGTCTATCCAGAAATTTTCTTCTGTTGACTTAAGGGTTTCTAATCCTCATTCTCTGTTGTTCACACTGGTGTTTACATTATTTATGTTTCCTTTGCTCAGGAAAGGAATCAGACAACACTGCTTAATAGAGTAAATGTGTTACCACACTGTGATATGCTGGTAAATGTATAAGGTGTATCTCAGCACTAGTATGGATGAGGAAGACAAGATATGCAATAAAAATTTTACAGCAGAGAAGTTGTGTTTACTGACCTGTATAAGCTTCAGGGATTTCATTCTACAAGTGTGGCAATAGATTTGTTTTGTGGTGCAGGGACCACTCAGACTCCAAATCAATACAAGTGGGGTGGTGTGACACTCTGGCATGGACAGAATCAAGCCATCCCAGGCAATCAGCTTTATACTCATAAAAGTTCTTCTTCTGTGGTTTAATGTCTGATGGTAATGAAAAATACAGGGCACTGCACAATCCTCTGAAAAGGGAGTGATCTCTCACGTTTCAGCCGAGTAGAGACAATGTTTGCAGCAAGAGCTCTTATTCCAAGTGCATGCATTGAGAGCCCCAAGGCACTGAGCAGTACAGGAGCCACTGGTGGATTTGCATATCCATCTCCATTACCAGGGAGCCAAGGGCTAGATTCTGTCAGACAGAGCAAGGTGTGAGTCATATCCCCACTAAATAGATTGCTCAAGGAGCACGTCATCTTTGAGAATTGGTCTTATAACTCTCAATTATGCCATTAAATGTACACAGTAGTCCACAGCTGTAGCCTCACTCCTTGGAATATCCAGTTTCAAAAAGAAATAAGAGGTAAGGGCTTTATACACCTGCAGTGAAGCAGAGCAGGATTTGATCTGTAATCTCTGGGTGAATGCACTCACTGCAGAACAGGTGGAACTATTTTTGCCTGACTGAGGGTGAGAATCCCCTCATCATCACCATCTTCTCTCATAGCAAAGGCTAGTGAACTGAGCTTGCTGCTCTGGAGAGTCCAGAGAAGCTACTTTTGCAAAGGGATTCCTGCAGTCCACAGAAATCTTTGCCCTGTTCACCTCAGTCCTCATTTGGCACAGGCAAAGCTGATTTTCCCAGACTAAGCATTGCTTTGTTGCTCTTTTTTTCATCTGTGCTAGAAAGTTCCCAATTTACCTAGAGAGCATAATGATGTCTGGCAAAGACCTTCATCTGTCTCACCACAAATTAAACTACCCTGTCATGCTGAGATTTGGGGCTTCTTTCTGGGGCAACCAGATCCTGTCATTACCAGCCCTGGCAAGGATAAAATGGAGTAAATGAGACTTGACTTTCCATGACACCCTTGCTCCTTTTTTGTTGTACTGGCTTGCATTTATGGAATAGAAACATCCAAGGAGGCTGAGATTGATGACCTATAAAGCACTAAGACGTTGGCAAGAAGATTTATAGGACAGTTTGTCAATTATATGAAGTTAAACAACACAACAAACTGAGCAGAGCTGAACACAACACGGTTCCTGACACAAAAAGAAAATAAGGAGATGCCAACAGATTCCCATTTTTTCATTGAGTTTCCTGTTTTCCCTTCTCTGACCATCCTGCTTCACTCATATTGGCTGAGATGTGTTCAGGAGCTGCTCTAAGGCAAAGGAATTCTCCCTTTTGAATCTTCAGCAGTACATTCTTTTTGAGGGCATACGCATATATGACATGGATAATATTTTGAGTTTGCTTTTCTACCAAGTTATGTATTCACCAGGCTGTTAAATGAAAGCTAAATGGTCTCAGATAACTTCATGACAAAGCTCTGATTACTACAAGTTATTACACAAAAGTTGGAATAAGGTTTATCAAAGGCATTAATTACTCTAAAGATTTGGTGCTTCTTACCTCATGGAGCCTTTGTTGTGTGGGCACAGTGCCAAAGAGGTTCTTCTCAAAGAGAAGAAAATTTTGAAATTTTTTTCTCTAAAGAGACAAGAAAATTGAACAAGAGATTATGTGGAAGAGATAGGAAAGAGAAGGAATGGGATCCACTTGGAGCAAGGGGAAATGAGATTAAAAGATTAGCAAGAGGGTGCCTCAGATCAGATGCAATCATGACTATGTACAGTCCTAAATTCCTAAATTTTAATTAGTCAGAACTGCTTTAACATCAGATGAAGTTTTCTAAAGAATGCAAACACAACTAGTCTTGCAAATAATTTGAATGTGTGGTGCAACTGGTTTATGTAAAATATGAGCATGGATTTTATATGAATGTAATTTTAAAGAAAGGGTTGAATAAAAGTAGAATTAACCCACGTAATCAAACACCATCCAGATCCCAATATTTTGCAAGTTGTGAGAAAAGGCTTTGTAATAGAAAATGGAGTGACTGGAGAAGTCACGAGTCCCTGTGGGTTCATGTGAGCCAAAACTTCTAAATTCTCTTTACCATACGCTGTGTATGGAAGGAAGAACGCCTTCACTTACAAGTGTCAGCTCTACTTTAAAAAGTGATAAGTGCAGTTCATGTTCAGACATGAGTCTTAAAAACTGTGTAGCTATTTAATAACTAACTTTGAGCATTTCATCTTTGGTATTTTGTGGTGGTTACTCAGAAACTAAGTGGTGCCCATGTTATGGGCTAGGACAATTTTTTGTGTAAAATCTGTACTACTTAAAGTGTACTGAAACTCACATGAAGAAGTGTTGCAAGCCTTAGGATTCCCAAACAAATTTCATATGTATTAATTAAGATCTCTTTTTTAAAAAGGTCTGGCTTGAAGAGAGGGAGCATCTACCTGTATTTTCTCCTGCATGAAACAACAGTAGTGACAATTTTGACTCCACATGAGGGAAAACCAGTTCTGTTCAATTAAATTCAAACCAATTCAGAGTAGAATTCTTTTGATTTTAGGGCTAATATTGCATTCTCATACATTCAGCTCACCCATCCAAATGACTCTACACCTATTTATATATGAGAGGAAAAGCATCCATACAGGGAGGCTTCCCTGTCTTTGGAAATTGCTCCCATCAGTGTTTAGTGGATTTGGACTTAAAACTGATGAACCATTTACTTCAGAGAAGATTAAAGCACTGGGCTCAGAGAACCTGCTTCTTCCTCAGAGCTTGCATAACTAAGCTGATGAGGAGAAGTTGTTTTTTATCACAGGATTGTGTGTCTGCAAGGGAGTAGCTGGTCTGACACATTTTACCCTGGCCTCCATGAAAGCAATAACAATTCCCAGGTGCACTCCAGATCTTGAAGGTAGACTATATGGGATGCTCCAAAGGTCTCATGATTGGTGGGTGTATAAATTACTCAGTATGCTGCAGGATCAAATGGAACGAGTATTAGTTAAAATGCAAGTGGTGATATGAGTAGAATAATTAGATTAGTTTCTTTTTTACTGGAAACATTAGTCTTCTGGGAAGCTTGTAACTGCAATAGCAAGGTTATCTCAAGCTATCTCTGGATAAATGTATAGGTGTTTACCTGAAAAAAGCTTCAGATACAAAGAAAAACGAAAAAAGCTTCACTTACAAAAACAAGCGCAAATTAAGATCAAATTCGGTGACTCATGAAAGTTATCTTAAATGACACAGCAGGAAGCCATTAGTCTACAAGAAATAATTGTTTGGGCCATTACAACCACCAATATTCTCTCCTGCCCCTGCCCAGCTCTAAATCGAGCAGTTTATCTTAATTATCAGGCAACATAGAACTGACTAGACTGAAACCAAATCCCCATTAACCTCCCCTGTGATGTGTCTTCCAGCACGGACCCACCGCTCCTCAGACCACACAGAAACCTGCTCACAAGGCAAAGAGCCCTCTCCCCACCTTGATAACCTGTAATTCAGCAGCTAGAGGAATTTATGTCCCCTCAGTGCTTGGTAACAACAGGTTGTGGGGAAGCAGTAATGCCCATATTGGGTATATTTGGTACTTACATCACACCTTTTTTTTTTTTTTTTTTTTTTTTTTTTTTTTTCCTGTTAAATCATTATTCATCCATGACTTAAAAAAACTCCAAAACACATGATATATTTTTTTTTTCCCTTCTAAAACAGAAAGTGTAACAACAGTATTAATCTTTTGGGGAATTTTTAAATTCAAGCTGCCAAAGCTAAAAATTAATGAGGTGTGAAGAGATGCAGTCTTTTGCATCTGTCTATCAACAACTTAAATATGGGAAAAGAAAATAATCTACTTGAATAGCATCTGATTGTGTGCTTTATTTTGATTCCTATCTTGGTTCTGAGAGGCACTTAGTGCATTGAAAAAGAGAGCACTTAATATCTGGCAAGACCAGCCCGTGTGTTGCAGTGGCTCACAGAGCATTAATTTTCAAGGACAAAATCAAGAAGAAATGTTGCTACTAACGTTTCTTTGAAAGTTCCAGCAGAAAGCAGATGCAGTGGAGTGGGGTGGCATCCAGGGACAGGTTCCATGGCCTGAGATGCAACTGCTGGCAGCACATGTGGGACCTGGCATTGGAGCTGTTCGCTCTGGTTTCGTTTGCTGCTACAGATTGAGTTCAACCTGAATCAGCAAACAGCTGTATGTTGGTCTGAACTGTAAAAGGCCTTTGACTATTCCTACTGGTCCTCTCCAAATGGTGAAATTCTGTAGGCCTAAAACTTTCTTTTTAAAGATATTATTTTCCTTTGAATATTTATTGCTAAGATGCAGTAAAGAGAATTCTGGATTTTCATTCTTTCGCCTCTGGAGCTTTGTAATAATCCTGAACCATATTGGAGCTACTGTTTTGGGGTTACTTTTTAATTCTATATTAATCCATGAAGCACATTATTCATCCTTACATTGCACCAAACCCCTCAATTTTAATTAACTTCTTTAAGGACTCCATTCTGTACCCACTGACATTAATTAAGAAGTTCCATTGGCTTTTAGCTATCAGTCACTGTGTTTGCTTGGGGCCAGATTCACCCAGGGGAAGAGTTACAGAATTATCCATTGAAATGTCTGAAGCCAGGAAGGTGAGCCTGAGCTTCCAAACTTGCAAACACAGCTGCTGGAGCCAGGGCTGCCAGGAGGGCTCCTCTGCAGCACCTGAGCCTGATCTGATGAGAAGCATCTTTTAAAAGGTGCTTGAAATGTGGCCAGAGGCTGCTTAGGAGCTTTAGGGCTATGGTTCCTCAGTCTGTGGGGTTCACTCTGATGGCTGCACCATAAATATTTGCTGACTGTACCCCAGCTGCTCCCCCTCTATCAGTTGCCCTCTGACCCTGCAGGGATCTGTGGTTGCAGGGCAAGATGCTCAGGGCTGTGTACAGGTAGGAAATGTCTCCTGTGAGCCTGGAAGAAGGTGGGGAAGAGGAGCCTGGCTTAACAGTTAAGGCCTTTACCAGTGAAAAATCAGACTAAGTTTTAGTCTGAGCTTATTGTAGTTATTGTGGGCTGAAAAGCTGTTGGATTAAAAAAACAAAAATGTAAACCTGGTGATGGAGAGTGCAGCTTGTGAATCACTGGTGGAGATGGAGCAGTTTGGCACAGAAGAACTGGAGTTATTGCCTCCAGGGTAAGTAATCAGTGTTTTTTCTTCATTGTTTTTTTGGTGGAGGTGGTGAAAGTTCAGCTGAGCCTTTGATAGCTCTGACTCCACATCAACGTATGCTGTGTTTTGGGTGTTCTTTCCTGCCTCAGCATTTAGAAAGGTGCAGCATTCAGGGGCTGCTGGCATGGGCACAGTGTTTTTGTGGAGGTCTGTGGTTAGTTTTTGAGTGTCCCTCTCTTTGTCAGGGGGAGATGCCTCATGTGCATGTTTGAGTGTGTGTGTAAATAAGTCAGTTTTGGGAAGTAAGCAAAGCAATCTGTCCTCTTAGGGAATTTAATAAATGGAGTGGGCATTTCAAATACACTCTTAATTTTGCCTGTAGAAAAAAAAACATTAAAGTCTTATTTATCCTAGGCAGCAGCAACAATTGTTTTATCTCTTTGTCCAGCTCTTTTCTGTCACATAACTTGGATAAAGCTCATAGTTTCTATTATTTTAAAATTACTTTTATTGCATAACTTGGCATATCCACATTTTTAAACAGGCTTGTAACTTTCTTGAACTGAAATCATACAGAAGCAACAGCAGTTGCTTAAGCATATAGAGATTGCAAATATTTTTTACAAGGGTATTTAGAAAGTGATGCCTATTTTGGAAAACACTGAGAACTTTACTGCATATGGTAGATGTCACAGCTAGCTGTTTTTTAAAAGTTGAAATTATTCTGTGGTAATTGTTTATTTCCTGTGTTCATTAACAGAGTAGCTTTTTTTTAAAGCAAGGCCAGATGAATTGAGCAAGAGGGCAGAATAAAGTTGAAGTCTACATTATTTTTGTCCAACAGTCATTAATCAAATGCATTTGGAAACAAATAGTGCCCTGATTTACTTAAGCAGTATTATGCTGATGTAGTTGCATCAAATTTTGAGGAGGTTCTCTCATTTTCACCAGTATGAGTAAAAAGGAAAAAGTCTTGGACCTACCTAGCAAAATGCAGTTGGCTTCTCAGGAAGGCTGGATAAAATGTAGATATCACATAGGCACTGTGCCTCTAGCTGCTGTGCTTACCACCAGCAGCTCAAAGAGAATTATTTAATCCTTGTTTGCATAATAACTTCTGATAAATAATTCAAGAACGTATGGCCTAAAGTTTTTTTAAGGCAGTGCCTGAGGGAGAAACATGATTCTGTTCCAGTTTTAACAAGGAACCAGGAACCCCAGCAGAGTTGTTAGAGCCATATTCAGGCTCCTTGGACATGTTTTGGTGTAAAAGGTTCAGTGAAATGCAGAAGAGGACTTGAAGATATTTCATGGGGAGTTGTCACCAGAGGAAACACACCTCTGTGCAATCAAATATTGAGTGTTCGTAGTGGGAGAAGTAGCAGCAGGATGGAAGGTCCCTCTTTAGTAACAGCACTAATGGTGTAATCCATTAAATCAAATGTCTAGAGAGTCGTGTTCTGAAAAAGGAATTTTTTAAAAATTATTTTTTATTTTTTATGCCTTATACAGCAAGGTGCTTAATCCTGGCTTGCTGACATTAAGTGCTTCTTATTGGCCTCTCTCTTTTTTCCCCTTCTCTGGTTATCTTTACAATGTTGAAGTGATCCTGATTAAGGAATGAAATTTGGCTACTTTTTGCCTTCATATTGTGTATTTGAGGGAAATTATTTATTTATAGGACCAAACCAATTTTGTTAACAAACATAATAACTTGAATTTGTCTCTGTCAGATGGAGTGTGATACCCTTATTACTTGCATCTGTTTACTGCAGTGAGGTTTACTCTGAGTTAATGTGTTGTTGAGTGTGAATAAGGAGGCTAAATCTGGTCCTAACATCATTGATCTGAAAAGGGAAAAAAGTAATTATTATCCCTGACAGCCCAGGGGATATCATGGTTGTTTGAAAACTATTTATTCTCAGTCTGTCATGTTTTTTGACATCAATAACTTCAGTGCCATGTAAAAATCTCATATTAAATAATTGCAATATCAATAGGTGCTTGTTTGGACTTTGTGCAAAGTCTTGTTTTTCAGCCAATTCTCTGACCAGATTTTTGTTTGGTTTGTGTTGTAAGAGCACTTTATTTGACCACACTCTTCCATCAACCCAAGTTGTTTTTTTTTTTATAGAAGCAACCCTGTTTTTGCTTCTCTTTATAAAGATGGAAAAACCAATAAAGGTGATATTAATCTGCACAACAGATAAAAGCTTACCTGCAGCAATTTTCTTGAGGTTTTCAGCTCCTTAGCAAGTGCAACAGGGTGGTCATTTCCATATTCTTGGGCTCTGTAGGCAATTTGGATTTATCATTTGCTTTTCTCAAAGAAGATTTTCATAAAGATGGACGTTAATGAAACATCTTAATGAGCAAATTATTATTTTATACTTGTGATACATACCTTTTATAGAAATTAATGCTGGATGGCCTTTTGATTGACTTTCTATCCCATGCTAATTTTAATATAACACAGAAAAAAGTTTTATGGTTTGGTGAAATAGCAAGAATCTTGGGAATGTGCTGTTTGTTTTTTATCTGATGCTGATAAATGCCCTGGATGTTTTGAGAGCTTTTTAGGCTTTGTGAGGGGGCCTGATTTTCATGAACTTTGAATGGAAATAAGCAATTTGGCAAAAAATTAGTTGTTCTTGCAGAAGGCTCAGAAATGACAAAAGTGCAAATCTGGCAGAAGGACAAAGTGAAATGTGACTGTAGTAATTGTTCAAGTGCTTTGCCAGGTTCTTCTGGGCAGGCTGCTAAAATGCAAGTACAGATGACAGCTGTGTATCTCCAGGTGAGGTTGATTCTGTTTGAAAATCTGGTTTTGTTCTATGTAGGCAATTTGGCTGTTTGAATTCCAACAAGGAGAAACCTTACATGTACCATGCTTTATGATCAGCTTTTTCCTCTGTGTTTATCTGCAGAATTCCCATTGAGACTCTTCTGTTACAATGTTCTCTGGAAAATCCTTTGGTATCTCATGCTGTGCTTCTTTCAAATCTGAGGTGTAACACTACCAGTTTAATCTCTCCATCTGTTGATGGCAGAAGATCAATGCTGTAAAATTGTGTGTTAATATAAACCTCTGGTGTGTTTTGTTTGGCATTTACATCATTTCTATCTTTCTGATTATGCAAAAGGAGTCTGCCATAAGATCTGGTTACACCTGTAAGGAATTTTACAGTCTTGTTCTTTCTGCAGCATCCTATAGCCTTGATCAGTAAATATTATACCTGTACTTCATGTTAAGGGTTAGAGAACTACTGAGTTTAGGAATTAGATATCTCCTAGCTCCTTGGTAAATTAGTGTGTACATGGGGGGAAAGCACCTTGGCTGCTAAGGTATTATTGCCATATATAGAAAACTTTTTTTTTTTTTTTTTTCCTGGAGAAAATCCTTCCTTGGTTACTTAGAAACTAGACTGTCTTAAAAAGTTAAGAACCAACACTTTGTGTATAACTAGATTGGTAGCCATGGCTTTCCCACTACACTTTGTTCAGTTTTGAGACCCATTTTTGTAGAGGTAACTCAACAACAGGAAAGCACATGAGATGGTTGAAAGAGAAATACAGGAGTCTTTGTTGACTTTGTTGTTTGAGGCAGGGGAGTAGTTTGGGTGTTTGGTCTTTTTTAATGTAGACCTTAACATTAAAGTGTATTCCCAATTTTATCAGTTTCAATGACCTGCAATTCCCTTGTCCCTTACACAAGTGTTGAGCTTATCTGAGGTATCATTTTAACTAATGTTTTAATGACTTCAACAAATTTCATCTCCTGATTCTCATTTGTGTTCATTTTACTCTGGATTAGCAGTAGGCTAAAAATGGGTCCATATCCAATTACTCTCTGGCTCAAGTGGCATCTGGAACTCCTGTCTGATGTTTGTCATCCAAAGCCAAAAAAAATTATCTCACATTAGAAGAGGAGGATGCATTTTAATAGAAATTCCAAGAGCCATTAGGGGTAGTTGGCTTTAACTGTGCAGTTACAGTTGTATGATAAGCATTTCTAATTCTTCCATGAAGAACTGCAAGGCACAGGTTATTGTGAAACCCTGTTGTGACACACAGAGTCAAGGGAATGGTGTTGGCAACAGGTTCCAGTCTCAGTTTAAGAAAAAAGAAAGCCTTCCACGTATGATGGAAAATACTGAATAGCAAGAGTAAAACTATAGTGGTGAGCTTACAAATCAAACATTGATTGCAATTTGAAAGTCAGATTATATTGTAACATTTGCATCCACAGTATTTCTAGAACTGGCAAATGACAGTGCCCAGTTGTTTTTTTTTATTTCAAGTGAATGTTCTTTGCTCTCATTTCTGTGAACTCTCTCCCCAGGAGGTTATGCAATGGAAATGCTGCCTCTTCCCTGCTGAAACCCCGGGTGTAATATGTATCTCACCCTTCAGAAATGATGTCTGTAGATATGTATATAGCTTAAGACAGCTGAGCTTGTCTAAATAAATAAACAAAAGCATGTTTTTAACATCTTCCATAGAAATTCTGCATTACAGGCAGCTGCAACCTCTTCATACCCCATAGGGATGGTTTTAGTCAGAGGAAACAAACATTCCTAAGCAAACACTATAAAGTATCTATGCTTGAAGCTCTTCTTGACACCACAGAAGTTTTGTTGCTTTATTCACACTTTTTACAACTCTAAAGAAAAAGATAAATAAACTCAATTTAACAATAATATTAAGGAAATTGGGGAACACTAGAGTCTAGGTTTATGATATTTTGTCCTTTTTATTCTTCTCTTACGGTGCTGCTGTACTTGAATTGACCTTGTTTAAGTTCACCTGGGACTGCAGCTGATTATAGAGAGGAACTTGTTGCTTATTTTCTGGTTAGCTACAGAGCTTTGTGTGAAATGTTCTGGTCACTTCTCTGTTTTAGAATAAATGGTCACTGTTCTCTGTATGTGGATATACTTTAAATAAAATTAGATCAGCTTACCATGTGCAAAGATGAAGTTAATAAAGAGGGGGATTCAGGCAATTTTAGTTGTCCCTGTTTGTTGCAATGGAATAACTTCTTTAATTGGTCATTACCAGCTGGGAGAAAGGTTTGGCATTTCTGGGCCTAGTGAACATTTGCACTGCCCTGCACCATCACTGTTCAACTCAACAGCCTCTAACCAGTGTCTAGAGAAGAGAAAACCTCAGAGTTAACTGTGTTTATCAGGTTGTGTACAGCTGTAATGAAGATCTTGCCTTCTGATCAGTTATGCAAGTGAGTAATTTTATTCACACCAGTGAACCCCGTGACTTTGGGGAGATTGCTCACAGTGGTTTGCTGGCTTGAGGCTGCCATGTGTAAATTATGGCTGCTGGATGTTTTATAATTATGTATTTTTAATTAAATAGTGCATATCAAAAATATAAATTATATTTCTCTAGAGCCAAAGAATAATATGATACATAACATTACTTGGATGAAGGGGCAGGGGTTGCAGGAAGAACTGTCATCGTATCTTTCTGAGTGACATCGATTTGTGTGGCTAACATTTTAGTAATAAAACCCAAAATGTAAATCTGTAGCCTGCTGTGAAGGGATATTCTACAGTTTCAATGAACACGGCAGAATTTGCTCATAAATATTCATTAAACAGAGCCTTGCTGAAAATAAAACTTAAGTACTTAAGGTAATGGAGTAAAAGTAGTTGAGAAGCTCTTTTAGGCACATTCATAAACAGGATAGGAAAGAGAAAAGTTAAGTAGCATGAAGTTTGACTTGCTTTTTGGTGTTTGAAAGATGGTAAAAGCACTCTAGAGTTAATGGCAGTGAAACACCTTGTCCTACTGTTAGTGAAGCCACATTAGCTCTTGATAGAAATACTGTAGAATTTCTGTCTCCTTGGACCTCTGTTCGGTTGCATCCTTCCATGGCATTATTGTGCCAGGATTTTTGCTTCTTTACATCAAGAATATGTACATGTGATTGTGTATAATACATGATTGTTGTGAAGGTTGTCAGCAAGGTTGTCCACACTCAAAGCAGCAAGGTTTTGTTTACTTTTAATTTATTTTTTTATTTAGACCCCCAGAAAGAGTATTTCTTGTATTTGTGTCTCAGGGTGTGCTGTATGTTTAACCAGATGGCATTTCTGGAAGTTTTGACAGGATCCTGAGATAGCCACAGCTTTGAATTATAAGTGCCAGATCTGTTTCCTTAAAATAAGGAGGCTGTCAGGTACTTCTGGGCTGCTGATCTCCAGAGACTGGCTTTCAAATAAAAACTGAGAAAGGCAAGTTTCTTCCCTGTGTCCTAGAATGAGATTTTTTCCTTCCACGTTTTCTTTCTCACATCCAGCAGTTTCCAGTGGCTCCATGTGTTGGAGAACCTGTGCAAAATTTGGGTTCCCAGGTGAAGACACTCTTATTTGTCCCCCAAGAGCTGACACTAGCTCTGCTCTCTGCTTGTCTTGGGCATCCCAGTGCCTTGAGTTATTGGTGCCTCAGGCTGTTGGTGCCTCCTGTGCTTTTCCTGCTGTGTTTTGTGCTCCAGAAGGCCTCCAAGCTGAGTAATCCCCGATTCATTTGAGTGCAATAACCTGAAAGAAGATGGAAAGGGCAGGTTTTTAACTCAATTTGACATTGAACTTGCTCAGAGCTGACTCTCCTAAATTGCAGCCAGTGTCTCTTGAGAAGCAGACAGAATAGATGTCAGAGCAGCTCCTCCAGTAAACATGGACACTTGGAAAAGTCTGGGCTGATTGGGTTTGAGGATCTGCTGGCAAATCAACCTCATGGGTGCTCTCACCCTGCCTGGGAAAGGGTTGTGTGAGGGGGCTGAATCTTGAAGAAAATACTTTTGGACAAATGGTTGGCATCTCCATGGTTGAACTGAGAATTCTTCCCTGTTTATCTCGAGTGAAAAGCTGTCTGCTGAAAGAGCAGGTGGAGTCAGTGTTGCCCCTAACATCCCATAGAGCTGGCATTGCTGCAGTGCTGCATTTCATCCTTTCCTGATGCCTTCAGAGCTGGTTTTGTCCATGTACAGATAAAGGATGCACTTATTGTGTCATGCTGTCTGGAGATAGGAGAGAAAGTGCTCATCTTCCATATAGTGAAAACATACAGGATTTTGTATCTATTAAACAGTTACTGCTCATCTTTGACACAAACTATGAGTAAATATTTGCATACCATGTAACTTTTTAATTATTTAAGATGCTGCCTTGGCTAAAAGCTCTAGGTAAATCTAATTAAATCTTGCAAGACAAAGTGATTATTATTTTTTTAAATAATAAACAATAATAATAAAATTATATTATTAATTTTAAAATAATAAAAAAATTATTATGGACTATATTTCAGCAAAACTTCTAGTGCTGAATTTGCTCTGTTATTTTAAAAATACTTGCCAGAGAAGACATTTGGGTTTTGTTTTGTGGTTTTTTTTTTTTTTTTTTTTGGTTTGGTTTTTGGTGGGTTTTTTTTTGTTTGTTTGTTTGTTTTTTTTTTTTTTTAAAGGAAAAGCATCCCCTATTTAAATCTCATTGATTTTTCATTTGTTTGTTTGTTGGGGGTTTTTTTGCTGCCCAAGCCCAGCAAGGTGGGAGCTGCTAACTGGGGGCAGACACAACACATCCCTGATGACAGCTCTTGGTGGTTTTGCTATTGCTCAGCCCTGGCAGAGACCTCCTGTTTGCAGGAGCTCTCACAAGCAGCATGGAAGGGGTAGGAGAAGACCTGAGGTTGTGGAGGGGCTGCTCCTGGCAGGGATTATCAAAATATTTCTTGAGACCTGATGGCAGCTGGCTTGGCAGTGTCACAGAGAAAGAGACTTTTTGTATTGATGTGTTTCCCCCCTTATTCCACACAAGTATCTACATAACAGAACTGAACTTTAATTTTTGTAAACTTTCTCTCATTTTTTTGTCTTCTCTCAGTCTCTTAGTATTCTGTGCAAACCCACATTGCTAAATAGCCATGAAAAGTTTCTCTTTAATTTGGCTGTGCCAAATTCTCTTTTTCTCTCTGTAGATATCTCCTGAAAAAAATTACAAAGGGGCACTGGGGCAGCCCATGAGGATACATACTCTTGAGATACAAAGGAAAACAGATGCAGTGTTTTGAATCCTTAATTATTAGTCTGTGCTGTGTCAGTTTCTACTTCCCTTTGGAATTTTGATGCCATCATTGTGAAACAATCACAGATGTTGTAATTATGAGAATAGATTAATGCAGGTAGTATTCAACCTTTTCCTGTCCCTCAAAATTATTGATTTTGAAGTCTTCATTTGAGAGTATTTCTGAATTTTGAAGTCCTCTCAGTGATGTTTGCCTGCAGAGCTGCCATTTCAGCTTGCTTGTTGACTGTAGCATCCTAACTAAACTTTCTAAATTGCCATTCTCAGCTGAAGATGTATCACAAGATTGAACAAATGACCTTTGCAGTGCAATAACATCCTTTAGCCATCAGGAATTAGTGTGTTTCATCCTGCAGGCCTTGAGGTGTGTGCCATTCCTGTAATAATGTTACAGCCTGGAGAGAGACACTTCTCCCTTCAGTGTAGCTACCACTGAAATTGCTACTCTTTGTTTCAGCATTATTATTTCCACCCTGCGTTATGTAGGCGACCAAATAACAAAGTGTATTTTTGAACTATTACTGACCTAATTTTTACTACTTTTTCCCACCAAAGTTTGTTGTTACCTTGTGAATAGTCTTTGCCTTAGATTAAGCAAGATAACTAAGGGCTTGAGAACTTACTCTGAGGCTTTGCAAAAATAATTAAAGCAGTCTATAAACTGCTGTACACAACAGGATATTTTGGTGCTCTAGAAATTTAACTCAATTGGAAAGAGAAAATGTACTCATTGTTTCAAAGAACAATTAGGTTTTTTTAATAACACACTCCAAAACTTTACATGCTGTAGCTAATAAAATGGAATTTAGTTTACTAAGTACTTCTAAATGAAAGACAAGGCTTTTATCTGCAGCAATTTACAATGTATACAGTAACAGAAAACAATAATTCACAATAAGAACTTCAAAGTGTCTGATTTAGGCTTCTAATTTTCAAGCCAAGAGTATTTAGTATTCACATTTAATAGTTAGTTTGTGTAGATTGATCTTGTAAGTTAATTAAGGTACACAACCCCAGGATGATATTGGCAGCCTTGTGGCTGTCACTTGTTCCTTAGTAGATGTGTGTGATCCTGGCAAGGAATACTGACATGGATATTGCCTGGAGTTTTCATTTATGCCTCACCTGGGAAAGCCCCATTAAAATCTGCACTAATTTTGAGGGAAGGGAAGTGACAGAATGCTTCAAGGTCTGACCATTGGGAAGATAAATGAGATGTACTGCATTGGTGTTTGTCATAAATGACCAGCTGAAACAAATTTGAAGGAACTGATCCATTCTGGGAGTCAGTTCAGATGGTGGCAGCACATCCTCTGCCACTGAGGGCAGCACAAAAGGCTGAGATCACACTTGTGAAGAGAGACACTTGCTGGGCTTTGTGAAGAGGAGTGGTAAAAATGTCCCAGAAAATAAGGAGAGCTGCAGGGTGCCCATCTCATTGTCCTCAGGGTGAAAGCCACATGTGGGTAGCCCAGCCTTCCCCTTGCCCTCTGCTGCTTCCTCACTGCAGTTACACAGCCCAGTTTTTACAGATTCTTCAGTATAATCATTATCTTTGCACTAGCTGTGCTTCTGCACTCTTGGGTGTGCTGCAGGGGTTGTTACAGCTCCAGCTAGGTAGGTTCTAAAACTTACTCCCTCTTAGAGTTCCCTGTTGTACCAGTCACCTCTGTTACCATCCCCACAGCTGACTTGCTGAGTCTCAATTTAAAACAAATCTTGTGAGGTGTTTCAGTGAGTTTACATCAAATTTTGTAGCTCACAACTTGTATATAATAGGATTTGAGCTCCTGTGTTTCTGAAAGGGAAAAGTTGGTTCTTTCACTTTGCAGTGACTTTTTTTTTCCTCAATAATTTATGTAATCTTTGAGCCTGAAGGAAGAGAGACTAAGAATAAAGTACACCTATGGATTCATCACAGAGACCGAGCAGTCAAAAGCAGTCAGAAACATCAAAGAACAGTCTTATTTACATTTAAAGCTAATTTGAGGACAGTTAGACTGCTGGTGACATTCCTGGTGTGTTTACTTGAATCTGAAATGTAGATGTTCCTTAGCTTGAGAACACACTGTATGTGACTGTGTGGGCATCAGCAGCATTGTGATTTGCTTTCAAGCAAAAGGAAAACTGAAGAAAGAAAGAGTGAGTCACCTTTAAAAATGGGAGAGTGACAGGAGAAAAATGTGGACAAGTATCTCTGGCAATAGACAAAAGTCAGGGATGGTATGCCACTGAAAGTCATGTTAGACTTTTATTTCCACAAGAGAATAAGGACGACATTCAAAAGTTGGACCATCCATTACAAGGGATTGCAAACTCTTTTGGCTAAAAGAAGGCTGAACTTTGTGCTCTGTGGCTTCTCACAAAACTGTAAAACATTTATGTTTTGCTCAACGTTGTTCCAGTTGCATTTTTTATTTTGGAAAACAGTTGTGGGAAGAAAAGACCTGGTGCTTCTCTCTGATTTTAGAAGCGTGACTTCGTGTGCCTGTAGGAAGGCATGTGCCAGAGATATCAAACCCTGAATCAAAAATTGTTTTGACCAGAAGTCAGCCCCCACATGGGACTGTCTGATGTTGCTGTAAGGGAGAGCTGAGTGGGAAAGAACCTGACCAGGAGATTCTGCATTTGCAGCCCCTTTTCATTTCTAATGTTGCCATTCACCAATGTGGAAGCTGGAGCTGTTGCAACTATTAACTGAACCTCTTACAGCCATTCTCTGTGAAATTGTTCTGAAAAATAGAAAAAGACAGAAAAAACCCAGAACTAATAACTAGAGATCTTTTACAAATCTGGGCAAAAAACCAGCAGTACAGGACCTAGTTTTGATTATTTAAAATTTATTTGCAGGGATGCAGCTCAGATGTAATGCCTAATATAAATCTAATGTTTGTGTTCAGAAGGAAATACTAATTAGCAAGGTGGGATAACTCTCTGCACCTCTCCTCCTTCTTTTAGTATCAGGAGGATGAAATGGAGTAGCTCTTAAAGTGTTCTCATCCAATTACATTTGGCTAAAATTATTCATTGATCACTAATCACTGGCAGTTGTTTATACAAAACAGTGCTCGTATGCAGCATGCAGCATATTGAGGATTAGTGCTATAATAGGAGCTAATCAATGAAAACCACTTGTGACTCTCTTAATGAGGTGATAGTGAAAGGGTTTATTTTTTTGTTTATTGCAGCAATAGATTTTTCAAACCAGACAGAGCTCTTTGCATCCAGCAGGAAACCGGTTTTCAGCATTAGATCGCAGGCACCATTTTTCTCTTTCTCTCTAATAATATTAAAGTTGAAAAACGATTATTCTGGTCCCCCTTTATTAAACAAGCTATTACAAAGCAAGTGAAGGATTTCTGCACCTTCAATTTTCCACCTAATAATAGTAAAGTATTTTCATTGTTGCATTGACAATATTAATGCTATTTTTTTCCCCCAATGCCTAAAGCAAGGAGTCTCACCATTTTCTTTGCCAGGTTGAAACAAATTGTGACTTTAAACTTTAATATTAAAGACAGGTTCCTTTACTGGTTTTCACTGTGATTGGTTAATTCACAACTTGATATTTACCAGTAGACGAGATGTAGAAGTTAGTTAAATCTTCACAGTAGCCTCTGGAATATTCTTCATAACACCAATATTTTGCATTGAGATATACTTTAATTCTAGAACTCCAAGGTAGCCTAAACTAAACATATGTCAGATATTAGCCATTTAGGCAGAGTTAATGTCATTGGCTTGCATATTTTCTGGTTTATCACACCATGGTTCTGCCTTAGAGCTTCAGAAACACTTGCTCTGATATTTTTGGAGGTGCTGTGTTCTCAAAGATCTGCTGATTTATTAGAGAACAGTGCATTCAGCACCCCTAAAAATAGATGGGTAAAGTTTTGACTTCAGAGACTGTTCATTTTTGCAATCAGAAATGGGATGCAGAAATAGCCCTCCCCAGGCATGTGCTCTGAACCTCAGGCTGAACAGAACTCACTCTGTTCCACCTCCAAACAGTAGGAAATCTAAGATGGAATACTCTTCACTGGAAGATCCTTTAGTTAATTCTTTTTAATTATTTATGCTGAAAATATTCCAAGTGCAACAGGAAGCTAAAAGTTCTTATATTATGCAGATTCAATGAGACCTTGGGGACAGCCATTAATATTTGCATGCTGGATGGTTTGGTTTGCTGCTTCAATTATCTGAAGCTTGATCACTGTGTGTAATCATAATTTGTTCATAAAACTACCCAGGCCTGTCAGCACAGTGCCTGAAATTAAGCTGCTTCTGCTTGTGCAGAGCTTATGAAAAATTGAATGGCAGTTCATTTTCACAAAACATGACAAACATAAAAGAAATTATGAATTAATTTTAAACCCTGCTTAGCAGAGTCTTATCAAATTGATGGAACCCTTTGTCTTAGAGAAGTCTGGCATTAGAGCTGATAGGCTTAATTAGTATCAAGCATCTCAAAATGTCTGTGACTGACAGGTTAGATCATTTGGTGTCCTCCCCCAACCTCCCTGTGAATTGCAATCTGAAATGTAACAGTTTTCATTAGGGAAGCAGGCTAACATAACTTTCACACCTTTACATCAAATTAAACACATGACAATGCTTCATCTGCAACAGCAATCCCAAAGACTGGCACAACCCAGCAAATCAGAGATAAATCAAGACACATTTCCTGCTGTGGAGTCTCTTTAGATCTGAGATTAGTGTCTTGTTGTGGGAATATATTTTGGTTTGAATGTGAACGTAATGTTTTTGGTTAGCACTTAGAAAAATTAAGCCATCTGACACAAGAAATCAAATAGGCTTCAAATAGGTGCTGGGCATCTCCAATAAGCACGTTGGAGGCCATATAAATAGGAGTGTTTAATTAAAAATTCTGCCCTCTGTCAGTAGGATCTGAAAGCAGTAGGTGCCTTACCCAGGTATTCTTCAAATAATTATCTTCCTGGATTATGCTGAGGTAGGAGTGTCCTTAGTGTGAAAATAGGGATTTGAGTCCCAAATATTTGGCTTAAAGGTATTAGCAGTTATTATCTGTCTCCTAGAGAAAGGGGAGAAAAATTAGAATAATAACAATACTTAGAGATGTTAAAAATAAGTGTCTAGATTCTCTGTTTCTTTCCTTGAAGTGAAACTTTTTAATTAGTTACAATAATTTCCTCAAGGTAATTCCTGGACTGTGGTGATGCAACAGGAGCATTATTAGACCCATAGAATGGTAGAATAAGTTTAAAATCTTTGCATTTCTCCTATCCTGGCATGTTTTTTGCAATATATAAAGAAAAAGTTGGCTATCCAGAAAATATTGCATAAAGTTGTTTTCATGGAAAAGCTATTAAAACTTGAATTTGGACTGTAAAGTCCTAAATCTAACTATGTGGCAGTCAAACTATACTTGAGTTTTGGATATTGATCAGATAATCACAGTGCTGCTGAACCCTTGGTCTGTGATATGTTTTGAATCTTTCAATAAAAACATTTCAATTCTTTGTTGGTATTTTCTGGACTTTCAGTCAGGTTCAGCTATGCTTCATCATCTTTGCTCCTACTGGCATTAAACTTCCATTGGAGTTACTGGGATAATTTGCTGAGGAAGGAGGACATACTTCATTTATTTCTTTTTCATGTGCAAAGAGAGGGAGAAAGAAGGAAATTGCCCTCAAGTATCTGAAAAGAGAAGTAAGGTAATCTTTTTTTTTTTTTTCTCCTCAACTCTGCAAAATTATTTTTTTTTCCCATTTTGTTTTTTTTTCCCATGAGTCTCCTGGCTCTCAGAGTCAGATTGCCTTAAGTTCACATTGCACAGGTATAAATGGATGTGGTTTATACACCTGCAGGAGCCAGGACTTTGAACAAACAGTGTGATCGTGTTTAGGATTATATTGAGGAGCTATCTCAAAATCTGTTCTACTACCCTGAGCTTTCCATAAACCTTTCTGTGACTTTCATCATGTGATTCTTTTGTGTGAACTTTGGATATTCCTGTTGCTCCTACTGTGGTCTTTGCCACCTTGCCAGAGCATTATTACACCTCAAATAAGCAACTTTTCTGCATTTCAGGTTGATCTTTTATCTTCATATCTCTCTTGACCATTCTGGGCTGTATCTAGTTTTTCTCTTACTATTAAAGTGAATATGTTGTAAGCTGAGGTGAGCAACCTATTTTGAGCAGGCTGGATCCTTTCAGGATGAGAATATTTTTATGCTGGTAGCTGTGCTCTCCCCAGAGGAACCTTGGCTTAACTCTAAACTCAGTTGTCACTGCTAGTCTTCATTTCTCATCATTTCCAGAATTACTGTACTGTAAAAGTAATTTCTGAAATATCATCACAGATTAAGACAAAGCTTTTTCTTTTTATATCATATAGCTTAGAGAGCCTTGGTATGTCTAAGAGACATGTTTGTGTCAGGAGAAAAATGGTTTTTTACTTCTGTTTCAGATTTAATAGTGGCTAAAAGCATTTACTCATTATGCAGCTACCAGCACACAGAGCCTTTCCTACATATATTGTTGGTAATGAAAAAACTGCTTTTTAAAAATTTTTTAGAATGAAATTATAAGAAATGCTGCTAATGAGGCAGAACTTTGCAAATCAGTAGCGAGTGCTAGTTCAGTCCATGTGCTGCTCTCTGGTGAAGAGTTGTCCTCATCCCATGCCTTTGGCCTTTGTTCATGAAAAACTGCTAGGATCACATGTTAGCACTAACTTCTTTATTTCTTTCAGGCCTATGAAATAAAGAAGTTGAAATTTGCAAAGCTATCATTCAGGAATATTCCTTTTATCATGGAAAATTTTGTGCCTGCTTACACAAGCTCCCCTGTCTGAACTTGGTGGAGATGTTTCTTTTTTTAGGCAGGGAAAGATTGGATTTGGCTGTATTTGTAACTTTCCTTTATTCACCAGAAACATTCTGCTGAAAGCAGTTTGTTTTTGCTGCATCTCAGGAGTGTAAACTTCTTCAGAGCAGAAGAGGGCACTCCAAAGTGGTCAGCTTGATGTTTATTAGGATTTTTAGATGATCTTGAGTGGCATGTGATTAAAAGGATGATTTTGAAGTTTCATACTGCAGCTCTGTTAATGCACTTGCCATTTTTCAAGTGGTACTAGTGCAGGAGCCATGGAGTGGTCCTTATGCCCCCAATACAGCAAGCCTCTGATGAGGAGCCCTTTTCCCTCTACCCAGTGCTGTATGCAGTTCAACTTCTGAAAAATAGAGAACTTGATGACAACTTAGCATTCAGCCATGAAAACTGGAGTCTCCAGTGCTGTCTTGAGTTTCCTTTCTGCCTTTAGCACTGTTGGACGTCAGACAGAAGATGTGCTAACCTAAACCTCTCCTCAGATTATTTACTTGGGTTTCTGAGTCGTGCACCTAAGTGTGCTAAAGTCTTAAAAAAAAAATCTCTGCCAGTCTTGGCCTCAGTGGGAACGTTTTCTTCCAATCTCTAAATTGTCAATTTGTCCTGGAAGTGGAACTTCTGTGCTAAACAACAGGGAGTAGTAGAGGGCAGGACAATTGTACAGAGCAGGAGACTTGAAGCACCTGGCAAATATTTGGCTTTGCAGTTCTTCCCACAGGAACATAATCATCTCCCTTCTCCCACCATCTGGAAGAGGGAGCATTTTTGCCAGCAGAGGAACTTGCTCTGCAGTCCCCATCCTGCCTGCCTTCTGTTCTTTCCTCCACAAAGAGCATTTTTTCCCTTTCTGACTTCACAGGCTGATCCAGAATCCCACGTGAGAAAGTAAATGGAGGTGGTAGTATTGTGGGATGGATATTTCATTTTTTATTTTGTGAAAAATAAAAAAGAAAGAAAAAGAAAGAAATTACATTTTGCTCAAGCTTTTTAGAGGTTTGAAAGTGTTTAATGTGCTGACCTGTGGAAAATAATGGTCAACATTAACTTTGAAATGAAGCTGTGCTTTTTACTATTCCAAACCATATTTGAACAGCTCCCAAATTATTTGGTAGAGTTTCATGGATAGAGATGAAACAGAATGGAATACAGTAGCTTGAGGTTTATTTTGTTTTGTTTTCCTTAGCCAGAATTTCTCTGCAATGGAGATTCTGGTTCTGTTTGAAGCTGTGCTGGCTCATGTGTCAGAGAGGTGGTCCATGTGTGGAACACAGCCTTCAGTGATCTGCACCAATGCCCCTTGAATTCTGCTGAGATGTTGTGTCAGTGATCAGAAAAGTGCTTTGTCCCTTAGCTCAGAGTTGATTAGAGGTGTTAGTCCTGCAGTATTAGTTCTGAGACTTTTTGTGACATGTAGTTGGTGTTTTATTAAGTTTGGGTTTTTTTTCAAATGCAATTAAAAAAATGAAAGTAAATTATAATTTCAAGTTGTTATTGATGGAGTATTATATATATATTTTAATACATATATATATTTATATATACAAATATATATATATACAAATATATATATTTTATATATATTTATATATTTTTTTTTATTTATATTTATTTATTTATTTATTTATTTATTTATACATATAAAAAGAAGTTTTATCTTCTACCCCTCGGGTTATGCATATATTTATGTATCATGTTATATATATATAAAGAAGTTTTATCTTCTACCCCTCCAGTCCAGTTAGATGGGTTCTTTATGTAACCAGCAGATATTCTGGTTATTGTTCTGATGAAAGTGTGTTACAAGGATGTGTAAATGCACTCCAGGGTGTGTTTGTTGCAGAGGCAGGGCTGCAGGATCTGTTCATGACTGCAAGACATCTCCTCTCTTCTGCTTACATGACTGGGAACTGGAAAAGGTCATGAAGATCGTCAGGAAGATGTTAAATGTGCTCATGGTTGTAGCATGTCTGAAATGGGTCACTTTTCTTTGTCACTTTTCACCACCCAGGCTGGTTCAGTGAATGTCAGGGCTGAAGATGAGGACAGGAACCTCAGAGTTAATGTTCCAGCAGCCCCTGAGAAATCACCTAAGGAGCAAACCCCCTGCTACTCCCAGGGCCAGTAAACAAGATGTGATGCACTGTAGCAAACTAAGGGGGAAGTTATTTAACAGCATTTAATTAAAATGTTTCCCATAA
The DNA here is from genome assembly GCA_030060385.1 of Muscicapa striata striata. Lineage (NCBI taxonomy): Eukaryota > Metazoa > Chordata > Aves > Passeriformes > Muscicapidae > Muscicapa > Muscicapa striata. The sequence goes on from JAREIS010000115.1 coordinate 2,349,569, forward strand.
TAACAATGCATGCATCTTTAATGATTGTAAAAACTCTTTCTGTTGCCTGTTCTTCATTGTGAACACCAGTTCTTACAGAATTTTCATCAACAGGACTGAGTATATGTGATAATCAACAACTGCTCAGATGCACGAAGTTGGTGTTAAAATATTAATATTGCCAAATCAAACAATATTTTCTTACAAGTGAAAAAAGGCATTTACTCCAGAGAAAAGTTCAATTGAAGCAATGTGATTCCTCCTTGTCCTTTTATCCATAAATAATGGATTTTTAAAAAATGGAAGGACAACTTTGTGAATTGTTAAGGGTAAGAAATATTTAACGATTCAAACCACAAATAAGGCATTATTTAAAGTAGTTAATCAGATGTTTATTCTGGAGATTTTTGTTTCTAGCCTCTGCTCTTACATTGCTCTTAATGTGCCAGGAAGTCCTTAGGGAAGATTATTTCTTTTTCAGAGTGTAGGGAAGAGCTAAATCACTTCTGATTGAGCACCTACCAAAGAAGTGCTGGGCAAGTCAGACACTTCTTGTTTGTATTATTTCCTCTCCATAGGGAGGACAGCTGTGGACCTCTGAGAGGGGACTGGAAATCAGTGAAAGAATAAGACCAGCAGATGATCAAATTTTCAAGCCTAAAGTGGCTAAATCTTGAAAGTGCAGTACTTGCAATCCCAAAGTCAACACAATCTGTCAGAGAAGTTGCTGATTTAGGTTTCCACTTGTCCTGTACAAAGAGAAAAAGGGGGACTGAAGGCAGTTAATTATTAATTTATTATTCTGGAGTTTGAGACAGTCCAAGCACATATCCAAGTCACAATGTCCTGAAGTTCTCTCCTATTGGCTCTGAACATAGATTTTACAAATCAAGTCTTTTTGTGCATGTTATTTTGGTTTGTTTGTTATTTTTAACCCCCCTTGCTGCAATGATGTTGGAGTGATGAAGCTGGGACTCATTTGAGCGCTCTGTGGGAAGCAGAGCTGGGACCAGTTTTACAATCACCACGCTGAAAATCAAACACACAACGTTCTTCTGGAGCTGCTGCCCTCCCACGGGCTGCTCAGCATCTCCTTCAAACCACACAGCACATCTTCTGCTCCATCCCTCCTTGCAAAACAGGAAAGGAGAATTGCTGCAGGGTCAGTGTGAGCCCACCCTCCTCCTGCAGGGCATCCCTGCAGGGCATCACTCTCTGCCCCTTCCATGGCAGCCTTGAGCACTGCATTCATTCATGGTCAGAAACAGAAAACAGCTGTCCAACTTTTTTTTCCTCTTTGAAAAAACAATTGCTTCGAAATATTTTGCTAGCAAAGTGATGCTGGTGAAGCAATGTTTGCCTAATACAAAGCCTTTAAAACACTTACCTTTAAGGAAAAAAGTATTTTGAGGAATTTGGTCAGTTAGCTTGGACTTGTAAGCCATATGTCTTAATTATATAACAGAAATTTTAGGTGCAAAAATAATACCTTTCACTAAGTTATAATTTTAAGTAACTAATGGACCAGGGATATATAACTTGGAGTTAAGTTTCCATCTTCCTTAGTTTGGAAAACCTTTGACTGGTGTATTCCAGAATTTACAAGTTTTTCTTCATTGAAATAAGTGTCAGAAAATTTTGTAAGGATGTTTCTGATGCAGAAATCTGAAGCAGGGCAATGAGAGTGGGTGGTGGAAGTAACAAAAATTGATTTCAAAGTGGATTTCAAAGACTGCATGGAAGGTTTACAAATAGAAGAGGCAATGGCATTAATAATGTTTTGCATTACTGCATCCATTACCTGATTCACTGTGCCAGTGGAGAATGAGATCTAATAAATTCCATCTCTTCCTGTTGAAGCATATTAACCATCCATTTGCTAGGGGTTTTAATTTGCACAGAGATGAAATGTTGTTTGACCCAAGTGCTTGTTGAATACAAACCAGTAACAAATATATATGCATAATCTAACTGCAGTTTTCAAAAATCTTTTAAGAAAAAACCTTCAATGAAGTAATTTGATGTCTTCAGTTTGTTTTACAGGATGTAAGAAATGTGTATTCACATTCTAAAATCTACAATTAAGCAACTAAGATTTTCTTTTCTCTGCCTCTTGGATTCAGGTTAAGCCAGGAAATACAATGTATTTTAAAATATGAACGTAATGGCCATTGCATTATTTTAAAAATAAAATGAAATTGGTAAACTGAGGAGGAGGCTTTCAAAGAAGAGCAAAGTTTAGTTATTTGAATTTACTGTAACCTATTGTTATCATAGAACCATTTCTATGATAAGGGACGCATTTTTATGGAAAGATAATAATTCACTGAAGTTCTGTAAGAATTTGTGGCTCCATGTCAAGAGCCAAATGTGTATTGAAGAATGGTTCAGAATGAACATCTTTGGCACTTGTCGGGAAATCTTTTTTTTGTGTATCTGTCTGGAATGGAAATATGACAAAAAATAATCTGACAAAAAGTGATCTGACCCCCTAGCCTGAGCCATCCAATATAGTATATGCAAGGATGTTGTGCTTCTTGATCTCTTTACTTGAGTAAAAGTTTTAATTAGAAATCAGAAAAAATATAAATATTGCTAAAATAACTTTCTGAATTCCATTCAGTCCCAGGAATGATCACCAAAGAATTTGATTAAAAGAGTCAGAGCTGTGCTAGTGGCAGTTTTCTCCATTGTAGTAAAGCCTTTATTAAAATTCCAATTAAAATTCACCAAGAAGAAGGCTGTTGTTTGTGCTACTTGTCCTGGAAGCCACAGGCATCTCTGCCCAGCAGAAAGGTTTTTAGCTTGTTAATTGTATTCACATTTTGTAGCATTAATGTATAGAAAGGTATAGAAGCAGGATTAGGGCTGGAGGGCCCCTGGATAAATTGTTGGTTTCTGTAATGGTGTTTGTGCTACGTGTATACAAGGGCAGGTTAATGTATTAAATAGGAATTTTTGCCCTTTGCTATGGGAAAGGATTACAATAAATAAAAGAGTAAAACTTTTGCTGTAGATAAGAGTAAGCCTTGTATTCTGGTGACCACTTTATATGTACTTGAATAGTTTGTAAAGGATATTCTCACTTTGAATGGCTCTACAAACATTGATGATGCCAGGCTGTATTTTCTTGACATTCATGCAAAGTTGATATTTGAGGAAGTTGACTGGGAGGTACTGCCGTGGAGAAGCAGTGTGGCTGTAATTTTTAAGGGTGTAAAGACTGTATAAGGTTTGTAGCCAGCAGATCCTGCTCACAAAGGGCTGGAGAGAAGTGTAGGAGAGGCTGCTCAGAGAAAAACTCTCCTAAGCAGTAATATCAGGAATTTCTTTCCAGTGTAGTGTCCTCAAAACCACAGGGATGAGGAATAGGATTGCAGAATGTTTGTGGGATATTATTGAGAAGGAGTGTTAAACTCATAACTCCTGGTTTATGTTTAATGAGGATACAACATTTCATGTGGAAACTCAGATTGTTGTCAAATACCACTCAGGAGATGTACCTTAAGAAAGGAATATAATATCTTCTTCTCAATTGCAGAGGGGCTCTTTACAGGAGAACTGAGTGACAGGATGAGGGATAATGGGCTCAAACTGAAAGGGGGGAGGTTGGATGAGATATTAGGAAAAATATATCCCCTGTGATGGTGGTGAGGCACTGGCACCATTTGCCCAGAGATGATGTGGGTGCCCCATCCCTGGAAGTCTTCAAGGACAAGTTGGAGCAAGTTAGTCTAGTAAAATGTGTCCCTGTCCATGGCAAGGATTTGGAACTACACAATCTTTAGTGTCCCTTGTAACCCCTTCTGTAATTATATGATGTGTTTTCCCACAAATCTGCTTATGTGTAACAGATCTGAATGGCCCCTATTTGCTGGTCCCAAGACTGGATGGGAATGTTAATGAAAGCTAATTTTCCATAAGGAACCACTGTTACTTTGGCAGCTACCAAACCTCTGAATGCCCAGCATGGCTCAGATATCACCGAGCCACATCATGAGCAGTGTGAGCCCAGGAAGCTGCTCCAGGTGGGTGGCACTTAAAATTTTGAGCAGGTTGTAGGGATCTGGACTTTTGGACTCTGCTGCTGCTTGATGATTGCTGTAGCATGTTCTGTGTGACCAAAGGTTGAGAGCTGTCCTTGCTGGCCAGGATCCATCAGCTCCTACAGCCCAGAGGATCCTGCTGAGGAGGGGGTGATACATGGACAACCTATGTTATTCCTGCTCTTTGCAGTGACTAATTGGACAGATCCTGTGATGGCTTTAATGAAGTTTACAGCACATTATACACAGAACTTGCTGTAGGTAGGATTTGCTGAACTCACAGGTTTGTGAAGTGTAGCACTGGCACAGCTCAAGGCTCCAGCAGTTCTAGTTCTGCCATTAAGCATTGCCCCCAGTCTGCAGCATGAATATGGATGACATCTGAGAAGGTTATGCTAATTAGTCTGGTTGAAGTCATTCCATGGCTCAGTTTGCGTAAATTAATATTTTTAACTCTCATTTTACTGGAGGAACAATTGAAAGCAACTCTAAAATCAGAACATTGTAAAAAGCTATTGCTAGTCTGTAAATGTGATTCTAGATGATGATGCTAATAAGGAGGGAATAACATATTTTCCTAAATATCTTTCTCCAAAAATTGCAGATTAAATCTAATGCATATATTTCAGGATTTTCAATTCCACATATTTATTCTACTACTGTATAAGCAAAAGATTCAAAATTTGTACCATATTTATAAATTACAGTGTTATGATCTTTACCTTTTTTATAAAAACTATGGAGTCTTTTTAGTGTTGAAATTAGGTCTTGGAGAATTAGGAGTGATAGGCGCGGATCAAATTAATTTCAAGTTTTCTTTTTCTGTTTCAGTGTAGGTGATCTGCTCAGCTGAGCTAGTCTCTATCTGCATGTTTGAAATGACCATGAGTGTGTTTGCTTTTGGGATATTTATATACCCTGCTTTTTCTGCAGCATCGTGTGGAAGTCCCAGGTTAACTTTGTTTGCTCCACAGAGTTGGTATTATGCCTTTTGTATAATGCTATGCTTATACATATTTGTTAGAGGGTTCTGGAATTCCTAGCAATCTCTTCCATAGTTTCTGGGGTGGAAAAAAGCCATAAGCCCTCCCCCACTCCATTCAAGAAGCCCCTTAAACACTGACATTTCCAAGAATGTTGTTAAAGAAAAAAAAAATACTTCTCCTTTTATGTAAATCTTAAAATTTTGGAGGCCACAGCATTGCTTAAAAGAATTTAAATGTAGAAATGGAACAAAGAGAACCAGGTTAAATTGGAATTTCCAATTATTTTGTGTAGTGCCCCATGATTTCACTCATCAAAACACCAAGACCTAAATATGCATCAAGACCCCATTGTTATAAAGAACCTCAGGTCTGAGACAGCAGGTGTGCCAGGACATATTTGAATATCACTGGAGATGTGACTGTAGCACATTCAGACATGCTTCTGCATTATTTATGAGTGATGGGACTAATGATGGAACAACTGAAGTTTCATGTAAAGTTGTAGGAAAAGAATTTTGCAATTTATGAATTATTTGGCCAATTTGTGCTACATCATCATCACTGAATTGCCACCTAAGGAAGCTCTACTAAGGGTTCAGGTATGTGTGCCTTAACCCACATGTCCTTGTGAATTCTCAGAAAGAGTTTTTGAGAAGAATTCAAAATCTTGGTAAGACGAATTTTCATTTGTATACGACATTATCCAATTATAACCATAAAAGTGGCTGAGGAGCTGGGCAGAGACACCTCCAGAGTCCCACTGAAGGGGGATCAGCCTGGCAGGAGGGGAGCAGGGCCAGAACAGATTAGGGCAAGCAGTGGACTCCACGAAGTCATTATTGTATTATAAAAGTTCCTTGTTGTTTAATCACTTTGTTGCTCCATGTACAGTAGCTGCTGTAAAAACACCAGTTAATTCCCAGCACTTTTTCCTGGAGGTGACAGGGACATCTCTGCTCCTCTGAAGATGTCTGTGCCATGCAAACCACTTCCCCTTCTCACACGTGTGCTGTAGATAAGGATGTGCACCCCGAGGGGATCAGACAGAACTCTGACAGAGGTGTTCAACCTCTGACACACTGTCCCAAACAGCCTCTGCTGGAGCTTTAAACTTTTGAATTATTTTGTAGAAACCGTTTAAAGAATTTTTTTGGATGGAATCTCTCAGAGGTGCACACATGTGCCATGAGAGAAGGCTCTCGCTGTTTAAAACAGAGTGATGAACTTTGATTTTCAGTTTTTTATCTCAGGTTTTTGACATCTTTTCCCCTGGCTTACACTGTTTTAAGGGCAGTGCCTATGTGTCTTTCCTGTGCTAATGTTTGTGTGGAAAAATGTCTGTTGGGTTAACAGACAGCCTGCATAATCTGACACACGAGTGTTTATCTCTGTACAAGGCAATCCAGCAGGATATTTTTTTGGACAAAAAGCCAAAATTTTCCCAGGTTTTTCTTGGTTTTTTTTTTTTTTTTTTTTTTTTTTTTTTTTGTTTTGTTTTGTTTGTTTGTTTTTTTGGCTTTGGTAAATGGCTTGCTTGCATTGAGTTTCTAATTAAGCTTGGTTTTATATTAAGAGATTATTTCCAGTAATGCATCTCAGATAAACAGGTGACAGAAAACCACAGACAAATCCATCATGAATTGTGGTACTATCAATCACGCTTTAGCTAATGCCAAAATCTCCAAAGACAAGTATTTAACTCTGTTCAATGTGTTACTGTATGTCAATTGTTGATAGAGAGTTTTTTTTAATGATCTTGGATGTGTCATGCTCCACTTAGAATTCTCTAACGTTTTCACTGATAAATGCTGAGGCATAACTGTCATTTGCATGAACAGAAGCTGTAATTATAAATGTACTTATGGTCTGTGTTGAAGTCAGGAATGCAAAGAAGGGTGTTTGCTAATGTAGAAATATAAATAATGGTTCCTAATGTTCACAGTTTAGCATGGAAATTATATTTCTAATCATTTGAGATGCATTTTGTTTTTTTAAAAAACAGTATTAAGAGGCTTGATTTCTAAAATTCATTATTTTGCAGTTGGTGATCATATAAATAAGTTTGGCAAGAGTTGTGTTTCCATTTATGAAATGAGAAAAAAGTGTAAGAATTAACTTGGCTAATTTAAGATTTAAGGTTAATGAAGACCATTTGAGAGGCATCTGCACTCCTTAGAGCTGTGTCCTTAATCTTTTTTTTTTTTTTTTTTTTCTTTTAAATTTATCTTTGGATGAACTCATAGTTTAGGAAAGATTATTGCTCTCAAAACATGAAGCTGTTTTTGACTTAATCAGAAGTTGCTGTTTGCTGGCAGGAAGGCACTGGATTTCTGTTCAGTTTATTTTCACTTGGAAAGGAAATACTTAGATGCTTCTCAACTCCCAAAGCACAGAGGCACTTGGTGGCTGCAGGAGATGATGAGATGCTCTGAGCTCTCCTTTGCCACCTGCCCCAAGGAGCAGCTGAGCTGAGATGCTGCCCCAAAGGAAGGTGTGCAGCTGCATCAGCCACTCCTTTTGCTGGCATTATTCATGGGATTTTCCTGACTGGAGCAGCCCTTTAGCTACTCCAGAGGCTACAGAAATACCCCCAGGCCACACAGACTTGAAAAGTGCATCCCTTTCCTTGTTACTGGGGAAGTAGCAGTGCTGATGGTTCTGGTCATGATCCAGAATGACACCAAGAACTGAGATATTTACCAAAACTTTTGCAATCCAAGTTCTATGTCTTCCCTCACAATCATCTCACTAATATTCTTTCATTGAAGACAGGTAATTCCATATAATTTCTAATTAATATTATCAAGATAAGAATATTTTCCTATGAAAAATATTTTCCTTGGGTTAAATTTGATTAAATGAATGGTGACACTATTTGCTGATTTTTATTTTTAACTTTGATTCATATTATCTTCCTCTATACCAACTGTGCTTTGGCAGTAGTGAGTTTGTCATCTCTGGATCACAGCAGATGCATTTAGGGGACTCTCTTTTTGAAATGTTTGATTTCTTAGGTGCAGTAGATGAACAGTAATAAAATAGTTCAAGTGTTACATGTAGGATCTATTTAATGGCCAGTAATTTAGACTGTAGACTAAAGCTCTGGTGGTAAGTTACTATAATAATAGCCAAAAAGTAAAATGGCTTTTATTTTTTTTTTTTAAAGTAGTTACGGTAAACAAAGGTCATGTACATTTTTTTACGTATTTCAGCAAAAATTATTCATAGGCATTCTTTAAAGTAATTTAAAAATTGCTTTTTAATGGCAGTCAATGTTGTTTAAAGTGCTTCAAATGCAGAGTACAGAATTTGTTAATTCTTTCTGGGATTATCTTCCCCAACCAAAGTTACAGGAGTTATTTAGCATGTATTTTATTAACTATAAATTTATCTTTGGTGCCTAGATTCTATATTAAATATGCTATTCATAAACAGAGGAGATTGAGGGTCATTTTAGGAATAGGGAACTGAAATCCTGAAATAAAAAGTACTGCCAGAATCCTATTTCCAGCTCCCTGCAAACTTTGCCTAAGTTGTTGCTAAGGAACTGTGAAGTGTGCAGCTGCTCCAGAGCAGCTTCTCCTTTACCATTCCTGACATCTTCAAAATATAAAAGAAGATTCTGGGTTTTACCAATATTTTTAATAGATATCTGTGTCCTTACTGGTTTTTTTAAGGAATGGACACAAAAATGCTGGATATTGTACAGATGAATAAATTACAGCCCCTTTGGAAACACAGGGATTGTATTGTCACTTCTGTTTAAAAATCAGGTTTTGTGACTCAGATTGTTGGAACAATCCCTCTGAACCAAAAAATTACGTTTCCAGCTTCCAAAATCCATTCTTATTGGTTTGATGCATGAGCTGGAAGAACAATTGATTGACACCAAGATCAGTAGGCAAAGATTGAGCTAATAGAATTGGATTAATGGGAACATATGGTAATTACAACTGTGAAAAAACAACTTAGAATTTATAATGTTGCCTTGGGGCACATAATCAGATGTGTTATCAATGAATAATTAGAGTTGATAAAAATCATCTGGTATGTATAGGATTGCTGTGCATAGTTACAGATGTGTGTTAAATGAAAGATTTATTGGAAGTTTCTTGCCTAAAATATGCATGACATGTAAACACATTGTTTGTGATAACAAAAAAATCAAATCAATTCCTGCAGAATGCTTCATGGCAGAAGATCAAAGTTTATGTATGCTTGTCATTAATATTCTATAAAATATTAATTTCATGCCCTTTATTGCATTATATTAATCACTTTCCCTAATATGTGTGTTATTAATGAACACTCCTGTCACAGCTGGCAAAATACTGGTACTTTAATAATAGAAGTAAAAAAAAATAACTTGATGGCTATCAAAACCTCTGCATTTTGCAACAGATTAAAAAAAAAGTAATAGGTGGCAAAATAGAAAGCGGAAATACCTACCACATAAAATTAAAAATGCAGTTCCTGAGGAAAAGTGGTTTTGAAGAGCCAATGCTTTGGGAAGTTCAGATCTTTTTGCCTCCAAAATCATATTCCTCCAGTATAAAGTAGAGGCTCACTCAGAAGTACAGTGGAAGATATACAGAAATTTTTGTGTATATATATATATATTTTGCCCTGAAGGGGTGAGAGAGAAAATCTAGGGAAAAGGAAGGCAATGACCATGACTAGAGTTCCCATTTTAACAGATAAATTTGTTAGTTACTGTCCAAATTTATATAGGATAATAGGTGGTTTATTTGTTTTCTTTTGAAGTTTTTGTGACTGGAAAACAAAAATAACTTGTCTTAGGTATCCCTGTGCAAAAACATGATTTTGAGTGTTTGTGCAAGGGCTACCCGTAAGAAAGTGTAGGGTTGGAGTCTTATTTGAGTTTTCTGTGTGTATGGACTCAGGTGTTGAGCTAAACTCCTGAGAAATTCTTTTACTGAAGGGAGCAATAAAGTCTTTAATGTCATTACTGTGATGCAGCTGGGACTGGAACTGGACTCCTGCAGCTTTCAGAAAGAGATGCAAATGATCCTAAGCCTACCTTCAGCATCATTTAGATTCACATAATCTTAAGGAAAATAAGTCTTTAGCTTCCAAATATATCTTAGCTTTTAATTATATGCAAAATTCTGTGAATGTGTGACCCAGAATTCAGTCCTGCAAGACTGCTGTATCTCAAATTTTGGAACTTCTTAGGACTGTTTGTTAGCACCTTGTCCTAAAGCTTGAATCTTCCCATGCCAGGCTCTGGACGTTCCCTGGCTTGGCAATGTCTCTCTCATCACAGGACTATCCTGTGGCAGTTACTGAGGTTTTATTGGTCCTGAAGTGATCAAGTAGAAAGATGCAGAATTCAAGGATCTCCAAACAGAATCAGTGGTAGAGGAATAGTTCCTATATGAAATCTCCTAAATGTTCAAGTGCAAATGAACGGTCATGGGAAGGAAAAAAAAAAAAAGAAATAAAAAAGAAAAAGAAGATAAGAGGAAACTTAGAATTTAAAACTCACACTGAACTCATTCTCTTCTTGTAATTCAACACAGGAACAGTTAAGGGTATGCACAAATTCTGGTAGTGGATCTCATTTGGCAGAGGCAATCGCGTTCTAGTACAGGGATCAACAAAATTAAAATCATAATTTACTAAAAAGATTTACTAACTTGACTTTACTAAACAACTGTGTTATTTAGAGCTGTCCACTGCCTTGTATTAAATGAATAGTTTCTTTTACTCTTAAATTTAAGATCTCAACAAGGTGAAAAACACAAGTCCTTCATTTTTCATGCTCCCATCATGTCTTCCTGCTGTAAATTTCATTCTGTTCTCAGAGTCTGCATTGAAACATGTCTGGAAAAAAATATTCCTTGATACAGTTGAAACCCCTTTTTGTTTTTACCTGTTGAGATATCCAGACCAAAAAAAAATAAAATCGCTTCTATAGAAATTTGAATTCTAACTTAATGCCAATTTTTGTGATTTTCAGAATCCTGTGATACTGGTGGTGATAATGTGGTTGTTTACTCCATTGGCTACTTGATTAAGTTTCATTTTAATCATAGTTACAGTGATATTCACCTCTTCAAAATAATGTCATTATGATTTAAACCAGGAATTAGTAAACAACTCACAGCTGTTGTGCAAAATGTTTGTATAGCAATGCATATTCATGAATATTTCATACAATAATGCTTATTAATCTGATTCTTGCAGAGAAACGACTAAACTATACTTTATAACTTGATGTTTGGCAAGTAATGCAGTTTATTTTTCATGGCTGGTGTCAGTGATGTATGAATCTTCCTACGTTTGCTCTGTCACTAAACATCACAAAAAGCGGCTTTGCAGAATCTTAAAATAAATTTGCCTTGATGATATTTAATTTCATTTTGTGCTTGGCATGGAGGGGTTAAAGGGGGGTCACAATCTGTAGAGTAGGTCCCCAAGGGGTTCATTTCTCTTCCCAAACGTAGCACAAGCTCCCAGACATGGAATCTGATCTTGCTTTCAAACAGTGGAGATACCAGTAGTTGGAAGCAATCTATTCTTAGAGCTGTGCCATGAAACACATTTTCTTTCCTAATGTAAGAATTTAAAGATATAACCTGATCTGTCCTCTTTTGAGGCTGTTACATCAGATGATTTCCAGGATATGCAAATCTAAATCATTCTTTTGTAACAATATTTCATCTCTGCTACTTAAATTATTTGCCTCATGTAGATCTAAGATATGGATTTTTTCTTTTCTCCTTTCATTTTTCAGCCACGTCTTCCATATTTGGATATTGTTGCTCTTGCACCTCTTGGTCTGATCTCATTTTAACAATAAATATCTTCTTGGAGTCTGTTTGTTTAGAGGATGTTTTCCAAACCTGTGGTTCAACCTGTGCCTTTTGTGGAGTGCTCGGGTTGGGTTGTGTGGGCTCTATTGCAGCAGTGGAATTGATGGGATGGAAAGCTTAGCTTGTTTTTCCTAAAGTCTTAGCCATATAACCCATTGTGATGTCTGTTTTGTCTGTACACCTGAGGTATATTTGTTATAGTTCTGACATTTGGGGACTTTTTTGCAGCATTGGAGGCCCAACCAACCCTTTGGTACCTTGTGTGTGTGCAAGTGGTTGTTTTTGCTGGAAGTGTACAAATTTATGGCTTGGACTGGAATTATGTTCTGTAGTTTTTTTCTCTGAGACTTAAACTGTTATTTCTTCATCTTGGTCCTGAAAGTATAAAGTGTGATTGTATGAAAATAATTTCTGAAGTCAGAATATGAAATTAGAACTTCCCTTCTCACCTGCAAGATATGATTGAGTTTTGAATTGAAATAGCCTAGCTCAGTGTCCTCTTTCAAGTGCTTGTAGGTAGTTTTATAATTTTGATCACTTGAAAATCAATAAAGTGAAGCAGCCTAAAGTCAATGGTTCACATGTTCTGCTCTTTCTTGAAAAAGAAAAAGTTTAGGTTTACTGAACACTTAGTCTTTAGTAACTTTACCTTTTTTCCACAAGTTCCCAGAGGATATGGATCCAATTAGGTTCTCACAGTGGGTTTTCTCTCAAGTGGCAGCTGAGAAACATTTGGAACCCTTGACTTAAATGAATTGTTGATCTGGCACAAAGTTATCCAGCTGAGCCAATGGGTTTTATTTTATTTTTCCATGGGAGCTTGATGTGAACACCAACACCTTCAAGATTTTTTTCAGTGCTCTATCAGCCTTGAGGGGGAGCAGGACCACTATACAAATGAATTTAATTTAGGTATAACTAGATTCTGTGGGATGGTCAATAAGCAGAAGCTGTTATGCAGATCATGAGGACTTCTTTGATACTAATTTTGGTACTAATTTCATTTAGGGCAACTCCAATGAACTTTAAAAGGAAGAAAGCTTTTTCTTATGATGTTTCTGCTTAATGCTCACTTAGCTAGCAGAACTAGAACTAGTCCCCTGAAAGGAATCAGATTTTTTTAATCACAATAATTTGATAGAAGAATTTTGCATTTCATGCTGAGGATATAGGTCAGACTTCATTGAAGTCTATAAAATCATGTAAATTTTCAATGGATATGGAAGGAAAGGGACTTCTGCTTGAATAGTTAGGTTTATATAAAAGCCCCTAAAAGAGAGAAGCAAGCAGATAGGAGTAATATGCCCAAATTGGAGCATCATTTAGGCTTTTTAAGAAGTTTTTGGGTACCATGAGCTCTCAAGTTAGGTCATCATATGGATTGTACATCCTATACCTCTGAACAGCATAAGGCAAGGCCCTACCCAGCCATCTATGTTTATTGATTTGGGTTTGCAGGCTGGAACAAATTCAAATCTGAATAAGAGAGTCCTTTCATGACTTACTTTATGCTCCTGATGCACTTCAGGATGTGTTGTGGTGATACATAACAGCTCCTGATGGCACTCCTGTAGAATTTTTCAGTAGCTTTTTTAGTGTAATAATTTTATCTCGAGCAGCATGTCTGTAAGTTCTCCAGTTTGTTTGGGGTTTGTGTCACTTAAATGGTGATCTTTTGTCCCTTATTCCAACTGTAAAGAACAGGGTTTTATCCATACCATGAGCAGAGAGAAACTGCATTTGGTGGCATCTGCATTTGGTAGTGTCTCTGTGTCGTGGAACAAATGAATTGTTCTCCTTTAGTTATTAATCAACCCATTTAAGCATTAGCTGATGGTTTTGGGTGCAGGATTTGTTTTGCTCAGCTTTGTTAACCTTTCCTGTAACTCTGTGGGCAGCCATACACATGGGCTTCCATCAGCTCTAGGAAGGGTGCATGCCCTTGTCAAGTGCTTAAAAAGCTTTTCCTTTTCACTTTACTGATGGAAGTGTTATGAATTTGGGTTTGGATCAAAAAGTTACTAATCAAGATCCTTCATGCTATAGTTTTTTCAATAATTTATAGCATTGCTCTTGTCTTTTGCCTTCATTTTCCTATTTAAAAGATTGGAAACTTTGAGTAAAATTAGGTGGAATTTTTGCCTCCTGAATTTTAATTGAAATATTTAACAAACTTGCAGTCACAACATTCCACCTGTAGTACTGCAAGGAGGTGTTTTAAAAGAAAAAACTTGTATTTAGCTCTGTTTTTTGATAATCCTTATTTTAATCTTTATTTCATTAAAAGTCACTGAAAAGGCTGGTGAATATGGAATGGAATTAGAGGGTCTAGGATTGCTTAGAAATGAAGAATATAAAGTATTTAATTTTTTTCTTCTTTCCTTCAACCCATTAATGTTGGCAAGGTCCCCTTGAAATTCATTCATGTCTCCATCCTTGAAAAACTTGTACACAGTACAATGAGTCCATTTAGTAATTGAATAGCCAAGCTATGTACATTATTTCTTATACTCCATAAATTATTCTTTCCGTTTTCATAATTGCTTCTTTTTCAGTTCTCCTTTTGCCTTACAGTTTTCTAGTCTCTTCCTTGTATATACATACCTGGAAATAAGTGCATTCTTTGTGTTACAATTATGCTGCTGCACTGTAAAGAGGGAATAATACTTTTAATGTGTCATGTGCTGCTGCATCTTTCCAGCAAGCATTTAGAAAGGAAAAATGCTCATCTGTAGTTATAGAATATCCTTATTGACAGTTTGGACTTGCAGTGTGTATCTTCCTACCCGGTGAGAAAAGTGTCTTGACTTATTTTTTTATGCTTTTATTAAAAAAAAGTAGGGCAATTACAATGAATAATTGTAAAGCTTAATAGAACAAGAGACTCTCCAGGCTCAATGGATTAATAGTCCCTTTCTTTTTTCTTGGTTGGTTTTGGTTTTTTTTTAATATGTAAATAAATAAGAGACATCTTTCAGCTGTTTTTGATAGCTTTTGGTGTCACCAAGGAAATCTCCACATTTTTATGATGTGTGACCTATATACAGTGAAAAGGTGAAATTTCAGCTATTCTATCTGGAAAGCTTGAGCTGTGTGACAGCTATACCTGAAAGATCCAATGAGTAATTCCCATAAAAGTGTCTATGGGTAGTTACCCATTGTGAAAATTAGTCAAATATTAAAACAAAAAAACCCACCCCCAAACTATTCCTATTGCCATATAGAACTTTAAGTAATTATGCCCCACAGAAGTACTGTCTACAACATTACTGCATCAAAGTCCAGAGTATCAGGGTCATAAGCACTGCCCCTTAGAGAAACCAGTCTATCACATATAAACCTATTACTCTTTAAGTATGTTCTTTGGCTTGTGTAGTATTTTCCTGAAGTCTGCTGTAGTATCTTTTGGTCAGTAGATGGTGCAGCAGGTTACAAACATGTTGATTTCCCTATTTGACATAATTTTGACCAGTATTTGAATCAATAATGTAAATGTAATGTCAGGACATGTTTAATTTATATTAGTAAATTCAGATGAAATTCATTAGGCTTTAAGTGTGATGAGTTATTTTTAAATTTCATAAATAATTCCTAAGAGTAGCATTGGACATAAATTAGCAAATACACAACATAATAAGAAAATGTGAATAAAGTGAATGAGAATGTCAAATGAAGTAGATAGATATAATGTCACTGATATACAGACAATGGATTTGTTAAGTTTCTCTGGAGAGCCATTCTCCTGGAAGAAACTTGGATTAGAAACCAGTGCTACTGGCATGAATTGTATCAAGCTCTGCAGGGAGTTATACCAAAATGATTTCAGTTTATTTCCTCCTAGCCCTGTCAGTCACACACATTTGGAAGAAAAGGAAGTTTGTTAATCTGTTACCTAACACCATCCCAAGCCATCCTACGTTCCTGTGTTGAAGAGCACTGCAGTGAGATGCTGCTGCTTCATTGAATCTTAAATTCCATGAAAAGGCCCTTATGGTGTACTCGAGCATGAACTCAAGAACTTGCAAGTCAGTTCAGTATTTAAGACTCAAACACATCATTTAGAATCTACTGAAGTTCAGCATCTCTGCCTCATTAATTAAAGCTTTGTTCTCCAGCAGCCACATCTGTACTGAGCCAGCTTTTCATCCTCTTGAGTGCAGGGGAGCAATGCTGCCTGTAAGATGTGTGATGCACTTAGTGGAGTTGGAATTTTCTGTATTTGAGCTGTCACAGGCTGAAATGTGACACCAGGAAAGATTTCTGCTGTGCACACCACTGTGGGATGTGGAGACATTTGTTTCCTCTCTGCAGAGAGATAGACATGGAGATGGAACATATCTTGGCAGGGAGCTTTCTTTTTTTGTAATAGTTTTTGCTTAGAGGAAGCTTTTTTTGCTAGTCAAATTTGCATGATAGACCTTCAGGCCAAGAAAAATTATTTTTACTCTGTAACATCTAAAATACCAGTTGATATGGTGGAGCCAAGAACTCATTGTGCCCCGTGCTGCACGTTCCATGCAGTCAATGTAAAGCACAAAGGTCTGAAAATCCCCTGAAAGTATCATGTTGTCCAAACTTGCCTTCTTTAAATAGTGTAGGAATATGGTGTGTATCAGTAAACTTACCTGCTGTGTGCTGCACGTGTTTCTGAATTGGTATGTTTCCTGTAATACAATACAGCAACAAATTCTCCTCTGACAGATTTCTGAATTGCTTATTAGTCAAATGGCTTATGGTTAGTGAAACACACAATTAAAAAATTGAATCTGTGTGAGCTAAGGCTCTGCTTCATCCATTTTTCTGGTTTTCTGAATGAAAATTTATGAATTTATTGATGATTTATTGTCTTTTCCCTTTACATAATCAATGTTGTGCCAAAAGACCATTGCAGAAGTCCTCAGATCCAGTTTGCATTGAAATGAACCTAAATTTTTCCTGTGAAATTGCATCAGTTCTAAACTACTAAAAGGTGAGGTCTATTACTGCCTCCCTCCTTTTAAGAAAAAGAAAATTACAAATGGCTTTATATCTTTTTGTGACATGGTGGAATAATCAAAATTCAAAGCTCCAAGGTCAAATGTCCCTTCCTGACTCAGTTACTGCTCAGTTTGATGGCAGCAGAGGAACACAGATGCTTGAGCTGCAAAATTGCTGGGGTTTCATTATATAACTACAGCATATTAACAGGAAGCCATTAAATACAATTTATGTGTGAATAGCCCAATTGGTAGGCACACTGGCTCCATTGTGTGAGGGATTAAATAAATGTAATACTTTCCCATTATTATTCACTGAATAGCTTTTTATTTTTTATTAAGTTTTGGTTAAAATGCCCATGGTTATATTGTCAAAGTGACATGTCTGTTTCCTTAAAAAATGAGTCTATACTGAAAAATAAAAAAAGTGCTGTAAAGTTTATAGTGGTATTAGTACAATTTTACCTTTTTTTTTTTTTTTTTTTCCCCTACTGTGTATATTTGCATTCTGCTGAGCAATTGGAGTGTTTGCAATTTTGATCTTATAAATTCTGTGGCTGTCGAGGAATATGAGTCTTTGGTAATTACTTTCATAAACCTCTAAATGTGCACTAAGAAATCAAGGAAATATCTCAGTTTCCAGGTAGAGAGAAGCACAAATGAGAATTGTTTCATCAGTTTAAAATTTTCCCAGCAAAATGCCATCATACCAGAGTTATCACTGGTCTCACATTCCATGTCATGGCCATTTTTAGGAGTTAGATTCTAAATTACTTTTTTTTCCAGTTTATATCCATTTTCTCTGCCTTTGTCCCATTTCCTGCTCTATAATTTACATCAACATTTGTCATCTCTGTTTCTGATCCAGGGCCTTTGCTAAATATACTTCCACTGAGTAAACTAAGCAATCTCTGAATTGTGCTTTTTCTTTGGTGGGTTGGCAGGGGCATTCTCTGTAGCATTAACAGAATTACTTTCTTTGGCAAGGTGTTTGCAGCAGTTATTAATCTTGTTTTGTTGTCATTGTCATCTCAGGATCCTGACATAAATTACTGTATTTTCATTCCCTTAAAGGAAAGCATGGGAATATGTTGTAACAAATACAGGTTTTGAAATGGTGAAGTAGCATTCTCACAGAGAGCAGTACTAAAAAAAAATATTATGTTCACTCTCCTTCAGCTCTGGAAATAACACTGTTGACACATAATCCAACATTGGTTAAAATAAATGTAAAAATCTTGAGAGGCTTCATATCTATAATCAAATCTGCAGGCTGTTTCTTCATAATTATCTGGTATTTTACTAGTTTCTGATGTTGTATAAGCCACATCTGAATATATATGTTCTTGAGCCATCTTGCATAGATAATAGAATTTGATATGAATAGATTTCTTCTTACATTTAGTCTTGTTAGAAAATTCTACTAGTAGTTGATGCATACATTACATTTTAAAGAATATTTCAGAGAATAAACCCTTTTGAAGGACAAGAAAATTGGTACATGTGCTTTTCCTCACATTATATTTCCTTTAGGGCATGGAAAACAGAAAGATCATGACTAGGGAGAAAAATAAAATTACCAGGAGAGTCTCACAACCCTCAATGTCTTTATCATTTTCAGTATTTTGTTTTCTCTATCACAAAATGGCCAAAAGCTTGACTTAAAGCTGTGTTTATATTCATTAATTGGTGGACACTTGAGAGCATTTGTGAAGGTAAAACTATAGTGAGGTTTCTTGCTGCACAAGGGCCATAATGTCTTTGACAAAAGATTTACAGTTTGTGGGGTTCTTTTCCTTTGTTTGTGGGGTTCTTTTCCTTTGTTTGTGGGGTTATTCTGCTAAGTGTGGTCAAAGTTTGCTCTCAGCAGATGAGCCTAGGCACATTCCACGGGTCTGTGTTCCTATTTAAAGGTCTCCATGATGAAGCAGGAATAAAATTTTGGAACATGAGCACTCATTGCTGTCTACCTGTATCAAAAAAAACCCCTTCTTTTAATGTTGTCAGAACCAGTAATCTTTAAATAACGTTGGTCTTTCCTTTCTCCCTAACAAGCTCAAAGGAAAAAACAGCAGAAATTCCAAAAGGCAGGGGAAAAAAGAGCATTGAACACATATTACATTAATTCCAACATTTGATGGGTCTTCTAGATGTAACATTTTGGCAATAATTTATTGCCTAATGACTGCCAAAACATTTTGGCCTCTTCATGGTCACTGCCAATAAAAACAACAGAAGTTCAATAAAATATTCTTCACATTCCTTAATTGGGCAAAGAAGCAAAATCCTGATAGCTTTGATTGCTTCCACTTTCTTTTCATTGCTCTGGTTTCAGCTGGAGCTTGGTCAGTAAGGGAAGTGATGATGTGGAAAGGATGCCTTCTGAACCTCAGCCAGGCAAATTACCCAAAAATATTTTGATCTTCCAATAAGCCTTAAACTAAAGCCAAGATTCAAATGCGTAAATTCTCATTAGCATGTGCATTCTGCAGATTTTGTTCCAAGTGAGTTCTTCAGCATTCTTCTGGCTCAGGGTTCCTGAAGTTATCCCTGGTACAATGTACCCTTGGAATCAACTAAAGCTTTTAAGATGCCCTTTTTCACTAATCAAATAAATTTATTGTTCAAAATTATATTTATTTCTGATTCCCTCAGTAAAAAAAAAAAAAAATGTGGCTGAAGCAAAATGTAAATATTTTTATGTGTTTACCAAAATTTAAGCATTTTAGTGGGGGAAAGAAAAAGGTTGGCTTCATTTTATTGAAAACTT
The DNA here is from genome assembly GCA_030060385.1 of Muscicapa striata striata. Lineage (NCBI taxonomy): Eukaryota > Metazoa > Chordata > Aves > Passeriformes > Muscicapidae > Muscicapa > Muscicapa striata. The sequence goes on from JAREIS010000115.1 coordinate 2,369,165, forward strand.
CTAGTACTTCTAGTATCTGTGGAAAAGTAGACAAACAGATTTTTTGTTTCTCTTTTAAAGGATGATAAATTGTATAGATCAATTTTTACCTTTGCAGACTGCTTAAAAACAGCCCTTCCCCTTCAATCTATCTGATGAGGTATTTAGTACTGTAATTCTGATTAGGTTTTTTTCAATGTAGATTTTTATTTCATGGTATATTCTTCTTCCCAAGTTGCAATTGGACCTGTTTTAATGAGGAAAATCTATTACAGTATCTGTGTGAAGAACTCCATACAAACTTGTAAAGGATTCATTTTACATTAGCATCCATGCCATATTCTGACATAAATGCTAATTGGAATGCTTCAGCTGATTTTAAGTGACCATGAATATGCTACACAGTAGAGTGACTTTCATCATTTTAGTGGTCAAATTAAATTCATTGCTATTTAAGCACAGCTCCCCCAGCTTGAGCCTGATTCTAAGGGGCAGAAAAAACAGCTGCAGAAATTTGGGTTCAGATGTGGTGACTTGGAATCTTAGCATCTTAGTTTGTGCAGGGAGTTGGAGTTCCATTGAAATGATAAAAGGGTTGGTAATTTATGCAATAGCTTTAATTATTGAAAACAAGAGCCAGATTCACTGCTGCCTGAACAGCTAACTGTGCAGGAGCTTGGATTTTCATAAGGCACCTAACCGAGTTAGGGACCTATTTCCCTATAAAATCAATGTCTGTAACCTGTTCAGCTGCCTTTAAGTGTCCTAATTTCTTCCTGTTTACCTTTGAAGCTGCTGTAGGGGTCCAAATCCTGTAATGCAGTTAAGACAACTGTGGAAGGTGTCTGTTCATGTTGGTAAAGGACTTGGATTGTTGTTCCAGATCAGCTGAAAAAGCTTCCATTGTGCCAAAGCAAGCAGATCAGTCACAGTTTCCTGATTTTTATATGCTGCACAACACAAAAGATAGTGTGCACTTTGTGTTGCAAAGGAGCCCAGTTCAATAAAAATTGTATCAGTTTAATCAATAATAATGTTTTCTCTGACTAAAACATGCTCATAAGTGTTGTTTTGAAAGAACAGGCCTTAGCAAAGTCTTTACTTTTAAGAGCTAGGTCTTGTTGGCCTCGTGGATATTGAAGTATCCATTGCATCTTTTCCTGCCTGTATGAACATACTGTGGACTGTTCCTGGAAAAGCACTACAGAAAGATGCTGCTTCTGGGAACAGGGTTACAGAGCTGGTAATGTTAATTGGTGACTAATTAGTGTCATTCCCAGAAGTACTATATCCAGAAGAATTTCTGAGAAGGGACAGACAACATGGTGTGTGTTGGTACATGGATTCTCATGCTGGTGCTTTGTTACCACTCCCATAATTCACAGTTAAGGCTGTGACAAATGGCAGTCATGAAGCTGTAGGTTTTTTTCCTAACCATAATTAGCTAAAGCATAGCTCTGCTGCCTTCATTTCAGCCCTTTATCATATTTTGTGCTTTTGTTACAGGAAAAACACCATGAAGCAGAGCATTGATGGGTTTAGTTGGCTGTCTCTGCAATACTCCTGTGCATGCAGAATTAGGAACTATTAAATGGGCCATGGACCTTTGTGTGTCTACTTTACAAAAATATCTACTTCTGCATGGTAGGACTGGTCTTGTGACAACTCTGAGTCCATGATGGATGAAAATATCTTAAGATAATTAGTGAAAGAGTCTAAGCAAAAAAAAAAGTAAAGAATAAATATCAAAAGATCAGGCAAGCAAAACCAGCATGGCTAAGGAAAGCAACAGTAATGAATTATGTTCTAAAATACAGTATAATTCCTACTTGTTTGGAAAAGAGAATCCAGAAGATGGTCTGGATTTTGTCAAAGGTAATGTTCCTTAGTTAAAATGTCTCAGGAACATTGCTGCCAGTAGAAATTGAGAATTGCGTGTTCCTGTCTGGATACTTGGACAAACTACCTTGGATATCCAAATCTATTTTTGCCTTATTCAAGAAGCATCTGTTGTAGGATGATGTGTAATTTAAGCTCATGGTCTTCATTTGAAGGTTCTCTTGATACAGCTTTGTTAACATGGTTTTATTTCCAAAACATCTGTTGTTCTTCTGCTCTTCCCTAAAGACTTTAGAAGATGTGGTCATTTGGATCAGCTGTGGATATGATTTATTTATCTGTTTGCTTATTGGCAAGGTACAAAATTAGCAAATACAGCCAGACTGTATACAATTTACATGGCCCAGAGCCAACTCCCCTCCTCTTGTCCAAGTAAATTTTCTAGGATATCTTAACATGTTTAGATGACTGGGATAAAATCCTGTGTCAAATTGTGTTTTGCAAGTACTTCTGTATTTAATCTCAGAGTCCAGGTCAAGGAAAAGTACCAGAGTCCAATATTCTTATGAAGGCAAAGCTTTCAAGGGCATGGGATTAATTCATGATTCAGGGTTCCAGGGTATTAAATCTGGTTTTACCTTTAGTTCATTGAATGATATTTGGTTGAATAACTCATAATTTAATTTTGCCTCAGTGTGCCTGAGAATTTAGACTGTAAGGTTCATTGTATGCAGAGATAGAAATAAATAGATCCTCAGCATCTTTGTATTTATGTCCCTCACCTGAGGGTCTCTCTTACACCAGCAACCTTGGCAGAGAACATCATGGGCACAGAGGTTTCCCCCCTTGCAAGGACACAACTCAAGTGATGAGTTGACTTAATCAAATTTTTCAGCAGGCAGGGATGGTACTGAAACTTTATAAAAGAGTGCAGCTGCCCTTCTGTTCTTGGCCATTTGCTGCAGAAAGAAATGAAATAAAACAGTAAAAGGAGTTGTGGGGATTCAGCCTGGGCTGTCTGCAGCCTTTGCATTTAAATTGCCACGAGGCCTTCTGCAGTGTCCCCAGTTATCACTTCTGCACATGTTCAGCCTCTGCTGCCTGCCAGCAGCACTTCAGTAAGTTGTGCACAGGATTTTCTCCTGAATCAATCCATTCTAAGCTGGTAGTAGAGCTACTGATGTATTTTAATGAATTCTGTTTCACATTTTCCCATTTATACTGCAGTTTATATACTATCCTTAGAGATTTTGGTATTCATCTTATCTGGCTTTAGAAGAGTACTGGAGAATCTGGTAAATGACAGCTGCTGTGTTTTTAAATTTTGCTGTAAGGTTTCAGCAAGATAATGTTGCAAGACTGGAGTGGTTTGGGGTTGAGTTTCTTTTTGCTTTGCTTTGTATTTATTTTTCTGTCTTTTTTTTTTTTTTTTTTTTTTTTTTGTCTTTTTATTTTCTGTAAGAACTGAAGCCTAGGATAAACTATTCTTGTTTAGCAAGTACCAACATTTGTATAAATTTCTAACAACACTCAAACCAATAAGAAATATGCTTCATGTTACATCAAGTGTAAAGGTTATTTTTCCAGTGAAATAGTTGATTTTAGGATAAATGCAGTGAAGGTGGCACCATGACTCATGAAGTTTATGGTCTGCAGTGGTGCAGCCAACCGAATTTTCAAATGACTTGCCTTTCTTACCTCCATCACTTACAGAAAAACTCCTAGAACTTTGTTCAGACCCCTGATTTTATTGCCAGCTGGTGTTTATTAAAGACTACTTATTCTTGTGCTTTAGTTTTTCACTTCCCCCGCCAGTATTTATCCCTTTCTTCCTGTCTTCAGCCCACAGTGTGTTATATTTATAAAATAGGTCACTGGCAATTTTTAAGAAAATGTCCCTTATAGATTATGGAACAGATTGATAAACTGCAAATTGCAATAACAGCACCTCGAAACAGGGAGAGTCTCCCTTACAGTAACTGAATATTTGATTATTTCACTCTGGAAGACAGAACCAGTGACACAATTAATATTATAAAATCTTCGTGAAGCTTCTAACTTCAAATTTACCATGACATTGTGCAGGAAGCAGTGATGCACCATGCTGCAAGGTCTAGATATGCTCTAATTCCTCTGTGGCACACATCCCAGTAAGAACCCTTCTGCTTCAGATCTATAGCTTGACAGGGAACTGTGTCAATGCTGAAGCTTTTTCCTCATTTCTTTGTTTTCTTGCAGAAAAGCTTCTTGGTTTTATATTTTCTTTGATTTGTTCAAGAAAAACAGTTTTCTTTTAAATTCTGCAGAAAGTCTCCGATGAGGGAACATTTTCCTTTATGTCTTTTGAATAACAAGTTTGCCTGATATAACCCACAGAGTGGTCTTGTATTTCTGAGCTCTCAGGTTCTCTCAGTAATTTGTGTTTTCCCATTCCTAAACTGCATGAATGTCACACCTTTGCCCAGGCCAGAGTTAATCCTGGGGCTTCAAAGTTTGAAGTTTAAAAGACATAGCTAATAATTTCATCACTTGTATAGCTCATTAGTTATTAAAATAGCATTTTCTATGTGTATTTTCTCATCCTGCCTGTGTCCAATCAGTGTATTTGAAACTGGCTCTCCTGAAAGCAGCACATGGGAGGATTTGATCAGTTTAAGAGCAAGAGACAGATTGGAAATATTGTCATGGTTTTCTTTCAAATTAAAGCACACAGGGTAAAAATCAGATCAGGAGCAAAATCCCAGAATTTCACAGCTGGCCATCCCCACAGTTAAGAAAAATTGTATTCCTCAAAACAAAAATTTTAATTAAAATTTCTTCTTTTTTGGCTTGTTAAGCATGAACACTTCTTATTTTGGTTGTTCTCTATTTATTATGACTCTATTTATATATTCTTAAAGTTGATTTGCCACTTGGAAAAATATTAAATGGACAGATTTGGAAACCAAAATAGTTTCCACGTAAAAGATGGGCAATACATGAAGAAGTGCTGTTCCCACTGTGGTGACAGGTGTTTCAAGAAGCATCAGTGAAGGGGTCTGGGTGTCTTTATCAGTTGCATTTGGAAGTTTGGAGATATTTGGTGACAATATCTGCTGCACCTGAATGGACAATTCTTCATTGGCCATAGAATTAGTGGCATTCTATGCTTCATGTTCAAAGGTTTCTTTCTTCTCTGCAAGAGCATGGCAATAGAATTCTTTATTTTGGAGCTGGTGCTTGTTTCCCAATGAGCCTGTGAAGAGGCTGGATTAGGGATTATCTCCTCCGAATCTCCTGGTTCTCAGTGCTCCTGTTCCTGGTTTCCTGATGTAGCAAAGTCTGAAATATCCAGGGGAATGCCTGGGGGAAGGGGGAGTAGCATGAGCAGTCAGGGATAAGCAAAAGGAAGATTTTACATAATTTCATTATCTTTAATACATCACCTCTAGGAGAAAAAAAACCTTGCAAGCATTTGAAAAAAAAAATGCAGACGAGTTTGTGAAGGGTAGAAATATCTTTAAATAGTAACAAGGGGAACTGAACAGGGGAAAGCTGTACATACATCTCATCCTCTGCAGCATCACGTAACTGCAGGGCCTTGAGAGAAGATACCTGGGGATATCTCGAGGTTCATCATAGATATTTACCATAAAAGACAAAAATTACTCACTCATTTTAACAGAAAGCTTCATCTTAGAGGCTTATGGTTGATCAAAGCAATCTCATTGCTTTTCTTTTACCCAAAATATCTGCTGGTTTTGTTCTCCTGTACACCTGTCCATGTACAGTCACAACTTGAAGGATGCTCTTAAAACATATTTTTAGGAATTTGTCTCTTGCTTTGTGCTGGAGTCAGTATTCTTCTTGTGCCTGGATTACTCCAGGAACAAAGATAAAATGACAAAGCAAAGTTTGAGCTTTTACTTTTTCTCCTTAATGAATAGAGAATAATGAATCATTGCATGATAAACATCCTCTGGAAATCAGATTTTAGTCTTGTTGGCATCCTTCTTATAAGACAAGGTAGGATTTTGCTTCACAGCCATACAGATATTTTAAAGGAAACTTTTCTGAGATAAACAGTTTTACTCTCCTTAAATGATTTACTGTATTTAATGAAACTGCAGCTTTTCTTTGTCCCTTGCTATCCCTAAAATGATGAGATGGATCATTATCACAGCAGGGAGGCTCATGGCATTCCCAACCACCATCCCAGACATATCCTGGCCTGTGCTGTTGCTGTGACAATTCCTTAAAAATAATTGGTGTGTCTTTCAGAAAAGTGTTGGTGTAAGGATGTATATGTGTTTTGTAGAAAATTTGTATAATGCATGAGCAAATATTTAATATATTATATATTACAGTTTAATTTTTATACTACATATTATTATAGTTTTAATTTTATATTTCATATTATAAATTCTGGCAGTAAGGTGTTTTTCAAAGCAGAAGCCTGGTGGTCTCTCTCCACTCAGCTCACACTGGGTTTTCCATGTATGAAGGCTGGATTTGCCTCCTGTTTGTTGTCAGCAGGCCTGGAATTCCTTAATTAGCACTACTTGAGGATCTTGCCACTGGTTGACTCAGACTTTATTTCCAATTGTCTCTCTGCAGATGAATAAATGCAGTTTTTAAAGCACTCTGCCACTTCCCTTTGACAGCCCTACTCTAGACAACACACACAACAGGGACACAAATAATCATCATGCTTTTTAAGCTGTTTGCCTTGTATTGCTAAAGCTAAATATGTTTAAATAGTGGAAGTTACCAACTTGATACCTCATATCTGCTGCCTAATGAAGGCCAGAGGGAGTTAACCCTAATAATTTTCTTCTTTCCTGGAAACAAATGAATTTGTTATCAGTGAGGGAGGTTCTGGTCCTTAGCAGCAAGAATGAACTTCAGAAAATTGCCACTTGACATTCTACCCCCACAACCAGAAACTGAAATTGAAGCCCCAAGAGCAAAAAGTTTAATAATGCAGCAAGTCTGTCAAGCAATTGAATTTAAGTAACGCTATAATGCAAAACACTAGTTACTAATTACTACAAGGAAGGAATTGCAATAGAAATTTTCAACAGTTTGGTATTATATTGTGGCATTATTATGAGATTGGCTTGGTCTTGCAATATAAAATGCTAATTTCAAATTGATTTTAACAAATGAAGCGAGCAGAAAGCCGGTTTTGATTCCTGAAATTCAATACTTAGAGAAAGTACAAACTTTTAGCTCTCTAATAATACATACAAGAAAAATGCTGAACAGTTTTTATGAAACAAGCAGGCTGTGATTTTAAGTCAGGTTGAGCTTAGCTTGTGCTCCTAAATCCCAGCTGATTCTGCTTGCAAAATGCGTGCAAAAACCAACCCTCGAGTAACTGTGACCCTGAGGAGAATGGTTAAAAGGTGAAGCTGAGAGTCATAATGAATCAAATTTAACTCATGAAAATAAAGGAACTGGTTTGGCTTGGATGTCTTCTGTAGCCAAGACCACTTTTGTTTAATCCTTGCCAACCAGTTGCATTTGAAGAACTCTATTGGCTAACCTACTCAAAACCTTTTTCTGTGCTTCAGTTTTTGAAGTGTTTATTGTGCTAAAGTCTCAAACAATTGCAATATAAAAATAAATGACCCTAACTTTGAGGCATCATGTTAGTGGACTCTCGTAGTGAGAGGGGAAGGTGGAAACAGGAAACAGCTTAAGAGGTAGAGTAGCAACAAAGCAACAACTAAAATAAATGAAGTTATTAAATGGAGTGGGAGAATTGAAATTTGAGAGCTGGGAGGTCAGATTATATTGCATTCCTCAGAGCAAGGAGGAGTAGCAGAGGAAGCACTGCACTACTGATGTAAGGAAAGGAGGAATGAAAAGGTAATGTGAACCAGAAAAATAAAATATGAAAACAGACCTGACCATTAATTCATGAGAGGAGTTTCTATTATTGAAATCAGTTCTGACTTTAGAGAGTAAGAAAATTTAACCCTCTTCATATGAGGCCAGAACTGAGACAATTTAAAAGGAAAGAAAATAAGAAAGCCCAGATTTACAGTTTTCATTTTCCCACCTCCACAAGATGGTTTCCTTCCCATTCTGGAGAGCACCACCTGTGCTAGACAGTTTTTTCAAAATGATCCCAGGCAGCCCTGCCATAAGATGGCAATTTTGTCTCTTATTTCCAGCTGTATGCTCTTATTATGTTCCTTGGTTTTGCCACAAAACAACTGCTGACAACACCAACTGGGAAAAGTGGGGCACAAATGCTGCTAAGCCTTTTCTCTTGTCTTTTTGGCATGAGATAATTTGCTCAGTGCACTAATTTGCAACAAGGTAAGACACAGCTTTCAGTCAATAGGGTCAGTTCTGAAGCTTAGAGCAACATTTTTTCTTTTGTTCCTCAGAAAATTGTCGGTTCTGTCTGGGGACTTCATTAGGGGAGTAACAGGATTCTTTCTGCCAGTTCTTCAGCAGGAAGGGAACCTCATTACCAGTTTTTAATGTGAAAAAGTAAGGGATAAGTTCAAATAACAAAAAATTGAAGAGCCATGTGACAGCTCAGCCTTTTAAATTGTGCACTGCCTCGTGCAAGATATGGCTGAGTGGTTATTGCAGAATCTGTATTAATGAAAAATCCAATTTATTGGTGTGTTGCAGGTAGGCGTGGATATAAAATTTTAGATTTTATCAATTTTACATATGTATATATGTACACATACATAGTCTTGATGGCCTTAAACTGACTGCTATGGCAAGTATGGAGCTAAGTATATATTATACATGCTACAAAAGTCCCTTTCAGCTTCAGGAAGCTTAACAGTAGAATAAAATAAAATATCCCAGATACAGATTTGACATCATCCTGTGTGTGGGTGACTTCCTGTTCTGGAAAAATCTCACTTTTAGCTAGGAAAGGCCTTCTTACTTCTGTATCTGAGAAGCAGTAAGCGCATTCTGGTAATTAGGGTAATGTAAAAATCAATGTACTAATTATTTGGTTTTCCCCCATTACTACATACACTAATAGTGAGAATCAGACTCAACTATATTCTAATTCAGTCAATTGGTTTGGCTGCATCCATGTGTATATTAGCTGTATGTTTTCAAAAGGTTGTAATCCTGTAGAAGCCACTTGAGCAGATGAAAAGCAGTTTTAGTGCAGGAGGTACAGGAATGCAGATGCTTCTGGCAAAGCACAGTTACTGCCTGCATGGGAGTAGAGACAGGAGGCACTGAGTTTGAGAACGTGGCCATGCCAGTAAATGTTTGCTGCTTGTTTGTGCAAGATCTTCTGAAGTAATTTTTTGTTTGGATTTGCTCCTGTGAGTAGCAGAATGAATTTCCAAGATCAAGACTTACAGGAAAAAGCACTTCCTCGTGTTTACTGATATTCAATACCAACCATGTCTTTACAAGACTGAAGAGTATTAATTTCACTTCTTCAAAAGACATGGCTAAAACCACTACTCTAAAATGAAAATTAAAACAAAGCAAAAACAAACAAACAAAAAGACAAAAACCCACAAAAAATAAACAAAACCAAAAAACTGAACAAACCAAAAATAACCCCACCAAAAAAAACCCCAAAAAACCAGGAGACAAAACCACCACTTTATACAAACATTTAATAATGGCTCCACAGTAACTAAATCAGACTCTGGTTAAAAATAATTTTAAAATATTATCACTGCTTTGGTATAAGTGCATTGTTAGGAGTAAACCACCAACCACAGGATCACTAAAGACAGACAGGACCTTCAAAGGTTTCTTTTTTCCACTGTTGTGCCAAAACAGGGGACTGCCATCAAATCTTGAGGCTGCTCAGATTCTTGTCTGAGTGTTTGTGGAAACGTCCAAAAATGGGATTTCTTCAAGGTCCATTGGGGTGTCTTTGACATCACAAAACTTTATATTATAAGTTGCATGCAAAATTCTCATTAAGTCGATTAATCACGTCTTTCCATATTGTAATTTTATACAGATTTTAATGTTAGTGATTTTCATTGCTCATTAATGTATAAAGAAGAAAAGATAAAATAAATCTCATTACCTGTTATTATGTGCAGGAGATGCAGGTTTCCAATTTCTTCTCCATGCTTTAGACTGAAATTGAGTTTTGTTTTCCATGAAGGTTTGGGCCTTAATTCCCAACCACAAATAAATCTCCATTCTCTATCCTGCCCAGAATTCTGTCCTCCAATCCTTCCATTCCCTCAGAGCTACTGCACATCCTCCTCCACTCTTTAAAAATAAACAACAATATTTAGCCCTGAATTTTCTGTAATCAAGTCACAAACTGAAGTCCTTATATTCTCTGTGGGTGTATATATATGAATATATATCACTAAAAGATATCTTTTTTTCTTTTAAAAAAAGCCTCTCCCAGCACGTTAATGTATTAAAATCTCACCACTGTGAACAGCAATATGCTGTACACATAGGAACATCTCAGCTTCATCAAATGAGAATGTTTTTAATTGTCCTCCTGTATGTGAATCTGATAAAATTAATAAGAAATGAGCTTCTGATGTACTTCAGAAATGCCAGGCCCTTAAGGGAATGTTTTGATGGTGTTAGTTTTTTTAATAAAAATTGCATTGAACCCCACTTACTGCTTTTTGTTTTCATATACTATGCTTCATTATTTGCTGATTGACAGTTTGAGTTGTTTCTATTCTCCTCCTGCTTAATTACATACAGTCTCTGTTATTCTGCTATAATTTCATGACCATGCTAATGAAAGTATTGGGACTATGGATTGATTTACATGAAGTCTTATCTTTTTTGTAATATAGAGACTGTAAATAAAGGAAAAAAATCAAGAATTTGCAGTTAAAGACTAATTTATATCTAATTAATTAAAAGAGAAGTCTTGGAACTTCCATTATAACAAAACTCAGAAGCTTTGAGCTGTTTGGTTTTGAGATCTGCAGATGCAGACCAGGCAGTATCCTGTGAAATGTATCCAATTCCCACCTCAGATAGGGATGCACAGCTGGGGGCTACTAAGTATATTTTTAAAATGTGAGGAAAAGGAAATGCAATTTTCTAAACATGGAAAAGAAGAGGAAAAGTTTTAAAAAGTGAATAGAGGCATCTGCCTATGGCTGCTTTATACAGTGTGTATGAACCTCCTACTCTCTAAGTGGCATATGGAAAGTCTAGCTGTAGTCCCTAAAATAAAATCCTGGATTTCTCCCTTAGAAGCCATAGCTGTAGTAGTCATTCTAGCAAGAAACTTGTAGAACATTTTGCAAAGAAGTGGTAACTCACAGTGAACTTCCTTAGTCTGTTGGAGGTTTTTTGGTTAGTTGTGGGTTTTTTCTAGTTCTGGAAGGAATTATGTCCTCTCCTGGTTGTCTTACTGCCTCCAAATTGTGTATTATCTTGTGCAGATGTAACTCCAGTTATAGAACTGTAAGATCAAAATCCATCCTTCAACCTGAATTTTTACTAGTGGCTATGTCAGGCATTATATTGAGCTTGAACTTGTTTTTAAAATAATACATTTCACATACATATTCCAGTCGTAGTACTTCAAATTAATTCTCTGGTGTAAATAGCAAATGAGCCAAGTCTATGGAACATAGGACCAAAGAAGGAGGTAAGAAAAAAATTAATCATTACTGATCCATTAATGACTTGTAAGCATCACTCTGCCTCATGATGTTCATGAGCTGTGCATTGCTGGAGGCTGGGTGAGGATTTTGGGGCAGTGTGACAAAGGGGCCTTTGGGGGCTTGTCTCTGGTGGTTTTACCCACGGTATTTTTGGTTGGTGGCATTTTTAAACTGCCTTAGATGTGTTGTTTTTCAAGATTCTTTCATGGGTAGTAAAATTTGCATTGTTTTCTTGCACTGAATCTGTGTATTTGTACAAAACTGTTTAAAGGATCACAGCCAGCATCTGATTTTATTTATGTTGTTGTAAGTCCAGAGCAATTTATTAGTTACTTCTTTAAAAGTCATGCAAAGAGAGCTTGGCCCTGGCAGTCTTTGTCCAAAGGAAGCAGAGTTCAAGTGTCCAGGATCAATCTTTTTTGTTGCTTTGGGTTTTTTTCCCCACACAGTTTCAGATCCAGGGCAGTTTGCCAGTAGTAAAACTGCACTAGTATCAGGGATTGTGTTTGGTTCCTGATGTTTCCTTTTCAATAATTGTCAGGTACCTGAAATCATAAACATGGCTTTGCATTTTTAGATTGCTACATGTCCTAGGATTTTAGAGATCCTCATGACTTCAACAATCATTATGCTGTTCCATGGGTGAGAAATAAATTTAATGTAATTTTTACTAATGGGGAATGGGACAACGAAGGAGTCAAAAGTGTCAGTGACAATTCAGGGAGTAGAAAGTGATCTATTTAATTCAATTAGTTGATCAGCAGGTTGAGAGGGGTGATGCTTCCCCTCTGCTCTGGTAGAGACCCCACCTCCAGTGCTGCATCCTATTCTCCAGTGCAAGAAAGATGTGAACTTGTTAAAGTAGGGTCAGACAAGAGATGCAAAAATGCTCTGAGTGCTGGAGCACCTCTGCAATGGAGAGAGGCTGAGAGTTGGGATTGTTCTGCCTGGACAAGAGGGAGACCTGATTGTGGACTTTTAATATATAACAGCAGCTTGTGAGAAGCATGTAAAGAGAATTTGCCAAGTACAGACAGGACAAGGGGCAATGGTTTTAGCTGAATGAGGCAAGATTTATACTGGGCATTAGGAAGACATTTTTTACAATGATGGTGGTGGAACAAGTTCTCCAGGGAAGTTGTGGATTCTCATCATTGGGAGTGTTCTGTGATTCCATGAACCCAGTAATATTAGTCATGAGATACAGGCTAGTTTGGTCCTAAATCTCCTCACAGATTAGCTGCACAGTGGAATGTCTGCCTGCACTGAATCACTTGTTATTCCTAATTTCCCCCATTGTAAGAGAAAAGAACTGAGCAAGGAAAGTGCATTGAGTGTGCCTTTGTATGCAGGTACCTGCACACAGTGAATGGAAATATTTATTATATATACATATATATATATATATATGCATTACAAAGAGAAGATCAAAATGCCATGAATAAAAGAGCATGCCATTGCTTAGTAGGTAACTATATGTAATTCTATGGGTTTGAGCATTAATTGCTCCATATTCAAAAAGCATATAAGGTAATATTAAATATTCCCTTGAAACATTGTACTCTGCTTCAGCAGTAACTGAGGAGCAATGTATGCATGTATGCAGTGACTTTGCATTAACCAATACTGAATAATGTGCTTTACAGTCTGCATGCTTGAATAGCAAGTTCCTTTGCATTTATATAGGACTCTCAATACAAAAACCTGAAATTCTTTTGAAATAGCCCTAAACACTGGTATCTTTACATCCCCGTTGGAAAATTGCAGAGAAGAGACTGAACTGTGTTAAAAAAATGCTGGTGATTATCTGATATAGAATGCATAATCCCACTGCTGGGACATTAGAAAAATTTCTGATATTCCAGAGGGATAAATGTTTCTAGCCCCTCTATATTTTTTTTTCTATTTTTAAGAATTAAACAATTTTTTAATGCAGAAAAGCACTGTAATTTTTCTGAGAGTTTCCTCAATGAGCCAATTTATTCATTTGGTCACTGATGGCTTGAGACACAAACTTTCATAAAAAAAAACTTTTTGGGGGAGCAGCAGATGCTCCTTTTATGACTTGGCCATTTCTGATGGGTATTTGTAGCTGTTGAGACTAATGCTAAATCATAAGGTTTTGTTTCCCTGCTGAACTGTCTCTTTAAATGAAAACTCTCTGCCTGCTCAGGAGGTGTTGGAGAAGTTCTCACTGGGGATGTGCTGTGACCTTGGTGTTGTGTGCCATTTGTGCATCATTAAAAGGTTGTAATGAAGCTCTGCCACACACAGATTGTAAAAGGTCAAGCAGAAAGTTGGGAGCCAATGAGGTTGGGAAGAAAAATTGTGCTAGCAGCAGAGGTTGAGGGATTCATTATATTGATGCTATGGGGTTTTCAGCAGAGTAATAACTGAGTTAGCAATAGAATGTAAATCTTCTCAACCACTTAGTCTGAGCCTGCTTCTTCTTGATTTGTGGGGTTATATTTTTACTAGAGTACAGGAAAAGTCATTATGCTTTCAAGAAAGCCACTGGAACTAGTTAATGCATTGTAGGTAAAAAGACAGAAGATAAACAGAACTGGATGTGGCTCATCTGTAAAAACAGGGTATTGGTGACAGAAACAGAAAGATTGTACCAAACAAAAATGTTCATAATTAGAGTTGCTGAACTGGGTAATTGTAGGTTTGCAGGTTTTGGTTGGCATGTTGTGTCATATACATGTAGAATGCTGTGATAATAACTTTAAAGGTTGATAATAACTTTAAAAATTGATAAAAACTTTAAAGGTTGCCTTTTTGGTTTACAACATGGGAAGGGGAAGTGGCCTTCCAGAATCATATTTACATGTCCCAAAGACTTCATCATTCTCTGTTTCTCAGAAAAAGAGCCCCAAGTAGCTCCAAGTGTTGCTCATCAGAGCAACCCTTAACAGACTCTGTAACTTCCTTGTGTTATAATTGGCTTGAAATTAATAATATGGAAGAATAAATCTAAATTGCAATTGCCATGTCTTTACAAAAATTGAGAGTAACTAAACTATATGGAACAATTTTCCTATCCAGTTTTCAGGATTTGCTGAATTAAGTACTGGCATAATTTGTCACAGTCTGGACAGAGACAAAAAGTCATATGAAGGGCTGTGGGTTGCTCTACTTTTGTAGTCTTGCATACATAACTTTCCTCTATTGCTCTATAAAATTAGATATTTTTGATACCTACAGACAAAATAGAAACTTTTAATTGTTTGCCACATTATCAACTTGATTTTCTAGGAAGTGGTTACCTTAACATGAGAGGCACCAACCTGGCATGACCAATATAAGACATTTTGTGTTAATTACTTAAACAAGTAATTGCCTAAACTAGTTAATTACTTAAGTAAATATCCTCAGTTGGGAGAATTTAAAAAATCAAATATCTCTAATTCTAGTCTAATATCTATGGAAGTCATCAAGAGTCTGTGGCTTTCAGTGACCAGAGCCTGCAATAGTCCCAGCTTGTCCTCCAAAGTCTTTGCATTTCATCCAAATATTTATTAATTCATATATATGATATTTAGGGAATTAGTTCCCAAAAGAAGAAAAAGTGTGCAAAAGCTGCTATCATCCTCACTGTTATCTACATGGAGGCTCATAATTTTCTGTAATTGGATAGTAGAGGAAAAACGAAGCTCATTGCTCCTGACTGGTCCTAACAAATATAAATATCAAGGTTCACCACTTTTTGTTCCTGGCAGGTGATCTTGTAACCAATCTAATGTGCCAATTACAGCTTTGAAAAAAGATACTCAAAGTATCTGGAAGAAAAAAAAAAAAAAGTGACTAAACCAGGTTATTTGGCATTCAGTCAGCTTCCATCAGATCACTGTAAATTACCCATCACATTATTCCATTGCTGAACATGCTTTGTTTCAACACCCTCAGCTAAACAGTTACATATTTTGTACCTTTCTTCTGTCACACTTTCATACTTGCTATGCAGTTCTGTTTTGTTCTAGAAAATACCATCTCTCCACAAACTGTGATTAAAGAGCTCAAAGGGGTTTTCAAAGCAAGCTTTAATCAATATTGGAGGTTTATGCTTTTGTGCATTGATTATTATGCTAAGGTGTTTAATTAATCAACAGATGTTATTTTAATAGAGAAAACATTACTGAAGGAATGATAATGGAAAATTACAGATTTTTTTTTTATATCTTACAGCTTCTAGATTTCTTTCAACACTTGCCCACCAATCTTATGAACTTGAGACAGTCCTGCTAATCTAAAACTGTCCCTTTTGAAGGCTTTTATCTGTTTGGGTCTCAAGCTCCATCATAAATAATGTCTACAGCTGAGAATTTCAACCCCCAGGTTTACTCAGTATTTCTCTCAAAAATGGAAGACACTCATATCTTGGTATGGCCCCTCTTCCTTAACTGTATTACAAAGTCAAATCCCTGAGGTCTGCTGCAGTGCTATTGAGCCATATGTATGCATTTGGATGCTGTTTCAAAGACACCCACTTTGTAGGTGTTTCAAGTGCAGTCTCAAGAGTCAGGCTCCCTGAGGCTGTCTAGTTCATTCCTTTGTACCAAACAGGATCATCCATACTGCTGTCATTCCTGATGGCTGTCAACATCACTTCTAGAGAGGACATGTCTGTATATAACTATCCTTATCTTTTGATTTTTTTTTTCCTATTTATTAGCCAAAATCTTTCTTGCTTCACTTATTCCTGATACTGCCTTCCATGAAGGAGGGATTAAATAGAGTAATTTACATACTAAGAAATCTCTTTTACATCATCTTCCTTAAAATTAAACATTAAACATTTCACATTGTTTCTTGTCACTGCTGCTATTCCCTGGACAATTCTCTCTCCTTTAATTCCTCTCTGGGAAGGTGGTGTCCAAAAGCAGAGGCAGCTCTCTAGAAGCCTATCCAGTGCTTATTAGAGCACAAAGGATCATTCTGCTCTTCCTAGAGGTACTACTTCTGTTTGTGCATCTTGTTTTCTGAAAAGGCTTCTGCAGAACATGTGAGTGTTGGATGAAGACCAGATTCATTCAGGGCAGGGTGGCACTGATGTCACTGTGTCACCTCGTGCCCGCTGCTCCCCTGTCATTGCCATTGCAAACCTGTTCTAAAGCTGCAGAGTCTCAAACACTCTCCTGCAGCTAAAATGCATTGGTTTTTTTTTTTGGATTTTTAATCCAAATCTGGTACAAGCAGTCTTAATTATCTACAAATGCTTTTTTTTAAACTTTCAATGCATCATTTTATTATCTCTTTGGGCTGCCAAGGGTTAAGAGTCTGGACTATGCCAACAAAATCAGCATATCCAGGTAGAGGCTTCATTAGTTCTACCCTGCTTACTCTGACATCACTGTTTAGGATCTGTAAAGCATGAATGGAGTACAAGGCTGTAGAGAAGTAAAACTGGAGTTTGCCTTTTGCTCTGTGCATTCACATAGGACAAAGTTCTGTTGAGTAAGTAAGAACTTGTTTCATTTTCTTTCTAAATCAGAATTGTACTTGGTTAAGGCTTGTCTGGAAAACTTTCTTGTAGTGAAGAATCTATGTGGCACTGTGATAATATTTTCTATTTATATTCACTTCTCAGAATGTATATTGCATCGGTAATAAGGCTTTCAGTTCTAAGTATCAATTCTCTTTTACTAGTATGTTGTAAATGTTTTGCTAATTACAATCAGTTAAGATACATAAGACATTGTCATTATTCCCATTCATTCTTTCAGTGAGTTATCTCTGCTATTGACAGTGAAATTATTTCGCTGCTGGAGAGTGCAAACGTATGAAAAACAAGATAAGTTATCAAAAATAGCACCTTTAGAGTAAAAATGAATAATGAATATATGTGCTTGAATTGTGTCGAATACACATAATCTGTTTTCTCACAATCACTGGAAAACAAAAACTACTTTGTGATTCCTTTTTTCCCTCGTATTTAAAATGTGATTTGTACCCAAATAAAACTACTTGGCATGTATATTTTGGGAAACCTGAAGTATAAACTTGTTTTTAAGACAGAAACATTTGCTTGAGTTCAGTGATCAGAAGATGCTGGGTTTGAAACGTCAGATGATTTATTTTCCTAGGGTTTTTTATTAGATTGAGATTTGCAATACCTTTGGTTTGGAAAATGTGGTTTTCTTCACTCTCCATGAAAACAGATGCAAATAGAATTTTTTAGGGTGCAAAAACATTGTTCTCACAGTAACTTTATACTTCTAAATTTAGGTCAATATTTTGGGAGAGACAGTATGAAAGTATTGTTGACCTAAGTGGCCAAAATATGGACTGTTTTCTCAGGTCATAGCAGTGCTATGACTAGGATTAAACTTAGCATAGTGGCCCAAAAGTAATACTATTCAGATGAATTATATAGTTGAGTTTTTATTTATTTGGAGTTCTCCATTTTGAATCATGTGTGATATTTTTTAAGCTGGTTTTTGCTTTTCCAAAATGCATCTTATTATTTTCAGCAACAACTTCAGCTAGGGATTGTGAGTCTTGGAAAATGACTGAGCTTCAGTTGAGGCCAATTTTTGCAACTGTATGTTAATGAAGCTTGCAAAAATTCTCCATTTTCACGTTGAACCATATAATAGAGTTAGCAGCCCAGTGCCCAAATTATGTAAGTGACAGAGAAAGGGAGAAACCAAGAGCCCTACTCCCAAAGCAGTGGAATTAAACAGGCTGCAGATCATATTGAGACTCCGTGCTTGTGCTCCTTCTATTATTAGACAGAAAATTCCTTCCTGTAGGGCATTGTTAATGAGCCAATAACTTCTGGAGTTACTCATTATCTTTCCTATCACACTGGTGCTCCTCGGGTTACCCACCGTCCGCGCCGCTGCTCCGACCACGTTTCTGCTGAGAGAGTCAAACAGGAATGGTGTTACATCTAATGGCATTTGACAGCTTTACCTTCACTGCCTCTAGCTGTGGCCTTCAGGAGATCACTGAGCTTTAAGAACATCCACTTCTGGACAGTGCTGGCTGTGCCTGTGCAAGCCTCCTGGAGCTTTGTTGCAGTGTTGAAGGATAAAGCTCTTAGCCAAGTGCCTCACCTAACCCCTGTTTAGTGGGGGGCTATTGCAGAAGGATGTTTTTATTTATGGCAGCTTGTCATCACTCCTATTGAGATTTAACGGTGTATTGCTGTGAGATGGGGTCATCAGGCCACTTATTAACTTGCCCAGCAGGAAAATAAAAATGCCTTTTGGGCCCCATTGGCAGTATTTCTTGAGTACCTGCTATTTAATCACCTTCCTGATATGTCTGGGATGTCAGTTATCTGCACTGTATATTTTATTCAAGTGTATAGGGTGAGATGTGATAATGATTTCTATATTCATAGTAATGAAGTAGAAGCTTCCCCACGGTATCTGAAATTACTCTGGCTCTGCAGCATCAGGGATACTTATGACATCAAAACCCAAGTTGCTACATTTTATGCCTTTGCTGCTGGCACTGAATTTCCTCATGGTTACTCAACCAATTAAACCTGGTTTATTACTTTTAATTACCTGTCTAGTTTACTTTGTTTTCTAATTTATCAAACCAGGCTAGAATATTTTATACATGGTTACTACTTTGCTAACAGACAAGGCACCTACATGCCACATTATGTGCATGCAGTTAACACTGTCTCTGAGAAGAGCATTAGGAGAGGTGGGAAGGACATTTTTAAAGTATCATTTCAAGGATCCTAGACCCAAATTGTGACTTTTCTTAGAGTTTCAAGTGCAGTCCAGTCTGTAAATAGCAATATTTGCAAACCCCACACTGACATCTGAGAAATTGCATTCTTTTCCTTGAAGCTATTATAAGGGAATCATTTGGCACTTATTTTCTTGCTGAATTTACAGCAAAAGCAGTTAAGTAAGAGGGTGCTTTTCTCAGAGTTGTGTACTTCTGACAGCTTTGCTGGTTGGAGAAGGCACGTGAACACCAAGAAAAGACAGACCAAGTGGAATTTGCAGGGCTTCATGGATGTGTGCTAAGTTATTTCTCACAGCTTCTCCACCTCCCTCTTCTTTTCATCTCCAGCTCATGGCCAGTGTATATCCAAAAGTTGTCTAGGACTTCTGGAGCTCTGAAAAAAAATGTCCATTTTGTATTTCCTTTATGTTAATGAAAGCATGTTCATTTCCTAGGCAAACCTCAGGATGAGTTCTTCATTTTTAGTCTGGGCCACTTGACAGTTGTCAAGACAGCCGATTCCTTCTTTTTTTTTCCTCTTTCTCTTCCTTTAGACTCCTTTTCAGGAAGCCATTATTTGAAGCCATCCTGCTTTCTGTGAGGGTTTTTTGCAGCTATATGTCCTGTTTGCTTTCTCCTTTCCCACCATGAGTCATCTTTGATTGGTTTTATTTGCAACATGCTTAAAAAAAACTGTTCTATGCTGCTGAATCAAAACCTTATCCATCATCCTGTCATCTGTCCAAACTAACACCCCAGCAAAGCCAGAGATCTTATGTGACTGTTCAGTTTTAAGCTAAATACATCATATCTAAAAGAGAATTCCCTCACCCATTTCTATTCCTTCCTGGTGAAGATGAATACTGTATTCTGTCTCTAAAAGCTCATTTAAAACAACTTCTAAGACTTGTAAATAATAACCCTGCAAGTGTGAGATTAACTCTATGGGAAGATTTCTAGAATATTATTTTTTAGTTTGTCGTTCTTGTTCTATTTTTTTTGTTCCCTTATTGATTATAACCAAGATTTCAAATTTTTTGGGGAAAATCTGGCTGCACAGCACCAGCTATTGAACAAATCAGTCTGTGAGTTCTAAACAATCTAGAGAAAGTAAGTCAGAATATACTAATGACAGATCACATGAAACTATTGAAAATGATTAATCATGGGAGGGCTATTGAAATTAAAAGCTTATTGCATAGGATTTCAGTGACAAACTGAAGCTGCAAGTCAGGAGAAATACATTCCTTTAATTTTCAGTTGTCCACAGATTTTATGTCTGTGTGTGTGTGTCCTAGCTGTTAGACAGAGACACCACATAATTCCTCCTTATGGCACTGGAAAACCTTCAGCTGAATCCTGCAGGGTGGTGTGAACCTTGCTCCCAGCCCTGGTAATGCTCTTCAGTGTGGGCTGAACTTGAACTAGCAGGGATTGCATCCTTGGAGAGCTTGGTTTTGGCACGTTCTCTCCCAGCTTTCAGTAAGATCGCTGAGAAATTGCAGCCTCGGTGGTTACAGAGAAAATATTTCACAAAATCACTTGCAGAGTGTTCAAGGCAAAGAGCCAGGGAGTCTGGAGAGATAAGTTCCCATCCTGACAGATGATGCATTTTTAGAGTGGGTTTACATTGTTCCAGTGCACCCTCAGTGCACAGCACTCGGGAACCTGCAGCAATCACACACAGTCCTGGTTATGGCTGAGCTTCAATATTTCACAGAATCTGCTGAGAAAACGGGAGGGGGGGAAGTAATTTGCAATGCTTGGGGCACTCAGGTACAAATTGTGCTCTCCTCTGTGACTGACAGAGCTCGAGAAGGTAAAACTTTTTCTGGACTCTAAGAAACACAGGATTATGTGCCTGTTCACAGCTGCTTTTTCAGTGCTGTGCAGCAAAATGTCACAAAGAATGTACCAACATGTTGGTGTAATGACCTGTAACAGTAAGAAGTCCTAGAACTTGCAACCAGCAGCCTTCAGAAAACTCTAAGCTGTCAGTTGCAACTTTTAGGCAGCAAATTTCCCAGTAAATAGGCTATTAATCAATTTAGACAGTGAGTGATCAGAGCAAAGACTGGCACCTCAATCAAAATACACATTTTATTTCCTTGCATTCATAGGTGATGTGAGCTGACTTGAGCTGAGGTAAAGCTTCTTAATTTGAAATGTTTTGAGTACAGAGTTTATAGGGGCCACAGAAAATTCTGTTTCATGGATTTGCTTATATTGAAGTGAATGGGGAAAAAAACCCCAACTTGTTTATTTGTTTATTACTATTCAGACCTGCAGACTGCTTAAGGCTGTGGGTATATTGGTCTTTCCAAAACAAACACTTTGTTTTTTGTTTTTTTTTAAGATCTGAACATAAAGGCCTTAATAAAGACATTTTGGTTACACTTCTAGTGCTTTACCTGAAAAATAAACCTTCAGGATTATTAGTCTGGTATCATTAGGAACAAAAACATTCCCTTTAAAAAGCAAATTGAATGGCACTTTGCAGGAACAAACAGGATTCTGCTGTGTTTGCTGGGTAATAGGCACTATTTCTTTTATTGTGCTTTATGAGCAGCAAGGCACGAAACTTGGAAGATTTTGAGAGTACTGTTGAGTGAAGGGGGCAGGTGAGGAACAGGGTAGAGAGGTTTGTGAGGATTTGTGTCTGCTCTGCTGTAGGGATGCTGTTGGAAGCAGTTCTTTGTGGTTCAGCTGCAGGCACAGGAGAGCAGAGCCTGAGAAATGATAAACATCCAAATCGTGCTCTTCAGGTGAAATCCCAATCCTGGATTAATGGGACCTATGTTTTAAATTAAGGTTTATGCTTTAATAAGTAAATGTCTTCATTTTTGAAAAGGGTAAAATCACAATAAACCTTATTTGCTAGCCAAACCATGGATTTGGGCAGCTGGAGATATCAAATTTCCTTTCCAATAAATAACTAGCCCAGTATCCAGGTGTATGGTAAGTGCAGAAGGATCTTATCCTGCAGGTGTTTCTGATTTCATGCACTAATTGAGCCATGAGGCCTGTACAGATCCTCCACTGGATGCAATGTCATAGAGTGGGAAGTGGAGAAAAGAAGCAATCCACCTCCTACCCCTTATTGCTCAACTCATGTATTTTATATGGTAGCATGTGAGTTCTCAAAACTTTTGGAAAAGCATCTGCCTTCTGGGCACTGAAGTCAACTGGGACATTAATATTTTGACATAAATACTAATCCCTTCTGCTTCCTCCAGGAAGGATTTGTCTCATGGCTGTGCCAAAGCAACTTATTTCAAATTTGTGACACACGCTAAGCACGTATGTTTTCTCTTTTATTTATGATTCATACATTCTTCTGTCTCCCAGCTTACTGCTGTCCTAATGTCTCTTTCCAACTGCACAGTTCTAAATGGTAGGAATGAAATAATCAGTTGCTTTAGAACTCATCATTTGAAGGATGATATAAGTAATGAATAAAACAGATGATAAAATGCAGCTTTAAATGGGTCTGACTAAATATTGTTCTTTCTCTCTATAAGGTGCATGTAAGGGTTTTCTATTCCTGACTTGCAGCCTCCAATGAATCTTTGCAACTTTGGTCCTGTGGTCATGATTTTAACAGGTGCCTATGGTAAATAACCTGTATGGAGCTTTTATGGTTTTTATTGCTCCAATTCAAGCAATTTATCTTTATTTCCAATGGCTTCAAAAGAAAGTTCACCTCTGCTTTTTCTCTTCACCGTCTTGAAACTTCAAATTGTTGGGAGCAGCCTTGCATTTGTGAGTGATTTCTTTCATGGATATTCTCATCATAGGAGCACTTGGTATTACTGTAGAAATATTATCTCCATTGAGGCTCATCTCCTTGAAATATTTTCTCATTTTCTAAATACCGAAGACAAGGTAAACTGCACTGCCTAAAAGAAAACACTGCAGCAATTCAAGGTTATTGTTCTAGTTATCATTAGGGAGTTTCTCATGAGTTGGTATTTGGATTTCCTTAATGAAAATCAATGAATGATTCAAAACTTATTAGCTGTAGTGTAACCTGGTTGAAAACTGTGGTGATGCTAGTATGAGTAGACTAAATGTAATTCAGGTGTAAACTGAAAATTTATTTCCTTTAGTTCAACAATGCCAAGCTATTCCTGCCACTTTGTGCTCACGTACAGGAAGAACACAGGATAAAGCACTGCTCTTTACCCCCTCCTCACATCTAAAACAGGTTGCTCAGGGGTCACTTTTTTCTCTTCCTGCAGCAAAATTTCCAACAGCTACAACTCTTCTCACTCAGGAGTGCAGTGGCAGCCTTGCAGGGGAAAAGGGAAATAAATGTATATTTTTACTTTAATGGCATGTGTTAATACCTTAACTCTCATGTGTAAATTTTTAGGTGTTACCCAGTTTCTGCAATGCTAGGATATAGAAGTGCCAGTGTATCAGGTGCATGGCCCTATAAATGGTTTCTGTGTGGTTTTCTGCTCTCCTCTTTGTTGTTGAGATAACCTCACATTTCACAGGAGTGCCTTTTAAATTAAGTGAGATGAGGATCAGTGGTCTCCTACTTGGGGGCCAATTTTGCTGGTTCATCTGCTAAATTGTGCTTTTCTAACTTCACCAAATCACTTTAATTCCAGTTAAACTATTTCATGTTATTAGTGACCTCAAAATGTGCTACCCTGGTTGTACAGGATAAGGTTAAGACTTTTCTCTCTGAGCTAGCTCATTGAATTAGGGAGCAGATTCTGAGCCACTGTAAAGTGGCATAATAAAAATTGATCTTAGGGGAGCTACGCTACTTTGCATTGAGTGAGGACATAGCCCTTCCTAAATCTTAAATCTGATTTTTTTCATTAGCTGTGTTATTATAAGATAGGTATTACATGTATCTAGCTGCTAGTGCAATGGAAAGCCTACAGTGTACTACAAATCAGAAGTGAGCAGAGGCTTTAATTTAGTCAGAGACAAGCTTTGAAGGCAGTCAAAGAGCCACTGATGGAGTTCAAATGCTCTTTGTCCTGCAAAAATAAAGAGCCCATTTGTTCTGCCTTTATACATTAGCATCTTTTACCTTGCTGGAGGAAAAGCAGGAAGAGCTGTAATTCTAGCTCTTGGGGTGGTTTTTGTTAAAGAAAGGGAATATTGAACTCTTATACCTTACTAAAGCTTTATCTGTGTGAAAAAATACATGGTTTGCATTTAATAAATACCACAGGGTGGATAGTTTATGCCCCAGCATAGGGTGGTAACTATATCTCCATTCTTATTTTCCTTTTATTTCTGCCCACCACAACACAGCCACGACAGTGTAGTGCCAGGACAGAGGTTGCCAGCAAAAGATTGGGTTTGGAGATCTGCTGGGCACCAGCCCTCAGACACAAGACCCTCCACACTGGGCTGGGACTGCTGGACTGTCAAAAAACTTCTGTGATAACAGCTCTTGCTACCTATGGAAGACAGTAATTATGATCAGAATACTTGATCCTGTGACAGGGGCAGAAGACTTAGTTGCTTCTCAAACAATAAAAAAAAAATTGACTTTTTAACTACCCTTAGTCCTTGCTTTGTTCCTTTTGGATCAATTAATTAATGTGTGATTGTAAGGATTTTTCTGTGTTAAAATGAACACATTCTTTCCCTTTCTACATCTTACTTCTGCACCTGATAAAACCTAGTATCAGGTAAGCACCTTCACCACCACCCTCAGCAAGTGTTCCAGTAATTTGGAAAGTGATCAGGAGCTTTTAATTCCCTTCTCTTTTGCTTTGTGTACAGGAAAGAGTTTGTGTGGCACTCTTGCTCTCCACAGCACTGATAGCAGTTTCTCACCCTATTCTCTTTGCAAATTACTTTAATTCTCAGCAGGATTCACAGATGGTGAAGTCTCACTGCTTTTCCTAGTGAATAGATGCAGTTTAATCTGTACAGCATCCAGTAGAAGACAATGCCTTCATCATCAGCTCTACCTTTAGGCCATGGAATGATTTTTATATCCCCGTAGTGTTCAGTGCTTTTGAAGAGTCCTCTTTGAGCTGATTAAACCTGGTACAAAGTCAAGAGGCAAATTAAGTTCAGTTGTTATCTGTTCACTTGTCTTAACCACCTGTTTCCTGAGGAAGTTGTATTTTCACCTGAAAAGACATATATTCTTACATATATGAATGCTCTTATATATATTCTATATTTTTTGTACAAATGAGCATATTGTTTCAATAAAATATACTTTCAGAGTAAATTTAATCAACAGATGCCATATTTACTAATGCTGAGACTGAAAATTAGAGGATAAAATATTATCGATTAAGAGAAATTTAATAATATAAGAGTTGCTGTTGTCAAAGTTAAGACAAAAAAATGTTGCTCCATCAATGTGTAGTGTTAAAGGCTGTTAGTGGTATTCAATACTACAAGTTCTTCTTAGAATCTTATTTTTTATCAGCATCTCACAATGCAGTAAAACAGGATATTGTCATCATGTACTCAGTACGGAAGGAACTGAGTATATGGTAGTGCTTTGATTACTTGAATTGTTGAATTACCCAAAATTTATTCAGTTCTAAGGTTCTTTGGCATAAAAATTTCTTGCTGACTTCCACAGCAATTCCCTGTATTAAACAAACAGAGTGCCCTTACCCTGTAACTGCAGCAAAGCTTCTTTCTCGTGTGTGAAACCATTTTGAAAAAAGTATAAATTATTCTCAAAGGCAGCTCAACACATTTATTTAAGGTGTGATTTAGCAATTCATATAGAAGTAAAGCACTCTGATTTTTGTAGACCAAAGGTTTAGTAAAGTATATATTTTATTTTCAAGAAGAAAACACTATTCCAAACTCCTGTGTACTTCTTGAGAACTCCAGCTCGAAGGAGAGCTGATTTCTGGAATTTATAATCTCTCAAGTTTGCAAAATGTGCAAAGCCAAATATAATAAACTCTGGCAATATTTGAGCTATGTATAGTGTGTACCTTAAAATAGATTAAAAACTGGAATATAATAAATAGGTTGCAGTAACTCATTGCATACCTTTAGTGCCACCTATATGCAAGGAATGGTGCAAAGGAGTTGCAGCCCATTCCTGGAAAGTGTGCTGATTGAATGTCAGTAACATTCACACCCAAAGTAATAGCAAATACTTTTATTAAATGGGAAGGTGCCAACTTAGTAATAAGTTATTGTCTTCTAGTGTAATGGCATTAAATTATTTTCCATGGTGAAGAGCACTTCCAATTAGCCAGCTTTACACCAAGACACGACATTGGCTTTCTATCATGTTGCTTTAAATCTGAGCTCCTTGTGTTAGGGTTTTGAAACTGCCTTCAACTTCTTAAAAGAAAACTTTTAAACTAAGCCTAAAAAAAAATGCAATCGTTGTTATATAAATGCTTGTTGACTTATCAAATGTCAATTGTAAATCATGGGGCGTTTGAGCTGGCTTTTATTTCATTTGTTGCATCTGATTTTCCATTTCATTTTGTGCTCATCCCTTGCAAGATTTAAATCTCTGCACCTTGCTATTGGAGTTCCTTTCTTTAATTTCCAAGATGACCTAATAACTGAAGATGCTGAGTGAAATCTTTGCTTGGTGCTGCTATTAACTTACTACACACAAACCATTAGACTTTTGCAGGGGCTGGGCTTCAGCAGAACGTACCTGGTTGTGTGGAGGGATTTGATTTTATTTTATATTCAAGTAGCAAGAATAAGTTGATAACCCAGCTTATGCCACCTGCATGTAAAGCCAGAAAACTGCAAGCCCTGACATGAATTTTTTCACTGTCTTACTAAAAGGTAGAAAATGCTTATACCATTTCTCCAGAGACAGCAGGAGATGGAAGCATAAAGTCTTGCCAAAGACAAGTAATTCAGACTATTGATGTAACAATTAAACTGGTGTTTTCATATTTCAGGGGCTTTACCACTCTTTATTACTATTAATGGGTTTGAATTCAACCATCACACGCAGTAGAAAATCCTGTATTTTAATAGTAATATAGATTGAAATTTGGTTCTTGTTCAGGGCCATAAGAGTTGTGTAGGATCTTTCGTGCAAATCGTGTGACAAAGTAATTTTTGGAACAGATGCAGAGACAAAGATGAGGGTAGGTCAGGGGCGTGTCAGAAGAGCAGCAGTGTTAGAAATTATTGTCTCTGGTCCCTCTGTGGTGGTTGGACAAGAAATACAGATATCCACTGTAAGAATATTACACTGTTAAGGCTGCAAAAAAGAGAGAGGATTTATCTTTGTAACAAGTTTGAATATAAATGACGACTGTTGAAGGGTTACTGATGTACCCTGTGCCATTGCTTTCTTCCCCTTTAGGGAGAAAATGAAATACAATGGAGATATTTTACCTTATAAAAACTGCCCCCTTCCTCAATCCTACAGGTTTACCTGGCATTTCAGCTTTGCACTGGAGCAGTCCAAACCATATTAGGATTGCTTATGGTATAACTACTTCCTCTCTGCACTCATAGATTTAGAAATAAAAACCTAACCAAACAATTCTGTAGATGGAAAATGCCAATGACCTCGCTGGGGTCAGAATTTTGGCTCTGGAATTAAGACACCAAAGTGACTGCTCTTTCTACAAGCTCAGAGTGGAATGTTCCTCAACCTTTCCTCAAGATCATGCATTCAGCTCTGCTCAGGTTATCATCTTCAGTGTCTAATAATCAAATAGTAATGAGACAAAGAAGCATCTTACAGGGTTGATTGCCAACTTGCAAAGAAACTCCCTATTTAAAATTGAAAATATTATAATTAATTTTCAAGCTTTTCAAGGAAGACTTTAAACACATCAGTGATCATTAAGTGTTGTTTAAATTCTCCTGTAATTTGAGGGAGTTTTTTAATGTCAGATCTGAAATAGATGTCGAGTAGACCATAGAAAAAGAATACCATCTCTTTAAAAAAACCAATAGCTTTCAAGGCCCAGGATGGCCTCTGTGCTGAGATTAATAAAGCTTGACAATACATTCTGAATGCAAGAAATGGCTTCTATTACAAGGGGAAAAATGAAAAAATGCTATTACTGACACAGTCAATAGATTGCACCTCAGTGTATACTGTACTTTCTACATTTTTAATATAAATGTGTTCAGTTTCAGAGGTGGGAGCATTATCAGCATTCATTTTACTTGAGGCAATAATGTGAGAAGTTGTGTCTTGTGTAATAAATAAATAACCTGTCCTTAAAACCATTTACTCAGATTGCTTTTCCCAAATGCTTATTTAGAGGTGCTCTAGAAGGTGTCATTATTCCAAGACAGCCATGTTATAAAGATTTTATAAAATGCATTTTCTTTATTTCACAGATAACATAATTGATCATGGGGCACTTTTTGCTGATTTTGGAAGTAGTATAATGGCAGTATGATGGTGGGATGGTGTGTTGAGTTGTAAAATGTGGATTGAGTCTCCCCCCTTTCTCAGAGGCTCTTGGTGGTTATGAAGAGTTTCCAGTAGAGGCCAGAAAATTTTCCACCATTTAGAGAATTGCTTCCCTTGAAATTTGAGATTTATCTTTTTCTTTCATCATGCTTTTTTGGACTGAAAAAAATAGAAGAAATTGTCTTCTCTCTATAAATATACATATTCAGATCCTCATAATCTCTGTTGCACCCACTCATATGAAGAAACTATTTTCTCCCTGTGAATGGATCATATTAAATGGCACTTAAGTATAAAATCAGACAGTGAGTTAATTCATGTTTTGTGCTGTCATTCCTCTGTGTCTGTCTTGGCTTATACATTCATGTGAACAAATCCTTTCCAATCTCTTTAGAGGGGTGGATAGCAAATGAAGTATATAATATATAGGTAGCTCAGATGAACATGAAAAAGAGGAGTAATCAGCAAAATTTGCATTACCTGTAGTAATATTAATATTGAAGGAGGTGTTTTGTACTCATGTCTGACCATAACTGATTTTTTTTTTTTTAATAATCTGAACAATGGGTCTGTTATATCTCTAATGCTTATTTTACATCAGCACAAATGTGCTGATTTCATTGGAGCAGCTCTTGATTTACACTGTTGTAAAGAAAGGAGAATCAAACTGTAAACTTAGAAGGGAGAGAAAGCATAACTGTCCTGGATGTCCAGAGACTCTAAGTACAAAATAGAGGAAGATTTATCTGGAGTGGCTCAGGGGTGTTAGGCAGTGTAATAGGCTATAACAGAGCACAGGAAATTTAGGGAAGAGCAGGGTTTACTGTTCTGTGGCTCAAGGTGAAAGTTCCTTTGCTTAACAGAGACACATTTGTGACTGTAGTTAAAAGGAACAGGTGAAGATGTACCATTTATGCTTTCCTAGTTCTGTGCTCCTTTAGTGCTAGTAGCTCAGAAAAATCTCCTTCTGAGACTTTACACTTCAAATGGTGGATTTTTGGAGTTAAATCTGAAAGTTTATTCTTTATTTAGCAAAGAAAATCTCTTTTCAGTAGTACAGGTGCTCTGCATAAAGTCTTCTACAATACTTTCTTTAGGTCATACAAGGAAACCTAATTTAGAAATATTACAGAAGGCAAAACTTGCCACTTTCTGTCTTAGAACTCAGCACTGATCTGATTACTTTTGACTGTGATTCCAGGTTATCTACCTAATTTGTCTTCAGTGTTATTACCAACATGTGTTTTCCCATGAGGAACATATTAATTTAGTTGTTGCCCTGGGGAAATCTAAACAAAAACACCAAAAAAAAATTAACTACAAGAGTATTTTGTCATAAAAAGGAATGCCATATACACAATAAATGACAGCCTTGTGTTTAGAAGAGTTGTGAAATCAAAGGGTTTTCAGTCTGCACTTTCCAATATAAATTGCTCATTTCAAAACATAATGTTCTGCATAATTAGATCACATAGTTTGAGCATCTGGCCTATCAGTCTGTGAAGTGATGTGGTAAAATCTGTGGGTAGCAGGAGCAAGGAACAAAAAGTGATGCCCACCTAGAGAGCGTGGGATGGCCAGAACCAACTCTGCCTCTCCCTTTTGCTGCTGGGCAGAGGTGCTGCTCTCCTGTGCCCTGTCTCTCCTCCTCCCTCTCCTCTCCTCTCCTCTCCCTCTCCTCTCCTCTCTCTCCTCTCCTCTCCTCTCCCTCTCCTCTCCCTCTCCCTCTCCCTCTCCCTCTCCCTCTCCCTCTCCTCTCTCTCTCCCTCTCCCTCTCCTCTCCCTCTCTCCTCTCCTCTCCCTCTCCTCTCCCTCTCCCTCTCCTCTCCCTCTCCTCTCCTCTCCTCTCCCTCTCCTCTCCCTCTCTCCTCCCTCTCCTCTCCCTCCTCCTCTCCCTCTCCTCTCTCCTCTCCCTCCCTCTCCTCTCCTCCCTCTCCCTCCCCTCCTCCTCTCCTCTCCCTCCTCCTCTCCCTCTCCTCTCCCTCTCCCTCTCCTCTCCTCTCCTCTCCTCCTCTCCCTCTCTCCTCTCCTCTCCTCTCCTCTCCTCTCCCTCTCCTCCTCCCTCTCCCCCTCCCTCTCCTCTCCTCTCCTCTCCCTCTCCCTCTCCTCCCTCTCCCCCTCCCTCTCTCCCTCCCCTGCAGCAGTGGCCACTTCTCCCTCCCATGGCAGGGTGGCAGTGAGAACAGTCAGCCCTGAGCTGCAATTAATTATCCATTGCCCACTCATTCCAGCAGAAGCTCAGTCATCTAAGTAATGACAGTTCCTTCAGCTGGTGGGGAGATGGGGCTCTGTGACTCACACCAGGGATGTGCACGGGATGATTATTTTAATTTCTAATTCACCAAGTACGTCAGACCATCAAACCTGAGACCCCTTCCAGCTACTCCCAGTATGGGAGAACAATGTAAGAAAATTCCTCAGCAGATCCTTGTGTGCTGTCCTCCCCACTCGCCCTTTTTGCTTCCCATTTCCTCTGGATTTAATGAGTAAGCAGCCAGAAGCTTAATTGTGATGGATTGGATGCAGCACAAAGTTAAATAATGTAAAAGAACATTGAGACATTGATTGTTAGCACATTTTTCAAGCACTTTGGAAAGGTACAGAAGGTGTTGGAAAATGATGATTTACATGGATAAAAATTTACTCTCCAGTTTCTTTAGCAGACTTATCGTGACAACCATGTCATGGTTGTTTTAAAATACTACTGTATCAATCCAACTTTGGATTGATTTTATGTTGAAAAAAGAATTTGGAAATGTGATTTTTTTGAAGACAGATATACCATTAATTCTGCATATTGTTTTCACTTAATTCCTTTAATTTGTAGGTGTAATTTTGTCACCAAGGAGTGAACTTCAGTAAAACTCAGGTGTGACTTTCAAGTATTATTACAAATCCCCGAGTCTCTTGGAAGCAAAGTGTAAATGAAGAGTCTGGGTAGCTTCTGCTATACCAGAGAACCAGATAATCAAAGATACTGAGCTTTTTGAAGTATAGATCTATTTCTTCATATTTTAAAGAGAGAAAGTTCTTTTGAAAATGTGATTTTTAGCAAAAAGCAGGGTGATGGTTTAATACTCTACTGGATTTTGCCAGCATGCAGACTCAGAGAAAACTGTTGCTTATCTAATTCTACATACCCTGAAAGCAAGTTTGAAAAATAGGAGTCATTGAATAATATCTATACTGGTGCCATAAATCAGAGACTTATTTGCATACAAATGAAAATTCAAACCCAAGTGCAGTAAGAAGTAACACTGCCCTAACAGTTAGGGATCAACATTAAAATCTGAACCCAAGTTTCCACCCTGAAGTAAAGCAGAAATCAAACAGGATCTTCTATTGGGAAATATCTTCTATGTACTTGTTGTTGGGGTTTTGATTTGTTTGTTGTTTTAACTCTGAACACATTCACAGAAAGATGAAATTATTCACTGGTCTTTGACATAATGCTTGTAAACAATTCATTAAAATCTTATCATTGATAGTATCAAAAAATACATGAAATATTCAGTAGATAAATCACAACCAGTCGTGGTTGTAACCTGTAGCAATGGTAATCAGAAATGTGTACTCAGGTGTGGGAAGAAGCACTCTGCAGAAGATGGAAGGGAACCCTGTGCTTTCTATTAGCCAATTCTTTCATTGTCATTCAAAAGAGACAGCAATGAGTTCTGAAAGAAAACAAAATCAAGGTTCATCAAAGAATGATATTGGCCTTCTTAGGAGAAAACAGTGAAATGGAGCAAGGTGAAAAACAAAAAACAAAAAACAACCAAACTGATGCATTAAAACACTAAAAAATTCTGAGGCAAATTTGTAGGGTCAATACAGGAGCATAAATACACAAGTGGCCATTTTAGAATCAGAATACTAAACGAAATTTAAGCTACAGTGGTCAAGGCAACACCACCTAATTAAAGGTCTAAAGACGGAGTTCCACCTACAGGGAATAGATGAAACAGCTTCCAGATGAAACAGATTGGGAGGCTGCAAATGAGAGATGTAATTTTTATTAAAAGAAACACAGCAATTTTCCCTATGGTAAGGTCAGGAGATGAAAAAGGACTATGTGCAAAGTTTTTAGAAATAGAATGTATTATTTAGAACAGTCCCTCCCTAGAATTTTTCAGTCCCTGGATGAGATTGGAACTTTAATTACACATTTTCTTCTTTCAGGGAAGACTTCTCTCTGGGCTCATTTTTTTTAACCTTAGCTCATTTTGGTAGTCTTTAAGCACCCCTGTAGTCAAGTTGACTTTTTGTCTACTTAAGTATGTGCTACTGAATCTTCATAAAGATGGTTGAATCTGGATAAAAGCTGATTATAAATGTATATTAAAACCTATATAAATAGATATAAAAGCTATTTTGACATAAAGGCTATTTTTACATGAATCAAAGAACAGTGGATTTTAAAATTATTTGAATATTTGCATATTGAGTAGATTTGTTGGCAAGCTATATTATTACTGCTTTAAATTACATCTCCATTACAAAAACTGTTGTCATATATGTAGGTCATCATAGCAAATCCAATGAAATTGGTTTTTTATGGTCCTGTTTTTGGTCTCAGTTGAAAGTGTTTATTGGTGGCACCATGCTCTGTCCCCATTGTAGACTGGGCAAAGATAATGTCAGTGATGTAAAGGCTGCAGATTTACTAAAGAGGGAATAATCAAAGATCTGAGCAACAGATTTTCTTTGGTTGGCCAAGACAGCCCACCTCTGGTGCTCTCCTCCAAGAAAAATTCTTTAAGCTCTGGGCTCTTTATATTCAGCCATCCGCTTCTAATTTGATGAGAAAAAAAGCATTAATAATATCAGAACTTGTCACAGAACCACAGAACAGTTTGGATTGGAAAGCACTTTAAAAACCATATTGCTCCACCCCCTGAAGAAATGGGAGTGAATGAAGATGTTACAAAAACTAAATAGCCTTACCTTATCCTCAACTGGGCTATGAGGTGTGAACAATGTGTCAAAATTTGAGGGTAAATAGGTCTTATTTCCACCATTGTGGATGTAGTCTTTGAGTTTTGCCAACTGTATGAAGTGCCACCACGTGATTCACTTAAATCCAGGCTACTTTGAGGGGTGTTTAGGGAAGCTGCTGTTGATATCTTAGTGGATCTGATGTGCAATTTAGGGAAAAGAGTAATTTTGCAGTTGGTCAAACATTTACCGTAGGGTACAGGCGTTGTGTAAATTAGTATTCTGTGCCTTCATAAAAAGACTTACTAGAATACAAATGGGCTGATTGTGACAGTCTCATTCTTCCCAGTTCATCTTTTTCTGCATCACAGTAGGAAAATGTACTTCTCCAGGTTAAGAGTTCTTTTTTGAAGAATCCTAGGGACAAATTAATAGAGGACATGAACCCTGTTCTTTGAGGTGCATTCATTTGGCCAGACTAGAAAACTCACAAGAATTTGATTGTAGGATGCATAAAGTGTAATATGGAATTTGTTACATCCCTGATCTCTGGGATGGAACATAAAATCTGTTTACAGGAGTAGTTAATTGAATACACGGTCTAAAACCTTTACAGATTTCTTAATAATATTACTACTAATAAGAGAAAGTGTATAATTTTTTTTTTTTTAATTAGTCTACCTTCAGTATGAGATATGCAAAACCAGCCATTTGTTCATTAAAGAGAAATTATATTTAACACTGAAACAGCTGCACATCCCCTCAACAAAGAGCTAAAATATTTCCACATGTTGTGCACATTATCCAAGGTGCTCAACTTAAATGCTACCTGCAGGGGGGGATGCCAGGCAATGGAATCTGCAAGTAATTAAAGGTGGCATTTTATAGGTGGCATTATACAGAAGTACATGTCTGTTACTATTTTAGCTGTAAAATATTTGAGTCAAATGTAGTGTGGAAGACAGAATTTCAGTGAACACCAAATGCCCCATTGCTTATGAAACCCTACAAACAAAAAGTTTTAAAGAGTATCATGAGAGCCTTGTTCTATTGTGATTAGAGATAAACCCAAAGAAAGCTGATTGTTTTTGTCAATCTCTAAAAGAAACAAAGAAACAACAACAACAAAAAGCATTTTATCTGCATTCCTATATATATCAGATTAACCCAAACACTTTTCCACATATACTATATCTATACAAGGAATTTCCATGAGCTACAAGTGTTTTCTTTGTGTCCATACCAAATTGTGTGGCTGTGCTGAACAAACTGAGATCATTCATGACACAGTTGTTACAAGCTATTAAAACTCAGAGTGAAATACTTAGAGCATTTATTTTACAATTGGCAGAAATGCCAGGGGCTGATAAGAACTGGTGGTTGTCAACACTTAAAAAAATAAAGAACAGGTGTACCAATAATGTGGATTTAATTTAGCTAAGTGTACATTTAATGCCAAAATATTGGAGGGAAAAAGAGTTGTCAGAGAATTCTTGACCATTCGTTGTAGCTTCACAAAACACACCAGCTAATAAGCAAGTGGAAACAATAAAATCATCATCTTCTTTTTTTTTTTTTTCCTCCAAATCCTGAGTGGTCTCTTCAGTGGGCTAATCATGCCTGACTGAGATTTTTGAAATGGCAGGACAGATTGCACTGCTGAAGTTAATGAAGAACTCTGAGAATTGACAAATTTATTTCCTCTGACAAATAGCAAGTGTTTATGGTGCTTGCCTTGGTTTCGAGCCATTAGAGGTACAGCAGAGATGTAGGAATAACTTCACTTAAAAATTATGATTTTTCCAGGGAATAACACAATCATCCTGTCAACCAGAAATATATTTTCTTTCAAGTGCAGTAAATAAATAAGCAGAAGTATTATTAAGTTGACAAAAAAGAAATAGGAATAAAGGAGCATAAACTTCTGAGGAAGTGAGAGAAAGCAGTAGGTTAAGACCTAGGCTATGGTCTAGAAGAGGTTTGTAATTGCATTGTTGTCTGGGTGTTGACTGGCTGATTGAACAGCCTTGGAGGTGTTCACAAGCTGTCAGGCCAGGGAATTGGAGTTAATGGACAGCTAATATCATGATTGAATGGCAAAAGTGGAGGCTGATCTCTTTGAGGATGGAAAATCAATAGTCTATTAGATTTGTCAGGCTGACAGGGAGAGAAAAAAGTGAAAGTCTGCTGTATGCTTGCATTATGGGGGCTGCTCTAATTAAGCACCCACCTTGAGACAGAGGGGGACCTGTGGAATTGAAGTAGTAATGAGATTCAGGCTTGAAGTAAATGTAGTAACTGCAGTGTAAGGCATGCTGACAGACAATTAAATCTCTTTATCAATGCTGCTTCTTTCCAGAAATAAAATCTCATACAGCAGCTGTAAAATAAGGCTGAGCCTGGCACAATCATAAATCTTGCATCAGTGCATGGCTGTGCACCTTATTGTTCATGTTGGTTTGGTGTTGGTTTCACAAAAATTGTAGATGCACTGGCCAGTGATGGGCTTTCAAAATGAAAGTTTCTGCTCCTGTGAGTGTGTATCTTGCTTAGAATGACTGCTTCAGACCTTCCACTTTTACCAGCTGATATCCACCGTGGCGCTGCTGGCTGGCTGATAGCGCGGATATCTGGGGACACGCCAGCCAGCTCAGTGGCACAAGGCAGCTCTCAGTCCCCTGCCCTTTTTCCTTCTTGCCATCAGGAGGGAGCTAATCTGACTATTTCAATCAGCATGTGCATATCTCCTCCAAACCTGAGAGCAAATGTAATGCTTCTGACACTGGGAACGTTAGAATGTGCCTACACTCGCAGGAGTTCAGTGCTGCATGAAATTGCTGATTTCGATTAAACCTAAAATTTTCCAAGGCTTCAGATGGCTCACACGTGTGCAAATGCATAGAGCCATTATTTTTGTTATCTCTTTCCTAATCAGAGGTTGAGTAGATGAAAAGCTTTAGCCTCAGTATTTCTTGTGGGAGAACATTTTATTTTGCAGTAAGCAATGGCAGCCTTTCTTCTCCCCGTGTTTGCTGTTCTTCTCCCAGCATTTCAACTGGCCATCACTGGAGGGTCACTCCAGTGAGATTTTTGAGTGCTCAGAGACTGATGGGCACTGCTTTGCATCATTTTTTGGCAGCCAGGTTTATAGGGAAAGAAACTCCATTAGCATGCCCCTCCTCCTTGCTCTACAGCCACTATTTGCTGTAGCAAATTAAAGTTAAATTGTTGCATGCTCTCCTTTGTAGAGTCAGAACTCATGGGTATTATATATAGTTAATTGCAATTGGAAATTGAAAATATAAAATTTGGGTTCTTAGTACTTTTGGCCTGCCATTTTGATTAAGTGTTATCAGTTGCTGAGAGCTCCAAATGTCCATCAAGGGTTCTCCAGGCACATACCCAAACTGGGGATTTACCTCAGACTTTTGCAGTCACTTGTGAGAGAATTTGCCAACACTACAAAACAACTACATCAAAAGTTTTACTCTGAGTAAAACACTTTGTCAGAACTCTTCTAAGTGCTAACATCCCCTAAATTCCCAAGTAGATTCAGAGGCAGGACCATGCTGATTATTGCACTCTGTTGTGTTTCTGTGAGCAGACACTTCATACAGAACTAGCAAATCTTCCTGTAAATAAGATCATTACTACCTTTGTTTTGATTATTATATTTGTCACCCTTTCAAAATGAAAAGCACATTCTTCTACTGTGTTCTATGTTTATGTTATGTCTATAGTGTAATATTTATTAGAATATTGATTTAGATAATACTGTGTATCTAAAGAGATACAGGGAGCTTTTGTAAGGGATACACCTGTATATATTAGCCAGCTGTTTCTTTCAGATGCATGTGTTCTTTGTGGCTGAATGCTCATTTGATTGCCTTCCCTTCATTATGGATTCAGCTTTATTTGAATTTATTAAACTAATTTCTACTATCTCAAAATTCACTTTACTTTTATAATTATTTTTAAATTTACTTCTACTACTGCATTGGTTATATTTGGTTTAATATTAAAAAATGAAGATATAGCTCCCTTCAGTCTGAACTCAACACAGTTTCAAAGAGGAGTTAGCTGAAAGATATTCACATTTTCTTCACTAGAAAATGCCTTGTCATTTGATCTCCTTTTCATCAGGATTTTATTATAGATTGTGGTGATTGTGCTTTAAAATGTATTACATAGGTGCATAGCATATAAGAAGAAAGCCATCTGATTATGAAATGTATATTGAGGATGTTTCTTGTACTGTTCCATTAGTTTGTTTCTGTTAGTAGGTTAAATAAATGACAGGTGACAGAGTGGTTTAAAATGAATACCTTGTACAACCCGCCTTCACACCTGCTGGGAATAAAAATGGAACAAAATAAAAACAGGTGTCAGTACAATGACCTTGATTTAATACTTGGAGAATGTTTGTAGAGTATTAAAGGTTCACAAGTTGTCATGATGAGGAACCAATCGACTCATAGGAGGATAAAGAGCAAGTGGCTGTGTCTGAAAGAGTTTGACATTTTCTGGTGTGTTGTGAGTGTCTCACTGAGGAGGATCTGCTGGGAATCCAGTGCTCTGAGACACTTTTTGGCACTGGTCAGCATTTCATTAAGCCAAGGTTTAAAGGAGCACAGATTTAAGTTCAGGGCTTACTGCAGAGAGCTGTAATATATTTTATATACTGCTGACTCATCTCTCTGAACAGAAGCTGATCAATGCGTTGTTACCACGTCATTTGAAATATAAAACAAGAATTTGGTGCAGTGTGGGATTAGATTTTATTGTTAAAAAAATCAAGGTTCATCATCAGTCTGAGTCTGATGCCTTCTCTAAAAAGAGAAATTTTGAGCCTGCAGTGGCATCTCTGTGCAAAAAAAAAGACTCTGTGGTCTCTGTGCAAAAAATTAACAACCTTTAATCATAATTTTGCACAGTACAACGGCAAAGATGACTCCTCATAAAAAGCATGGGGATACCACACAGTTACATATTCTTCAGTCTGAAATGGGCAGAAATTGAAAATAAATAAAGGACTTCACCAAAGTCCAACAGTTCCCTGGAGTTATCACATTGAAGCTGCTGGGGACTATTTGTATGAAATAAATAAACACACACTGTGAGACCCAAGCAGATGAACTTTCCCTGCAGGCAGCAAGACTCAGGATATCTTTTTAATGGCTAGAATTAGTATAGGAGCCAGGGATCCTCATGGACAGCAGCACTAAGAGCCTGGCAGCAGCTGCCCCTTATTTATGCTGCAGCCTTGGTCTTTTTGCTTATCTCAGTTTGGCACTTTAGAACTTTGGAGGAGAGAGAAGCTCCCTGATGCATTCGTATTGATGTTGGCAAAAGGCGTTCTTGTCGAAGTTGGCAGAACACATCCATTTCAAATGGAATACTGATTTTTTGGCAGTCTGGCTGAGATCTGATCCATTGCAATACATATATGATTGCAGACTAGTGCAAATGTGGCCTTGTAAATCATTCTTTTTGACAAACTGGTGTTTCAGTGATATTTCTTAACATTCCAATTTTCAGTCTTTGCAGTTCAGGATTAAATACTGCTGGGGCAGAGGAACTCTGTTAGGGCTTAAGAGGAATTCAAGAAACCAGATCTTCCATTGCACTGATAAAATAGCTAATACTATTTACTTAGGATACACCTTTAAAGTAGGGAAGAGTTAGGATAATACTGCAGAACTTCTAACTTTCACTTTTGAAAGTTTTAAAACTATTTTGGCTTTCATTAACCAGAAATCCCTTGGCAATCTTCAGTAAGGCAGTTTTGATTTCGTCTTCACTTGCAACTTCATAAAAGTGATAAATGTGAACAAATTTAAGAAGGCACATGGTTTTCAAATTCTATGACATTTTTGTTTAAATTATATTGTAAACACAGTGCAGCTCTATGTGATCATTCTATAATTTTTAAAAAGAGAACAAATATGAACTAAAAAGTTTTCCATTTCAAATGCTGGTCTCTTTAGAATTGTTTTCCACTTCAGTCTTTGTTTTTCCTTCAGTCACTAAGGCTGAGCAGCATCACTGGAAGGTATCACACAGTCCAAGCAGAGGTTGCTTAAGCAGGCCAGAGCAAAAGTCTTTTCTCTTGCTTCACTGCTTTTCAGACAAT
This sequence comes from Muscicapa striata striata, assembly GCA_030060385.1. Classification (NCBI taxonomy): domain Eukaryota; kingdom Metazoa; phylum Chordata; class Aves; order Passeriformes; family Muscicapidae; genus Muscicapa; species Muscicapa striata. The sequence continues at coordinate 2,408,715 of JAREIS010000115.1, forward strand.
GTCCTCAGCTTTTAGTTTCTATATCTGTTCTACCTGATGCCTAGGAAAGTGTTTTGTATTTCTTTTTTTCCCCAAACTCCTAGATCATTAGTACCTATTGACACTTTAAAAGTTCCACTTTTAGATTTAGACCTCAGGAGTACTGATGAGTGCAAGTCAGTTGTGGTTGTAAAAAATGCCAAGAATTTCCATTGCCAGCACTTGGACGAATTGAAGTAATAAAAAAAGATCAGGCTGTGAGTGACAACTTAAAACCTTACTCACTAGACTGAAAAGGTTATAAAGTTACAATTTAATGTGTATATACTCCAAAATTTTAAAGCAGAATATGGATAATTTCAGTAGCTCTATAAATACTTGACTGAGCTGTTCCGGCCTATTTTTCTGATACTACATTCATTGCAACTATAAATTTAAACTAGATTGTGTCAAAGGAACAATTACAGTTTGTCACAAAAGGGAAAATTTAAATCCATGTCCTTTTCTTTATAAATTATTAGACATATAAAATATGTTACTTTTCCTTTTAAATTTTAAATTCATTTAATGTTGAGTTCACTGCCATCTGGATACATGGTTTTATGCACTTCTCAGGAGGGACTTACTCAGCTAAATTTTTGGTTCAGTTCAAACAAAAAAATCTTTATAAAATAAGTTCCCACTGTCTGCAGAGAGAGACATCCTGATCATGCTGACCAATCTGTGTTTAGGATCATAAATCACATTCCATTAGGCATATTAGAAAACAAATTGTTCTTTTCTGGAGTACTTTATGGAATATTAGACATGTTGCAGTATAATGGGGCTAAATCTTCAGTAGATATACTCTGTGATAAATGGATCCAATTTGTGTTTAAGGAATAAAGAAGTTTAACATTCCCTTTACACAGGACATTTTGCATTGCAATTTATTAGCATTGCAATCATAGGGGCTGGAACTTTTCCAACTGCATTCAGTTGACATTATCTGACCTTGAATTTGGGTTCAGTCTGTCCATTCTGCCCAGTCTTGTGAGTGTTTTTGTTCTGTCTGTATCTTTTAAAGAAATAATATAGATTTGTATAGGTTTTGAAAACAATACCTGAAAGCATTTTGCCACGTATGCTAAAGAAATGGAAACAGTTTATTTCATTGCCTTCCCAAAGGCCAAGCTTCTTTTGATATTGCACATGCTCATGTTATCTTTAGAGTGTAGCCTTAATAAATGCTTTATCTTTGGCAGTAATGTGCAGAGCATAAGTGGTATTGCCTTGGAGGGATTTTTGACTTAATTTGCTGGATGCAAAGCCTCTGTTTCCAATAATTTATTATGTTTCAAAACCGTCTCAGGGAATAGAAAATGTGCACCTGAGGCTAGCTTTTATTTATTTCCAATCATTTTTGAACCTGTGCTATTTTCTGGCATGAAAAAGTGTATATCAGTCCACCTTTTTTTTCTGTCCCTCCCTCTTACCCTGAATATTTAAAACACAAATAAAGTCAATATGATCATATGTTGATTTGTACACATCTTTTTTATGCTTCAAAGTGCATAGCATAATTAGAAATTGTGTTAAACTCCAAAAATAATTTGATGGCAGATTACGCTAAGTATTTAATCACTCCAAAAAACCCCAATCCTAACAAATACCTTGGCTGAATCTCTCATACCAAAATTGATTCTCTTGCACTGGATTTTAGACCTTGTAAAGTATATATTAAAGAGCTTAACTAGTAAATTAGAAGACAAGATAACTGCAGTGTAGATAAATGAACATTGCATAGAGAATTTTAACCAGATTTTTGCCTAATTATTTATTCTCTACTGTGTAGTAAAAATGAGAAAAACTGACTCCATGGAAAATAGGATTTTGAATGATTATTTTTATATAACTGGGAGCAGAGGGTGCATATCTGCATTAATTTGCATCTCATGTATAAGTTTCAAGGTATTTTTGGCAGGGTTCATAATTTATTAGGCATTTCTTCAGTGCTTCATCTATAAGGAGCATTGTCTTGATTGGGAGCCCAGCCCTCTCAGTTAGGACTTTAAAGAGAAAAGGAAAGAGCACAATTATTCTATAAATATGAGACATTCAAATAATTTCTCCCTTGCTCACATTCCTGTGCAGTGGAAGCCTCGTCACTCACTCACCAGAGTTACTGTCCAGCTTTGGTCATTTTTCTCCCCAGCTGGACAAATGGGGTAAAAACCCAGGTGAAAAAGCAATGCTGTAAATCTGCTTTATCACCTGCTATGAAAGCTAAAGCTCCAGCCCGCAGGATGTATGGGCTCTGCTTCCCATGCCCAAGTCATCCTCCCAAAATCGATGGCACTTCTGAGGGGCATAGATTTCAGCCAGAGCCTCGCTCCTCACAGCCCCTCCAGGGAGATTTATGGGTGCCCAGAGTGTGCTCCCCTGGGAAACCTGGGCCACCAAAGCACAGGAGGATCCCTGGATTAATGCCCCGTGGCAGTTTCTCCAGTTTCTCTCTCCAGTTTGTGCAATCCCCTCCTCTACAGACAAGATGAGCAAGACAAAGGTGGGGATGTCCCAGCGGTGCCCAAGGGGGCTGTGGGTGAACACCATGGGCAAGGAGAGAACCCACAGTACAGGAAAAACAGAGATGCTGAGCAAGACTGGGAATAAACACCTCCAGAGCTCTGGAAATCAGAAGAGAAATGTCAGGAGCTCAGGGGGGCAAAGCAATGCTTGCCACAGTCCAAAAAGCTACACCAAGATTGGAGAGAGGAACAGCCTGGAAGGGTGGAGGAGGAGGGGGAAATTCTTTCCTAAAGCCACTTTCCGTGTGTTCTCTGTCTAATCCCTTTGAATTTTCTCTGTCCTAAGGAGTCAATTATTCTGGTTCTTATTTTAATGATATTTTGCCTTTTTAATTTTAAGAGACTGCCTGTCTTCTTTGTGAACCCACTGTAAGGCAAAGATCTAGGCAGATTTACCTCAAAGCCTTAGCCAAGTTAAAGTCCTATTACAAGCCATTGAAATGATTTAATTTTATTACCTGAGGACACTTTTTCTGAGGAAAGTTAGTACATGCTGCAGTGCTCTGCTGAGTCTGGGTATCCTTCTTCTTCAGCCCTATCTGAGCCCTTGGTAGGCAAACACCATGGATACAGCTCTAATATATACTGATATTTTAAACCCCAGTGTAAGGATATAAGATTTTAAAATATAGATTTGGATTCATCTGCTTAGGTGACCCCTGGCATCAATATTATATTTAGCTGTAAACTTTGCCTTTCGCTTCTTTTTTTAAATTCTCATTTTTTTATTATTATTTTTTTTTATTTTTTTGGTAGCATGAGCCTCATCTGGCACTAGTTGGTACAAAAAAGCTCAACATCATAGAAACAAAGTGCATCTTTTTTTCCTTCCAGCTACTATCAGAATGAACGCTAGGACCAAAGGCTCTTATTGAAAATAGTTCCTTAAATAATCACTTACCTTGAATGCATTTGATCTGTATGATCTGAATGCAACTGCTGATAACTTCAGAGAAATAGAAAACTGTGTTAAAAATCACTTTCTCTTGGGGACTGAAGTCCTGTCTGTCACATGGTGGATTAGAGGCTTGGCAGCTCGCCAGCCCATCAGACAGCACGTAAATTCTTTGATGCCAATTGCATTAGCTTTCCTCTACTAATGTGCTGTAGAGCCTGGAAAATAAAAGAATGAAGGTCAACATGCCAGCATGTACCCCTGGTACAGCAAGGGCTGCTTTTAATGGGCAGGAGAATGAAAACACTTCAGAGTTGGAGCTGCAGGCTGTGTGACCTTCTCCTGCGCCCAAGGTCCTGAGATTTTTGTCCTCCAGTCCTGAGTGCAACGAGTGCCTGTCCCAGGATGCAATTTGCTCTGAAATTCCCAAATGGACTCAGTTTGCCTTCAACCATTCTGGCCTGTTATTTATGTGCAGATGCTGTGGGCTGTGAACTTGGTGCTGAACTCCGCTCGCTCTCATGGTTTTGTTCTCTGGGAGGGCAGGAGCGGGCAGGAATCAGCGCAGCTCACGAGTTAAAAAGGCAGACTTTATGACTGATTTGAGCACCAGACAAAAACTCTGCTCCACGTGCATCTTCTTGCCCAGGGCTCTTGCTCTGGAGATGTTACAGAGATGGATGGCAGCCCCTTTTCCCCTGCCCTGCGCTGAGCGCGGCGCAGCGGAGGCGCTGCACGGGTGATGGATGGCCAGGGCTGCTGCTGTGCTTGCAGGTAATTAATTGCTACATCCTCCCTTCTCCCTCAGAAACACGGAGGAAGGACCCAGCCACTCCCAAAAGCATCTGAAGGATGGCACTTGCTGGGAGGTGAATTGCGTGTTGGAGTAAAATCTGTGTTAAACCTGAGGAATGATTGACTTAAGTGTATCTAATCATCACAAAATAATCAGGTTTTATGTGGAAATCCAGCCACAAAAACACTTAGAGCCGTCCAGTTTAACCTCTATCCTATTCAGGATAAACCCAAGAGATTTACACACCTTTCTTGTTCCTCACCCTGGACATCATCTTGTGTTTTTGCCACTGTGTGCTCTGGGGGGCTCAGAGGGCTCCTGCCCACACAGCCCTGCAGTTCTCACTTTGCTACTGAACAGGAGCAAACTGTGACTGCCTGGGTAGCAGCTGGCACAGGGTTTGGCATCAGTCAGCTTGTGAAACTGGGAGATTGACACTGAAACCTGCCTTGTTCCTAGTAAAGAATTAGAGGAGGATAAAATGGAAAGAAAGGAAGCTCTTTCATATGGAATGACACAAAAAAAAAAAAAAAACCAAAGTTTGTCTTAACCTGGTTTTGGTCCAACGATGGAAGGGTTTTACTTTAACCTCTGATTTTTCAGTGTTACACTGTAATAACCTCATCAGGAAGACAGGCTGTAAAGTGGGGAACAATTTGTAATATTTCTCCCTGACTGTTATGTGATCAATTTGCCCTTCAAGCTTGAAGTGAGTTTGGTTTTAAGTCATTAAAGGGGGATAGACCTCCCAAAGCCAGGGAGCTCTGCTGTTCTTCCCTTCCCTCTCTCATACTGATAATTGATGCTCATAAACCAGCGACAAGGGCAACAGTGCAACAGCTACCCTTGACAAGCTTGTAACCTCATAAGAAAATTCTCATTGCTTGTCAAAACCAGGGCTTGATTACACTGTGTTATCTGACATGGAGTGAAGAAAAGCTGCATTACTTTGCTGGGCTAAATATGAGAACAAGAAGATTATGTATAAACAATGAAGTAAGAACATACTTTGATACATGAATGAGAGATGATGGATGATGTGGAGATTAAAGTGCAAGAAATGTTGGAGTAATTTTTAATTGCTTAATTTTGTCCCTTTTGAATGAGGAAACATCTTCCATTACTTCAGTGGTGGCAAAATGCAGACTATGTATAAAATAGATATTTGGCATGAGGTTAAATTCTTAGGTGTACACAAATCTGGATCTCATTTTTGCTCTAAGATGTATTAATGATATCGAAAGAAAGAAATATTTCCTATCTGTAGGTCTTTGGAGGTATTTAGATCAGTGCCAAGATGAGTCATGCACCTTTGGATGACTGATTTTGGTTTGCACATCCTGCCCAGGTCTTCTATAACCATCCAAATATTTTACTCCTTTACAGAGACTCTGACTTTTCAACATTCATGCTGAAAAAGTGATAATATAACCTTGGAAGTGCTATAGGATAATTGCAGAATCTTGGTCATATAAATCACAATTAAATTTATAGGATTCATACAGAGAATTCTGGCCCACAACACCCTTCACCCTGCTGGTTTCTCTTACCTGAAGTTTTCGAAGTAGTCTAGTAATGGGTTTTCATTTCTGCTTTTAAGCAACTACAGTTTGAAAATTTGCAGCATTTAACCAGATTAGATATTTAGTTTCTGCATTATTTGAGGTACTGATTTGGGAGAGTACTTACAGATTCCTGTAAGATTGGTGTTTCTATGTAGAGTATAGACATAGAAATTATAATTCCTTTTTTTTGGTACTGTTGATGGAAAAAAATGTTTTTTTGGAGTTGCTTTAATAATTCTTATGCTTTATATGTGACACAACCAACAGCAGATCTTTCTCAGGCCAAATTAAGTGGGAAATTGGACTGACTTTTAATCAAAATGTTAATCCAGAGGAAAAAAGAGATGTTGCTTATATTGTCTTAAAAATTCTGTCTGTGAATAAAAAAAAAATTCGCCCACATATTTTGGCACATGGATTTGCAATACTAAACTATGGAGAGGTAGCTTTGCTTCAGCAATGTCTGTTTCTGAATCCAGATATGAATCCCTCTTATTTCACCTTTCATACAAGTCCAGTAAATAAGATGAAAAATATAGTTTTGTGTCTCCTAGTTTTGTATCTGTTGCACAGGGGAGGATGGAAGGAGAAGCCATACTAGTCTGTTAAACTAGTTTTCTTAATTTTGACTCATATTGCAATAGGAATCTCTTCTAAAATTTAAATATAATTTTTAAAATCTTTTTATTCTTCAGTTTTCTCTCCTCTTCCTTATTTCATGCTTTCTCACTCAGAATGTTGTCACATAATTAATTGATTTCTAGAGTGGCTTAAAGGAAGGGATGTAAACATTCATGAAGATGGCAGGAACAAACATAGGAAGATTAAGATTTTCTAATTTTTTTTGCCATAAATGGAGGTTTTCTGATCCACATTAGGAGATTTCTCTCTCAGGTTCCAAACTTCTCCCTACTCCTCATTGCTAGGCTACATCTCACAAACCCCTTTGTTTTAACTAATTCTTGTTCAGTTCTTACTGAAGGGATAAAAACTTTTCAGACATGAAGCAGAAGGAAGTAGCCAGAAGCAAGATCTCTCGATTTTTTGGGAGGTAAACAGATTTATCCCTCTTAAAGCAGCGATTAGTAAATCCCTCACCATTTAACTACCCTCTGGCTAAGGTAATAAAATTACAGTTTATCCCAAACCAGAAATATGGCAATAAAAATGATCCTCATAGTGACACTGAAGTCATTAAGCACTTTTTTCTATAAGGAGAATGTAGCTAAGCTAAAAATCCTATAAATACACAATAGTACTTGGATTATTTGGAAATATACAGGCTCAGTTCAAGTAAAATAGCATTCCCTTGTACACATAAACACTTAAAGGATGCATTAGTTTATGTGATGTTTTATTGCTGGTGGTTCTCATCGAGTTGGAGACAGTAGAAATGAGAAATAAGAGATGCTGTGGGAACAGAGATGCTCTGAAGCTACAATGAGAAAGGGAAATTTAAAAGGTGTTTTAAGGGAACTGGAGGTCAGAGGCTGGGGGGAATTGGGGATGCTCCCACAAGATGACCAAAATGAGTGTACAAATGAGGGAAGGGGAAACAGGAAGGTGAATGACAAGGTGGGCTGTGTGGGTGACAAAGGGACAAGAGAAAGAGAAGAGGGGCTGCTTAGACTGACTGCAGCAGAAGGCAGAAAATGCAGAGAAGCAGAAAGTTTCCCTAGTAGAGTAAATGATGTTTTGGAGGCTGGAAGGAGCCCCTGGAGAGCCCCTTTCATTCACTGCCACTGAATATCTGCAAAGCTTCTGTCAGATTGTCCTGTTCTTCTACCAACCCTGAAAATTTCCTTGTTCCATAAAGAAGCTGTTTCATGGATATGGACAATGCATGTGGGGTGTGTATACAGAGTGAGTTTCAGGTTTCAGCTATCAGATGCCTCCCTCATATTTATCAACTTTTTTATCCAGTCTGCTGCTTTCACACCAATATGTGAATGATCCATGCAGATTGGAGGTTGGGAAATGAATGGGTCTGAGTTTTTGGGGTTTTTTCGGTTTTTTTTCCCCCATTTTTTTTTCCTGTAGGGAAGAGGGATAGAGTGGGGGGAAGAGAAACTGTGCAAATAATTTAGGCAAAATATTACACAAATAGCATCAATTCCAGGCATCTTAAATTAAGTGCCTGGCTTCATATTTAACAGTTAATATTCCCACTGACTTTACTGCAAACTTTATTTGCAGACCACAGTTTCTGTTAAGAAAAGGCTGTTCCTTAGAGCTTGAAAGTGGGGATGTATTTTATAGTTTGGAACCTGGGTTTATAGGTTTGCTCAAGAACACTAACCTCTCAACTATAAGAATCACAGAGTGTCTTTTTCTTCAAGGGCTCAATCTTACAGGAGGCTGAACATTATTGACATTAAACTCATGGAGTTTGGGTTTATATAATCAAAGCACACAACACTCTGAAAAATTGAGCCCTAAGCACAGAATTCACCAGCCTAATGCATTTGGAAACACTTTGCTTTGCATATAGAGGGAACGATCACACATCAGACACCTGGCAATTCTGATGATCCTGTTTTCAATAGAATAACACTGCATACTCTATTACCAGAAGAGTAATAAATGAGAACACTGAACAGAAGTGCCAAAAGGAATCCTTGATGTCGTTTTTTATGAACATCTGTCATTTGTTTAAGTATAAAGAAGAATTAGCTTATGTGGAATGAAAAATCAGTTCTAAAATGGAGATTATCAGTACCTTTTGCAAAATATTTGTATTTTTATTGAGCATTTTACTATATGCTGAAAGTTCCCAGCACTATTTTTATGGCTCTGCACAACCTCCATTGTGCATTCTTGGTGTAGGTGTAGACCTGAGAGGATCTGGCTTACACATAAGGACAAAAAGAGGTGTAATGAATCATGAAATAAACCTGTTTTATTCAATAAGACATTGTCTGAGCTTTCTTTCCACATGAAGAGCTGGCCATTCAAACAGAAATGACCTGCAGAATTTTTGCATAGAAAGAAAGCTAAATTCATTGGGGCATATGCAGTAATCATTCTGTTCTTTCACTATATTATGAAATTAAATTAAACAATACTAGCATTTGGAAACTTCCCTAGTACACAGAACAATAAAGTATTTTCCCCTGAAAATGTCATTGATTCCTTTCTCTTGTAATTTTTAGCAGTTCAGTAACTGCAAGACCTTTGTTTTCAAGATAAATGCAGGCAGGGATGTCTGGCACAATGGAGAGTAGAGGATTTAAAGGATTTCTCAGAAAAGCAAGGGCCAACCTTACCTATGCTTTACCACAAATAAAACATTGCACATAGGCAACAGGTAAGAGATGCCACCAGCATTCCATGTGACATCTGACATGAGTTGCTAAATGGAATTTCTATTGTTCAGGTATTCATCTCCTCCTTCAACCAGGGATGAGATGAAAGAAAGCTTATTGCCCTTAATAACATTTGTAGGCATCAGTGTTACCATACTGCCTATAAATTCTTGGCCTTTGTTGTGCTGTGTAAAGCTCTGAGTCATAAGATGCCACTGGAGATGTCATTATTTTAGAGGTTGATTCATAGAGTAATGACTTTTTTCTTTTATTTTTTTCTAAAATTAGTGTGTGTGTGGAATAGATCTTAGTGGGAGGAAGGGAAAGTTTTCATTATGGGATTTGAAAATCTTCTACATGTAAAGGTAGTCTTTGGGTTTTTTGTCCTTTTTTGATCAATAATGTGAAACTATGAAGCACTTATAAAAAGCTTTTCTTCCTTCATATCTTTGCAGCATCCTAGCTTTAGAGGATTGCACAGATTTTTCCATTTAGCCATTCCACACGACAGGTCTGGTAGTTCAATGAGTACCTTTTTCTTTCTTCTCTCTGTACTCAGTGATGCCTCTGGTTGATTAATTTTAGAATAAAGCATTCCTAGAAGAGCTCTTCCAGAGAGGGTTTTCTGTGGGAGTCTGTTCTTTACATCCAGGGCAAGATGGTCCCTGCCTGGTCAGGCAGGCTGTGCAGCTCAGTGTATGGGAACTTTGATTTTTACAGTCTTTTAACTTTTGGATGTGACTTCTTCATGCAGGAAACACTTGCTGCAAGTCAAAGTGCAACAAGCTATCAAGACAAATTAAAACTGGAAACAAAAACGGAGAATGAAAGAATTTTTCTTCCACCCCAGAGTAGAGCACTGGCACATCAAGGCCTGACCTTAAAGCTTTCACCATTAGGATTCTTTAATAGAGCAAGAAGATGAGTAACTGAGAAAAGGAGGAAAAAAGAGAGAGCTGCAACCCACAATAGTCCTTTGACTTTCTGTTACTGCTGGAGAAGTCAATGCTGGACATGCTGCTGCCACTCTCCCTTTTATGCACTTTACTGGGTCTGATCTTTTGTCTTTTTTTTTTTTTTTTTTTTTTTTTTTTACTGTGTAGTTAGTCATTTTCCTTATGAAAGGTCAGTCTACTTTTCTGCTGGAATTTGAATGTTGTCCACATTTTTTCCCAAATGTCATTACATAGGCTAACATTTTTATTACCAATTATGGCAAGATTTTGTAGCATTTCTAGCACACATCTTTAGAGCACATTCTGTCTGAAGAGTTCTTCCTTCTGTAATTAAAAATGACCTGGCTGCACACTAAATGCTAAAATATTGTGAAATGCTAATGTCTGTCTTCAAGGTTTGAGAACCTTCTGTTCCCTGTAAATTATGCAAAATGTGAGCTTGAGGTCTTTCAAAAATGTCTTTCCCCCATGTTCCCAAATTTCTGTTCATTTAAATGGATAAGGTCAGTGAGTTTGTCTGGAAGACCATTTAAGAATAAATGTTTCTGAAAACTTAGTTTCTTCATCTGGCTCTGCACAGCCCTGATGCATGTTGCTTTGCTTGCTTTTCATATTGACTGATTCCCCCCATTCCTGCATTTCTTTCCCCAGAGTATTTTTGTAATTATAAATCAGTTACCAGCTGAGAAAAAAATTGACCCAGGATGTGTAGCTGGGTGAGGGATGAAGCCTGAACTGCTCTCCTGACACTGTTGCTGTCCCTGAAGCCAACTTTGGGACACCTTTTATTTTCCCCCTGTCTGCCTCAGCTTTGTTCTCTGCAGATGGAGTTTAAGGCATCTCGCAGCACTTGGCACCTCCCGGTGGAAAACGTTCATTTGTTGTTATCTGTGGATTTTAGCAGTTCTCAATTCATAACCATTTAAACCGCTTGGAGAGCTGTTAATTGCATTTCGGCTCCTCCACGCCTCCTCCTCCTCCCATCTGCTGCTGTTTGCTGCCACCTTTGCCTCTCACCTCTCCCTGTGCTGAAGGCAGAGCTCACACACTCCTGGTAGCCCAGCTCACTTATCTGCCTCTGTCCTGTGCTTCCCTGGCTCTGGGAATGTTGATTTGTGATTTTAGCTTGTTTACCTCGCTTTCTCTGCCACAGAATATTCTTTTTTTTCCTTATGTTGGTAGTTCCATCCCCAAAGTGAGTAGAACAGTGAGGCTGGCCCCTCTGTGGTCTCCCTGGAGCTGGGATCTTGCACCCACAGGTGGGAACCACATGGTGGAAGGGTCCCACTCAACACTAATTCCAATAGGACTCTGTGAAATCACTAGTTACAAAAACCTCCCACATTTAACAGTTTTTTTACATAACAACCCATCAAAGTTTGCACTACACTGGGTATTCTGAGGACATGGTAAATAATCAAAAGCATGATGTATTAGATTATCCAGAAATTATATCAACTTTCTGAAGGCAAAATTAAATTTTCTCCCCCCACACATATTTTAATAGAAGACACGGTTGCAGAGATTTTATATTTTCAAGTTCAGTAGGACTTTTTCTTAATATTAGAAGGCAAGCCAGGTGTCTGGTTTTTAATACACTTACCAGCTGGTAGGGACATTTTGAGTTGCTAAGTACATATAATGGAAAGAAATGAGAGAGAAGAGCCAATCAGGCGTTTTTCAGCAGAATGCTTTTTCCTGGAAAATGGTGTTTCAAGGAAACTCAGATTTTTCATGAAATTTCTTTTAGGTTCCAATATGCGCTTTAGCAAGAGGGCTGTGAGGTTGCAGGAGGCACACTTCTGCCACACTTCTCTGTGCTGCTCTTGGCATGACATCATATCCTAGAGTATAACTGAAATACTTGGGTCTACTTCTAAAGTCATTTTAAGGACAACTGTTTCTTAATTATTGATTGTCAAGGCATCAGAATGTTCCATTGTAAACTAAACCAGGATATATTTCAGTCCAGAAAAAAATGATGTGTTCTAACCAATGCTGGGTGGCGGATGTGGTTTTGGTGGCTCTAAAGTAAAACATCACAGAATCATGGAATGGTTTGGGTTGGAAGGCACCTGAAAGTTCAACCAGTTCCAACTCCCTTCCATGGGTGAGGTCATTTTCCACTATCCCAGGTTGCTCCAAGCCCATCCAACCTGTCCTTGAGCACTTCCAGGGATGGGGCAGCCACAACTCTTGTGCTGTAAACGACTTTATCTCTCATTGTGGTGCACTACTGCAGGTGTAGAGCACAGTAACGTGAGCAAATAATAGAAAAGGCAGCATCAAAATGTATGCTAAAAGGAATTTTATTTTAACTCTAAAATTCTCTAAAAAACAAAGCATTGTTTTGTCAAAGCATGTTTAGACCTGGAAATTTTGTAAAGCTTTTGGAAAACATTAGCATTCTGAGATATTATCATTCTTCATTTTGAAAAAAAAAAATTTGGTGGGTAGTTTTGAAGAAGAGTCTTCCTGGGAGAAGAGGCTGGCTGGAGCAGCTTTCTGTTCCATCCTGGTCTGCAGCAGGAGCTCTGGCTCAGGCTCCATTGCTGATTCAGGCAGCATTTAGGAATATGAACTCTCACATCACTGACTTACCTCTTTGACTTCAGACACTTCTATGAAAGATGGTTCCACAATTTAACATCTGTAATTTTTAAACCTAATTTAAGTAAATTCTGTACTACTTCTCATCAAGGCACTTTCAATTTATTCTTTTTTTTTAGGACTGGTTTAATTAAATTTAACGTAAGTCAATTAATATTGATTGAAATTACTTTAAATGAGTTTGGCTTGAGCCCAAATAACACAGTCTTTTGCACCTGTTTTAAGTTAAATTGGTTTAATTTTTTACCAACAGTTATACTGTTGTCACCCATCAGTGGCAGCCAGCACACAGAAAACTCCCACTTCTGGGCTGTTTTGAAGTACCAAGTAGAAAAATAATCTGAGATCACCTACCTGCACTCATCTCTCAATGGTACCATTTGTAGAGTAAAATACCCTTTAACTAATATAAGCCTCTGAGAAACTCATCAGTGCCATGTCTTTGAGCTTCCATTCTTCATCACTAATTTTGCTATATACTATAGAATCAAATAAATGGTAATTTATATACTATCTGTTTTTAATACATCAGCTTTTATTGTGACTCTTATTAGAGCCCACACTTGTCTGCTTTAGTGTTCTGACACGCTTTCCTTTCTTTACATAATTTTAATGAGAAATTCCAAATTAATGCAAAATAGGCTAAACTCAAAGCAGGAAAAGCAGGGGTATTCTCTGTGGTGAAGCAGTAAAGGCATGATCCCCTCTTTGCTAAATTTTTCCCCCTAATTCCAGAGCTCTCAAACACAAGTAGAAGCTGCCATTGAGCTTCATCTGAGCTTTCCCTTGTAGCCCTTAGAAATGTTATTTAGAAGAAAGGCAAGTAAAGCTGTGTTTGGGACCAGGAGGAGGGTTTTGCTAATGGGATGATAAGTTCACCAAGTGTGTAGGTAAATACTGGAGCTAATTCTCTGCTTACATCACTATGAACTGGAAGAGATTAAGTGAAATAGAAATTAAGTTGGGGTTTTCCCTTATGCAGATTGTAGGTGTGATGGGTTTGTTGCTAGAACAGAAGAAGCTGGTCTGCCCCTCTGCTTATAACCTATAGAGAGGAGTAGGGCAGAAACTGAGGTGTAAAATAGCTGCAGAGCTGAGAGACAAATGTCTTGCCCTGTGCACAAACAGGCAGGTGCTTGACAGGGCTGTGCAGGACAGGCTCACCTGGGTGCCTGATTGAGACCATAAACTGAGCACACCTAGTTACCAATTTCCAGTCTAAGTAATTGCTGGTTTTTTTGGTGCATTTTAGAGGAGAAAAGACAGTATGTTTTATTTTTTATTTTTATCCATTCTTTTCTCCTCAGACTCTCTCTTTACTACAGAACTAATTTTCTGGTGCAGAGCTGTGACCGATGTAACCCAGTGTGTGCGAGCCATACAAATTAACAGAAAAGGAAAATAATGTGCTGCCAGGAATTGATATAACATTTAATACCTCTGCATAAATATCCATTGCAATATAAATATTGCTGTTTAGAAAATGTTTGACCCTTTCTAATACAGGAGGCCACACCACATTACATCAGACCGTGCTCTGTCATGTTGCAACATGAGATGAAGTAACAAGAAGTGACATGAACCTTTGTAAAATGCCACAGTGCAGTAACCCATTTTTAATGCTGTCAGTATAAACCATGGGAGCAGGTAGAAAGAAATCAAACATAACATCTGAACGGGAAAATATTGTTAAAATTACCTACAGCCTTCAGTTATTATCTGACTGTCAGGACATCTCTGGCTGAGGTATCAATTCACACCAAGAAATCACGAGGGTTTGTGAGGAGAGTGATTGTGAATCTCATCACAGACATTGTCACTCCAGTGATATTTATCAGCACTGAGTAAACAAGATGAGTTTTGTCTTGATTTTCTTTGGTAACAGTCCCACAGACCCACCTCACCTCCCTTCCTAGGTCAAAAAGGAGTGTCAGTGGGCTGATTCAGCATTCCAGAGCCTTGCTCACCAGTTCACCTTGCAGTAATTTTCCTCCCCCTACTCTCAAGTTTTTCTCCTCCTAAACTGCCCCAAAACACATCCCTTCTGGGATGGGCTTTCCCCAGCTCTCCTTTCTACACTTCCCTGAAAACTAACAGCATCCAGTTTTTATGGCCCTGATATTGCAGCAGTCCTAGGGTCTCTCCCACAAACTAATCTCACATTAGATGCCAAATTATATCCAGAAAAGCAAAAGCAGTGCACTTCTCATGAATTTTATAGGACACTGTGGAACTAAACTGGACAACCAATTTGAGAGTGTAGAGACTGATTCACCAGCATTACTGCTGAGGAATCAAGTAGCAGATTCATTGAATCTGGTGGTTTGGACATAAATAATGTTTAAGGCAATTAACTATGGATTTCAGGCTTGTCCTGAGGACTTTATCAAACTGCAGTTTTGCAGCACAAAGGAGGTTTTTTGAATTCATGCATGGAAATAAAAATCCCAGTGTTACAATGAGGTTCTTTGGTGTTTGTTATGCAGCAAGAAGGTCTTGATGACACTGCTCTTAACATATATGAATAAGTACTGCCATAATAAAAGTGATTCTTCTACTGACACTGGTAAAAAATCTGCAACATATCAGGGATTTCTCTTTCATGTGACCTTTCTGTTGAAGTTTTTCTTCTCTTAATGTTCTCCCCACTGAAAGAAGGATGATAGCAGTGAGGATATTCAACAGCAAACAGGCAAATCTTGAAATCTGGCCCAGGATCTTGGGGTTTTTTGCAATTTCAGGAATTTTTCACAAGCAGATATAGGTAGAGAAAATTCCCACAGCTCTCAGCTTTCTAAGGGATGCTGGTCTAATAAACTAGTGATGTGACCTGAGACAGGTTGGTGAAGGCTTTTTTCTTGTTAAACAGCACAAGGAATGAAGCACAAGCTGCAGCAAGGGAAGCTCCAGCAGATATAAGGGAAAATATTCAAAATGAGGTGATCAAACACTGGAACAAGTTTCCCTGAGATGTTTTATAGTTTCCATCCTTAGAGGTATGAAAAACACAACCAGATAAAGCCCTGAGCAACCTGACCCAATTCAAGAGCTGGGAATGTTCACCTTCCAAGTGGTCTTTGCTGTGCAAGCTCACCTTTCCCTGACAGTCTGCAAAAGACCCTTCTACCCTAAATAATTCTCTGATTCTCAGCCAGCAGTTTCACACTGAGTAGCACTTGGTGACCTTCTCTGCCTCACTGATTTGCTACAAAGACTGACTTCAAGGGTTAAATGCATTTTATTTAGGGATAGAGGAAGAATATGAACTGCAGATACAGAAGAATCACATGCTATTGGCTCATCCACTACACATGTACTGTTATGAATGCTCCTAAATGTACCATAAAGATATTCAAAATCATATTAACTCTTCATGTTATCTTAACATCTGGTCTAAAATTGCAAAGACATATTCTTTTTGGTTCATTATTATCATGTGCACACTGTGAAAGAATTAAGGACTAACCCAGCTTGCTGCAGGTCATCAGATTTCCTCTTTGACCTTGTCTGAAATAATCTCATCTGTTTGTGTTTGAGACCACTTAAAAGCCTAAACCTATCCTGCACAAAATAAATATAGGAGGAAAAGTCTTAAGAAATGTTCTTTATTCTAAGCCCAATGGGCTATCTTTATTAGATAGAGCTAAGTATTTGACTAGTTTTGCAATAAATAGAAGCTGAAATGTAATTTACCAGCTCTTCATGAATTGTTTATTCATACCCACCCTCAGGATATTCTAGTATTATTGAATTACTCAGTATGATGCTGACAACTAGTTTATTTTTTTCCTCTAATTTCTGCAACGTGCTGTTATTCAGTATTTAGATCTGAGAGCTAATTACTGTGGACATGTGAGAATTTTGCAAAAAATAAAAGGCTGTAGACAAGTTAAATAAAATAGGCCAGTTTCTATCCTGAATTGCACTGGTGCAGCCCAACTCATGACAGCAGAAAAATAGAATGTAGGCACTTAACTATTACTGAATTTATTTTTTTTTTCTGTGACATTGCTTTCTAGATCTCCTAAAAATACCCCAGGGTTGGGGGGGACTGGTTTGTTTTTCTCCCCTGTTGATGTAGAGAGAGATAGAGTAAACTTCTCTAATAAGAAAGGAAAAAGCATGGGTAAAAAATCCCTTGGCACAAAATTATTTTTCAGGAGGTTAAAGGGAATGCTATTTACTTTGTCAAAAAAAAATTCAAGTGATGTACAGATGCATTCCCAACCACTTGTACATGACAGAAGAAACCAATGATTTCACCAAGGCTTCAGAATGATGAGTTAAGAGTTTGGTGGAGATGCTGAGAACTGACTTGTGCCTGGTCCCCTGGACTACAGGGAGTTTACTGAAGGGTTTTGTTGGGACAAAAACCTCTGCCTACACACAGGGACTGAAAAATCCCTACCAAACATGACCTATTAAAGTAAAAAAAAAAATGTGGTTTTAAAAGGAGGAGGGCAATAATTAACTGAAATCCATAGCAGCTTTGGTTTGACCTGGAAAGATGTGGCTGTTTGAGAATAGGCAAAACTTGCTTGCAGCAACATAAGATGTAAAGATGGGGAGAGGTATAAAATATGAAGAAGAGGGAAGATTGCTGTGCATATTTTCAGTTCAAGATGTGACAGTCAGTGTTGAGAGACTTGGTGGGTTAAAAGTAACATTCTTATTTTGCTACAATTTTAACTTGCAGCTTTCCTTTTTCAAAATAGTTACAGCCCTAATTACTTAATTTCCTTAAATATTTATGCCCTAGAATAGTGCAACACTTTAATAAAGGGTTAAAATTAAGGATGATTTTGTGTGGTTTTCTAAAGCAAGGCCCTTCAGTACACAAATGGAACTTAAAGGTAAATGATAAAATGAATATTCTCAAGGCATCAGAGCCTCTATATTGCCTATGCCCTACATGCTGCAAAGTTAAAAAAAAAAAAAAAAAAAAAAAGAAACAAACACAAAAAACCCCCCCTCATTTTTGTTATCAGGATACCAAGAGCTGTATCATGCTGTACACTTCCCATAGTGGCACACATTATATTATTGGAGTTATCTCTGATCCTTTCTTTCCCTCCCTGTCAGAGTTGTGGAATAAACTGAAATATCCATGTGATGCACGAGTCACAGAGGGATCTGTGAAAATTCGGGCAACAGCCATCATTCATTTGGGGGACTTTAAAATTAAAAATCCTCCACCTGGCAAACAAGCTTGAGGAGGGGGAAGGACCAGGTTCAGCTCCTAAAACTTCCCACATAAATTAATAACCCCTGGACAATGCTGAATGAGCCCCTGTGTTGGCACTGCCAGACCCCAGCCAGGCTCAGGGGGTGTTTGCTTGCAACCAGGGAGGCCAGGGTTAACAGCAGGGATTTTTAGGGTTAGCAGCAGGGTTTTCATTGAGAAGAAATGCAGTTGTTTGGCATTATGTAGGCAGAGCCTCATCAGAGAGCCCTGCCAGAGCTGTTCTCCCTGCCCACCCCATCTCTGTCTGTGACAAGTCCCACAGCTCCAGGGCTCTGGTCACAGCTGCTCCTGGGAGGGGGATCCCTGCAGAGCCAGCTCTGGGGATGGAGGAGGCTGCACTTGGGATCCCAGCTCAGCCTTCACCCCCTGAGCTGACCCAGAGCTGTTTCCCTTTGCCAGAGGCACTCTGGGCACTCAGGCATCCCTGGCTATGGCACTGCTGGGGATGGGGGCATGGCATTAAAGCCCTACAGCTTTTCTGGTTTCCAGACTGCTCCATTCGTGTCCATCCCATGCAGCTCCTCACACATCAGCTGTAGTAACAACAGGCAGCTTTCCTGCTGTTTATTCCAATATTTAATTCATTGCTCTGTTTTGTGTGGAGTTCTCCTTGTGACACTGCTCAGAGGTTCCTGTTCATCCCTGGCCCTTTCAGCAGGACAGTAACTCCATCACAAATGTCCTGCTTCATTGCATCCCTGCTGCAGTGATAGGATCCCACTTCTGCTCAGACTCCTAGTCCCAGCTGTTTTTATGGCCAAGTGGCAAAGTGTGGAGGTTTTTCCTCAGGAGCTTTGAGCTCGCAGTCCAGCTCTGCCTCTGGAATTCAAGTTTTAAACACAGCAGAGAGTTTTACACATGAATTACAGAGTGTAAGAGCAAGCAAAGCTGTCACAAGTCTTAGTAGCCACAATTAACTTGTCTGTTCATTATGAAGCATCAATATTAATATTTTATTCACCCATAACTTCAAAGCATGAAAGGCAGCCTGACAAAAACAGACTAAACATCTTTCACATCCCTGTTGTCTCACTCTGCCCACCAAGAAGTGGTAGTGTTTCTTTGGGACATCAGTCTAGGATTCAGCAAGTCTCTTGGCACTCCAGGAGTCAGAAACCTCTCCTTGCTCCTCAGCAGGTGCCAGCAGTGAAGCCTGTATCCCTTTCAAGTTTCAGGTGGCATCACACACAGCTCTGAAGCTCAGGTCTTTGCACCACGGGGCTGTGCAGTAATGCAGATCTGGCAGGAAGGGAACCATCATATTCATCATTCCAGCTTCAGAACTCTTCTTACCCTTTCGAGCTGTTGTCCTCTATGAAATGCAAAGTGCCTTTGAGAAAGCATCATTTATTAATAAGATCTATTCTTTTAGATTTTGGCAGGTTACATTCCAAAAAAAGGCCCAGTGCATCCTTATGTAGTGAAACACTGCACAATTCATGTCTCACCTCCTGCCAGTGCTTTTAGAAACAGGTGGAAATGAGCAATTACCCATAAATTGTAACATTCCTCCATTACTTACAGAGAGTATTTGGCAGTGATCATTTAGGCTTAAATATTTTTTTATAAGGTAATACCAATCATGGACTTGTCTCATTCAGAACTTCAGCATGTTCCTTAAACTCCTTAATCAATTTATTACAAAATTATTCCATTTTTAAAGTTCGTTCTTTTTACTTCTGTCACTCTGTCTGATCCATATTTAAACCTTTATTATCAAGTTCTTTGTATATGCCAGGATATCAGAACATGGAAATAAAGATTGCTCTGAGTGGTAGTTTAGAAAAAGAAATGTTTGTTTCTGTAATTCAGGCAAGAGTTGAAGAAGCACTGCCCTGTGCCACTGACACCATCACACCATCTGTGGGAGTGTTCAAGGCCAGGCTGGATGGGGCTCTGAGCAGCCTGGTCTAGGGGAAGGTGTGGAACCCATGGCAGGGGCTGGGACTGGATGAGCTTTGAGGTCCCTTCCAACCCAAACCATTCTGTGGTTCTCTAATCCAGTAATTCCATGACAGCCTCAGGCCAGATTTCTCAAGGTACTGAATGGTAGAAGAAGGCTCTGGAAGCTTTCCCTCAGCTGAGCTGGTTTGGTGCTGTGTGCCTGAGATGGGATGTCCTCCTCCAGCTGTGCCAGCTGTGTGTGCTCTTCATCCCCATGGAAAAGCTGCACCACAGCAGCTTTCCTGATCTGTAGCTCCCATCCATCTGGAATGCATGGCTGATTTCTGCTGTCACCCCCTGACCCGGCTCTGCAGTTATTTTTCATGTAATAACATTGTGGAAGGCCTGTTTTAGAGAGCTCCTCTCTTCAACAGTGACCTCATATGTGGTGACTGGCCTGGGATAAGGCAGCTGTAAATTTCATAAAGCTGCATTCCAGCTGCAGTCACAGATTTGGGAATTGATTTCTTCTGATGGTCTCAAAAAGCTGTACTTTTCAGGAAGAATGAAGGGTCATTTTTATTATCCTAGCTTTACTTTTTAGAAGTGTGTTAGATGCAGGCGTGCTAGTTACAGAAATAGTTTGTACTGCAGAAAATGTAGTTTAATACCTAAACCAAATAGATTTATTATTTTTTGACATTTCTCAGAGATGCATGGGATTATTATATAATCTCTTGTAATATAAACTAATATGCTACAATGCAGCTAAAAATAAAAACAAAAAAAATTGTGCTTGTGCCAATGCAGCTGAAATGTCACTGAGCAATGGTTTTGTTCAAAGCCCAAATCACCAGTGCAGTGCAAATATTGTGGGGTTAAGTAACAGTTCATTTAATTCTGCAGCCCTAATTTTGTTCAGGCAGAGGAGGCTTCTCAGTTTGCATTTCCATTTTCTACAGGATACACACATGGCAGTTTTGTGAAATGAAGGACAAGAACAAGGTTCTTGCTTGGTGGATTCTGGAAGCTGTAAGAGCACCTTCCATAATTTCTATGGGCACTGAACCAAAAGGCTGCAATGCACTGTATTGCAAAACTGCCACAGGGAAACTTTTTGTTAGAAAATATATAATGAGGCCATAGGTGTGTTAGTGAAGTTTTAAGTCTTCTCATCTTAGCAGGGTGTGGGTGTGTGAGTTCTCTGCTTCCTGTCAGAGTGCATAGAAGAAGTATTTGAAACTGGAGTAGTTTGAACTATTTTCTACAGTTAGTACTCAAAATAAATAATCCTCAGTAACTTGGTGGAAATGATTGATTATTCCCTAAGCACCACTTTGTAGTTGGAACATGGACTCTTACTGATGTGCTTAAAACAGCACAAACAACCCTTGCTTTAGAACTTCACCTAAGCATTAATCACACCAGAATTTTTCCATTAAGTGTTTTGGTATTGATTAATAGGCTGGAATTTAAAAGTTTTAAGACTCTCTCAGAATGTCCACACAGGGCACATGTGGGCATGTGGGAAATGCTCTGAGCTCAGGTTACAGTGCCCCTCCCATTATTTATCATTAAACAGCTCCCCACCTTCTTCTCTTCCAGGATCTAAAGTTATTGCAACAGATTTCACATTCAGAAATAAGTATGATAAGCATGATAAAAGAAGTGCCTTTATTTTAGCAAGTTAGCTGTGGATATAAGAGACATCCATAATGAAGGACACGGATTTGGGGGCTGAAGGAGAATGTCCTTCCTGGGATGGGACTAAATGATCCCATTTTGCAGGAATAGTAAATTAATGTGATTATGTACAAGTTGATTTATTGTTTATTTTAAACTTTATTTATATATTTTTAAATAAGTGATTATGCCTTTTTTGACTGGTGCTTTTATCTTGCTCATGCTTTGCATGAGCTTTGCAGGTAAAATGATTGGTTGCAGTTCAGAGCATCACTGCCCACCTTTATCTTGGTTTTTTTAATCTTGGTATTCTCTTTTTCAGCTTCTTCTTTCCTAATTTAGCACAATTTATGTTTCAGTAATCTTGAAGAGTTTTAGAGAGTTTGATAAACTGCAGAAAAACAGCTAAAAATGGCTTGTCCAGTGCACCTGTTATAAACAATGGCTTACATTAAAAAGTGTAGAAAAACAGCTAAAAATGGCTGGGCAGGTGCACTTGATAAACTAAACTAAACTCTTCTAAAACTATTCTAAACTATTCTAAACTTCCTAAACTATTTAGACACATTGGTATCTAGAGACATTGGTATTAGACACATTGCTGGACCATTTGCTCTCTGACTGATGAGCCCCAGTGGTGACAATTGTCAATGTTGCACCTGCCATAAGTCCCCTGCCCTTTCCTTCACTGAAGCAGCAGAACAAGATGAGTGTCCCCATGTGTAGCTCCAGCTCCCCAGCTCGTGGTGACCTTTCCCCAGCAGTGTGATGTGTTTGAGGCTGTGCATCACCCCAGCTGCCATCCCTGCAAGTGACATTCCCTTCCCTCTGGCCACCAGACCTGGGTCAGTTTTCCCTCCTGGAAAGAATCTCCATGGGTTTTAGTTTTCAGTTTTCCTCACTGAAGCTTCCTTAAAAACCCGTGGTAAGGCTTGGCTGGAAGGAAATAAAATCCAAAATCATGAAGCCCAGTGAGCTTGGCTGTTCTGTTCCTCAGGGGCAGGGAGGAAAGCCTGTGGAGCTTGGCTGGTGGCTGGGATGATGAGGATGAGAGCATCACCAGGGAAAGGCTCTCTGTGTGATGAGGACACATACCAGCTCCCAAGAAAGTTCCACAAAAGCAGTGGATATTTTAAAATGTCAGGAGAGAGAGAGCATTTCCATTATAAACAGGATTCTAACATTTAAAATAACCATCCCTGCCACAGTCCTCAGCAGAAGATCAAAACACCATCATTTCAACATCAAAAGGCATATTCAGCTTTTTTCTTTTTTTTCTTTCTTTCTTTTTGTTTCCCATTGAAAAACACCCCTTGCTGTGTGCAGGTTTTTTCCTTCCTTTTTTTTTTTTTCTTCTTTTTCTTTTCCAAAAGACTTAGACATTCAGACTCTGGAGCAGAGGCTCTTCACATTTTAAAAGAGTTGTTTGACAGCTGATACTGAGAGAGGGTCTCTCAATCTTTAACATTTTATTAAGCTGCAATATTTGGAATTTTGAGGCTGGATTTTAGCCTTTGAGGAGGGAGAGTATTCAATGGCATGAATCTTTTAAACTGCAATGGTGCAAGAGATTACTTCAGCAATTTGCCACAGACTATTTTTCAAAGAGACAATGAGGCATTTGTGAGCAATATATGGCAGGAATAAACTTCAATTTTTTCGTGCAGCAACTTTGGAAGAAACACTGTTATGTCTATGCAGTTTACATGGTACTTAAAATAGCTCAGGCAACCTCCAAGGGTAAAAAGTCAATTTTTCAAATATAGATATCAATTTCAGGTCAAGCTGAAAAAAAAAAAAAAAGAAAATAAAGCAATTTAGAAATACCATTTAGGATTTTTTTTTCTCTGAGTTTGTAAGCTAGTGTGTAGCTGAAAGCCAGGCTCAATTCTGGGCTACTTAAAGAAATTTGTTCTAACACATCTGCTATAAAACCACTAGCATTTAGTGTCTCTTCAGTGTATTCCACAAGGTCAGAGCCTGATGCTAAGACTATTTTTTAAGGTAAATTTTCAGTGTAAAATCTAAATGAAAACAAATAAAAACAGGAAAGAAAAAGGAAAAAAATCCAAGCTAAATTTCTGTTAAACTCTCTGTGCTACTGGGAAACCTGCATGAATTTATCCATCATCAGACTGACCAAAACATCTTTTATTAAATAGAGATTTGTACATGGTAGAACAAAACACTTCCAAGTTAGGAGAGATTCAGTGCAAAAGAGCCCAATAGATTCTTCTAAAATTTGAAATTTTTGGAGATTTACTGATTGACAAAAACTATGCAGATGCTTCTTAGGAATCACAATGCTTAATTTATATTCCAGTGACACACATTTATTCATCATGATTTTCAATGTCTAAGCTATAATGAGTGTTTTGATGATGCAAATGGCACCCAGATCTATTCTATTCTATTCCATTTTATCCTGTTCTAAAATTCTGCAAATGATGATGTTTGGATTAGTGGGGGGAAAAAAGTTTCAATTGCTTTGTGTTCTCACTGTTCACTGCTGAAGTAAAACACTGTATGATGCAGCATCAGCAAGGACTGCAGATAAAACAGAAGAAAATTAAGTTAGCAGCAGAGTCTCCCTTCTTCAGGGAAGATCTGTAGTGGCAAATATAGTGCCAGTAGAAGAAAAAACACCATGTTAATGTTAATATTAACAACCCATAGTAATGGCTTCCTCATTCATCACTGCACTGAACCAACTGCTCTCCTCCTTGCTGTCACAGCAGCAGGGAAATTGCAGCTACCAGGACCCACAACATCTTTACTTTCTGTCTTTGCCCAGACCCAAATGACACAGTGACAGTGCCTGGTGCTGGGGGAACTTTCAGCACCATCTGCCCCAGCCCTTCCCCAGTGCCCTCTGTCATTGCCAGGTGCTCACTTCAAAGATGTGGACTGAGTAATTCCTTGTTATGGCTGAGGTGAAGTTCTGAAAAAGAAATTACTGGAGAAGTAGAGCAAATTCATTTTGCTTGCAGGTAGGTATTTTAGCAACTAAGCTATTGCAAGAGCAGTGATAGGATTCCTCCAGCTTACTCTGGAAGTGGAGGAAATGCACAAGCATGTTTTTGGAGCTTAAAGCTGTCCAGGCATCCCAGCTTATTTTTCTGTATTGCAGAACATCCTGCTGTAAGTGCTATATATACACATCACTGCAGTGATTAGACTGGCTTGGGCTATTTTAATTCCAGTGTATTCACCTTCCACTAGACCAGATCTAACTGAGCTCTTTATGATGGATAAACGGAAACCAAAGGATTCAAGGCAAGAACAAGTTTTTTAAAATTAGACCTATAAAAATAAATTAAATAGTCTTTCCAGTTTCATTTTTAAGGTTTTCAGCTTTTGTTTTGCTGATGAAATCCTGAAAGTCTTCAACGGATGCTGCTGACCCTGCTCAAGTAATGAAAACTCTGTGCACTTGAT
Organism: Muscicapa striata striata; assembly: GCA_030060385.1. Classification (NCBI taxonomy): domain Eukaryota; kingdom Metazoa; phylum Chordata; class Aves; order Passeriformes; family Muscicapidae; genus Muscicapa; species Muscicapa striata. Next base: position 2,433,638 of record JAREIS010000115.1, read on the forward strand.
TTTGTTTTTAATAAAAAGCAATAGCAGCTGGAGAGAAATGACCTAGTCATTTAGTCATTTAGTGAAAAGTGAGGGGCAGTATTTATAAAGACCTGCACCCTTTGTAGATTCAGATGGAGCAATTTTCAGTGTGCCCTGCAACCTGCTCATGATGTGGAACTGAGAACCACTGAGGCTCCTTTCACTAAGTTCATATGGCAGAGGAAGGGATTGAATATTTCCTCCTACAGTTTTGTTGATAAAAAACTTGTCAGTTGCTCTTGAATTTTGTTTGTTGTTTTCCCACTGAACTTGCCTGCTCCCATTTGATTTGGACAGACTGCTGAGACTAATTGGAGACTATCAGAAATTTCTCATTTAGAATTTTCTCATTTAGACTCATATGTGAGCTTTCTTTACATTTAGGAAAGAGGAGTTAGAAAATATCCTACCCACATCATGTTTTCTGCCATATCAATCCCTTGTGCCTAATTACCTAGGACATTTTTTATAAGGATGGCCCCTTTCATTTTTTTAACATTTATCTGCTTGTGAGGCTTTTCCACCATGTAAAATCAGTCTCTAACAGCAAAACCCACACCTGGTACTTTTTCTCATGTGCTCCTGAACACTTGAATGTTTGCCTGTGTTTTTATTATCTCTACAAACTCTGTATTATTTTGCTTGTTTTCCCTTTTTATGTGCTTGGCTATATCAGTTGCAGGTATATTATCCAGTTATCAAAGTGTTTAAGGCTACAGAAACACCTTTGTATCCTTTTCCTCCCCTGTCACCTCTGTCATTCCTATTAATCCAACATCACCATGTCAGTTCCTGTTTCTGCCATCTCAAGTCCCTCAAGCCTGAGTTGCCACTCAGACACTTTCCTTCCTGCTCTGAGGAGACATTTGGGCACAGCCCTGTACCACGAGTGTCCTCTGTCACCTTCTGAGATGCAGCCTTTGGGGTGTCCTTTAGAATGGAGAGCTTTCCCTAGGAGCAGGAAATGTGGCTGTTTCCCACATCTGTCTCTCAAATTACTTCTTGGTAAACTTTCCCAAAGTTCAGACCTCACCAAAGCAGATCTGTATCCCAGATTGTGTTTTCCAAAAGTGTTCTTGTGAGGTATCAAATAATCATCTGTTGTGAAGGGCCACTCTTACAACACCCTGCAGTACTGTGTCACTGCAGCCTCACTGCTTGGTTGATGTAATGCATCATCACAGCACTGTCAGGCAGGAAACAAGGTTATTTAAGCAGCCTTCTAGCATACATGTTGTTAAAATGAGATTGTAGCCATGCAATGGAAAATATTCATGGTGAGTTCTCTGTATATCATTGAAATCATTATTAATGCAGGGTGATGTCATTTGTTGTAATCTAAGACACAATAATTCAAGTTCCAGCCCAAGTTGCTGAAAGCTATTCCATTTTACCCAGATAATTTTGTTGCTTTTATTTATTTAGTGCTACTATTGTATTTTATTTTTTCAGTCAAGTCTTACAAGCAACAAAGGGGGAAAAAAAAAGAGTGTTTTTTATATTTGCAGCTACAGTATTAGAGTATTTTTCTTGTCAAACTTGAGCTGAAAATTGTACCAAAGGAAACTTTTAGTTTGGGTTGCTAAAGAAACAAGGCTTAAGTGATTATGCTGTCTGCTGTTTTTATTGTGCTGCCTCCTGTCTGGTTTGCCATGCCAGCAGCTTGTTAAACTGCTGGGCAATTTCAAACAAATATGACTGGGGATAAAGCTCTAAAAATGTGTCAGGTATGTGCATGCCTTATGAAAGTGAGAAGCAAGATAGAACAGGAAGATAAAGCTTAATGCCCTAACTGAGGGGACAATTGCCATGGGAATTTAACCCTTACCAGAGCTCACAGAAGAGCAGATTTCATAATTCCTGCTACTCTTTTGAAGTATAAACATAAGAGTTCCTCAACTGACATTTCCTGAGTGTGCTGTCCACAGCTCTTAATTTTATAGTGTCTAGCCTGCCAAAGGTTCATTAAAAGCATGTGCTTTGGAACCCAATTCCATGATTGATGACCAAAACACCAGTGCATGGAGCCCATGGAACATTCTGTCTGTCACAACAAATCACTAAGTGAACTTCTTGAAAACACCTTTAATGAAGAAGTTTGTGTGTAGTTGCCATCTCTTCATGTGTTGTCCCCTTTCATTATTTTGACCTGGACCAAAAGTTTTAAAGATAAAGTTGTTTTTTGGTTTGTTTTTTTTTTTAATCATGTACAACATCAGTTTAGGTGGTTTTGATCTTTTTACTGGTATTTTTCTTTCCTGACAATAAATTTGGACATAGATTTCATTTAGATCTTGAATCCAAGTTTCATAATCCAAGGAGGTATTTATTATTACTATTGTTGTTATCATTCCAAATTAAAAACTGAAGCAGGGTATAAATGTGAATTTTTCTCACTGCTGTGTTTTTCACAGAGGTGTTCTCAGTTGTATTAAAAGTGAAGAAAAATGGAAGACAATATTTTAGATCTAAAAGAAGGCAGATGGAAATCTAGGTACCATCTCTATACTGGGCATGCAATGACCTGGGTGGTTTAATATCTGTGGGATGTGGAAGAATCTTTCAGATTGATATTCAGCATTTTTTGAGTAGCAGCAGCAAATTACATCATATCTGCAAGCTCAAAGTTGTGTGTATTGGTTTCATGTTCTTTTCTTTAAAAGGAGTTTATTTTAGTTGTTTATTTTAGTTTATTTTAGGGCTTTAGAAGGAACCTAAATCCACAAGACACTTAATTGCATTTAATAAATGACTCATTCATTCAGTGCTAATTCATATATAGTACATCAACCTCTAATTTCTGTTTGATTCTAATTATAATACTCCTTGGGCTTATTTCCACACAACTTTAAAAGTGACATTTGCATTAACTTAATAACCTTTACAAAATAAATGAGAAAGCAGCAATGCCTTTAATAAATGTTGTTCATAAAGTACCATTGTAACAGGATGCTTAATTAGAAACATTTTGTGGTCAAAATGAGAATAGAAATTAAGGAGACAGATCATGTTTCCTTGCTGGTAGCAACATTTTGAATGCTCACAGTAATGCTAATAATTCTTGGTGTAGCTGCCCAGACACGCTG